>OY720308.1:16405611-17755331 GCA_963082785.1 Philonthus spinipes
CTGTAATTAATTTTCATATTCGTTAAATAGTTTTAGTAAATAGATATTAATTTCTAGAGACACATTTACAATAGTAATGTGGAATGTCTGTATATGATCATTCAAGTGTTGATTTTGAAAAATGCAATTTGATCGCCGAGGAACTTGGTCAACTTAGCATTTGTTGTTTCAAAGTTCGAATTAGATTATTGTAATGACCTATCTCTATACCAAAGAATCTACAATTAAAGTTTTGAAATTATTATAGACGCTGAATTTAAAATCTAAAATCAAAACAAATTATCCTATTAATTTATAGTAATTTCGTAGCCAAATCTTAAAATCAATTTGTTTTGAATGTGGTTGAGCTATTTGTCAATATCATCCCTGTGTAGCTCACACATTAAACTTATATGTGACTGATTCCTTAAGAGCGGCTATGTCAATAAAGAAGTGTAAATCCATAGTTGGACACTTCAAACACTCTGTTGTCGCATCAGAAAAATTGACAGCAATGCAAAATAAAATGAATCTGCCAGTGTTGAAAGTGAGGCAGGATGTACCAACAAGGTGGAATTCTACTTTACTGATGATGGAACGATTAATTCTCATCAATGACCCTCTATCTGCAGTAATTTCATCACTCAAAAATGTTCCGGATTTTCTATCGTCATCGGAACGGGAAACCATGGCAGAATTGGTTTTGCTTATAAAACCTGTAGAACATTTGACCACAGAATTGGGAGGTGAAAAATATATTTCTATAAGTATGATTATATCACTCGTAAGAGGTCTACAGTATTCAATTGAACAAAAAAAAAACCAGTAACATCTGCTGGTATTGAAATTCAAAAGTTATTACTAGAATCTATAAACAGCAGACTTGTAAAATTAGAAGAAATTCCCCTTTGTGCAATGGCAACATATTTCGATCATCCTGAAATTGAAAGTGACGACATTTGGGCACACTTTGATAAAAAAAATCGCAATCTAAAATAATAAAAACGCAATATTCTGAATCAAATGTACAAATAGAATATTATTTGAATTTGCCACTCATTGATAGGTTTAAAAATCCATTAGATTTTTTGACTAAAAGTAAAAACATATGTCCAGAACTGTATGATTTGTATTTAAAATATTTATATATACCAGCTACATCAGTTCCTTTTGAACGCATTTTTTTAAAGTAGATCAAATTATTAATGAACGGAGAAACAGATTATTAGTAAAGCATTTAAATTATATTATGTTTTTAAACAGCAACATTAGTCTATTATAATATTATGCAAGTGTATGCTTAATCTATTTTATTTTATAAATTAAAAGTTAATCACACTTACTTATTGCAGAAATATTTAGCGAAAAAATAAACTTACGTATTTTATTTTAGTTAGTTACTCGTTTATAGAATTTGTTTTTTTAATAAACTTCTTGTTATGTAAATTGTAGCTAATAATCTTATTTATTTACTTTATCCTCTCCTTTTTTTATTTAGCGTAAAAGACATGAACTTTTTTTTTCATTTGTTAAGGGTAAGTAAACCTAATAGTTAATACAAATCATTATTAAACAAAATAATAAATAATTAAAAAAAAAATAATGTTTTTAAAATAGTATTTTTATGATATTTATGAATGATAATTCTTTTAAGTTTTAACAAAGTATATTCCATTACAATATTGTACTTAATATTGTAATGGAATATACTTTGTTTACATTTAAAAACGATAAATGATTGACTCAATTTATGATCACACTAAATATACATTTATAAAAAACTATTTGGACATGTTCTTTATCGGGAATAATTATTTGAAGCTTGAATTAAATCATTGAAAAATTATTTCAATTAAATTATTAAATTGTATCATGATTTATGTAGTTGGTTATATGTTATAATAAAAAAAAACTCAAAATAATACAAAACTTTCTTTTATCAATTTAATATTTAACATTCAATATTTATTTTTTTTATTTCAAAATTAAATTAAAATAAAATCACTTGATATATTTCAATTTTAACGATTTTTTATTTCGACTAGTTTCGGTTGTTTTACATCTATTAAAGGTTATATATTAGATGTGCAACATTAATTTTGTACATTTCAAAATGGCTTGCAACCTAAAATAAAAATAATAAATAATAAAAAAATAAAAGTGTAGCATATGAAGTGATTTTATTTTAAACATTATATTTTTGTTGTTTTAATAAACACTTCATTCATTTCCAAAAGAGTGCTTGTCGATCATTTTCGTTGAGTTATTTGTCGGCGTCGACATTGTTCCGGCCTTGCTGCATTTATATTTTTTAAGATGTATTAAGTACTTTCAGCATTATTATTCAAAATACTTGTTTTTTTATTTGAAATTATTCCATATTTTCATAGTTATGTTACATAACTTGAAAGAATCTAATTTTTAATTCTAA
Organism: Philonthus spinipes; assembly: GCA_963082785.1. Classification (NCBI taxonomy): domain Eukaryota; kingdom Metazoa; phylum Arthropoda; class Insecta; order Coleoptera; family Staphylinidae; genus Philonthus; species Philonthus spinipes. The sequence goes on from OY720308.1 coordinate 16,408,022, forward strand.
AATACTTTTTATTTTTATTGATTTAAGTACTGTCAAATAATAAATTATTTAATAGACAACAGTTATTTAAATTGGAAAAAAAATAGTAATTATTTAATTTAATGAACGAAATAGTACTCATCATCAAAGTGGTCACGTAAAAATGTAACTGGACACTAGAAATGAGATAAATAGTTAATTTTCTATAACTATTATAATCGTTGCCGTTACTAAGAAGTTACTAGTTATTTTTAAGGTAATTTAATAATTGTGACTAGAGTACATTTTTAATAAAGATTAATATTAATTAATTCAATTTATAATAGCTATTTATTTACTAAACACACGTGCAATAAATTGTTTTCCACTTGGCTGATTTTCAAGGACAAAATTTACAGGGATGACTTTTGAGAGGGGTTGTAATTTTACTGATACGTTTCACGGCGTAGTTTTCTAAGGGAGCGATTTTTGAGTAAGATTTTTTTGGGTTTTCTAATCAACTCAATTAGCTTGATCTATTTGATACTTCTGATCGGCTCGATCTTTCCGATCGGCTCGATCTTTTTGATCAGCTCGATACTTCAACTGATCGATCATGGATTGATCGATCTTTGAGATGATCGATCTTGCCCATCACTAATTATTACTCATTAATGTCTGTCTTCTTTTTCAAGTATTTTAATCTAAATTTGTGTTTTATTTTTAACCCTGAAATAATAACCTTATCAAACCAAGGTGGATAATTACATCGATTGAAGTTCCTACAAGATTTCCGAATATGCTTATCGATACCACAATAAAGCTGAGAGTATAAAAATTCGCATGCCTGATTGATATCCTCCAATGTATATAATGCGTCCCACTCCAACAAGACAATTTTATCATATAAATTAGGCAAGTTTGCTTTTCTAAAATTATATCTATGATTATCATTTGAGATGAACTTATCTGTATCGATAGTTTTAATAGATATAACACAAAATAATGGAGGATGGTGAATGTCTTCAGGGGACAAAACATTATCTGATGAAATAATAAGATCCAGAATTTGTTCATGACTGTTCAAAATATTATTATCTTGATCTAAACTACAATATTCAAAAACATTATGTAACGCCCGAATATATACAGCAGTTGAGTAGTCCAAATTATGGTATTGACTAATATTGAAATCGCCAAAAATTACTAAGTTATCATATTGATAATGTAGATCTTCCAATTGTTCATATACAGAATTAAATTTGAGGCAGGTGGAATATAAACACATTCGACTATCAATATTTCAGATGCATTCATTAATTTAACGATAAATTATTGAAATTAAATATTATTGATCAGCAGAATTTATGGGTCGATTTATAAGTTCAATAATTAATTCATTTCTGGTTGCAATCAACACTCCTCCTCCTTTCTTATTTCCAGGGCGGTCACTGCGATAAACGTTATAGCCGGTAATACTTCAGCGTTTAAGACGCCTTTTTTAATCCACGTTTCCGTTAGCATAATTTGTGCCTGATACATTATTGTAGAACATATTTGTTTTCGAATTTACACCGCTGACATTTTGATAGAAGAAACACAATTCTGTGTTTGAGTTGACCCTTACTAGTTTTTTTTTGCAGGAATAGATTTACGCGCTATTGTCGGTTTATTGTTAACAAAACGAATATATAGGTTGGGATCGTCTTTAGATTTTATTTCAATAATTACATTTTTTAGCTCATTTCCGTCCGATCAGGCTGAACATTTATCTTTCTGGGCAGTTTTTCCTTATTATTTAAAATTCTCCAACAATGTTCACGATTACTAAAAACAACCATAACAGGACGAGGGTTTATTGATTTCTTGCCCAATCGAAAGAACTTCAACATTTCAACATCAGAAGAAAAAGTTTCCAACAATGACAATAATTTCATTTTATCTTCAGACAATTGAGTCAGTTTCCGATGATTCATCAATTTTGAAGAATATTAAGTTTCGTCCTCTATGCCTGCGATCAACAAAATTCTTTCAAGAAAGTATTATCTGATGTAGAATTATAATCCGCTGTGATAGTTCCTCCACAGTAGATTTTAAGATAACATTTTCGGCTTTAATACTTTCAAAATTAAGCACAATAATGGAAGCGCCATCTTTTGTCTAATTTATAAAGAAGATTTTAAAGAACTATGTATGATCAAATTAATGCGCATGTGTCCCGGTATATATCACAGCAACAGCATGGTTTCGTTCCAAATCGACTAATCTAAAGAGAATCCTTAATGAATTGTAGGTATAATGTTTAGTAATGGAAATACGAGGTATCTTATGATATTTGAAATAATTGCATTTAATAATGAAAATATGGGGTACTTCATGTGACTAACTTGTGTATTATCATACATGAAATAGCAGGATGTCTTGACTCAGCAGGGCAAATTGATGTAATTTATGTCGAAGGCTTTTGACAGAGTTGATCATGGACAGTTACTGGCTGAATTACATACCTTTGCTTCTGGTAAAAGTGCATCCACACTCATAGATTATTATCTTAAAAACCGCGAATCATATGTCACTGTAAATCCGATTCGTATTCTGGTGTACCGCAGGGCTCCATCTTGGGTCCATTGCTTTTTAATTTACACTGAATCACTTCAAAGCCGACGCGCCAATGCGGGGATCATTTTTTTTTTTGCACAAGCTAATACGTCACAAAATAGACTGTTCGTGTCTTTTGCAACTGACGCGACTGCCAACTTTTAACATTCTACAGCCTACATTTAGCATTAGCTCTTATCGGAATAACATGGGATTAAAATCACCCATTCACATTATTTGTAATATATTCAACAGTTTGCCTGCCCCATGTGACATATTTCATGAGACATTAACTTCTATTTTGGTTTATCTTAATTAATAATTAAAACATGTTATTGTTAAGTTTAACTCTAGGTTTAGATTTATCATTATTTTTTGTTTTTTTTTTATTTTATTTATTCCTTTGCCTATCTAAATTATTTTTTATTGATATATAATATTATTATTGCCTTGTAATTAGGATTTTTTCCTGTTGGGTAATAAATGATTTTTATTATTATTATTATAAAAGATGGCGCTTGTGTCGTCTTCCATTTATTATGATTTATATTAGGGATTTAAAAATTAGGCAAAATATGGCGCTTTCCACTTATTATTGTCCTGTATTTTTGGACAAATAAAGTTGTTATTCTTATCACTAATTTGAATTTGTGGTAACAAATTTAAATATAAAATTCAGGTCAGTTATTCAAAAAAAAAACAACCTAAAGAATAATATAGAACCAATAAAAGCAATAACTCTTCTATTGATTTTGTTAAGTAAATAAGCAATAACTCTTGTAGAAGAACTTTATTGGTTCTATCGAATAAAACAGAACCAATAGAAGAGTTATTGCTTATTTGCTTAGCAATAAATCTGTATTATTCGATAGAACCAATAAAGTTTTATAATAAAGTTCTATTATATAGTTATAATAAAGTTCTATTATATAGTTATAATAAAGTTCTATAATTATTGCTTATTTGCTTAGCAGTAAATCTGTATTATTTGATAGAATTTTATTAGTTCTATTCGACTGCTAAGCAAATAAGCAATAAATAACTCATAGACTTTGATTAAAATTCTTGGTTTGTTTTCAGTGAAACAAACCAAGTGTTTTAATCAAAGTCTATTAATTAAATATGTTTCACCACAGGTTAAGTAAGAAATTAATTCAAAATAAAGCAATAACTGTTCTATTGGTTCTGTTTTATTCGATGGAACCAATAAAGTTCTTCCAAAAGAGTTATTGCTTATTTGCTTAGCAGTGAATCTTTTATTGATTCCATATTATTCGATAAGCAGCATACGTCCAAGTTGCGTCCAATAAGTATTCTTCCAACGTTATCAAAAGTACTCGAGAAAGTCAACTACAAGATCATGTTCATAATGGTTTTAATATTTAGACATTGGTAGTTCATATTGTATGTTTTATTGGTTGATTTTTTAATAATCTATTCATATTTATTTCATATCATGTTCATAAATTTAATATCTTGCTTGCCTAGGATTTAGGAAACTTCACAGTTGCAACACGGCACTCCTAATAGTAATTGTTGATATAATTAAGGCCTCAGACAGTAACAACATCACGGCATTGTCACTGATTGATTTTTCTAAGGATTTTAACACGCTCAATCACGAGTTGATGTTAATTATTCTTCATTTCGTACGGCTGCCGTATAGTTCTTCAAAGACTATCTGGTCAATTATTTTTTTAATTTTGTTATCTACTATATTCTTGTTATCTAATGCTATCTAATGTATTCGTTGATTAATAAATGGTTTATTATTATTATTACTTTTGAAGCACTTGTACAAAATAAATATTAATGGAATGAAACAAACTAGCTGAAGATTATCAGTCATTTCTGATCACGTTATATTTAATATGGGGACATTTTTTAAAAAAAATCTGCTTTTTGTATGGCAATTTTTATATATTAGAAATACCGCTTCTTCCGTTCATATTTTTTTATCAATTCCGTTGTGATATCACATTACGCATTAAGCAGAAACTGGGTCAAAGTCATATGTATTCATTTTATATGTGTCAGCAATTATTTGTCGCAATGTAATACCCTTCCTCCAAACGACCTTGAATCTAAAGAGAATCCTTAATGAATTGTAGGTATAATGTTTAGTAATGGAAATACGAGGTATCTTATGATATTTGAAATAATTGCATTTAATAATGAAAATATGGGGTGCTTCATGTTATATTTAACCTAATAATTACACTTTGGTGGATTTATAAAGGTATTCATTAGAAGAATTGCGGAGAGGGTTGTTAGGGTGTCGTAGTTTGTTCAGGATCCTTCCGCAACATGGATGTGATGAAGAGTAGATGGTTTGATTTTTTTTTTTCATTTATATTTAATTAATTTAAACTGTATCTCAATGAATATCTTAAATTCATAGATTTAACTCCGTGACTAACAAATTTACCCCCATTAGGCTTGGGATAACTTTCGTTTTCACGATAAACGACATTGGAAGGAAAAAAATATATCTTTAAAAAAGGGACTCTATTATTCGGAATAATGACTTATCGGTGAGAAATGTCACGCGTTTCGAACTCACCAACACCTGGTACAATCGTAAGTGCACGTAAAAGTTCCGAAACTGTGAAGAGGACTCCATTTTGTTTGTATCATATTTCTTCTGATGCAGTCTTATTTACTCAATTACTATTATAAATTAAACAAACAATTATGTAGAATAAACAATTGATAACGTTAAAATTCGAGCCAACCCAGATATTTAATCTGTATAATCTTGGATGTAGCGGTAATCCAAGATTACAGTTTTTTTAGGTACTTCAGTAATAGATCTCTATTTGTAGAGAACATTGGGTATAAATGCAATATGTTTTTTTTTACAGAATGTTAAAATCTCTTCGTGATTAGAATTAGGTATTAATCGTTAATTTCCAATTGGAATAATAGAAAAAAAAAATGGTCACAGTTATTAAGAATAACCTTTAGCTAAAGGGAAAATCATTGATTAATAAATAATTGTCGGCTGAAAGACCGATGGTCGATAGCCATTTTAGAAATAATAAAATAAATTGTTTGTATTTAACAATGTATAAATAAAAATGATTGTATAAATAAAATTAATTGTCAAAGAAATTACATAGATTATAATAAAACACTTTTTTTTAACTTTGTTTGTATAACAGAATTATACAGAGAGATTTTTTTATCAGTATACATTTCCCCTATGTATACCTGTAAAATACGCGAGTCTGATGCATTAATATGTGTGTGTTTAGTTGCCTATAACACGCAACTGAACACACATATGCAAAATGCCAAATAGGCAACTAAACATACACACATTAATCGGTTCAATGCGTTTGACACGTGTTTTTTGCAGGTATACACTTCCCCTAATGTATACTGATAAAAAAACCTCTCTGTATATTTAGTAACTATATTTCAACAATTTACACTTGTCATTATTGTTGTAAATTGTTGAAACTATAGTCACTAAATATATAATTCTTTAATACAAACAAAGTTTAAAAAAGTGTTTTATTATAATCTTACACAATGTATAACGAAGTAGAAGCCTCAGTGACTGGACAGAGACAGGCATAAGACAACTCGTATTTTTTTTATCCAATTTGTGAAATTTAGTAGGGTTTTAGGACACGTCCTTACAGAAACAGAGCTGATGGCTCATGAGCTGTCCCGCTCCTTGATATCCTCAGCAGATGCAACGATTCTGCGAACATCAGAAAAATTGCGTAGGACTTCATTTCCCTGGTGGGACAACGAGGTGAAGGAATCCATTACAAGTAAAAAGACTGTTCTGAGAACAACCCTCAACCGAAAATCAATTTTAAAAAATTGAGAGCACGCTCTAGGAGATTAGTGTTGAAAAAAAAAAGAGAGAGAATCTTGGGAACAGTATCTTGATCCACAGACTTCATTTCTGAACTATGGAAAAAAATACGTGCGATCTATGGTGCGGGTAAAACCAATCCAATACCCCACATCTTCTCCAATGGCAAAACCATTGAAGATATCCAAGAAACAACACAAATATTTGCAGAACACTACTGGAATCTCCGACAATAACAGCTATGGTGGTGATTTCTAGAGAACTATGATGGAACAGGAAATCCTCGTCGATTTCTCCACGGAGGAAATGTGGGACTATATGGATTTTTCAAGTAAATAAATGGAGACGGCGATTAAATCTATGGGTAACTGCCATAAGGCGCTCGATCTCACAAGGAACGAGCTAAGAATTTTCACTGGACTCATGACAGGGCATTGTGCCCTCAGGTACCATTTGTGGAAAATGGGAAAGGAGGAAAGTGGAAAATGCAGGCTATGCGATTCAGCAAATGAAACAACCGAGCATATACTCTGCGCCCGTGACACTATTGTCCACAAGCGTCTTTCACACTTCGGCAGGGACCGATTATCCCACGAAGAGGTGAGCAATGTCACCCCCAAGAAAGTCATCAGGTTCATAGAGGACGTGGGACTGCTTGGGAAGTGATTAGGAAAGGGCAGAACAATAGATCTTACAGGTCGCAGTTCACATGAGGCTAATTTACGTCTCACTAGCCCCGTATAACCTATAACCTATAAATCTATGGGTAATAGCTCACCTGTTTATGACAACTAACCGTACAAGCTTATAAGATAAAATAGAAAAACTGGATTTATTCACTTAGTTTAATTAAATTAAATACAAAGAATTTGAAAATAATTAATAAATTATTTCCTCTTTCGCTACTGTGACAATTTCACTTATGTTACATAAGTACTTTTTATAAGATAAATGCCTGAAGCAGGCACGCAACTGCTTCATCGGCTACCTCATTTCTGTAGATTCTTAGGCTAGAACCTTGAACTTGCATAAAGGGCTTACACCCAAGAAAATGGAAGGAGTCGATTGTTATCCCACTTCGCAAGGAGGGAAAGGTGTCTTCCTTGGAGGAGAATTATCGCCCCATTTTGTTAACTTGCTGCATGAATAAAGTCCTTGAGATTTTTTTAGGGGGACCAGAGCTAAAGTAAGGGTTGCGTAGTCCAAGCACTGCAGCCATTTGGCTTATTGTACTACTTTCGCTCTTATAAAGTTTTGTGGTTGTTGCAAGCTCCAGCATCCTCTTGATTATTTTGTCTTTTGGGAAGAGTTGAATATGGACATTAGAAGCTAGGTGGTTGCTCATTCAATCAAAGACCAATTAGTACACACATAGAAAATGCTATTCTAAATAGCTTCGCCAAAAAGGAGCATATCACGGACGTTTTTTTTTTATCTTTAAAAAGCCTATGATACTACCTGGAGATATGGAATCATTAAAACACTATTCGACTGGAGGTTCAGAGGGAATCCACTGCCCTTTTCTGAATGAGAGATCGTTTAGAGTGAGGGTCGGTAATAGCTTATCGTCGCTATAAGTACATGAAACAGGCATCCCTCAAGGATCGGTCCTTAGCGTCATCCTATTTTGAATAACGGTAGATAAGATTCTATCTCTGTACAGGGATCGTTTAATCGAGTGATGGATACCAGAGAGAATCTTATCTACCGCTATTCAAAATAGGGTTATAGCTCTATTTCTTATTACACCTCTAGGATCCCCATCTAATACTCTCATTCAGCAAGCCATAAACTGCATATCTTCTAACGTACCAGCTATTGGGTGCAAGTTTTCACAAAGAAAAACAGTTTGCGTCCATTTCTGTAGGAAATCAGATGCCGAGTTTAAATCTTGATGGTGCCCCTAAAGTTATTAAAGAGGAGGTTACATTTCTGGGTTTGCTTTTTGACCACCAACTCCGTTGGAACAAGTATATAGAAATCCTGAGAGCCAATATTCAATTAAAACTAAACATGCTGAACATGGAGTTATGGGGGGAACTAACACTGCTTACTATATATAAAACATTCATTATGCCAAAAAATGATTATAGTAGTATGGTGTACGGATCTGATATAGAGAATTTACTGAAAAATGGATCCTTTACAAAGTAGCGCCTCCAGAATGGCAATTGGAGCTTCCCATACAAGCCCAATTTTAAGCTTATTTTACGATACTGGGATCCTCTGAAATATCGGCGCATTAAAATATTGTTGTCATTTTGTAGCTCCGAGTGCAGAATATGGGTAGGGTTGGCTTTCAATGTAATAGTACTACTGCAAAGTTTGCAATAGTATATATTTGTACGATACAGTGCTCTCGTTTATTTAAACAAAAGTTCGGTTAATCCATACATTAAATTCACAGCATTTCGCGGGCATACGTAACATTGTATTATACATGTGTACAATTAATATTGTGTTAGTGCGAGCTTCCGTTGCGCGTAAAAATTGATTTTTCCTTAATAACCTCGTCCGAAAAATCACCTTGGCAGAACCGCTGAACTGATATCTTCAGTGAATGTGAACTTTTTACTTATTTTTGCGCTCGATACTCCAATATTTATCGATCTGCGTTAGTGATTCATCAGGTGCAAAAACATTTGAGTTCAACGTCTCACATTTAGTGATTCATAGGGGATTCCATTTCTATTTATACGAAATTTATAAATTATTCTTCGAAATGACCTTAACGTGTACGTGTTGCAATACTATTACAGAAGCACATACGGCAGTCAAATGCTGTGTTTGCAAAAAAGTGTATAAGATTAATTGCGTTGATATCACTAAAAGTGAAGCGCGCAAAATCAATACAATGAGTGGACTATCCTGGTCTTGTAAAAAATGCTCAGAACTTGGCGATGATTTTAACGCACTTAAGGCTGCAATTGTTGCATTGCAAAATGATATCCAAATATTAAAGTCATCTACTACAGCCAAACCTGCTCCAGCTACCTCGGGATCCATCGAGTCTGAACAGATCATTCAAGAAATATCCGAACGAGATAAAAGGAAGTGCAACATAATTATTTACAAATTACCAGAAAGTTCTTCTCACTCTACCACCCACACAACTGATATTGGCCTTGTTTTAGGTTTGTTTTTAGATTAGGAAAAATTCGATCCCTCGAAAACTAATAATCGTCCACTGAGATTGTCATTGCCTAATCAATCTTGTGTCTACACGGTGTTCCGTAATATAAAAAAACTACGAAACACAGACAAATTTAAAATGGTCAGCATATCCAGTGATCAAACACCAATGCAGTCGGCGTTTTATAAATCAGTTAAGGCGGATCTTCTGCAACGGTTATCCAACGGCGAATCAGATCTCATCATCTGAGATATGCTCCGCGGCTTACCCACTATTATCAAGAAACCTTCGGAAAACTAATAGCGCCCGGAAGAAAACAATCTGAACTGACCTTCTACTATCAAAACGCTCGTGGATTACGAACTAAAACTTAAACCTTTTATATTAATTCCTGTTGCTACACTTATGATATTATTTTCTTAAGCGAAACGTGGTTGAATGATTCTTTTAGGAGTTATAAATTGTTCCATAATAGTTATAAGGTTGTTCGAAAGGACATAAACTTTAATGCGACAGGTCGTACTACTGGCGGTGGAATTTTAATAGCGTTTTCTGAAAGTATATCTTACAGTGTAGTAGATACAAGCCATATACAACAACTCACTCCTCTTATAGACTTTATTCTTTGTAAGTGTAAAATCGACTCATATTTATTTTATACCGCTATCGTCTACATACCTCCTGATGTGAATGGTGATATGCTTGATATATTCTTAGAAGCTGTAGAGGTGCTGCTCTTAGAAAAGCCAGTTCTTTTATTTGGTGATTTCAATAAACCTGCATTTATTGAAGAAATAAACTATCCTAAATCGCGTAAAGTTTCATCCTTGTGCAATTTTCTAAACATCCTTCAACTAAATCAGCTTAACAATATCAAAAATTGTAATGATAAACTGTTAGATTTAGTATTTAGTAATTTTGAAGGACATGAACCATTCTGTGCATCCTCTGGTGACAGAAGATCTGCATCATCCTGCTCTAACTGGCACAGCGCAAATTGTCATTAAATGTAAGCAGTCTGTTTTTCCCCATAATATCTCTAACAAGCAATACAATTTTCGAAAGGCCAATTATCTTACTTTGTATAATGATTTAACTAATGTAGACTGGACTATTTTGGAATCTTACACTGACGTTAATGAAATGGTCGATTATAAGATTTTGTATAACCTTTTTGACAGATCTGTACCCATTTATAATTCTAAACAAAAATCAAATAAGTTCCCCACCTGGTTTTCTAATGAAATTATTAAAAATGTTAAATTAAAACACTACTATCATAAAAAGTGGAAATCTACTCAATCTTTGTTTTATCGCGGAGAGTTCGAAAGACTTAGAATTTTAACAAAATCACAAATTAATGCAGCATATAAATCATTCTTAAAAAACATTGAAAATAACCTTTCAACGCGACCGAAAGACCTGTGGAAATTTGTACACCAAAGAAATGGAACTTCAAGATTACCAAATGAATTAAATAATGAGTGTAAAATCTTTGATACTTCTCAAAGCATCGTAAATGCTTTTGCTGATACGTTTTCTGAAGATTTTCTCAACAATAGTGTCACGATAACCAATTCTGTACACACTAATTGTGAAAACTTCTCTATTCCAACAATTAATGAGCAACACATCATTCAAAGTATAAACAAGCTGAAAACATCAGCCATTCGTGGTGATGATATTGTCCCATGTTTTATTATCAAAGATTGTAAACACATACTACTCAAGCCGTTATTAACAATTTTTAATGCATCAATTATATCGGGATGCTTTCCTAATACTTGGAAAACAGCTGTAATTACTCCTGTCTTTAAAAAAAGGTGATCACTCACTCCTTCAAAACTACCGACCAATAGCAATCCTATCAAACTTTTCCAAGATATTTGAACAAATAATATATTATTTCCTGTATAACCATGTACAGAAATATATTTCACCACTTCAACATGGGTTTATATCTGGGAGATCGACCTTAACTAATTTGGCCTCAATTACGCAATATCTTAGCCTAAGTCTAGATAACAGAGGTCAAACTGATGTTATCTATACAGATTTATCCCGTGCATTTGATAGGATTGATCATAACATTTTACTTAACAAACTTGGTCAATTTGGTCTTACAGAACACACCATAGCGTTTTTGTCATCCTACCTAAAACAACGAAATAACTATGTTTATTTCAATAGATTTAAGTCTTTCGAGTACAATTCGACCTCAGGTGTTCCCCAAGGTTCCAACTTAGGCCCTCTGCTTTTTATAGCATTTATTAATGATTTAATTACATCTCTATCGTCTCCAACACTTGCGTACGCTGATGATATTAAAATTTATGCTTCGATAGGGTCTTTCGAAGATTGTATGCTATTACAAGAAGATTTAAATACGATATCGCAATGGTGTTATGCAAACAGACTTTGTCTAAATGTCAGTAAATGTAGTGTTGTCTCTTATACTCGCATGGAACAAATTACTAATTTTAATTATAATATCGATGGTTCTTCAATTCCAAGAAATTCATATATAAAGGATCTAGGTGTTACTTTTGATCGTCGATTACATTTTACAGATCATATTCATAATATTACCCAATCCGCAATAAGAATGTTAGGGTTTTTAATGCGCACCTCTATCAGTTTTAGTAATACTTCGCTCTTAAAAACTCTGTATTTCTCCTTAGTGCGCAGTAAACTTGAATACGGTTCGATTATTTGGTATCCATGTTATGTGAAAGTGAACTTAAAGTTGAGCGTGTACAAAGACGTTTTTTTTTTGAAATATTTATCATATAAAATGGATCACGTATACCCAGAAAGAAACGCCGACTATCAACAATTGTTATTAAGGCATGATATTTGCTCCTTGTCGGCTCGAATGTAGTGCCGAATTTTTGTTCAAATTAATTCACAATATTATTGATTGTCCTTATTTGCTAAGTAATGTGAATTTTTATGCTCCATCACTAACCTTCAGAAATATATCAACATTTAAATTACCATTTGCGAAAACTAATGTCTTAGGTAAGTCGCCTATAAGTCACATGTGCCGCAATGCAAATAAGCACTTTCGTGACATATTTATTGGTGAACGTAATACATAAAGAACGCTGAGTTATGTTCCATTATTATGAATTTTGCAATTTAGTATATTTTAGTTGTTGTTACTTTTTTTTCTCTTTCTATTATTATTATTATTAATCTTAAGTTTACTTGTTTAAATCTTTTCCCTGTATTGGTTCTTCCATTGGGAAATAAAGAAATTATTATTATTATTATTAATAGTACTGTAAAAGTACCCAACCCTACCCATTTTCTGCACTCGGAGCTACCAAATGACAACATAATGAATATGTACAGGACACTTCGAACAATCCCGAGACCTGCATATATCAGGGCACCTTAATTTCATTCAGCGGAAAGAAAATAATTAATTTTATTCAAAAATTATTAATATTTAAATTTGATCAATCCTAATCACCATTTTCGCTTAATTCAGGATAATTTAATTAGTTGTTAAAAAATTTTGTACATTCCTTCCTGAAGATGACCAATGGTCAAAACTAGTCGGAGAAAGTATAAATAAGTGAAACAAATCAAGTGTTTTTTAATTAAATTATCCTGAATTAATTCAAAAATGTTTCACCACGGGTTAAGTAAAGAGAAATTAATTAAGCACACCACATTAGATTATTAGCGAAAAAAAGTATATGACTCAATGTAACTTATTTCTTTCTTCTTATCCTCTTTTACCCGTATTGGGTGTCGAGGTTATGTAACTTATTTACTAATATTGAATCCCACAATTTTCTTCGCCAATCTAAACATTTACAGCAAGCCCCCTCGCTCGCATCACGGCTGAATTCAATATTGTTTGATTATCGTGACATGTGATCAAGGAGAAAACGTATGCACTCGATAGAGCAGCGGGTGATAAGGACCCTCGGAAACGAGCACTCGACTCCATCGATCGATAGGATCGTCGGATAGATGGGTGAACAGGTGCACCATAACCCATGTATAATGTAATTGCCGTTTCGCTATCGCAATCGAACGTAATCCTCGTTGATAACGGCAAGAGAGACAGAAACGGACAGAGGGGGAAAGGAGGGAGGGAGGTGACAGGTAGGATCAATTCGAATTATCTGCCAATTGAGACAGCACGCAACTGTGCTATAATATGGCTTGATGATAACAGTAAATCAATTTGCTATTTCGAATGTTGGAATACAGTGTTTACGAAAAGTATTAGGCTTTTAATTTTGGTATTTATGCAATTGTTGTTCTCTTCTTTCAAGAAAATTACGATAATGCTCTTTTAAACCTAGCTTTTTTTTCCATGTATAAGGTTTTCCAATAGGGATGATATGATTTTGAAGTGACGTTTCGGCCATTTGTAATATGTCATGATCTGTCATTTATTTTTCATTGTATTCAGTAGTGTTTACAATTTCATCATGGAGAGATATATACAAGAACAGCGTTTACAAATTATTCAGTTTTATTATCAAAATAATCCTTCTCCAATTGCACCTTTTTGTGCGCTTTTGCCATTTTATGGTCGTAATAATCGTCCAAGTGTGCTCGCTATTCGTCGAATTGTTGAAATTGTGAGCGTACATTTTCTTTACATAATGTTAAAGTGCCAATAAGACAAAGAACCGCTCGAAGTAATGCAAATATTGCTGCCGTTCAGGCAAGTGTTGCTAAAGACAGCAATTTGTCGATTCCAAGACATTTGGGACTGTCTCAAACCATAATCTGGCGGATTTTGAAAAAGGATTTGGGAGAAATTGTTCTCACTCAAGAACTGAAGCCATTGGACCACCGTAAACGTCGCGAATTTGCTGATTTTGCCTTGGAACAACTTGAAAACGATAACGATTTTTTTAAGAAAATCATCTTCTCCGATGAGGCTCACTTTCATCTGAGTGGTGCGGTAAATAAACAAAACTGTCGATTCTGGTGCGAAGAAAATCCACAAATTATTCAAGAAAAACCGTTACTGTCAATGGAGAGCGGTATAGATCGATGATAACCAACTTTTTATGGCCGAAATTGGAAGAAATTGATCTTGACAACATTTGGTTCCAACAAGACGGGGCTACATGCCACACAGCAGATGCAACAATTGAATTATCGCGAGAAAAGTTTGGAGATTCGATTATTTTAAGAAATTGTGATATTGAATGGCCTCCAAGAAGTTGTGATTTAACACCATTAGACTATTTCTTGTGGGGTTATTTGAAGTCATTGGTCTTTCGAAATAAACCAGACTCTCTTCAAGCTTTACAAGTCAATATTGAACGTGCTATTCATGCCGTACGACTTGATTTAGTGGAAAAAGTGCTCGAAAATTGGGTTCATCTAATTCGTTCCGGCAGAAGAAGTCGTGGAGGCCATTTGAATGACGTTTTATTTAGAACTTAATTGTATCGATTGTACTTCACATTGAATGAAAAAACATTTGAGTTTCCTTAACAATAAGTGTGTGTTTTTTTTTAAGAAATCATATCACTCTTATTGGAAAACCCTTTACAAGTGTATGTATAGCTATATAGGTATTTGTAAAATGAAATTGAATAAATCTACTCTATTCTAAATTAACAACACAATTAATAATTGATTTTAAGGAGTTTCTAAGCTTAAAAACGCATATATTAGATAACAATAATTAGTGTTGGGCAAAATCGAATAATAATTGTAATCGAGAATTACTAAATGTGTAATTTTAAGTATTTAAAACGAAAAAGTGATTTTAAATTTATGTTTATTAATAAATATTCTTGATATTTTTATAAGTATATATACATTATCATATAACCCTTTTACCCTTTCGAGTGTCGGGTTATTATTATAAGTAACATTCATAAAATTATATATATATACAAACATCTTTATTCCCAAAGAATACATACATATTTAATTCAATATACAATACATGAAACAAACAAAAACAAATATATATTCTTAAGAGAAACGGCTATCGACCGGAGGTCTTTCGGCCTATAAAATTATAATATACTTAATTTAGCACTAATAAAAGATCGACTTTGCCCATCACTAACAATAATGTTAAATGATTATTTACACAACAAACACACTGCGCTGCATTCAACACTTGAAAAGTTGACAAGCAAAATATAATATATATATACGAGGTGCGTTCAAAAAGTAAGGTGACTTTTCAAATTTCGTTAACAGCTTATATTTAATTATCGATTTTTTTGTAGTTGTTGTGTTGGTACACATGTCCCAGTCCCAAACATATGTTCACAATTAGGTAATTGTTTAAACATTTTTCACCAAGTGTTAAGTGAGAAATTAATTCAAGAGTTAATATGTTTACAATTTCAAGTACATAGCATACTTCGTTTGTTTTTGACAAATAGAAAGGTTTAGTTGTAATCGGAAATTTTCTATCATTATAAAAATGGAGCAAAGAATTTTACATCAAAAATAAATGAAAAATTGATTGCATTTAATTTTAAAATTATTAATGAGCAATAAAGTTTATATTATTATTAGTTGCAGAGAAATTGAAGGAGAATTTCTTCAATTTCTCTGCAACTAATAATAATATAAACTTTATTGTTCAACGGAAAAACCCAATTAAAGAACAATACAGGATATTAAAAGAAAACAATTAGAGATGGGCAAAGTCAATCTTTTCGATCTTTTTTATTGCTAAAAAATTAATTATATGAAAATTAATTCAAGAGTTAATATGTTTACAATTTCAAGTACATAACATACTTCGTTTGTTTTTGACAAATAGAAAGGTTTAGTTGTGCTCGGCAATTTTCTATTATTATAAAAAAATGGAGCAAAGGATTTTACATCAAATTTTGTAGGAAAAATGGAATCAAGTGGTCTAAAAACACTTGAAATGTTGACAGTGGCGTAATGTTAGTCTGTTCCAAGTAAAAAAATGTTTACAAGTGGTACAAACTCTTCCGAAATGGCCGAGAAGATGCCAACGGCGAATCTCTCTCTGGACGCCCCAACAAGTCAACAACAGAAGATATCGTCGAAGCTGTGAAGGAAATTGTTTTTGGAAATCGTGGAATTACCAAAAGAGAAGTTGCTGAAGATGTTGGGATATCATTCGGCTCGTGCCATGTAATTTTTCGGAAATGTCAGCGAAATTTGTTCCGAAACTTTTAAATTTTAATCAGAAGAACCGTCGCATGAGCATCGCATTTTGAATTTGTCCATTCGAGTGTCTGATTTTTGTCTCGTTTGTAGTTGTGTATTTGGTTTAATTATGATTCGTGCTTTTTTATTAAAGTGTGTTGTTGTTAGAACGTAATTATTTTCGATCGTTATCGCGGTCAGAAAAGTCTGCCGCGCAACAAGCTTTATACTTTTGTGAATAAAGTTTTTTCAAAACAAACTGTCTGACTTATTCGTCCATCTGCATCGCTTGAATCTCAACAGTTGTATTTCGTACAGCATTAATAAATTATTATATGTTATTAGTTATTTTTCTTAACAAAAGCTGTGAATAAACAGCAGTTTGACTAAATTTAGATATTTTTTAAGAAAATCAGTGAATAAACAGAAGTTTGACTAAATTAATCGAGAACGACATAAATAATAAAATAAATCCAGCAAATAAAATTAATAGCAAACGCCAACAATTCTTTTTTTTTTTACAACAAAACATTACACATGTTGCGCAGACAAATCCGCGGAGCCAACAAATACATTTCCATGTTAAACACACAGCGGATTACCATAAATTTCCGATTATCCACCGAACAATGCATATGCATGCCGAATTGAAAAGCGCGCTCCACAAAACACGAAAATAATAATAAAAAGAAAGAACGAGAGGAAAAAGAAACGTAAATATGAAAAGGTCGGAAAGAAAGTTGAATGGTTTCTGGCCGCCGGCCAAAATCTAAGTGAAAACTGTCGCGTGTGGGAAAACGGGTGGAAAAATAGACGCGGAAATGGGTTAATTATTCTAGGTCGACGCCATTGTGTTACACCTCGGATTGAAAACGAGGAAAAAAAATGAAGAGGTGGGTAACTGTGGGCTAGGTGTAAATTGGGAATTGGACGGTTTGTTAATTTTAGCACGGGTTCAGTAGAGATAGTGAAATTATAACGTGTGTGTGTGTTACAACGGTTTTTTTTATTGTTGTTTAATTAGCGCTGGATTCAATGCGCTTTTAATTAGTGTGTGCGCTCAGATGAGAATCAACTGGATGAAACTAGTCAAGTGCAAAACAACGGATTCGTACTTGATTTTTTCATAATTATTAAAATAAATTATGAATATAATTAAACTTTTTATATATATATATATATATATATATAATCTTTATTTCCAAACATTATGTATATTTACAAAATATAAATTTAAATCTATAAAGGTGTTTGATTTCATGTTTGGAAAACGGCTATCAACCAGAGGTCTTTCCGCCTTAAACTTTAATTTTCGTAAAAATAAATGATTTCATTTAATGAAATAAATATTAATAAATCATTAAAAATCAAGCAATAAAACACAGATTAGATTGAATAACTTTAAATTCTCGACTAGTTTCGGGTTATTAGCTCATTTTTAATTGAGAATTTAAAGTTATTCAATCTAATCTGTGTTTTATTGGTTGATTTTTAATATTTTATTCATATTTATTTCATACAAAATGAACTACCA
The DNA here is from genome assembly GCA_963082785.1 of Philonthus spinipes. Lineage (NCBI taxonomy): Eukaryota > Metazoa > Arthropoda > Insecta > Coleoptera > Staphylinidae > Philonthus > Philonthus spinipes. The sequence goes on from OY720308.1 coordinate 16,426,211, forward strand.
ATGTCTAAATATTAAAACCATTAATGATTTCATTTAATTTTAAAATTATTTATTTATTTATTTAACGGATTTACCTTTTTACAAATCTACAATATAATTAATAATAATTATGTATAGTGGATTGTAGAACAAAAATAAAGAAATAACTATTACAGATTATATTAAAATTGTTGAAATATATACAAGACTGAACCTTATAGACAGACATAATAATAACACATTAAAATGGTCTTAAATAACAGAGGCAAATAACACCGACCATTTGCAAAACATATCAGAGATTGAAGTTTTCAGAAATAATGTAAATACACAGGACTGTAATTACTACACAAACCGACTAAATAACAAATTATTTACAATCATATAAAAGAAAACACGTCAATCACACAATTTATCAATGATATCAGACAAATCAATTCTAAGCAAATGTATTTTAAATCTCGAAAGAGAGGGCTGGAACAATAAAAAGTTGTATTTGCTGACCATAAGATTAGAGATTCGCATCATTCTACAAATAGGCTCAAACTTACCATAATTGGTAGTGTGTACCCGAATGTAGAACAGTGGTTTTTCCCTGTACAAACCTTTGTGAGGCACATGGAAATCTAACTTTCCGATAAGAAATGGACAATCAATTTTCCCATTTAATAATTTAAACAAAAAAAAATAAGTCATTAATAATTCTCCTGTCTTCCAACGACCCTAGACCCAATGACTAGTGTTGGGCAAAATCGAATAATATTAGTAATCGAGTATTACTAAATCTGTCATTTTAAGTATTTAAAACGAAAAAGTAACTTCAAATTTATGTTTATTAATAAATGGGAAGTTATTTTTGATATTATTATAATAAGTAACATTCTTAAAATTATAATATACTTAATTTAGCAATAATAAAAGATCGACTTTGCCCATCACTACCAATGACTTTAGCATCCCACTACGACTAAAATGTTGCCTACTATTTCCAAGCCTAGAGGATGCGAGCATCAAACATCTGGCTTGGACTTTTTCTAATTCGTAGCATAAAGTGCGTGTGTATTGGTGACCAAACACAAGACGCATACTCTAGGTGAGGCCTAACCAAGCACGTATATAGTTTACGCAAAATATCTACGCTAAAGTCTTTGGAATAACGTCGCACAAACCCGAGGCAACGCATTGCTTTATTTGTTATATATTTTATGTAGTTTGAAAAGTTAAGTTTATAATTAAAAATAACTCCCAAATCCTTTATGTCTTGAACATTAACCAACATCTGATCGCATAACTTGTATTCAAATGTTGATTTGGTGTGACGGTAGAACGAGATGGAACTACATTTCTTTGTATTAAAATATAATTTATTTTCGCAGAGAGCCATAACTAAGTAAAAATTCTTATTCTTATCACTAATGAGTGTACTTTCATAATCAAAAGTCAAAAAAACGTTTCGGACCCCACTTCACCCCCAAAAAAAATAATTTCCCCCACGCCTCGCGGACACCATACATATCGATGTAAATGTCGATTTTTCACAATTTTCGCAGAGAGCCATAACTAAATAAAAATTCTTATTCTTATCACTAATAAGTGTACTTTCATAATCAAAAGTCAAAAAAACGTTTCGAACCCCACTTCACCTCCAAAAAAAAAAAAATTCCCCCATGCCTCGCGGACAGCATACATATCGATATAAATTTCGATTTTTCACAATTTTCGCAGAGAGCCATAACTAAATAAAAATTCTTATTCTTATCAGTAATAAGTGTACTTTCAAAATCAAAAGTCAAAAAAACGTTTCGAACCCCACTTCATCCCCAAAAAAAAATAATTTCCCCCACGCCTCCCGGACACCATACATATCGATATAAATGTCGATTTTTCACAATTTTTGCAGAGAGCCATAACTAAATAAAAATTCTTATTTTTATCACTAATAAGTGTACTTTCATAATCAAAAGTCAAAAAAACGTTTCGGACCACTTCACCCCCAAAAAAAATAATTTCCCCCACGCCTCGCGGACACCATACATATCGATGTAAATGTCGATTTTTCACAATTTTCGCAGAGAGCCATAACTAAATAAAAATTCTTATTCTTATCACTAATAAGTGTACTTTCATAATCAAAAGTCAAAAAAATGTTTCGGACCACTTCACCCCCAAAAAAAATAATTTCCCCCACGCCTCGCGGACACCATACAAATCGATATAAATGTCGATTTTTCACAATTTCCGCATTTCGATAACACGCTTCCGGAAATGTAATATGAAGAGTCTACTGACGCATGTGTACAGAATTAACTCGATACACAGCACTTCTTAATGTTGAGATAAAAGTGAACACGGTCACACCAGTCAGTGATTATATCTAAGTTGTTTTGGAAAGTGAGGACATCATTGCTGCAATTGATTTTTAGATAAATTTTAATGTCATCCCCATATGCCAAGATAAGGTTTGCTTAATAAGCTTGCTTAATAACTTATTTACAAAAATGTTAAAAAATAGACAAGAGCCCTGAGGAACACCAGAAGGGGGAGAGAATTAATTAATGTCATCCGCATATGCCAAGACAGGGCAAGTAAGCTTGCTTAATAACTTATTTACACAAATGTTAAAAAAGTAGTGGCCCTAGACAAGAACTCTGAGGAACACCAGAGGGGGAGAGAATTCATTGATGTCATCCGCATATGCTAAGACAGGGCAGGTAAGCTTACTTAATAACTTATTTAAAAAATGTTAAAAAGTAGTGGCCCGAGACAAGAGCCCCGAGGAACACCAGAGTAGGGAGAGAATTCCTTAATGTCATCCGCATATGCCAAGACAGGACAAGTGAGCTTACTTAATAACTTATTTATAAAAATGTTAAAAAGTAGTGGCCCTAGACAAGAATCCTGAGGAACATCAGAGGGGGGAAAGAATTCATTGATGTCATCCGCATATGCTAAGACAGGGCAGGTAAGCTTACTTAATAACTTATTTATAAAAAAGTTAAAAAGTAGTGGACCTAGACAAGAATCCTGAGGAACAGCAGAGGAGGGAGAGAATTCCTTAATGTCATCCGCATATGCCAAGACAGGACAAGTAAGCTTGCTTAATAACTTATTTACACAAATGTTAAAAAAGTAGTGGCCCTAGACAAGAACTCTGAGGAGCACCAGAGGGGGGAGAGAATTCATTGATGTCATCCGCATATGTTAAGACAGGGCAGGTAAGCTTACTTAATAACTTATTTAAAAAATGTTAAAAAGTAGTGGCCCTAGACAAGAATCCTGAGGAACACCAGAGGAGGGGGAGAGAATTCATAAGATTTGAAGCCATTGTAGAAGACATAGCAGGAACGATTAGATAAATAGGAGTTGATGAGATTAGTGGCTGCAGGGACTGCACCCAAAGCATCAAGTTGGCGAATCAATATCTCATGGTCCATACCGTGACGGGAAAAATCAGTGTAAATAAGGCCCACCTGACCACGCGCATTTACAGAATTAGCTAAATACTAAGAAATAGTAGCTAAATTATTCGTTGTAGATATGGTGGGCATAAATCTATATTGATGCGAAAATATCATACTGCGAACGCCATTACAATTCTATTTTTTTTATTTCTAAAATATTATTATCAACGCTAAACAAATGAGGAAGTACTTTCTCCCGCATTTTATTTCGACGCAAATAGAATAACCTATGTTTTACATGCATTTAACAAGAGGGAGTGCTGATTGCATCTTTTGGCAATTTTGTTTTAATCAGAATTAATTTTTGCGCATGTTGCTATAATTCCGGTTTCAGTAAAATTATATATTAATTGCGTATCATCTACAAAGAGGTGGAAATTGTTTAAGTTGATACTAGCAAACATTTGTGACGTGTAAATTAAGAATAACAGGGGTTCCAAAATGGAACCTTGAGGCACACCTCTGAATATTCCCATTTCATATGATTTTACATTAATCTTCTTTATGTTGGCTGTGGAGACTTTAATTATTTAAATAAATAAATGATTTTACATTGTTTAGACTTACGAATTAGGACCGGTTAGTTAATAAAATAAAAATAACACTAAAATACACTTTTTTTTAATTTAAATTACAATCAACTTAATGTTATTTCGAATTGGTGCAGTACAAATAAACTTAATCTGAACAGTAGTAAGTGTAAATTTATCTCCTTTACCAAAAAATCCAAACCAATTACATTTAACTATGTAGTGAGTAACAATTCTATTGAGCAAGTCAATTTCTTCAAAGATCTTGGTGTTTGGTTTGATGATAAATTTACATTTAATCCTCACGTTCAATCTCTTGTTAAGAGTTCCTTTAAAGCATTAGGATTTATCCATTGTAATTCTGCGGACTTGCGGAATCCGAATGCTTTGAAATCTCTATTCAATGTTTATGTGCGTTCAAAGTTGGAATATGCTTCATTAATTTGGTATCCACAATCTCAACTTCAGATTAATCTTGTGGAAAGTGTTCAACGAAGATTTCTTAAATTTCTATACCTGAAGACTGAGGGGCATTATCCTGAGAGAGGATATGATCATTCTCGTTTGCTTGACAAATTTAATGTCGAATCTCTTGAGTGCCAACCTTACAAGTCTGGTATCTTATTTATACATAAACTATTCAATAATCATATCGATAGCTCCGATATTTTACAAATAATTGGTTTGCATATTCCTACTTTCAACAGTAGATATAAGACTACATTTAATATCAATCATAATAGATTAAATTTTGGCGCTAAATCACCCATCAGCATAATTTGTAATAACTTTAATCAACTACCTCCAACTTGTGATATTTTTTTTGAATCACTTAAATCCATTGTTGCTTTATGTCAATCAAATAACTAGGTTTTTATTACAATGAAATTAAACAAGGAAAATTTCTGGCAATGATCAATAAAATTCGATCAATCCCTTTTTCCAACTACAAAAAAATACTTACACTGTAAGTTTTACAAACATCTATTGAAACAACTACTTCCCGAACATTTACCCCGCCGGACATTGGATTACACAATAGATATTTGTTAGTCGAAATTATTTAATGAAAGGAAACAACAATAGTGTAAGTATTTTTTTGCAGTTGGAAAAAGGGATTGATCGAATTTTATTGATCATTGCCAGAAATTTTCCTTGTTTAATTTCATTGTAATTTAAATAACTGCAAACGTGTGAATCATCTTTGTTTCATTTTATTTAGGTTTTTATTATTTTCTTTATAATGTTAAAATACACTATATTGTTGTTATCTTGTATATTGTCTTGTAATTGGGAAATCTTTGTTTCCTGTTGGGCAATAAATATTATTATTATTAGAACAAATAAGACAGAATTGGCCGAAAGACCAATCGATAGCCGATTCATTTACAGAATATAATTCTAATTTTATATATTATTGTACATACATATACACATTTGAATTAAGATGGTTAGTTAGTTAAGACAGAATTAAGTAGTTCCACGATTCACCACTAAGAAATCTGTCGCATTTTAATTACTGCGATGTAGTATACCACTCCTGTCTAGATAAAAGAAAAACCAATCGACAAATTCAGCATTGCCAATATTTATGTCTTATTTTCTCTAAGACAGCTAAGAGGTGCATCCCGAGATTGGATTTTTTTCTGAGCCCAGTCAACTTTGGGAACCAGTGTGATAGAAAGTATCTGGCTTTGTATAGATGTTTTCGGTTTTGTTGAGGTTAAACGTGCAGTAAATTAGCGTGAATATTAAAACTTTCCGGTAAATATAAACGTTCACGCTTTTCAAAATTATGTTAAGTATTTCTTCGTGCTGCGACGACGTTTCGCATTTAATAATTTGTTAAATTACATTCTCATTTTTTACAGCATAATGAGTTGAAAGGTATCACTAAATAATAAAAGCTTTATTTCGACCGAAGCATCATTCAAATAAATAATCGAATAGTTATTTGAGTGGTGAATAAATTCTTGAAAACTGTATACACAATTTACAATTCTGTTGTCAAGAAACCATTCTATTAATTTTTGTATGGCAGATGTAGAATTTAATTCACCTATTCTTAGTAATTCTCGGTAGGATTTGTAAAAGCAAGGAGCAGATGTTTTTTCAAGCCTCGGGAGGGCTCTCTCGGTGCTTATACACAACACGTGTGGATGGATGATTTAGCCCACCTTCAACAATTTACCTCCAATAATACCCATTATTTACTTCCTTCAAATGATTACTATCAAGGGATGGTTTTTTAAAAATGTAAATTTTATTTTCTTCAACTTTTATTCTACAGTCATGTGGAAAAAATCAATTAAAGGAACAGCTGTTTATCCAAATGAGATTTTGTATATTTTGAGAAAAAATGTACTCCTACGATTTTATTGTTTTCTTTTTTTAATAAAAATTAATGAAACCTTGCGGGTAACTTTGACAAACTCCGTTAATGATTATTGAACTAATAACTGGAAATTAATCGGGGCTATTCCGTACAGAAAATTTTAAGTTACTAATTATCTTCACATTTTATGTATATACATCTATTACAAAAGCTGCTAAGACTGCGGTGACAAAATATAGCGTACACGTTAAACTTTAATTTAAATTTTCCTCACAGAATAGCTCCGATTGTATATTAATCAAACTCTTACACAAACCCTAGCAATTGCTATTTTTATTGCATGTTGTGTCATTGTAATACTGAACAATTTTAAGCCATATTCTGAAAGCCGCATTAATTTACAATCGTTTCGTTTAACTAATTTTAAATCTTTTAAAACACACCCAAAACAATTATGCAAATTAAATCAAATTAAAAAAAAATAACATCCCAACAACCCACTCCACATTCACGTGTGGCTAGCAAAGCAACCTCGTAATTTTACTAAATCAATAACACCATTCTAACAAAAAATATTAGCTTGTTAATTGTTAAGACTTCCACTTGGTTGTACATGTTTTATTATAACTCAATAAAACACTTTTAACTTTGTTTGCACAACTATTTTTTATTATTTAGTGACTATAGTTTCGACAACATTAACGTGTCATTATCAAACTAAAAATGACTGACTTTTGATAATGACACGCTAATGTTGTCGAAACTATAGTCACTAAATAATAAAACATAGTTGTGCAAACAAAGTTAAAAGTGTTTTATTGAGTTATAAAAAATATTAGGCTCCACCTTTTTTTTAATGTTTTGCTGGCTTAAGGTTACTATGATTAACAAACCTCATTTTTTAAGGTTGGCCTAGAATTTGCTTTAGTGGTAAAAAAGAAGCCTATAATTCTGGTATAAGAGTTACTCGTCAGAAACGTATTTTTCTAAGTAGTTTTGCTGACTTAACCTAAAGCCAGCAAAACATATTTTTTTTTTAAGGGTGGAGTCTAACATTTTTTTTTGTGTCTGTGCCTATAATTGTGGCATAATAGTTCGTCGTCAGAAATGTGTTTTTTCTATATGGTCTTGCTGACTTAACCTTAACCCAGCAAAACATTAAAAAATAAATAAAAAAGGCTGGAGCCTTTTTGGTGTCCAAAAATAGCCTATAAATAGCCCATAATTATGGTGTATTGATTCAGCAAAATTGCGAGGTTGGTTTGCCACCTTAATGGACGTCCACAATCCTTCCAACGAATACCTTTACTAATCCACCCAAATCCCAGCTAGGGATTAAAATCCCGACGAGTTTTCAATCCCGCGCGGATCCGGCGATATTGTTTTAATTGCTGCAAGATTGGTAGAAATTAATTTCTCACACATTATAAATGACATTTATTATACTTACCCTTAAATATTTGTGCACAAAAAATCGGAACCTTTAACGAACAAAACGATAAAATATACAAACAAAAACATAGATATATAGTTTAAACGTAACTTTAATATTACATTTAAAAAAATACTGCAAGAATTGTGATCTTATTAAGCAGATGCTACTCATAGTATCATCCAAATCTACTTCTCAGGGCTGCATATTAAAAGCTCGCTCGGTCATCAACTAATTAATTATACGTTAACTTAGAAACTTGCCTCTTACTTCGTCACTTTCTTAGGCAGACATTTTCTCTTTCAATAATTTATCCAAGTCAATAGAATCAAAAATTTGCATCATTTTTATATTTAGTGTCCAGTTTTTTTCTATCTTTCTGTATTTGATTTTTCTAATTATTCTTTCAACGATAGATTATCAGGTGTAAGTTGATGGAAATTGTAAATTGATTCATTATCTTCAAATCCATTTTCTTCAATTTTATAAACTTTTCTCGACATTTTTATTATATCTTAAAATAATAAAAAAAATATAAATAAATATATAAAAATATATTTTCAATCTTTTCAATGAATATCTCCTATTTTTTTTTAGGGTTTTGTAAGTAAATTAACAGACTAGATAAGCGTTGTGTTAATCTCCCATGAAGTGTCACGGCTAAATCAGAACTGAAGATTGCTGATCTAATTTATCCAACGTAAATCGAAAAGTTGCTTCCGACGTGGCGAGATTAGTTTCTTTTCTGTATAATACGACAAGACCTAGTTTCTAGGCAAATATTTAAGTCATAAAATTTAGACGTTCTTCGTGCGTGAATCGAATTTCTGATGCAAAGTCGATTAAAGCTTTTCCGATATATAATTTTAGGCTATCGATCGATCCAACATATCGAAAAGACTGTGGGGCATATTATGATGGCCACCAACGGTTTTGTTATAGAGAAACTTTATTGAAATAGGTGTATCGTAGTAAAATCCGCAAACTATCGTTATCGTTTACTTTTCTGTTTCTTTCTAATACATAGTGATATGTCAAAATTGTTATGCAATTTATAGCTTCATACATTCGACCTTCATGTATAAAGATTCGCAGGTTAGACTATACTACTATTAAACGCACTTCTGCAATGTGTATAGACAATTTATTTAGCTGAAATACATTAAATTCCGCAAATCTCGCAGTAATTAGTGCGGTATCTCGCATGCCCTGTAATAATATAAATAATTACAATACATGTAGGTGTTAGTCTGTCTATCGGGGCTATCGACCATAGCCCTGTTATGAATTAATAATGAAGTCAAAGAAAACATCTACATTAGCTAGCTGAACTGTCTTGATGATTCGCACAAATAATAGGAAGACGTTTGTATTTAGGAAGGATATTAGGGTCACGGGGATCCCCCACTTTGCGGGATTGCAATCCCTAATCCCAACGTATATCAACCTTAAGTAAAAAATGCCAATAATCCTAATAAACTACTACTTCTTACAAAATTCTCTATTCCCCGTAAGCATAATATCCTTCTTTAATAGAAACATATTCCTATCATTTGTGGGAATCGTCAAGACAGTTCAGCTAGCTAGCATAGATGTTTTCTGGCTATATCATAAATGCATAACAAGGCAGAAAAACCTATGCCCAGAAAGATAGACTAACACCTGCATGTATTGTAATTATTTATGTTATATTGATTTGTACTATCTGTATAGTCTGAATAACCGATGTGAAGTTACCCACGGATTTGTCCGGCTCCTCCACCATGGCGGGGGTCCCGGGTAAATCCTTTATTTTAAAAGTGATTCACAGCTTACAAACGAATTAAATTAACCCAATTATACAAGAACCCTGATAATATATGTCCAACTTAATTTAAAATAATTTTTACTTTCAATTATTAGGCTCGAATAAAGACTTAGACATATCAGATTCAATGTCCAAATCGAAGGTGTTTGTCACAATTCAGGAACTTGTTTTTCTTTTTATATTGTTGCTAAAGGTGTAAATCATCATTTAAAACAATAAAATCAGGGGTATGTATTTTGTAACTTTTTTTTATAAATTTTTAAAGCTCAGCCACGGATTCCCTGCTAAGAGACGAACTTTTCTAAGTCCAAAACGAAGGTGTTTGTCACAATTCATAAATTTGTTTTTGTTCTTGGATTGTTGCTAAAGGTCTAAATAATCATTTAAAACAATAAAATCAGGGGTATGTATTTCGTAACTTTTTTTATAAATTTTTAAACTTCAGCCTCGCAATAAAGAGACGAACTTTTTTAAGTCCAAAACGAAGGTGTTTGTCACAATTCATAAATTTGTTTTTCTTCTTGGATTGTTGCTAAAGGTCTAAATAATCATTTAAAACAATAAAATGAGGGGTATGTATTTCGAAACTTTTTTTATAAATTTTTAAACTTCAGCCACGGATTTTGTATAGAGACACGAACTTTTCAAAGTCCAAAACGAAGGTGATTGTCACAATTCAAAAATTTGTTTTTATTCTTGGATTGTTGCTAAAAGTGTAAGTAATCATTTAAAGCAATAAAATCTGGGGTATATATTTCGTAACTTTTTTTAACGCGGAGCCACGGATTTCAAAAGAAATCTCATGTTAAATCTCATTAGGCGAAATCCGTGGCTAAGAGTTTACATTATTTTTAAAAAGTTACAATTTTTATACCCCTGATTTTATTATTTTATATGATTATTTAGACCTTTAGCAACAATCTAAGAAGAAAAACAAATTTCTGAATTGTGACAAACACCTTCGTTTTGGACTTAGAAAAGTTCGTCTCTTAGAAGGGAATCCCTGGTTGAGCTTTAAAAATTTATAAAAAAAGTTACAAAATACTTACCCCTGATTTTATTGTTTTAAATGATTATTTGGATCTTTAGAAACAATCCAAGAAGAAAAACAAATTTTTGAATTGCGACAAACACCTTCGTTTTGGACTTAGAAAAGTTCGTCTATTTATGTCGAATCCGTGGCTGAAGTTTAAAAATTTATAAAAAAAGTTAAAAAAATACATACCCCTGATTTTATTATTTTAAATGATGATTTAGACCTTTAGCAACAATATAAGAAGAAAAACAAGTTCCTGAATTGTGACAAACACCTTCGTTTTGGACATTGAATCTGATATGTTTAAGTCTTTACTCGAGCCTAATAATTGAAAGTAAAAATTATTTTAAATTAAGTTGGACATATATTATCATGGATCTTGTATAATTGGGTTAATTTCATTCGTTTATAAGCTGTGAATTTCTTTTAAAATAAATGATTTGCCTGGCGCCTCCGCCATGGTGGAGGAGCCGGACAAATCCGTGGCTGGAAATCCGTGGGTAACTTCACATCGGTGTCTGAATAAAGATGTATATATATATAAATGAAGATAATTAATTTACTCTATTGAACAATAATTAATTACACTCTCTTTAGCTACAACGACGTTTTAACTTACGTTAGGTGTATTATAATTACGCAAATATAAATTTGCAATCGTAAAATTCTTTCAGCTATAGTTTCATATATTCCGTGTTCTCTTTTTTAATTGTAAGGAATTTTTCCGCGAATTAGATAATTAGTAAATATGTAAATAAAATAATTTTACGCAGAACGGAAAATATTCAAAAACAATGTGAATGTAAATTACATGAATGTTTATCTTATCTATGCATATGGCACCCATATACTATTAGTGTACCACATTTTTTTTTTTCTAAAATATCATTAGCCAATCATTTTGTGCAATAAGTAGTACGACCTACATTAATTAATTTTAATTACAAATCACCGTGCGATTACATATATTTATGGTAATCTTTAGTAAAATCAAAATATTATTTTAAATCATGAAATATTCCAAACAGTGAATGCAGTGATTATTATTATTAAACATCTATATTACTGTTACAATAACTAACTAACCATCTTTATTCAAATGTGTATATGTATGTACAATAATATATAAAATTAGAATTATATTCTGTAGATGAATCGGAGATATTTCAGCCCTGTTACAATATTTATACAATAATATACAGAATGGGCCACGAATAGCGGCTATTAAAAGTTTTCAGGCTTTGAAATAAATCTACATTGCACGGTTTAATGCGATCTTCTCAAGGAAAATATTTCGACTTTCCATCACTTCCGGTTGTACCCGACTTTGTTATTTTAAATGGACTTTTTTTAATTTAACATCTTTAAATTGTGTACGGCAAAGCTCTACTGACGAAGGATAGATCCCGAAACTCGTGTCTGCAGATAGCCGTATATTGAGTAACATTCATTTTTGTTGTTTATATTGAATTTCTCTCGGATCAAAAAAAAAAAAAATGTTGCACGATGCAATATGTTATTGAATTGATAGATAAAGCACTAATAACCTTTCTTCACACTTTATTTGTTTTACCAAATGTACATTTCGGACACAAAGTGACCATTATCAATGGATTTGACACTAAATACAAAACAAAATATGACATGATATATAGACAAATGTACATTTGGTAAAACAAATAAAGTGTGAAGAAAGGTTATTAGTGCTTTATCTATCAATTCAATTTGATCTTCACGTAACTCACCCAATCAATTTAATTTAATTCAATATGTTATTGATATGCAACCGCAGGTGTTATGTAATCCAATGTTTGGCGAGATGTTTAAACGAGTTGTAGTTGTTTTAATGTGTATTTATTTAAAGTACTCACGTAACGTAAGACAAAATTTCAGAGAGCTAAATGTGGAAATAATTTATTAATTATTTTCAAATAATTTTTTATTTAATTTAACTCTCACAGTTTTTAAGTTCAAATATTAACCTCAAATAGACGGTTTGAAAAATGCCTATAACTTCTAGTAGGAACAAAGCAGGTAGACAAGCTGCATCTTGAATTTTTACCAATAGATCACTCTAGAATTTAAAAAATTAACATCTGTCAATTATGACAATAGGTATTTCAAAAATGTCAATATTTCAGTCCCAATTTAATAACATCATAATTCTTTTTTTTTCAAATAGAATGAACTATATTTTATATCGATTGGCAAAACAATTTGCAACAACAATTTGCAGATGTATTATACATCTCTATATTTAGAGCAATTAGTTTTTGAGTTATTTCGAAATTTCTTTCCTCCCACAATTTTTACACAATCCTCTATCATAATTCAATCATTCATCAATAATATAAATTAAATATTAATAATTTTAATATTTATTTTTTATATTAATTTTATTTTTACGAAATAAGGAATGTCGTTAACCGGTGTGAACCTGGCGCCCAACTTTAAAAAAATTAAAAACTGATAACGCCATTCGTTTGTACCTAAGAAAAACACCCTTTTTTTTCGTTTGTACCTAAAGGGTTAAAAAGTTACAAAGGGGTGAATTTTTGGCCAGCGAAATTTCGGTTACGAATGATTTTTAAATTATTATTATTTTGTATTTTAATTTATGTAATCCTTAATTTGGTATTAGGGCTGTTGGGTTATTAAATAAATAAACAATAATAATTGAAGTCGGTTGTTTTTTTGTGTCCATCCAGTTTCAAAGTACACCATTGAATCGAATGTGCCCAGTAATCAACTCTGATTGAATCTCCTGTCAACTGGTTGTGGAGACTGTTTAATTATTTAAATAACATTTTTGTACAAGTGGGAGGAAAGGACAAAAGTTTTATTTAAATAATGACATATTCGCTGATAGTCGGAAAGTGTTTATTAAATAATTTTTTTATATATATTTAATTTAATTATAAGTATTTATGTTGGTGTGAATATTGTTTGCATTTTATTGAGCCAAGAGCTCGTGTAAGTTAATAAATAAATTAATTAATTTATGTCGGAAATTCTTGGAGTGATTATGGTCATTAGTGAAACTATATTTTTAACCGAAATTTTGCTTATACCGGTTGGTTAGGGTCTGTTAGACAAACTGGTTTTCACCGTTTCCTTTGTGCGGAATTTAACGAACTTTATTCATTCACGATATTACAATTGATTTGAGTTCACGTTTTGTTATAATAATAATAAACTTTATTACTCAACATTCAAAAAACCGTATTCCAGTATAGATCGTAAATACGAATTATATAGAACTTTTAGAGCTTCAATATTTTTAAAAGACCTAGTTTTACGAATGATAAACCCGAGAGTTCTGTTGGCTTTGCAAATTATTGAATTTTAGCGATTTTTGAAATTAAAGTGAGAATCAAAAGTGACACCAAGGTCTTTAAAAGTTGTTAGTTTTTCAAAAGGTTGATTTCCAATATTATATGTGAATAATATTGGTTTAATTTTGCATGAATAAGTAACTACTTTACATTTAGCTATGTTTAGAGTTAAATAATTAACACAACACCATTCAGTAATTAAATCAAGCATATTTTGTAAATGTAGACAACGAGAAACTGTGTCAATATTAGAAAATATTTTAAGATCATCGGCAAACAGTAAATGGTTACAATCCTGTAAAGTACTTAGGTCATTAACAAAGAGAAGGAACAATAATGGGCCCAAATTGGATTTTTGAGGTACCCCCGAACGAACAACAAACAATTCCTATAAATTTATAAAATTAAAAAACATAATTTATTTATAGTTTATATAATCTTCTTTATTCTAGAATTTACATTAAGTACGAAATCGGGATTAATCGTCAGAGAAGGCGCACATTGTCGTTTTACATATTTTAAAGAAATTCTGTGGTTCGGTAGAAGTTTTCATTTTGTTTTCTTTCTAAGTCATAAAAGTCCGGTGTTCCGAATTTGATTTGTTTAAACAATGCATTAAACCATGCTGAATTCAATGGTATTAATTTATTTTAGATCAGAGAAGGCGCACTTTGTCGTTTTTTCAAATTTCGGAGAAATTTTGTGTTTCGGTGGAAGTTTTCATTTTTTTTTTCTAAGTCATAAAAGTCCGGTGTTCCGAATTTGATTTCTTTAAACAATGCATTAAAGTATGCTGAATCCAATGGTATTAATTTATTTTAGATCAGAGAAGGCGCACTTTGTCGTTTTTTTTTTTCAAATTTCGGAGAAATTCTGTGTTTCGGTGGAAGTTTTCATTTTTTTTTCTAAGTCATAAAAATCCGGTGTTCCGAATTTGATTTCTTTAAACAATGCATTAAAGTATGCTGAATCCAATGGTATTAATTTATTTTAGATCAGAAAAGGCGCACTTTCTCGTTTTTTCAAATTTCGGAGAAATTTTGTGTTTCGGTGGAAGTTTTCATTTTTTTTTTCTAAGTCATAAAAGTCCGGTGTTCCGAATTTTATTTGTTTAAACAATGCATTAAAGTATGCTGAATCCAATGGTATTAATTTATTTTAAATCAGAGAAGGCGCACTTTGTCGTTTTTTTCAAATTTCGGAGAAATTCTGTGTTTCGGTGGAAGTTTTCATTTTTTTTTCTAAGTCATAAAAATCCGGTGTTCCGAATTTTATTTGTTTAAACAACGCGTTAAAGTATGCTGAATCCAATGGTATTAATTTATTTTAGATCAGAGAAGGCGCACTTTGTCGTTTTTTTTTTTTCAAATTTCGGAGAAATTCTGTGTTTCGGTGGAAGTTTTCATTTTTTTTCTAAGTCATAAAAGTCCGGTGTTCCGAATTTGATTTGTTTAAACTATGCATTAAAGTATGCTGAATCCAATGGTATTAATTTATTTTAGATCAGAGAAGGCGCACTTTGTCGTTTTTTCAAATTTCGGAGAAATTCTGTGTTTCGGTGGAAGTTTTCATTTTTTTTTCTAAGTCATAAAAGTCCGGTGTTCCTAATTTGATTTCTTTAAACAATGCATTAAAGTATGCTGAAATCAATGGTATTAATTTATTTTAAATCAGAGAAGGCGCACTTTGTCGTTTTTTTCAAATTTCGGAGAAATTCTGTGTTTCGGTGGAAGTTTTCATTTTTTTTTTCTAAGTCATAAAAGTCCGGTGTTCCGAATTTGATTTGTTTAAACAATGCATTAAAGTATGCTGAATCCAATGGTATTAATTTATTTTAGATCAGAGAAGGCGCACTTTATCGTTTTTTCAAATTTCGGAGAAATTCTGTGTTTCGGTGGATGTTTTCATTTTTTTTTTCTAAGTCATAAAAGTCCGGTGTTCCGAATTTGATTTGTTTAAACAATGCATTAAACCATACTGAATTCAATGGTATTAATTTATTTTAGATCAGAGAAGGCGCACTTTGTCGTTTTTTCAAATTTCGGAGAAATTCTGTGTTTCGGTGGAAGTTTTCATTTTTTTTTCTAAGTCATAAAAGTCCGGTGTTCCGAATTTGATTTGTTTAAACAACGCGTTAAAGTATGCTGAATCCAATGGTATTAATTTATTTTAGATCAGAGAAGGCGCACTTTGTCGTTTTTTCAAATTTCGAAGAAATTCTGTGTTTCGGTGGAAGTTTTCATTTTTTTTTTCTAAGTCATAAAAGTCCGGTGTTCCGAATTTTATTTGTTTAAACAATGCATTAAAGTATGCTGAAATCAATGGTATTAATTGATTTTAGATCAGAGAAGGCGCATAATTATAAATATCTATATATAAATTTTGGGTGTGCGTAAAAAAATAAGGGTTGATAGGTTAGGGGTTTAATTAATATAATCTGTTAAATTGATGTATTTGTAACATCTCTGTGTAAACAGAATTGATTTATCTTGTAAATTAAGGAAAATATTAAAGTTTTAAATCACATCCGTAATACATTTTATATAATATTCTTACTAAATAGTAGTGATGGGCAAAGTCGATTTTTTATTACTGCTAAATTAAATATATTATAATTTTATGAATGTTATTTATTATCAAAATATCAAGAATAACTACCCATTTATTAATAAACATAAATTTGAAATCACTTTTTCGTTTTAAATACTTAAAATGATACATTTAGTAATACTCGATTACTAATATTATTTGATTTTGCCCAACACTACTAAATAGCTATGGACCATCGGTCTTTCAGCCAGGATAGTTTATTATTTATCTTGAGAGTTATGATTTGTTTTGAAATAAAATAAATGCATTTTATTATTACAAGCATTAACTATACAATGCTTGTTATTACAAGCATTGTATATAAACCTACAATGTTTTCCTTTTTTTCTAAGGAAATTATAACTCTCAGGATAAATAAGAACTGTTTGTATCTACAGGAACAATATATGAACCCATCCGCGTCGTGTTTATTTATAACGAAATTGTATAAACTCAAACCCAAAAACAGACCACACGCGCGCCAACACAGAAACCCTTCTATTCCAAGAAGCACCGAAAAAAAAAAGTTAGATGTTGGAGTAGCGGCAAACTGTACCAGTGCGTTGAAATAATAATAATAATAATAAAAGCGGAACATGTGGAGGAGTAGTTGCAGCGAATAGAGCAAATGGCGAAAGCATCCCTTTATGTAAACAGACCGGCCTCGTGACGTTAATAAGTAATCCAAACAATCACGAGAGCGTTTCCTTATGGTTGCCAGAAACCAGAACCACCATTAATAATTTCACGTTTTCACACAGCCATTGCTTGTTATGCACATATTGTGAAACGATACGTGCATTGTATGTTATTGCGCGGGAGAGATTTAAACAGATGTGTGCTTTTAATGGATTTTCGTGTTTTCTAAACAATTATGTCCTTACGACAATCCGTTTAGGTCTCAGGCCTTATTCCTGAAATCGATCGCACGAAATCGTTCGTATGCAACTGTCGAATTCACTTCTGAATTCCTATTTAAATGACGGATTTCATATGACCGAAACGTTCGAACAATTTCAGGAATACGGGCCCAGAAAGGAACAACAACCCGCACTGCACGGAGTGGGTTTTTATTATTCGCCATTACGTACACCTGAGTATCATTAATTTTTCTCAAATAAAAAAAAATGTTGGCAATAAAAGTAAACACACCGTATAGAATCATAATAAATGGAAGACGACGCGAGCGCCATCTTTCGCCTAATTTCAAGTGTCATCGTCGACGATTCGATGAAATGGCCATCACTAGTTATCCATACGCTAGATGAATGCTTATTGAACATTTTATTAAACGCACCCTATAAGTTGGGTTATTCTAACAAATTGACTTGATTAATAATGTAACATGAGACGTTTAAAAACAAATTAAACGTCTCGCGTGTCATTATTTATCAATTCAATTTGTTAAAATAACATAAGCTATAGGGTGTGATTACTTTTATTCACTGGTGCCAAAATGTAAAATAAACAAACAAAAAATCAAAACACTCCAGAGGAAAAAAGCTCTCGGTCATATGATATAACATTTCTTGAATAACTTTCTCACTTATCACTTGGTGAAACATTTTGAATATTAAAAGGTAAATAATGTAAAATTAAAATCACTTGTTTTTTTTTGTGAAACAAACCAAGTGATTTTAATTTTACATTATTTATGGTTTTATTATATTTTTTTTTTTTGTGAAACAAATCAAGTAATTTTAATTTTACATTATTTACCTTTTAATATGAAATGACATTTTAAATTAATGGATTTTGCAATCAAATAACATAATTATTTTTTTGGGGGATGAAGTGGGGTCCGAAACGTTTTTTTGAATTTTGATTATGAAAGTACACTTATTAATGATAAGAATAAGCATTTTTATTTAGTTATGGCTCTCTGCGAAAATTGTGAAAAATCGACATTTATATCGATGTAAACGGTTTCCGCGAGGCGTGGGGGAAATTATTTTTTTTGGGGATGAAGTGGGGTCCGAAACGTTTTTTTGGCGTTTGATTATGAAAGTACACTTATTAGTGATAAGAATAAGAATTTTTATTTAGTTATGGCTCTTTGTGAAAATTGTCAAAAATCGACATTTATATCGATGTAAACGGTTTCCGCGAGGCGTGGGGGAAATTATTTTTTTTGGGGATGAAGTGGGATCCGAAACGTTTTTTTGACTTTTGATTATGAAAGTACACTTATTAATGATAAGAATAAGCATTTTTATTTAGTTATGGCTCTCTGCGAAAATTGTGAAAAATCGACATTTATATCGATGTAAACGGTTTCCGCGAGGCGTGGGGGAAATTATTTTTTTTGGGGATGAAGTGGGGTCCGAAACGTTTTTTTGACTTTTGATTATGAAAGTACACTTATTAATGATAAGAATAAGCATTTTTATTTAGTTATGGCTCTCTGCAAAAATTGTGAAAAATCGACATTTATATCGATGTAAACGGTTTCCGCGAGGCGTGGGGGAAATTATTTTTTTTGGGGATGAAGTGGAGTCCGAAACGTTTTTTTGACTTTTGATTATGAAAGTACACTTATTAATGATAAGAATAAGCATTTCTATTTAGTTATGGCTCTCTGCGAAAATTGTGAAAAATCGACATTTATATCGATGTAAACGGTTTCCGCGAGGCGTGGGGGAAATTATTTTTTTTGGGGATGAAGTGGGGTCCGAAACGTTTTTTTGACTTTTGATTATGAAAGTACACTTATTAATGATAAGAATAAGCATTTTTATTTAGTTATGGCTCTCTGCGAAAATTGTGAAAAATCGACATTTATATCGATGTAAACGGTTTCCGCGAGGCGTAGGGAAAATTATTTTTTTAGGGGATGAAGTGGGGTCCGAAACGTTTTTTTGACGTTTGATTATGAAAGTACACTTATTAGTGATAAGAATAAGAATTTTTATTTAGTTATGGCTCTTTGCGAAAATTGTCAAAAATCGACATTTATATCGATGTAAACGGTTTCCGCGAGGCGTGGGGGAAATTATTTTTTTAGGGGATGAAGTGGGGTTTAAAACGTTTTTTTGATTTTTGATTATGAAAGTATGCTTATTAATGATAATAATGGGAATTTTTATTCAGTTATGGTAAATTGCAGAAACATTAATAAATACGGCTGCATTTAATTCGATAATTTATGGTTTATAGGGGTAGTTACTACTTTTGGGGTTGGTTTTAACCGGATACTTATTTTATTATATATTTAAAGCTAGTGTGACTAAATAATGATGTTAGCAAACAGTTTTTAACAATATGCTGATAACTGAGGCCTCGGGGTAAAAAAAATGTTTTAGGGGTGAACGAGTTGGCGAAACGTTTTTTTTTTTATTTCTGATATTGAAAGAGCGTTGGATGAAGATAATTTTGAGATAAAAAAGAACTTTATGGAAAATTGCGAACTTGGAGAAAAAACATAATCTTTTTTTGATGGGGATGAAAAAATATAAGGGGTGAAAATTAGGGGTTGATATTTTCTGTGCTGTTAATTTAGACCTTTCTTAATTGTATGTTTAAAACATTTTTCGATTTGCTTTTCTTTCTTCCGAGATATTAATTTTTGAAATCTATTGCTGGATCTATTGCTAACTTCACACCCGTAATATTACTGTCAATTCTGATGCATTCTGGAAGTTTGCAAGAGATGCTAGAAAACAAGAGGATGGAATACCAACAAGTGTTAAATTAGGTGACAAAATTGCTGAAAACGGATCTGATGTTGCATGTTTATTCGCTGAGTACTTCGCAACTGTCTATTAGCCTGATACGTCTGATGTCAACAACCTTTGTACCACGGGAAATGTTGGGATCGCTAACCAAGTGCAAGATATGGAACTTTACGTAACACTAGAAGATGTTTTCAATCGTATTGCCGGATTAAAGAACACATTCTCTTCCGGCCCGGATGGTGTACCTCCTAATTTACTAATAAACTGTATACATTCATTAAGTAAATCCATATATCTCTTGTTTTCCAAATCAATAGCAACTGCTCAGTTTCCAAAGATCGGGATGAAATATTAAATTATCGTGGCATATTAAACTATTAAATGCTATTATTAGTGAACAGCTTGTTTGGATGTCACGCTCATGTATTTCCTATAGACAGCATGGATTCCAATGTGGAAAATCTACAACAAGCAACCTAATGCAATATAAAAAGTTTATTTCTAGTGCATTTAAGAATAATTATCAGGTGGATAGTATTTACATAGATTTCTCAAAGGCATTTGACAGAGTAAAGCATGTTATCTTGCTAAAAAAGCTTAAAATACTAGAAATCAATGCAAATACGATTTTATGGCTCAAGTCTTATTTAATGGGGCGTACTCAAAAAGTTAAGATTTATAATTGTATATCACAAGAGATAATTGTTACTTCTGGTGTTCCGCAAGGATCGCACATTGGGCCGATTCTATTCAATCTATTTATTAATGACCTGATTGATGTTGTTGATTTTGGAGAATGTTTGATGTATACTGACGACATGAAATTGTATCAAGTAGTTAAATGTCCAACTGATTGTGAATTGTTGCAAAATGACTTAGATTGTGTTTTTCAATGGTGTGCAGATAATAATTTGTATCTTAATGAAAATAAATGTACTTCAATTTATTTTTCTAGAAACATAAGTAAATTACAGTTTACATATTTTATAAATAATATTCCATTGGTAAGTGTTGACTGCATGAAGGATTTTGGTGTTTTCATGGATAATCATTTGTCATTCAAGAACCATATATCTTCTATATGTAGCAAGGCAGCAAGATTGTGGGGATTTGTTTGGGACATATCAAGAGATTTAAACATTACCTGTTTAAAAATTTTATATTGTTCCTTAGTAAGATGTCATTTGGAATACGCATCTCCTGTTTGGTCGCCATATTTAGCTATTGATATCGAAAAAATTGAGTCAATACAAAATTCTTAAGACATATTGAATTTAAATTAGGTGAGCGTCATACTCTGGGATGCTATGAATCTATAATGCAATCACTAAATATTAATTCTCTTAAGGATCGTAGGAATGTGTCTGATCTGTGCTTCCTTCATGGCTTGCTAAGTAATGATGTTGATTGTCCGCCGTTATTAAGCGAAATCTACTTAAATACATCTGCAGTGACGCTTCTCCGTACAAATTTATTCTCAGTAAAGATTTATAAATCTAATTATTCCTATAAGAATTCCATCGGCCGTATGCTACGCATGGCAAATACATTAAACCAGTATGAGTGGTTTAATTTGTTTGGTTCTAGCAGATCTACTTTCAAAAATAGACTATTACGGTATAAATTTGATGATTAATTTTTGTGAATTTCAAATTAACTTATTGATTCAGCTAATAGTTGATTCTTATATGCGATATTGACATTTTTAGTTTTAGTTGTAGCTTTGTGTGCTATTGTACTCATTTTAAAAGTATAACATTTCCATTTTTTTATAATTATTTATAGATTTAATTCTGTGATGCGATTTTGATGTTTTATATTGACATATATTTTGTATTCGTAGAAAAAAATATAGCTTTATTTTCTTTTTTCTTTTTTATAATTATCATTTAGATTAATTTAGATGTATTTTTAGTTTAATCAGAGTCGGCATTATTTTTGTTGTATTTACATCTAAACATGACATTTTATACATTGTAAATGAGGTACCCCGTTAATAAATAAATAAATAAAAAAAATAAAACAGCAAGGCAGAAAGACCGATTGTCGATAGCCATTTATTGTTATTGTTAATTTATTGTATATAAAATTGTCTTCGGCTGAAATAAAGATATTATATATATATATATATATATACATACATATATATATGAAACAGCAATCAGCTAAAGGCCAGAAGCCTTTCTAACATATTAATTATATTTATACCAAAATATATACTGTTTAATATTTAATAATGATTTTTATGTGCGAGAGTATTATTTTAACAGTCTTTCCTGTTTGTTGATCCGTTTTAATCAAAATCGCCGTCACGTGTGAATTGGGCGATAAATGTAAATGTTGATAAGGTTAATACCCCTGCTGTGAATTCCATTCCGGATATCCTCACACCGATATTATTTCGCTTTATCGTTAAATGTATTCATGTCCACTACAGAAAAAATGTATATGTTAATATCGGCATGCGAAATAATTTCAACAATTTAAAGTCCAATTACAAAGTGGAAGCTATTTAAATTATTGCTTGTTTCATATTTGACTGTGTTTACGATGTACAGAATGGCCCAAATTGGATGTAAATTTATTATTACAAGCATTGTATCGTTTTTTTTCTGTAAAATTGCACATTCATTAAAAAATAAATAACTGTTATATTAATAATTTGGTTTAAAATATTGAACTAAAAGTAATAAATGCAAAAATGTTCAAAAATCCCGCCATTAGTTATTTTGTAGTTTGTATACGAACCTAACCTCAAAGATCTTATAAAGGTTTGAAACTTAGGAAATAGTTGTCCACTTGAGTACTGAATAACGTTGCGTGGTTTTCCCGCCAAACACATGGATCTGGCCCTCTTATTCTCTATCTCAATGGTTGCAATACACAGTACTGGTATGCAAACGAACAAATATCTTAAATAAAAATGATTTGAAAATAATTAATAAATTATTTTCACATTTAGCTTTGTGACTTTTGACTTACGTTACGTAAGTACTTTAAACAAATGCACATTAAAACAACTATTTCCCGGGCAAATATTGATTTACGTCCTTTTGTTTGTTTTTGCATTGATTTTTTCTCGGATCAAAATTTGTTGCATTATGCAATATTTTATTGATATGCAACGGCATTATGTAATCCAATGTCCGGCGGGGTATTTGCCCGGGAAGTAGTTGTTTTAATGTGCATTTGTTTGAAGTACTTACGTTATGTAAGTCAAAATGTTACAGAGCTAAATGTGAAAATAATTTATTAATTATTTTCAAATCATTTTTATTTAATTTATTTAAATAACTGTGAGTGAATGAATACTCTTTTCTATTTAAACAAATATGAATTGCGTAATCCAATGTTCGGCGGGAAGTAGTTGTTTGTCAAAAACTTACAGTGCAGTTAGAAAAAAGAGGACTGATCGAATTATACTGATCATTTCCAGAAAATTATCCTCGTTTAATTTCATTGTAATTTAAATAAGAATTGTTTGTATATAGAGAAACTATAAGAAAAAAAATGTATTTTGTTATAACAAAGCATTGTATAGTTAATGTTCATAATAATAATAAAACAGTATATTTTTTCCTTTTTTTATCAAACGGAATCATAACTTTCACGATAAATAATAACTGTTCGTATCTTCAGGAACAATATGAAAAATATGCTTTGTTATTACTATTATGAGCATTTAATGCTTGTAATAATAAATAGTAATTTACGTAACAAGTTCCGAAAGTGGTATTTTACGGGATGAGTAGGAAGTTTGCAGGGAGAGTCGTAGGCGAGTTCTGTAATCTTGCGTGTCCCGTAATAAATAAAGCAATATGTATTTAAATGGACTTACCGTTAATAAACAATAAACAATAAACAATATGACTTTTGGATCGTGTCAAGTACAATATTTTTTCTGCGGCCCTTTTGTATGTTAACAAGAATGAGAAGTTGACCGCGAATTTCCTGCCACGAATTCATGACTAAATATCAAATTTTGATATCAGATTCAAAGTACAAAATGGTCAAACAGTACCATTTTAAACAATTGCTTTTTATCGTAAATTGTTGTTAAAGGTATAAACAACAAATCTAAACATGTAAGTCAGACAGTCCAAAATATTCAAAAATTATTTTAAAAAAGTTACAAAAGCACATGATTTTATTGTTTAGTGTCATTGTTTACATCTTTAGCAATAATCTAGGATGAAAAACAATTGTTTAAATTGCATCAAACAGTGCCATTTTAGACTTTGAATCTGACACACATTTCTGTGGGATTCGTGGCTGGTTTTTAAAAATTATTTAAAAAAGTTTCAAAAGACATAGCGCTCATTTTATTGTTTAATATCATTTTTTACACCGTTAACAACAATCTAGGATGAAAAACAATTGTTTAAATTGCATCGAACAGTGCCATTTTAGACCATGAATCTGACACACATTTCCGTGGGATTCGTGGTTGGTTTTTAAAAATTATTTAAAAAAGTTACAAAAGACATAGCGCTGATTTTATTGTTTAATATCATTGTTTACACCGTTAACAACAATCTAGGATGAAAAACAATTGTTTAAATTGCATCGAACAGTGCCATTTTAGACCATGAATCTGACCCACATTTCCGTGGGATTCGTGGTTGGTTTTTAAAAATTATTTAAAAAAGTTACAAAAGACATAGCGCTGATTTTATTGTTTAATATCATTATTTACACCCTTAACAACAATCTAGGATGAAAAACAATTGTTTACATTGCATCAAACAATGCATTTTAGATTTTGAATCTGACACACATTTCCGTGGGATTCGTGGCTAGTTTTAAAAAAATATTTAAAAAAGTTACAAAAGATATACCCCTGATTTTATTGTTTAATATCATTATTTACACCGTTAACAACAATCTAGGATGAAAAACAATTGTTTACATTGCATCAAACAATGCATTTTAGATTTTGAATCTGACACACATTTCCGTGGGATTCGTGGCTAGTTTTAAAAAAATATTTAAAAAAGTTACAAAAGATATACCCCTGATTTTATTGTTTAATATCATTATTTACACCCTTAACAACAATCTAGGATGAAAAACAATTGTTTACATTGCATCAAACAATGCATTTTAGATTTTGAATCTGACACACATTTCCGTGGGATTCGTGGCTAGTTTTTAAAAAATATTTAAAAAAGTAACAAACGACATACCTCTGATTTTATTATTTAATATCATTATCTACACCGTTAACAACAATCTAGGATGAAAAACAATTGTTTAAATTGCATCAAACACCGCCATTTTGATAATTGAATCTGGTGCTTCTGTAACTTGAAATTTGGTCCAAAATAAGTATAAATTAATAGTACAACATTGTTAATATAAATTTTGCATGTTTTATCAAATTTCATCCTTAAATTCTTAAAATAACGCGTGGTTTTTGTTTCAATTTCCCGCCATGGTGGATGTAGCGGGAAATCCTTTGGCTGGAAAATCCGTGGGTAACTTCACATCGGTTTATTTTTATAATCTTCTTTATATTCTCTGTGGAGACTTTAATTATTTAAATAATTATTTTATGTCAAATAAAACGTCAAAATACCGTCATATTTAAAAAAAAAGTTCTAAAAATTTTATATAGTGTGGGAATATGTTTAGCCACTGTAAGGTAAGATATAACAAAATAACTTTTAAATATTCGTTTTAACTTTAAAAGAAGACAATTCAAATTTTCATTTAGTAACTTTTCATACATTATAAATATTAGTAAGTAATTCACTTTGTTTATTAAGACTTAACATTTTGCAAAAAAAAAAGCATTACCTCGACACCCAATACGGGTAAAAGAGGATAAGATTAAGGAAGAAAGAAAAAAAAGTATAAGAAAATTACTTAAATTATAATTGAAATCCATATTGAAGCGTAAATTCTAGGAAGATTACCAGCTTTATCTTATCTACATTTGATTAAATAAAACACCCTTTTAAAAAACTTTGTTTATACATTATACAATTTAAAAAAAATACTTTATCACATCATCATTATATCTGGACCCTAAACTAAACTGATCTGCTCAAGGTAAAACCTCTGCAGGTAAAAGTTTCCCGAAATATATACCTAATACAGAGTCTAACTAGACAAGTCTCAAAAAGTGCTGTACTCTCAGCCTATTAATACGGTATTCTGCCCTGAGGTCATTTTCATATCATGAACGATATCTTCAAATTACAACGCAGAATTCGGCTAATAGCAGGTATAAAAATGGTGGTATTGTTTCACATTGCAGTTTAATTAAATTAAAATAATAAGAAAGAAAATAATTAAATACTTAATAATATAATTCAATGTCCGGCGTGGGTATTTTCCCGGGAAGTAGTTGTTTCAATGAATATTTGTATTTTTGTATACATATTTTGTAAGTACTTAATTGCAGAGCAAATTAAAAGACAGTGATTACGTTTTTTTTTTATTCTTATAATTTAATAGCAAGTAATATGTAATTATAATTGTAATTTGGAAATGGAGATTCCGTTAATAAAGTAAATTGAAATTGAAAAGTATTCCATAAAGAAGCGACTATAAGCAATGCTTTCAAGAGTTTGGTATTCTAACTGCACCTAGGATATAAATATTATTTAATTATTAATCAAAACAATGGTTATTTTAAACGTAGAATCTAAAAATATGATTCCATGAAAGAAATACAACTTTTATATTTTCATTGCATTTAGGACACCCTGTATATCATGGAAATTGTTTTAGAAAGTGGCCCTTATTTCACCCTATACACCCCAGAAATAAAAAAAATTAAAAAGTTGTGTCCTTTTGCCACAATACTTCGTTTCGTATAGCGTGAATAACCCGATATATGCATCTATATCTCTGACTTGTATAAACTTTATATATCACAATTGAAAGCAAGCACCGATAAATTTGTTATTATTACTATTATTAGACTTATCATTTAGAAGACATTTTCGCAACAATAAAGGTTTTGTATTAAGAAAATGTTTTTGAAATATTTCAGAAATAAACAATTTTCTTCTGATACACTGTTTCAGACTATCCGTTTCAGAATTTTTCAACCGCAATGATTAAACAATCCTTTATAAACAATATTAAACAACTTCCCCATGTACCTTCTTCTCGTAAATTGTTTAAACAATTTTCTTTCGAGACACTGTTTTAGTGTAAAATTCGATTAATTTTCAGAACAAATGAAAAATTGTGTTTCAGGCTTTTCATTTCAGAATTTTCCAGCCACAATGATCAAACAATCCTTTGTAAACAATATTAAACAATTTCCTCATGTACCTTCTTCACATAAATTGTTTAAACAATTTTCTTTCGAGACACTGTTTTAGTGTAAATTTCGATTAATTTTCAGAACAAATGAAAAACTGTGTTTCAGGCTTTTCATTTTAGAATTTTCCAACCACAATGATCAAACAATCCTTTGTAAACAATATTAAACAATTTCCTCATGTACCTTCTTCACATAAATTGTTTAAACAATTTTCTTTCGAGACACTGTTTTAGTGTAAAATCGATTAATTTTCAAAACAAATGAAAAACTGTGTTTCAGGCTTTTCATTTCAGAATTTTCCAACCACAATGATCAAACAATCCTTTATAAACAATATTAAACAATTTCCCCATGTACCTTCTTCCCGTAAATTGTTTAAACAATTTTCTTTCGAAACACTGTTTTAGTGTAAAATTCGATTAATTTTCAGAACAAATGAAAAACTGTGTTTCAGGCTTTTCATTTCAGAATTTTCCAACCAAAATGATCAAACAATCCTTTATAAACAATATTAAACAATTTCTCCATGTACCTTCTTCACGTAAATTGTTTAAACAATTTTCTTTCGAAACACTGTTTTAGTGTAAAATTCGATTAATTTTCAGAACAAATGAAAAACTGTGTTTCAGGCTTTTCATTTCAGAATTTTCCAACCAAAATGATCAAACAATCCTTTATAAACAATATTAAACAATTTCTCCATGTACCTTTTTCTCGTAAATTGTTTAAATAATTTTCTTTCGAGACACTGTTTTAGTGTAAAATTCGATTAATTTTCAGAACAAATGAAAAACTGTGTTTCAGGCTTTTCATTTCAGAATTTTCCAACCAAAATGATCAAACAATCCTTTATAAACAATATTAAACAATTTCTCCATGTACCTTCTTCACGTAAATTGTTTAAACAATTTTCTTTCGAAACACTGTTTTAGTGTAAAATTCGATTAATTTTCAGAACAAATGAAAAACTGTATTTCAGGCTTTTCATTTCAGAATTTTCCAACCACAATGATCAAACAATCCTTTATAAACAATATTAAACAATTTCCTCATATACTCTCTTCCCGTAAATTGTTTAAACAATTTTCTTTCGAGACACTGTTTTAGTGTAAATTTCGATTAATTTTCAGAACAAATGAAAAACAATGTTTCAGGCTTTTCATTTCAGAATTTTCCAGTCACAATGATCAAACAATCCTTTATAAACAATATTAAACAATTTCCCCATATGCTCTCTTCCCGTAAATTGTTTAAACAATTTTCTTTCGAGACACTGTTTTAGTGTAAATTTCGATTAATTTTCAAAACAAATGAAAAACTGTGTTTCAGGTTTTTCACTTCAGAATTTTTCAACTACAATGATTGAACAATCCTTTATAAACAATATTAAACAATTTCCCCATGTACCTTCTTCTCGTAAATTGTTTAAACAATTTTCTTTCGAGACACTGTTTTAGTGTAAAATCGATTAATTTTCAAAACAAATGAAAAACTGCGTTTCAGGCTTTTCATTTCAGAATTTTCCAACCACAATGATCAAACAATCCTTTATAAACAATATTAAATAATTTCCCCATATGCTCTCTTCCCGTAAATTGTTTAAACAATTTTCTTTCGAGACACTGTTTTAGTGTAAATTTCGATTAACCTTGAGAACAAATGAAAAACTGTGTTTCAGGCTTTTTATTTAAGAATTTTCCAAACACAATGAATAAACAATCCTTTATAAACAATATTAAACAATTTCCCCATGCACCTTCTTCAGGTAAATTGTTTAAACAATTTTCTTTCAAGATACTGTTTTAGTGTAAATTTCGATTAATTTTAAAAACAAATGAAAAACTGTGTTTCAAGCTTTTCATTTTAGAATTTTCCAACCGCAATGATCAAACAATCCTTTATAAACAATATTAAACAATTTCCCCATTTACTCTTTTCCCGTAAATTGTTTAAACAATTTTCTTTCGAGACACTGTTTTAGTGTAACTTCGATTAATTTTCAAAACCAATGAAAAACTGTGTTTCAGGCTTTTCATTTCAGAATTTTCCAACCACAATGATTAAACAATCCTTTATAAACAATATTAAACAATTTCCCCATGTACCTTCTTCTCGTAAATTGTTTAAACAATTTTCTTTCGAGACACTGTTTTAGTGTAAATTTCGATTAATTTTCAGAACAAATGAAAAACAATGTTTCAGGCTTTTCATTTCAGAATTTTTCAACCACAATGATCAAACAATCCTTTATAAACAATATTAAACAATTTCCCCATGTACCTTCTTCTCGTAAATTGTTTAAACAATTTTCTTTCGAGACACTGTTTTAATGTAAATTTCGATTAATTTTCAGAACAAATGAAAAACAGTGTTTCAGGCTTTTCATTTCAGAATTTTCCAACCACAATGATCAAACAATCCTTTATAAACAATATTAAACAATTTCTCCATGTACCTTCTTTACGTAAATTGTTTAAACAATTTTCTTTCGAGACACTGTTTTAGTGTAAATTTCGATTAGTTTTCAGAACAAATGAAAAACTGTGTTTCAGGCTTTTTATTTAAGAATTTTCCAACCACAATGATCAAACAATCCTTTATAAACAATATTAATCAATTTCCCATGTACCTTCTTCCCGTAAATTATTTAAACAATTTTCTTTCGAGACACTGTTTTAGTGTAAATTTCGATTAATTTTCAGAACAAATGAAACACTGTGTTTCAGGCTTTTCATTTCAGAATTTTCCAGCCACAATGATCAAACAATCCTTTGTAAACAATATTAAACAATTTCCCCATACACCTTCTTCCCGTAAATTGTTTAAAAGTGTAGTTAAGACACTTGGCTAGATACCTGGGAGACATGGGTTCAAATCTCATCAGAGATGTTTCTTTTCCAATGATATTTAATTAATTTAAATTATATCTCATTGTTGTACATCGAAAATTTCTTCAATTCATAGATATAATTACAATTTGAAGGCAATATCAATTGAATTGAAATTATTTTTCTTATATAAACATAAATAATATTTCCTCAATTCATATATTTGAATTCTTGTTTGTTTTAGCTTATTTGTGATTATATATCACAGTTGTTGATAAAATTAAAGTAATTTTAGGTGTGTAATTGAAAGTTTACCTAAAAGTAATAATTTAACATCCTTCCTAGCTTTAATGCCGTCTTCCTTGATCGACTGGTCGATCTTCTTGCTCCTGGCCATCGCGGCCCTCTCTTCCGCCGAAACGGCACACCCCATGGCGAACACCTCGACGCACGACGTCTTGCCGCCCTTATCGAAAAACCACCCCGAGAGTATTTACATCCACCACGGGAATATAACAACACACACCAACCAACCACAAAACGGAAATCACGCGGAAACCGGCATCGCCCTAAAACTAAAACCTCCTCCAAAAACCCAATCACTAATTACTCCAGAAATAGATCACTTTTAATATCCGGTTCGCGTTATTTTCGACGCACCAGCTACAGTTTTTTTTTAATTACTCCCAATTAATTAATCGCTCGAGAGCGAGCGAGCGAAACGCGCGGTGCGGTACGGCGAATGATGAGCACCCGACTCGACTGAGTGACTGACTGAGTCAACTGAGTTTTCGAGTTCGGTTATCGCTGCTATCGGGGCTTGGCTTTCGTTAGTCATTCACTTTATTCGCTCGCACTCCGAACAGAGCCCATCTCCTTTTGCTCTATCGCAACAATATATCAGCAGATGGTTTTATTTTTTTTTTGGTTCATTGTGTGCGTAACGTGCGAGCGCTCGGAATTCTTCAATGATTGTCGTTTTATACGAGTGACGTCGGGCGTCGACCATTTTTTTTTAGTTTTGTTGTAAATTGTGTAAACCTGGATAAAATTTATAATTACAGCGAGGTATATTTTGTTATTGTTACGAAGTGGTGTTTGTTTAAGGAATGTTGCAAGTGTTAAAAATATAAATTATGTAAATATTTAACTTGTAGAGTTACACAAACAATATAAAAAAACATCTAAATTAAAATAACAATATACAACTAAGAATTATGTACTCAATTATTTTGACTATAATAATATATATAATAATATACTATATAATAATATTCCATTGTATGAAAACTTTTTATTTTATTTTATACGAGATGGCCAGAAATATTTAGGATAATTACCATGGTACAAATGATTTATTATTTTTTTTATTTGGAAATTACTGGATAGGTGCACATGGTCTCCGCGATCGCCAGACCAAAAGCCATTCAATTTCAAAGTTTTTCATGTTGCAATGTTGAATGTGGATTTTACAAACCCCATCTCCTGACTTTTTCAATAATGTAGAAAGTTGCTTTGTCGCTAAAAAAATATACACTGTAGAATCGCGTCATCCTTCATAATTTCTGGCATATAAATACAAAATTCAAGACGCAACTCTTTGTCATTAAGATACAAGCTGTAATCGGCAGGGCTTAAACAACAAACTTCGTCACAGAACGTTCCATACAGTTGGTTGGAGTATTCCAAGTTATCTAAGTTATTAGAAATTTGAACAATTTTATAAAAAAATAAAACCTTATTAAATGTTATTTTACAGTAATACAATACTAATGATGAGGGGTTGGTCTTAATTGTTGGGTTACTGCCCGAGGCGAGACTTTTTTATCAAATAGTTCTCGTTCCGGAGTCCATGGGTGTTGGTGATTGTCCTTATCTTCGACTTGGAATTAATTAGTTAAATATATATATATACAGGGTGGCGCAAGATTCCGATGAAGTCCAATATCTCAGTTATTTAGAAATGTACAAAAAAATATTAATAATACAATTTGTAGCTACTGTAAAACTTCACATTTTAAAATTGGTTTCATACATACAGGGTGTCCAATAATCACGCGACGTATCAAACATATGATTTTTTAAATGGAATGCTATATTTTTTATGTCGATTTTAGATTCTACAATCATTTTTGACATTTAATAAGTCAGTTTTTAATATTTTAAAAGTTATAAACAATTTAAGGTTGAAATCAATGGAAGATTGGGGCCTTATTTTTCAAAAATGAAAAACGATGTAAACTTTCTGTTAACGCAATTTAATTGAAAAAATGCTTAATAATATAAGGAATAATCGTTTGTTACCATAAAGCAAATGTTGTGTACAGGGTGAAACAATACGCAAAATGATTTTTTTCTTTTTTCACTTAAATGGAACACCCTATATTTTTTACACTATTTCGATAGAAAATTGATTGTTCTTTAATTTTTGTATAATAAACTATACCCCTATCTATTACTATTTTTTAACAATTTCAATTCAAAGTACAAAATTATAAGTTTCGCTTATAATCTATAATTTAAGTAGGCTATAATTAAAACAAATGCAATTCATAATCGTTTTGTGGTATTTAATAACATACTTACTTCCTAACCTAAAAGGATATTCAAATGACAATCGATATTCAAAGGCGCATACAAAATATAAAGAAAATAGTTGCTCGGCGATTATTTAGCCATTTATAATGGTTATTGGGACATATTTTTTTTAAGAAAAAAATTGTAAAATGTTTGAATGCTATTGAATTAAAAAAAAATGTGAATGTGTGAAATAAATACATAAAAATGTTAACAAAATATAATGATATAAATATTTTATTATTTCACTTAGTATCTATTTTCGGTTTTTCAGTCAACATGAATTGTTTAAATAAATCAATTTAAGAAGCATATAGGAATATTTTAAATATTTTTCGAATAATAACCAAAAAAATATAGTTGTTAGTTTTTAACAATTAAATTAATCATTTATTGAAGAAGTATGTTTAACTGCACCAGTGTTACAAAATATAACGTAAAATGTACTTTACTTACTAATTATAATATTAAGCGTAACTTTCACAACTAAATAAATTAGTTGTCCTGGCGCGGCCTACTTTGGTTAAAAATTCTATACCAAATTTGTATTTGAGATTAAATATCTTAAAAACGGTAAATGGTAGCTATTTAATGATTTATATAAAAAATGAAGAGTGATCAATTTTCTACTAAAATAGCGTAAAAAATATAGGGTGTCCCAATTAAGTAATTATGGAATAGGATAGAAGCGTATTCGAGCTAGGGACGGCACATCTTCCATTTATTATAACATTTTGTAAGAAAAAAACAAGTGTTAGTTTTTTGGAAAATTTCAAAGATTATTAAAAAATATTTCACCGCGGGATAAGTGATGAAAATGATCAAAAATTTACGAAAAAAATGTTTTCTTTCTTGCAAAATTAATTTATTGTTAAACATAATTTTTGCGATGTGGACGGTTTAAAAGAATAGGAATCGCAAAACAAACTAGCAAATCTTCATTAATGAATTTAGAACTAATGTATACCCACTTTAGTCTTGCGAAAATTGCATTTATTTATTGCGAAAGTAATTTATTGATAAATGCAATTTTGTAAAAAATCTGTTTAAAAATAAATTATTAATATTAACATACCTTAATAGAAAAAATAACTTCCAACCCATTCCTGGTGAATGGAAAACTAACTCACCTCCACCACTCACTAATTACCACTTGTTCATAAACAGAAATAAATCGCGTTTTTAATTATTAATAATTTCTAACGTTAAAAATTAAACCGGAATAGTGAACACTGCGCGTTTTCGGACGACTGAATCGAAATACAAGAGCGCAATTATCGCAAATCAAGAAGAAAAAAACGATCAATGACTCACTCCGAGAACACATTCCTGAGATAAGAAGATTCGTTGTACCTGGATCCTGGCGCACAGCCAAGAACATACCTATTTAAATTGTTGTATTTTCAATATTATCGTGTATTAAAATAATTACAGCTTAATATTTATTTACTTTTTTTATTAAATTATCATTTATCCCGTGTTAAAAAAATATGTATGAATTATGATGTATTTTAATTAATACACTTGATTATTCGTTTCACTAAATTATTTTATATTTGTGTTCGCGTAACTTTCACAACTAAATAAATTAGTTGTTCTGGCACGGTCTACTTTGATTAACAATTCTATACCAAATTTGTATTTGAGATTAAATATCTAAATGGTAGCTATTGAATATGTTATATAAAAAATGAAGAGTGATTAATGTTCTATTAAAATAGCATAAAAAATATAGGGTGTCCCATTTACGTAAAAAGAGAAAAAAATCATTTTGCGTATTGCTTCACATTGTATATAAAAATTTGTTTTGAGAGGAAAATAGAGTATTTCTTTTATTATTAAGTATTTTTGCATTTGTATGGCGTTGACAGAATATTTATTTCATTTTTCATTATTGAAATATTAGGCTCGAAACATCTATCGATTTCAACATTCATTTGTTTATAAGTTTTAAACTATGAAAAATTGACCAATTAAATCTTATATAAAAAATGATTATTTTTAAATGTAGAATCGAAAATCTTCATAAAAAATATATCATTCCATTTAAAAAAACATATGTTTGATACGTTACGTGATTATTGGACACCTTGTATATATGAAACTAATTTTAAAATGTGAATTTTGACAGTAGCTACTAATAATATAAGTAACATTTTTTTGTATATTTCTTTATAACTGAGATATTGGACTTCATCGTAATCTTGCGCCACCCTGTATATATATTTATTTATTTATTTCAATCAACGGACGAGTCCAGTTACAGATTGATTACAAGATATGAAACATTGCAAAATAAAAATTAACACTAAACAATAATGGAAAAGACAGTAGACGCAAAAATGCAAACAATATGAGCGCAAATTATTCTAAATACTCAACAACAAAGTCGAAGAACGCCTTTGATGATATGCCATTAAATATGTCAATATCCGGATGAAGTGATAAAACATTATTATATAATGAACACATTGAATATACTGGGGACTTGAGCATAATATTTGTATTTGGGATTGATAACTTGAAAAGACGTTTGTTCCTTGTATTAACAGGCACATTAATATTAATTCGTGCAAGTAAGTCAGAGCAATCCATACGATTGTTGTGTATTTTATACAAGGTGGTCACTGCATGTGATTTTCGGCGATTTTCTAAGGAATGTAAGTTGAATTCACGCAATAGTTCAGTATAATTATAATCAGTCCCAGGGTATGAACCAAACTTCTTAAAGTGAAGATATTTGACAAATTTCTTCTGGATGGCCTCGACCATCAAAGGATATTTTGCGTAGTATGGATCCCAAACGCAACAGGCATATTCAAGTTTAGATCTTACAAACGAATAGTATAGTATTTTAATGGCATCGATGTTCTTAAAAGGTTTAGTATTTCGTATTATGAAGCCTAACGAGCGATTAGCGGTCGATACTACTTTCATGACATGACTATTAAAAGATAGTTTCTTGTCAAATAACACTCCCAAGTCTTTGAAAGTCTCAACATGGGATAATACAGAGCCATTAAAGGTCGAGATTATGCTGAAGATACACACAATCGTCTAAAGTATTTATAGGATGGTAAATTTTCAAATCGTCTGCGAACATTAATATGTTATGATTAACTTCATCAGCAATATCATTTATAAAGCAATTAAACAGTACCGGTCCGAGGTTGGAGCCTTGGGGGGACACCCGAAGAAGCAATAAATTGATGAGACTTAAATCCTTTGTATTCTACAAATAACAGTCTGTTGGTAAGGTAATTGTAAAGCAAATTACAAAGGTTTGTTGGGAGCCCAAATAGGCTAAGCTTATTTACAAGTATACTATGATCGATTCTATTAAAAGCTTTTGATATATCGTTGTAAATTACGTCGACTTGGATACGGTTGTCTAAATAATCCGAGAGAGTTTGCGTCATTTGCAAAATGTTGGATAACGTTGATTTATTAGGTCTAAACCCATGTTGCCTAGAGGATAATTTGTTATTAATGTAGGGATTTATGAATTTACATAATATCAACTCAAAGCATTTAGCAACATTAGAGGTGATAGGTATAGGCCGATAATTAAGGACATCTCTTTTATTACCAGATTTAAAAACGGGTACAATGCACGTACTTTTCCAGCAGTCAGGAACGGTATTGTGAAGGAGACATAAATTAAATATATGGAATAGAGGAAATGCAAGCAATCCTTAAGTATTACCGCAGGAATGCCATCAGGGCCCGCGTATATATATATATATATATATATAAATTTGTGATGTTGGCTTAATGGCCGAGTAACAGAGTCCAGTCTGACCAGTCTGTGTTCATCCTCATTTCATTATCCTTAATATCCTATCCATCACCCATTCTTAAAAAAACAATTCTAATGATTATAGGTTCTTATAAACGGTGATTTTTTAAGACTTTATTTTTTAAAACTAAAGAAAACATTTTGTAATTTAGTATTTTTAGTTGAATCTTTTTGTTTATTTCATTTTTTAATATCGATTTAATTAATATGTATTTACTTTTTTTAATGTTTTCCTGTATTTATTCTTCCGTTGGAAAATTAAAGACATCATTATTTTTTATAAAATAAATATGAATAGATTATTAAAAACCAACAAATAAAACACAGATTAGATTGAATAACTTTAACTTCTCGACTAGTTTCGGGTTATTAGCCTATTTTCAAGAGAATTTAAAATTTATTGTATTAAAATGTCCATGGATATTTACATAAAGCAAATGCTGGGACCGAAATTATTTTACCTGCCCCACAATTATATTAAATTAAATTAAAATTTAAAAATCAATATATCCATTTATGTAAATATCCATGGAAATTTTAATAAAATAAATTTTAAATTCTCTTGAAAATGGGCTGGGCTAATAACCCGAAACTAGTCGAGAATTTAAAGTTATTCAATATAATTTGTGTTTTATTGGTTGATTTTTAATAATCTATTCATATTTATTTCATACAATATGAACTACCAATGCCCGCAGAAATTTGAAGCCAGCAAAACATTCAAGTCCGCAATCCAGTTGATGCCTACAGTCGCCCTGACACATACATTTTTTCTTCCAATGCTAATATTTTCGACAGTGTCACTGTACCACTGTTCATAGATATGTATTAAGAAATGGAGAAAGAATTAACCCAATCTCAAGTGATTTAAGGATTAACCCATATTAATTTTCGTTATCTATCTTCAGAGACCGTCGCTCACCTAACCTAACTCAAAGTCCGCAGTCGAATTTCATGCCCGCAGACCAAGCTAAAGTCTGCAGTACAATTTATGACTCGCTGTCCAAGTTAAAGCCCGCAGAAATTTGAAGCCCGCAGTCATTTTGATTCACACGTTGTTTGTCTCACTGCTAATCTTTTCTAAATATATATAAGAAATAGAGAATGAATTAAGACAATCTCAACTGATCGACTTTTTTTAAAGATTTACCCTCAAGATGGGGCTGGAGGGATGATTCTTTCACGGGGTGATTGTGCTAAAGGGCTATTTCCCATTAGTCTTTTTGTGTGACCAAAATAAAAGACGGTCGACGGCGAAGTTATTTTTTCCCATAAAAATCGAAATTTGTCGCGTTTTACAAAAATGGCCATAACTCGATGGGGGTTCGAGTTATGGGGTTGGAATTTTTGTAGTTTATAGTAGAAAATTGAACGAACTTTCATATGAGTAAAAACCAGAAGTCGATAGCTGAAACTGTTATAGTCGATAAATTGATTTGGTAGTGTTTTCTTTTTTAATCTAGCTCTGGCCCTGTAAGACATAGCGGGCGGGTTCTTTAGAGTGTTGTTAGGCTGGGATCGAAGTTTAATTTGAGCCCTTAAAATCGGTCGGTCGTGCGGACCTGGAGGTCGCCTTGAAAATGATCATTTTTGGGTATGAAATAAAAAAAATGTTTTTCGCCCCCGTTTCGCCCTGGGGCAAAAAGTTATTTGACTTCTTTGTAGACCTAGCGGAGCTCTAACGATCAGTGAAAATCGGAAGTGCGTGTTTTTTTCCGTTTTCGGTTATGGGCGACGAAAAGAAAAAAAAAGTAATATTTTCAAAAGCCATTTACTCCGTCCACGGATCGCCTGTCAAAATTCGATCTTATAGAAAATTTCTAAATCGATCAAAGTTTGTTTTGCGCCGATAAAATATTTTTATCGTCGCGATCTGTGAGGTGTGGCGCGAAATGAACGGAAAATGTTTTTTCTCGATTTTCTCGCCAGAGAGCGCTCCGATCGGGTCGAATGACGGCCCGAAAGATGCGGCTCAAAAATGCCCACGACATGGAAAAAGTCGCACCCGTGCGTCTTTTTTCGTTTTCGAGTTATTCGCGTTTTTCTCGTTTTTATTCGACGCCCTCTAGCGGCCAAACAGTGCGGATTTAAAGGGCTTCGCCTCGGGGCCGATCTCTAAAAACCGTGAAAATTTGAACCTCCTAGCCCTACGGGAATATGAACTACCAATTTCTAAATATTAAAACCATTAATTATTATTTTCATTAAAAACACAGAAAATTTGTAAAAATGAATGAAATATTTATTTGGATCGATTAATCAATGCCTGCCATTTGCCTTTTAAAGATTATTTCATGTAAATATTGCCCGCGACTACATTCTACGTTCCATTCTGAGATTTGGCACACCTTTCCCAACATTTCGGCTGGTATCTCACCTATGACACGTGTAATATTGTCTTCCAAAGCAGCAATGGTGGTTGGCTTGTTCCTATAAACTAATCCAGGCTTGTCAAATCGCACGATCTTGATGGCCCAATTGACTGCGCTAAAACGTGAGATTGCTCACCAAAGTTGTATCATGGCATCGCGTGCAGTATGATTAGTAGCACCGTTCTGTTGAAACCACGGGCTAACCAAGTCCAATTTTTCCATTTTGTGCGAAAAAAATCCGTGATTAATAAACGGTACCTTGCTCCATTGACCGTAACGTTGCGGTCATCATCGTCTTTGAAGAAGTCCATAAATCGCACCAAAGAGTATTTTTTCTTCGGGATGCATTGAAAGATGTTGAATTGCCTTTGACTGCTCTTCCGTCCAAATTCGACAATTCTGTTTATTTACCTACAAAAAGTGAGCCTCTTCCCTGAAGACATTTTTTCGATAAAAGAGCGGATCTTCATCCAACTTTTCTAAATCCCATTTACCGAAAAGACTTTATTTCTTGCACCTGCTGTATTTTTGTACGGCTTCATACAAAAGTATTTACGTAAAATCTTCCAGGTGGTCGAATAACAAACCCAATTTTTGCGATCGGCGATTAATGGACATATCGCGATTTTCATTAACACTGCCGAATACAACAGCAATAACTCTTTGGTACGCACTCTGCAGATAAGGGTTGCTGGATTGATGTCCAAGAGAGTGAAATTGATGCGAAACTTTGTCATAATGGCTGCTTTACGAAACACATTTTTCACAGAGCACGAATTTTGATAACACTCAATAACTTTCAAGCGTTGTTCATTTGTATCATAAAATGGTAAATCAAACTGAGCACACGTGGCTTTGATATATGTGATGAATCAGGCGTAAATTCTCAAAAACTTGATACTGAAAAACAAGATACCAAAAAAATTGCCCAATTTTCAAACATGTGCTCATGTGTTCGATTAATAAAAGGCAAATCTAGAGGCTAATTGAATAACCTACTATTCTTCCCCCATTTCTATTTGCTCAGTGTTAATACGTCCATTTTATAATACATATCCAATTTGGATAAAGCATTCAATTGTTATTAATAAAATAAATATTATTTTATTAATCCGCCATAAAATAAATTCTATAGGCAGAAAGACCTCCGATCGATAGCCGTTTCTCTTAAGGCTGGCGTTTATCGTATGTAAAATGAAGCGATTTTGTACCAATTGAATTCCTACAACAAACAAACCCTGAATAATGAATTTCATCATATTATATATCAAAATAATCCTAAAACTCCACAGATTTCGAACGAGTTATTGAAAAATTAATCTGATTAATAGTTTAGAAGAAAATTACGTCCAAAGTTAGCACATTTTATGCAAAGAATGTGCTATATTTTTACTTATTAATATAATTATTGAAAGAAAATGAAATATGTCGTAATAATCTACATTGAATGTAGTTATGGTTCAATACATTTTTTCGTCAGAAAATAATGCTGTTTACTGAGGAAGGTCGTTCCGAAAATATCATCAATTCCCGTGAAATTCGGCCATATTGAATAAAACCGGCAAGTTACATATAGTTTTCTGCATTTGACTAGACAAATATTAGTTCATTAAGTCTCATATAGATAGCGGGAAATTGTGTACTATATTTTAATAAATGTTATTTGCGTTTATCACCTTTAAATTATTTATAAAATTAATGTTAATACTATGGAAAAACACAAACAAAGATTTTTAATTAATTTTCAAGAGATACTCAATAGATGTTTCTCCCCTCTTCTTGATAATGTTGTGTATGTATGCTTATTGCTGTTTCACATTCAATGAATATGAGAAAGACAAAAATATCTTTTATAGTTATCTCTGCGCGTCGCGTTTTTAAAACACCGACGATGCACATGCCATTCTAAAATAATAAACATTTTAAATAACGTTCAGTAAGCAGCATACAAATATGAATGAATCTTTTTTTGCCAATGTTTGCACGGTGAAAAATTATTATTATGGATTTCTTTTTTATTTTATAAAAAAATGTAATGTTTTCAAATAATTTTATTTGAGCCTTAGGAATCCAAAAAAAAAAAATCTAAAATAGATCAATATAATTGTAAAATTAAAATTATTATTAAAAATTATTAAATTGTATCAAATGTTACTTCACTTACTGTTTCATAGGTTCTTTTGAACTGTATGTTCTATTTTTTTTTATTTTTGAAGTATACATTTCAAATCAAACACTTATTATGGTGGTAGCAGTTTTCGTCATATTTTACAAAATATATATAAATGTTTGCCTTCATATTTCCCGATAGGCCATTTTTAATTTCACTTTTATTTTATTATATTTACGGATAGAAAAAATAATAAAAAAATTATAGAATGATTGTAATGTAAGCAGAAATTATGCTTTCCAAAAATGTATTTAGTTCTACACTATGTGTAGAATAATAGTTGGGGTTATTCATCCCAAATAAAGAGAATTTTAAATTTTGGTATACTTATGACATATGATTATTAACATTGATGTCAATTTTTTTATAATTACAATTTAAAATAAAATGGAATCCCGGCCAGGGAAGGTTCATTTTTATTTCGGATAGAAAAATGTTTCAAATAAAAGTTGAGGATCTTAAAAAAAAAGTAATTTTTGTTACCAAACTTTTATTGTAGGACTTTCAGTTTTCATTTTATAAGCGGAAGAATATCATCTACCTAATAAATTCCCTTAGAAATAAGCAATTATTTTTATAATCTTCTTTGTGTTGGCTGTGGAGATATTAATTATTGAAATAGTTATTTTAATGACAAATAAAACGTCAAAGTTCCCTCATATTCAACTTATCATTCACAAACGCCTCCAGTTTGAAAAGAAAAAGGGTGTAGAGAAATGTCTTTAGAAACTTATTTGACCGAATTCACCGGGGAAAGTACCATGACGGACACATCACCATTTTTTAAAGAAATTTAAAAGAGAATAGGTCGTTTGATAATGCTATACAAAAATATTTAGTTATTCAAGTTCTACACTTCTATTTAAAATATTTGTCTATCCCAAAAAAGTATAATCCAAAAACTGACAATACTAAAGCAAATGGTTAATGAGAGAAAATAAGAAAATTCCTTCAAGATAAATGAGTGAGTAAAGCGCAAATCATATTTTCTTTTTCATATTCTATATAATGTAACATAGGAAAATTTAAAACAAAAAGAAATGCTGCGTTTTTTTATTATATTTTATTTCGACGGAATGTTATTCGCCATTAAGAGTGTTATTTTAATATTCTTTTAATAAACCAATTTATCTATAAAAAAATTTCATAACTTTGTAAGATTTCAACTGTTTTTTTAGTGGAACCTCTGTAGATTTTTATGCAATCAAATTCTCTATCGATTCATATTAGCATTAAAAACAATAAAGATAGATGGATTCGAAATTTAGGTCTGAAGAATTGGCCTGCTAGATTTCCACAACTTTCCTAAAGAATATTGATGCACGCGTAAATAGAACAGGAATTACTCAATTATGAAAAAAAAAATGTGAGGAAAGAAATTTAGAACTAACTCAAAAACTACTTGCTCTGGATATATAGATATATAATATTTTTATGTTGCAAATTAATTTGCTAATCGATCTGTGAGATAAAATATTGAACATTCCATTTAAAAAATGAATTATGCTGTTTTTAATTGGACACTGAAATATGGATCTTATGGAAATACCTATTGTCAAAATTGACAAATGTTTTTTTAATACTAGAGGGATCTATTAATAAAAATTGAAAACATTTTTCGAAAGGTCTATTTGGTGTTAATATTCGAAAAATAAATTTTTAACTCAAAAACTTTAACAATTATGTGGATATAAATTCATATAAGTGGATGGACAATTAAATGGGGAATCCAAAAAATAATAATATGTAGTGTTCTATTTAAAATAACAAAGTTGGTAGCCATTTCCGATATAATCAGAACCCCATAAACTTTTAATGGCCGTTATTAGTGGCCCACCCTGTATACATAATTTTATCCATTTTATTTCACTAAATTACTCCTTTAATTTGATGTATATATTATCTTACTATTTTTATTATTTCAAAATGCATTTTATCTCGCGAAATATAATTTGAGGATCAATTCTGCATAAAAGGTAATTTTTATGAATATTCAAATATTAATAAAAACGGTTAGGTATAAGTATAACGACTTTTTACCGCTTTTTTTTAATAACATCACACGAAGAATCCAAACTTACAGTGAAAATGATTATTTCTTAAAAATGAGAACAAAAATATAATAGCATGCATTGAGTAATTCTTTCGATGATACGACAAAATTCATCAAATATATTTATACACTGTCTAAATAATAAATAACATATTCATTAATAAAAAAATCGATCGTCAGCGTCGGTTGTCGCATACACAGACACACACATAGATAAGGAAACCAAACTACAGTGTTCTACATATTTCTCAAATAGTTCGCTATTAAAATCGAGAGGCCATCACCTCCTTGACGACGACTATCTCCATCATCGCATCATTCCTTTTCTAGTAAACGCCAGCCTTAAGAATATATATTTGTTTAAAATTGTTTCATGTATTGTATATTAAATTAAATATGTATGTATTCTTTGGGGATGTTTGAATATATAAATTCTATGTTTGCGGCTCTTTCTCGATGAAACTCCATATAACTAAATCGCTAAATATGATAGTTTATTTTTAAGTTTCACAGATTTATTGTGTTAGCAGTGTTTCTAAAATTGGTCGATGAAACTTAAAACAATTAACATATATTTAACTTATAAAAATAGCAATCCACGATATATTAATGATTTAATTAAGGGATTGTTTGTTACTAATACATTTTTTGAGTACTTATATAAATGTGGATCATTTTTTACATAAATATTCTACTAGAATTTAACTAATTAAATAATCTTCAGATGGAGTAGTTCATTACACTACCTGAACAAATGTAATCTCTCTCCAGCTTTTCACTTAAATGATACACTAAAAACCCTAGTAGGTAATACATTTTCAAAACAGAATCACCTTTAGCAATGTATTCAATGTCACACCTTTTCTGTCCATCTTCTTTACAAATGTATTGAAACACGTCTCTTTAATTTCCTTGAGTTCATGAACACGCGTTTGATGCAGGGTTTATTTTTTAATCAGCCATAAATTTGTTTTTCGCTTCTTTGATTTGCTTCTCGTCCTGTGTGCAGTTATTTTTATTCCCAATCACCGAACAGCCGGGCCATAAAATAGCGCGGGCGATAAACCAAGCCGGCCATTAAATGGAGGTTCGGTTTTTAAAGTTGATCTCAACACATTTATTTTTAATATTAGATCGAATAATACATTTATTAATTACAAATAATTGCCCTTTCTTTGCAACACATATAAATAGTAATAATTATAAATAGTATGTATGTAGCGGGTAACTAGTAGGATTAATGAAATTAAGATTGGGGTGGTTTGTATTAGAATACTATATGTTATATAATAGGAGAGATAAATCTTGAGGAATACCTTTAAATTTTTTGAAATTTTAAAATTCATATGAATCGTGTTTTTTTTTGCGTTAAATAAATAAAATTCAAACATTGTCTTTTTATGCCTTTCTTATTAAATATTCTAAATAGAGGCGAAAGACTTAACTCTGGACGGTAGTTCATACAGATTGAAACCTATATGTATTGTAATTATTTATGATATATTCTTTTGTATTGTTTTATAGTCGAATATAGAATGTAATGTAAAAATAGTAAATATCGTTCAACATAACATGATAGTAATCCGAGAAGATTCATATTTAAATTGGATTTTCTATAAATTATAATAAATCCTAATTTGCTTAGACTGTGATTATGAACAGTAGATATGTTA
This sequence comes from Philonthus spinipes, assembly GCA_963082785.1. Taxonomy (NCBI): domain Eukaryota; kingdom Metazoa; phylum Arthropoda; class Insecta; order Coleoptera; family Staphylinidae; genus Philonthus; species Philonthus spinipes. Next base: position 16,471,143 of record OY720308.1, read on the forward strand.
AATTTTACGTTTTCTCTTACAGAATAGCCCCACATTAGCTTTGGTTTCTGAAAAAGTTATTATCGTATTTTGGTTGTGTTTTCAGAGAATTTTATAAAGAATATATGTCGCAACTTCCCATTTAAAATTATTGCTCGGATTATTTCAACTGTCACGCATAGGCCGTTCGTTTAGTCAAACACGCCAGTTAATGTTGGAAATTGGGCTGATGTTCGGTTTGTTGAATGTTTTTAAATGTTTTGGCGTACGCATTAATTTCACACTATTTCACGTGCCAAAACGGTTTATTCCCCAGAAAATATACCGCTCCAGATATTTGATTAATGACACGCACAACATACATTGTTCCCGGGCATGTTAACTCTGGAATATTAACCACGCAACGTAGATTAATCGATAGTTACAATAAAATGATTAAACGATAATTTTCCTCTGCGTTTTTTTTTTTTTTTTCGTAACGATAGCGTTTTGTGTTTAATTATATTATAAGTATATAAGTTCAATTCCCTACACCGAAAGGTAAAAGGGTCAATGAATAAAAAAATGTAAGTTCAATTAATTTTGTTTCGGCAAAAAATCTTTTAGATTCGGAAGATCGTCGCTTTACATTTCGCTTTATTTTACCACAAAATACTTATTTCTAAAACTCCGCCTTACCTCTACAAAAAAATTACATTCAGGTCTAAGGTAAATAATCTTAATGTACGCTCTAAGGGGTTGCTAACTCTTGCTGTTCACAAAACAGCTCTTGCTGAAAGATTTTTTAGTATCCAAGCAGCTAGAGTGTACAACAAAATACCTGATTTCTGCAAGTCTAAATCTATTCCAACCTTTCGTAAACACCTCTTAATGTTACTTTCAAATTACGAAGTAAAGAAATAATTTATTAATTAATAATAGAAAAATAAAATAGAAAAAAACAGTAGCTAAAGGGAAGATAATTTATTAATTAATTATTTTCATAATTAATTTTTAATAATTAATAGATCGTCATGTATAGTGCTGGTAAATTAAAAAAAATGTAGTAAAACTTTTATTTATTAATAGGGATAACGAATTAATAATTTAACTTAAACAGAAATATCACAATAATTGTTCCATACTTCACTACAAGAATGGCGTAAACCCTTGTTGCCGACTTAACTCGTATTTTACTATAAATCAAATATGTTTTTCTTTATCACAATTATTTTCATTTATTCAATTATATATTCGCCTAATGCAATAGATTTTCCCATTTGTTGAAACTATTTCACGATTTGTCAATTATATTTCACTTTTAATTGAAAGACCTGCAGTTCATAAAAATACTAATATAATTAATGAACTAAGAGGATCCCAACACATTGTCTCGGCAAAACACGATTCAAATTGTATGTGTGAATAGTCTTTCGTCGTCATATATCGTAGTATAAAAATTTTGAATTTAGAGTAGTATTGATTTCTCTCGAGTCAGAACTAGAGAGAACAAATTAATAAAATAAAATAAAATAAATCAGGGCAGAAAGACGTATGGTCGATAGCCCATGATGGACTACTAACACAATTGTACATATTGTTATAATAAATTTTGTAAAATTTTGTTGTCATATTGTTTGAATAAAGATGTTTGTATATATATAAAATAAATGAAATATCGTCAGATCCTTTAGAATGTAATCCGTCAAAGTTACTGATTGCTTTAAACATATTCTCTTTATTAACTTAAAAATCACAAAGAGCTATCACTATTGGTCACACCTTTATAGGAATTTTCATAAGCCGTCGAAAAATTATCAAGAAACAATTCAACACATTCCTCGACTCAAAGAATGTTTAACGTAGGTACATAATTTTTAGATTCCTAAAAAGTAAAACAGGTCAGTAATTCTCTGATAATTGTGGACAAATTAATAAAAATTATGTTTTATGTTTCAAACCTAATATAGGGGATTATATGCATCTAGTTGTCATTGATTAAAAATAAATAGATTTCATTTGGTTAAATTAGCAAAATGCAATTTATATAAACAACATTTTTAGTTTATTTAAAACCAAAAAACTTGAAACACAGATTCTGTAAATTTCCAATACTAAAGTTACAATAGGACAGTATTATTATTAGTACTTATTACATCTTAGACGCACTATTTCATATATATTGAATTTCATAAATAGAGAAATAAATACAATTAAAAAAATCTGTAAATTGCAATTTTACTAGTTAAGTAATTAAAAAAAATGAAATTGCAATTTGTGTTAATCCATTGATAATGGTCACTTTGTGTCCGAAATGTAAGTTTGGTAATTGAAATAAAAGTTTGAAGAAGTATTAGTGCTTTATTCGTCTAAGGAAATTGCAACATTTAATAAAGTTAACAATTAATTTTGAGTTATACCATCTGGCTGGTATAACTCAAATCTAATTAGAAAAATAGAAAAAAAAAAAAGAATTCCTATTAAAAAAAAAATATTTTGTTACGTATATAGTCAAATAAAACAAATTGTCTTACTTGTTACTAAATATACATTGCGTTTATAATGACAAGAACAAATTCATTTAAATTTCAAGTGATTAATTTCTAAAACAAAAAAAAAACGCTCGAACAGGTCGATTACTAACTGAGCAATTTACATACAGGTTGTACGATAAATAAATGCCAAAAATATTTTTTTAAATGGAACACCCCTTATATTAATCATAATAAATTAAAGACGACGCAAGCGCCTTTTGCTTAATTTCAAGTGGCATCGTTAATGATTTGGGTCTACAAGATAGACAACCGAGAATCATTGTTTGGTTTACTAAAGGAAGGCGAACTTGTTCTGTTTATGAGAACAGGAAACGAAATTCGCTGAACGTTTCATTAAATGTGAACCCCTTATATTATTACATATTAGAATTATTAAAAAAAAAATCTGTATATTTTTCATACATAATGTCCTACACGTATTTGTAACTTTTTTCAAAATATTTACATATTATGTCAGACATATAGAATGCATTTATAATTAAAGGAATAAATCTGTTGAAAAATCAGTTTATTAATTAAAAAAAAAACGCTCGAAGACATAGATTAGTATTTTTAACTGCGCACTATTCGCCCTAAATTTTTTTTAACTGTTTACGAAACATTGACAATTGTTTTTTATTTATAATTTGCCCATTTTTAGACTCATTACATATTGAAAAAATAAAAAAAATACATCATAACAGCCGCAAGTATTAATGTAATCAGGTTTTACAAAAAATGTATACAAAATTAGTAACAACAAAACAATAATCGTTTTATAATAAATGTTCAAAGTTTTGTTGATTGTTGTGTTTTTTATTTGTTATACATTTCGAGTATATGAAATATTTTATTTAATATGATCAAAGTTTAAATATATTTTTCTAGTCGAAAAGTTTTTCGCTTTCTGTCAACTTCTTATTTTCTGTCGAATGGGGTTATATCTGAAGATGTTAGAGGCCATTCAGAGGAACAGGTAATGCGAGGATTAATTCAAATTGAAAAAATCTAAATAACGTTCCTCATTTTGAGTTTCTAAAATTCGATTATTTATAATGCTATTTTAGGGGGCAATTTTGTGTAGAAGCATGTGCAACTTTTCCTCAGTATCACTTCGGATGACACTAAACTTTTCAAGTGTCCCAAAAAAAAAGTCAAATGACCCAGGAAGCCAAGCAGTTGTACCTTCACGACCTATCCATCTTCCTGGAAACAAGTTATTTAGATTATTATTATTATGAAGGAAACAATTATGGATAAATTAAATTGGAAAAATTCTAAATAAATAAGTTTTGTGACAACCAAATAATAACGCAGTATTAAAAATGATACAAAATTAATGAACAGATTTATTCATGATGTTCTTTTTTTTCAAATATAATATTTTAGTGTATTAAATAAAAATGATTTAACTCTGTGACATTTAGCTCTCTAACCTAAAGTAAAAATGCACATTAAAACAACTACTTCCTGGGAAAATACCCCGCCGGACATTGAATTACATAATGTACACCTGCTGTTGCATATCAATAACATATTGCATCATGCAACAATTTTTGATCCGAGAAAAATTCAATGCAAAAAACAACATAAAAAAGAACGCTACTTAATATAAGGCCATCTGCAGACACGTGTTTTGGGATCTATCCCTCGTCAGTACAGCTATGTCTTACATAATTTAAAGATGTTATAATAAATCAATTAAATTAAATCAATCATTAATCGTAATAAATTAATCAACGATTTGGGTGTACAAGGGAGACGACCGAGAATCATTGTTTTGTCCACTAAAGGAAGGCGAACTTGTCCTGTTATTAATTCAATTGAAATAAAAATTAAAACAAATTAAAAGGAAACGAATTGAATTAAATTAATTAAATCGAGCGATCCTTACCAGCCGCGTGATCTGATAGTAATGAATGTGAAAATAATTTATTAATTATTTTCAAAAAAAATTTATTTAATTTATTTAAATAACTGTCACCAAGTGAATGAATACTCTTTTCTATTTAGTGAATTAATTACTAATACGTACAATGTGTGATTTAATTACAAATTTAATGCACAATATAAAATTTCTCCCCCATTGAATTATTATTTAGGGATGATCCGAAAGAATAGGGGTGGAATTCCGAAAGTGGAGGGAAAGAATGAGCACCTGGTGACCCTAATCAGCGATTCCAGGTGCGTCGCGGCATGAATAGGAAGGCGCATAAGGACGCACGATGCAAAACGTACGTGCTCTGAAAATACCGGAACATTTAATTTTAAAAAGAGCACGAAATTTCGTCCCGGTGTAATACTTTTATTTTTTATAATCCAATACGGAATTAAGTTAGTTTAAAATTTAATGAGAAATATTATTTGGTTTACCATTAGAAAGTATTGATTTTTATTGTTAATATTGCATAAATTAAGATATTCAGATGTTCTTAATTTACTAAATTATTTAAAGAATTTATTTTTAATGAAGCGATGTCTTATAAATAAACTTTGTAAAATATCACTGTGTGTACAAACTGTCACATTCTTTTTTTGTATTTAATTAATACTTGATTTAATTTTTATTTGTAATCATAATTTAGGCTAAACAGTGTGTATGATTATTTACTTTCTCACTTATGTATTTAATTTTTTATCTAGATAGTATTTAACTCAAACCAACGTACAATAGTTGTAGTTAAATATTGCAAATAAAATATTTTTAATTTTCATTGTGGTTTTCATCTCAGGCTCAATCGAACATTGAAATTATAATAATATACAATACAAAAATATAATATAATGCACATTATTTGGTAAAAAAATTGCACAAATTAAACCCATGCTCTTCTTTTAATCAATTGAAGTTAATCACCATTACGTACATTATTAATACATAGGTAACAACAAATATATGAAAATTAATTCATTTATACAAATTTCCCCACAATACGGAAACTAATATAAATCATCATTGTAAAACTTACGCAATTGAAAAATTGGTGCAGTATTACATATCGCGTTTCCATAAAATAAATAAAAAAAACTTCCCACGCCGACTTACAGTTGTTGTACATGCTTTCCATACACATACTTTTATATAAAACAACAACACAATTGCTTACGTTACACTTCCCAGAAAAAAATATTGCAACTCCTATGGTTTTCGCCGTTAATTAAGATATACCATTACCGCTGCTCAGCTACTAAAAGAATGACTCATTAATCCCGCATTCCGGGAACGATTTTAAGATTATATTTTGGAGCGCATGCTAATTAATAACGAGCGTAATTATATAGAGATCGTAATTATGAGTTCAGTTTGAATTAAACATCTTTAACATTCAACGTGTTTATTATTGAATTCGTTCCAGAATTTTCTACGTGTTTTAGAATATATATTAATCATTGTAGATAAGTACTAGTGTTGGGAAAAATCGAGTGAATTTAGTAATCGAGTATTTCTGAATAACCAATTTTAAGTAGCTAAAGTTATTAAATAACAATAAAATTGAGTTTATTAATCAATAGGTAAAACTTTCCTATATTAATATTATAAATAATACTAAGTAAATTGTCATAAACTTCATTTTGCAGTGACAAAAAAGATCGCCTTTGTCCATCTCTAATAAGTACATGAAAAACTGGCTATCGGCCATCGCCCAAACAGTCTTTAGTAGGCACTGGCCCAATACATTTTAATAACTTTTAATTTGAAATAAAAAGTTATTGTAATTAATATGTGTTGATTTTAAGATTGAATGTAATAAAAATCAGCAACGTTAACAGCGACTATTAAAATTATATTACACACTTCATTTTTTTCTAAAAGAGTCTCCCGGCTCCTGAAAAAAAATGCGGTCTCATTTCTCACCTAATAAACCGGGACATTTTATGTGGGATCCGGTAAAAAGAAGAAGAAAAAAAAGTAAGCGGCGCCGGGTTTATGATGGGATAATATTTTAGGAAGCGTGGAAATTTATAAAGCCTTCCAGCCGGTGCGAGATGGGATAGGATAGGATGGGCACATTCAAGGTTTACCCTCGTGACTCATAAACTCAAATTAGCTTAAAATTCATAGGTGTGGATATTTTTCGCGCGTCTCTCCATCGCCGCGCGGGATTGTGGGTGTTTCCCCAAAAAGCATTTACATGAAAATTTCCACATTTCCACCGAAACGTAACCGCCATAAATTTAATTAATTAACATGGAACGGGAGGCGGATAATTGAATGAATAAAACATTTCTCTTGGATATACAGATTTTTTTGCGGAGCTTTCTCCTTGTTTTGAATTATTAGTCATTAAATACAGACAATGTTAAAAGTCAATATTTATTTAAAAAAAAAATAAGAACTGTCAAGAACTGCGATTACTTAATCAATTCAATTCTATAAAAGTGACAAGAACTGTCGAAAACTGCAATGACTTTCTTAACCTCAATCAATACAATTCTATAGGAATATTAAGAATTGTCAAAAATTGCAATTACTTTCTTAACCTCAATCAATACAATTCTATAGGAATATTAAGAACTGTCAAAAATTGCAATGACTTTCTTAACCTCAATCAATACAATTCTATAAGAATATTAAGAACTGTCAAAAATTGCAATGATTTTCTTAACCTCAATCAATACAATTCTATAGGAATATTAAGAACTGTCAAAAATTGCAATGACTTTCTTAACCTCAATCAATACAATTCTATAGGAATATTAAGAACTGTCAAAAATTGCAATGACTTTCTTAACCTCAATCAATACAATTCTATAGGAATATTAAGAACTGTCAAAAATTGCAATGACTTTCTTAACCTCAATCAATACAATTCTATAAGAATATTAAGAACTGTCAAAAATTGCAATGATTTTCTTAACCTCAATCAATACAATTCTATAGGAATATTAAGAACTGTCAAAAATTGCAATGATTTTCTTAACCTCAATCAATACAATTCTATAGGAATATTAAGAACTGTCAAAAATTGCAATGACTTTCTTAACCTCAATCAATACAATTCTATAGGAATATTAAGAACTGTCAAAAATTGCAATGACTTTCTTAACCTCAATCAATACAATTCTATAAGAATATTAAGAACTGTCAAAAATTGCAATGATTTTCTTAACCTCAATCAATACAATTCTATAGGAATATTAAGAACTGTCAAAAATTGCAATGATTTTCTTAACCTCAATCAATACAATTCTATAGGAATATTAAGAACTGTCAAAAATTGCAATGACTTTCTTAACCTCAATCAATACAATTCTATAGGAATATTAAGAACTGTCAAAAACTGCAATGACTTTCTTAACCTCAATCAATACAATTCTATAAGAATATTAAGAACTGTCAAAAATTGCAATGATTTTCTTAACCTCAATCAATACAATTCTATAGGAATATTAAGAACTGTCAAAAATTGCAATGATTTTCTTAACCTCAATCAATACAATTCTATAGGAATATTAAGAACTGTCAAAAATTGCAATGACTTTCTTAACCTCAATCAATACAATTCTATAGGAATATTAAGAACTGTCAAAAATTGCAATGATTTTCTTAACCTCAATCAATACAATTCTATAGGAATATTAAGAACTGTCAAAAATTGCAATGACTTTCTTAACCTCAATCAATACAATTCTATAGGAATATTAAGAACTGTCAAAAATTGCAATGACTTTCTTAACCTCAATCAATACAATTCTATAGGAATATTAAGAACTGTCAAAAATTGCAATGACTTTCTTAACCTCAATCAATACAATTCTATAGGAATATTAAGAACTGTCAAAAATTGCAATGACTTTCTTAACCTCAATCAATACAATTCTATAAGAATATTAAGAACTGTCAAAAATTGCAATGATTTTCTTAACCTCAATCAATACAATTCTATAGGAATATTAAGAACTGTCAAAAATTGCAATGATTTTCTTAACCTCAATCAATACAATTCTATAGGAATATTAAGAACTGTCAAAAATTGCAATGACTTTCTTAACCTCAATCAATACAATTCTATAGGAATATTAAGAACTGTCAAAAATTGCAATGATTTTCTTAACCTCAATCAATACAATTCTATAGGAATATTAAGAACTGTCAAAAATTGCAATGACTTTCTTAACCTCAATCAATACAATTCTATAGGAATATTAAGAACTGTCAAAAATTGCAATGACTTTCTTAACCTCAATCAATACAATTCTATAGGAATATTAAGAACTGTCAAAAATTGCAATGACTTTCTTAACCTCAATCAATACAATTCTATAAGAATATTAAGAACTGTCAAAAATTGCAATGATTTTCTTAACCTCAATCAATACAATTCTATAGGAATATTAAGAACTGTCAAAAATTGCAATGACTTTCTTAACCTCAATCAATACAATTCTATAGGAATAATAAGAACTGTCAAAAATTGCAATGACTTTCTTAACCTCATTCAATAAAATTCTATAAAAAAATAATAAGAACTGTCAAAAATTGCAATGACTTTCTTAACCTCAATCAATATAATTCTATAGGAATATTAAGAACTGTCAAAAATTGCAATGATTTTCTTAAGCTCAATCAATATAATTCTATAGGAATATTAAGAACTGTCAAAAATTGCAATGATTTTCTTAACCTCAATCAATACAATTCTATAGGAATAATAAGAACTGTCAAAAATTGCAATGACTTTCTTAACCTCATTCAATAAAATTCTATAAGAAAATATTAAGAACTGTCAAAAATTGCAATGACTTTCTTAACCTCAATCAATACAATTCTATAGAAATATTAAGAACTGTCAAAAATTGCAATGATTTTCTTAACCTCAATCAATACAATTCTATAGGAATAATAAGAACTGTCAAAAATTGCAATGACTTTCTTAACCTCAATCAATACAATTCTATAGGAATATTAAGAACTGTCAAAAATTGCAATGACTTTCTTAACCTCAATCAATACAATTCTATAGGAATATTAAGAACTGTCAAAAATTGCAATGACTTTCTTAACCTCAATCAATACAATTCTATAGGAATATTAAGAACTGTCAAAAATTGCAATGACTTTCTTAACCTCAATCAATATAATTCTATAGGAATATTAAGAACTGTCAAAAATTGCGATGACTTTCTTAACCTCAATCAATACAATTCTATAGGAATATTAAGAACTGTCAAAAATTGCAATGACTTTCTTAACCTCAATCAATACAATTCTATAGGAATATTAAGAACTGTCAAAAATTGCAATGACTTTCTTAACCTCAATCAATACAATTCTATAGGAATATTAAGAACTGTCAAAAATTGCAATGACTCTTAACCTCAACCAATACAATTCTATAGGAATATTAAGAACTGTCAAAAATTGCAATGACTTTCTTAACCTCAATCAATACAATTCTATAGGAATATTAAGAACTGTCAAAAATTGCAATGACTTTCTTAACCTCAATCAATACAATTCTATAGGAATATTAAGAACTGTCAAAAATTGCAATGACTTTCTTAACCTCAATCAATACAATTCTATAGGAATATTAAGAACTGTCAAAAATTGCAATGACTTTCTTAACCTCAATCAATACAATTCTATAGGAATATTAAGAACTGTCAAAAATTGCAATGACTTTCTTAACCTCAATCAATACAATTCTATAGGAATATTAAGAACTGTCAAAAATTGCAATGATTTTCTTAACCTCAATCAATACAATTCTATAGGAATATTAAGAACTGTCAAAAATTGCAATGACTTTCTTAACCTCAATCAATACAATTCTATAGGAATATTAAGAACTGTCAAAAATTGCAATGACTTTCTTAACCTCAATCAATAGAATTCTATAGGAATATTAAGAACTGTCAAAAATTGCAATGACTCTTAACCTCAATCAATACAATTCTATAGGAATATTAAGAACTGTCAAAAATTGCGATGACTTTCTTAACCTCAATCAATACAATTCTATAGGAATATTAAGAACTGTCAAAAATTGCAATGACTTTCTTAACCTCAATCAATACAATTCTATAGGAATATTAAGAACTGTCAAAAATTGCAATGACTTTCTTAACCTCAATCAATACAATTCTATAGGAATATTAAGAACTGTCAAAAATTGCAATGATTTTCTTAACCTCAATCAATACAATTCTATAGGAATATTAAGAACTGTCAAAAATTGCAATGACTTTCTTAACCTCAATCAATACAATTCTATAGGAATATTAAGAACTGTCAAAAATTGCAATGACTTTCTTAACCTCAATCAATAGAATTCTATAGGAATATTAAGAACTGTCAAAAATTGCAATGACTTTCTTAACCTCAATCAATACAATTCTATAGGAATATTAAGAACTGTCAAAAATTGCAATGACTTTCTTAACCTCAATCAATACAATTCTATAGGAATATTAAGAACTGTCAAAAATTGCAATGACTTTCTTAACCTCAATCAATATAATTCTATAGGAATATTAAGAACTGTAAAAAATTGCAATGATTTTCTTAACCTCAATCAATACAATTCTATAGGAATATTGAGAACTGTCAAAAATTGCAATGACTTTCTTAACCTCAATCAATACAATTCTATAGGAATATTAAGAACTGTCAAAAATTGCAATGACTTTCTTAACCTCAATCAATATAATTCTATAGGAATATTAAGAACTGTCAAAAATTGCGATGACTTTCTTAACCTCATTCAATAAAATTCTATAAAAAAATAATAAGAACTGTCAAAATTTCGATGACTCTTAATTTCCATAAATACAATTCTATAAAAAATGGGATGATTCTTTTAACTTCAATCAATATTAATTCTATAAAAATATTAAGAACTGTCAAAAGCTGCGTTGAATTTCCTAACCTCAATTGATACAATTCTATGAAAAATAATGAGGACTGTTAAAACTTGTAACAAATGTGACAAACAGCGAATTATCTATTAAAAGATCAAATTTTAAATCGTTTAATTTTGAGAAAAAAAAACTTATGTATATTTTATTAAAATCCAACACACTAATAATCCTTTACATTCAAACATACACTTACAATTCTGTAATATCCTAACCATAACTGAACGGCTTCAATCACTCTCCTCAAAATTTGCATTAAATATCAAAAATACTTAAATTCTAAAAGACCCATGGTAAAACGCAGCCCTAATATCCGTCCGAAATATAAATACCCCGCCATTACAATATATGAATTCATTACATATCATCGGCAAGACAGAGACAGCAACGTTAGCGAGCGAATGCAACATAGATTAGACAAGGAAATACGGAAATACCTCTGATCGAAAGCTAATTTATAACAAAATGATCGTGTTTTATGTATAATAATTAAATCATGTAATGTAAATAATTAGTGTTACATGTGTGACATAATACATTATTAATATATACAGAGAGCTTTTTTTATAAGTATACATTTTCCCTATGTATACCTGCATAATACGCAAGTCAAACGCATTGATGTTTGTGTGTTTAGTTGCCTATAACACGCAACTAAATACACATATGCCAAATAATCAACTAAATATTCACACATCGGTTCAATGCGTTTGACTCGCGTTTTTTTGTAGGTATACACTTCCCCTAATGTATACTGATAAAAAAACCTCTCTGTATATATTATTATCAAATACTGATTTGGGGGATTTTATTTCCTTCAATAGTTCGATTGATGCGAAATTTTACGATAAAATATATTCAATATTTAATACATGCGTTCCTTCTGCTGCAAAATTAAATTAGTATCTATTAAATTTAAAAGCAATGATAAAAAGAGAAATATATTAATTTTAAAAAATACCCCCTCAGTTATTTTTTTTATTAGATGTATCCAACTTTCGATGCTAAATGCATTGTAAAAGTATGAGCTTTTTTTTAAGTTTGTACAGGAAAGTGAAAATTAACTAAGCACAACACCGAAACGTTACATCAACGCTATACAAAATAATATCTATTCCTTTTTCCGACTATGACATTTGAGGATAACATCTGTTTGGGGAGAATTGTAGTTTCCTCTGGTTCAAAGGATTCACCCGTGTTTTTAGTTATTTGGTAATAATAACAACAATGTCTATTACCAACTCAAAATATATTACAAAAAATATGTATAAATGGACACAACTTTCGCGTTTGAGAGCAAAAGATGAACTGAACTTAAAAATAAAATATTATTTACAAATTGTACAAAAATATAATAATAATTTTATTTTCCAACGGAAGAATCCAACAAGGGAAAATATACAATAATTTACATAAATAGCATGTAACGTAACTTCTGGTTTCACCAATTTATTTTTAGCGATAGAAGTCACTTGATTCTTTTTCTGTTCGGCTGTCGGCGAAGCGGTAAGACTACTAGTCAGTTCTGAAATACAGGCGAGCAACCTGGGAGTCCTCTTATAGTCAACTTTACACGATTTTTACGACTGTTGTTTATTAAATAATGATGAATACACTTTTTAGGCTTTAGCGCAGATATTTCGAACTGTACAGTTTTAATGCCGAAGAATGTCTGATTCCAAAAAGATGTCTTCGCCTTTTTTTGTCCTTAATTCACCGTGAAGTTGGTCTCCTCGACACCAAAACAACCTCACCCTTTTGGGTGATAATAATATATTAAAATCTAATTAAGAACGCATAACATGGAAAGCAAGATGTAAATAACAAAATCAAAAATATTTATATCAGGATAGAGAATTCGTGGATGGACATTATTTATATGATTTGAAAATGAACAATATTTGAATTTAGATTTAATGACTTGTTTGTTTTTTTCCAGTTTATTCGTGGTATCTGTGCGGATGAGATAATGAGTTCCTTAATTTACAATAGCTAAAGTTATTTACGTAAATTTAATACAATAATCGAATAATATATAAAATATAATTTGAACTAGTTTAGCATTATTATTATATATTATTGCTTCTTATATTTTGCTTTTAATTGGTAGTCCGGTCGATAGCCCATGACAGACTACTAACCCATAAATATGTATTGTAAATATAAATATTTGTAAATAATTGTAATTCTGCTGTTTGAATAAAGATGTTTGTATATATATATATATATATATATACAAACATCTTTATATATATATATATATATATACAGGGTGTCTCAGCGTGCGCGCCGAGTAGCTTTACGACTAAATGGTTTATTTTTTTCAAAATCGGCTTTCGCAGGCGTATGTAGGTCTATCAGGACCATATTTCAAAATTAGTTTCAAATATACAGGGTGTCTCATAAAAGCATGGCGTATCATAGTTATATTTTTTCTAATGGAATGACCTATATTTTATATTTTTTTCAGATTCTACATCAAAAATAAAGTTAACTTTTATAATATATCCATATGCCTAAACCTAACAATTTTTGAAATATTTAAATATTTTTGGAAAAATTGATGTTTCGAAATAAAATTATAACTCTCAAATGGATGAATAAAAACAGATGAAATTTTGTACCAGTATATTAGACTAATGGGTAAATATTTTAGGCTATTTACAGGAATTTAAAATCTTAAGATGTTTTGATAATTTAACGTAACTCTAGAAACACTTTCAAGGTCAAATTTCATGCTTATTTTAAATGGCACACCCTATATCCAATAGCCCTATCTTGTATGAAATTGTATTGTCTTTAAAAAAATATAAAGATATTTTTTACCTAAACCTAATAGTTTTCAAGATATATGCATTTTCGTTAACTTTTGACATAATATTTATTATTCATAACATGGAAAGTCGATACAAAGCGCCATCTATTGTTCAATATAATATTTATTATTATTATTCCATAAAGCCAAGAGTTTAGTTATTGTTTATAAATAAAGTCAGTTGACCCAACAAATGATTTTCGAGATATTTCTTAAATTAATACACTAATTTTATTAATTGTGAATATATAATTGCATTATTTATTTACACATGTGTAAATTATTTGATAAAAACTTGTTAGAATTGTAAAACAAATATAACGAAATACATCAAATAAATTGACGAAATAGAATTAAAAGTAATTTATAATAAATTTTCAAACATACTACTATCGAATACATAATTCAATTTTATTTTAAATGATATTTCTCAGCATATTAGGTATAATTGATCTAAATGTATTATTAATTCTGCTTTCCATGTATTCTTCCAATTCACTGCTTATTAAACCACCTTTTTTGACGAATATTCAATGGAATTAAACTTGTAATTGTGTCTCCTCATTATTAGTTACTGTATTCAAGGTAGTTTTTTTTTCAAATACTTCATACTGCCTATAGTTTTGAATGTATTTAAAACTTCCTCTACAGTCTTCTTATTAGGATGTCTTCCATCAGAGAACATTTTGTACACTAAGAGACAATCTTAATAACATTACATTATTATTAGAATCATGTTAATTCTTTCATTTAAAGGAACATTATTTTTTCAATTGTTAGTAATAATACAAATGTGTCAATTAAATTTGCTTATAAACAAAAGCCTATTAGAATAACTGGCAATAATAATTATTAAATTAAGCAATAGATGGCGCTTTATGTTACATTGTCATATTAAAATAATAATGATAATGACGAAAATTAACAAAAATGGATATATCTTGAAAACTATTAGGTTTAGGTGTAGAATACCTTTATACTTTCTGAAAGACAATACAATTTCCTACAAGATAAACCTATTAGATATAGGGTGTGCCATTTAAAATAAGCACGAAATTTAACCTTGAATGTGCTTCTGGAGATATGTTGAATTACCAAAACATCTTAAGATTTTAAATTCCTCTTAACAGTCTGAAATATTCACCCATTAGTCAGATATACTGACACAAAATTTCATTTGTTTTCATTCATCCATTTTAAAGTTATGATTTTTTTTCGAAACGTCAATTTATCCAAAAATATTTAAATATTTCAAAAGTTATTAGGTTTAGGCATATGAACATATTATGAAAGCTAACTTTATTTTTGATGTAGAATCTGAAAAAAATATAAAATATGGGTCATTCCATTAGAAAAAATATAACTATGATACGCCATGCTTGTATGGGACACCCTGTATATTTGATACTAATTTTAAAATGTGGTCCTAATAGACCTACATACGCCTGCGAAAGCCGATTTTGAAACAAATAAACCATTTAGCCGTAAAGCTACTCGGCGCGCACGCTGAGACACCCTGTATATATACATATATATTATATAAGCAAACGTGTAAATTGAAGGAGAAAAAAAATTCAATATAACTAAAACAAACAAAATTAAATACTATTTCTCAAAAAAACATATCATTATACATTCTGTTAGCATTATAAAGGAGCTTTACTCATAATATTTGTTCTGACGATGGATATCAGGTGTTAGAATGTTTGGACTATAATCTCGGAACAATAAAATTAATGTCACCTAATAAATCAGGACAACAAAACATCATTGCAATAAGATGGAAAAGATACGCTGCGCATGAATTACGCGCTCCTAAGCTGAGAACCGGCTAATTATCGCAGGTAGATTCTTTTGAAATTTTGAAATGGTTAATGGCCGAAAATACCCTTAATCCGCATTATTGTGTTGCAGTCTGGAATGTTTTTTTAATCCTGTAAAAGGATATTTACAAAACAACCTGACATATGCACACAGTTTATAAAAATTAGCATAAAAACATTTAAGATCTGCAATAAAATATACAATAAAGGAATTACAAAAAAATATATAAAAATAAAATATTTAATAATAATAAATAAGACTAAACAACATCTTAACACCTCCTCAAGGTATCGTTAATTACTTCGTGTCTGTGAAGTTGGCACGACGTTTTATAATTTTCAAAAAAACAACTAGAGTTCTAGAACCACTCTTCACAGTTCTATAGTTCTTGAATCATCACTAGTTATCCATACGAATGGTGGTTGAATATTTTATTAAATCTATAGTACTGCCTTAAAAAGAAAATTAGTTCTACATTTTTAAAAAATAAATACGCCATTTTTCACTATTTTATATATTGTAACGAAACTGAAAGAAGAAACTGGAATGTGCTCTGTATAAACGCGCGCTAGTGGCTCACGAACGTCCGAATGCTCAACATATCGTTTTTATTAAATGTGTTAAGTGGAATCTAAATAAATAAATAAATATTGTTTTACTTATTTCCGATTCTGATTAAACCCGTTTTCGTAACAATATAAACGGATTATGTATGCATTTTTCTGTAGTTAAGTGAAAAGTTCTGTATGGTTCTAGAAGATTTCTAGCGTTTACAATTTATTTTTAGAAATATTTCAGCAGTTTTTTCCATTTTTTTAATGAATTTTCACATAACACGTCATAATATTGAATAAATGAAAATAAAGTTGCCATGCCGCTTATTTTAAGCAGTTTCAATAAAGTTCCACTGTCTACCATTAATTTTAGAAATAATAATAATAATTTTAATAATAATTTTATTACGGAATCATCTTTTTACAAAAATAATACAATATATATATATATATATATATACAGAGAGATTTTTTTATAAGTATACATTAGGGGAAGCGTATACCTGCAAAAAACGCGAGCCAACCGCATTGAATAATTGATGTGTGTATGTTAAGTTGACTATTTGCCATATACGTGTTCAGTTGCGTGTTATAGGCAACTATACACACATATATTAAAGCATTTGACTCGCGTATTTTGCAGGTATACATAGGGGAAATGTATACTAATAAAAAAAGCTCTCTGTATATATATATATATATATACCATTGTTACAATCAATCAATGTATATGCAAGTACAAAAAAAATAGTTTAACTATTTATATTGTGTATAATTATTTTTTTTTTAAATTTCACTATAACTAAAGCTCTTCGTTATGGCGGCTTTAATTATTTAAAATTAATGAAAATAAAGTTAATAAATAAAAGACGACGCAAGCGCCACCTTTTGCCTAATTTCAAGTGGCATCGTCAACGATTTGGGTCTACAAGGTAGACGACCGAGAATCATTGTTTCGTCCACTAAAGAAAGGCGAACTTGTCCTGTTTATGAAAAACAAGGAAAACGAAATTCACAATTAATGAAATGTTCAGCCATTCATCTAGCGCGAGATGAATGGTGGCTGAACATTTCATTAAATGAAAATAAAGCTGTTGCTCTGTTGATATTAAGCGGTTTTAATGACAGTTCTTGATAGTTCTATTGTTATTGTAATAAATATATAATCATAGAATGTGAAATTAATAACGTTCACGTTATTATTAACATTTTCAATATGGAACAAATCCGAATATTATCTAGCGATGAGTGAAATTTTGAAAAAAAAAATCATGAAAAATAAAAAAAAAAATAACGGAACAATTCTTAAAATTGATTGTAGGCATTTTAAGAATTGTCCCGTTATTTGTTTTTATTTTTCATGATTTTTTTTTTTTTTCAAAATTTCAGTCATCTCTAATAAAAAAAATAATAAAAAAAAATAACGGAACAATTCTTAAAATTGATTGTAGGCATTTTAAGAATTGTTCCGTTATTTTTTTTTATTTTTATGATTTTTTTTTTTCAAAATTTCACTCATCTCTAATAAAAAAAATAATAAGAAAAATAACGGAACAATTCTTAAAATTGATTGTAGGCATTTTAAGAATTGTTCCGTTATTTTTTTTTTATTTTTCATGATTTTTTGTTTCAAAATTTCACTCATCTCTAATAAAAAAAATAATAAAAAAAATAACGGAACAATTCTTAAAATTGATTGTAGGCATTTTAAGAATTGTTCCGTTATTTTTATTTTTTTATTTTTAATGATTTTTTTCAAAATTTCACTCATCGCTAGATAATATTCGGATTTGTTCTGTATAGAAAATATTAATAATAACGTGTACGCTGTTAATTTCAGATTCTATGAATGCATATTTATTATAAAAACTTCATAGACTGTGATGATGAAAAATAAGGTACATGTTAAACTTAACATTTTTCGTACGGAATAGCCCCGATTGAATAAATGAAAATAACGTTGTCATGCCGTTAATTTCAAAGTTTTAATGACAGTCATAGATAGTCCTAATGGAATTCTTTCGTTTACAATAAATTTTATAAACAGTTCCGCCGTTTTTCTATTTGCTATGAAAAAAAAATTCATTTATTAATTTTTATGTCGTACTGAGTGAAAATTTGAAAAATCCATACAAAATAGAAAAACAACGTAATTATTTTTAAATCGAACATATTTGTTGGTGAGTATGTGTAGTTTCTTGATATAATATAATAATATTTTGTTCCTTTCTTCACTTTTGTATTTTTAACACTAAATGTACATTTCGAGCACAAAGTGCTCTTTATCAATAGTTTTCATATAAAATTGACAAAGAAATATTTTTTTTTTAATTGTAAATTTTATGTAAAAAAACTATTGATAAAGAGCACATTGTGTGTACTTTTAATGTTAAAAATACAAAAGTGAAGAAAGGAATAAAATATTATTATATTATTTTTAAAATTGATTGTAGGCAATAGGATATATTTTATTTAATAACATTTAAACTGTACTTCGAAAAATTATTTGATATAACAATTCTTCCTACAATTATTTTTGCGCGAAAAAAATATCAAATTATATCTATTACATTCCATAAGCAGGAATCCGCTAGTTACGCACCGGCCGACTCATAATGTGGTCATTATGATTCATCTTAGATTTCCATTTGCTATAACGACACATCTAATTGTCCATTGAATTGCACAATTCAATACGCGCACTTGTTATTTATACCATCGTTTACAAACAACGCCAGATTATTGAACGTATTTAATTTTTTTCTCTTAATTTCACTGGATTGAATTATTGATGGGAAAAAACTACGAACGGTGAAATCAATAAACGATTCGAAGCGAATTATTATTAGTTTCCCACAATTTAATCAGAACGTTATAAAAAAACATTTCTTTATTTTATATCAATCAATCCCTCTCCCAATGATTAGAGAGAGGGATTTTATTTTTGGGTTTTCTTTTCTTGCGTTGGGTCAAACACCATAAATATATAAACTATATATATACATATATATATATGGATTGGCCCAACTTTACTTACATTGATTAAACATCAATGTACGTCAGATCAGCGTCGAGTGACTGTCGCTTAGAAAATTAAAAAAAATGATAAAAAGAAAAAAGCTAATAAAATAACCGACTGCGTAAGAAGCCTTTAAAATTTAAACAAAATTGGTCTTCGTTAATACGCAAAGAGTTTATAGAACAAAAAAATAAATTATGCATCATCAAATTCTAACATTGAATTATTGTAGTGATGCTGTAAAATCCATATTAAAGAATTCAAAATAAATTAGACTCATTGATCAGTATAAACAAAGATCCAGCAAGGCGTGAATTGTTGTTCAAAAAACATATATTGGACGAATTTAATAAACAAAAGTCCAGAGGTGAAAAAGTGTACTTATATTATCGTGACGGTATTCCTCAAATAAAAATTATAACAACATTAACACACTTAAATCAAACAAACAAAAAAAACGTGAATGCTCTCAACAGTTG
Source organism: Philonthus spinipes (assembly GCA_963082785.1). Lineage (NCBI taxonomy): Eukaryota > Metazoa > Arthropoda > Insecta > Coleoptera > Staphylinidae > Philonthus > Philonthus spinipes. The sequence goes on from OY720308.1 coordinate 16,491,188, forward strand.
AACCTGAAAGTATTTTATCAGAACACCAGGGGTTTAAATACTAAAACAACTACGTTCTATAATAATTTAGTAGCTAATGACGAATATGATAAATTTTTAATTTCTGAAAGTTTGGCCAATGCTCAGAAACGAAGAAATATTTTCCGATAATTACGATGTATTCCAAAAAGATCGATGTTCAAGAGATTACTGCAGCATCTCTTGAACCTCGATCTTTTTGGAATACATCATAATTATCGGAAAATAGTTCTTCGTTTCTAAGTGAATCATTGGCTTATAATGCAGTGGAAATCTCTATCGACAATACTACACTTAATGAGTTTACAAAGGTCTATTGTAAACTCATTAAGTGCAGCATTGTCGATAGAGATTTCCGCTGCAGTATATCGCATTGTGTGCGAGTTAATATTAATAAACATATCAATCTAAATATCAGTGTAGTGTAAACTCCGCCAAATAACTCGTATACTGTTTTGTTTGAAACCCTTGAATCTTTAAATACTTCAAATGATAACTTTATAATTAGTGAAGATTTCAACTTGTCTCGGTACCCGTGTGAAAAGTGCGATAAAACATGCTCACTACTAAATTTTCTAAACTTTAATTGTGCTGTACAAATTAATAATAAAAAGAATTGTAATGATTCTTTATTAGATTTAATAATACGTTCAGATCTTCTAAATTTATCAATTGTTAAAAGCAATCAACATTTAGTTCAGGAAGATCCGTATCATCCTGCAATTGAAATAACATACTCTGTCAAATGTGAAACAAAAGTTGATGAATTCAAGTTAAATCAGTTTTACTGTAATTTCAAAAAAAAAAAAAAACAAAATTTACACTGATTTTAGCAAGCCCTTTGATACTGTTCCACACGAAATATTATTGCAAAAACTGGAAGCATACGGTCGGTCGGGATCTAGTAGGTCTCCTTAGTTCCAGCTATGTAGAAGTTCTTGGACGCAAATCTTCAACATTTCTATCTTCTTGAGTCGTGCCTCAGGACTCAATATTAGGACCATTGCTTTTCAACATTTTCATTAATGATATTGTTAATTGTTTAAACTCAAATTGCCTCATGTACGCGGATGATATTAAGTTATTTCGAAGGATTAATTCAAGTCAAGACTGTGTTGCTCTTCAAACAGACTTAAATAATTTATGTTTCTGATGCGCTTCCAATGGGCTGCAACTTAACCGATGAGAAGTTGCTCACGGATTTTCCGGCCACGGGTGTTGTTAATTGTTAAATAATTGTTTCTTGGAGTTGTAACTTGCTAAATATTTGTTTAATTAGAACATTTTGTTTGACTTAAGTATTTTATATTTGGATGTAATTTAATATGTTACTTTATTCTTAAAATCGCCTTCAACATGCGCTTGCTTCAAAGTCCTGCAGAACCCTGTTTGTCACTTTTTGTTTTCGTTTTGTCGATGATAATTTGTTAATAACATCCTAATGAAGTAATTTAGAGAGTATAAAAATAGTATGTCTTAAATTTATTTTTTTATTAATTTTTAACACAAGCCACGGATTCCACTCCAATATGAGATATTTACACTGTTTGTCACTTTTTATTTTCATTTTTCCATGTTAATTTGTTAATAACATCCTAATGAAGTAATTTATAGAGTATAAAATATATTTTAAACATTATTTCCTCATCGATCTTTATTTTTAAAGAAGCAGATTTGGTTTTATAAATATTACGAACATGTAATCTGTATTAAGACATTTCAGGTTTTCTTATTTTAGATAAAAATCTGTAAAATTTCTGATGCAATTTATCGTTAAAAAATTGTTTTACTTAAACGAACAACTATTTTTAAATGTATGTGTTTCTGTCAACTTTTTCTATTAAAATAAATCTGATTTATTTGGTAATGGTGTCCACTGAAATCATATTCAAATGCAGTGTTTCATGAACAAATGAAATAACAATCATTCTAAACCACTACCTGGAAGTATTATTATTCTATAATCATTAGAATTTATCGTTAATTATTAGAGAAAATGTTAATCCATGTTATTTTTTCTTTTTTAATTTGCAACACTATGGTATTTTGTTAGACATTTGAGATAAATTAAATAAAAATAATAAATTTAAAAATGCTCTTATTTTCCTATTTATGGTTTTGATATCATAAGCATATATTTATTTATAATACAATATTAATACTACATATTTTTAAATTTAATTTCGTTTAAATATATCATATATTTCATTTAATTTTACATAATTTTATATAAATTAAAATAGTCAATAAAAAATTGATAATTTAAATGTATTTAGATTGGATAATAATGTGAAAACTGAGACAGCCATTTCTGCATTATAATAAATTCAAAAAAGGAAAGCACATATCCCTCGATATACGTTGTAAACAAAATACTATCATTTGAAATTATTTCGGCATTTGTTTATATTATATCTAACTTTATTTCTTATTTTATATTTGTTATATGTGTGTTTCCATCTAACCGTTGTTTGACTAACATACATATAACAATATTCATATTTGTTATTCGCATTTTTACATTTTCTAAATATTTTAAATATAATAAGTAATTTGAACATAAGTGACCCCGATCTTCATTCATACTGACCATCATTTTTCATCAAAATCAAAATTAATTACTAATTATAAACGTATAATAATTACATAATATTGAAGTAAATATTATAACTGAATTAGAATGCCAGATCGGATGAGAACATCACTCTCTAAATTACTTCATTAGGATGTTATTAACAAACTAATATCGAAAAGAAGAAAATAAAAAGTGACAAACAGTATTTTGCAGAACTTTGAAAATATCTCATATTGGAGTAGAATCAGTGGCTTGAGTTAAAAATTCATAAAAAAATAAATTTAAGACATACTATTTTTATACTCTCTAAATTACTTCATTAGGATGTTATTAACAAACCAATATCGAAAAGAAGAAAATAAAAAGTGACAAAGAGTATTTTGCAGAACTTTGAAAATATCTCATTTTGGAGTAGAATCAGTGGCTGGAGTTAAAAATTCATAAAAAAATAAATTTAAGACATACTATTTTTTATTCTCTCAAAAATACTTCATTAGGATGTTATTAACAAACTAATATCGAAAAGAAGAAAATAAAAAGTAACAAATAGTGTTTTGCAGAACTTTGAAAATATCTCATTTTGGAGTAGAATCAGTGGCTGGAGTTAAAAATTCATAAAAAAATAAATTTAAGACATACTATTTTTTATACTCTCAAAAATACTTCATTAGGACGTTATTAACAAACTAATATCGAAAAGAAGAAAATGAAAAGTGACAAACAGTATTTTGCAGAACTTTGAATATATCTCATATTGGAGTAGAATCAGTGGCTGGAGTTAAAAATTCATAAAAAAATAAATTTAAGACATACTATTTTTTATACTCTCTAAATTACTTCATTAGGATGTTATTAACAAACAAATATCGAAAAGAAGAAAATAAAAAGTAACAAATAGTGTTTTGCAGAACTTTTAAAATATCTCATTTTGGAGTAGAATCAGTGGCTGGAGTTAAAAATTCATAAAAAAAAAATTTAACACATACTATTTTTCATACTCTCTAAATTACTTCATTAGGATGTTATTAACAAACTAATATCGAAAAAAAGAAAATAAAAAGTGACAAATAGTGTTTTGCAGAACTTTGAAAATATCTCATATTGGAGTAGAATCAGTGGCTGGAGTTAAAAATTCATAAAAAAATAAATTTAAGACATACTATTTTTTATACTCTCTAAATTACTTCATTAAGATGTTATTAACAAATTATATCGAAAAGAAGAAAATAAAAAGTAACAAATAGTGTTTTGCAGAACTTTGAAAATATCTCATTTTGGAGTAGAATCAGTGGCTGGAGTTAAAAATTCATAAAAAAAATAAATTTAAGACATACTATTTTTTTATACTCTCTAAATTACTTCATTAGGATGTTATTAACAAACTAATATCGAAAAGAAGAAAATAAAATGTGACAAACAGTATTTTGCAGAACTTTGAAGATATCTCATATTGGAGTAGAATCAGTGGCTGGAGTTAAAAATTCATAAAAAAATAAATTTAAGACATACTATTTTTCATACTCTCTAAATTACTTCATTAGGATGTTATTAACAAACTAATATCGAAAAAAAGAAAATAAAAAGTGACAAATAGTGTTTTGCAGAACTTTGAAAATAACTCATTTTGGAGTGGAATCCGTGGCTGGAGTTAAAAATTCATAAAAAAATAAATTTAAGACATACTATTTTTTATACTCTCTAAATTACTTCATTAGGATGTTATTAACAAACTAATATCGAAAAAAAGAAAATAAAAAGTGACAAACAGTATTTTGCAGAACTTTGAAAATATCTCATATTGGAGTAGAATCAGTGGCTGGAGTTAAAAATTCATAAAAAAATAAATTTAAGACATACTATTTTTATACTCTCTAAATTACATCATTAGAATGTTATTAACAAACTAATATCGAAAAGAAGAAAATAAAAAGTGACAAACAGTATTTTGCAGAACTTTGAAAATATCTCATATTGGAGTAGAATCAGTGGCTGGAGTTAAAAATTCATAAAAAAATAAATTTAAGACATACTATTTTTTATACTCTCTAAATTACTTCATTAGGATGTTATTAACAAACTAATATCGAAAAGAAGAAAATAAAAAGTGACAAACAGTATTTTGCAGAACTTTGAAGATATCTCATATTGGAGTAGAATCAGTGGCTGGAGTTAAAAATTCATAAAAAAATAAATTTAAGACATACTATTTTTTATACTCTCAAAAATACTTCATTAGGATGTTATTAACAAACTAATATGGAAAAGAAGAAAATAAAAAGTGACAAATAGTGTTTTGCAGAACTTTGAAAATATCTCATTTTGGAGTAGAATCAGTGACTGGAGTTAAAAATTCATAAAAAAATAAATTTAAGACATACTATTTTTTATACTCTCCAAATTACTTCATTAGGATGTTATTAACAAATTAACATGGACGCAAATCCGTGGCTGGAAAATCCGTGGGCAACTTCTCATCGGTTGCAACTTTATGTTGCAAAATGCAAAGTCATGACAATATCTCGAAATAAAAAATTAATTAATTATAATTATTTTATTAATAATATACCCCTAGCTCGCGTAGTTAAATTTAATGATATAGGTATAACAATGAATAATAGACTTCAGAGCCAAATGCAATTGTGCATACATTCTTCGTAATTCTGTGATTCCTCTGATACGATTTTACCATGCATTTATTCGAAGCAGATTGGAATATGGGTCGATTACCTGGCACCCTCAACAACTATTATATGCGGAACTTGTTGAAAAAGTACAAAGAAAATTTTTAAAAGCTCAGTATTACCGTAAATATGGTTCATATATTCAACAAAGATTCGCATTTTAAGTATATTTAGGCCCTCTCTGGAGTCCAGGCGTATAATTGCGCAAATTACATTCATTTTCAAACTTGTTCACGGTTATATAATTGATTCGAATTCATTTTTTTTGTACCTCGTATTACGTCCAGAAATATAAAATTGTTTTATATCCCCAATCATAAGATCTTCATCAACTTTACTTTTATCTTGTAACTTCTTTAATATGTATTGTTCAAATGTTGATATTTTTAATATATCATTACGTCAATTTCTTGGACAGCTAAGACGGCAAATACAATAATAATTGTGTAACTATGTTATCATCTACTTTTTGTATGTTTAATATTATCCTGTAAGAAATGTTTTTAACTGTTGGATAATAAAGTGCTATTATTATTTATTATTGATTTTTTGTTTTTACAAAGACCAGCTAAAGATGTCGAAACTACAGTTCAAGTTATACAAAGTAAAAAGTGTTTAATTTACAAAAAATATACCTTATGTTATATCCCCAATTATATTCCTTATCTAGGCGGCAGAAAGACCGATGGTCGATAGCCATTTTCTGAGGCTTAACTAAAGGTTTGTGATTGTAATGTAATTTAACATATTTCTCAGAAATAAAGATTTTCTATATATATTCCTTATCCAATTTTAATAATAATAATAAATCATTTATTGGCAATACTGTAAGTTGGTTATGAAGACTTTTAATTCTTAAAAAAATGTAATTATAAATGTGCTGGAGTTAGGTGAAGTTTTTCAGTATAGAAAAATAATAAAACTGTGAAATAAAGTGAATACAACCGTCTATATTTTTTCTATAAATAAAAATGAGTGCTTTTTCTCCTACTTCTACAAGAGAAATGACAATAATTTTTGTTTAAATCATTCATTCCAATTTTAGTAATAATAATAAATCATTTATTGGCAATACTGTAAGTTGGTTATGAAGACTTTTAATTCTTAAAAAAAAATGCAATTATAAATGTGCTGGAGTTACGTGAAGTTTTTCAATATACAAAAATAATAAAACTGTGAAATAAAGTGAATACAACCGTCTATATTTTTTCTATAAATAAAAATGATTGCTTTTTCTCCTACTTCTACAGGAGAAATGACAATAATTTTTGTTTAAATCATTCATTATAATGGTTTCATTCGCAGTAGGCTCGAATATGGTCAAATTCATATTATAAAACCAACATTTCTGTTACAGAAAAAGTTCAAAAGAAATTCTTCAAAGCGTTATATTTCCGCAAACATTGTGTATATCTAACATACAATTATGAATACTCCAGTCTACTAAACGAATTTTCCATTGTAAATTTATAGAGTAAACGGACAAAGTTTTCATATATAAACTTTTTTGTGGTCAAATTCAAGACGAGCAATTTTTATCAAAATTAATGTTTTGCTTTCCAACTGTAAAGTCAAGAAACAACTATGTTTTTTATATACCTACTTGTAAAATTAATTATAGATTAAGATCACCAATAAACAATTTGTGTACATACGTGAACGAGTATTGTCATGATGTAGATATGTTTTTTGATTCACTATGTAAAATAATGAGAAGATTGTGTGTGTCTGTAATTTGTAAACCTTCATGCTTATCAATATGTTTATTAAATTACTATATTGTATTAATTGAGTTTGTATATATATGGAAAATCTTTATTTCTGATAGATATATTAAATTACATTACAATATGTATAACAATGCAATCATAAACATCTAGTTAAGCCTCAGAAAATGGCAATCGACCATCAGTCTTTCTGCCTGAATTTGTACATTATCCTTAATTTGAAGTTAATTTGTTAGATAATAAAACTATTATTATACACTTTTAACTAAAATAGTGTTGGAGTTATTGGTAATTCACAATTAAATTGATTAAGTTACGTGAAGATCAAATTAAATTGATAAATAAAGCACTTTTTAAAGTGTGAAGAAAGGTCACTAATAACCTTTCTTCACACTTTAAAAAGTGCTTTATTTATCAATTTAATGTGATCTTCAGGTAACTTAATCAATCAATTTAATTCACTATTTGTTACTAGGTTGGAGTGCAAAGGGTTAATAAATTGTAACAAGGTACGCCCGCTATTAGTACCAAAGCGCTCCGTACTGCCCTCTCCGCTTGCGCCACCGTCGCGCTACCACCGCATCTCCCACATGCGCCACCACTCATACCGGTGGGGGAACCACGAACCAGACTATAAAAGGAGTTGCACCCCCACAATTCGGCAGAGCATCACCAACTCTCAAACTCGAAGCGTTCCGCACCCTTGTGAGGTCAGAAGCTTGCGAGACAAACGAGTTGCGCTCTTGTACGGGATATCTGTCGAAGAAGAAGAAGACTCGTTGTCTTCGCAGTTATTCTCGCCGAGTTCTGGACTGTCAACAGATAGCACTTTTGTCACGACGACAAATAAACCCAGGCCAAGTGATTTCGATTGTCGATAGCCAGGGAGGAATTACGCGACGAAAAAATAAAGAAGAAACGACTGCTCCAGCCCTTGCCGCCTTGTCTTTTCCACAGCAAGAAGATTCACTGACGTTACGCTGTTAAGAAAGGTTACTTGTAAATTTTACATTATTGTAAATAATCTACTCGACCTGGAAAATAACCAACTGATACCTTAAGAGTGGGACAGAGTAAAAAACGAGATTCCGACCACAAGAAGTTAAAGAAGAAAAAAAACGACGAGATTCCGATCACGAGCAGCCAAACGACAGGAAGAATAAAGAGTGGGACAGAATAGAAGAAAAAAAAAACGACGATATTCTGGCCACGAGAAACCAAACGACAGGAAGGATAAAGAGTAGTAAAAAGTAAAAACAAATGGTATAGAGCAGAAAAGAAAGAAGAAAAACGACGAGATTCGACCACGAGCAGCCAAACGACAGAAAGAATAAAGAGTGGGGCAGAATAGAAAAGAAACAAAAAACGACGAGATTCTGGCCACGAGAAACCAAACGACAGAAATGATAAAGAGTGGGACAGAGCAAAAATAAGTGATATAAAGCAGAAAAGCAAAAATACGACGAGATTCCGACCACGAGCAACCAAACGAGAGGAAGAATAAAAAGTGGGACAGAGTAGAAAAGAAAAAACGACGATAATCTGGTCACGAGAAGTCAAACTACAGGAAGAATAAAGAGTGGGACAGACTAGAAAAGAAAGAAAAAACGACGATAATCTGGTCACGAAAACCTAAACGACAGGAAGAATAAAGAGTGGGACAGAGTAGATTCCAAACGATGGCGTTATCAGCAGAACAATTACAACAGCTAATACAGGCCATCCGATTGCAACAGCAAAAAAACTTCACCCACTGCACGGCCCGATTCCGTGGAACGCGAAATCCCGAAGTAGTAGAAAAATTTCTGGACAACGTGGATTTCTTCAAACTCAGCGAAAACATACCCGATGAAGACACTATCGAAGCAATGAGGATGTTATTAGAAGGTCCAGCCCACACCTGGTGGACACTAATAAAAGACTCGATCAAATCCTGGGAAGAAGCGAAAACGGCTATAAAAAACGAGTTCGCACCTAGACCTCCGGCTCACAAGCTTTTTCTTCAAATATTTGCAACAGCGCAGAAGCCAGAAGAAGACACTCGAGATTTCATTATTGTAAAAAGATCACTGTTCGCACAAATGGAAACACCGCCTGATGAGAATATGCAGCTTGATATGGTTTACGGGCTTTTGAAATTCGAAATCCGGGATAGGATTCCAAGATCAGAGGTTCGTAGCTATCGGGATCTGCTGGAGAAAGCTGGACCGTTGGAATCTCTCTTACGGGAAAAACTCCAAATCCGACAGGGCTCCCGGAAACCTCGCCTGAAGTGCGCTTTCTGCAAATGCTACGGACACTCGATCAAGAAATGCAGGAAGAAGAAAAAAGGGAAGAAACGTCCGCAGCCTGCAGAGGAAACGCAGGAGAAATGTTACGGTTGCAAGAAGCCTAGCTACTTAAAGAGGGATTGTTTGTACTTCTCGTCACCAAAATCACCAGAATCGCCGCCGATTGTAGGATTCTGCTAAGCGGATTTTAGGTTAAGAATCCGAGATAGACTAGTCCTCTAAATTTGTAATATTGATAGATATATTACATTGAATATTGAATGATTGATATTTTACAAGAAAATTTTCTTAACGCACAGAGGACGATTTCCATCATTAAGGCGCACATATCATGAACAATAAACATCGATGTTCAATTATGGCAGTGAATTCTTCTTTAAAAAAAGTGCCGGAGACAAAGGCTGGAACAGTTTTTTTCTTCTCCGATCTTTTTCTGGTCGTTTTGGAATGAAAAAGAAAAAAAAACATCGAAGAAGAAAGAACAGTTCCAGCCTTTGTGAGTTTTAATTAAACCGTAAAGTTTTGTAGCAACAGGATTTTTTGTAATTATAATAAATTTATCATTTTTAATAAAAATTGAATTTTTTGATATAAATTGTTTAATTTCTCCTTGATATTTAATTGTTGGAACCTTTTTTTAAATAATTATATTTTCTTGATTAATGAAATTATTCACTTTTTGAATAATAATAATAATAATAATATTATTTATTTCCTCAACAGACATAGTCTAATTACAAAGGAAATTTATTATTTATTTATTAATATATAATTCTTTTATTAATATCACAGATGTGTTAGATTTGTCAGCTTTCGTAAAAACTAATGAATTTTCAGCTGATTTCTGTTTAAATTTATTTTATAATTTTGAAATTAGTTGAATTAGAAGAGAAACTAAATGATTTTATGATTTCTTCGATTTCATTTCTTTCATAATTGCATTCTTTTTTCATATTTAATAAATTTAGTTCACATTCTGCAACGATAATTTTTAAATCATTATTGTTTTTAAAATCAAAACAGTAATTTGGATGTAGTGATAAAATGTTTAATTCATCATTGGAGAAAGTTATGTTAGATAAATTAATTACATCAGATGTTGAATTGTCTCTAATGTTATTTGAATTTAATCTGTTATCTTTTTGATTTTGTTCTAATCTATCTAGTTTATTTCTTTGAATTAAATATTTTTCATGATAAAAAATATTGACTTACAAACTACAAATTATTTACAAAATGTCTCCAAAAGATTTTAACAACTTTGACAGTGATGTAAGGTGTGAATTACATCACTGTCAAAGTTGTTAAAATCTTTTGGAGACATTTTGTAAATAATTTGTAATTTGTAAGTAAGTTGTTAAAATCTTTTGGAGACATTTTGTAAGTAATTTCCGAATGAACTAAATAAATGTAATGCTCTATTATATTTCTCACTATGTATTATTCGTTCCTTTCTTCCTTTATCCAAATTAATTTTTTTTTTTTAATCGCAATTTTTGCGGATTTTAAATTTGAAATTTACGTATTTTGGTACGACTTTCCTCCTTAAACATTCATTATTGAACGTTATATTTTGCGATAACATTTTCTTCTTTTTGAACAAACGATAATAAATTCTTTTTTGGTCTTGTAAACCTGCAACTTTAATATTATTAATGGTTTTAATATTTAGACATTGGTAGTTCATATTGTATGAAATAAAAATTCAAAAATAGTTTCCTTTGATGTAACGAATATGTTTCCTAGTATTCCTTCAAGTGAATGTGTTAAAAATATTAAAAATATTTTAGATAAAGGCTGAAAGACCAAAGGCCAGTTTCAGAGTTGGAATTATATTGTGAACGTTAGTGTATTGTTAGATATTGTATTGTAATTGTATATTCCAATCTCAGAAATAAAGATGTTTATGTATGTATTTTAGATAAAAATAATATTAATCCAATTACTTAAGAAAAATTACTTTCTTCTTTTAAATTATGTATCGATCAAAATTATTTTCAATTCAATAACATTTATTATAAGCAGAATTCTGGATTGGCAATGGGATCTCCTTTAAGTCCATTACTAGCTGATATCTACATAAATACATTAGAAGAAACAATTTTTAAAAATCCATTAAAAAAAAACATATTAAATTTTGGTATAGATATGTTGATGATATTATTGCATGCTTTGACGGATCTGATGAAAACTTAAATTCATTTTTAGAATATATCAATTCTTTAAACCAACACATAAAATTTACTTTAGAAATTGAGTTAAATAAAAAAATCAACTTCTTAGATTTGACTATTATACACACAAACAATCCGATACAATTTGAGATTTATTGAAAACCAAAGTAACAAAAATACTATCCCATTTGATTCATTTCACCCCCTTTGTCAAAAATAATCAACATATTCTATGATCAAAATTTCACTATAAAAACAATCATTCAATAATGAATTAAATTTAATAAGAAATATTGCTGCAAAAAATGATTTTCCTTATCACACAATTCAAAAATTAATTAATAAAGAATTCAGAAAGAAAGCACTTTTTGAAATTTATTCAAAAATTAAAGAAAACGATAAACAATATTTAACTTTAACTTATTTAGGAGAAATTTCAGAAAGAATTGCAAATATATTTAGAAAAAATAATTACAAAATAGGATTTAGAAGTAAAGATAAATTAAGTAATATATTATACAATAGAAAAGATAAAACAGAAAAATTTTACAAATCTGGTATTTATAAACTTATATGTTCTGATTGTAATAGTGTGTATATTGAAAAAACTAGCCGAAATTTTAATATAAGATATAATGAACACTTTAGAGCATTTAGATTAAATAAAGATTGTAGTACTTTTTCAAATCATATACTTACAAATAGTCACACTTTTCCAAATTTAAATAATACAAAAATCTTACATCATTGTGAAAAAGGTCAAAAATTAGATATATTGGAAGCAATCGAAATTTATTTACACAATAAAGACACTAATTCATCACTTCTAAATGAACAAGTAGATCTGTTATATTCTTCAATTTATGATTTATTATAAATACTACTTTTCACTTTATTCTATTATTAAACCATATATATATAATCTATATATTTCTATTAATTTCCATTTCATTTTAGCAATCCAACTTATTTATAAATAACTTATTTTGTTATATTTTAGCAAAATAATTCCATAATGATCCTGAGGATGTTTTTTTAGTGTGGTTTTTTCCACGTTGTGAGCAAATGCTGGGACCGAAATTCATTTTGCCTGCCCCACAATTAAATTAAAATAAAAATTAAAAAATCAATATATCTAATCCATACAAATTTTAATAAAACAAATTTTAAATTCTATTGAAAATGGGCTAATAACGCGAAACTAGTCGAGAATTTAAAGTTATTCAATCTAATCTGTGTTTTGTCGTTCATGTCATAATAAATTAAAGACGACGCGAGCGCCATCTTTTGCCTAATTTCAAGTGACATCGTCAACGATTTGGGTCTACTGAGAATCATTGTTTCGTCCACTAAAGGAAGGCGAACTTGTCCTGTTAATGAAAACAAGGACATGATGAATGGTGGCTGAACATTTCATTAAATCTGTGTTTTATTGGTTGATTTTTAATAATTTATTCATATTTATTTCATACAATATGAACTACCAATATCTAAATATTAAAACCATTAATTAACATGTATTTACAATATTACAAGTTCTTCTACAGTGTGCTCTTTTTTCGTTTAACTCACTATTAGTTTGCTCCTACAGATATTTCTTAATTAAAAAAAAGAAAGCTTCAACAATTAATAAGCGATACTTTGTCTGGTAGCAAATTTGGAACCCTTTTTAGGACTAAAAATCTCTAAAATAACGCGTATTATAAATAAATGCGATTTTTATTTATTTTCTATGAATTTGTATAACTTTTCAAATTTTTCAAGCCGATTGAGACGTTTAAATTTTAATTAAATTAAATTATACCACAATGTTGTATATTGAAAATTTCTACAATTCATAGTTTAAATTTTAGCTTTATTATTAATTCGCTTAGGAGTATTGTTTAGCACTTAGTTTAATTTAAAACATTATTTGTTTTTTTATTATTATTCTACTCTAGTTTTATGTCTATTAGTATAAATGTAAATAAAATTGTATCAAAAGAATTATTTTATTAATAAAGATATTATTATTATTAAATTCTACGTTAACCGGGAAGGCTCACGAAAATGACTTCTAATCATTATTAAAAAGCGTTGTATACCAGAATGTTTTAAACGTAAATGAAAGAGCAAGGGATGTTGAATACGCCTGTAACATTTTTAAATTTATGGCTGCTATAACCAACCCCGAAAATTATTAATTTTTGTGAAAAATTATTTATGGATGGGGGATATGCGGTGTGAAATATTTTCCGAATTATGCTTATTGAAGTACGTATGGAGAACGCGACTATATAAATATAATTCTAAAATCTGAACAAACTAATTTGGAAAATGTGAACTTAAATTTAGGACCACGGGTTGACTATGGTGTCTTAAGGCGTTTGCATGTTTTATTAAATAGAATGAATTGCTTAGAGTAAGCCAGTGAAGAAATAATTCGAAATAAATGTTTTTTAGGCAATTAATTTTCTCGAATAGATTTTAATTTTTTGGGGGGGTTGAAAAATGTTTTTTCTTGGTATTACTAATAAATGTATGAGGAACACGTGGAAATAAAAATAATTCTATTATCTCAAAAAACCAACCCCGAAAATCGGAAATGAAAGTTATTTACGGGTGGTAAAGGGTTGATAGGGTGTGACTGGCGGCGTTTGCTTATTTCAATCTGTAGTATAAAGTAAAACGAATAAACCAGTGAAAGAACATTTCAAAAATAATGAGTTTTAACCATTTTATGATCTCTTGCTGAAATCTATGGGTAACTTCACACCCGTAATCTATTCCACAGTTATCTTAATAACAGACGTTTAGTTGTGGAATACAAGGGATAGTCTAAACAATTTATCGCGTCTTCTGGTGTTCCGCAAGGGTCTAACCTGGGACCCGTCTTATTTAATTGTTTCATTTAAATCATAACCCCGACACCAATTGGTAAAAGGGGACATATATATATATATATATATATATATATATATATATAATTCATTTAAATCCTTTTGTAAAAACCTGTTGAAATTTAAATACTAAGCTCAAGGATCGGCGATGGTGACCTCAACTTCTACACCAGGTTCAATCGAGATCGAAGCGATCTGCTTGTTTCATAAATTATATAGCTGAAAATATTTTACATAACATCTTTTGACGTAAATCAAAAGTCACAGAGCTAAATGTGAAAATAATTTATTAATTATTTTCAAATCATTTTTATTTAATATAACATCTTAATATTTGCAGATGTTTAATTCTATATATTCTCAAAATGCTTGCCAATATTTGCAAGATAATCTTGAGATAATGGTTAATTGGTGTAAGGATAACAATATCTTCCTGAATGTGGATAAATGCAAAGTTATGTCTTATACTAAGAACAGATTTAGAGTTGCTTATGATTATAATATTAATGGTACCATATTATCCCGTGTTGTTATGTTTAAAGATTTAGGTGTGATATTTGACGATCACTTATCTTATGAGAAAATTGTCTCTAGCGTCAACCGTTCTTTGGGTTTCTCCGTTGATCGATTAAATAAATAAATAAATAAATATACAGGTAATATTATTTTTCGGGTGTGAAGTTACGAATAGATTTCGCCAATAGATCATAAAAAACTTTAAATATCAATAAATAGAAAAGAGTATTCATTCACTTGGTTGCAGTTATTTAAATATATTAAATAAAAATGATTTCAAAATAATTAACATTTTGAAATAAATTTTTAAGGGTGCGGTTTAGACGAAAGAGATAGCTATATAAATATTGGCAATCACTAATTCGAGTTAGATTGCTGTTGTGATCAATAAACAATATTGTATTATATATTTAAGTAATCTTAAAATAAGCAGGAATTTCATCAGATGAATTAAAAATTATTTTAATTTTTAGTTTGTGTGAAAAACAATTATGAAAAATAATGAAAATTGATCAAATTTATAGGAAATTTCAAATTATATTTTTGCTATTAAAAACGTGTGCAATCAAAATTTAAAAGATATCAGTGAATTTTGCATTCAAATAACTTAGCAGGCATGCTAATTTCATTATATCTTGCAATGTTCTTTTCTACCTTGAACTAATAAATTGACGTAATTCGTGTATTAAGATTTATTTTTTATTTAGACTGACGCTTTATACTTGGTAGATAAAATATGTAAATACATATTCATATTATTAAATCCAAAAGAATGGCTCTTTCTTCAAACGATTATTTTCATTTTACTATATAGCTATCTCTTTCTGGCAAACCGCAACCTTAAACTGAATCTTGCCTTGTGATTTATAACATTGATATTAGTTAAAATTTTACTTTTATTGTAAAAAAAAACTAAACGATTTGATTGATTGAAAATTATATTATGCATTACAAATAAAAATATTATTAATATTAAATATGAATAAAATAAATCCGAAACCTGAAAGGGTATAAGAATTCTAGAAGAAGAAAATAATTATTAATTTAACACTTACACAATTAACGCTGTTCTCTTCGTGGAACTAATGGAAAGCACATTTCAATTATCAGCGAATAATTAATAATTTCACTTAAAATTACTATTCAAATTTCAATAAATTATTATTTGAAATTTATTAAAATAAATTAAACGCACACGCGTTAATTTACTATCACTGATTAATATTAGTATGAAAATTTTCTTTCGTCTGTATTGTTGATCTGATAAACAAATCCAGTTTCACATGAGTCATCACCGGCCGATCTGATTGGTCCAAGCTCTCTTATCTCGCCGGTGTTTCGCACCACCATTTTATTAATTATTTAAATATAAATAAGTAGGAGAAAGGACAACTATTTTTATTTAAATAAAATTAAAGGTGATCATCCTTTTTCATCTTCTCTTTCGCATTTATTTTATTAATAAAATTCATTCCATTATAAAATAAATAGAAAAAAGTATTGATTCACTTGGTTACAGTTATTTAAATATATTAAATAAAAATTATTTGAAAATAATTCTTTCTTTCTTTCTTTCTTTCTATCTTTCTTTCTTTCTTTCTTAATCGTATCCTCTTTTACCCGTATTGGGTGTCGAGGTTGAAAATAATTAATAAATTACATTATGTAATTCAATGTCTGGCGTGGGTATTTGCCCGGGAAGTAGTTGTTTTAATGTGCATTTGTTTAACGGACTTACGTAGCTTAAGTCAAAAGTCACAGAGCTAAATGTGGAAATAATTCATTAATTATTTTCAAATCATTTTTATTTAATATCCATTCCATTATTTTCAATTTCAATAATTTCAATTTTTATTAATGAAGCATTCAAACTGGAAGTCCTGAAAAGTGAACCACTTTCCAAGATTTCCAGTGTGAATGCAAACTTTGGAATTTAATTGCAGTAGAAATAAAATTGATAAAATGTACATAGATTGTACAAAAAATTGCGTGAAAAAATTAACAAGACGGCGGTTAAGTCGGCTGTATTATCCTATGCATTAAAATTTTATGATCTCCAAAAGATGTCCTTTTAGTTTTTGAAAAATTTACAAACAATTAATGTGTTTAGAATTCAAAAATCTAAAAATATATAGGGTGTACACTAAAATTTACCCAATTATCTCAATGTACCCTAGTTTATGGTTTAAGGGGTACGCGTTTTTTGATTATTTATATTACTTCTAAAAGCATTGTTTAAACCATTTCTAACAAAAAATTTTAAAAAATATTGTTTATAAAGAAATTTGTATTTTCCGATATTTTAAATTGTGTGATGATTTTTGTATTTATAACAAAAAAATATTCTACAGGGTGTTTCAAATTCGAGTCTCACCAAGAGGATCTTGCTTATTATAAGAGATAGAGGGTAGGTTTAAATTCGGCACTTTTGCAGAATTTCATGCTGATTAATATCCCGTTGAGAAAACTGGGCTAACTTTCTTTGTTTTCGAGAAAAATGAAAAAAATGAAAAATGCGATTTTCTTTTTTTTATTAATATCTTCGTTATTTCAAGCAATATTTCAATACAATGAAAACATTCTTATAGCACTTTTTTATGATCTAATCGATGACGTACTAATTTTACTAATTGCATGTTTCGTTTCTTCTCGACCATTATCAACTTTCTTGATGGTCGAGAAGAAACGAAATATGCTATTAGTAAAATTAGTACGCCGTCGATTATATCATAAAAAAGTGCTATAAGAATGTCTTCATTGTATTGAATTATTGCTTCAAATAACGAAGATATATATAAAAAAAAAGAAAATCGCATTTTCAGATTTTTTTTTCATTTTTCTTGAAAATAAAGAAACTTAGCCCAGTTTTCTCAACGGAATATTAATCAGCATAAAATTCTGCAAAAGTACCGAATTTAAACCTACCCTCTTATAATAAGCGAGATCCCCGTGGTGAGACTCGAATTTGAAACACCCTGTATTGTATTTAATTGTCCTCAGTATTATAAATAGACGGTTAACGGTTAACTAAACGGTTAACGGTTAACTAAGCCTCGTTTTCCTTTAAATAAATATAAAAAAAACTCATGTGAAGGCGCCTTGTTCATTGCTGCATTCATCATCCAACATCAAAATTTTTCCTAGCCATCTAGTCTGTTGCGTTTGGGTAACTTATTTTAATATTCGTAATTTAATTTATTATCAATAACATATATTTTACTGTAATGTAATGATTTTAGGTAAACATCAAATTTGTTTTCTTCTCCATATTTAAAAACCACAATAAATATTTTGCAATTCTAATCGATTCAATATATCTTCGATATTGGATCGTAGAGGCTTTTACTTGGTGGAAATCCATATTCACCTCATCAGACCAGTGTGTTCCATGTGCAATGCAATGTTTTTATAAACAGGACAAGTTGGCCTTCCTTCAGTGGACGAAACAATGATTCTCGGTTTTTGGACTTGTTTTTGTGTAATCACTTATCATCTGCCTGATGAAGCTACTGTGTAGCGAAACAATTGTTGCAGTGTCAACTCTAATAAACTGTGGAATATTAACAAGTACAGTGCGTTTTATTTACATATCTTCGATATTATACAGTGTATAATAGAGATTTTACATATAAAAATATTTTTTGCAAATTCCTGCTTCCAGTTTAATTTTAGAGAAAAACTGAAAGAATTAAAATATTCATAATAAATTAAAGACGACGCAAGCGCCACCTTTTGCCTAATTTCAAGTGGCGTCATCAACGATTCGAGTCTACAAGGTAGACGACCGAGAATCATTGTTTCGTCCACTAAAGGAAGGCGAACTTGTCCTGTTTATAAAAACATTGCATTGCACATGGAACACACTGTTCTGATGAGTTTCGAAAAACCGAAATTGCCATCACTACGCTAGATGAATGCTGGCTGAATATTTCATTAAATGTGAATTAAAATATATTCATAATTTGTCTAAAATGATGCTTTATTCAATTTTAAAATTGATCTATAATTAATAAATTAAATGTAATTAAATTTGCCAATTATCGTACAATTACATTGTGTATCTAGAAAAAAATGCTGTTAGTGTATTAAAATTGACCATAAATTTAGTGGCTATTTATGGTCAATTTTAATGCACTAACAGCATTTTTTTCTAGATACACAATGTAATTGTACGATAAAAAAAAACAAGTTGCCTCTGTATTTTGAAAAGTTTGACAGCTAGTGTTTTCAAATTTATAATAATAATATTAAAAAATCAAGTTGCCACTATATCTTCAAAAGTTTGACAGCTTTCAAATTTTATTGTAAATAGCAATTAAAAAAAGATGCCGCTGTATTTGGAAAAGTTTTACAGTTAGTGTTTTGACATTTGTCATAAATAACCATTTTAAAAAAGTTGCCGAAGTATTCTAATAAGTGTGACTTATAACTGGTATTTTCATTTTTTTTTTAATATTAAAAAAAATCAAGTTACCGCTATATCTAGAAAGGTTTGCTCAACCAGTGCTTTCAAATTAACCATAAACAGCCATCAAAATAAAAGTTTCACAGTTACTGCTTTAAAATTTGTCATAAATAGAAATTAAATGTTAAAAGAATCAAATTGATGAAACGAATTGTTCGGAAGATGTTGAACGAGTTCCATACTTTTTGAACCAAAAATCAAGTTACCGCTATATCTAGAAAGGTTTGTTCAACCAGTGTTTCAAATTAACCATAAACAGCCATTTACAAAAAATCAATTTTTCAAAAAAAAAAGTTTCACAGTTACTGCTTTAAAATGTGTCATAAATAGAAATTAAATGTTAAAAAAATCAAATTGATGAAACGAATTGTTCGGAAGATGTTGAACGGGTTCCATACTTTTCGAACATTCTGTATATTTGATAGTAGGGAAATATACAGGGTTTCCCGTTAATGTTGGCAAATGGCTTAACCTCAAGTTCCTGAGATAAAAATATGATGATTTAACCAAACTTATATTTGAAAGTACTATTTTCTTATCTACAGGGTGAGTTTTTTTCGATGTTCTCTATGGGAATCTCGGAAACTATAAGAGATAGAAAAACGGTTAAATGGGGAAAGAAGTGTAGTTTTATAAGACGAATAAAATGACACTTTCAAAATATTTGAAAAAGTCAAGGGTAACTAGATATTTTGAAAAAAGTAAAATGTGTCATTTTTTAAAAATCAATATATCTCTATTATTATCATAGATAGAAAAAAAACTGTAAAGGACAAAGTTGTAGAAAATTTTACACAGATTAATAACAAAAAATCAAAAAAAAAATGTTCGCCCATATTTTGGGAAGTATGACACAAAATTTCCTTTTTTTAAATGGAAACAATAGTTGGCTTTTATTAATAAGGCTATTTTTTCCCTTTAATCTGATATAACATATGCCATAGTTATTTTTAAAATAAAATAAATTACAGTCGTTTTTAATTTTACCATACACCAAAAAATAGTTAGCCATGAAAAAGACAAAAGTAAAACAATTGCGGTTGTTTATAGCAACGAAATTAATATTTAATTTATTCTTTCTGTAGATTTGTCAAAAGCAACATAAAGTAAAATAATTCCTATATACAAAAGTTCCCAAAATTAACGGGACACCCTGTATTTGAGATATGGTGATTCTTATTCAACGAATAGTGAAATTAAACTGAAAAACTGTATATCTTAATTAGTTAAGTAATGTGTATATTAAAAAAATAAATTCGTTTTGCAATTGGTGTGGGGAAAACCTAAATGTGGATAAATGCAAAACCATAACGTTTTCAAGGCGTGCTACTTGAAAGTACACTTCATACACTTTAAATAACATTGATGTAGAGCGTGTGACTTCTATGAAAGATCTTGGAGTTATAGTAAGCAGCAGTTAAGTTCCAACTGCTGCTTACTATAACTTCAAGATCTAACCATATTTCTAATATTGTTTCCAAGGCCTACCAATTAATTGGTTTCATTAAGCGAAACAGCAAGGATTTCTCTAATGAAAAGACTTTGTTGCTGCTATATAATTCCTTGGTACGTCCACATTTAGAGTATTGCTCCTTCCTGTGGTCACCCTACACTCAATGCAGTATTAATAAAATTGAGCTTGTCCAGAGGAAGTTTTTAAAATATGTTTCATTCAAATTTGACAGTCATATAGAAATTTACTGCATGTACTTAAACTTAAAGCTTGGTGCAGAGACGCATTGACGCGGATGTTCTACTTGTTTTTAAAATTTTACACGGGCTTATAGATTGTCCGGATCTACTTGAAAATATTGGCATTCGTGTTCCAGCTAGAATGCTGCGTAATTATGACACGTTTCACGTACCCTTTAGAAGTACGGATTATGGGAAAAATTCGGCTTCGGTGCGTATTTTGCGCCACGCTAATGTGGTCAACTTTGATTTATTTGCAGGGAAGTATACATCTCTCAAAGCCTATTTGCGAAGCCAATGATTTGTTTTATTGTTATAACGTGTGCTAAAATTTTGTGTATTTCTTAATTGTGTATTATAATAAAATTTTTAATGTTAACTTTTTAGTATTCATAATGTATATATTTAAGTAAAATGTCTGTTTTCTTAGTTTTAAGCTAAATTGTAAATTGTCTGCCGTATATTGAATAAATAAATAAATAAAAATAAATAAATAAAATATATTCGAATGAGGGTTTGTTAAATAAAAAGATTTTCAAAATAATTAATAACGCCGACAACAATTGGTAAAAGGGAACATCGATTATATATATATAAATAATTAATTAATAAATTATTTTTTCTTTAGCTACCTAGAGGGTTTGTTTATATGCAAGAATTCTTATTTTAATATTATTATTTTTTTTTTTCGATAATTATTTACGTTTTTTTCCGGTAATGTTAACTTTACAGCATCAGTTGAGATTACGGGAAAATCTAAATATTTCTCCATATTAAAAAATAAAAAATATATTTTAATTATGTTTCAGAGCGTGATAAATGAGAATGAAACAAAAAATTATTAGTGGAATGAATTAAAAAATAGCTTATATTTGCATGTAGTTTGTATAAAATGTCTGCAGAAACGCCTATCGAAAAATAAATTGATTGAATGGGCAGAACAGGAAGAAAGGAATCTGGTAAGAATCACATACATACACACACACACACAAATATATATATATATATATACGCAAAGACAGGTGTGGGAATGAACCTGGTTGACCCCTCGTAAGGAACAAGTGTTGAAAATTTGATCCCAGAAAGCGAAACATCAATGGCGGTGGATGCGGGAATGGGGGGTGGAAAAAAGGACGAGCTCGCCCCGTCATGAAACTACGCTACTAGCTCGAACGCGGAAGGTATCCTTTTTTTACGTTTTCAGGTTGTTGCTTCATTGTTTGGGGTGTTGGCGCGTACTATATTTAGAGCGCGCTCTCTGAAGAAAAATCAATTTTCAGGGGGAAAAGCTGAGGAAGGTGTGCTGCCGGGAAAAACACACAGAGAAAACGCTGTAATACGTTGCGGTTCGTGATTAGTAAGGGGTGAGAATTTGAAACGCGTTGCGACGTGCGTAGATGGCAGCCCTTGGCGCACCGCACCCAGCTTAATCGAACCCCCGCCCGCCCTGCAAAAGGGAGCACGTACCTAATAGCAGAAGCTTGATGTCCTTGGCGGCCTGGATGCCATCCTCTTTGAGGTTCTTCTCTATCTGTTTACTCCTGGCTATGGCCGCCCTCTCCTCGGCGGATGATGTGCACCCCATCCTGCAAGTACCTTCCGTGCAAAACGTCGCGCCGGCTTGTATTACCACCCCGTCACTAAAGAAAAACCACCCCTGTGCTCCGGCACCCGACTCGCACACTCACTGAACACTACACGGACGCACCATACATATCACAAGTCTTCCTACCCTCTACGCTCTTCTCGTTTCGGGGAAAATCTAGATGACTATATATTTTTTTTGTAATTATTTTTCGTTTCGAAAGGGGGGTTAACTGAAATTGGAATTTCGAGGATGGCACACGTCCGTACGTACGCTCGGTGCACGGTCTGCCGCTCGATGCGATGCCAGGCGTCGGTCAATACGCAGGCGTCGCCTCCCACACGACGCGTGTGCCCTCTGCACTAAATAAACCCCGCGCCATGATAACAGGAATCAAGGACTCAACTCTTCCCCGCGGGCCAGCGTGTCCTGTCCGAGTCGAACGTGTGGGCTCGTCCTCCTGCTCCTGCTCCTTCTCCTCTCGATTTCCTTCCTTCCTTCCTTCCATCCATCCATGCACGCCGTTTCGCGAGAGAAGTTCTGGACGCGCGGCGACGCCCCTCGCCGCGACGCCTATTTTTAGAGAATACCGCAAATAAACAAATCCTCCGGCACGCTCGCCGTCGCCCGACGCTTTTCTGATTTACGTGGAAAAAATCCTGCTGTTTGGATATTTATTTCAGAATAATCAACACATTATTTCGGCGGCCTCAAAACTCAAAACAAATCTCTTCGCGCAATTTTAAATCACATTAACAAATCTCAAAGGCGGATAAACAATTTTAAAAGCTCAACAGATTATGATCCAAAACCCATATCAGTCCTTATACACGCAGAAATCACAATCTCATTCTTGAAACAATTGTAGCAGTCTCTTCAATGAAAAGTCTAAAACACACACATATAGATGTAAATTCTAAATTTACTACTAAATTATACAGTGTTATTAATAAACACGTTTCACTTGTACGTAAACGTAATTGCAAAACGAATTACCCCCCATGGTTCGACAGTGAAATTATTAGAGAATTAAAAGACTAAGGAAAAAATTCCTAAATAATAATTCAAAAATAGATAAATTAAATTATACTCGAGCAAGGAATTCTTTAAAATATAATATTCAAAAATCTCGTAAAAACTACATAAAGTCTTGCGAAGCAAATTTAAGTGTCGACCCATCTAAATTCTGGGGATATCTTAATTTAATGAAATCCACTACCAGAATTCCTGGCAATATGAAACTTAAGGATTCTACTTTGATTTCGCCACAAGTAATTGTCGATGGGTTCGCAACACATTTTAGTTCTGTGAATAGTAACAATCAAAGTATAAATAATAAGATTAATCCCTCTACTAATACCACTGTCCTGGGGGATTCCTTTACTACTGAATCTACTGTTTTGAAACATCTAAAAAAAATAAAAGCTAAATTTACTTCAGGGATCGACCATGTACTTTCGTTTCTTTTAAAGGAAATGCTCGCTAAATTATTATTTACAACTTAATTTTACGTTTAGGGATTTTTCCAAAGGTCTGGAAAAATGTTAGAATATGCCCTCTCTTTAAATCAGGCAATAAAATGAATATTGAGAATTATAGATCAATATCGATACTTTACAATTTTTTGAAAGTATTTGAAAGTATTTTGTCTGAACATATCACTTGGAATGTACGTAACAAATTGTTACTACACCAACATGGATTTTTGTCAAAGAGATCTACTGCGCGCAACCTGTTGAACATCACTCAGTATATATCGACTAACTTAGATGATGGTTGCCAAACTGAT
Organism: Philonthus spinipes; assembly: GCA_963082785.1. NCBI lineage: Eukaryota > Metazoa > Arthropoda > Insecta > Coleoptera > Staphylinidae > Philonthus > Philonthus spinipes. Next base: position 16,515,580 of record OY720308.1, read on the forward strand.
ATTATTTACACAGATATGTCTAAAGCGTTTGATCGTATGAATCATAATATACTAATTAATAAATTGTGTGAATATAATATTAATAACAACATAATTAATGTAATTTCATTTTACATAGTTGATAGATTGCAAATAGTCGAGTATGAGGGTGTTAAATCCTTTAGCTTTATAGCCGATTCTGGTGTTCCGCAAGGCTCCAATCTTAGCCCGCTATTATTTTCACTTTTCGTTAATGATTTATGCAACTCAATCAAATCATCATACCTACTATATGCTGATGACTTAAAGATTTTCAGAAGAATTGAAAGTGATGCCGATTGTGTTATTCTACAAAATGACTTAGACGCAGTATGTAACTGGTGTAATGATAATGATCTATGTCTCAACACAAAGAAGTGCTGTGTAATATCGTTTTCCAGAAAACTAAATGAAATCCATCATGATTATATTATTGATAGTGTTTCTTTACAGAGAGTAGATAGTTATAAAGATCTTGGAATATTACATCATTCCCATCTCACTTTCAATGATCATATAACGAATATCGTCAATGAGTGTTATCGTACTCTTGTTTTTATTATTAGGAATACCAAGTCTTTCACATCTATCGATACATTAAAAGTTCTCTTCAATACTTTTCTATGCAATAAACTGAAATATTGCTTTATTGTTTGGGCACCTCAATACACGAAATACATTGTATTACTTGAGAGCATTCAGCGTAAATTTTTAAAATTTCTGTACTTTACCAAATATAATATTTAACCTGATAATACGTTCAGTTATTCCAGCTTATTACATGAATTTAAATTTACAACTGTCAGTGACAGACACAAGCGCATATCATGTTTATATTTATATAAATTAATTAATAATCTTATTGACGGTTCATCGCTCACGGAACTAATAAATTTTCATGTACCTAGACTGGCTAACAGGACAAGTTTAAACTTCTCTTACAAAACTCCTCGTACTATTCACCATAGCAACTCTCCCTTACTTAAGATGTTTAAGGCCTATAACAATGTACAATATAATGCGGATATCTTTGGTAATTCACTCAGTGCATTTACATCAAATGTTAATGCGTGCCTTTTATAGTTAATTTCATTTTTTTTTGTACAATGCGTTTCTACTTATTTTTGTATGTGCTTTGCAGTCATTATGTATCTTTTTTTGTAATATTATTGTATATTTTCTTTTTCTTTATATATATGTTACCCTGTAATTGGATAAATGTATCTGTTGGGTGATAAAGTATTATTATTATATAGTTCCATAAAATATTTTTCGTGACGACCTCTGAAGTCGAATACAAATTGTTAGCGATAACAATAATAATATATTTTTTAATTAATAATGCCCCATTTATTTCTTCACTGCTATGTATACTGAAGCCATCTATAAGAATAACTTCAGCACACCTTCCATGATATTGGATTGGCAACTAAGTACTTTCAGTTTTATACTATAAAATAAAATACTTTTTAAATACAAACATCCTACAATCACCATTTATCAATTCATTTGCGCTAATCATCTGGACAGTTCAGCTAGCTAACATAGATTTTTCTTTAACTTCATCATAAATTCACGACAGGGCAGAAAGACCTTTGGTCGATAGCCCAGACAGACTAACACTTACATGTATTGTTGTTATTCATATTGTTATATTGTTAAAATTATCTATATAGTCTGAATAAAGATATATATATATAAAACACTTTTTTTAACAAATAATAGTTTTTAATCAATTATATATTTTCCATTTTACTCAATGACATTTTGCCATCTTGATTCCGCGCTCATAAAATTTCTGCTCCTTATCAGAAAAAAACTGAACCAGGTGCGAGTGAAGATCATGGTCATTTGTGAAATTTTTACCATTCAAAGAATTCTGCAAACTTCGAAATAAATGGTAATCAGATGGTTCCAGATCAGGGCTGTATGTGGGATGCGGCATCACTTCCCAGCCAAGCTCTAATAGTTTCCCACGAGTTGCCACAGATGTGTGAGGCCTTGCATTATCATGGCGGAACAGTATATCTTTCCGATTTGACAATTCTGGCCGTTTTTCTATAATTGCTTCATCCAGTTTCATTAATTGTTGACAGTAAACATCAGAATTGATCGTTTGGTTCCTTGGAAGCAGCTCAATAAAACACAACACCTTTATAATCACCACCAAACTACTGTCACCACCAAACTGACAGCATGATCTTTTTTGAATGCAAAGCTTCGATGCGGTTCATCGTTCTTGCTCCATGATCGTTTTCGAACTATGTTACTGTACTCCACCTATTTTTCATCATTCTAGTGATGATTCTTTTTAAGAAACGGTCGGTTTCATTTCGTTTAAGGTGCATATCGTAAAAGTGTTAAATCAATTTCTTTCAATTCGTGAGCTACCCAAATATCAAGCTTCTTAACTAGCCCAAGACATTTTAAATGTTTTTCAATTGTTGTGTGCGATACATGTAGCCTCTTCGCAACCTCTCGAATAGTTATATGACGATCCTCTTCAATTATGACTTTGATTTGGTCATCATCAACTTCAGTAGGCCGACCAGAACGTTGCTCATTTTTGAGGGAAAAAACTCTAGAAATGGATTTTTTATAGCAATTCTGACATGTGCGCTCTGTTAAGCAATCAGCACAATAAACTTCACATATCTCTTTGTGAGCCGCAGCAGCTTCCTTTCGTTTAAGGAAATAAAAAGTATAATATGCCGAAGATGTTCGTTTCTGCACTCCATTTAAAATTAACCACAACTAATTGCTTTAATATAAATCACGCACTACTTGTTTCTAAAGTTACGTTAATGTAACTAGTATCACGTGACAAACGGCAAAGTACAGCACTAACATAAGTTGTACAAAAAATAAAGCAACGCTCGCTATCAGTACTTAGTTGAAAACTCAATATATGATTTTTTTTATTATCATTATTCATAATATATTAAATAAAAATGATTTGAAAATAATTAATACATTATTCTCACATTTAGCTCTGTGACTTTTGACTTACATTACGTAAGTACGTTAAACAAATGCACATTAAAACAACTACTTCCCGGGCAAATATCCACGCCGGATATTGAATTACATAATGCACACCTGCTGTTGCACATCAATAAAATATTGCATAATGCAACAAATTTTTTATCCGAGAATTTATTTATATTATTAAAACACCGTAAAAGTAATTGACAATTGTAAAATATAAAGCAACGATAATACGGAATTGAATAAACATCACAGTTTTCAAAAGAAAATATATAAACATAAACTTTAATAATAAAAAAAAACTAAATTTACTATTTAAGTTAATAAAAAAGCAATTCACAATAAATTACATTTTCTGGGGAGATGGAATAGAAATCGTTAAACTATCGGTTTGTCAGCAACTGTACGTTAATTATATTTCAGTTCAGTTGTTCCTTTTTTTAAAAATGTTTTTTATGGTTACAAATGTTTCTTTAGTACACTTATTGAAGTTTCATAGACAAGTTCCTTAGGTAGAAAATTTAAGATGGTTGGTAATTGAATTTTAGTTATACGAAGTCCATATTACATACTAACACATAAAACAACAAATATGGAATAATATTTTAAAAAAAAATACCCGCCGTTTTATTTCTGGTTTGATGCCCGTCAGGAAAAGGTATCAGGTCTTTCAAATGTCTGAAGTTGTTGACGATGTTTATATGCAAGAATTCTTTTTTAATATTATTGTTTATTTTGTTTTCAATTGAAGAATTATTTATGTTTTTTTTTTTTGGAAATGTTAACTTTGAATGTGGTTGTTTTCATGTTAAAATTTTTGTTGGTGATGACTCGTTATTTTGATCAGACTCCGTTTGTTGCACGTTTCTGATTATGACATTTTGGCATTTAGCAATTTCGATGTTTTGATGCGAGCCCCCATACTGTAATTCCGTAATTGATAAGGGATAGCAACAACTCAGGTGCAAAAAAAAACGGGTCAGTGTGTTTTTTTATATTTATTTCTTTTTTAAGTTGCACTAGTTATAGCGTTCATAGTCCAGTCTCGCGTATAATGCGATATTGTAACGTACTTATGTTAAATCCTAATTTCCTTATTTTATCAAATTTGTATCATGTATTTAAAAGCCAATTTACATTTATTGATCTCGCCAATATTAGTCACTTATAGAATTTTTGTATTTTTTCTCTCTCTCTTTTTAGTGTAAAGCGGAATGTTCTACTAACTGTAATTATTTCTATTGTATATTATATATTTTTTGTAATATTGAAAAAGAAAAGATCCGTAAATTAATAAATAAATTTTAATTGTTTGTTTATCTGAAGACCCTCTTAGCAAAGGGTCAATACATCATAATCCAACTAATGTCTCCTTAAGGATTAGAGACACCTTTTCCACTCTAAATACTTACGAAGAAGTTCCTGACTTTATTAGAGCTGATTATAAAGCCATTAACAATTTTTTTTGCTACTATTTCAGTGGGATGACATTTTATCAAGCATGACCATTAATGATATGGTTACCACTCTGTACATACTTATTGATGAGGCCATTCGTTTATTTGTACCTACTAAAAAAATATTTAGTATCCACAAAAATCTAATAAAATTAATAAAAAAAAAAAGAAAATGTCTCACGCTAAATTTAAGAGGTCAGGTTTACCTTCAGATTATGATGATTTTGTATTTTTACGCGAGGAATGCAACAAAAGAAGTTCAGAACTTTACAACTCGTACATGGATAGAATTGAGAAAGACATATATTTAAATCCAAGACATTTTTGGAGCCATATGTCTAAACTAAAGAAAAATAACAAGTTTTCCAAACAGAATGACACATAAAGGCGAGATTCTCAATAGTGGTGAACAAATTTCAAATGGATTTGCATCCTATTTTTCCAAAACCTATAAAGTCTCGAATACCAAGTTGTATGATTTCACTATTAGTAAACAAGTAAATAGTTCAAAATTTTCGATTTCTTTAAGTGAAGTTTTTAATGAGATAAATTCACTCGGCAGCGGTACATCTCATGGACCTGATGGCATTTCAGCAATATTTTTATCTAAATGTGTGTACACGCTATCGAAACCAGTGCATATGTTATTTACACGCTCACTTGAAGAGGAAACGTTTCCGCAAATCTGGAAAAGTAGCTTTCTAATGCCGCTACATAAATCTGGAAAAAAGGATTTAATTTCCAATTACAGAGGAGTGGCGATTCAATCATTTATTCCAAAAATATTCGACAAGATTATTTCCAGGCAATTATTCTGGTTATCAAAAGAAGTTATCGAGAACGAACAACATGGATTTTATCAAGGAAGATCGACTGTCACCAATTTGCTGGAATTCCAATCAACCATTCTGTCAGCCATGGAGAAGAAAAGCCAAATTCATGTCATATTTACAGACTTTTCCAAGGCTTTCGATAAAGTCAACCATTCTATCCTACTTTCCAAATTGAGTGCTTATGGTAATAGTGATAGTGTTGTGAATTGGTTTTGTTCCTACTTAACGTCTAGAAAACAATTTGTGCGTATTGGTAATTTCGTGTCCGAATGTATTGATGTTTCGTCTGGTGTTCCACAGGGTAGTCACTGTGGGGCCTTATTATTTCTTATTCTTATTAATGATATTTCCCGAAATTTAAAACACGCCAGATCTTACCTCTATGCTGACGATATGAAAGTGTTAATGGAAGTGAATTCTATGGATGACTGTGCAAAACTTCAATTCGATCTTAATGTAATTTGTAATTGGTGTAATATTAATGATTTAGATCTAAATATAGATAAATGCAAGGTAATGACATTTAGTAGGAAAAAGAAACGAATTGAATATGAATATTCAATTAATAATATAACTCTTAAAAGTGAAAGAACACTGGTCGATAGCCAGTTTCGGAGTTGGAAATATATTGTGAACCTCCAATCTCAGAAATAAAGATGTTTATGTATGTATGTATAACTCTTACAAGGGTAAATAGAATTAATGATTTAGGGATACTCTTTGATGGCTCCTATGTTTTACTGATCACGTATCTTGGGTTTGCAACAAAGCAATGCGATCATTGGGTTTTATTATGCGGTCTAGTAAACATTTTAATATCAGAACTTTAGTAATTTTGTACAATTCATTTGTGCGTTCTCACCTTGAGTGTGGGTCATTAGTTTGCTTCCCAATTTACGAAATACACATAAATAAAGTTGAAAAAATTCAAAATAAATTTGTTAAGTATTTGTCTTGCAAATTCAATACAGTAATAAATCTTAAATCAATCAGTGGTCGTCATATGTTTTTTTCACAAACTTATACACGGTAATATCAATTCTCCTGCTTTGTTATCGATGTTAAACTTTAATTTCTATCCACATAACATTCCAATATGTGGCGCCTCTTTGTTTCGACCAAATTTTTATCATAGTAATTATGGTTTAAACTCTCCCTTTGAATTAATTATGAAAAATATTAATAAACTAAATTTGTCTAGTTTATTTAATGTTTCTTTAACCTCATTAAAATCATTACTTCGCAATACGTTTAATTATTTCAATCTGAATATAATTTGTTTCAACAATGATTTTTCCTGTCATTCAGCTAAATTTAAATTTAATTCTCATGAATTATTATTAATTTATTAATATGTATAACGATATGACTCTGTACTTTTCTACTAAATAATTTACTTTTTTTTCTTCTTATATACTTATTTTATTTTGCAATACTGTTTGCAATATTTTTGCAATAATTGTAATAAAAGGAGATTCCGTTAATAAATTAAATTAAAAATTAATATGTTTTTTTTTTAGGAAGATAAAAGTTATGTGGAACAATTCATGATTTACCATCATAGAAAAAATAAAACATTTTTTAAACACTCATACTATGGCTATCGGTTTATTTTTAACCGTATAACCCAGTAAGCTTTGTATAATTTTAAAGTTGGGAGACAAACACACCATTAATACAAAGACCAGCCTAATCCTGGAATCGAACCAGGGCTTACAAGCCTGACGCTTAACTATTTAAAGTAAGTATACTTCTTAACCTACTGCAAAGAAAGTGAAAGAAAAAAACTGGAAAGATTACTCTGGAATATTCCACAGAACGCGCGACGGTAAACGTAGCGTCATCGAAAGTTCCGGAGAGTTCGAGAAACAAGCACGCTATATAGGTGAGCGCTAGTGGCGCTGCAGTCAGTCTATCACGAACGTCCGAGTGCTCAACATCTCGTTATAAATAAATAGTGACAGTGTGATGTTAATGAATTTGTTAAGTGCATGTAAATAAATAAATAGGCATTGTTTTACTTATTTCTGAATCTGATTAAACCCGATTTCGTGCCAATACTTTACCCCTCTAGAGGGTTTTGATTTTTTTTCTTTATTTTACATTTTGTTGGCAGCAGTGAATATAAATAAATAAAACGTCAAATGTGTTATTATTTATCAAACCAATTTCTTCAATTTGTTAAAATAGTATATATTAATAATAACATAACCTATGGATTATGTTATTATTATTATATCGAGCGTATAACAAAAAATCGACGACGAGGTTGGCGTTGGAATTCTAAAGTCATGTCTGAACTAAAATCAAACGCGTACGCGTAAAGTACTGGCTGTCATGTTTAACCGCAACCAGCATTTCACGCGTGTGATCTTAGTACAGACATGATTCAAGACTTCCAACGCCAATTTGTTATACGCTCGATATATAAAAACAGTGGAGTTAGCGGCAATATCATGTACCATATGATACAGAAACTTTTCATTTTTTACTTTAATTTTATTTATTAAAGAAATGATTCGCTATGGCGTTAACATCATTTTTTTTTAATAAATAAAATTAAACTAAAAAATGAAAAGTTTCTGTATCATATGGTACATTATGTTGTCGCTATGAACTCCACTTTTTTTATTCGAATGATCCTTTATTTACTCCCCGTGGAGTATTTATAATTCTATTCCAATATAGCCCAACATATATAATTGATATCAAATAATCTGCATACAATATCACCAACAACATATCTCCATAATCAATGATCCGCAAGCATCTTCGTCATTCGTGTTTTCTGCTTTAAACAATTCACTTGATTAAATTCTGCGATGTTTTATTCCGCCCATACATTCTCGTTAAATATACTGAAAACAACACAGCCTCTACCGGTATAAACGGCGGGGTGCGTATTTCGAAAGAAACAGGTTAATAATTAAACATCACGTGTTTAAGGGACATTAAAAAGGTCCTGCACGCGTCCTTAAAACAGTCGGCTCCTATTACCGATTCAGTACTGCCGCGAAATTGCACGCAACAAAAGCGTCACTTTTGTTACTTTCATTTCATGTGATGGATATGCCATAAACAAAAGAATAATATAAGAATGTAAATTTGTTTTCATCAAAAAATCTACAATTATGACAAATTAATCAATTTACAATGAAATTAAGTAAGATATTATATTCAGTTAAATTAAATCAAATGAAAATAAATCGATTTAAATTAAATTAAACGAAATTAATTCATACTTTTGATTGTTGACTCATCGAACACTTGGTGAAACATGTTTATTACTGAATATTTTTTGTGAAAATCAGGTGTGTGCTTTTTTTTATTACCCTAAATATCCAGTGAAATTAATTCAATTTAAATCAAAATTAAAACAAATTAAAAGAAACGAATTGATTTAAGCTGAGCGATCCTTACCAGCCGCGTGCTCTGAAGCCTGATATTAAAATAACTGCACCTGTCTTTAACTGCTTTAAATAACAATGGCTTTGTAGTTGGTATTACTACAAAGTCATTGTTATTGCCTAACAATATGGCAATGATAATAATATTAATCTTTATTGTCCAACAGATATACCATAAAAGGACAAATATCAGAAAAAAAAATATACAAATCAATTAATTAATAACTAAAAATGGTTCAATAACTACTGTTATGATCAATAAAATTCGATCAATCCCTTTTTCCAACTGCAAAAAATTACTTACACTGTAAGTTTTACAAACATCTATTGAAACAACTACTTCCGGAGCATTTACCCCGCCGGAATACACAATAGATATTTGTTGTTGCATGTTATTGCGAATTACAACGGTTTGAGTCGAAATTATTTAATTAAAGGAAACAACAAATTTTAGTCACAAGGCTATCTGTAGACACGTGTTTCGGAATTTCATCTCTCATCAGTACAGCTCTGCCCTGTAAGCCCTAAGACTCAAACCGTTGCAATTCGCAGTAGTGCTGTTATGCAAGAAACAAATATCTATTCAGCCCTAATCCCTATCGAAAACGCTATGTTTAATAGCACGCTATTCTTCAAGGTTACGTTATATGGCTGTTTCGTATTCCGTATCGCGCTAAACTGTTATCTCAGTCAACGCTCAGCGCTAAAATCGTTGAAAATAGCAGGCACCGAAATAGGTCAAGTTATCGTAGCGTTTAGCCGCTTTTCGAGGTTATTTTCAATTTAAATTATTTTTTAGCGGTAGTTTAATAAATATTATTGTATTTTTGGCTTATTCTCTTGTAAAATTGAATTTAAACTATCAAAAAAGAACATTTTTACACTACACTCATTCGGAAATCCATAGAATGTATATAAATTGAGGAGCGTATGCCTTTTTATAAATTTTCCCATAATTTAAAACAGGGATTTTTTATATTAAATATTAAAATAAATTAAAATAATTTTTAATGTATTTTTTTAATGAGGGCACTGTGGAGGTTCAGAAAACATAGTGATTGTTGTTTTAGGTAAAAAAAAACGTGAAACCTCTTTACTAAAGATGTGAATAGCAAAATTTACATATCTAAACGGCTCGACAGTGCAATAAAACATTACTGCAATTTAATACAATCATATAACAATTTATAAACTTTAAATCACAGAAAACCAAAGCACAAATTGTTTTTTTTTATGATCGTCTTATGAACATTTCAACTCCACACGGAAATACAAGTAATTTGCATTTTACAGATGCTTTGAGTACGTTTTCTTAATAAAGGACAAAATCGCACTATAAGAATGTTTGATGCACTTTGGTTTTCTTAGATTGTATAGTTTACACACACACACATTTTGCTAGGTTAGAATTCAACCATTCAACAGCCATTCGATGAGCATAACGTTGAAATTTATCGGCCTTTTCTTACTAATTCGACATATAATAACCTCTCTCTTTCTACCGACACATCAAAACTATATTCTTTTTTAACACTGCAGGAATAACATGTCACTCGATACGGAATACGGAATTATCCAGAAACGTTGCCGCACACGCTATCGTAGACTGCTATCCTAACATAACTGTCAACCTTTCTGTTTAGCGTTTTCGATAGCCTATTGTGTAATCCAATGTCCGGCGGGATATATGCTCGGGAAGTAGTTGTTTCAATAGATGTTTGTAAAACTTACAGTGTAAGTAATTTTTGCAGGGATTGATCGAATTTTATTGATCATTGCCAGAAATTTTCCTTGTTTAATTTCATTGTAATTTAAATAACTGCAAATGTGTGAATCATCTTTGTTTCATTTTATTTAAATTAATCAATTTAAAATTGATTATTTAAATAAAAAATATAGTCCTTTCTCCTACTCGTTTTATTCTACTAAATATATATTTCGGAAACTATGTTTCCATGTTCAGTAGTGTTTCCTTTCGAAAATATTATAAATATTATAATAATTGTAAATCTCTTAGTGAAAGTCTTTATTCCAACTATTTATCTAATGTAGAAAATTCTATTAATTCAAATGCCAAATCGTTTTGGAATTATATTAATGATAGAAAGAAAACTACTGGCTATCCAAGGACTATGTTTTTCAATAATAAAACATCACAATCTAGTGAGACAATTATTTGCGGATTATTTTTCAAAGGTTTATGTTAATGATGTGGTCAGTACGTCCACACCCATTGTATCAACCAGGTCATATAATAATTTAACGTCTATCTGGTTTTATATTAATTTAGGAGATATTTTCAACGCAATTATCGAGCTGAACAATTCATGCTCTATCGGGCCTGATGGAATTTCAAATCACTTTAAAAAAAATTGTATTTCTTCCCTTTGTACATCTTTACGTATATTGTATAATTCTTTAAAAATAGGAATATTTCCTTCAGCCTGGAAAAAAAGTTTCATAACGCCTATTCATAAAAGTGGTTGCCGAAATAATATTGAGAATTACCGAATTCTATTCAATCAGTACTTTCTAAAATTTTGGATAAAATTGTTTCCGAATAATTGATATTCAATTGTAAAAATATTATATGTAAAGAACAACACGGATTTTGTAACGGAAAATCTACAATATCTAATTTGTTTGAAATAAATATGAATAAATTATTAAAAATCAACCAATAAAACACAGATTAAATTGAATAACTGCCTACCCCACAATTAAATTAAAATAAAAATTAAAAAATCAATATATCCATTAATGTAAATATCCATAGAAATGTTAATAAAACACATTTTAAATTCTCTTGAAAATGGGCTAATAACCCGAAACTAGTCGAGAATTTAAAGTTATTCAATCTAATCTGTGTTTTATTGGTTGATTTTTAATAATTTATTCATATTTATTTCATACAATATGAACTACCAATGTCTAAATATTAAAACCATTAATTATCTAATTTGTTGTTGTATCAATCATAAATCATTGACGGTTTAGAGAATAATTCTCGAGTTGATGCAGTTTATACTGACTTCTCTAAAGCATTTGATCGTGTTTTCCATTCAATTTTAGTTCATAAATTGCAAAGAAAGTTTTGGCGACTCGGTCATAAAATGGTTACATAGTTTTTTAACTGACAGAACTCAAATCGTTAAAATTAATAATTTTACTTCAAGACCAATTAATGTTCTCTCAGGGGTGCCACAGGGATCTCACTGTGGACCAATGCTTTTCTTCTTATTTATCAACGATATTCATACGTATATAAAAAACTCAAAATTTCTATTATTTGCTAATGATCTTAAGATATTTCGTTTAATTAATTCTGATTCTGACATCAATTATATACAAAATGATTTAGATAGCATTTTTCAATGGTGTTGCGATAATCAACTATTTTTTTAATTATAATAAGTGCATTTCAATCTCTTTTGGACGTAATCGTGATGCTGGGAATAAATACTTTATTAATAATAATGGAATTCTTATCGGCCAATATGTGAAAGATCTTGACGTGAAATTTGAGAAAAATATGTCTTTCTCAATGCATATTAATAATATTTGTTCGAAAGCCTATCAGACGTTGGGTTTTATCCAGCGTTTTGAAAGGGATTTCTCATTAACCACTCAAAAACTACTATTTATTTCATTAGTCAGGAGTATGCATCGTTTATTTGGTCACCGACTTATTACAATAAAATTAAACAGATTGAATGTGTACAAAATATTACAGTGTTCATTTCGTATGGGTATTGAGAGATCCAATTATAGGCAGATCTACTATGTTAAGGTCTATTAACTTAGTGCCCCTGAGATATAGACGAATTGAGACTGACTTATGCTTTTTGTATAAAATAGTTAATGGTATTGTTCATTGCTGTGATTTATTATCATCATTAAATTTCAGTATTCCATCTATTACGAGAACAAGATCTATATTTAAAGAAACATTCCATAGATCTAATTACGGTCAAAATAAACCAATATGTCGAATGATCAAGTATGCAAATATTCTATGTACATCGCCTCATTTTCAATTATTTGGCACATCATTTAACATTTAAATAAAAGCGGTATTAGGTGAATAAATTTTGAGAATGTACTTATCTAATATTTTTAAATTGTATTTTTGAGTATGTATTACCTTTACGTCATGTAGTCATTTTTATTATTTTTTGTTCCAAACTTATTAGTATAATATTTAAAAGGTGTTTAGGGTGAATAGGAATATTATTATTATTAAATTAAATGTCAATAAACTTTATTGACTTGAGAGTTGGGATAATTACAATTTGAACTAGTTTAGCATTATTATTATATATTATTGTTTGTTATATTTTGCCGCATGAAAGAAGATAGAACAGCAAGAAGAATATATGAAACAAGAGCGAAAGGAAGAAATTACCGGGGAAGACCGAGAAAAACATGGAATGACATAATTAGAGAAGAAGCAGAAAAAAAGGACATAGATTGGAAGGACATTAAACAATTAACCAAGGACAGAAAGACATGGAGAGAAAAATATAGAAACAGACACTAAACAAAAACTCCTTACACCTAACGGTAGAAAGAAAAAGATTAAAAAAAATATTTTGCTTTTAATTAATAGTTTACAGTTTATTATTATTACTCGAATGAACTCGAATGTCGAGCCGTGCGGACGTGTGTTTGAGTCGTGTCGTGATAAACGTTAATTTACTAATGGTTGAAGATGTGTATAAGCAGTGGTTTCTAAAACAAGTGGTGTAGTATTCAACGAGCTTCCTTATGGAGTAATGTACAACAATAAAAGATAAGTAATTAGTGTGTAAATTGCGATTTTGTACATGTTAAAAAGACAATACGGTCTCTACGATAGAGAAAAGAAAATCAATTCGCTTAATCGCGTACTTTTCGTCCTCTCCACGAACGTCAAATCGACCAACTTCTTTATTTTAATACATATTGAGGAAAAAGAAAAGAAAAAAACATAATCAATAATAGAAACGAATTATTAATATCAATATTACAATATATAATTTAATTGTCAGTCACGGCGCTTAATCATGAATAATTGCACAATATGCAGTAAAAAATTGCCCCCAACCGGTGATTACGTTACTTGTCACAATTGTAATTCTTATTTTCACTTCGAGTGTTCAACAATCAAGGAGTCCACCTATAAATCCAAAGGGGAAAACTCAAAAAGATCATGGAAATGTAACTTTTGTCGCAATTCTCGGGATCAGTCTAGAGAACATTCGAAACATTCAAGAGACTCGAGTACTGATTCTGGAAAAACTACTACAAATGTCCCAGATTTGATGATTTCTGAAATGCGAGACATTAAGTTCTTAATAATATCAATGCAAACCCAATTAGAAGATCAAAACAAGAGCCAAAAATTTATAAATGATATTAAAAACGATCAAAAGGATCTATTAAAACACATCAAAAACCTGGAAAATACTATAGAAAATTTACAAAAACAAAATATTGAAAAAGACATGAATATTCAGGAATTAAACAAACGAGTAAACGACCTAGAGCAACAATTACTTGAAAACCAGGTTGATATCACACATAATAAAAATAACTAATCTGACGAACTTGCAACGAAAATATTTGATAGTGTCGGAAATAAAATCCTCTGATGTCATTTCATGTCAGACCATCTTTAACAAAAGATCCAAAGACATTCATTCAATTAGAGTTAAATTAGCCAGTAAAGAGCTTGCAACGGAAATAATTAAAAATAAAACAATACTATGCAGAAATATTTTGGGCAAAGGTTACAATGGCAAAATCAAAATCTATGAAGCGTTAACAAACCAAACAAAAAGACTTTTATGGGAAGCTAAAAATAAAGCTCTCGCGGCTAAATGGAAATACGTTTGACAAAAATCATAGAATACTAGCAAGAAAGGAAGATAACTCGCCTGTCATAGTAATACATTTCGACAGTGATCTCGAAAAAAATGCCTGAAAACCACTAACGAAACTAATAATAGAAAAAAGGAGGATAATAATAATAATTTATTAATACAACTAAATGGACTAGTGATGGGCAAGATCGATCATCTCAAAGATCGATCAATCCATGATCGATCAGTTGAAGTATCGAGCTGATCAAAAAGATCGAGCCGATCAAACAGATCAGAAAGATCGAGCCGGTCAGAAGGATCAAATAGATATTACACAAAAATCGCTCCCTTAGAAAACTACGCCGTGAAACGTATCAGTAAAATTATAACCCCTCTCAAAAGTCATCCCTGTAAATTTTGTTCTTGAAAATCAGCCAAGTGGAAAACAATTTATTGCAGGTGTGTTTAGTAAATAAATAGCTATTATAAATTGAATTAATATTAATCTTTATTAAAAATGTACTCTATTTAGTCACAATTATTATTATAAATATGTATCTAGAAATTAATATCTATTTACTAAAACTATTTAACGAATATGAAAATTAATTACAGAATCAATAAACGGTCCGTGTTCGAGCGGTTTGAAATGATCGAGCCGGCTCGATCACTAGCAAGGATCGAGCAGTCGATCTTTTTTGATCGATCTTGCCCATCACTAAAATGGACACACGCTTTTTGGATATACAATTAAGTAGTGAGGAATCTTGTAAAATAATCAACAATATTGACGATTGGGATATACAAAATGAAAACACCACCATTTCATATTTAAACATAAATTCACTACAATGACATTTTGATAATTATATATGTTACATACACAACAGTGCAAAATATTTAGATATCTTATTATTATCCGAAATTAAAATGAACGAACAACGTTACCTTGCCTTATAAAATATTTATCCAACAAACCGCAAAATTAAGAAAATATAACAACGGTGGCGGCTTATTAACATATTATAAAAACAATATAAAGTGAGAAGAATTTGAAATTGACCCAAAGCATTTTGAAGCCCAGCACTTTTGTATTGAACTACATAAAGCAGAATTACACATATTATCACTTTACAGACCACCTAACACAAATACTGAATCATTCTTAATAGAGTTACAAAATTATCTACTCAAATTTGATCAAATCAAATATTTCATCGTCATTGGAGATGTAAATATTAATATTTTAGAAAATAGTAATATCGCCATGAAATATGAATATATAATGTTTGAGATGTTAATTCGTTTCATGAATCCCCTATGAAACGAATTAACATCGCAACGCGAGAGGAAATGAAAAACAATAACTTGGTAAGTTCATGCATCGATCATATTTTATATAAAGGACAAGCAAGAAAATTATCTACCGCCGTTATCAAAACAAAAATATCAGATCACTATATGATTGGATGCTCCCTTGAATTAGAACAAAAATACCATGTCGCGAACAAAGAATACACGACAAAATTAAATAATGAAGTGCTTAAAATGGAAATTTCTTATGAATTCAAGAAACAAATAATCGACTCATATAACTGTCCACAAAAATTAATAGAATATATTCAGGAAACATATACTCAAGCAAAACTGACTGCAACATACACCATAAAAAACGAAAACGGAATGAATTACCTCATAAAACATGGATCACTGAAAATATATTGGAAGAGATACAAAACAGAGATAGAATATTTCAGGCTTGGAAACGGAGCGCTACAGGAGGACTTAGAAATAACAATTTGAGGTAAAAAAATATTATTATTATTAATTGTAAATTCATGACAGTGCAAAAAGACCTCTAGTCGATATGTGTTGTTGTGAGTTACGTGAAGAGATTCGAATAATTAAAAATAAAACACTTTGCACAAGTGAAGAAAGAAATACAAAGTGTTTTATTTTTAATTTATTCTTTATTGCTTTAGTCGAAAGCCTAGACGGACTAACACCTACATGTATTGTACTTATTTATGTTATGTTGTTAAAATTATCTGTATAGTCTGAATAAAGATGTATGTGTGTGTGTGTGTATTTCTAAATGTGCCATACTTTATGGCATTATACATTTTGTGTAACATAAATTTAGTATAGCATTTCGGTATCATTAGGATCAAGTTTGTAATAATATTATATTTATCGCGTTATCTTATCGCGTACAGAAATAACAAGTTGCGTAAGCGTAAACATCATATTAAATTGAATAGAATGATAATGGAACAAACCTAGATAACGGGGCTTATGTAAAGTACGCTTCAATAGTGCGAATGAATTCCATGCGTTTTTATTTTAGTATTGTTTTGTATATTTCCCTATGGGATACGTAATGGAAAATTAAATTACAACAATAAAGTTGATTAAAACGTCGATGGTGGAATTGAAGCCTAAAAAATATTATCTAATAAATTACTAAAAAAATCAATGACAATAATTACTATATTTTTTTACCACTTTTTATTAATTATATATATATATATATATATACAAATTTTAACATAAATATATATATATATATATATATATATATATATATATATAAATACTTTCCAAGACTTAAGTTCCGTTTATTCAAAAAAAAATGTGTGATAATAATTTGTTTGAGGAAAGACCACTGGCCAATTAATAGATTTAAATTTATGCTTGCTTCTCTGCACTCTTGATTGAAACCGATATTAATATTTGTCTGTAGTTATGTCAGTATTCTGAATAAAAATATGAAAAACAAGTATCATTCTTTATCAGCCATAAAACATAAATTAAAAACACTTAATTTGTTCCACAAGTAATTATATATTAACTCAATTAGCTTCGCATTTTATTTATTTATTTATTAATCAATGGAAATCTCCTTAGTACAAAATATATAATATAAAAAAGTAACTTAAATTAAAAATAATATTTAATAAATAAATAGAGCGTGAAGAAATAACAAGATATTGTTAAAATAATTAAAATTGTAAGCGCAAAAATAAATATAACGAATTAACAATATCCAGATTGATAAATGGTGTTTAAACAAATTATAAGATTTACAGAACATATAAAAATTAGGATTCAACATAATAACATTGTAATACCGCATAAGGGCCGTTTTACACACACAAGAATTCTCGCAGAAAGTTGTGCGAGAATTATATATAAAAGTTTTGCTATAATTATATATATAAAAATATTTTTCCTGTTTTACACAGCAAATAATTATTGTGGAAAATAGCAAAGCAGATTGTTTTTACAGTCGTCCAATACAAGCAGACGCGGCATTATGTAGTATGCTATTGCTTAACATTATTGGGAGACTGTTTTATATAATTCTTTTCTAGATTATTTTGAACATGTTCAATATATTTTTCGCGAGAATTCTCGCAAGAAATATATTATAAAAATCGCTGTAATGCACATGCGCAAACTTATAATATTTTTCTATATATAATTATATTATGAATTTATGCGAGAATTCTTGTGTGTGTAAAACGGCCCTAATACGAGAAATGGGATTATGAGTATCGATTAAGAGTGATGGGCAAGATCTAGAACTGATCTTGCCCATCACTACAAATAACATGTAAGTTTCTGATCTTAATAAATACTGTCACACTTTTCATAAAAGAGAATAACTTGAAGAAAGTGATTCGATGATTGACCTTACCTAGGCCGACCGATCCGCTCAAAAGAATCACTCCTAAAATCTGTCCGAAAAGATCGAGCCGTCGAAAAGATTTAAAACGTTTGAAACGATCAAAAAAATCGAGCGGCTCGATCACATGCAAAGCTCGAACAGTCGATCTTATTTTATGGATCTTGCTCATCATTAGTATATATATTTTAACAAAGACTGAATTAAAGATATCCCGTTAACGTTGGGAAATTGCTTAACATCAGATTCCTGGTACCAAAATATGATAATTCAACTGAACTTACGTATATTCAAAAGTTAGCCGTTAAGCGGGAATTAATATTCAAACTTAAACAAAATATGATATTTTTCAAGTGAATGGTTAATAAATTATATAATGCAATCATCTACAGTAAATGCATTTTATTGATTTAGCCATAAAATAGATTAATACTCCAGTAGATATCGCTTTATAAATTGCGGAGTAATTTCAATTACGTGGAATGACTTATAGTATACACGGATAAATAATAAAATTCGTATTCATTTAGAGATATTTTCATGTAATTTTAAATCACACACTGTTTCTTATATATACAGAAATCTTTAATTTACGCACGATGGGTTGGTTTTGGGGCACAGACACTAATTAAATACTCCTTTTTATCGTCACTGAAACATAATATAATATATAAAGAGTTAAAAAAAACACTTTGTATTCCTTTCTTCATTTGTTTATTTGTACGCTATATGAACATTTCGGGCACTATGTGTATATAGAGTTGTTACCGGTGAACATTTAAAAATAAAATTTCCATTTTTTTAAAATAATTAAAATGAGGGACGGGAGAAGAAGGAACTATGCAAACGCATTGAGACTTTGGAGAATAGACTGGAAAAGGAGGAACGAGCTCGTAAGGAAAAAAAAAACATTATTATAAAGGGGATTAAAGTAGAAAAGGGGACGGAAAAGGAAAAGGTTGTAGAGTTTATACAAAAACAATTGGATATTAGCGTTCAAATAACAAGAGCTAGAATCATTAAAGATGATTTAGTCATCGCAGAGCTGGACAAACCTTGACAATAAAATAGATATAATGAAAAACAAAAATAAGATACAAGATAAAAGAGTTTATATCAACAACGACCTGACAATAGAAGAGAAGAAAATGCAGGCAGAGATAAGAAGCATAGCAAGATAACAAAGAAGTAAGGGGGCGAGCGTAAAAGTTAAGTATGGAAAGATAATAATTGACGGAGAGGAATACATTTGGAATAAGAAAGAAAAAGGAGTTACCAAAAGGGAAGTATAACAAAACCAAAAAAAAAACTAAACAAAACCCCCTATAGAACAACTACAATGGTGACGACAACAGCGCGGAAAAATTATATAATAGATATGCAAAATGGACAAAATAAAAACAAAATCAGTTAAAATGTAGTAAAATAAATGTGGAACCGCCAAGAAAATGTCTCGAGGAAGAAAAGAGTACACTTTGCAAAAACCGAATACTTCAAGACGAAGAATATGAAAAAGTAACAACAAAAGTAAAAATTAATGCAAAGTAAAACAGAAGGCAAATAATAAGAATGACAGAGAAAAACATAAACTATATAGTAGAGAGGATACAGGAATATACAAACCGTTGAGAATAGGTACATGGAACGTAAGAAGCATTAAAGGGAAAGAAGAAGAATTAGTGGAAGAAATGATAAAGCACCAAATTGAAATATTGGGAATCACAGAAACAAAAAAGAAAGGTAAAGGAATGATGAGAATACATAAAGGGTACTGGATATTTTGGTCAGGAATAGAAGAAGAAGAAAGGGCGAAAGGGGGGGTAGGATTAATAATCGCTCCAAATAGAATTAACGAAATCATAAAGGAAAAATATATAAATGAAAGACTCCTGATAGTAGATACAAATATATATGACGAAGAAACATGGACTTTAATAATAGCCTACGGGGAGAACGAAGACACAAAGAAAGAGAACAAAGACATATTTTTTGAAAACCTGCAGAGAGAAATAGATGAGGGACGAGAGGGATTAATAATAATAGGGGACTTAAACGGAAACCAAAATACGGGAATAGAAGAGTATATGGGGATAGAAGGAGAAACGATGAGAAATAATAACGGGGAAAGAATAATAGAAATGTGTATAGAAAACAATTTGATAATCGAAAACACTAAATTTAAACATAAGATGATACACAAATATACAAAAACTCAACCAACCAGAAATGAAAAGTCAATAATAGATTATTTCCTAATAAGCAAAAACAAATGGCAAAACGTGAAAAATGTCAAAGTGACAAGACAGGCAGAGATCGACAGCGACCACCACTTGGTGAAAATGGAAATGAAGCGAAAGAAAATAGAAAAACCGGACAAGAGAAGAAAAATTGTAAACGAAAAAATAAATAGCCACAAACTAAAAGAAACACAATATCGAGATAAATACCAAGAGATATTAAAACAAAAATTTAAGGACATCAGAGAACCCATAGGAATTGAAGAAACATGGGAGGCACTTAAAAACAATATACTAGATGCAGCCAAAGAGAGCTGTGGTACAACAAAAATCACGAATAAGGAGACAAAGAGGACAGAGTGGTGGACGAAAGAACTTATAGAGAAAATTAAAGACAAAAAAGATAAGTGGGTAAGATACCTAAGTACAAAAAGGGATGAAGACTACGAAGAATACAAAATAAAAAGGAACGTAGTAAAGATAGAAGTCACGAGAGCCAAACAAAAATCATGGACACAATTTGGAAATAAAATGACAAGGAATTACCGAGAAAGCCAGAAATTATTCCACGGAACATTAAAACAACTGAGAAAGAAAAAATAATATAATATGATGAATATAAAATACAAAGATGGAAACATAATAACAAAAGAGGGTAAAATAATGGAAAGGTGGAGACAATATTTTGAAGAACTTACAGAAGCACAGGAAGAAATAATAGAACTACCAGAAATAGATAAAATACAAGAACAAGAAGTAATAGATGCCATACAAAAGTTAAAAGCCGGAAAAGCACCAGGAATTGATGACATAACACCCGAAATGATCTTATATATTAACGAAGAAGGTATACAACAGCTAACACACCTAATGAATGATATCGTAAAGAATATAAAAGTACCAACAGAATGGAATACAGGAATAATCTTACCAATACACAAGAAAGGAGACAAAAGACTCTGTACAAATTATAGAGGAAATATCCTGGCAAGAATAATGGAAAAGAGAATTAGAGATAAGATTGAAGAAACAATAGAAGAAACGCAATGTGGCTTTAGAAGAGGAAGAAGCACCCTCGACCTAATATTTAAATAAGACAAATCAGCGAAAAACTTATAAATAAGGGAAGAG
This sequence comes from Philonthus spinipes, assembly GCA_963082785.1. NCBI lineage: Eukaryota > Metazoa > Arthropoda > Insecta > Coleoptera > Staphylinidae > Philonthus > Philonthus spinipes. The sequence continues at coordinate 16,537,182 of OY720308.1, forward strand.
AGATAAATGTATGTTTTATAGATCTGGAAAAGGCGTTCGACAGAGTAAGAAGAAAAGACATATGGAAAGTATTAGAAAATAGAGGAATAGACAGAAGGACGATAGAAATAGTTAAAGCTATGTACAAAAACAACAAAAACATAGTTAGAACAAACAATGAAGAGTCTAGAGAGTTCGTGACAAAGATAGGTGTACAACAAGGGTGTATTATGAGTCCGCTACTATTTACATTGATATTAGATGAAGTATAAAGGAAGCAAAGAAGGAAATGAAGACGTTAAAATTGGGATACTGGAAAATGGAAGAAACACAACAATTCGAATTTATTGAAATTCCTGCTAGGCAATTAAAACAGACCCGAATTACATAACTAGAATATTGTAAAAAATGGTTATGAGACTTGTGCTTAATTTTATTGCACAGAAGTGTACATTACTAAAAATACATTATTAAAATCCCACAAGATATTACTTTGAAATTATTTTCAATTTATTTTAACAACACTTTGAAATCTAATTCGAGAAAATACTTCACGAGTTCAATTGCACGCGTAATGATTCACAATTGAGGATTTGATATGCGCGATTATAATTAGTCGGGCACTTGCATAAATACAGCACGTGTGGGTGGAAAAGCGAGCATCTAAAAATATAGAGCCAATAAAATATATCATCGACCTCTCACCTTGAAATTTCAGCTATTCCATGCCTTTCATCTGGAATCTGAAATATAAACAGCACGAAAATACTCCGGTTTTTTACTAGCTTACGGGATAAATAAATGTACACAAATATATATGCACAAATTACACAATGTTTATATTTGCGTGTAAATGTTTTAATGAAACTGCAAGAGTTTGATAAAAATTAATTGTATTATTATCCCTGTCAATTTTTAATAGTTATTGAATTATTAAATATTAATAATTATTGTAACACTTAAAATTATAATGTACTTGACACAACATGCATAGAAAATTAGAATTAAATTAATTATGTATTATAAATTGACTTATTATATTATAATAAAATTCTAATTATATACAATTTCATACAAAGTATTTAAAGTGAATATTTTTTTATTATTTTATTATTTTTATTATTTAATTATAATTAATTTTATATTTTAAATTGACTTATTGTATTACAATAACGTTATTATGTTTTTTATTGAAATGTTGACAATTATTATAAACAAAACTTCAGATGTGTATATTTTTAATATGAATTGTGTTATTGCATGGCATTAATTAAAACAATATAAGTTGTATTTCTGTTCTTTTATCTAGTACATTCTCACACATTAGAAATTCCAGATGTTAATGAACTTCAAGATCGTTTATTAAATCGTTTATTATATTAACCGATAATATACAGAGAGGTTTTTTTATCAGTATACATTAGGCGAACTGTATACCTGCAAAAAAAACAAGTCAAACGCATTGAACCGATTAATGTGCGTATGTTTAGTTGCCTATAACACACAACTAAACGTCAAACCAGGGGGGGGTCGGATAATATATGAAATTGGGAAACACGGCTTTAGTTGTCCACTTGAGCACTGGAGGCGCTGAAGTCTCAAGTGGAAAATTTAAAATACTTTATTTTTGGGTTTTTACAATCATTTGTTTATTATTGGTGACTTTTGTTGCCCTATAAAGTATATTTCTTAAACATTTATACTTTTAATTAAACATTAAAGATGTTCTAAATAAAGATCAGTTTGCCATATTTCAATTTGATTGATGTAAATCATATGAATTGTTTTTGACAGTTTTTTTTTTGTATTCGTCAGAAGTTTCTTCACTTTTTCTTATAAAACTTATAAAACTACAACTGGTAAGTTATTATTTGTAGTTTAAAATACGTTTGCTTATTAATTTCTATGAATTGTATATTTTTGAAAGAATATACATGACTTAAAGTATGAACCAATCGAGTAATAATTAATTATTAATAAATATGATTTATTTCCCACATTCTCAAAATATGTTTTCGGTTTATAAATATTCATTTTTTATTATATAGTTTATGCTTTTTACAATATTTTCCATCAGAAAAAAAAATATTTAACGTAGACGTTTTTGAAGTAATATTTACATCCATATTTTTCTAGATTCTTTAAGGAAAGGAATTCATAAAATTATCCAGCTGAGAGATATCAATTAATTCAAATTATAACCGTTGTTAATATGTTTTAGTTAATATATGAATGTAATAACAGGTTAAATAATACTTTTATAAGATTAATATATTTTACTTAAAAATATTGTTGTTTTTATATGTTATTTTTTATGTATTTTTTCAGATAATTTTATTAATTGCAATTTCTTATTTGCATGATCTACTGGTATTTTTTTCTGTAAAATAGCACATTTATAAAAATAACTTTTATATCAATAATTTGAAGTAAAATAGTGAACAAAAATTATAAATAGAAAAATGTTCAAAAGTCCCGCCATTAGTTATATCATAGTGTATATATGAACCTAACCTCAAAAACCTTATAAAGGTTTGAAACTTAGGAAATAGTTGTCCACTTGAGCACTGGATGGCGTTGCGCGCGTTTCCCGCTAAATACATGGATCTGGCCCTCTTATACTTTATCTCTATACGTCAAACGCTAAACTTCAAATTGCGTGAAATATTTGATCGAAAAATGTATACAAATGAAGAAAAAAGTCAAATATTACAATTCTAACACAATAAATTATATTACTGATGATAGCATCATCTGAAGAAGCACGCAAGTTTTGCCAACAAATTGTATTGTTATAAATAAACGCAACTTTGAAAATCATACAATATTCTTTATATCACAATAACCCACTTCATTTCTGCATAGCAATCCAACATTCATTAGAAATTGAAAACTACGTTGGCGCATTTCCAGTTGTCAAAAATAACTTTAGTGCAGAAAGTGTAATTAAAAGTGTTATGCGCTCTGCGTAAAAACCGAATAACCTTTCGCAGTATAATGGTAATGGAATCATTTCATAAGACAATGGACGATGAAAACCTTTTTGACACAGTAACTGAGAAGGCGAGACGCCTACAAAATCAAGCGGAAAGACCAACGGTCGATAGCCACTTGGCAGAAGAATTTATTTTTATATTAGTTATTTATTATTATTATTTTGCTGAAAACAAATCTGCCAATAAAGATTTATATATACAGAGAGATTTTTTTATAAGTATACATTAGGGGAAGTGTATACCTGCAAAAAACGCGAGCCAACCGCATTGGATAATTAATGTGTGTATGTTAAGTTGACTATTTGGCATATATGTGTTCAGTTGCGTGTTATAGGCAACTAAACACACATATATTAATGCATTTGACTCGCGTATTTTGCAGGTATACATAGGAGAAATGTATACCGATAAAAAAAAAGCTCTCTGTATATATATATATACAGGGGTGGCAACCCCAATTTTAAAAATAAAATAGTAAATATACCTTAAATGATAGATTTTTTTATTCTAAACTCTTCCAATTAAACAAACAAAAATATAGAATAAATTGAATAACTTAAAATGTAATTCTTCATATCCCTACTAGAAATTATATCTTGTAGCAATGTTGACACATTACTGAATTTCAATTCTACATTCTTGTAGCAATATTGGGATATGAACACAAGAGGTTGACACAATATTTAAATACAACTTGAAAATGAATATTTATACAAGATTGACACATTATTGTGTCAAGTTTATTTATTTATTTAATTAACGGAGGTCATTAAATACAGTAACATACATACATGATACAATGAATAGTTACAATAATAAAATAATAGAATTAACAAAAAAAAACACATTTCTAAAAACGAACTATATAGCACTAAGTGTATACGGCGCAAAGAACTTACAGAATCTGTAAACATGTCAAAGCTGGATACTTTAATAAATTCATTTGCATGCCTTAACATGCGTGTGATAGCCGACTGCTTCGCATAATCTGTTCTGTGGAACGGTATATGAAAGATGGATGCATTTCGCAAAGGACGGTCGGGAATATGGAGAGCAAACATCAGGACAATCAATTGTTCCATCAAACATTTTCTTAACAAATATGATATCTTGGTTAACACGCCGAGAACATAAACTCTTAATATTAATCATATTGAGCAGGTCATAGTAGTCCCCAAGAAGATGAAATTTGTGGGCAATAAATTTAACAAACTTTTTTTGTACCTGTTCAATATTTTCAATATCACGCAAGAACAGTACTCCAAGTGTGGACGAACCAGGGCGTTATATAATACAATTATTGTGTCAAGGTTCCGAAAATCTTTGACGTTACGTTTAATGAATCCAAGCAATTGGTATGATTTGGCTACTATCGTTGAGATATGCATTGAAAAAGATAAATTAGTATTAAACGTAACGCCCAGATATTTTACGCTATTTAAACGTATTAAGGGTTCGCCCAACATGGAATAAAGAAAATCTACCTTTGTTAACCGTCTGGAGAATGTAATGACATTACATTTTTTTAAGTTTAGAGATAGATTATTGGTCCTGCATCAACTTACAAACGATTTCAAGTCATCATTAAGAACTTTGGCATCATCGATTGAACGGACTTTCATGAAGATTTTCATGTCATCCGGAAATTAAAGGGATTGAGCATTGGAAAAACAGTTCACCACATCATTTATAAATATATTAAATAGAAGGGGGCCCAAGTGTGACCCCTGAGGTACACCTGACGTTACAGAGATTGGACGTGACAGACAGTGCCCAATTTTAACAAATTGGCATCTTCCCGAGAGATACGACCCTATCCAGCGTAGCATAGTATTATCAACACCAAACTTCCTTAATTTGTTCATTAGTAAAGTATGGTCGAATGCCAAGGTAGATCGAGTGACACATATATACATATGTGTAAAGGTATGCTGAACTAGCGCCTCACATAGTTTCAACGCCCCCCTTGCTTCTCACCACCCTTTCGGTCATTCAGACCTCGTGACGTAACGAATTCGAATATTTTCGCGCATACATCGGCGAAAACAAGCTTAGCCTATTTTCACATTGCGTGCTTTATACTTCTTTGTTTATGCCCGTTCATAATTTCATTATTTAGTTATACTTTGGTCTTTCAGCGACCATGCTAAAAGTAAATTTGAAAATTGTTATCACCGGGCGTAATACATTAATTTATTTGTCTGCAGGACATTACATATTTTTGTATTATTTTATTACGTTGATCCACACTCTTTTGAAATGTTGCACTCTTTAGGTTTTTACACAAACAAATGCACTTGTTCGAAGAGGTAATCCATACTGTTGTAACTGAGTAAAAATGGTAATAACTAAATTCATTACTACACTGTATTATTATAAAAAAAATAATACATTTTTTTAAGCATTCGAATGGTCACATCGTGACTGACATATACATTTGCAATCAATAAATTTTATGAAGGAAGAAGACTCAATCTTTAATTTACTAGTACACTTTTATTTGTACGTAATAAATACAACTTAAATATCGACTTTTGAGGTTATTGTTTATTATAATTTTATTACGATACAAATATTAAACAATTTAATTAATATTAGTATTTTTATTTTAGTAATAAATTTAATAAAATAAAACGAAAATTAATTATATTAATATAACCTAAGGCCGTATTTTGGTCTAGTCGATAGCAACTTAAAACGAAGATGGAGCGATTCCAAACAACGGTTGATAGAGAGAAAACTCCGTTTCGATATCGTTTAATTTATAATTCGATAGCTATTTTAATCATATTTAACGCGTGCGCAGTAAATTACTGTGACGTCATGAGATCCCTCATTAAATTCCCCCCACTCTCAAATTTTCTATTCCATCTATCCTTTATACATATACTCAAGCGTCCTTGGTCGAATGCCTTCGAGAAGTCGGTGTAATGTGTAAATAGAGTCCACCTGACACCAGAGCTCCCATATCGAGGACGGGTTAACAACTCCCACCACCGTTTTTTACACGATCGGCCGTAGTCGTGGAAGAAAGAGAGAAACGGTGTGAAATGCACGATTAGAGGACGCACGCTAATTCTTCATGCATCGTTTTAAAATCAACGGAGAATCGCGTGAACGTATGAATTCTCCCAATGTAAATAAACATTCACTCGGTTTTAATAATGATTTGCATTTTTGTCCATTTATTCAGCAAATTGTTCCATCGGCAGAGCGAAACCGGTGAAACGTTTCGTTGGATTTTCGATATTTTTTTTACTTTAAAAAAATCAAAATATCATGAAAAAATACTACTATTATTATGTCGAATAATGAATGAATGAAACGTTTTTGTTCTTTTTTCACCAAAAAAAAAAAAAAAAAAATGGTTTTTAACAAAAAAAAAAGATTATTTTTATAAAAAAATCTAATTTTAGATTAAAAAAAAAACAATTTGAAAAACATTGTTAAAATATTAAAATATCAAAAAAAAATATTTTTTGTTAAAATGTCATAATATTAAAAAAAATTATCAAACAAATGTCAAAATTGACAGCGGAAATTTCGATGGAAATTGTGCGTCTCGCGAATGATTTTTTCACAAAAAAAACAAAGATTAAAAAAAATGTTTTTTATATAAAAAAAAATTCTCAATTTCGATAAAAATCGCGTGTCGCGAATGAAAATTTTAATTTAAAAAAAAAATTAATAAAAAATCTTAAATTCTATATAGAAAGTGTGTGTCGTGAATGATTTTGTTTGTTTTTTTTAAACAAAACAAAACACAAAAAAAATTAACAAAAATTTTTTTTTTATAAAATAATCTCAATTTCGATGGAAATTGTATCGGAGATAAAGTTTGTTTTTTTCACAAAAATGATCTCAATTTCTATAGAAAGTGTTTTGTTTTTTCACTATATATATATATACAGAGAGGTTTTTTTATCAGTATACATTAGGGGAAGTGTGTACCTGCAAAAAACGCGAGTCAAACGCATTGAACCGATTAATGTGTGTACGTTTAGTTGACTATTTGGCATATGTATGTTCAGTTGGGTGTTATAGGCAACTAAACACACATACATTAATGTATTTTACTCACGTATTTTGCAGGTATACATAGGGGAAATGTATACTGATTAAAAAAGCTCTCTGTATATATATATATATATATATGTCTCTTACGACGTCAATATTTATCGTAAGACGTCGAAAATGTCGAAATTATTATCGAAAATGACAAAAAAAAGTCAAAAATGACAAAAACTGTCATAAAATAAAGAAAAAGTACAAAAACTGTCCTAAAATAAAAAAAAAGTACAAAAGCTGTCAAAAAAATGTCGAAAACTAAACTAAAAAAAAAGGTGATTGCCAAAAATTTGTCACAATTTATCGAAATTGACACGCGCAAAATGTCAACACAGTTGACGGAATGTTAAAAAAAATTCAAAAATATCATAATTTGTCATTTGTCAACGTCTATCGATGAAAATGTCACAAATACGTCACAATTGTCGTAAATTGTCCAAAAAAATGTCTATTTATTCAAGAAATGTCGAAATTATCAAAAAAAAAAATGTCGCGATCGTCGGAAATTGTCACGTAATGTCGTGAAATGTCATTAATTAGGTGACAATTTACTCGGAACGAGTCGTCTTTAAATGTCAACAAATGAAATTGTCGTCTTTATTAGAAATTGTCATTTTTTTTTTCGTCGTAAATTGTCACGGAATGTCAACAAATGACGATTCAGTCGGAAATGGGTATTTTTACGAGAAATTGTCGCGAAATGCGACACGAATTGTTAAATACGCGAAGAATGTTAACAAAAAGAAAAAGTCTGTTGACTTTTTCGACACTCTGTTGATAAAATTGTCAATTTTTATATAAAAAAAAACTCAATTTCGATTTTTCACAACAAAAAAATTGAAAAAAAAAGAAACAAAACTTAATTTCGATAGAAGGCGCGTGACGCGAATAAAATTTTTGTTTTTTCACTAAAAAATGTTTTTTTTATATATATATAAAAAAAAACTCAATTTCGAAAATTGCATTAGAATCTATCAATAGAAAATCCAAATACTTTTAGGGCGAGACACCCTGTATATGAACAGTAATGAACTGCAAAATTGGTTCTTTCAAAAAAGGTTTCAATATATTTCTCACAGATTTTTGAGAAATTAAATTTAAAGAGTTAAATACTCTAATACTTTTAAATAAATGAAAACGAATTTATAATTACATTTATTTAATAAACAAAAAAAGATATGCCGTTTAATAAAATAAATAATAATTTTTCGCAGTGTAGATTAATATTAATCGGAAACTCCAAAATTATTTTACTTGTCTTTAATAAAAATTTTGAAATGAATAACTTTTTAAATTTCCCGGGCCAATTCAAGGCAACGTTTCGCCGGTCGACAGATGAAATTTCTGAATAAATGGAGAAATAGAAAAATCAACCATACAAACGAAAAAAAAGTGTATTAAGTGTTTATTTACATTGGGAGGACGCGCTCATTTATGCGGTCTTCAGCAATTCAGCTGATTCTAAAACGATGCATGAAAAATTAACATTACGTCCTCTAAACAAGCACGGCAGACCGTTTTTCCGACTTCGGCCGATCGTGTGAAAAACGGTGGTGGGAGTTGTTAACCCGTCCTCGATATGGAAGCTCTGCCTGACACCGCTCCTCAAAAGCACGAATAATGTATGAATCATACACTAAGAGATTAGTAGATGTTGATTTACCAGAACGAAATCCATGTTGGCACATAGAGATTGAGGATTGCAGTATCGCTGTTAAATAACTGCAAATGAGTTTTTCAAAAACTTTAGGTGCTACAGCTAAGGTAGAGATCGTTCTATAATTCTCAACACGATTGGTGTGATATAAGCACTCTTCCAACAGGTGAGAAAGCAACCCTCACGTAGGGATGCATTGAATAAAAGCCATAATGGACGACTAAGAGAAAATGCACAATTCTTGAAGAAGGTGGCACTAAGTCCATCCAGTCCAAGACTGTTGTTATTTTTAAAGATGACAACTCGTTCAGTATATCTAATATAGTTAATGTAGGGGGGATAGATTCGTTAATATTATTGTTACTGCAAGTGGTCGAAGAACTATTAGTATTTGATGACAAGTTTAAATTAGGTGTGTGATAGACTGAACCAAAAAATTGCGCAAAGAGGTTAACTATGTTATTCGTGTCACTAACAAGGGAGTTTCCGTTCACAAATGTTTATGGAATCTGATTTGAAGCTCTTTTGAAGTTAACGTAACCCCAAAAGGCTTTAGGATTGTGCTTTAGTGAATTTTCGATGTTATTGGTATGGCGTAGGTAAACACTCGTTTACCAGTCTCTTGCAATGGTCTCGAGTAGTGCTAAAAGTAAGATAGTCTTCAGCAGATTGAGATATAATATACCTTTTATGGAGCGTTTTCTTTAAGAATATAAGATCTTTTGGTTCTTTGCTAAACCAAACAGGAAAACGGGAAGTTTTAGCATTTGTGCATTTTTTTAGGAACGTAAGCCTCAATAATTCCAAAGAGAGTTACATAAAAATTTTCACATGCCTCATTAATATCACAGCAACTAAATAAATCATCCCACCTTATGTTAATAAATGCATTATTTGATGCTGCGTAATCAGCATGATAAAAATCAAAAATAAAATTATTTTCTGACTCTAGCCATTTTTTGCTAAGGGCCGATTGGAATGATAGATAGCTCTCCAAAGCTGGGTGGTGGGCGTCACAAGGGACGATCGGAAATTGTGAATGATACAACTGAATCTTATTATTATTAACATCGATGGGCACAAAAATCAGATCAAGGATAACTGAGTTGATGTTGCAAATTGTGTTCACTTGATGATAGTTGAGGAAGCCATATAAGTTAGCTACCAAAGTAGCTTTAGGACAAATGGAATCAATACTTACTCCATAGGTATTGTTAATCCATGTGGCATAGGGTAAGTTATAGTCACCATACATGAACAAGGTGTTACAATTAGCAATTGACTCAATAGTCTCACAATGCTTCTGATATGTTGTATAATCACAGTTAGGAGGAATATATACTACACCAAATGTAAAGGTATCTCGACCAACGCTAATGTTTACATACAGCTCTTCGTAGAGGGAATTATAGCTGTGGACTACATTAGAAATGTAACGTTTGGAGACTGTGATTAGAACACCACCACCACGAGATTTACCGGTAGTTACACTATCGCGATCGCATCGATAAATATTATAATCAAAGAATCCAAGCTCCGAGTTGGAAATAGAGTTTAACAACCACGTTTCAGTAAAAATAATAACAGTGTGTTCCATCAACGCTAAGGAGGTATTCAAAATGTTCAACTTAGAGCGTAAACCCCGCACATTCTGATAGTAAATATGGAGATTTCAAGAACGATTTTTGTACGGTGATGGAGACAAGTGGACAGTAGAGAGCGCTAGATTCCTAGAACAGGCGTTGTTGCTTGGTATAAAAAAATGTTATTACTCGCTCTCGTAGTTTCCGGTTTATTTGTAGTACCTGCGCGTTTCTGACGGCGATTTACGAAGGGGCGCACAGTCACACCTTTGGGCCACTTCTCGGCAGATAGCATGTCGTCAATTGAAGAAGATAGTAAGCCAACTTTAAACGAAGAGTATATGTTATTATTGGTGGGCGGTATACACGTTGCATTAGACACACCAATATTGATCATCAAATGCGTTTCTATGTCCGTTGTGGAAGTGCCCGCTGAGCAGTTGTTGATATGAACAACGATGTTTATATTCTTTTTATTATTAGTATCATTTAGACGCTGTACTTGGACGGGCTGCACAGTTGTTAGAGAAGAAGAAGCAGGAGAGTATTCATGAGAAATCTCCGGAATAGATGATGTAGTTGATTTTTCAGAAATAACATTAATTAAATTCGAATTACGAGGATTGATGGCATCTTGGGATTACGGAGGATTGTTGACACAATTAGTAGTACGTTTACTATATGCTTATCCTAAATCCTCAGATTTAAATAATGAAAACAAGTCGTTACGAAGCGCATTGCTGTTTTCATTAATTAAATGTTTCAACATTGAAACACTGTCGTTTTTAATAAATAGTATTTCACGTTTTAAATTAACAATTTCCTCCTGAAGTGACGACAAGAGTAAATGCGACACACAATTCGGACTGCACGGAGCCAAAAAGGGTTGCGTAGGCGATTCTGAATGCGAATTTAGTTGCATATGTGGAGGTGGAATGAGCAGTGTTAGGTTCTCCGTTATTTCATCAGTCTTAATGCAGTTAGGACAATTCGAAGTTGATGAAGTGCCGTCAAAGTCTGAAAATCCATTGTAGCGTTTTATGCAACTTCGGTGAAAATATGTTTTACAAGCAGTACAATCAATTTCAGATTGCAACCTTGCTTTTGCATCTGTAACATTTTGAATTCATAATGTTGATGATGATTGTAGACACAATCTTGACTCAATGATGAATTTTAAGATTGTGTCAAAGTTGATACAATATTGTGTAATGTTGGTACAATCTTGACTCGATAAAGAATTTCTAGATTGACACAATCTTGTATTTCAAGCTTGATTCAAGTTGGTTTCAATATTGATCTGTGTTTGGTTAAACTCGGCTATGGGGTCTGATTTTACCCGGAGACTGGGAGTCTGTTAAAGGTGTCAGTCCGCGCCTGTCGTAGGCTGATGGTGAAAGACATTCAATAGCACACATTCATTATAGCTGATTTTAAATTGCAGCAGAGTGTAATCTGAAAAATGATTGAATAGACCGTCATCGCTATTTTACATGATTATCTTATTATTCTAACTAATAAAACGAATTACATACAAGCACAATATTATATTTATATTTTATAAGTACTCACCTGAGAAATAAGCAAATTATTCAATTGATCATACATAACCACACTCGTGAACGAAAATCGGGCGTTCGGTCTGTCTTTAAGAATCAACGAGTTTCCACCACAAATACACAAACTATTATTATTCAGGGCATACAGAATATTGTATCTGTAATTATTATAAATAATGTGTCAATATTTACAATATATATTGTGTCTATATTATACACAGTTTGAATATTCATTAATTTTATTCTTGATTTCGACATGGATGTCTAGATTGAATTTAATTATTGTATCATTCTTGGCATTCAATAATCTATATTGTATGCACTTTGAATAACAGTTTCAATGTATATACAAGATATAAATATTGATACAATATTGCTACAAGATACATTTCGGCTAGGGATGAATTGCATTAAGTTTAAGGTTGCGGTTTAGTAGAAAGAGATAGCTATATAGTAAAATTGAAATAATCATTTGAAAAATGATGAAACATATTTAATTAATAGACTTTGCAGGAAATAATCTTTTGAAAAAAGAGCCATTCTTTTGGATTTAATAATATGAATATATATTTACATTTTTTATCTACCAAGTATAAAGTATCAGTCTAAATAAAAAATAAATCGTTAATTTTCGTGTTTTACGTCAAATTACTAGTTCAAGTTAGAAAAGAAAATTGTAAGATATAATCAAATTAATAGGTCATGTCTGCTAAGTTATTTCAATGCAGAATTTAGTGAAATCCTTTAAATTTTGATTACACAAGTTTTTATTAGCAAAAATATAATTTGAAATTTGCTATAAATTTCATCAATTTTCATTGTTTTTCATAATTGTTCTACACACAAACTAAACATTAAAATAATTTCTAATTCATCTCATGAAATTCCTGCTTATTTTAAGATTTCTTTAATGTATAATACAATATTGTTCATTGCTCACAACAGCAATTTAACTCGAATTAGTGATTGCCAACATTTATATAGCTATCTCTTTCGTCTAAACCGCACCCTTAAGGTGTATTATAAATGCAAAAATATCAAATTTAAACTTACCCTCTATCTATTATTATAAGCGCGATTCGAATTTGTAACATCCTGTATTAAAAATAAATAATAGTAACTTTTAATTTCAAATTTATTTACTTTAAGTGAAAGAAGAATAGTGTTTATTTTTTCCTTCCTTCGAGAGAATTTTGCGGAACATTAGGAGAAAATTGTATCAGCATAAAAAAAAATCAGGATTAAACATTGGGTATGCATTTGTGTAAAGCTAGAAAATTATAATTTATTAATTCTGTATCAAATATTCGGCCACACCGGCCGATACAATTTATATATTTATATAATTTATAATTATCAATATATTATTTAAATATAGTTTCATTTTTTGTAACACAGTTATATTCCTTAATCAATATGTTCACGTTAAAAGAAATAATCTAAACAAAAATAATTAAAAAAAAACAACTAAATTTGGTATTTCATAAATATATACACAGAGTACAAAAAATATATACATTGTGTCAAATGTATACAGCATCTTTTTTTTTTCGATTTTCTAGATGTATGCAAGCAAATTGATTAAATTAATGGTTTTAATATTTAGAGATTGTTAATTCATATTGTATGATAATAAATTATTAAAAATCAACCAATAAAACACAGATGTAATGAAATGTTCAGCCACTATTCATATTTTTCTTGTTTTCATAAACGGGACAAGTTATATTTTTAAAAATCAACCAATAAAACACAGATTTAATGAAATGTTCAGCCACCATTCATCATTTTCTTGTTTTCATAAACAGGACAAGTTAAATTATTAAAAATCAACCAATAAAACACAGAATTAATGAAATGTTCAGCCACCATTCATCATTTTCTTGTTTTCATAAACAGGACAAGTTAAATTATTAAAAATCAACCAATAAAACACAGATTTAATGAAATGTTCAGCCACCATTCATCATTTTCTTGTTTTCATAAACAGGACAAGTTAAATTATTAAAAATCAACCAATAAAACACAGATCTAATGAAATGTTCAGCCACCATTCATCATTTTCTTGTTTTCATAAACAGGACAAGTTAAATTATTAAAAATCAACCAATAAAACACAGATTTAATGAAATGTTCAGCCACCATTCATCATTTTCTTGTTTTCATAAACAGGACAAGTTAAATTATTAAAAATCAACCAATAAAACACAGATTTAATGAAATGTTCAGTTACCGTTCATTATTTCCTTATTTTCATAAACAGAATTTAATGTTCAGCCACCGTTCATCATTTCCTTGTTTTCATTAACAGGACAGGTTCGTCTTCCTTTAGTGGACGAAACAATGATTCACAGTAGACCCAAATCGTTGACGATGCCACTTGAAATTAGGCAAAAGGTGGCGCTTGCATCGTCTTTAATTTATTATGATATGAACAATAAAACACAGATTGGATTGAATAACTTTAAATCCTCGACTAGTTTCGGGTTATTAGCCCATTTTCAAGAGAATTTAAATTCTCGAGAATTTAAAGTTATTCAATCTAATCTGTGTTTTATTGGTCAATTTTTAATAATTTATTTATATTTATTTCATATTTTCAATTTTATCCCGATTTTGAATTGTGACTTAAACAAGTTTCGGGAATTTACAATTATTCAATTTAATATGTGTTTTATTGGTTGATTTTTAATAATTTATTCATATTTATTTCATAAAACTGATTAAAATAAAAATATATATATACAGGGCGAATAGAAAATCCTGGGACGGACAAATAATTCGAAAATTCGAAAAATACACATTTAATAAAAAAAAAACACAAAAATACGTGTCATTCAACGCATAGTGCAGCTAGCATCTTGTTGCCCCACTATAAATGCGACCTTTTTTTGAAAATGTAAATAGTTCCATCGTGTAACAAACTGAACTATTTCTGATACGATTTTCACTCTCTGTAACATAAATGATATTTTTAAAATAAATATTACAATAATTATTCTTATTGAAAAACAATTTTTATTAAAAAAAATTAAAGTTTTTTTTTATTGAATTTGAGAATTATCCGAAAAAACTTTGGTGATTCAGAAAAAATATTTTCATATTTTTTTTTTAATTTAATCAATTTACTCACATAAACGAGATTTTTATTTCAATCAACGCTGTATACACAAAAGATGATTGTTTATTCATATCTTAAATCAAGTTTAACTAAAGTTAACATCAATATATATCTACACGGTGCACAGTGTTCCAAATCCAAGCGCGAGCGCCAGAGGTGGTAGGGGAAGGAAAAAATGAAACTTAAAATTTGGAAAAACTAACATGTCCATTTGATTATCAATACATGAAACCCCTATGATTCGGGTTATTTAGATTTTTTAGGCTCTTTGATAGTTTGCAATTAACGCTTAAAGTCGAACAATTATAAAATGATCACTTTAACGTTAAATCACGCGCAAGTTACAATAATTTATCACATCGTTTGTATTTGTGGTATGATTATAATATTATTGCCACTTATTCACAAGACATGTGTAAGTGATATTGTATAAAATTTGAATTGATAAAGGGATTATACCAGAAGAAAACAGAAATTACAAATGAAAATTAATTTAAATAAAATTTTCGTCTTTATGAAGGGTTATATAAAAAATGACAAATCTATGAGGGTAGCAGCTATAATCAAAAAATAGGTCAATGTTTTCTATAACTGCCCTGAAAATTTAATTTCTCCATGGGTGCGTTTTTTGGCGTCTTTTTAATTTTTATATTTCGCGTGACGGAAAGAATTCGAGTTTAGCGCGACCCTTGTACGCGTACTTCAACCGCACAATCTCGCATACCGGTACGCGGTGCTCAAAATAAAAATTAAAAACATTTGCGTGCATCAATGAAAATATGAAATTTTAGGAACGATTTAAGAAAACATTATTTAGTGTTCCTTCTTTCTCTCGCAACTTGCAATTAATCTAATAAAGTTATTTTAAAATTTACGTTATAATAGCATACAAAATATAAAATGGTATTATTCAAACATTAATAAGAGCTATATTAAATAACTGGTTAATAATGTGCATAATCTATGGCTTATACTATGTCATTAAACGTGACAAATGGCATAGTTATCCCACATTTTTGAAATTTAAAATAGTGTTTTAAAAGTGAATAAAAAATGTAGAAACGATTGTTCTGTTCAAGGAAGTAATAAAGTATCCAATACAAGATATTGTTAATGGTAATGACCATGTGGTTTATGTTTCGCTTGTAAGCTATCCTTGGAGAGGATAGACACCCTCTATCCTCTTCAACCCTGTCAATAACCGTGACAAATCGCATAGTTATCGTACGCGCGTTGATTTATATTAAACGAAGAATAAAACATTTATAAATTTAAATTAGTGTAATTCTTAGTTTCTATAAGCTTCAGTATAGTGTGTAATATAGTGTATAATATAAAATAAGCGTTTTAGTGTAATAGTGACTAGAAATGGAACATATAATTACAAACGGAGATGTATATAAAGTGTGGTATGAACAAGAACCTAAACAAAGTATACATTCATCGGCAACTCTAAAATGTTCAAACGACAACGAGAAAGGTGCTGTGGTTCAAAGGGTACGAGGTTTCTGCAGTACTCTTAATAGCAAGTGGAAAATGTGTTCGCGATTGCATATTAATTTTGTCAAAATACATAGCCATTGGTTGTTATTAACTTTTAAAAACATTGATGCTCCCACATGTATTGAAGATACTAATGTTTTGGATAATATTGAAAATATTCCACCAGAAACAAATACGTTAAAGGCATCGTTCTCGTCATTTAGCAGTTATACGAAGAGGAGGCGAACTAGTCAATTGATTGCTGAAAAATCACAGGAAGAAATATTTTCCGCAGCAACAAAAATTTTAAGAGATCAAGGAAATAAAACAGCATCTAAATTAGTGAAATATGCTTTTCAGACAGCACAATCATCAGATAAAATAAAAAAATGCATAAGATACTTAAATTCACCAAAAATTGAAAATATAAGAAAGCTTACGGACGAAAAGGCTTTATCAATTTTTATAGATTCAAAAATGACGGCAAGAAGTTACAAAAATGTAAGGATAAATCTTCAAGAACATGGAGGAAAGGAACTTTTACCATCATACAATAAGATCAAACTCGCAAAATCTTTGTGCTGCCCAAATGATATTCATGTATCTGAAAGTGAAGTTTATTGGAACACACATTGTGTCGACTAATATCGACTATAATATTTTCTGAAGATGTAAAACTTAGTAAATTAATTTTATTATGCAAGTACGGTTGCGATGGAAGTTCAGGATATACTAGTTATATGCAAAAACCAGCTTATGATAGCAATGATGGCGATGAAGAAGAAATTACCGAAAAAAGTGTATTCATGTTTTATATGGTTCCACTGAAATTGTTTTCTGAAGATAATTTAGTTTTATGGAAAAATGAAAAGCCTTCATCAATTACATTGTGCAGACCCATAAAATTTGTCTATGCGAAAGAAACTAAAGAAGTTATTTTAGATTAAGTAAAGAGTATGAAAGAGCAAGTCAATTCATTGAAGTTACATACAATAAATTTCAGAGATATTGAAATTGAAGTAAGCTTTGATTTATTGTTTACAATGGTTGATGGAAAGGTTATAAATACTCTAATAAATACCCTGAGTACAAATTGCTTTATTTGTAAATGTACCCCGAGAGAGATGAATGATATTGATAATGTAAAAAATAAACCCATTATTGAAAAAATTAAATTATGGTTTATCTTCACTGAAGCATATAAATTAGATTACCAGAAAACAACAAGAGGTATTACTAAAGGACGCAATTAATTTAATGTTATGTGAAACAGACACAAGTGATACTGAAGACGAACACATTGATGAAGAGTAGGATTATTTTTCATTTTGAGTAAGTATAATTAATATATTTTGTGATAATTTATATTATATAAACCATTCAAGTAGCATATGAGAAATATGTTACATTAAATTAATAAGGAGCAATGTTTTATATTTTGTAGCAAGTTGTGAGAGAAAGAAAGAACACTAAATAATAGAGTAATGTTTTCTTAAATCTGTCTTAAAATTTCATATTTTCATTGATGCACGCAAATGTTTTTAATTTTTATATTCCGTCGTACACCGCACCGCGTACCGGGATGCGCGTACAAGGGTCGCGCTAAACCCGATTTCTTTCCGTCACTCGAAATATAGAAATTAAAAAGACCCCAAAAACGCACCCATGGAGAAATGAAATTTTCAGGGCAATTATAGAAAACATTGAACTATTTTTTGATTATAGCTGCTACCCTCATAGATTTGTCATTTTTATATAACCCTTCATAAAGACGAAAATTTTGTTTTAATTAATTTTCATTTGTAATTTTTGTTTTCTTCTGGTATAATCCATTTATCAATTCAAATTTTATACAATATCACTTACACATGTCTTGTGAATAAGTGGCAATAATATTATATTGATACTACAAATACAAACGATGTGATAAATTATTGTAACTTGCGCGTGATTTAGCGTAAAAGTGATCATTTTATAATTGTTCGATTTTAAGCGTTAATTGCAAACTATCAAAGAGCCTAAAAAATCTAAATAACCCGAATCATAGGGGTTTCGTGTATTGATAATCAAATGGACATGTTAGTTTTTCTAAATTTTGAGTTTCATTTTTTCCACCACCTCTGGCGCTCGCGCTCGGATTTGGAACACTGTGCGGTGGTAGAAAGGTCAATGATTAAAAATATATATATATACAGAGAGTTTTTTTTATCAGTATACATTAGGGGAAGAGTATACCTTCAAAAAACGCGAGCCAAACGCATTGAACCGATTAAATGTGTATGTTTAGTTGACTATTTGGCATATGTGTGTTCAGTTGCGTGTTGTAGGCAACTAAACACACATACATTCATGCAATTAACTCGTGTATTTTGCAGGTATACATAGGGGAAATGTATACTGATAAAAACGCTCTCTGTATATATATCTACAGAGTGTTAAAAAATATGGAACCTGTTAAATATGTTCGGAATTATTTATCGAAATAATGTTATATTGGAACACATAATAAACATTTACTCGAACGAAATCAGCAAACCGATGACAACAGACAGAACTTGTATTTACCTAATTAATACCTATTGATAGTTGTTAAAATTTTGAGGTTAGCTGTCAGACTCTTCAAGATTCAGCACAAACTTGACTTTTTTTTAAATATCATGGGTATTCAAAATTATTATTTATAATGAAATTTAAAAATTGTTTTAGTTGACATTCAATTGCAATAAAAGAAATGTTGGTTTATTGATAATAAAATTTAAGAATTGGTTTAGTTGACATTAAATTGCAATAAAAAGAGACAAAGAACGTATTTTTTTTTATCTAACGGTGAATTTATTATTTGTTTGATCAAATTATTCATAAATATTTCAGCTAGTAATGGGTTCACCATTGTTCGATTGCAATAAAAGAGATCTTTGTCATGAATATACAATAATATTTATAACACTAAATAGTTACAGGATAATATACGGATTGAACAGTGTAAACTTAAAAATAGTTGATCTTTGTCTCTTTTATTGCAATTGAACTAAACCAATTCTTAAATTTTATTAGATCATTACATCCTAACATTAAAAAAGAAACGGATGAAAACATTAACATTTTAGACTTGTCTATAACGAAACCTAATAATTCACCAACACTTATAAATTTTGTGTGAATTTGCCTTTTTTTATACATATTTTTTGTAATGTTTTTAGAGCGTCACACATTTCTTATAAAATTTTGAATATGTAATTATAATTGTAATTTGGAAATGGAGATTCCGTTAATAAAGTAAATTAAAAATTATTATAAATAGAAAACAGTATTCATTCACTTGGTCATAGTTATTTAAATATATTAAATAAAAATGATTTGAAAATAATTAATAAATTATTTTCACATTTAGCTCTGTGACTTTTGACTTACGCTACGTAAGTACCTTAAACAAATGCACATTAAAACAACTACTTCCCGGGCTAATACCCACGCTGGACATTGAATTACATAATGTACACCTGCTGTTGCACATCAATAAAATATTGCATAATGCAACAAATTTTGATCTTTTTAATTAATTTGATTCAATTCTTTTCGTTTAATTTTATTCGGTTTTGATTTAAATTGAATTAATTTGGTTTAATTTAATTTAAATTGATTTAGTTTAATTTGATTTAATATAACTGATTTAATTTTGCTGATTGTATTTGAATTAATTTAATTGATTTATTTTAACATCTTTAAATTATGTAAGGCATAGCTGTACTGACGAGGGATAGATCCCGAAACACGTGTCTGCAGATGGCCTTATATTATGTAACGTTCCTTTTGTTGTTTTTACATAAAACTTTTCTCGGATCAAAATTTGTTGCATTATGCAATATTTTATTGATGTGCAACAGCAGGTGTACATTATGTAATTCAATGTCCGACGTGGGTATTTGCCCGGGAAGTAGTTGTTTTAATGTACATTTGTTTAAGGTACTTACGTAACGTAAGTCAAAAGTCACAGAGCTAAATGTGAAAAATAATTTATTAATTATTTTCAAATCATTTTTATTTAATATAAAAATTATTAGTTGGCTCTGTATCTTGAAAAATTTTGACAGCTCGAGTCAAACTTTTGACAGCCATGACTAATTAGTCAAATACATTTTTCAAACTCCATATTAATCCGATGAATAGTAAATTCAGCTGGTTCCATATTTTCTGAACTCCCTGTTTTATATTCGTAAAATCATAAAATATAATAAATTTTATTTTAATGTAATTTATAATAAATTTAAATTGGGGTAGCTCCCCACTGAGCAAAACGGGCGTGAAAATGTTGAATGCGGCCGTACGCATTTATTGAGGACAATAGATTGTGTATTTTCGAGAAAAGTAAAAGCCTGTGTTGTTTGCGTCTTATGCAAATAATTCGGTATAGTCGATATGCGACAGGCGGAAAGACCGCTGGCCGATAGCCAATTCGAGAACAAGATAATCACGTTTTGTGTGTAGAAGAGTATTTCTGATGCACGCACACAAATTTAATTTATTTTTTTTCAATAAAAAAAAATATTTGAAAACAATAAATTATTATTAATTATAATTTTGAAAATAATTAATAAATTTTTATTAATTATTTTCAAATTATAATTAATTAATAATAATTTATTAATTCACATTTAATGAAATTAGGCATAAGGTGGCGCTTGCGTCGTCTTTAATTTATTATGAGTTTATTAATTGTTTTCAAATATTTTTTGTTTCCGTTTTATACAAATATCTTTATTCAAGGGACTTTTACATTATATTAAGTACAGTATTGTATAATATAATACGGTATACAGGGTGAGTTTTTTTTATGTTCTCTATGGGGATCTCGAAAACTATAAGAGATAGAAAAATGGTTAAATGGGAAAGAAGTGTAGTTTTATAAGACGAATAAAATGACACTTTCAAAATATTTGAAAAAGTCAAGGGTAACTAGATATTTTGAAAAAAGTAAAATGTGTCAATTTTTTTAAATCAATATATCTCTATTATTATCATAGATAGAAAAAAAACTGTAAAGGACAAAGTTGTAGAAAATTTTACACAGATTAATAACAAAAAATAAAAAAAAAATTCGCCCATATTTTGGGAGATATGACACAAACTTACCTTTTTTTTAAATGGAAACAATAGTTGGCTATGACTTTATTAAAAGGGATATTTTTTCCCTTTAATTCGATATAACATATGCCATAGTTATTTTTAAAATAAAATAAGTTACAGTCGTTTTTAATTTTACCATACACCAAAAAATAGTTAGCCATGAAAAAGACAAAAGTAAAACAATTGCAGTTGTTTATTCTAAACACACATTAATTCATTTCCATATTTGGTTTGTTTCGATAAGTTTGTTTTGTATTTTTTTGGTGTTGTAAGTTTTTTAAAGTGATAATGAATTTTTCCAACGAAGAAAAGCGTGATATGCTTGTTTGTTACATTCAGTGTAATAAAAACGGTATTTTGAAAGTGTCATTTTATTCGTCTTATAAAACTACACTTCTTTCCCCATTTAACCGTTTTTCTATCTCTTATAGTTTCCGAGATCCCCATAGAGAACATCGAAAAAAACTCACCCTGTATAATTTGAGGTTGTCCTTTTATAGGCTATCGACCCGAGGTCTTTCTGCAATAATAAATTATTATTCATTATTTTTAAATTATTTTTATTCAATTTATTTAAATGACTGGCCAAGTAAATGAATAATGTATTTGTCAACATTTTATTCAGTAAGTATTATTATTATTATTAAAAAATAAGGTTTTCGTGTTTTTCTTTTCCAGCATTTTGTTCAGTAAGTATTATTATTATTAAAAAAATAAACTTTTCGTGATTTTTTTTTTCAACATTTTGTTCAGTGAGTATTATTATTATTATAAATGTTGTTATTATTATAAAAATAATAGTTTTTAGTTGTATTTTAAATTTTTAACTCGATTTAAGTTATAACTAAACAACAACTCGTTCGTAATATACAAGTCTATCGACATGTCAATTTAATAGTTACAATAATATTTATAACATACCCTCAAGTAGCCCATCGTAAGTTTAGTCAAACTATTGGGGCTATTACATATGTGAAACGTTAAATTTAACGTACACATTATTAGTTATCAGCACATTCTAAGAGATGTCACTTTCACTAAAATTTATATTTAAAAAAAAAAATTGATAAATTCTTCGATTTTTCGTTTCCGCTAAATTCTCCTCTTCTATTTTTTTTTTTTAATTTTCACTGTAGTTTCTTTGACTTTCTGTCGATTTTGTCTTTTATACAAAAATGCATTTTATTCAAACATTTATTCCAATTTTCTGAATTTGTTGTTCTTACTAATTTTAAATGGTAAATCATACGATAGAATTTCGAGGTAATATTAAATATTACTATCAAGAAATCTTCACGAACTTTGTTACAATATATTACTATAAAAAAAAATGAAAATATTTGTTGGTGAGTCACGCACTCACCAACAAATATTTTCAATTTTTGTTACAATAAATGTACATGAATAAATTATTAAAAATCAACCAATAAAACACAGATTAGATTGAATAACTTTAAATTCTCGACTTTCATAATTATAATAAATGTACATTTTGAATTATCTTCAAAATAGGCTGATAACCCGAAACTACTCGAGAATTAAAAGTTATCTGTGTTTTTAATTATTTTTAATAATCTATTCATATTTATTATAAGTTTACCTTAATTTTAACATATTTTTTTACAAATTTACAAAGGTTACTGGGTTGCATGGTTAAAGATAAACCAATGCCTATGTGTGTGTGGAAAAAAAATATTTTTTTATATGGAATAGCCCCGCATTTTTCAATTAGAACTAAACTTAATATGAGCTGATTTTATTAATAAACAATATATCCTTCGTTATTTTTACAACTTGACGATTGTTACTTGTAGTTTTTTTTTTTTTTAATTTTAGAATAATGCGTCTACATACTCTACAGTCACATGACATCACTGTATACGGCACAATCAAAAACTCGATAAATCAAACGCTTATCACAATTATGATCGGAGAGCACGCGAAACAATAAAAAAAAATCAATCTCCTGCTTTTTTTTATATTCGTTTCCCTTCCTCGAAGCTAGTGCTAGTGCACGAATAGTTAATACTTTACATGATTTTTTTTTTTTCTGTAGTCGCGCTAATTCCTAATACTTATATATTTTACTTTTTTTACACGAATGATTTATGATGGGAGGGGGAGTTACATTTTGTTTATTTTGAGGATTGTTGTTTTTACGCTGCCACTTGTCGATAAGAAAACAATAAACCACGCATCCAGGTTTGTTGTTTTTGTTAAAATGTGTTTTAAAGGGTTGGTTGATTTAATTCAAAGAGCTTGATTAATAGCAATCATCATAAATGAAAGACAACGCGAGCGCCATCTTTGGCCTAGTTTCATGTGGCATTGTCAACGATTTTGGGTCTACAAAGTAGACGAGCGAAAATCATTGTTTCGTCCATTAAAGGAAGGCGAAATTAATACCTTTAATTTGCTTTAATTCAATGTATAATTTACTGAAAACCCTACACCCGTATGGGTGGAAAGGGTCATTGAATATATATATATATATATACACACCCTGTATATATATATATATATAGGGTGTTTCAAATTCGAGTGTCACCATGGGGATCTTGCTTATTATAAGAGATAGAGGGTAGGTTTAAATTTGGAACTTTTGCAGAATTTCATGCTGATTAATATCCCATTGAGAAAACTGGGCTAAGTTTTTTTGTTTTCGAGAAATGTCAAAAAACCGAAAAAATCCATTTTCTTTTTTTATTTATATTTTCGTTATTTGAAGCAATATTTTAATGCAGTGAAGATATTCTTATAGCGCTTTTTTATAATCTAATCGATGGCGTACTCGGTTCATCTGGACCATCATCAACTTTCTTATTTCTTATGGACGCCATATTGATTTTTTATCAGATTAAAATGCTCTATTTTTTCTGATTACAATGATATTACATAATATACCTTTATTTTTATAATCAAAAGATATCTTGTCAAAAATTATTTGTAATAACACTATTTGAGTTAAGCTTGCTATAAACTCTATGGAAATTAAGAGATAAATTAAACTTATACCAGTATTAGTATATGGAAGTGTTGAAAACAAAAAGATGTATTTCCATGTTTTCTAACGACAAAAATCAATATTAAGTATCGACAATAATAACACATATTATTATAATTATTATGTTTTATTTTATAATTTATGTTCAAACAAATAACAATTTTCGGTAATACATAATCGAGCGCGTTTTTTTAATATTACACACTGCCCTATAAATATTTCTTTTTGTAATTTTGTTGAATGCAATTATTATCGCTTGTCTGAGTTGCCCAGCAGAATAATATGTTTTAGAATAAACAATGTTTTTGAGAAACCCCCACAAAAAATAATCCAATGGAGATAAATAGGGCAACCTAGCAGGCCATGTCACTGTTCCGCCATTTCCAATCCAATTATTGAAATATAATGAGTTAAGATATTTTTTAATTATCCTTGCATTATGTGCTGGCTGGTATTTGGTATAAACTTAGTGGAAGGTTATCTAAATTATCGGCAACACTTGACCGTAATATTTCCAAATATTTTTCGCTGGTTAGAGAACCTTAAAAAAATATTGGCCCTATTATAGTGTCATTGTAAATTCCCGCCCAAACATTAATTCCAAAACGATACTGGGATCTGACATTACGGACTTGCTTTGGATTTTCAGTGGCCCAGTAATGTTCATTATTTCGATTAAAAATTCCGCAATTTGTAAAATGACATTCGTCGGTCCAAATGATGCTTTTTAAAAAAGTATCGTCTTCGTATAATTTGCTCATTAACCAGTTATAAAATGCAAGCCGTCTTACTTCGTCGCCAGGAATAAGCGTCTAACTTAGATGAATTTTATGTGGCTTGTAATTTGCATTTTTTAAAACTTTCCAAACTTGAGATGACAGATTTAAATTGCTTGCAATTTCACGACACGATGCTCTGGGGTTCTGGTTTACCTACAATTATTTTGTATAATAATGTTTAATGAAATATTAAAAAAATAAATATTACCATTTCCAAAATGTTATTGTTAATTTCCTCAATTTTTTTACCATATGATTTTCTATGGTTATTCAATGAACCAAACTCGACCAAATTTCTATATATTTTTAAAAAAATAGGTGCTATGGGGTTGCCTTCTCTCCGGATTAATTTTCAGATAATTTTGAGAAGCCAGTGTTGAATTTCTTCTGGACAAGTAAAATACTTGCAACATATCACGTTTTTCTGAATAACTGAATATTAATAAGAGGATATTAAAATTAAATTTTGAAAAACGATGTCAGTATTCCTTCGGTACAGCGATAAATAAATACTTCTTTTGTAGCATAAAAGAAATAAAAATAAAGAATGATTTATAAAAGAAAATATATATTATGTTATATCATTGTAATCAGAAAAGATAGAGGATTTTAAGCTGATAAAAAATCAATATGGCGTCCATAAGAAATAAGAAAGTTGATGATGGTTCAGATGAACCGAAACATGCTATTAATAAAATGAGTACGCCATCGATTAGATTATAAAAAAGTGCTATAAGAATGTCTTCGCTGCATTAAAATATTGCTTCAAATAACGAAGATATAAATAAAAAAAGAAAATCTATTTTTTCGGTTTTTTTTGACATTCCTCGAAAACAAAAAAAAACTTAGTCCAGTTTTCTCAATGGGATATTAATCAGCATGAAATTCTGCAAAAGTGCCGAATTTAAACCTACCCTCTATCTAATAATAAATATATAAATAAATAATTACAGAAAGCACAAATATACTACCAAAAGATGAGATTGGCAAATGACTGCTGGATATGGAACGAGGCTAAATATATGTTAATAAAAGATCAGTGGGCACCAAAAAACGTAAACAGAACCTAAGAAAAAGAGATAATGGAAAGGGGGGAATGGGTAGGGAGATGAGTATGAGGGTGGGGTTTTGGAACCTAGCAGGAAAAAGTCAAAGTCTTTTTGTCATCGTTCCCCGGTATACTTCTACTTTATTCCTGCTACGTTCCAAAACCCCACCCTCATACTCATCTCCCTACCCATTCCCCCCTTTCCATTATCTCTTTTTCTTAGGTTCTGTTTACGGTTTTTGGTGCCCACTGATCTTTTATTAACATATCTTTAGCCTCGTTCCAGATCCAGCATTCATTTGCCAATCTCTTCTTTTGGTAGTATATTTGTGCTTTCTGTAATTATTTATTGTGGGTAGCAGGAAAATATATAGTGGGATTAGTGGAAACGTGGATGATGAAAGAGGAGTGGGAAAGTGTAAGATTTACTGCCAGGGGGATTCACGTGGTCGGTACAAGGAACATCGTAGGATGAAAGGAAAGGGAGAGCAAAGGGCGGGATGATAGTGAGAACGAAGTCGTCCCTAAAAACTGAGGTTGTTGAATTTATAGAAGAATTTATAGAAGCCAAAACCTGTACTTTGGCGTGAGTTAAATGTCAAAAAGGCTGTGTCAAGTTGTTACCGGCGTTTCAGCGGAAACGCCGGAACTTTGATTTAATTAATTGGTTTTATAATCATTTCCGGGCAACGTAACACATTTTTTTTTACATCGGCACCCATTTGTTTTTAACTTATTAAATCAATTTAATTTAAAAATGACTAAAGTTCGTATTACATGCGTTGATTGTTGAATTTGTAATTATGTATATATCAGGGGGGGGGGGGTCGGATAATATTTGAAATTGGGAAAACACGACAATAGTTGTCCACTTGAGCACTGGAGGCGCTGAAGTCTCAAGTAGAAAATTTAAAATACTTTATTTTTGAGTTTTTACGATGATTTATTTATTATTCGTGACTTTTGTCGCCCTATAAGGTATATTTTAAGAAATATACCTTATATTTTATATTTATACTTTTAATTAAACATTAAAGATGTTCTAAATAAAGTTCAATTTGCCATATTTGATTGATGTAAATCACATGAATTGTTTTTGACAGTTTTTTTTTATTCGTCAGAAGTTTCTCCACTTTTTCTTATAAAACTACAACTGGTAAGTTATTATTTGTAGTTTAAAATACGTTTGCTTATTAATTTCTATGAATTGTATATTTTTGAAAGAATATACATAACTTAAAATTATGAACCACTCGAGCAATAATTAATTATTAATAAATATAATTAAATATTAAATTATCCTCAATTTGGTTCTCATTAATCACTTGATGAAATATGTTTACAATATTGATAATTAAATAAAATTCACTTGGTTTGTTTCACTACTATTTTTTATTCTCTCCGACTAGTTTCGACTTATCGTCATTCTCAAGGAGTAAATAATAAAATAATAAAATATTAAATACTCTCAAAATATAAATAATAAACCGAAAACATATTTTGAGAATTTTTTATTATATAGTTTATGCTTTTTACAATATTTTCTATCAGAAAAAAATGTATTTAATATAGACGTTTTTGGAGTAATATTTATATCCATATTTTTCTAGATTCTTTAAGGAAAGGAGTTCATAAAATTATCCAGCTGAGAGATATCAATTAATTCAAATTATAACTGTTGTTAATAAGTTTTAATTAATATATGAATGTAATAACAGGTTAAATGATACTTTTACTTAAAAATATTGTTGTTTTTATATGTATTTTTTCAGATAATTTTATTAATTGCAATTTCTTATTTGCATGATCTACTCATATTTTTTCTGTAAAATAGCACATTTATAAAAAAAAACTTTTATATAAATAATTTGAAGTAAAATAGTGAACAAAAAATTATAAATAGAAAAATGTTCAAAAGTCCCGCCATTAGTTATATTATAGTGTGTATATGAACCTAACCTCAAAAACCTTATAAAGGTTTGAAACTTGAGAAATAGTTGTCCACTTGAGCACTGGATGGCGTTGAGTGCGTTTCCCCCTAAATACATGGATCTGGCCTTCTTATACTTTATCTCTATGGTATATATTTTAATTTAAGGTTAGGTAGATTTTTTACGATTTAAGGTTTTTCCCCTGTAAAAATTTTGCACTCTCATAAAAGATATTTAATCCTTAGTTACGCCCAAGAGAGCTGTACTAAACATTTTTCCAGGTATTCGTTACGCCCCAAAAATGCGCTCGGGCAAATCTTTTAATCTCTCTAATGACCCGCCCGGTTGTTTGAAAATACCCGGGCTATTATCCGACGTAATTTTGGGAAAGTACGTGAGGAATGCTTTGATACAGCTACGGCATTATTTAGATTTAAATTAAAAAATCTAAATTTTATAAATTTTATTTATCTTGATTATTAATTCCTCACCACTAATTTTGAAAAAAAAAAAATTTCTCACTATAAATATTTTAAAGGATTTTTTTGTGCATATATATATATATATATATATATATATATACAGAGAGGTTTTTTTAACGGTATACATATCCCCTATGTATACATGTAAAATACCCAAGTCAAACGCATTGATGTACGTGTTTAGTTGCCTATAATACGCAACTCGAACAATGATTTATTTCGTTGCGTTTTTGAATAGAATAAAGAGAACGCAACATACAACCTTCCAAAGAAAATTTGAATCATCCTAACTGTGGTATTCGGAAACTTTGATTCATTGAAATGTCTTATCCTCCTCTAGTACTGTTGGAATTGCAATACACGCTTGAAATTCGACTTTTCTTCATTTGTATACATTTTCGATCAAATATTTCACACATTTTGAAGTTTACGTTTGACGTTTAGTTGTGTGTTATAGGCAACCAAACATACACATATCAATGCGTTTGACTTGGTTTTTTTTGCAGGTATACAGTTCGCCTAATGTATACTGATAAAAAAACCTGTCTGTATATATAAAGCACTATCGATTATAAATAAAGAGGGAACATCGTCGATTTACTACCAAAAATGGTAGAAGTCCTATCGTTGGTACGGTAGCGGCAATTGCATTTAGTAAATTAAAAAAATGTAAATATTATATTTTTACTTTTTGTAATTGAAAATTCAATTATGTGGTTGCAGCTCCGTACTGGTTCCTGGCGATTGGCAAATTGAGGGGCGCATGCGCGCACCCTTGCGTTGGCTGAAGATTGCTGCACGCGCACCTATCTTAGCCAATGGGAGAAGGACGATCCCACCCCGATTGAGGAACCCTCAAACGGGACAGTGTTTTTTTTATTCGTCAAAAGAGCGTAATCTTGTTTTTTGAACCAAGTGGTGTTGTTATTTTTTTTTTCAAAATATTTTTTTTGTTCTTAAATACCTTTTCATTTTATTTTTTTTTTACTTTTGAAATAATTTTTACTAGAGTGCATTTTTTTTTAATAAATCGTAATTCTTTTGTTATATTTGTTTTAACGAATGAAATTCATTATTGCACCTCCAACCATAATTAAGTGAAAGTGTGCACGAGATCAGAGACGAGTCCAATAAGTAAGGCAACGTAGCTCGAAAACTTAGAACAACGAAGGTAAGTGCTTTTATCTTTTTAATATCATTGAGCCAAGCCGGAGGTAAACAGGAAGCAACACCTTATTATTATTATTTCGCGTAGCGTGGTGCGCACCCCAGTTACAAAGTGGAGGTAAGGGATGTATACATTAATAAGAACTGGACCGAAGTGCAAAAAGTGCTAAATGAGACGGTCATATGTGTTGTGGGAGGAGATTTTAATCCGAGAATGGGGGAGCTCGGGGGTGAGTTAATACGTCTTAAATTAAATTTATAAACATGGAAGGTAGAAGAATGAGGAATTGGTTAATAGAAGAGGGATGGGAGATGTTGAACGGGTGCACTAAAGGTGATTGGGAAGGAAAGATAACATATGTGGGACAACAAGGGTCATCTGTCATCGATTATGTTGTACTAAAGGAACTAAATAGGGAATAAGTTAAAAGAATAGAGGTGAAAGAAGTCTTGGGGTCTGACCATTTGCCAATAATGGTAGAGATACAGATGGGAGCATTGTGACGAAGGCACACCCGACACAGCCGGGCACACGCTGATAGAATATAAGCCATGGAATTTGAAACGGTAGGCCTTCCAGTCCGCACTGTCTGCCAGAATCACTGATAAACAATATGCTGGAATTTCACATTTAATGAAACGTTCAGTCACCATTCACCTAGCGTATGGATAACTAGTGAAGGCCATTTCGGTTTTTCGAACCTCAAATCGTTGACGATGCCACTTGAAATTAGGCAAAAGGTGGCGCTTGCGTCGTCTTTAATTTAATATGCTCGAAGACAATAACAAGTGTCATGGCATTTACCAGCTGGATTCAGGAAGCAACATGAGGCCACTAAAGTGAATGTCGATATTTTATTGTATTAATTGTTAAACGGTTTGATTTTGAGAAATTATTATTTTATAATTTTTATTCTCAAGTAAGGTTATGTTACTAATTTTCATTAATTTGTTTATTTACAAGCAGCTGTTAAATATGATTGTTCTTTCATCAAAGCAATCGTGATATGTGCTGTTAAACCAAATTTGGATTGGCCTGTGGAGAAATATCATTTCTTTTTTCCAAATTTAGCTCTGATTTTTGACGTACGTTAAACAAATATGTTACCGAAATAGTAAATCTATCTACAAAAATTGCTTCCTTTAAGGACAGAAAAAAGACTTGACTCTGGTTGATAGCCAGATTAATACCATCATGTATTTATATTAAATGCTATATTGCAAAGTGTTGTTGTTTGAATAAAGATGCTTGTACATACCTTTGACTATATAAATATGGACTGCTAGTCCCCCTCCATTTCTCATATAAACATTGCTCAATATTTGTATCCAAGTGGGAATCCGACTAAGCCCCGCCACCAAAAAGGTGGGAAATTCAAAAACTGGTGAGCAGAAAAACTACAGATTGATATTCAATAGAATTTTCATGCATATAATTATTTCTTATACAATTTGAATGGCTTTTAACATCGATATTTGCGTTTTTTCAATTTATTTGGGCCGCGAAAGGGCGGGCGCTCCCCGCCCGTCAGCAGTTTTACATAGTTTATAACGTTTTCAATGCATGGAAAGACGACACGATGCTCCCATGTGATTTTTTTTTTATCAATTTTGAACGAATTTCGGTTAACGACGGCAGACCCAACCGTAACCGTAAACATAACCTCAACACGCTGTCACATCGACATATACTTCTGTAGTCGAATTGCAGCCTTCCACAAAGCAATATATTGTCATGTTTTTAAAAACTTTCGAGGTATCACAAGATTTAAATGCAATAGACTTACACACAGCTGACTCGAGCGCAAAATGGCTTCCATTTAGTACTTGGCGCCACCGTCAAATGGATTCAAACGTGAAGCTAGTGTAAGCAGTCCATTTTATATAGTCAAAGTTACATATATTGTATCCTGAAATTTTGAATGCAGACGTTTGAATGCATTTAATTGCCACGTTCGTTTTTTGCATAATAATAATAATAAAAGAGATGCAATACAAACACATTACTCACATTCAAAATTTTAGAGGATGGGTCTGTATGTTGCTCCCCTTAATTAAAAAAAATAAACAAATATAACACAGCAAATACACAAAAAAATAAAATAAAAACAAAAAAAATATAAATAAAAGGACGAAAAATAAAAATATAATGAAAAAATCATTTACGTTTATTATTTCATAATATGTATATATGCATATATATATATTATTTGTATAATCGAAATTAACATATGTATCCAACTATATTTACATAAATTAAACTAAAGCTAAATCAACATTAATAAAGATGTAAAAACTCGCTGTTTAAATAATTCCATTTATTTATTTATATCATTATTTTTTTTTTTTTCAGTGAAACAACGAAACGCGTGCCCCTCCTTCTTGATTCCGTAAAAAAATATTTGATTCGTTTCTATCGTTCACAATAACTAATTAACAACATTACATTAAGGCGTACGCAGCTATTCAATCATTTATATTACAAAAGTAAAAGAGAAAAGAAAATTATATACCCGGGTCCGAACCACTGTGAGACCTCCTCCCTCGTTTCCATCCCCTCGTAAGTCAAATAATTAAGTAGAGACGGCTCGCGGGTTTACTTCCACGTGAAGTATTAACAAAACATATCCATGCTAGATCAGTGGTTCTCGATATTTTTTTTTGTGTGGCGGCACCTTGAAATTATTAAAGAAAAGTAATCATTAAAGAACTTTGTAATTATACAGGGTGATTCAGTTTGGTGTTAAACGCCATTTAAAGTTTTTTTTTTCAATTTTGACTGTAAAATATAACAAACCATATGTATTTGTAAACAGCAAGAAATTCTCTATTTAATGGTGTCACCTAATTGACAATAAGATAACAACTGTCAAAGTAGCGATAGTCAACTTTTTTTTTTTTCAAATGACACCATATTTATTTTTTGTTCATTCGGATAGCGGGTACTTTCCTGCACCCTGCACATTCAACGCGAATTCTTTTTTTTTGTTGATATTTTCTTATTTTAATAAATTTTTTTTGTTAGCTAAGCGATAATTGTGATGGCACAATTTCGGTAGCATATTTTCTTTTAGGGACGCACACAAAATGTGAAAATTAAATTAAATAAAAAAAAACATTTAAGTAATAGATTTTCATATTCATATTTATATTTTTGCATATTTTCTTTAAGGGGCGCATATAAAATGTGAAAATTAAATTAAATACATTCAAGTAATAGATTTTCACAATCTTCTCTTGATTCCAATTTCTTATCATTAAGAAAGTGTTGCAATCGAATGTTTGAAATAAATAAAATTAATAAGTAACAATAAATTGATGTTTTTGAATAAATTGAGAAGAATTACAGATATTAATAGAATATGTTGCACACAAAATGTGAAAATTAAATTAAATAAAAAAATTCAAATAATAGATTTTCACAATCTTCTCTTAATTCCAATTTCTTATCATTAAGAAAGTTTTGCAATACAAGTAAAATCTGGTAATAATTGTGATGGCACAATTATCGCTTAGCTAACAAAAAAAATTAAAATAAGAAAATATGAAAGAAGAAATAGGATTCGCATTGAATGTGTGTGATGGCACAATTATCGCGTAGCTAACAAAAAAATGATTAAATTAAGAAAATATCAAAAAAATAGGATTCGCATTGAATCCCGTAAATTAAATCGTGATGTTTTGAATTCAAGGAGTCTTGCATAGAAAGGAGTTATGTTTAGAAGTAGGTGGTGGGCATTTTGAACACTTAATGAAGTAGTTTATTTATTTTTTTTATAATTTTGGTTTTTTTTTAAATAAACCGATTTGGATATTTTCTTATTTTATTCATTTCTTTTTGTTATCTAAGCATATAGTTGTGATGGAAATTCGGGTGCAGGAAAGTGCCCCCACCCGAATTGAAAAAAAAAAATAGATGTCATTTGAAAAAAAAATTGACTATCGCTACTTTGACAGTTGTCATCGTGTTGTCAATTTGGTGATACCATTAATTAGAGAAATTCCTGCAGTTTACAAATATATATGGTTCGTTATAATTTACTGTCAAAATAAAAAAAAAGATAGAAAGAGGGTGGAACACCAAACTGAATCACCTTTATAAGGCAGAGCTGTATTGACGAGGAATGAAATCCCGAAACACGCGTCTGCAGATGGACTTATATAACGTATTTATTTTAACTTAACTGGATCAATGGTTCTCAAAATTTTGTGTATGGTGACACCTTGAAATTATTAAAGAAAAGTAATCATTAAAGAACTTTGTAATTATACAGGGTAATTCAGTTTGGTGTTCCACCCTCCTTCTACCTTTTTTTTTATTTTGACAGTAAATTATAACGAACCATATATATTTGTAAACTGCAGGAATTTATCTTTATCTAATTAATGGTAAGTTTTTTTTTTAAATTTTAACATCGTTATATGTTTCTCTCTACTTCTCAGTGTGAGGTGTAATATTTATTTAGCACGTTTTTATTATTGTAAACACCAATGAGATTATCGTACCAATCTTAATCTTGAACTGTCGAACTACTTGGGATAAAGTTGACTTGTGTTTTTATTATTTATGATGATTTATGGTAAATGCTTATCATTTTGTAGAAAGGAGATTTCCGTAAAATAAATTAAACTATTGTTGCTGTTAGTTGTTGAAAATTCATTACGTATATTAAAATAAAATAAAAAAAAGTTATTTCGAAAAATATTTTCTTTATTCGCGATAATTGTT
This sequence comes from Philonthus spinipes, assembly GCA_963082785.1. NCBI lineage: Eukaryota > Metazoa > Arthropoda > Insecta > Coleoptera > Staphylinidae > Philonthus > Philonthus spinipes. The sequence goes on from OY720308.1 coordinate 16,571,891, forward strand.
TTACCACTTTGCTGCTTCTTCTTCTTCGCCAAAGCGTTGAAACAATTGCCACAAATAAAGACAAATAATTTTTTGAAAGTGATTTAATTTTATTTTTTAATTTTTTGCATTCTCGACACCCAATACGGGTAAAAGAGGATAAGATTAAGAAAGAAAGAATTTTTTGCATTAAATATTTTCGATTAAAAAATTCTTGCCTTATACAATATGTTATTACTATCCATTATTGGACATTTGTTTTAAAGTACTGATGCAACACAGGTCAAAATGTTATAAGCTTAAGATGGAATAATTTATTAATTATTTACAAATAATCTTTTCCTTTTATTTAATTCAATAAGAATGTGTTTTTCGTGGGCGGAAAGACCTTCGGTCGATAGCCCATGACAGACTACTAATCCACCAATATATATTGTAAATATAAATATTTGTAATGAATTGTAATTCTGCTGTCTGAATAAAGATGTTTTGTGTTTTTCAAAGTAAGTTTCTTTCGAAAGACTTGTTTAAAATTGTCTTCAAATGTTTGTTATTCTTTGTTTTTATATTTATAAATGTAGATAATTTCATTCAATAAGAATACAATATAAAAAAACAGCAGTAAAATTTTAAGTGTCGTCTTTTTATCATTTCTAGTGTCTTTACATTACACTTCGGAGGTGTAATCCGTATTATGTTAGTGCCCTCATAGCGCCGTGCTCAGCTCAATGCCATCTTGAATAATAATTTCATTTTGTATTTTTTTTTTCTGTGATAAATAAAGATATTATTATTATTAAAAATCTTGTTGCTCTCTCTTCAACAGCGCAGTGACCTTTCGGCGCGCTTTACAATGGTCGCGTTCAGGGAATTGTAGCGATTAAGCGCTTTACGAAAGCGGTTTCCCTGAACGGTACCGCTTTATGTGTGGCGCTGCAGCGCTTTATCAAGTGGTAAAGCTTATATTTTTGCTTTTCAAGCCGTGCAGCTGTAAACAAAACCGCCATATTTTCGTGAGCGACCTTAACATCGAAAGCGTATTCAGGGAACATCAAGCGCTTTGCGCTGTAGCGCTACATCTTTAAAATTTCATGAACGCGATCATTGATTGTTGAATCACGTATGCGTGCGCACTCAAAAGCATTTAGTATCTAGGTTCTTGCCGCTTAAGTATAAACACGGCCTAAGGTGGCCACTTTGAGAACCACTGTGCTGGACGAATGGTGGTTTTACATGTTATTAAATAATCGCATAACGTCAACTTGCAATTGTTTATTACCGTGAGTGTGTAGTTAACCCGCGAGCCGCCACTGTAATTAAGGAATAAAATGAAGTATCTCTATAATATTTTTTGTTTGTGAAACTTAAAAAAAACTGTTGTTTTATTTACAAATAGTGTATTGTGGAGTTTCATCAAGTAAAAGCCTCAACCATCGATTATTTAAAATGAATATGGCGTTCGTGATTTAAATCAAACACACATTTAAAACAAAAACGAAATAAATTGAAGCGATTCTATTTTGTTTATGATATGTTTTTATTTAATGGTGTTCGCGATTTGATGTTATAATTTTTTTTATTATTATTTTAAGAAATAAATTATTCTGGATATGCAGAAAGACCGAGAGTCGATAGCCGTTTTTTAAAATAACGTACAATACAAGGTGTGCATAAAATGAGTGAAAACCTTCAGGTAACTCAATTCATTAATTAATTTTTAATAGAAAATCCAAATAAAAAAATGTTGTATGATTCTTCATTGAGGCTCACGAAGTCTTCGGAATTTTAAATATGTGACTATAAATTAGTATTGTTTTTTTAAATATTTTGTAAAAAATCAATAGCATTAACAATCAATTAGACACGTGTATAATCCCATTGATGTAAATGATTAATAAATCGGATATTTTTACAATTTTATAACTTCATCAGAAGCATTCTTTTAATGAAAATAGGTCTGGCAACGACGCACGCTCGTTTGTATGCAACACCTCCAGCGGATGATGTAGCAGTTATAAACAGGATAAATGCACACTTGTTTGATCCAGTGTTACCAAATGTATAGTTCTTTTAAGTGGCCCGTGAGGCTTAAGGAAGGACCGTGTGACTTATTTTCGTTAATATTTTTATCTAAAAATTAGTCAAAGAGTCACGCTACCTAAAGCTTTTCACTCAGTTTCTGTACACCTTGTATAATAAAACAATTATATTGTTAATTTACTTTACATAAAATTATCTGCAGAAATAGAGATGCTATACAGAGTGTTAAAGCGAAACCGCACACTAAAAGTATACGGACTAATATTTAATGTATTGTAATAGAATTTTTTTACATGGACCTATTAATATCAAGATAGGAGAGTGCCGTAAGTGAACGTCAGTGCGGCCATTTTATCCAGCGATATCTGGCGATAAATTTAAAACGTAATGAATTATTAATTTTATTTATAATATTTCACACATTATATTTATTTGTTACACAGCATTAAAATAATCTTTTATAGTATATGAGAGCATTGTACAATGGGCGTATTTACAAATAAAATCACATGTTCATTTGTAAGTTATAAATGTACTTACACATGAAAAGTTATTCCTTTTGTTTTTTTTGCATTTTACTTGCATTTTCAATTTTTTGTAAGTTTTGTTTTAACTTTCCATAACTACACATCGCGGCATTTTTAATAAACTTATAAATTAAACTTACACACAACAATGTAGTGCTATGCCGTTAATTGACGTCGCCGGATAAAATGGCGGATTCTCCCTCACATTAGACTCCGTCCAGATATTAATAGGTCCATCATTCATCAGTCCATCATTTATTTAAAATATTCGATTACTATAATAGTAATCGAATATTTTAAATAAATTGTTCTCTATTTATTCAAAAAAACATCAATTTATTGTTGCTTATTAATTTTATTTATTTAAAATATTCGATTAATAGGTCCATCATTTATTTAAAATATTCGATTACTATAATAGTAATCCCCGATAAATGATGGACCTATTAATCGAATATTTTAAATAAATAAAATTAATAAGTAACAATAAATTGATGTTTTTTGAATAAATAGAGAACAATTGCAGATATTAATAGAATACGTTGCATTAATAAAATTGTCGTATACTTAATTTTGCAGCAACAAAAAAGATCGACTTTGTCCAACTCTAGAGAATACCCCGTTTCAATAGATGTTTATGAAAATTTTACAGTGTTAGTAATTTTTGAGAGTGATCGAATTTCAACAATCATTTTCAGTATTTTTTCCTTGTTTAATTTTAATTCATATTAAAAATATAATTTTTAATTAAATAAAAATCTCACATTTAAAGAAATGTTCAGCCAGCATTCATCTAGCGTATGGATAACTAGTGATGGCCATTTCCTCATCAGACTAGTGTATTCCATGTGCAATGCCTTGATGAAGGCGACTGATCGGAAATTGTGTTAAAATAACTGTGACCAAGTGAATAAATCCTTTTTCTATTATTATTATTATTATTAATATAAATTAAATTTGATGTAATGTATGTATTAATAATAAAAATTAAATTTGATGTAAAAACTATTGTTTATAAAATTTAATACGTATTTCACGTAACGCGTTACAGATGCATAGATTGAGATGTATGTGTCCTATTAAAAAAAAAAACATTCAGATAAAAAATTAACCATTGTTCTCATATATAATTAATGGTTTTAATATTTAGACATTGGTAGTTCATATTGTATGAAATAAATATGAATAATTTATTAAAAATCAACAATAAAACACAATTAAATTAAAATTTAAAAAATTAATATATCTATTCATGTAAATATCCATGGAAATTTTAATAAAACGAATTTTAAATTCTCTTGAAAATGGGCAAAACTAGTCGAGAATTTAAAGTAAAATTGAAAAATTGAAAATTGTCGTAAATTGAAAGACTGTTATTGAATCAGTCTTTCAATTTGTGATTAAACACTTCACTTAAACTAAAAAAACCATTCACAGATTAGGAATGTTTTTTTTTTGAGTTTAAGTCAAGTGTTTAATCACAAATTGAAAGACTGTTATTCCTTATTTCACAATTTATTTTATGTTAGATGTACATTTCGAGACACAAAGTGCTCATTATCAATAACAACAGTTATCCAATTTGTAATCTAATCTGTGTTTTATTGGTTGATTTTTAATAATTTATACATATTTATTTCATACAATATTCTCGAGCTATTTTTTTTTGTATCTTGTTGATTTTGGTCAGCCTCAATTTCCCGGGAAAGTAAAAATACACAATAAAAATCAAAATATCCAATCTGTGAACTCGATAATCATTAGAATTGATAACAAAAATGCCTGCTATGTCACTCTGAAGTTACATTTCAATTTAATTTTTACTTTCCCCTGTCCAATGGAAAGTATTGTGATCGAAAATTTTCGAATCGCAAATTTCAACGGATTTGCACGTTTTGAGGTCCATTCCAGCGAGTCTTAAAAAATGTCTCCGTGTTTTCATGACAGCGCATAAACTGTTAAATGGATTGAACCCAAACGTTATATACAAGCTTTTATAACAGTGGAATGACCTGCAGAGAGTACACAGACATACATTTCTTATAATCAACTTTAAAATGAAGTATATTGAAGAAATTGAAAGTTTACTTTATGGCGCAGGAATAGCGTATTATTTCCGTAAGTAATTGAAAATTAACAATTTTTTCTTATCGTAAACTTTAAAGCGTTTCCGTTTTCTATTCACTTTCACCAGTTTAGAAAAACTAGATGACCAATCACAACGAATTAAGGCGAATTAATAATAGAATAGAATACAAAACTGAAGCTAATGAAGTTTTGTATTCTATTCTATTTGATCGAAAAATTTCTTAGAAAAAAAATTCTAAACAACATTTTTAGCAAGTTCATTTTAACCTTAAAAATTCTTTTTGCATAAAAAATTCTATTTGATTGAAAAAGATTAATTGAAAAAAATTCTATAAATGTTGTTTAGAATTTTTTTCTATGAATCTTTTTCGATCAAATAGAATTTTTTATGCAAAAAGATTTTTTTTATTTTTTTCAAACACGAGAAAAAATTTATTTTTTCGATTTTACAAATGTTGTTTAGAATTTTTTTTCTATGAATCTTTTTCGATCAAATAGAATTTTTTATGCAAAAAGAATTTTTAAAGTTAAAATGAACTTGCTAAAAATGTTGTTTAGAATTTTTTTTTTAAACACGAGAAAATTTTTAATTTTTCGGTTCTAAAAATGTTGTTTAGAATTTTTTTCGATCAAATAGAATTTTTTATGCAAAAAGAATTTTTTATTTATTTTTTTTTCAAACGAGAAAAATTTTAATTTTTTGATTCTAAAAATGTTGTTTAGAATTTTTTTTCTAAGAATCTTTTTCGATCAAATAGAATTTTTTATGCAAAAAGATTTTTTTATTTTTTTCAAACACGAGAAAAAATTTATTTTTTCGATTTTAAAAATGTTGTTTAGAATTTTTTTCTATGAATCTTTTTCGATCAAATAGATTTTTTTATGCAAAAAGAATTTTTTATTTTTTTTAAAACACGAGAAAAATTTTAATTTTTCGATTCTAAAAATGTTGTTTAGAATTTTTTTCTAAGAATTTTTTTCGATCAAATAGAATTTTTTATGCAAAAAGAATTTTTTATTTATTTTTTTTTTTTCAAACGAGAAAAATTTTAATTTTTTGATTCTAAAAATGTTTAGATTTTTTTTTCTAAGAATCTTTTTCGATCAAATAGAATTTTTTATGCAAAAAGAATTTTTTATTTTTATTTTCAAACACGAGAAAATTTTTATTTTTTTGATTCTAAAAATGTTGTTTAGAATTTTTTTCTATGAATCTTTTTTGATCAAATAGAATTTTTTATGCAAAAAGAATTTTTAAAGTTAAAATGAACTTGCTAAAAATGTTGTTTAGATTTTTTTTCTAAGAATCTTTTTCGATCAAATAGAATTTTTTATGCAAAAAGAATTTTTTTTTTCAAACACGAGAAAAATGTTATTTTTTCGATTCTAAGAATCTTTTTCGATCGAATAGAATTTTTTATGCAAAAAGAATTTTTTTTTAAAACACGAGAAAAATTTTAATTTTCATAATTGTTTGGCTTTTCCTGTTCATCTACAAGAAAAATATATATATATTTTTTGTTTCAGATGAAAATTACGAGCTTCATCTTTCTCGCCGATTGGAGTTGCACAAATGTAAATAAAAAACCTGCTGCGTTTGAATATTTTTCGCTCAACAAAATTTCTCAAAAGTTCACTTTTTTTTTTCTATCCTAGAAAAAACTCCAAAGACGCCTTTTTAGGTCTTCTAAAGCAGGATCCTGCCTCAAATAAGTTTCCACTTTCTGCCAGACAAAAACACTTTAATTTTGATAATGACAAACTAAGGTTGTCGAAACAAAAAGCACTTTTGTCAAAACTCTAGTCAACTATCCAAGTATTTATTGTATTTAGTCTTATATAAAATCGTTATATGTTCCTATCTACTTCTCAGTGTGAGGTGAACAATCCAAATATACAAAGTAAAACCAATTTCATTTATTAAGAGTGATCTGAATGTTTTTTTGGTATTTTGTTCAAGCGAGACATATATCTCGACTTATGCATCTGTAACACTTCACATGAAACACCCTGTATTTATTAAATTGTCTATTTATTTTTTTTTTATTTTTAAAATAAAACCTTTCTATTTACATAAAACGACGACTTTTAATTAATTAATTATAGCTGACGTTTTATTAATTAATTCAAATTAATTTAAATGAAATTAAAATAATTAATGGTTTTAATATTTAGACATTGGTAGTTCATATTGTACGAAATAAATATGAATAAATTATTAAAAGTCAACCAATAAAACACAGATTAGATTGAATAACTTTAAATTCTCGACTAGTTTCGGGTGATTAGCCCATTTTCAAGAGATTTTTTTTCACCCGAAACTAGTCGAGAATTTAAAGTTATTCTAATCTGTGTTTTATTGGTTGATTTTTAATATTATATTCATATTTATTTCATAAGTAATTAAAATAATTTAATATTTCCAGAAAACAAACAGAAACAAAAGCTCAGTGTTTTGTTTTAAATTATTCTCAACAGAATTATTTAACGTATATTAAGTTAAATGTAACTTTTTTTTATTATTATTAAGTGAAGTGTGTATTTTATTCATCAATTTTGTAATTTAAAAATTGAGTATTAATTTATAAATTACAAAATTTATTATTTTTAATAAGTGAAGAATAGAATTGATTAAATTTTGTAATTATAAATTGTGTATTACGATGAATAATATACACAATTCCTCGAGTATTATTCAACGAAATATTCAATTTTTAAATTATGAAATTTACAAAATTCCCTGCTTCACTTAATAATAATAACAATAAGTGAAGGAATAGTCCATTCCGTACTTTTATGAAATTTACAAAATTTCTTGGTTTACTTAATAATAATAACAATAAGTGAAGTGTACTCATTATTATAATTATTATTAAGTGTAGCAAGAATTTATGTACAATTTTTAATTAAAAAATTGGATATTATGACAAATAAAATTCATAATTCCTCTAATAACTAACTAACCATCTTTATTCAAATGTGTATATGTATGTACAATAGTATACAAAAATTAGAATTATATTCTGTAGATGATGAATCGGCTATCGACCGGAGGTCTTTCAGCCTTCCTCTAATATTATTCACTCAATGTTTAAATTACAAAAATCCATGCTTCACTTAGGGTATTATTCATCATAATATTCAATTTTAAATTACAAAATTTATACAATTCCTTCCTTCAATTAATAATAACAACAATAATAAATATAATAAGGAATTGTGTAATTCCTTCACTTATTATTATTATTAAGCGAAGTAAAGAATAGTCTAATAATATTGTTATTAAGTGAAGTAAAGAATTGTCTAATAACAATGAAGTTAATTGAAGTAATTACACAATTCCTTACTTCAATTATTATTGTTGTTATTGTTAATTGTGTAATTCTTTCAATATAACGCACTTACTCAACCTCAAATTTCTTTTTTTTTTAATTGAGCAACACATTTGCTCACCCGGATTTACTCGGTTTAGGCCCAATTTTACAAACCTCAAGTAACGTTACTCTTGATTGTTTGGCAGCACTGTCTCATTAATAATCAAATGGAGAGAATCGTAGACATTAACTCCAATTCCGCGAATTACGCCTTTATTTGTAAAATTTGGCCTTATTCAGACAAGTGGCGGCATAAAAGAAAAAGCACAAACAATATCTCATGGTACGTGAGTTCATGTCACACGTATCAATGGTGAGGGCTTACGGGCTCTGGCAGTCAGTCTATGTAAATTGATGGGAGGATGAGCGAGTTTCTGAGACAAAGAAAGAGACAGACTGAGAGTAATTGAGGGATAGAGAGAGATTAATGGTTACACAGTTGAAGGACGTATTGGCTATCAGTGCTCGAGCAGCTCTATGATGGAGGCGAAGGCACTGGACGCGATACCCGCTGAGGCCATCAGGCGAACTAGCTCGTGCGCGTGCGCCATCGCTACTTCCAACGGCGGTTTCCTCGGCTTACTATTGGATTCTATAAATTAAAAAAAAAATTGTATTAATAAGATGAAAATATAAACATAGAGTAAGCATAGAAATAATGAAGTGGTGGGGATGGGTAATAGTCCAATGTGTCGCGTATGAAAATGTGAACATAAACACAAATTCGATTCCCCGATTAAATTCAAACCATTATTTACAGAATTGCTCAGTATAATTGAATCATGTCAGTACCCGTTTGTTTCACTGAATTAATAAATTAATTAAAAATAGTCGTTGAAGAAAGAAACAGTGTGAAATGCACGATTAGAGAACGTACGTTAATTTTTCATGCATCGTTTTAGAATTAGCGGAATTGCTGAAGACCACATAAATGAATGCGTCCTCCCAATGTAAATAAACACTTGAGGCACGTTTTATGGTTGATTTGTATATTTCTCCATTTATTCGGAAATTTCTTCTAACGACCGGCTAAACGTTGCCTTGGATTGACTCGGGAAATTTAAAAAGTTATTCATTTCAAAAAATGTATTAAAGATTATTATTATTGTGTAGTTTTTGATTAATATTAATCTACACCATGAAAAATCATCTTTCATTTAATTTATTTTATAAAACGAAACAAAAACACGGTATATATTTTTTTATTTATTAAATTAATGTAATTATAATTTCGTTTACTTTTATTTAAAAGTATTAGAGTATCACAACAACAATCTAACTCAAATTAGTGATTGCCCATATTTGTATAGCTATCTCTTTCTTCTAAACCGCACCCTTAAATTGGAAGTTTTTTTAAGGGATTTTAAATAATTTCAGAATTACTATTTAAACAAAATTAAATATATAATGTAACTAATATTTAAAAATCAATAATATCTTTTTTCTATAATATTTAAATTTATTGAACCATTAACTAAATTATGGACTAAATATTAATAATTAAAAATCTAAATCTGTACTTTTATATTTTATTTATTGCAAAAGATAAATACTTGTGAGTTAAAAAAACATTCTTCAAATATCATAGCATTCATTTCCTCATGATAATCAGCAGTTTTTTTTTACCCTCAAATAGCAACAATGCTCCATCAACAAAACCCAGCTTTGATCCAACGTACATAATTATAGCATTAGAGCGTTAGATATGTGGATCATCTTTAATAATCTGTTTACACGTAATTATTATGCACTGTTTTTCGAACAAAGATAAATACCCCAAATTAAATCTCTTACGCTTTTTTTTGGAGGCGAATGTGATCCCATTGCCAAGTTTGTACGGGGTTCATAATCCATCACAATAATATAAATAACACAACAAAACAGCACTAATGTAACACTAAAGAAACCCGACACGCAAGAATAATACGAAACAGAAATTTTAAAACTCGATGACGTTTAAAGTTGACGTGATCAACGGTTGTGTCAAAAAATAGTGTAATCAGCATAGAGTAAAAAGGCCATACTCTCAGCCAATCAGAGTTGAAGGTTTAAGCGTGTGAAATTTAAAACACTCCTCCTCCTAGTTATTAAACAGACCATAGTTATCCTAGATGAATGGTGGCTGAACATTTAATTAAATGTGAATTTCGTTTTCCTTGTTTTCATAAACAGGATAAGTCTTCCTTTAGTGGACGAAACAGCGATTCTCGGTCGTTTACATTGTAGACCCAAATCGTTGACGATGGCACTTGAAATTCGGCAAAAGGTGGCGCTTGCGTCGTCTTTAATTTATTATGATAAGTACACTTTATTTACAATTATACACGTAAATCTTGGTCCCGTGGTACCAAGTGAAACTCTACATTAGATCTGATTCTTTTATCGGACGGAGGGTACGACTCACCACCGATCCCTACAAGTGCGAGGGACATATGGGATTTCAACATACAAGTTGTATGTTTTCTCTAGACATTCTCGATGGTTAAAAAATGAACAGGTATTATATTTTATTAATTACGCAAAGCACCAATTGTAGCTTTTCTTTTTTTACAAGAAAATCGTTAAAAAAATGATTCTGGCAATAGAAAATTACGGTTCGTCCACGAAATTACGTTGTTTATGATAACAGGAAATCAATTAATTGATTAATTCAGTTCAACTAGGGTTTTGGTAACTGGCGATGATCATTTCGGTAATATGAAGATAAGTTCTATTCACTTTTGTTTTAATGGCACAAAATGTGTATTTTTTGTAGAGATGGGAAAAATCGATCTTTTTCTGAATGCAAAATTAAGTTTCTTATAAATAGAAAAGAGTATTTAATGTGAAAATAATTTATTAATTATTTTCAAATCATTTTTATTTAATATAAGTTTCTTATGCCCGTTTGCACCGCCTTGTTTAAGTTCTCCTTAGCGCGCATGATGTCTAAAGTCTCCTTAAATTTAAGCCGCCGAAGTTGGCGTTGGTTTCTTAGCGTTGACGTACTGCTGATTCTAACCTATAAATTATAAATTTATAGATAACGATTAAAGTAGAGAAAACGAACGAATAATGTTATAGAAAAATGGTGAAATGTATACATTCTTAAATAAATATATTGTTTAAAGTTTCGGCTCAATCCTAGTATACGTGCTACACTTCACCGTGAAGTTGGCCGCGTTACAGCGCTCATATCAGACGTTTCAAATCAAGAACGTACAGCCAGTATAATACGACTTACGACCACGAGATGGCGATTACGAATCACCCTAAATTAAATATTATTATTTATCATAATTAATAAATAATATTATGGATTATTCCATAAAAAAGGCGATCCATAGGTTAGGAAAATAAAAGGTTTTGAAGATAGAAAGCGTCGAACGTACGCTTAGTGAATGACGTGCGGATGACGTAGTTTTGTGAAAATTAAATTCAATAATTTCCTTAATAAATGCCGTTTTAACACGATAAAAGCGTGCTGAAGTGTAACACTAGTGTAAATAGGTGCGGAAAATAACAACAGAATGGTTTTTATTGTGATGGAAATACGGAAAATCAGTGACTTTGGAGCTGAATTGTGAAAAAAATACAAGTCTAAACACCCGAAAACCACCAAAAATCAACTCCTAAGATCATCATTCATCATAAAAATACCCATTTATAGGGCTTTCTTTCGAAAATAATGAAACAAGAGGTGTAGTACGTATACTAGGATCTAACCGAAGTTTCTTTTGATTACTATAATGTTTACAACGGTAATAATTACCCCAAATAATTGTGATTTTCTAAAATTAATAATAATTTTCAATGATTTCAAGGTTTGCAAGTGAGAATAATACGCTTTTGTAGTTAGGCACTGACTTTCCACTAGATTTTCCCCCAACTAAGGAGACCTTAACTAAGCGGAGATTTTATATGAGCGGTGCAATCCAATCTCCACTATTCTTTCCTTTACTTTTAAGGAACCCTTAACTAAGGAGGCCTTAAAGTAAAAAAGTGAAGTAAGGAATAACAGTCTTTCTATTTTGTGATCAATCACTTCAAGTAAACTCGAAAATATACAGTTACTTAAAGTAAAATCGGTGCAAACGGGCATTAATGCCATTAGTTATATTTAGTATTAGGAATTGTCATTTATTTATAAAGACAAATTAATTATAATTTATTGGCTGTAGCTACTTAAAATTTGTGATTTGAAAATACTCGATTACTAAATTCACTCGATTTTACCCAACACTATTTTTGTGCTATACATTCAATTATCAATAGTAGAATTGACAATAACTTATTTTCATATTAAGTACATTAATGTTTATAGGATAGTGCATACCTAAAATAGCTGAATTTAATGAAGCATACACCCGTTCTCTCTGCACAGGATCCAGCTGCCAGCCGACAGGACTTGACCATGGATTCGAGTAAGCTAATAAACTGAAGGCATCCTAAAAAAATCAGAAATAATATATTTTAAATCTTCAAATAATTGATTACAATTCATTATCACATATATTGGGGTTTCCCCCTATATTTATTTATAAAATATATGTTGATTTTTTATATAAAATAATATTTTATATTTTTGTATAAAATTAAAATCGCGATTTTGGCTGAGTAAATGAAAAAATCGCAACAAATTTGTTAACTTTCGTCATAAATTAGAAGATTATTTCAGTCTTGGCACTTGTTCTATGGCGGCGCCGCCGTCACTTGAATTCAAACGTGAAGTTGGCGTTAGCAGTTCATATTTATATAGTCAAAGTTTCTATCTATATAAGGAGGATGGTTAGCATGCGTGTGCTAACCATCCTCCTTATTAAATGTGTGTTAAATTTTCTAATAATTTTATTCATTCTCCCTTCAGATCTCTGTGAAGACCAGCACCCTTTTTGTTAATATTACCAGAATTCTTAAATTAACTTACTTCGAGCATTTTCTGATTCGATTCTGTGCTGCCTTCGTCCATGGACAGCTTCTGGCTCATGCTGTACAGTTCTCTGCCGAACTCCAGGATCCTCTCCACCGCGGGCTTACAACATTTCATACCTAGTGGCACATCTATATCTAAAATTGACCATTGCAAAACATTGTAACATTAACGCAGCTTGGTAATTGTCGAGGTAATTGTGTTATTTTTCAATAATTTTAATTGAGACAATTGTTGTGCGGAATACTTCCAGACGAAAATTATTGAAAAATAACATTAGCAACTTACGGGTGTGAAGTTAGCAATAGATTTCAAATTTATATTTTAGGCAAAGTATTACAGATAAAAATCCGAATTTTATACTATTCAGTAAAGGAAGAATCCCTTTAATAACAATGCATAATCTCACCCCAAATTTTCAACCCTTAGATTTTTAAAGTGCCCCTAAAATTGATATATTATTTAAATTAATTTTAACAATTTTCTAAGTGTTTCATAAAAAATAGAAGGCCATATTTAGATTCAGCATACATCAATTAACAAAACTAAACAATAAAATTAGGAACACCACCCCAACATAGAAAAAAAACTTCCCCTAGCACACACTTTATCCAAAATAATGATAATTTTCATTTCAAGATTTGCGACAAACTATAAGTTCCATAAAAAATCTAAGGCCAAATCTGGATTCAGTATATATCAATTAAAAAAACTAAACAATAAAATTAGGAACACCACCCCCGGAACAAAGAAAAATTCATTTCGATATTTGCGACAAACTATATATTTAAAAAAAAATCTAATGAAAATAATATTGTTCACACTATCTCGCCGACTCAGTTAAAAATTAATAAATTCTATTCCACAGATTTTTGTTTGGTATTTATAGAACATTATATTCCTTTTATTCCAATGTGGACGAGCTTGATATATGAAAAGCAAAATAATGCTCTAGTCGAAAACTGGTTCGGGTTTAACTAAAAATAATATATTACAGGGTAATTTTCATGAAAAAGCTACCCGATTCATTAGAAAGATAAGACATTTTACAATTTATGAATATAGGGAACTTAAATACAATATAAACAGGAATCGGTGTGCTACCAAACATAAGCATGCTAAGGCCAATTTGGAAGAAACGTGGAGTAAGAGAAGGAAACAAAAATCTACTTATTTTATAGGCAAAACACTCGATGGTATTGAAAAAAATGAAGAAAGAATTATTGACATATTTATTAAAAATTATGTTATTGCAAAGTACAACGGTGAAAAATTATACTTCGAGAGTTATTGCACACTCGAAGATAGTAATAATAGTCTAAATATGTGGTTGGATAATTTCACGGTAGATTATGTATTAACATTGTTTCAAACTGCATTTTTCAAAATTTTTAAGGAATACGAGGTAGACCAGTTTTTAAATTCGAAAAGAAATTTCCAACACAACTACAATGACAAAAAAGTTTATATTTCCAGTATTATTGGATAGACATTGGACGCTGGTCTACCTTGAAACCTCTCAACAATCTATATTTTATTTCGATCCCCTAACCAAGAAAAGTCGTTCAGCTAAATAATAATAAACTTAAATCTGTATTCTACCGTCTTGGATTGAACCAGACTATAGCAAATTTTCGAGAAAACCCATATCCTTACCCATTGCAGATTGACTCTTGGAATTGTGGTGTTTATATTTTATATTACTGTCGAATATTATTGCAGGATTTTGAATGGGATTGTATGTTGCATATTAACAAATATCGCACCATTCTGAAGAACACGATTCTGAAGAAATCAGATGATATATCTAAATTCTGCCTCTATTGCGCAGAGGACAATACAGACATTAGGTGCAATAAATGCAAAAGGTACTGTTGTGAAATTTGCGTTACCAATAATGCATTTATAGAGATTTGCGAGTTATGCCTTCTAAAGAGAAAACCATAAATATTTAAACAAAACTATAAATAGTATATTCCAATATCTATGTTTTTATGAAAAATATCTTATAAAGTTGGAGACGAAAATTAATATCATTTCAATTAAAGTGTGTGCTAGGGGAAGTTTTTTTCTATGTTCCGGGGGTGGTGTTCATAATTTTATTCTTTAGTTTTGTTAATTGATGTATGCTGAATCCAGATCTGGCCTTTGATTTTTTATGAAACTTGTAGTTTGTCGCAAATCTTGAAATGAAAATTATCATTATTTCAGATAAGTGTGTGTTAGGGGAAGTTTTTTTCTATGTTCCGGGGGGGTTTTCTAATTTTATTGTTTAGTTTTGTTAATTGAAGTATGCTAGATATGGCCTTCTATTTTTATGGAACACTTAGAAAGTTGTTAAAATTAATTTAAATAATGCATCAATTTTAGGGGCACTTTAAAAATGTAAGCTTTGAAAATTTGGGGTGAGATTATGCACTGTTATTAAAGGGATCCTTCCTTTACTGAATAGTATGAAATTCGGATTTTTATATGTAATACTTTGCCTAAAATATAAATTTGAAATCTATTGCTAACTTCACACCCGTTAGCAACTTAGCTAAATCCATAGGATAATATAATGTGATAGGATTTTTGTTAAAGTAATAGCACAGAGAAACATACATTTTGTCTGTGGTAACAAATAGCCCAATCCTCGGGGGATTTTTTGCATCTGAATAATATCAGAATTGATGAAATTTGTACAAATGGATGTATTACGGTGATAATTCATATTTTGCATACAAAATTTTGGTTATTTTTGCTATCTTGAAAAAAAAAAAAACCTAAAAAAAGCGTTCTCTGAAATTATGTACTTTCAAAAAATAACACTTTTATTTTTAAATAAAATGAAACAAAGATGATTGCAAAAAGGGATTGATCGAATTTTATTGATCATTGCTAAAAATGTTCCTTATTTAATTTGATTGTAATTTAAATAAGGAACATTTTTAGCAGTGATCAATAAAATGATCGAATTTTATTGATCACTTCTTCCAACTGCAAAAAAATACTTACACTGTAAGTTTTACAAACATCTATTGAAACAACTGCTTCCCGAGCATTTACCCCGCCGGACATTGGATCACACAATAGATATTTGTTGTTGCATAGCAGCACTACTGCGAATTGCAACGGTTTGAGTCGAAATTATTTAATGAAAGGAAACAACAAATAATAGTTACAAGGCTATCTGTAGACACGTGTTTCGGGATTTCATTCCTCATCAGTACAGCTCTGCCCTGTAAGCCCTTAGTTGCAGTAGTATTGCTATGCAACAACAAATATCTATTGTGTAATTCATTGTCCGGTGGGGTAAATGTTCGGGAAGTACTTGTTTCAATTACAGTGTAAGTAATTTTTACAGTTTGAAAAATATCGAAAATTTCTGCCAATAATAAAATTCGTACAATTAATTTTATTGATTATTGCCAGAAATGTTCCTTGTTTAATTTCATTGTAACTTTCATTTTTATAAAATAATTAACTAAGGCTGGCAAAATTAATCGATTAAAAAAATTTCGATTAATTGATTAAATTGTTTGTTGGGAAAATTTTCTATCCGTTTTTGATTAACCGATTAGTTTCGATTAGTCGATTAGTTTCGATTAGTTGGTTATTTTAGCCTACCGATTACTTTCCATTAGTCGGATATTTTAATCGTTTCGATTAAAAAATCAAAATTGCCAGCCTTATAATTAACAAAATTCTGAACAAATTCGTTTTTTTTTTTTTGTAATGCTAACAGAAACCAAATTATGGGGATTCAAATGGTTAAACTCGAATTTATAACACCTTGCATACTTTCGGTTGCTTTTCTTACAAGTTAATTTTCGTAAAATTCATACTTTCTGAGTTACCATTTTTTTTACGAGAACGTAAACGCCATACCAAATTTTGTACGTAAAAGACGATTTCTCATTTTGTACACCATAATACAGCCATTTATAAAATTTGCATCAATCTCAAGATATTTGGAAGCAAAATCAAACAGGAATTGAGCTATATCATCAAAGGCGGTTTCTATAGCCCAACATACTTAATGAATAAGTTTTATTTCATGTTAGCCCTACGTTACTGACTGAGAAAATAGGCATAAAATAAATATTACGCCGATTATTTTCTAAAATATCAATAAATGTATTAAATTTCTGTCTGTTTTCAGTCGATACCATCAGTTATGGTGCAAATTTGAAAAAATCATTTTGATGATGAAGGTGTAAAAGGACAATCTTTTCCTTTTACCTTCCTTAATGAAGGATCTGTTAGTGTATGTATTGTGACATACCCATATCCTCATCCTCGTTTTCTATAACCTCCCCCTCGTGACACCTATTATTACTATGGCTATTCCCGTTTTGGTACCCGTTGCTACTGGAATTATTCGCAGCCGATTTCCCGTTGGTGCAGGCCGAGTGGCCGTTCTGCACCTCGACGACGACGACGGCGGCGTCGCCGGTGTCCATCTCGACGTCGCTGTCCTCGACGGGTCGTATCACAGGCGGGGCGTCCGCCGCGCTGCTGCCGTTGAGCGCGGCGTTGTTTTGATTCAGCTCTTCCACTTTCGTCTTGTTATTGCTAAAGCTCTTTGTCGACTGTATGACCGAGGTCTGGACGGGACTGCCGGGTGAGTAGCCGCCGCCGCGGCGCGTACACACCTCCACGTCGGTGCCGTTCACCATCTCCACGAATTGGCGGCACTTGAGCATGAACAGAAGGTTCTGGTTGTTCTCGAGCAGGCCCGGGTATATCCTGCTCGTCTTGTCGATCGCTTCCCCCATTCTACCCGCTAAAACTAACTTTAAAATCCCTAAAATCACACAAAACATAAACAAACACAAATTATAAAACAAAAAACACAAGAGCCACTTACTTTGTCTATTTTTGATTGAAACAACGTCTTCGGTAAATGGTTGGTCAGTTATATTGGCGAACGCTTCTGCTGTATTACTGTAGCCGTGGTGTATTAAGTAAGTCGATACCATCCTACAAAAATATAATCATTTAGCTTGAAACAAACAAACAAAAAATTAAAATCTATCCCAAAACTGAAATTGAATTAATACTCTAGTGAGGCCATGTAGGACTTATGTGGAGAAGGGTTTCGTGTAAACATCCATTGCACATGAGTCACACGATCCTAAGCCCTAGGCAAAAGTCGTACTCAATGTTGGTGTGTATTATTTTTTTATATTACTAACACAAACATGTGTGTGTATGTGTTGTACTGCAGATTTGAGGAAAATGAAATATATTCTAACAAATTATATCGTAAGCACAAACGCACAACATAAACAAGATAGTATCTTTAATTAATTTCTCACTTAACCAACCCATGGTGAAACATTTTAAACTATAGACTATTGATTAAAACACTTGGTATTATTTCACTGATTTTATTAAAAATTTCCGACTAGTTTCGACATAATAAAATCAGTGAAACAATACCAAGTGTTTTAATCAATAGTCTATAACAAGATAGTAATCATTGCTGAGGGACAATCGAATAATTAAGTAACGTATTGCCAATGTCAAATTATGTTGGGTATGAAGAAAAGGCATCCATGTTTTTTTACAATTTTTTCAAGCCTTTATTTAAGATATTTTAGAATTATCAAATTTAGGTCAAATAGGTGCCGTTTTGTTCGATTATTTGTTGCAATTTTGAAGGTAATTTCATGATTCTTTTCTCATAGATGTGATTGTCCCATTGACAAAAAAAAAAACCGGGGTCATATGATTTTCACAGGCGTCTCTTGAACACATAAGGGAATTTTGCAATGACCTGAACAGATAACAATCCTTATAGTCCGGAGATATATATGTCCGGACTATAAGGAGGATGCTTAAGAGTGTTCGTCACGAATTGGCCTTGAAGCTCTCTTATGGGATTTGTTAACAAATCTGCACGCATCCACAGAGTTTATTAATAGAGATAATGACATGGGTTTTTTTATGCGTGATCTTGTGTTATTTGACTATTAGTTGCATAAATTTAAAATTTTATAATTATTTTCGTTTTTGTTGTAAAAAATTATTACGAAACGTTCTATTTCAACTAATTTTCCCAGTTTTATTATAAAATTCGGTGAATATATTGAATGCATGACATTTTTATTGCTTTTAAAACAACATAGAAAAGTATCCAATTTCGGAGACACACTCCGCGTCGCGCTAAGCTGTATAAAATCATTTCGATATATAGATTTGAATTTAAACATAGGATTTTCATTTTCTGCATTATTTTAGTTTTTATAATCATTAAAATTGTAATTTTATAAATATTATTAATGATAATTTTACAAATACACATATTAGTCGTATTTGCTTTCATTTTTAGAATTTTGCAAGTATAATTAAAAATTAAACTAGAATTTTAATAATTGGTAATCATAAATTCATTTAGACATTAATAATGTTTTTATTGTTTTTAAATAGAACATGTTCGGGTTAGACGAAGAATTTTTGTTGTTTACAATAATTCCTGTCCTTGGACCGAAGAAATTTTAAACCATCGCCGTTAATTTATGCGTGAACACGCGTGAGATCGTCAACGCTGCCAGCTAGGGGTTATTCCAGATGTTGCCTTTCTTCCAGGAATTGCTGAGTACCTGCTTTTTGCCCGGCGCAAAATCCACCCCGAACGGCGTGGTAATCAGTTTACCCCCCCTTATGTATTTTGTAAATATTTTCATCTATTTTAGTCATTAAGTTTTAAAACTCTGTAGAAGAAGGTTCAATAGAAGTTATCCAGAAAAGTGTAACTCGTTTTATTTCGTTGAACAAATTATTCGATGGTCGTAACAACTAGTCGCCTTACAAGTGACAAAGTCGAAAAGACAATACAAAATTAAACATGGTCCTTCGAACCGGATGAAGAAGAGTTTATCCAACCCCGTGACCAGAAGATTAATTGTTCATCGTGGTTATCGTCGGTGAAGCTGTCCAGGTCCAAAGTTCGCCCAAGTAGACGTCCAGGTAGCCGAAGAGAGCAGCGCAAGCCGGTGATTGAGATCCAGTCCAGGAAGACTATTTTGGAGGAAAAGTGGTGAGTCTCTGACAATTTTCCATTTCCTACCTTTGCCCTGTACTGTGGTCAGTTTTTTAATTAACTTAAATTTATACACTAAATCGTGTATAGTTTATTTAAATTATTTTAACCTTCTATATACATAACTTAATCAAAAATGGATTTGAAACAATTAATCCAAGAGCGTGGTACGATTAAAGGCAAAGTAACACGTTGTAAAAATGTAGTTTCCGCAATGAATAAAAATGAATTAGATTACGTTGAATTAGCTGATCGCTTGCAAAAAATGCAGGAACTTTATGATCCATTCTTTAATGTTGTTGCAAAAATTAAAATGATAAATGAAGACGAAAATAACGATGAGGATGGTTTTGAAAAAGCATATTTTTCAACAACAAGTTTGATTAAAACATTATTAAAAACTGCCCCTAAAGAAGATAATCCGTCGGTTTCATTTAAATCAAAATCCGAGAGTGTTTTGCCTAAATTAAATACACCAACTTTTTCGGGAATTTTATCTGATTGGGTAGGTTTCAAAGAATCCTTTGAGTCAATGATTCACGATAACAATGAGCTTAGCTCTTTACAAAAGCACCGATATTTAAAGGCAGCTCTTGAGGGCGAAGCGGCGCAACTTTTAAAGGGGATAAGTGTATCCGAAAGTAATTACCGCGAAGCTTGGGACGCATTAAATGGCCGCTATAATAATACCAGAAAGTTAATCCATAACCATATTATTGACATTTTGGAAATAAAATCAATAAATAGGGAAACCTGTGCCGAAATTAGAAAGGTTAGGGATATAACTACCCGCAATATTCGTTCTTTGCGCGCATTAAAAGTGCCCGTTGATCATTGGGACGACATTTTAGTAGTCTTAACAGCATCTAAATTAGATTCAATCACTAAAAAAGAGTGGGATAGGACACTTGAGCGGGAAAAACTGCCAACATTCGCGGAATTAATTAATTTTTTGGATAAAAAATGCGACTCAATAGATTCTGACAACAGCAAAATAAATTCAGACCACTGTAAAATTAATCAAAGGTCAAAATTTGTAAATCACGTAAGCCAAATTAATAAAAAATGTGCTATTTGTGAGGATTCACATCCCATATACAAGTGCGATAGATTCTTAAATTTAACTGTTAATGATCGTATTGGTAAAATAAATGAAATAAAATATTGTGTATGCTGTTTGCGGCCAGCAAATCATGCTATTCAGAACTGCTATGCGCGCCCGTGTTCAATTTGCAAAAAGAAGCATAACTCTTTATTACATATTATAAAATCAAAACCAAATAATGAACCAGTTCAATCCACGTCCGCGCATTGCAGTTATGAAGGCGAAGTTTTATTGTCAACAGCAATTGTAAATGTTGTTGATAATTTAAAGAAAAAACACTAATGCAGAGCATTATTAGATAATGGCTCACAGTTAAATTTAATCACTTCGAAAGTAGCCGATAAGTTAAATTTGAAACGAGAAAAGGTTGATGTAACTATACGCGGTGTAATTGAATCAGTGTCAAATTCTTCAGAAAGAACAGAGATAAACATAGCCTCTAAATTTAATAATTACTCCGCAAATATTTCGTGTCTTATTGTACCGAAAATTACAAATTCCTTGCCTCGCGAAACCTTTAAAAAGGCTTCAATTAAAATCCCGCATAATATGCAATTAGCAGATCAACATTTTAATGTGTCGCGCCCAATTGATATGTTAATTGGCGCGAATGTATTTTGGAACATATTATGTAACGGTCAGGTAGATTTAGGGATAGGAAAACCGGTGTTGCAAAAGACGCACTTCGGGTGGATTGTAGGCGGAGGCGAGGCAAAGTCTATTGTTCAGCAGGGTCAGGTAGCAACCCTTGAATCCCTTAATTTAAAAGCCGATTTAGAATATTTTAATTTGGAGCGTTTTTGGGAAATTGAAAATGTTAACGACGTAATGTCTAAAAGATTAAATCCCGAAGAACTTAAATGTGAACGCCATTTTATTAATCATATTAATCGTGATAATACAGGTCGTTTCACTGTCGCTTTACCTTTTAGTAATGATAAAATAGAATTAGGTGAATCGTATAACATAGCACAAAAAAGATTCTATAATTTAGAAAATAAGTTATGTAAGAATGCTGAACTTAAATCACAATATTCAAAATTTATGAAAGAATATTTAGATTTAGGGCATATGCAATTAATAACGTCCGATGATAAATCCGGATATTATTTACCGCATCATGCGGTATTAAAAAGTACTAGTGCCACCACTAAACTAAGAGTTGTTTTTGATGGGTCGTGTAAAACGACAAATGGTAAATCGTTGAACGATGTGTTAATGAAAGGACCGGTCATACAAAATGAATTGTTCACAATTCTTATTAGGTTTCGCGCGCATAACTATGTACTATCAGCAGACATAGAAAAAATGTATAGGCAAGTTCGAGTAGACGAACATTCATCGAAATTTCAGAAAATACTTTGGCGTTTTGATTCTTCAGATAAATTAAATTCTTATAAATTAGACACTGTCACTTACGGTACCACCCCCGCTTCATTTCTAGCAACTCGTTGTTTACACGAATTGGCAAATAATGAAGAAAAGCAATATCCTCAAGCCTGTGCGATAATTAAAAGAGATTTTTATATGGACGACTTGCTGACGGGTAGTGATTCTATTAGCGATTTAATTAACATCAGAAATAACATCATAGTCGTTTTAAATAATGGTGGATTTAAACTAAATAAATGGAATGCTAATAATGATTTAATTTTAAGTGATATCCCACATGACAGAGAGAACACGTTAATTAGACTTGACAAAGATGTCAGTACGAAAATTCTTGGCTGTCAGTGGGATTCTGCTTCAGACTTATTTACTTTTTCTGCTTGTAAAGCAGATGAAAATCGTATTACTAAGAGAACCATTCTGTCGCAGGTGGCCAGTTTATTTGACCCGTTAGGTATCGTTAATCCCGTAATCGTGTCAGCAAAATTAATTATACAAAAATTGTGGCAATTAAACTTAGCTTGGGATGAGAGTGTTCCTTTAAATATACACACAGAATGGAAATCATTTCGATCTAATCTGAAACTAATTAACAATGTAGAAATTTCTCGAAATATCAAATTTAATTCAGATTTTGAGCTTCACGGGTTTTGCGACGCAAGTGAAGCAGCTTTTGGGGCATGCATATATGCACGTGTCAAAATTAATGATAATCATTATTTTACAAATTTGATCGCAGCAAAATCCCGCGTTGCCCCTTTAAAAACGCAATCACTTCCCAGGTTGGAATTATGTGGCGCATTGCTACTGTCGCGATTAATTAACACCGTGCAAAATGCATTAAAATTTAAAAATATTCAGTACAAAACCTATATGTGGAGTGATTCATCAATAGTACTTTGCTGGATTAATGCCGAAAATGCCAAATTTAAAACGTTCGTCTCCAATCGGGTAGCTGAAATCAGGGAATTAACTGATAATAATAGTTGGAGGCACGTATCTACGACCGATAACCCTGCAGACATACTTTCTCGAGGATGCTCTGCCCAAGATTTAATTAAGTTAGATATTTGGTGGCAAGGCCCGTCATGGCTCGCGAAAGATGAATCTGAATGGCCTCAATCAAAATTCAATATAATTACTGATATTCCTGAAACTAGAAATGTTTGTGTTGTAAATAGTGTAAATAATAATTTTAGTATTTGGGACAACTATTCTAGTTTTACGAAATTAATCAGAGTAACTGCGTATTGTCATCGATTTTTAGAAAATTGCAAGGCAAGGAAAAGCGGTAAAGAAAAATCAATCAATTTCCTTACATCAATTGAAATTAAAAAGGGCACTTTGTCCTTAATACGAGCCGTTCAAATGCAATCATTCCCACATGAATTTAAAGATTTAATCGCTGGTCGGGATATTAATAAAAATAGTTCTTTGATAACGTTAACCCCATTTATCGATGAAATAGATCGGGTTATAAAAGTCGGTGGTAGATTAAAAAAATCTTTGATCCCGTATAATAACAAACATCCCCTGGTTATACCTGGGAAACATAAATTAACCGAATTGATAATTGAACATAACCACCTAAAAAATCTGCATTCGGGAATTAATGCGACTCTAGCCTCAATTCGATCAAATTATTGGCCACTGTCTGCAAAAAACAACATTAAAAGGATAATACGAAAGTGTGTTCGCTGCTTTCGAGTAAGCCCTAAATTGAATGAACCACTTATGGGTGAATTACCTGAAGCTCGTGTCGTTATTCAAAAACCGTTTAATTCTACTGGAATTGATTTTTGTGGGCCCTTCTTGATAAAAGACGGTGTTAGAAAAGGCATCACAAGAAAGGCTTATGGTTGTTTATTCATTTGTCTAGCAACTAAAGCTGTTCACTTAGAAGTGGTCAGCAATTTATCAACAGACGCATTTATTGCAGCATTGCGTCGTTTCGTAGCCCGTCGCGGGAAAATCTCTCGTATATTTTCGGATAATGCGACTAATTTTACTGGTGCTAGTAAAGAATTAAACTCACTTTTTAAATTAATTAAAGCAGAATTAACAAATAATAAATTAAATAATATTTTTGCAACAGACAATTTAGAATGGAATTTTATACCTCCCCGATCCCCACATTTTGGGGGAATCTGGGAGGCAAACATAAAAAAGGTAAAATATCATTTAAAAAGAGTAATGGGAAACTGTATTTTGACATTTGAAGAGCTGACTACATTATTAACACAAATTGAGGCAGTCCTAAACTCTCAACCCCTGTGTAGTATTTCCAACGACCCTAACGATCCCTCTTTCTTAACTCCTGGTCATTTCCTTGTCGGAGATTCATTAACAGGTGTAGCAGATCCGAGTCTTTGCGATATAAAAATCGGAAGATTATCCAGATGGCAACACCTTCAATACATGAAGCAGCACTTTTGGAAGAGATGGGTGAAGGAGTATCTTCCTGCGCAACTTCCTCGCACCAAATGGACCAGGAATTCTAACAAGATCCAGGTTGGGGACCTTGTGATCATCAAGGAAGAAAATCTACCTCCATTAAAGTGGCTCGTTGGACGAGTCCATGAACTACATCCAGGCAAGGACGGAGTTGCTCGAGTAGCAACAATGAAAACTACCACAGGAGAGTTAAAGAGAGCGATAACCAGGTTGGCAGTTCTCCCAACAAATTAAGCTGAGGAGACTTCATTCCTTGATAGGGGGCGGCATGTTCGGGTTAGACGAAGAATTTTTGTTGTTTACAATAATTCCTGTCCTTGGACCGAAGAAATTTTAAACCATCGCCGTTAATTTATGCGTGAACACGCGTGAGATCGTCAACGCTGCCAGCTAGGGGTTATTCCAGATGTTGCCTTTCTTCCAGGAATTGCTGAGTACCTGCTTTTTGCCCGGCGCAAAATCCACCCCGAACGGCGTGGTAATCAGTTTACCCCCCCTTATGTATTTTGTAAATATTTTCATCTATTTTAGTCATTAAGTTTTAAAACTCTGTAGAAGAAGGTTCAATAGAAGTTATCCAGAAAAGTGTAACTCGTTTTATTTCGTTGAACAAATTATTCGATGGTCGTAACAACTAGTCGCCTTACAAGTGACAAAGTCGAAAAGACAATACAAAATTAAACAGAACAATTATTTCTTTTCAATAAATTATTTTTCTTAATGCAATATGATTTCATATATAATTGTTGCATATTTATCAATTACAGATGCAATTAGTAGCCCAATTACAGGATAATACAAAATAATTTTACATTATAATAATAGCAAGACAAACATGAATATAAATATAAATACAAATAAATATCAGTACAAATATCAATACGAAAACAATAAAATATACAAATAAAGATTACAAATTGTAAAAAGAATTAGTAGCGTAATAATATTGATGAAATTAATTAAATAATATTAATGGATTACTTACTTATTTAATATGGCTTGCCATTCTCCTTGACTTTCGGGCACGTTAAAGTCGCAGATGGAGACTCTGGTACGAGATCTAAGCTCCTTCATCATATCTTCTATGTCGAACACAAATGGCTCTTGGCCGAAATTAGCGTCTACTACTTCACCTGGCGTTTGTAAACCTACAGTAGGATATAAATTAGGCTGAAATAATAAAAAGAAACGGTTTATTTTTGAGAGGAATCTAAAAAAATCTTTTCATTAAAATATATTACAAACCACAAAACAAGTGATTTATACGATCGATTACATTCTTTTAATTGTGATAAAAACGACCTACTGAAGTCTATGAGAAATTTGAAAAGTTTAAATATAACTTCTTTAAAACTCTGAAAAATGCATTAGGCTTTAAATAAAACACATTGTGTAGTACATTATCTGGCGGGGTATTTGTCCGAGAAGTAGTTGTTTCAACGTAAGTTGAAAAAGTTGCAGTTGCTAAAGGGAAAATAATTAATTAATTATTCAATTGAGTAAATTAATTATTTTTAAATTTCGATTATTCAAACGTAGTAAAATTTTATACTGTTTGTATAATCGAAATTTAAATGAAGGGGATATCAAGAACCCCCTTGACGCTTAAAAAAAAAATGGGTCAACTTTGGGATTGTTTTCGAGTGAATATTTAGCTCTGTGAAATAATTTACTAATTACTTATATTAAATAACACTATTTAGTCTTTCAAAGTCTATTGTAATATCGCTACAATTGTAGTGTTATTTAATATAAGTAATTATGAACTTTCAACAATTATCAGCCTCATCAATCAATTTACTAATTATTTGCAAATTCGTTTTTATTTAATTTATTTAAATAACTGTGACCAAGTGAATGAATACACTTTTCTATTAATTTTGTGCTTCCTAAAATAAAAAACGTCTAAAGTTCATAGAAGACACGTCAGGGTTTAACATTCGGAGGTGCACAAAAAACTACGAAGACTGTAGTGCAGTAAAGCTCCATCTCATGGTTTGTTACACAGCAAGTTGTAAAGTAACCTAACTTTTTTTATAAAGTAATGATTATAAATCTTCATTGTTACCGTAGCGCAGGTGGCGCTAGTTCTGAACGTTGACGTAAAGATTCCACATCTGCTTTTATATCATTTTATTTTGGTGAACGTTTTTGACATTCTGTCAAAATTATTTTTTAAAATAATTGAAGTATTTCTAATATTATGAAATTTCTTATGATAATTGTAAAAATTTACTAATAAAATAAATAAAGAAAGAATCCACATCTGCTTTTATATAATTTTGTTTTGGTGAAACTTTTTGACATTCTTTCAAAATTATTTTGTAAAATAATTGAAGTATTTCTAATATTAAGAAATTTCTTATGATAATGGTAAAAAATTCCTAATAAAATAAAGAAAGAAAGATTCCACATCTGCTTTTATATCATTTTATTTTGGTGAAAATTTCTGACATTCTGTCAAAATTATTTTGTAAAATAATTGCAGTATTTCTAATATTATGAAATTTCTTGTGATAATTGTAAAAAATTCTAATAAAATAATTGTTTTTCAACACAAAAAATAAATCCTCGTGCTAATTAAAGAATTTCTCTAACGAGATAAATTATAATAGAGGAACGGATTCCTGTAAATTATTTGAGTTTATACAGCGCCACCTGGAATGTGGACACGCACGTACTGAAATTAGAGGCAAAATGGTTTTGTTAGACAGAGAAAGAACTACTAAGAACGTAGTGCTTTTTGTAAAGAATTTCTCTAACGAGATAAATTACAAAAGAAGAACGGATTCCTGTAAATTATTTGAGTTTATACAGCGCCACCTGGAATGTGGACACACACGCACTGAAATTAGAGGCAAAATGGTTTTGTTAAACAGAGAAAGAACTACTAAGAACGTAGTGCTTTTTGTAAAGAATTTCTCTAACGAGATAAATTACAAAAGAAGAACGGATTCCTGTAAATTATTTGAGTTTATACAGCGCCACCTGGAATGTGGACACGCACGTACTGAAATTAGAGGCAAAATAGTTTTGTTAGACAGAGAAAGAACTACTAAGAACGTAGTGCTTTTTGTAAAGAATTTCTCTAACGAGATAAATTATAAAAGAAGAACAGATTCCTGTAAATTATTTGACTTTATACAGCGTCACCTGGAATGTGTACACGCACGCACTGAAATTAGAGGCAAAATAGTTTTGTTAGACAGAGAAAGAACTACTAAGAACGTAGTGCTTTTTGTAAAGAATTTCTCTAACGAGATAAATTATAAAAGAAGAACGAATTCCTGTAAATTATTTGACTTTATACAGCGCCACCTGGAATGTGGACACGCACGCACTTAAATTAGAGGAAAAATAGTTTTGTTAGGCAGAGAAAGTACTACTAAGAACGTAGAGCTTTTTGTATCCCCACTCCAGATGGCGCTGTTAAAAAGTTTTTAAAAATGCACAGAACTGGTCGTCTGTTGTAGTTTGTGCTATGTATTAGAGTATAGTCGGGCCGAGTTAAGTTGTCCCTCGTGCTTGTAAACGATCATTCTTCATTGGCTTTCGTTAAAAAAATAAAATTTACAATTTCACTTGTACCTGATTGGGGTACATTTGTTCATATTTTTCGTATATCGGTGATTCCACAACTTTTATCAGCGGGTTAAATAAACAAAAACGTTTACTTTGTTGATATCACACTTTTTTTTTAAGTGATTCGAATTTTGATCATTAGCTGATCAGTAAAGTTTAAGTTTGAAAATGATCAGTTAATGATCGAAACTAGAATCACTTAAAAATAAAGTGTGATATCAACAAAGTCAATGTTTTTGTTTAATTTTCAAGATATATCACGAAGTTAACGCCTCAACCATTAACCCTTTATTGCCTGACGGTACTTTTAAGTCAACTGCATAGTTTTTCTTGTATCTTTAATATATGGTATTTGATTTGCCTCTGCGTCTGACGGCACGTTAGAGTATTCAAGCCCCCACATTTCAGATAGTGCGTTTTCATTCTGGTAGTGACGAGTGCTTCACTATAGCAGTTGCATTGCAAGCGTGAGCGTGGTCGTGTCACTTCGTTAGCAGGTTAGTTTCATCATTTTTATTTGTTTGTATTTTATGCACTTAATATGCAATAAATAGAATTACCTTACTTTTTAATATATTAATTAATACTTTAAAATAGATATTTATGTTTACATTGTTTAAATTTAATAAAAATCGTTCGTTTCTTTTCTGGACTAGAAAGTACCGTCAGTAGTGAAGGACCGAAAATTGAAGTGGTATAACAAAAAACCTCTAACTGAATTGGAATTACAAGAGATATGTGATCAATTGTTAGAGGATGATTTACCCTTAGACAACTGTGTCCTAACGGATGAAGAATTTGATGAGGATGATACTGATGATGAAGCAGAGAGTAATTTCCCTTCAACATTTACAAAATCATCTACATCTACATTATCTACAAATATTTCCTCATCTTTATCTCGTATGGAATCATCTAGTATTATTAACTATAAAGAAAAATACAATAATTTGGCCAATATCTTGACGATAAATGCGAGTTCAAGTAAAGAAACAATTAGTCCTGAAAATGTTTTGACTAAGCTATCAATTATTGATGATAAAGAAAATAACCATAATTTGGCTAATACATTGACGGTAAATACACGTTCAAATAAAAAGAAAATCGAAGAAAGTATTATTCCTGAAAATATATTCACTGAGCCACCTACTCCAAATGAGCCCAATAGAAAATGGAAAAAAATGACATTAATTACTACCAACATTCCACTAATTTCTGAATATGAAGGTCCAGTGCAAGGTGTTTTTGATAATTGCAAAAATGCGACGGATGTATTTTTAACATTATTAGGAAAATCAATTGACGATATTGTATATCAAACAAATCTTTATGCAACACAGCGAGGAAAAATATTAAATGTTTCAAAAAATGAAATTCTTGCATTTATTGTGATACATGGCTTATCACCAACTTCCATCTGGAAGTTATACTGGAATCATGCACCGGACTTGGGAATACCATTAGTAACAAACTCGATGACAAGAAATCGATTTAAAGAAATTTTTCGTTATCTACATGGGAACAATAACCATGATATACCCAAGGAAAATAAAGACAAGCTGTACAATCTGAGACAATTGATTACTACATTGAATCAAAATTTCCAAAATATGTACAAACCAACCCGTTGTATAAGCATTGATGAGAGCATGATTCGTTTCAAAGGACGAAGTACTATGAAACAGTACAATCCACAAAAGCCGATAAAAAGAGGCTACAAATTATGGTGTTCAGCCGACCAGAAAGGTTTTATATCTGGCTTTCAAGTTTATCAGGGCAAAAATGAAGAAATGGAATTGGAATTTAAAAATTATGGCCTTGGAGAACGGGTGGTGTTATCTTTGACAAAACCCTACTGGAATTCGAATAAAATTACTATTTTATTGTATTTTTATTGTAATATTCTATGGTAGACCACCGTTATTAAATAAATAAAATGATTTATTCTGATAACTATTTTACATCTATTAACTTATTAGAGTCGCTAAAAATGAAAACACTCTTGTAATGTGGGACGATTCGAAAAGATAGAAAAGATTTTCCACTTCATTTGAAAGAAGATAAACAATTGCGACTTCGATTACAAAACTTCCAATACAGACATTACTGCTTATAAGTGGAAGGATAATCGAATTGTATATTTTGCCTCAAATTATAATGAAACAGAAGCAACCACAACTCTTCGAACGCAAAAGGATGGAACACGTCAAGAAGTTGCTTGCCCTATTGTCGTGAAGGATTATAACGCATTTATGGGAGGAGTGGATAAAGCAGACCAGCTTCGAACAACCAATGGAATGAACCGAAAATCTCGAAAATGGTGGCACCGCTTATTTGGGAGATTTTTGGACATTGCTTTTTATTAACGCTGTATCAAATTTGAAAAAATTGCAACCCTTGAGTTCCGTCGTGCAGTTACTCTGGGCCTTCTTTCCAAAAATAACGAAAGAAAAAAATCCACATCTCTGAAACCCATTGCTAAACGTAGAAAATATAATTATAGTGTTTCTGATGAGGTACGACTAGGTGACTTAGGAAAGCATTGGATTATCTACGATAAATGTAGGGGAAGATGCGAGATGTGTAGTTCCAAAGCAATTCAATCACGTCCTCATAGTAAGTGTTCTGCATGTGGAGTATTTCTATGCAGCAATGAGAAAAATAATTGTTTTTTGGAATACCATGAGCAGGATTGATAACAATTTCGTATTATATTACCAAAAATAAGGTTCCTTTCATATTTACATATTTTATTATTTTTTATTTTATATATTTTTTAAATGTTATATGCATATTTTATTGTATCAAATTATGTATATCGTTTTATAATATTTTGTTTAGAAATGTGTTTTTATTTAACATTATACAGGGTCGCTACAAAGTATGGAAACACGGCTTTCACGTGAAAACAGCTAAAACCATAACCACCAAAATTGGGATTTCTAAATGGGATATTTACTTGAACAATTTGGCGTGAAAAAATCAAAAATGATTCTCAGAATTTTCACATACGGACGCCATCTTGAATTTTTTTTAAATGGAATTCGATTTTTTTATTTTACAACTTTTATAGACCTTATAATTCAGATTACAACCATATACCTTTTTTAAAAAATACTTGTCTTTTCATCGATAAACCGGACTTTGAAAAGTATGGAAACAGCGAAATATTTTGAGAATGGTTTATCGGAATGTCCTGAAATTTTGCAAAGGTTTAGAGTACGTTAAGGCCTTCAACTTGCATTTTTTATTTTTTCATATTCATTTGTTTTGTAAATATTCTATTTTTGGTCGAAACTTAAACATAAAAATTAACAATGTCAACTTAAAAAAATAGTTGCCTTTGAAAACAGTTTTAATTAGCCTGTCAAACTTGTAAAAAACATTAGTAAGTAACTGGTTGTTGCAAAAATGCCACATTTGAGTGAAACGGATCGCATAGAGATTCTCATGATGATTGGGTGTGGGGATAGAAAACGAAGCTTTGCCGAAGCTGCTAATCTTTTCAACGTAAATCATCCAGATCGAGCACCTATTTCTAGGCCAGTTTAAAACTGTTAAAAATCGTCCAAAAGTTGGACGACCAAAAACTGTTACAAATGAAGAAAATTCATTTAATCTTATGATAGATGTAGTTGAAAATCCAAAAAATTCGGTGCAGCAATTGGCTTTCAATAACAACATGAGCAGGAGATCAGTTCAAAAAATAATGAAAATTGAAAAGTATCATCCCTACAAAATTCAGCTGCTACAAGAATTGAATGAAGATGACTTTGATGGCAGAATTGAATTTTGCGAAACAATGATGAATAGGATAAACCAGGACGCCAATTTTATTAACCGTGTGCTCTTTTCCGATGAATCAACTTTCTGCTTAAATGGACAAGTTAACCGCCATAACTGTAGATACTGGTCAAACAAAAATCCACATTGGATGGAGCAGATTCATACGCAGCGTCCACAAAAAATTAATGTTTGGTGTGGTATAATTGGGCAGCATATTATCGGCCCTTTTGTAATTAATGGCAATTTAACATCTGAAACATATTTACAGCTTTTGCAAGAACAGGTTGTTCCCAGACTTAGACAAATATTCCCAAATTATGAAACTCAGGCTAATCCAGCTGAAAACATATGGTTTCAGCAAGACGGAGCACCAGCTCATTTCGGACTAATAGTACGTGAATATTTAGACGTAACTTTTCCCGGCAAATGGATAGGCAGGAGAGGAACAATTGAATGGCCTGTTAGGTCGCCCGATTTAACTCCACTTGATTTTTTCCTGTGGGGACATTTGAAAAATCGAGTTTATAACAACAGGCCACACAATATACAAGAATTAGAAGAACGCATAAGAACCGAAATTGCAAATATTTGTCCTAATATTTTAACTAGTTCATTACAACACTTTGTCCAGCGTGTTCATTACTGCCAAGAAGTTAATGGAGAGCACTTTGAACATATATTGTAAAATAAAAAAACATTTATTGTTTAATATTTTATTTTTTCATTTGACTGTTTAATTTTTTTTTAAGTTTCGATCAACAATAGAACATGCATTTGTGGTATTGCAGCATTTAGAAAAAGTACTCGTTTGCCTGTTTCCATACTTTTCAAAGTCCGGTTTATCGATGAAAAGACAAGTATTTTTAAAAAAAGGTATATGGTTGTAATCAGAATTATAAGGTCTATAAAAGTTGTAAAATAAAAAAAATCGAATTCCATTTAAAAAAATTCAAGATGGCGTCCGTATGTGAAAATTCTGAGAATCATTTTTGATTTTTTCACGACAAATTGTTCAAGAAAATATCCCATTTAGAAATTCCAATTTTTGTGGTTATGTTTTTAGCCGTTTTCACGTGAGAGCCGTGTTTCCATACTTTGTAGCGACCCTGTATAATAAAAATTACTATTCAAATATGGTCTTTAATTCCTGCCGGGACTTATAAGTTGAGATTTTTAACATCCCTTAAATTTGCCAAAATAAAAAAAATATAAAATTGTTTCTCCTAATATAATATATAATGCCATTTTAAGCAAGAATTACCTATTAGTGCATGAAAATTACGTGAAAAAAATGTTGGGTTAATCAATTTATCCGTGGGGTTTCAATGAGCAGAGTTACCGCTCAGTCTGGAAAAGAAGAGCTTGTTCTTTTACGAACACGAGGGACATTTTAACGCGACCCGTCTACAGCAACGAATTCATGCGTTATGCTGGCAAAATATGTGTGCTGAATTATTTTGGACATCATTGATCCAAAATAATTCAGCAATCATATTTTTCCAACATAACACATTAATTTATATTATAAAAAATATATAATTTTTCTTACAGGTAGACCTGTGAAAGCTGTGCCTAAATGGTGGCCGTTTTTGGTATAAAAACAAGTGTTGTCGATAAGGTTGACACCACAGCCGATGACATCGCCCGTGGTGAAGGTGGGCCCGTACGGTTGTCCGGTGCCGGAAGAGCAAAATGAGTGGCCGTCGTCGCCGTGGTAACCGTAGGACTGTTTGTCCCATCCGGGAAGCCGGTTCATGTTGACGCCCTGGGCCGAAAGTCCGATGCCCATGTAGCCGTCTCGGCCTTTGCTCACGATCCTCACTTCGAAGTAGTAAAGACCGCACGCGGCCGGTATCGGATGCGTCGCCTGAACACTGGCCGCGTCTCTGTGTGTCTTACCATGGCCTGAAACAAAACAAAACACTAATTATAATAAATCATATAATTGATGAAATAGCGCAAGCGCCATCTCTTGCCTAATTTAAATACAGCCGTTAATGAACAATTGATTTGAACTAAAAGTGTCTTCACTTCAATTAAACACGTAGTTTGTTTCACAATAAATTTATTTTTTCACAGTAAATTTATTGTGAAACAAACCACGTGTTTAATTTTTATCTAACTGTTTAAACATGTTTCACCAAGTGTTAAGTGAGAAGTTAATTCAAGAGTTATCTTCACTTCTTTATATTGTTATTTTAAATTTCTAAAAATTCATTCATAAATATATATTTACTTTTACAAATAGAAAAAAAGAGTATTCACAATATTGGTCACAATTATTTAAATATATTAAGTAAAAATGATTTGAAAATAATTAATAAATTAATAATTAATTTAAATTAAATTAATTAAATTAATAATTAATAAATTATTTTCACATTTAGCTCTGTGACTTTAACGTACTTACGTAACGTAAGTCATAAGTCACAGAGTTAAATGTGGAAATAATTTATTAATTATTTTCAAATCATTTTTATTTTAGTTTTGACTCATCTACCAACATTTAATAAAACATGATATGAAGATTTTTTAAATTAAACAGTTGGTTATTGTTTTCATTATATTTATACCATATGATCCAGAACTTTTCTTCTCTACAGTGTTTTTTTTTTTTTCTTTATTTTAAACATACATTCACAAGCGAAATCTCGAATCTCTCTTAATCAACATGGATTTATATCAGCACGTTCAACTGTAACTAACCTTGCAATTATTACACAATATTTAAGCGAAGTTATCGATAATCGCGGTCAATCTGACGTCTTATATACAGATTTTAGTCGAGCCTTTGATTCTGTTAGTCATGATATATTACTTATTAAATTAAAATCATTCGGACTCACTAAAAATTACATAGATCTTATTGGATCGTATTTATATAATCGCGAAAATTATGTTCTTTATAATGGATTTAAATCTAATTGTTAAGCGGTGTTGGGCTTATTCTTTAACTCAGTGTCGGGTCCAAGGAAAATTCCAGCGATGTTCAATAGATAATATTTATTTACAGACAACTTAATTGTGCCGTGGCACTAATCGGTCTCTGGTCTTAGGGTGTAACCACCCTTGAAGAAACCTCCGATAAGCGGTGCCGGGGGCGCGCGCAAGCGCTAACAATAATATTTTTATCTCCACGTCCGGTGTACCTCGAGGATCCAATTTAGGGCCATTACTTTTCATTCTGTTCATAAATGATTTATTGTCTTCGTTAACTTGCCCGGTTTTAGCTTATGGAGATGATTTAAAAATCTTCAGTAAAATCGAGTGTCTAAATGATGTCTATGTGTTATAAGATAACTTAAACAAAATTCATAACTGGTGTATATACAATAACCTACACTTGTATGTTGAGAAATGCTTTGTTGTGACTTATTGTCGCCGATTAAAATGTATTACATATGATTATAAGATTAATAAACGTACCTTAATACGTAAAACTGAAATCAGAGATCTAGTAATTGTATTTGATAAACACCTTTTTATTATATTGTACAAAATACATTCGGTTTAGTGGAGCGGTGACGCCATCTATTTTTGCCATCATAAATTAAAATATCTACTATTTACAAATGGATCTAAAATACATATTGATTTTTTCATAGAAACGTAATTTTCTGTATAAAATTAAAATCGTGATTTTGGCCGAATAAATGAAAAAATCGCAACAAATTTGTTAAATTTCGTCATAAATTAGAAGATTATTTCATCATGTGTACGATTTATACTCGCAATGTGCTTATTTAGTCAGAAATTGGATCAATTATAACCTCAAAATTGGGACTTTCAATGCGAATTGTGAACAAACGGTAAGTTTCCTACAGATTCTGACTTCGGATTCGTTCATTTCACGCACGTTTACCTATAATTCCGTTTTTTAAATTTTAAAAAGCCCGTGACACGATTCGGAAACCTTTCCTTCCTTTCTCCTAGTGCGTAGCTGCACACTCCCTTATATTATTATTTAAATAATTAAAGTCTCGATAACCAACATAAAGAGTTATTTAAGAGTTTATATATAAAGCCAACAAATAGAAAACAAGAAACGAGAAGGCTTACATCGATTGATAAATAAAGCAAGCTATTGTATATATATATACTTTATCGCTATAATAACTTGTAATTAACATTATTGAATGGCTTCTGATTAATCGAAATCATGAGACGTAATGGAGTTATAAGTTATAATAAATTCCACGAATTTAGCTCAATAATCGAATGAAACCCTCGTCAAATTCCAGCAGTCGAAGCAGGAATACTTTTCGGAAACAATTAAACAATTAGCGAGTCCGAAAACCCGATCCAGTGTACGTCGACCTGTACCGTGTCGTTTGTTTTTGGAAATGGAACGCTACACCTACCACCTTCCTAGTACTATGGCGTTGTTTTTTTTTTAATGTTTGTATTTGCACGGGCAATGACTTCCAACGGCACGTTACCGCGTATTATCATCTCCGACGTTACTACGCTGGTCCCGAATCGTCTAGACTCCACA
Source organism: Philonthus spinipes (assembly GCA_963082785.1). NCBI lineage: Eukaryota > Metazoa > Arthropoda > Insecta > Coleoptera > Staphylinidae > Philonthus > Philonthus spinipes. The sequence continues at coordinate 16,608,649 of OY720308.1, forward strand.
AAACAAAACAATCCGCATGCACACGCCCTCTTTCAGCGTGCAGGACGAACGGAACGGGGGGCAAAGCCCCCGGAGTCTCGACACTTTCCCGTTTCCATAATCGTACACCCCCGCCGGCATACGCGAGATCAGATCGAATGTTTTAAATTAATAATTCAGAGCGTTCCGTTGTGAATTGAACGTCGCGACGAGTAAAGATTTTTTTTAAATTGCTTGTGTTTGTGGATTCTATAAATGTTTTAATGTAAATCCATAAATCACAAAAATCCATTGGATATTAATAAGCCTGACAATTTTTTTTCTAAGAATAAAAATTAGACACAAAAAATACGATAATAATAATAATAACAATTTATTGTCGAACAGGATTTACCCTAATTATAAGACAATATTTAAAAATAATTACAACAAATAAACGTGATACTTAAAACTACAAATACAACAATTACAAATATAACATTGTATATGGTAACACAAAAAAATGTAACAGTATAAATAAGATTAAGGAAGCAACAAATTAATTACATTTATGGAAAACTAAGATTTTACTTTAGAATTAATTTAAGAGAATCATAAAAAAATCACGCACGAAACTAAATTGCTTAAATTGGTGATTGTGCGCAATCCAAAGAGAACAAAATCATGAGGACTGTCTTTTGCTGTGTCTCTGGTGAGACCAGGGAGTTCTGCCAGAAAGGTGGAAACACCCCTTTTTCCACCTTTCTGCCAGAGCTCGCTAGCGATGGGCAACTGTTTGAATTTGTAACTAAGTTTTCAGAATAAAGATGTAGTTTCATTAAAAATTACTTAAACACGGTCCATCAGTCCACTTTCGGTAAAGGCGATGTATATACCTTCCTCGAGCACGTACTCACTTCGCCTGACCTAACATAACCTCAAACATACATACACATTGTAACCTGCTGTTATCTGGACCATGTGCTCTTGGTTAACACTAAACCTACCGATACTTCATGTATACCTATTCTTACCACAGCGAGTCAAATGACCCGTCTTTGAAATCTTATATATATATATTACTATGTATAGTGAAAAATATATCATTTAGCACAATTTGGTAGATGAGTAAAACAATTGTTTTCAAATAAGGATTCAAAATTGTTTATTTATTAAATTTAAAAAACATGAAAATAATACAAGAAAAAAATTAAATATTCTTCAATTGAATACTAAATTTAGAAAAAATAAATACTTTATTTGTGTTCACCACATATTTTGCAAATTATTGGGTTCTCGAAGGCACATTTTCCACACACATATTTGTTGCATTTGAAACAGATTTTCGTAGTTTTGTTTTCTTTGCAAAAACCTATTTGGCACCTTTTTCGCATTTGCACACGAGAATCCGAAGTTGAATTTGTTGATGCTTTCTGTATAATTTCCTTTTCTTCCTGTTGCTCATGTTGAAAATCTTCGGCTAGTTCTTCAGCCAATTGGAATAAAAATTGTTGTCTAGAAATTGTTTCGCCGGTTGTTTCTCTGTATAAAACCCAAGAGTTGATTCCAGCCAGATCAAGAATATTGAAGAAAATTTGCACAGGCCATCTTTGCGATTTTGATTTCACGGAGTATTTTCTTGCCATTTGATCCGTCATGTCTACACCATATTTAGTATTATTGTAAAATCTAATCGTTTCAGGTATACGCTTACCGTTTTTTTTTTTTTTTTCGATGTTTACAGATTTGTGCTTTGAGCTTAGTAGAAGCACTTTTTTGTTTGGCTTACTTTTGTAAATGGTAAGTGAACAATGACTCGATTTATATAGTTTTGTTGAGAAGCGTGGCATACCATCTTTCGCTTGCTTAGCGAATTTTGGTAGTTCTCTTTTATTTGCGCGGATAGTTCCAACAATAGTGGTTCTTTTCTTTAGTAATTTTGCAGCTAGTGATGCGCTCGTAAAGAAATTATCTGTAGTGACGCTTCTTCCGCATCCTGTGAACGGTTCCAGTAGTTTGAGAACAACGAATTCCCCAAGCGGAGATGAAGCTCCTCTGTTTTCATCCTTTCCCAAATATGGAAATCCATTTATAATGTATTTGGTTTTGACGTCAGATGCTAGCCAGAATTTGATACCAAACTTATCGGGTTTGTTCGGCATGTATTGCGTAAACCTACACCTCGCTTTGGTTGGGAAAAGCTGTTCATCGATAGTTACATGTTCCCCAGGCTTGTAACAATTTTGGCTATTCTCGATAAATTTGTACCATACTTCAGAGATTTGAGCAAATTTATCTGTTTGTAAACGCTGGCTTCGTTGACTTTTTTTATCAAACCTGATAAACCGCAAATTTCACAAAAATCACTCCTGTTCATGGTTTCCGAAAAAAAAGCGGGTCCCCATTTCTTGTTCCATAGATATGAGATGTTCAGATTGTTTGACTGATATGCGCCTCGTGCATATAGAAGAGCAATAAATGCATTTATTTTTGCAGGAGTAAGATTCCATTTAGTTCCCAATACTCGACAGGCTTCTTCTTCTGTGCATTTTCTTATGTGCTGCATTATTGGATTGTCAATAAGCAAGGAAAATGCAGTTCTCACATTGCCCTTCATAATATGTCGTTTGGCATATGCTGTCGAGCCTACAACCTCCCTAAAAATATTATGAATTGGTAATCGTCCAGGTGTTGAGCCTTGTTCTATTTCTTGCCAAATTGTACCATCAGCCGCAATTTCGATACATCGGTCTTCCACATCACTTTCACTTTCTGAACTCGATAATGGTCTTTTTCTCTTTTGTCCTCTCCGTATATTCAAAATATTCTCGTCTTCACTTTCTGAGGACTCATATTCATCCGTAATGTCAAATGAGTCATCATGTTGTTCTATGCTATTCACTTCATTTTCAGATAGCTCTTCACTGAATTCCGAACACTCTTCATCTATGTTGTTTATAATTTCCAATGATTTCAAATATTTTGAATGTTTCGACATTTTTGGGATAAGAAGTATTGGTAAAATAATGAAATAAGAATTCTTGACTCGCAAAATAGCACTATAACTTGAAATGCTTACTGTAATGCTCGCTTGGAGGAGAATGAAATTCGCCATTCGTTCGTTAGCCAACAGCAAATATAACACAATACAACAAAATATATGATGCAATAGCAAAAATGTCTAATGCAATGGTTTTGTATCACAACCACACATACAAATCTTCATGATATCACATGAATCTTTGCACGGGTCACATGACCCGTTGCGGTAGTTAGGGCAGATTACATATATTTCTCGGTAAAACAATTAACAAGAGAGGAGTAAATATTGAAAAACACATTCGATGTATTTTTTAGTAAAAGTCGTAAATGGCGATGTGATAATGTTATTTACAAGAAATTCTGGCAAAAAGTTTAAAATGGGTCATTTGACCCGTCGTGGTAGGTTTAGTGTTAATCCTCATAAATCACACGAATTTCTTTCTATTTGTGAAATATCTGTAATGTCAAATTTGTGAAAAATTTATAATAGTTGATAAACTAAAAGAAGGTGGTTGTCTACTGTTAAAAGATGGAACATGCAAACCAACTCTACGTAACAAGTCAAAAAATCTACCATATTGTGGAATAACTTGTATAAGAAAGAAAGACCCAGTTTATTACGACGGATAGCAAGAGCAAGACATTCAACATCGAGTTTAGATAAAAGTTCACTATGGTTTATGCTTCTCGCTGGATAGAATCCCTATTTTCTAAAAATTACGTTGAACATTTTATAAGGTTTGAATTTGGGCATTACAATGAGGAAACCAGATTATACCTAAGTATTCCAATTTGTAACGCGCATAAGTATAATACAGGATCTGAAATGTGGCAAGAATTGCGATTTATAAAACCTAGTGCCAAAGAGGATGAAATACTACTACTATACTATGAAATACTGTATACTACTGTATACTAGTTACTCTATGCTAGTGCTCTTATAGCAATGGTCTCGATATGATAATTGAAAGACAGATTATCATCGATAAATACGCCCAGATCATTAAATATAGTGACGTGATCCAAATTAATATTATCAATGGCATAGTTGAAAATGATGAGATTGTACAACTTTGTGAATGACATACAGAGAGTTTTATGTAACACCGAACATACTAGAATGTACTCAATGTAAATTTTCCTATGTTCGATTTGTACTGGAACGCATCAAAGCATTAGGTGCGATGTGATTGGCTACGATTTCTAATGTCAACTATTACGTCAAGTGCAACATGTATAATTATGAATATTAACCGCAATGCATACCATAAAAATCTTATCCTCCTTTGTATACATTATTGATACGTAAAGATGCCCAACTCTTCGTCTACTTCTGCTTTAAGAGCCAGAACAGTAAATATCGCTTGCTTTGCGATAACTGACATTATGATATCCGTCATTTTTGACGGAGAAGGGTGTAGTTTGGGTTGACTATATTATTTTTAGAAATAGTAGCCAATCACATCGCACTCAATGTTTTGATGCGTTCCAGTACAAATCGAACATAGGAAAATTTACATTGAGTACATTCTAGTATGTTCGGTGTTACATAAAACTCTCTGTATATTTACAATATTCAGACTTAAACACAAAGTAGAAGTAATGTCATGATTATATTGTAGGTTATGACAGTCCTCCCTAGTTTATATTATTATTTTATTATATAATTTTAAGTCGTCCGCATAAAAAAAGTGTTAATCATGCCAGAGAGGTCATTAATAAATAAATTGATCAGTAAGGGGCCCATGATCGAGCCCCGTGGAACACCCGAATTAGGAGTATAATCTTCTGACGTGTGGCCGTTTGAACAAACAGGCTATTAATCCAACAACAAATAATGATATCGTCGTTGATAAAATATATAAAAAAAATCATAAAATAAAAATTATTAATTGTAGAAATGTTCAATGTACAACATTGAGGTATAATTTAAATTAATTAAATATAAAGTCGAAAAGAAACATCGTGGACAAATCGCATCGGAGATGTTTCTTTTACACTTTATATTTAATTAATTTAAAATATACCTCAATGTTGTATATTGAAATTTCTACAATTCATAGATGTAAATATAATTTAAAAGGAATATCAATTTAATTTAAATTTCTAAAGTACACTCGTTAAATATCCACCTTTTTGCAGTGTAGATATTTAATGAAACAAAAAAAAAACAGTTACAGTGAAATTGAAACTATCAACTACGGATCTGTCTAATGTATTGATTTAATTAATATTTCGTAATTATTACAATTATATTTTTGTTGCCCAGCGCATCCACCATAAGCGTAAAGTAACTACTGCCAATCCGCTCTCCTTTACTCCTTCTTCTTCTTTACAGAAGAACTTTACTCCTGTTGATAGTGGGCTATCAACAGGAGTAAAGTTTTTCTGCCCCGTCTTGAATTTATGATGATGCGCAACAAAAAAATCTGTGCTAACTAGCTGAATTTATTTAAATTGTTTTAATGAATTCATGAATAGTAATAGTAATAGTAGAATATATGTCATAAATAGTTGAGGCACTTAATTTTTACTTTCCCCGGACCTCTGTCCAAGGGAAAGTATTGTGATCGTAAAATTTTCGAATCGCCAATTTCAACAAATACGCTCGTGAGGTCCCCTGAGTCAATTCCATCAAGTTTTGAAAAATGTCTGATGCGATAGCGCATAAACGGCTAAATGGATTAAACTTTATAACTAAGCTTTTTATAACAGTCGAATGATCCGAAAAGCTTTTGGTTAGAATCAAAACTCATTAAGTGCAACTTTACTCTTAGCGATTTTTCGTGTTTTAAAATATTTCAAATACTAGTTGTAGATCTTGAAAAAGTATATAATTTTTGTCCAGATAAATTCCCTTAGAAATAAACAATTATTTTTATTCGATTAATGAAAACACTTTTTCAAACTTTGTTTGTATAACTGAAATTTATTTAGTGACTATAGTTTCGATTGTTAGTTTGATAATGACGCGTTAATGACGTCGAAACTATAGTCACTAAATAAATTTCAGTTATACAAACAATGTTTAAAAAAGTGTTTTCATTAATCGAATAACTATGTATAACAAAGTAGAAGCCTTATTATTTTTATGTTGGCTGTGGAGCATTTAATTATTTTAATGACAAGTAAAACGTCGCCAACGAATCAAAATGGGTAAACAAATATACAGAGTATGGAAATTTTATCAAGCCATTGTATGGTAAGACATAACAATAACAACAATTCAGTTTTTCAATTAATAATTTTTCATTTACTATTAAATGTTCGTTCGAAAACGTATTTGACCGATTTCACCGAGGAAAATGCCATGATGAACACATCACAATTTTTGTAAATCCATAATTAATTTAAATAAAACACTTGTATTATGATTAAATAGTTAATCACGATTAAGTCTGAAATTGGCTTACACCAAGACTTGAATCATGATTAAGATAACCTAAAAACGTCAAATATTTAATCAGGCGATTCTGGCCTGACTATACACGTACAACTTCACGTTGATTGAGGATAATCGTAAAGTTGTTTACAGTTGACAGAGATCATAGATAGATATTTGACGGAATTAACCAAGCGTGGATTTAAAATCGACGAAATTGATAATTTAGAAGTAAATGATCGAATTAATTTTGATTTACATTAGTTTACAAACATGATAAACACGTGCTTCGACTGTTTCTAACTTAGGGAGATGAAAATCACTAAAAAAAAATCCCCCAAAACAGAAATAAAAATCGCTAGAAAAATGCGTACGATCTATATTACTACTCCATGGACTCTGATTAGTTAATCCGCCGATTAAAGTTAATCATGATTAACTAATCGGAGTCCGTGCAAGTAATGCCTACTTGAATGATTTGATTGACTTTCAACTATGTACATATTGAAGATATATAACCACATAATAACATTTGGACATACATTTTCTTTAAACAATTTAAAAATGTAAAATTCTCCAAAACTAAATATTTGCAAGCAATTGAAATGTACAAAAATTCTAGTAAAGTTTTGAATTATGATTTAACTCTGTTAAATAACAATTTATTAAAATTAGTTGATTTAAATTCAAGTAATGCCTACTTGAATGATTTGATTGACTTTCAACTATGTACATATTGAAGATATATAACCACATAATAACATTTGGACATACATTTTCTTTAAACAATTTAAAAATGTAAAATTCTCCAAAACTAAATATGTTGCAAGCAATTGAAATGTACAAAAATTCTAGTAAACTTTTGAATTATGATTTAACTCTGTTAAATAACAATTTATTAAAATTAGTTGATTTAAATTCAAAAGCGCGAATATGTAATTGTATATTTTTCTTTGTTTATAATTTTCTTTATTTGAACATTTTAGATATTTTTCTACGTTTAACTCGTACGTTTAATTTCATTAGAATTTTGTGAATCCTTTATTTTCTTTTGTACATTTTATTGCACTATTGGTATTTGGAACCGAATGGCGATTTTACTATCCAGCGAGGACGAACCCTCAATAAACGGCGCATTTTACAAAATTGCTCGGCGAACAATGTGAAAAGGGAAACGTGTCCAACAAAGGACGATCCCAGATCGCTGGTAGAATTTCGTGAAATCTGACACTCGGTTCCAAATCTGAATTTTCCACTAATTCACGTTTTTAAACCAGATGATTTCTATCCTCTTGCCATCTTTCTTCCACAAAACCATCCCCACCAACTTATCATCCTCCTGAAAATAATTTCATAAATTTTCTACCAGTTCTCCTTCCTCCACGACTCGAGTAAGTTCTAATGAATTTTCTTAACACTTGTGAAACTTTTGTCAATCATGTCTTGCTTAATTTCTTTTTAGTTATTGTTTTATTTTTGTTGTTGTTTTCATTTTTTGTAAATACTTAGATCAATAGTTAAATAAATCTCAGTTTGTTTGTTTAATTTATTGGCATTTTTAATTTTTTAATACAAATCGATTAAGTTCGTAAACAACCTTTATTTGTATATTCAATTTTGCTTACATGTTTATTTATTTAATTGTCATTTTTACATAAAAGCGGCAATGGGGGAGTTCCGATACAAAAGACAGAGGTGGGTTGCTACTTAATTTTATTCCAACAAGCGACATAACATTAGTCTCGGACCAAGCACACAATAAAGTTAAAAACTGAAAAGTCAGTGGTATACACTCCTTCTCCGAACATATGTATATAGATTTTAAGATGGATATGTGTACCCCAGAGAATATAAACACCAACACCAACAAAAGATTCACGAACTATGACCTATAGGTATCCCAGATCGTGAATTCGACTGAGGATACCCTGAGCAAGGATAAACTAGCTTTTTGTGGGAAAAGCTTCAAGCCCTTCAAAAACGTAAACCCGGACGGAATTATTCCTGTGGAATTAAAGATGGCTTTGGATATTATCAATTCCTGGTTTGAAATAATATTTGAAGCTATGTATCTATCGTACATCTCGTAGAGGTGGAAAGAGACAAATGTGGTGTAGGAAAAATAACACCGTACTCAAGGCCGATTAACTTATCCTTCTTGTCAGTCAAGACGCTGGAGCGTCATAAAAGAACGTATAAATCTAGTCGAGTAGTCAACAGGGCAGATAAGTAGACACAGCGCTGCACGCTCTCCTAATCCTCGTTGGAAATTCCATGTGTAAAAAAGTATTTACGTTGGTGATATTCTTAGATATCGTTCTTTGTGTGCAATTTTAGCGGCTCCTGGAGATCTACACATGGATGAGTCGATACACCTCTTCGTAGACGGAGAAGTGAATTGTCTCTACGCTGGGTGGCTCACGCTTCAAGAGGATGTCCTCTCTCCACTACTATGGAATGTAGTTATAAATGGACTACTGAAATATCTAGAGTTTACGAGGTGTAAAACAATTGCCTATGCAGATAACGTGACCCTCGCGTTCTGGGAAAACACTTAGGCATCCTATCTTAACTCATAGAGCGGCCACTCCGCAAGGTACACTGCATAGAATACCAAACTCCAAAGCTCCCATCCTAAACGGTACGGAACTGGTGGTAAGAGAGCAAGCCAAATATTTGGGCATCTTAGTCTATAAGAAGTTAGGCTGAAAGCCCAATATTCAGAAGCGCTGGTGTGTAAAAAAACAGTGAGCAATAAATTGGGACTGAAATCAAGCGTTGTCCACAGGATGCACACGACTATGGTAAAACCCATTCTATTCTATGGAGCGCACTGCTCTTGATAAGAAAATTCACAAGATTGGGAAAGGTGTAGAGATCAGCAGAACTGCTAATAACGGACACTGTCAGATCTACTCCCTCTAAAGCGCTATACGTAATATTAAACTCCTGTTGACCTTTACTGCAGATATTCTGCAGTTAATTAGAATCAACTCAGTCGTGAAATGGAATATTAACACGAAAGGATCCTGAATGAGCTTGTCAATATCCCACTGAAGACTTTGAAATTAAGTTCTCCATCCCGAAAAAAACAAAAAATTGTTCAAGGAAATGACATCTGGCTCTTCACGGATGGTTCCAAATCTGAAAACAGAGTAGGAGTGGAATTTTCTTACACGAGTGCAACGTCAAAAAATCATTTCGACTCCCAAACCACTACAGCGTCTTATGGACGGAGGTCATGGCCATCCGAAAGGTAGTGGGCTGGATAGGTAAAACAAACATTCAGACAAATCATAATCCATATTAGGTTCATTACGGATAGCTAGGCCACCATTAAGTAGTTCCTGCTGCACCTTCAAGATAGTTTCCTGAATCCTAATTGATTTTTAGGCATGATATTAAATTTATGAACATGCTATTAAATAAATACGAATAGATTATTAAAAATCAACCAATAAAACATACAATATGAACTACCAATGTCTAAATATTAAAACCTTTATGAACATGATCTTGTAGTTGAATTTCTACGACTTTTTCGAGTACTTTTGATAACGTTGGAAGAATACTAATTGGACGTAACTTGGACGTATGCTACTTATCGAATGATATGGAATCATTAAAAGATTCACTGCTAAGAAAATAAGCAATAACTCTTTTAGAAGAACTTTATTGGTTCTATCGAATAAAACAGAACCAATAGAAAAGTTATTGCTTATTTGCTTAGCAGTAAATTAATAAATACGTATTTCGACTACGATGTAGTCATCTTCAATAGATTTACAAGTTCTTCTGTATTATTCGATAGAACTTTATTAGTTCTATCGATAGAACTTTATTAGTTCTATCGAATAATACAGAAGAACTTGTAAATCTATTGAAGATGACTACATCGTAGTCGAAATACGTATTTATTAAAAATAAATATTTGTGAAGAAAAGTTTTTGCTTTTCTATATTAATCAATAGAAGAGTTATTGTTTTTATTGGTTCTATATTATTCTTTAAGGTTGTTTTTTTGGAATAACTGACCTGAATTTTATATTCAAATTTGTTAAAAATTAGTGGTAAGAAAAACAACTGTATTTGTCCAACAATACAGGACAATAATAAGTGGAAGGCGGTGCAAGCGCCATCTTTTGCCTAATTGTTAAATACCTAATATAAATCATAATAATTGGAAGACGACGCAAGCGCCATCTTTTATAATAATAATAATAATAATAATAAAAATCATGTATTACCCAACAGGAAAAAAATCCTGTAATTAGGATTTTTTCCTGTTGGGTAATACATGATTTTTATAATAATATTATATATTAACAAAAAAAAACGATAAATCTAAACCTAAAGTTAAACTTAACAATAACATGTTTTAATAAATAATTAAGATAAACCAAAATATAACTTAATGTCTCATGAAATATGTCACATGGAGCAGGCAAACTGTTGAATATATTACAAATAATGTGAATGGGTGATTTTAATCCCATGTTATTCCGATGGGAGCTAATGCTAAATGTAGGCTTATACCGACTGTTAAAAGTTGGAACATGCAGTCGCGTCAGTTGCAAAAGACACGAACAGTCTATTTTGTGACGAATTAGCTTGTGCAAAAAAAAAAATGATCCCCGCATTGGCGCGTCGGCTTTGAGATGATTCAGTATAAATTAGAAAGCAATGGACCCAAGATGATACCTGCGGTACACCAGAACTTGGAAAATACCTGTAACGTGGGGCTCATTTGGATACCGGGTCACAGTGATAGCAATTACCGACGACCTCACAAGGAAGGGGGGAAGGGGGCAAAGATAAGAAACCTATATACCGAATTTTTCGCCGACATCCTTCTTGCGGAATGCACGAGACAATTAAGGGACCAAATGATGTCATGAGTCAACCTCAAGTGGAATGAAGAAGATACGTATCACACGACAAGGCCATGGCCTATGTGCAATACTATAAATAATACAGGGTGAGTTTTTTTCGATGTTCTCTATGGGGATCTCGGAAACTATAAGAGATAGAAAAACGGTTAAATGGGGAAAGAAGTGTAGTTTTATAAGACGAATAAAATGACACTTTCAAATTATTTGAAAAAGTCAAGGGTAACTAGATATTTTGAAAAAAGTAAAATGTGTCAATTTTTTGAAATCAATATATCTCTATTATTATCATAGATAGAAAAAAACTGTAAAGGACAAAGTTGTAGAAATTTTTATACAGATTAATAACAAAAAATCAAAAAAAATTTTTCGCCCATATTTTGGGAGATATGACACAAACTTACCTTTTATTAAATAGAAACAATAGTTGGCTATGACTTTATTAAAAGGGCTATTTTTTTCCCTTTAATCCGATATAACATATGCCATAGTTATTTTTAAAATAAAATAAGTTACAGTCGTTTTAATTTTACCATCCACAAAAAAATAGTTAGCCATGAAAAAAAACAAAAGTAAAACAATTGCGGTTGTTTATAGCAACGAAAGCAATATTTAATTTATTATCTTTCTTTAGGGGGGGGGGGGGGGGGGTGGAGAAACAGTACTCCACTATCTAGGATAATGTCCTGCTTTTGAGGAAAAAATAATTAAGTACCTCGGTCTGCACTACACAAGTGAGCTGGCGGAGCTCTCACCTGTAAAGTTGAAATTTCTGATCGGAATAATTAGGTGGGTTTTATAGGGAGGAAGGATCTCCATGGTATCACAATGGACCTAAGTGAACAGTCTCAGGGCTGTTCCCATCAAAACCTACCTATCTATTCAATGATGCCAATAAAATGTAAAATAAAACGTAAACGTAGTTGTGTTCAGAAATTTGTGATCTCTTAAATTGTATAATAATTTCAATAAAATGTTGCAAAACAATAAGGCTTTATACTATTAAGTATAAATAAAGTATAATATAAAATGCAACAACTTACAAAATTGCCAAATTCTTAGTTAAAGAATTTCAAAATTACAAATGATTTTTCAATTAAAAATTCTTTCGATTTAATAAATAAACTTTCAACAGTCACTTTAAATTCTGATGAAAAAAATTATTTCTTTTGACGTTCAATTTTCAATTTACTTTATTAACGGAATCTCCACTTCCAAACCACAATCATAATTACATATTAAAAATTTTACAAGATCACACTACACTTTTTACAATCACTATTTCCGAGCATACCAATTGATTGATATTTTTATAAACATTTTTAATCGAAAATTTAGTCCCTGAAAATAAATTCAAAATTTACGTAGATTTGACTAAATTAGTTATGGAATGTAACACCTTCGAATTTAATGGTAAATTTTTTAAACAAACATTCGAAACAGCTATGGGAAATCCTTTGTCTCCTTTTTTGGCAAATTTATTTATGAACAATTTAAAAAATTTAGCAAAATCAAAAATAGTTAATTTCCCAAGAATATGGTACAGGTATGTAGACGATATTTTATCATTAACGAGAATTTTAAAATTGACCAATTTATTCACGAATTTAGTATTATTAATAAAAATATCAATTTTACATACGAACTTGAAATGAATGGAAAATTACCCTTTCTAGATCTTTTAATTATTAGAAATTATTCAATATTAGAATTTAACATATACAGAAAACCAACTCATACTTTTAATTACATTGATTCAGATTCTAACACACATTATAAGCATAAATTGGCAGCATTTAATTCAATGATTTATCGAGCCATTTTTTATCCAATTACAGAAGAAAATAGAAAAGCAGAAATTAATTTAATATATAATATAGCAAAAAAATTAAATTTTTAATCAAAAATAATAACAAAAATAATTAATAAATTTAAAAACAAATTTTTAATCAAAAATACTACAACTTTAACACCACTTTATGAACAAAATTCAAGTAAAAAATATGCAAAAAAATTATATAATCCATGTATAAATTTCAAATTAAATAATATTTTAAAAAAATTCAATTTAATACCTGCACCATATTCAAACACAAAATTAAAAATGTTATTAGGCAACACCTTTTTGAAAAATAATCCTTTAGAAAATTCTGGTATTTATTCAATAAAATGTAGCAATTGTACAAAATTAAATGTGGGTCAAACTACTAGAAGTGTTTTAACTAGATTTAAAGAACATAATTACCATATTAGAAACTTTAATTCTGAAAAATCAGCTCTAGTTTTTCATTCAATAAATACGGGACATAAATTTTCGATTGAATCTTCTTAAATTTTCACGTCAATCAAAATTAAACATGTTGGAGTCTATTGAAATGAAAAAACACATAGATAATCTTTTAAATTTCGATACTAGTTCATTAAATAACCCCCTTTAAGATCTTATCAATTCATAAATTTTAGCACATTATATATAATTATATTTAGATTAGTTTATAGTTAACATGATTTTTTAAATATTTTAATTTTATCAATATTGCGTTGTATACCATAACAACATATTTATATTTATAAAAACTTCAACTACTGAAGATGGAAACATAGTTCCGAAATATATCTAGTGAAATAAAAAATAAGGGGCAGAAAGACCTCTGGTCGATAGCCCAGACAGACTAACACCTACATGTATTTTTATTATTTATATTGTTATATTGTTAAAATTACCTATATAGTCTGAATTAAGATATATATATATATATATAAAATAAGTAGGAGAAAGGACAAGTATTTTTTTATTTAAATAATTAAAGTCTCCACGACCAACAACCAACATAAAGAAGATTAATATGTACAAATGTTAGTAACTTTTTTACTAACCTTAACAACAATATGGTTTGTAGAGCGAAAATAAAATGTGAGTATAAATATCATTTATAACAGTTAAGTGAGACTGTTAACGATCATCACATTTCATCTGTATATTTTGACAAGGACGAAAATACAAAATCCAGACGGAAAAACCATTTGTCGATAGCCAATTGGAAATCTTTTACAATATACATTGTAATATTTTATGTAATATGTAGATATTGTATTACGTTTGTCAATAAAGATTATCTTTACATATATATATTTTTTTATAAATGTTGTGATTATTTTTTTTATCAAATTACAATAATAATATATATAATAACATCTTTATTTATATATAGAGTTACAATATTTACCACTTAACATATATTTACAATTATTAACTAAATTTTGTATATAAATTGGCTATCGACAGAAGGTCCTTCTGCCCAATAATAATATTTAGACCAAAAAACAAATACACATTAACCAATGTTATTATACCCAATTTAAAAACACTGTAGATGTAACATAATACTATTTTTCGCGCAATTCCCTTATCACTAAATTCGATACGATAAGAGGAACAACAAACATTTCATTTCCTATACACTCCACCTCGAATTTACGCCTATCTATCCGAGTTGTATTCCACCACGAATCGCGCATATATCGACTTATAATCAGAATTCTAGAAGGCGTTTCTCTATAATTAGTTTCACTACCTATACAGCATCTCTTTATTTATAGCCGGATAGTAGGACGCTAAAGCGAAAAAGTACACACCAACTTTTAATAACCGCGACGTTTTATTACACACGACCTAAATGATGGATCGAGTAAAAAAGGTTCGCGTACACCACACGCGATCTTTTTTTTGAGAGAAAGAGAAGGGTTATTAAAAAAAAGTTGGCTTTAATTAAAGCTGGGATACGTTTTAATTGGATTTTAATTGAGGAATATTGAAATGTAAAAAAAAGGGGGAAATTAACAAGGAAGTTAATTTATAAGTCAGAGTTGGGATTGGCTATCAAAAAAATATTATCGAAGATTGTAATAATCAGGGTTTATATATAAGAATAACAACTCCTTTTAGGTATTAGCGCTATTTTGTTATTGTATTATGGGTTTAATTAGGTCTCGTTTAGAATTGGATGCCGTTATCTGTAATCCCTATTATGAATTTATCATTCGAAATTAATTGGATTCGATTAAAAGCGTATTGTAAAATCCGTGAAAAATTCAATGTATAAAAAAAAGAACGTTAATTAATATAAGGTCATCTGCAGACACGTGTTTCGGAATCTATGCCTCGTCAGTACAACTCTGTCTTACATAATTTAAAAATAAATACTCTTTTCTATTTATATATATATATATATATATATATATTGATATTAAATAACACTATTTAGTCTTTCAAAATCTATTGTAATATCGCTACAATTGTTTCACCACACTGTGGCTTCTTCAGGCGAAGAAATGATCATTTCTTCGCCATAGTGTGGTGAAACAATTGTAGCGATATTAAATAGACTTTGAAAGACTAAATAGTGTTATTTAATATAAGTAATTATGAACTTTCAACAATTATCAGCCTCATCAATCAATTATATATATATATTTAATAAATAAAACAAGTCTTTTTTAGCATTACAGTTTTATTTATTGTTACAATTATTTAACCAACACAGATGATGAATGAATTAATAGTCGAAACAATTATAACAGTGTTTTTTAATAAAAAATAAACCTAAACAAAAAAACAGTTATATTTCATTTATTGTACTCTTATAAGAAATATTATTTGTAATTATCTATATATATATATATATTATCAAAAAAAACCTTTTATACCCATAAAAGTGTAGGGTTATTATTTGTAATTAAGATATTAAAGATAGAGCATGGTGAAATAGCGACAATTAAATCTTATTAGTAATTGCGCAAAGATTAACATCATTACAATCATCTCCGGTCGTGTAATTTTGCAATTATGTCTTTTGTTATGCTTTGTCAAGGTTTTCATTTCTATTTTGAAACATTAACGGAACGAGCCGGCCAAGAATATCGGATTCCTTCCCAATTATCAGCCTTGAGTTTAAAATACAATTAAAAACATAAATAAACAAAAAAATGATTTAATTATGGTTATAAAAATAACTCTTTCTTTTCTTCATTATCTTATAACTGTGTTTCAATTAGTTTTCCGCGAAAGAAACGTGACATCATTTTAATATTGATTTTATTTTTTTCCCCTAAATGATATTCCCGTAATAGTACTTTCTCCAGTACCAAAAGTTATTGTTGGTATCTTTTAATATTGAAACAAAGTTTTATAGATGGCTGTTAGTATTTCGTATCTTATATTTCCAAAATAATTTTCGTTTGTGGAATTTATTTTCTTTATACTTCATAAATTATACTCATGCTATTTTAAATTCGTATTGAATTGATCAAAAAACCCTGACAATTAAGCCAAAGGAATTAAAAGAAATAAGTAATCTGCGATGGAAATTCATGAAGTATTGTAAGGTGATTCACCAATCTATGTCACCAAAGATAAATTGGTGAATCACCTTACAATACTTCATGAATTTCCATCGCAGATTACCAAAACATATTTTAACAACCTACTTAATTTCACCCCCTTTTTTATTGCCGTTTCTCTGTATATTTATAGCTTATTAAATCGCTTGATAATAACCGTATAGGTCGGAACTATAGTTACGGAATAAAAACAAGTGCGTGATACGAGCAAAGTGTTTAATTTTTTAACCAATTTTTATATTATGATATTTTGATAATTTTAACATTGATGATTTGTGATTTTTTAGGAAAGATTTTTTTCACTAATAACTTTTACCATCGATTTTTGAAAAATATTTGTATGTGTCTGTATTTTCTTAAGGTTGCGGTTTAATGGAAAGAGATAGCTATATAGTAAAATGGAAATAATCGTTTGAAAATGGAGCTATTCTTTTGGATTTCATAATATGAATATGTATTTACATTTTTTATCTACCAAGTATAAAGTATCAGCCTAAATAATAAATAAATCGTTAATTTTCGTGTATTACGTCATTTTTCTAGTTCAAGTTAGAAAAGAAAATTGTAAGATATAATGAAATTAATAGGTCATGTCTGCTAAGTTATTTGAATGCAGAATTTAGTGAAATCCTTTAAATTTTCAATGCACAAGTTTTTATTAGCAAAAATTTAATTTAAAATTTGCTATAAATTTGATCAATTTTCATTGTTTTTCATAATTATTTTTCACAGAAACTAAACATTAAAATAATTTTTAATTTATCTGATAAAATTCCTGCTTATTTTAAGATTATTTTAATGTATAATACAATATTGTTCATTGATCACAACAACAATCTAACTCAAATTAACTCCCATATTTGTATAGCTATCTCTTTCTTCTAAACCGCACCCTTAATATGACAAAAACTGCTAAATGAATTAAACCGAAACGTTTTTATCTAAGCCTTTTATAACATTAATAAGATTTAATAACCCCAGGATAGAAAATTTATTAAGTGCAACTTTACTCATATTTTTTATTATCCGCACAAAGAGCGATAGAGAGAGTATCTTTATATTAAATAAAAATGATTTTAAAATAAATCATTTTTATTTAATATATTTAAATAACTGTGACCAAGTGAATGAATAGTACTCTTTTCTATTGAGAGTATCTTTATTGACAGAACATTAACATTTACAGAATAGAATATGTATTTATAATGTATCAGTAATTAGATTATTCGTTGAAAAACTTTCTCATTTGATCGGTGATCTTTTTGGTCGGTTCGATCTCTTTGAACGGCTCGATCTTTTCGGACTACTTTTCCGGATTGGATTGATCATGTTATGCAACTCAGCTCAAGCAATGATCAAGCGGATCGATCGGTCTAGGTAAGATCAATCAATGAATCAAACTATTTCTTTAAGTTATTTTGTTTTATGCAAAGTGAGACATCCTTTATTAATTTATTTACTAAATACAAATGTAATTTAACAAACAGAAATACAGTAATATGTAGTCATGTTTGACACTTTACCTCACTATTATTTCCAAAAATTGTCTCTAAACTTATTCATAGTCACTATAATTGTCAAAAATTAACTTTAAAAGCCACTATTTTTACTATACATTTATTTTAAAGTCATTTATAGTCGCTAATTTTGTTAAAAATTGACTATAAAGTCACTTTACTTTACTATAATTGCCAAAAATAGACTTTAAAGTCATTTATAGTTACTATGTTCACTATAAATTGACTTTGAAGTCACTATTTTCACTAAAAAACTACTTTAAAATCATTGACAGTCACTATATTCAATAAAAATTGACTTCATAGTCACTATTTGTACTAGAAATTGACTTTAAAGTCATTTATATTCATTATTTTGAATGACTATAATTATCAAAAATTAATTTTAAAGTCATTAAAAGCCACTATTTTTATTATAAATTGACTTCGAAGTCATTTATAGTCACTAATTTTGCTAAAAATTGACTATAAAGTCACATTACTTCACTATAACAATCTTTAAAGTCATTGATAGTCACTATATATTGACTTTAAAGTCACTATTTTCATTAAAAAAACTTTAAAATCACTATTATTCTCAAAACAGTCACTATATTCACTTAAAATTGACTTGATAGTCACTATTTGAACTAGAAATTGACTTTAAAGTCATTTATATAAATTATTTTTGCAAGAAATTGACTTTAAAGTCACTTTACTTCACTATTATTGTCAAAACTCGACTATAATTGTCAAAAATTAACTTTAAAGTCATTAAAAGCCACTATTTTTACTATAAATAGATTTTGAAGTAATTTATAGTCGCTAATTTTGTTATAAATTGACTATAGTCACTTTGCTTTACTATAATTGCCAAAAATGGAATTTAAAGTCATTTATAGTCACTATGTTCACTATAAATTGACTTTAAAGTCACTATTATCACTAAAAAATGAGTTTAAAATCATTGACAGTCACTATATTTACTAAAAATTGATAGTCACTATTTGTACTAGAAATTGACATTTATATTCATTATTTTTTCAAGAAATTAACTTTAAAGTCACTTTTCTTCACTATTATTGTTAAAACTTGACTATATGGTAATTGTCAAAAATTAATTTTAAAATCACTAAAAGCTATTATTTTTACTATAAATTGACTTTGAACTCATTTATAGTCACTAATGTTGCTATAAATTGACTATAAAGTCACTTTACTTTACTATAATTGTCAAAAATTGACTTTAAAGTCATTTGTAATCACTATGTTCAGTATAAATTTAAAGTCACTATTTTAACGAAGAAAATACTTTAAAATCACTATTATTGTCAAAACTTGACTTTAAAATCATTGACAGTCACTATATTCACTAAAAATTGACTTCATAGTTACTATTTTTGCTATAAATTGACTTTAAAGTCATTTATATACATTACTTTTGCAAGAAATTAACTTTAAAGTCACTTTACTTCACTACAATTGTCAATTGTCATTGATAGTGACTATTTTCATTAGAAATTGACACTAAAGTCACTATTACTTTCAAAAATTGACTTTAAATCTATTGGTAGTCAAAATTTTCTCTAGAAATTGACTTGATAGTCACTATTTCTAGTAGAAATTTACTTCAAAGTCATTTATAGTCACTATTATTGTCAACAATTGATTTTAAAGTAATTTATTGTCATTATTTATGGTAGAAATTGACTGTAGAGTCACTTTACCTAACTATTATTGTCAAAAATTGACTTTAAAGTCAATGATAGTCACTATTTTTACTAGAAAACGACTTGAAAGTCATTTATAGTCACTATTTTTGCTATAAATTGACTTTAAAGTCATTTATATACATTACTTTTGCTAAAAATTGACTATATAGTCACTTTACTTAACTATTATTGTCAAAAAATGACTTTAAAGTCATTGATAGTGACTATTTTCACTAGATATTGACTTTAATATCACTATTATTTTCAAAAATTGACTTTAAAATCATTGTTAGTCAAAATTTTCACTAGAAATTGACTTTATAGTCACTATTTCTAGTAGAAATTGACTTCAAAGTCATTTATAGTTACTATTATTGTCAACAATTGATTTTAAAGTCATTTATTGTCATTATTTATGACTGTAGTCACTTTACTTCAGTATTATTGTCGAAAATTAACTTTAAAGTCATTGATAGTCACTAATTTTACTAGAAATTAATTTGAAAGTCATTTATAGTCACTATTTTTGCTATAAATTAACTTCAAAGTCACTTTGCTTCAGTATTATTGTCAAAAATTGACTTTAAAGTCATTGATACTATTTTCACTAGAAATTGACTTTAAAATCACTATTATTTTCAAAAATTGACTTTAAAATCATCGGTAGTCACAATTTTCATTAGAAATTGTCTTGATAGTGTCTATTTCTAGTAGAAATTGATTTCAAAGTCATTTATAGTCACTATTATTGTCAACAATTGATTTTAAAGTAATTTATTGTCATTATTTATGGTGGAAATTGACTGTAGAGTCACTTTACTTCAGTATTATTGTCAAAAAATGACTTTTAAGTCATTGATAGTTTTTATTTTTCTAGAAATTGGCTTCAAAGTCATTTATAGTGACTATTATTGTCAACAATTAATTTTAAAGTCAAATAGAAAACAGTATTCATTCACTTGGTCACAGTTATTTAAACATATTAAATAAAAATGATTTGAAAATAATTAATAAATTATTTTCACATTTAGCTCTGTGACTATTGACTTACCTACGTAAGTACGTTAAACAAATGCACATTAAAACAACTACTTCCCGGGCAAATACCCACGCCGGACATTGAATTACATAATGTACACCTGCTGTTGCACATCAATAAAATATTGCATAATGCAACAAATTTTGATCCGAGAAAAATTTAATGTAAAAACAACAAAAGGAACGTTACATAATATAAGGCCATCTGCAGACACGTGTTTCGGGATCTATCCCTCGTCAGTACAGCTATGCCTTACATAATTTAAAGATGTTAAAATAAATCAATTAAATTAATTCAAATACAATCAGCACAATTAAATCAGTTATATTAAATCAAATTAAACTAAATCAATTTAAATTAAATTAAACCAAATTAATTCAATTTAAATCAAAACCGAATAAAATTAAACGAAAAGAATTGAATCAAATTAATTAAAAAGAGCGACCCTCACCTGCCGCGCGCTGAGATAGTAATGACCGGCGAAGGAGGACGTGCGCTCGTGTATTGTTGTTATCGCAAATTCACAAAAAACTTCTCTCGGTTCGGATTTGAATAAATGCCTCGCTGGCTATTAATATAAATAGAAAACAGTATTCATTCACTTGGTCACAGTTATTTAAACATATTAAATAAAAATGATTTGAAAATAATTAATAAATTATTTTCACATTTAGCTCTGTGACTATTGACTTACCTACGTAAGTACGTTAAACAAATGCACATTAAAACAACTACTTCCCGGGCAAATACCCACGCCGGACATTGAATTACATAATGTACACCTGCTGTTGCACATCAATAAAATATTGCATAATGCAACAAATTTTGATCCGAGAAAAATTTAATGTAAAAACAACAAAAGGAACGTTACATAATATAAGGCCATCTGCAGACACGTGTTTCGGGATCTATCCCTCGTCAGTACAGCTATGCCTTACATAATTTAAAGATGTTAAAATAAATCAATTAAATTAATTCAAATACAATCAGCACAATTAAATCAGTTATATTAAATCAAATTAAACTAAATCAATTTAAATTAAATTAAACCAAATTAATTCAATTTAAATCAAAACCGAATAAAATTAAACGAAAAGAATTGAATCAAATTAATTAAAAAGAGCGACCCTCACCTGCCGCGCGCTGAGATAGTAATGACCGGCGAAGGAGGACGTGCGCTCGTGTATTGTTGTTATCGCAAATTCACAAAAAACTTCTCTCGGTTCGGATTTGAATAAATGCCTCGCTGGCTATTAATATAAATAGAAAACAGTATTCATTCACTTGGTCACAGTTATTTAAACATATTAAATAAAAATGATTTGAAAATAATTAATAAATTATTTTCACATTTAGCTCTGTGACTATTGACTTACCTACGTAAGTACGTTAAACAAATGCACATTAAAACAACTACTTCCCGGGCAAATACCCACGCCGGACATTGAATTACATAATGTACACCTGCTGTTGCACATCAATAAAATATTGCATAATGCAACAAATTTTGATCCGAGAAAAATTTAATGTAAAAACAACAAAAGGAACGTTACATAATATAAGGCCATCTGCAGACACGTGTTTCGGGATCTATCCCTCGTCAGTACAGCTATGCCTTACATAATTTAAAGATGTTAAAATAAATCAATTAAATTAATTCAAATACAATCAGCACAATTAAATCAGTTATATTAAATCAAATTAAACTAAATCAATTTAAATTAAATTAAACCAAATTAATTCAATTTAAATCAAAACCGAATAAAATTAAACGAAAAGAATTGAATCAAATTAATTAAAAAGAGCGACCCTCACCTGCCGCGCGCTGAGATAGTAATGACCGGCGAAGGAGGACGTGCGCTCGTGTATTGTTGTTATCGCAAATTCACAAAAAACTTCTCTCGGTTCGGATTTGAATAAATGCCTCGCTGGCTATTAATATAAATAGAAAACAGTATTCATTCACTTGGTCACAGTTATTTAAACATATTAAATAAAAATGATTTGAAAATAATTAATAAATTATTTTCACATTTAGCTCTGTGACTATTGACTTACCTACGTAAGTACGTTAAACAAATGCACATTAAAACAACTACTTCCCGGGCAAATACCCACGCCGGACATTGAATTACATAATGTACACCTGCTGATCCCGAAACACGTGTCTGCAGATGGCCTTATATTATGTAACGTTCCTTTTGTTGTTTTTACATTAAATTTTTCTCGGATCAAAATTTGTTGCATTATGCAATATTTTATTGATGTGCAACAGCAGGTGTACATTATGTAATTCAATGTCCGGCGTGGGTATTTGCCCGGGAAGTAGTTGTTTTAATGTGCATTTGTTTAACGTACTTACGTAGGTAAGTCAATAGTCACAGAGCTAAATGTGAAAATAATTTATTAATTATTTTCAAATCATTTTTATTTAATATGTTTAAATAACTGTGACCAAGTGAATGAATACTGTTTTCTATTTATATTAATAGCCAGCGAGGCATTTATTCAAATCCGAACCGAGAGAAGTTTTTTGTGAATTTGCGATAACAACAATACACGAGCGCACGTCCTCCTTCGCCGGTCATTACTATCTCAGCGCGCGGCAGGTGAGGGTCGCTCTTTTTAATTAATTTGATTCAATTCTTTTCGTTTAATTTTATTCGGTTTTGATTTAAATTGAATTAATTTGGTTTAATTTAATTTAAATTGATTTAGTTTAATTTGATTTAATATAACTGATTTAATTGTGCTGATTGTATTTGAATTAATTTAATTGATTTATTTTAACATCTTTAAATTATGTAAGGCATAGCTGTACTGACGAGGGATAGATCCCGAAACACGTGTCTGCAGATGGCCTTATATTATGTAACGTTCCTTTTGTTGTTTTTACATTAAATTTTTCTCGGATCAAAATTTGTTGCATTATGCAATATTTTATTGATGTGCAACAGCAGGTGTACATTATGTAATTCAATGTCCGGCGTGGGTATTTGCCCGGGAAGTAGTTGTTTTAATGTGCATTTGTTTAACGTACTTACGTAGGTAAGTCAATAGTCACAGAGCTAAATGTGAAAATAATTTATTAATTATTTTCAAATCATTTTTATTTAATATGTTTAAATAACTGTGACCAAGTGAATGAATACTGTTTTCTATTTATATTAATAGCCAGCGAGGCATTTATTCAAATCCGAACCGAGAGAAGTTTTTTGTGAATTTGCGATAACAACAATACACGAGCGCACGTCCTCCTTCGCCGGTCATTACTATCTCAGCGCGCGGCAGGTGAGGGTCGCTCTTTTTAATTAATTTGATTCAATTCTTTTCGTTTAATTTTATTCGGTTTTGATTTAAATTGAATTAATTTGGTTTAATTTAATTTAAATTGATTTAGTTTAATTTGATTTAATATAACTGATTTAATTGTGCTGATTGTATTTGAATTAATTTAATTGATTTATTTTAACATCTTTAAATTATGTAAGGCATAGCTGTACTGACGAGGGATAGATCCCGAAACACGTGTCTGCAGATGGCCTTATATTATGTAACGTTCCTTTTGTTGTTTTTACATTAAATTTTTCTCGGATCAAAATTTGTTGCATTATGCAATATTTTATTGATGTGCAACAGCAGGTGTACATTATGTAATTCAATGTCCGGCGTGGGTATTTGCCCGGGAAGTAGTTGTTTTAATGTGCATTTGTTTAACGTACTTACGTAGGTAAGTCAATAGTCACAGAGCTAAATGTGAAAATAATTTATTAATTATTTTCAAATCATTTTTATTTAATAATTTTAAAGTCATTTATTGTCATAATTTATGGTAGAAATTGACTGTAGAGTCACTTTACTTCAGTATTATTGTCAAAAATTGACTTTTAAGTCATTGTTAGTGACTATTTTCACTAGAAATTGACTTTAAAATCATTGGTAGTCATAATTTTCACTAGAAATAGTCACTATTTCTAGTAGAAATTAACTTCAAAGTCATTTATAGTCACTATTATTGTCAACAATTGATTTTAAAGTCATTTATTGTCATTATTTATGGTAGAAATTGACTTTAAAGTCATTCATAGTCACTATTTTCACTAGAAATTGACTTGAAACTCATTCATAGTCACTATTTTTACTATAAATTAACTTTGAAGTCATTGATAGTCACTATTATGGTCAAAAATTAACTTTAAAGTCATTCATAATTTCTATTTTCACTATTAATTGACTTCAAAGTAACTATATGTCACATTTTTGCTACCTTGCCGACTTAGTTATGTTTTAAGATATGTTTAACATCCAGCATTATTATTAAAAATATTTAATTCACTTAAAAAAAAATTCGTTTGAAATTATTTCAGAATTCCCAAAAAATCGTAATTGATGTTACTGTTTTTAATTCGAAATATATATATATATATATATATAAATATTATTTAAACGAGTCGTACGTTTTTTTACGCAAAATTTTGAATCCTCTAGAAAGTTTTACGTTCTAATATGAATAACAGATAAATTTTATTTAGATGGGGTTTTTCAAGGGGTGTTTAGGAGAATTTTGTTTTTAGTGGTTTTGCGTTGAATGATTTTATATGATTTTCAAGGAATAATTGTACAGGGGTTGTATTCCAGATACGTTCCACAGCGTAGTTTTCTAAGGGAATGATTTTCCATTAGATGTTTCCTGATCAGCTCAATCGGCTCGATATGTTTGATCCTTCTGATCAGCGCCATCGGATCGATCTTTCTGATCAGCTCGATCTTTTCGATCGGTTCCATCTTTCTAAAGAGTTCGAGCGGCTCGATCCTTCGGCTGATCGATCTTTGAAACGATATATCTTGCCCATCACTAGTTTCACATAAAAATTGTATATCATAATGAAATGTATATTTACAATTAGCAAATTGCTAGTTTGATCATAATAAATGAAAGACGACGCAAGCACCATCTTTCGTCTAATTTCATGTGGCATCGTCAACGATCGGAAAGGCCATCACTAGATCTCCATACGCTAGATGAATGGTGACTGAACGTTTTATTAAATGCTAGTTTGTTAATAAAATAAATAGTTACTAATATTTTTTTAACCCCGACACCAATTGGTAAAAGGGGACATCGATTATATATATATATAATATTTTTTTGTAATGGAAAGTTGAATTTGTCGAAATTGCAGTCCCGCGTGAAAACCAAAATAAAATTTATAAATGTTTTAATTATGATAAATGTGAAAAAAATCTATAATATAAATCCGATGCAACATTGCAAATCCCATATCTACTTCCACGCCTACTTATTATGGTAAATTATCCTGGAGAACCGGCAGTGAATACAAAAGTTAATTGCACGTGCGAGTGCAATTAATATAGAAAGTCGCTGTCAGAAACAGACCGAGAATAACAACACTTCTGAAAACGTGGCCGCGTAGAAGACCCGCGGTTCTCTCGTACACATCCGAAGCTTGGTCAAGTTGGTCTTGTGGCCAGGGGAGATTGGATTGCGTCCGATTGTACGGTTTCAGAGCCCGTTTACGCGCCGCGCACAAACACTAATTATGTAAGTGGGTGAGCGAATCAACGGAGACCGACAATTTCTTCAACGCATAATAACACACTCTGAAATGCAGGTGTTGTGCGCAGAAGAAATTATTGCTGTAGTTGGTACATTGTATTTATTGCAATTTTACTTTATTACAAAGTTTTTTTTAATTAAGTAAAAATAATTTGAAAATAATTAATTAATAAATTATTTTCCCTTTAGCTACTGTGACATTATGACTTATGTTACATAAATACTTTAACAAATAGACATTCGCTGTTGCATAACAATAACATATTGTATAATGTAACAATTTTTGAATCGGAAATATTTAATGCAAAAAAAAAAACAAAAAAAAAATAAAAGTTACGTAATATTTATCCTTTCAGGGATATTTAGTAGTGTTGGGCAAAATCGAATAATATTAGTAATCGAGTATTACTGAATGTGTCATTTTAAGTATTTAAAACGAAAAAGTAACTTCAAATTTATGTTTATTAATAAATGGGAAGTAATTTTTGATATTTTTATAATAAGTAACATTCTTAAAATTGTAATATACTTAATTTAGCAATAATAAAAGATCGACTTTGCCCATCACTAATATTTAGCAAGCAGAGTATAATGGCATCCGCAGCAGACCAAATAACTTGGAAGCATTGATAATCGAAACATCTGCAGAAATTATTGCCCGGCAGCTCCAGATTATTAAAAAAAAACATTTTAAAGATGGATTAGGTTATGGCTTAGCTTCCAATAGTCAACAATTCGAACATTATCTTTAGATTTTTTTATTTATAAATTGTTATTTTTTAAATGTTTTTGAATCCAATGATTTTGTTCATTATTATGTGGTTTCATAAAAAAGTTTAACAACGAGATTAATTGGTGCAGTAAGAAAATTTAGATATTTTCCAATTTACTAATACATAAAATGTATTCTATTTTAAGGTTGAATCCAACTAAATAAAAAATTATAAATTAAATAAAAATGATTTGAAAATAATTAATAAATTATTTCCACACTTAGCTCTGTGACATTTTGACTTACGTTTAAAGTACTTACGTAACGTAAGTCAAAATGCCCCAAAGCTTACTTTTAAAGTACTTATGTAAAGTATGTCAAAATGTCACAGAGCTTGCGTTTAAAGTACTTACGTAACGTAAGTCGAAATGCCTCAAACCTTACTTTTAAAGTACTTACTTAAAGTAAGTCAAAATGTCTCACAGTATACGTTTAAAGTACTAACGTAACGTAAGTCAAAATGTCTCAGAGTTTACGTTTAAAGTACTTACATAAAGTATGTCAAACTGTTACAGAGCTTGCGTTTAGAGTACTTACGTAACGTAAGTCAAAATGTCTCAGAGTTTACGTTTAAAGTACTTACGTGACGTAAGTCGAAATGCCCCAAAGCTAACTTTTAAAGTACTTACGTAAAGTAAGTCAAAATGTCTCACAGTTTACGTTTAAAGTACTTACGTAACGTAAGTCGAAATGCCCCAAAGCCAACTTTTAAAGTACTTACGTAACGTAAGTCAAAATGTCACAGAGCTAAAAATAAAATAATTTATTAATTATTTTCAAATCATTTTATTTAATTTATAACTCCGACCAAGTGAATATATGCTGTTTTCTATTTAAAAAAATATAAACATGAATTAAATTTATTATCTAAATTTCAAATACATTTGTAATTAAAATAACTCAATGCCCGTTTACATTGGTTGCAAATTATGTTTGTATTCAATTTTTTAAAAATCACCATTAACAAGTTTTTCTATGTTATTCCCTATGAGGCGCTGTTAGAAAAATGTACTGTATATGAGATCACAGCAGGGGGGGCAATTAATTTATTTGCTTTATGAACAGAAGTTATGCATTTTTTTATAGACCTTACAATCTGTGATTGGCGCTATGTCATCTTCGAAATGAATGTTGCAAAGATCTCATATATGAGTGACACTACACACAAATTGCTTAAGAGGCAGGGGGGTTTAACTCTTATGGACGATTTGGAACCGTTTCGTTTTCTTTGTCTAACGCATTAATATCCCCATAGCTCTATCTCATGAAACGTCGATGTACACCGCTGGCAGAGGCGCTAGTGGAAAATCTTAATAGGAAACTGTAAATATGGTAATTTTAATTTTAAAGTTGTACTATAGGTGTCAACAAATATCTTCAATGCACATTTCAATAATTTGCAACCTTTGCATTTAATTTCTGCTTGGGTGAAATAAGCGAACGATATTTATTATATTATTTGATAATAATAGTGCGAGTGGTTACAAGGAAGGCGAAACGCTGCGAAATATGTGAATCCGGCGACAATGCAGTGAATTATTATTTATCTGTATAAATATTGTATATAACAATTAATATGAATAAATAGAAACTAAATAGTTGTATTTTAAAATTAAAAAAAAAATATTTATTTCATAAAACACAAAATAGTAAGTACATAACCTTACATTTCTTCCTTTATGATTTTTTTCACGTAAATGTTCTGTTTTGTGAAGGGTACGATTTTTAAAGAGGCTCATAATATTCGATTTATCAAAAAAATAAACGAAATATTTGGATTTTTTCTCAAAAAATAAACAACATTCCGAATCTGTAGTCTTATATGTATTTGTATTTAATTAATTAAAACTGTATTTAATTTAAATATTAATGTACATTTTTTTTTATTTCTGTTAGGTCTCCCTTCGAAGGCCAACAGCATCAATGGAATTTCATCCAGAAGCATCCACACGACTCTTCTCCTAATATCATTAAATTGATGATCCGATCAAGAACCTATCAAAAATGATTGAGACTTAGGAGCATACCAACTCTTCAATTCTGATATATTAATTTATTATACGTTTTATAAAATAAATATATTAAATTAATTTTTTATTATTATTTACATACCTTTAATTTTAGTACATTTAAATTTGTGTATAATAGAGTTATTTATATCTTTAATAAATAATTTTATTATGCACATCGATAAAATATTCATTTTATAATTTAATATTATAATAATGCAAAAATTTAAATATACCGCCACAATTTAAAATTTGACTCCTGCTTTTTATTGTCCGATGGTAGCGCCACCTTTAGGTGGTGTACATTGAAGGGTCGCTTTTTTTTACATTGAGTTGAACATCCGGTGATCCGTGTTAAGAGGCATCGTTGCGAATTGACCTTGAAGCTTTCTTATGGTATTTCTTAATAAAAATACGCACCTTTAGAGAGCTTATTAGTGGAGATAAAGAGCTACCTTTTTTCTACAAAATCTTATGACCTTTTTTCTAGAACTTCCATAAATCAAACATTTTCATTTGATTTTAATTTTTTAAATAAATAATTATTTGTTACTAGATTTTTACTCATTTCCCGTTCATATTTATAATTCGATATGTTTTTTTATTACGCTTAAAATAACAAAAGGTTCCTAAACACAACAAGCGAGCGAGCGCACTGTAATTTACTTACTTACCGATCGGATTTCGGCAGCACACACGCAATAAAAATCGAATCGCTCGATTTTCTAATATCTATGCGAGATAATGTTTTAACGAATTGATTCTTTTTAATAGTGAAGTTGTATTTATGAAAAAATATTTTGTGACTTACCAAATGAAAAATATTGTTTTCTATAATATATAATAAAATAACTCGTGGAGCAAAAAGGTCGCTAACTTAAAATAAATAAAATCACATACATGTAGCATAACTGCGTCTTTATAATTATAAATGTTTATTAACTGGAAACCTTAATTTTCTTGGCTACTTCTTTCGATGGAATAATTTAATTTATAAATATCAGCTATTTCCATAACGATTTTCTAAAATACTCGTTCTGATAATAAAACTTGTAAATGTAAATAATTATTTATTTATTTTAACCTCAAATTATTTAAGGTTGCGGTTTAGTGGAAAGAGATAGCTATATAGTAAAATGGAAATAATCGTTTGAAAATAGAGCTATTCTTTTGGATTTCATAATATGAATAAAGTATTAGTCTAAATAAAAAATAAATTGTTAATTTTCGTGTATTACGTCAATTTACTAGTTTAAGATAGAAAAGAAAATTGTAAGATATAATGAAATTAATAGGTCATGTCTGCTAAGTTATTTGAATGCAGAATTTAGTGAAATCCTTTAAATTTTCATTGCACAAGTTTTTATTAGCAAAAATTTAATTTAAAATTTGCTATAAATTTGATCAATTTTCATTGTTTTTCATAATTATTTTTTACAGAAACTAAACATTAAAATAATTTTTAATTTATCTGATGAAATTCCTGCTTATTTTAATATATAATACAATATTGTTCATTGATCACAACAACAATCTAACTCAAATTAGTGATTGCCCATATTTGTATAGCTATCTCTTTCTTCTAAACCGCACCCTTAAGCGTTTTGTAAATCGTATAATTTTACAATAAGCTTATATGCATATAATCTTTATTGACAGATATATTCCAAAATTTATAAAATAAATTGTTTACTTATTGTTTTATTGTTTAATAACGTAATATTTCGCTATTTTGTGTTAAACTTTTAAGTATGACATAATCAATTATACCCAAGACAAAGGCAACCATGCAGAATTGAATTTTCAAAATTAAAGAATAATTTAATTGTGTAAAATTTTACAGAGATGTAGCAGGTAACTACAAAAAATAAATTATGAAAATGGAGAAGTATGTTTATTAGTAACTGGATTCATTTCTACACTGACTAATACACATACTTCTTAATTTTAATAATTTGTTTTTTATAGTTGCAGAAAATTAGAAAGGGCAACTGAAATCGAAAAATCAAAAGTATTACGCATTAACAAAATAACCTAACAAACAATATATATTTGGAATCTACAAAAAAAGTTATCATTTTCGACTATAGCTACAATTCATAAAATCGAAGTTTGAGGTTATAACTCGAAAACTAAAAATGATAAATAAAATGTGTAAATAATATTAGTAGTCAGCATAAAATGTTGCTTTATTGACTCGTCGCCAATTTTCGGTTATACCAGGAAACGGTTAAAGATAGAAAATTGTTCTCTTCGCCATTGTTTTTATCATTAAAAAATGGCATAGAGTCACATAAACGGTTTCTAGTTAAATGTTAAAATGAAAAAAAAAATACACACCAAAATGCACCACCCTGTATAATTTTATTTTCAAAAGATACATTAGAAATTCTGGCATTTTTCAGATGTTAATAAGTTTTCAACTTATAAATTCTTTTTAAAAAATAGTTTAGTAATGATAAAATAATAATAGTTCTTATAAATAATTTAAAGTGTTATGCAAAAAATATATCCTTTTTATTAACAACTATTAGCAAAATTAAAAAAAAATCCAATATTTAAACATTGTCAGTTCATATTATAATAATAAATATGATATTATCATTATTAAAATTATCAATAAATAAAATATAAAGCGGAAAGACCAACGGTCGATAGCCAATTGGCAGAAGAATTTATTTTTATGTTAGTTATTTATTGTATTTATTTATTATATATTATTTATTATTATATTATTATTTATTTATTATATTTGTTAAAAATAATCTGCCAATAAAGATTTATATATATATAAAATATAAATTCAACCTGCTTCGGGTTATTGGCCCATGCTCAAGAGCATTTAATTTATAAAGTCATTTTTTTCTAAAAATGCAAACGTAACTTTTAAAGACAGTTTATTAAAATATTAATAAATATCCATATAAAATATATTTTTTCAAAATTTTATTTTACTAAATGATGCAGCAATTGATTCGTCAAATGATAAACTAATTGAAGTTTCTGAAACACACCCAAACAATGATGTAGTTTTTGAATCAACCACTATAACTGACGCAATTTCAACATATCAAGTATTTTCATATTGTTATTTATATACTGGGTGTTGACGCGAAGAGAAACTTATCATGTAAAAACAATTTTATGCAAATACCAACTTCCCTGTTTATTTTAGAGAAAAAAAAAACACAAGAATTAAAATAAGTTCAGAATTTAAACATCTGTCTAAAGTGACACATTTTGTCCAATTTTAGAATTATTGTCTGATTAATAATTACCAAATTCAATGTAATATTCGTTTGCTGATTATCACAAAATTGAATTAAATTGGCTGTAACTTTTATATAAAAATAAATAATAACTTTAAATGTGAAAAATTTTTTTTATACAGGGTGCTCGAAAAATAATTTAAAATATTTGATTTTTCATGTCCGTTTGAAAAATCACATTCTATTTTTTTATATAACAAGTTAAAAAAAAACGAAAAGTATATAGCCCCTTAACAAAATATACTATTATTTTGTTAATAAATATCGATTTGAAAACTCATACATTTAACGTTACTTTTCATACACCCTGCATAAAAAAAATATTTCACATTTAAAACTATTATTGCATAGAATAGTAGTACTATCTAAGTTTGCATACAAAATTTCATTTCTCTATCTAAAAACTAAAAAAAATAATGATTTTTTATGAAGCTTCTGCAAGCAACTCTCAGCATTTTTTTTTTTGCTGTAACGGTTGGTCAAAATTTTTAATTATGTTATATTGACGTAAAGACAATTTAAAAACGAATGGAATAAAAATATAATATATAGGGCGTTTGATTTAAAATAACACAGGTTTTATTAATTCCGAGAAGTTGGGTCACCCTGTATATATGAAAATAATTTTGCATTATACTGAATTTCTAACGATAAGGGAGGTTTCGATGACTCAGACTGTATATTTATTAAATATTATCTCATGAAATACAAAGAAATCCCATAAGAAAGCTTCAAGGTCGATTCGCAACGATGCCTCTTAATAATATCATTGAACGTGTGTTTCATTTAAATATAATATGAAAAAGTATCTCTAACTAAATGTATTGTAATTATTAATGTTATATTGTTCAGTATTCTGTAAGTGAAATGTTAAACAGAAAACAGTATTCATACCACTCGGTCACAGTTATTTAAATATATTAAATAAAAATGATTTGAAAATAATTAATAAATTATTTCCACATTTAGCTCTGTGACTATTTTTTATAACGTTTTAACGTACTTATGTAAGTAAGTCAATAGTCACAGAGCTAAATGTGGAAATAATTTATTAATTATTTTCAAATCATTTTTATTTAATATAGTGAAATGTTAAGTTTAACGTGTACGTTATTTTTTGTCCTCACAGTCTAAGCAACTTTTGTAATAGATATTTATTCATAGAATGTGAATTAATTAGCATAACATTTCCCAGTATATCAAGTGTATTCCCTATATACTGGATTAACTATTTTTTATACAGGGTGATTCAGTTTTGAGTTCCACCCCTTCTAACTATTTTATTTTAACAGTAAACTATAACAAACCATATATATTTGTAAACGGCAGAAAATTCTCTAATTAATGATGTCCCAAATTGACAATAAGATAACAACTGTCAAAGTAGAGATAGTCAACTTTGTTTTTTCAAATGACACCATATCTATTTTTTGTTCAATTCAGATAGCGGGTAGTTTCCTGCACCCGACTATCCATGACAATTATCACTTAGCTAACAAAAAAATGAATAAAATAAGAAAATATCAAAAAATAGCATTCGCATTGAGTGCCGTAAATTAAATCGTGATGTTTTGAAATGGGTCTGCATTCAAGGAGTCTTGCATAGAAAGGAGTTATGTTTAGAAGTAGGTGGTGGACATTTTGAACACTTAATGAAATAGTTTATTTTTTTATAATTTTCGTTTTTTTATAACATAACATAAACCAATTTGGATATTATCTTATTTTATTCATTTTTTTTTTGTTAGCTAAGCGTATAGTTGTGTTGGATATTCGGGTGCAGGAAAGTACCTCATATCCGAATTGAACAAAAAATTAATATGATGTAATTTGAAAAAAAAAGTATCTCTAACTTTGACAGTTGTCATCGTATTATCAATTTAGTGATACTATTAATTAGAGAAATGCATGTCGTTTACAAATATATGTAGTTTGATATAGTTTACTGACAAAATAAAAAAGTTAGAAGGGGATGGAACACCAAACTGAATCACCCTGTATATTACATAAAAACGGATTTAAAGTATATTTATTTAATTAACGGAGGCCATTGCATACAGTAACACACTTACATTATAAAATTAAATAGTTACAATAATGAAATAATAGAATAAACAAAACAAAACACATATTCACTATTAAGCGAGATTTGAGAGTTTTTCGTAAATACTTGCTACCCAGAACACTTAATTATTATTTTTATTATGTAATAATCTGAATAAAAATGTATATATATATATATATATATATATATATATATATATAAATACAGAGAGCTTTTTTTTAACAGTATACATTTCCCCTATGTATACCTACAAAATACACGAGTCAAACGCATTGATGTATGTGTGTTTAGTTGCCTATAACACGCAATTGAACACACATATGCCAAATAAGCAACATAAACACATTGCGTTTGACTCGCGTTTTTTTTTTTGCAGGTATATACTTCCCATATTGTATACTGATAAAAAAAAACCTCTCTGTTGTTACCGGCGCTCATATCGCGAACGCCGGTCCCTCAGATTTTAATTGTTTTATATTCGCGATCATCGGTCACCACGTCATTTCATTAATTAAATAATTTATTTTTCATAATTTCATTCCGTGTTTGCAGCGTAATCGCTCGCACAAGTAAAATCCTTCTTTTGTTATAAAATATGTTAAGTTTGTTTGAGGCAATAAAATTTGTATAATCTCGTTTTTGTCATAAACAAGGTATTACGGCGCATCCGAAAGCGGATTATCGTCCCTTTCAGGCATGGGATTTTTAAACGGTTTTGGTACAGAAAAATTTGCACATCTGTGCCAAAACTTTGGATTTCCAAATCCCTCGAAAAACCCATGCCAGATAATTGCGCGCCGTAATGCTTTGTTCTCGATTGCGGCCCTAATAGCTTTTTCGCCGAACCGCGCCGGCCGCACCGCCCGAAAGGTACAGACTTGTAACAAGATCAGGTAAAAAGGAAAAAGTACAGTTCTTGATAAAATTGTTAATTTAATCGAAATTATTGCACAATTAATCAACAAAAAAAAAAACTAATAAATAGCGAGTGCTATCTGTCGCTGGATGCTACAAGGAAATTGTCAATATTGTATTTCTATGGCCAAGCAGGAGTTTGGTCATCAGAATTGATTTGTTTATTTTTATATTTATATATTTTGTTTTTTAGAAAAAAAAAAAACACAACAACACAATACTTGACAATATTGTTATTTCAAATCGACGGCAAAGTCCAGTAGCATCCAGTAAAGTATTTAATGATAAACTTACCGTGCAATAATTTCGATTCGCGGACTAAAAATTATGTTTTAATATTTAATTTCATTTCGTTGTTTTTTTTCTTTTTTTTTTGCAATTACCTGATCTTCGTTATAAGTCTGAAACAATTGTAAATATTATAAATATGTAATATTATTGCGTATCGGGGTGACACTCAGCCGTCCACGCACATCCGACGACTGAGCGCGCTGTTACCCCCACTTAAGGGATGTTGAGCGCGCCCTTAAATACTGGACGCGTTCAACCCCTAAGTCAGTTTTTTCCTTCACTCTTCGGAGTCGTAAGTTTTTTCCTTCACTCTTCGGAGTCGTAAGTTTTCCTTCACTCTTCGGAGTCGTAAGTTTCCATTCACTCTTCGGAGTCGTAAGTTTTTTCAATCCACTCTTCGGAGTCGTCAGTTTCCCTTCACTCTTCGGAGCAACGAGTTAGTTTTTCGTCCATCGGACACGTGTACAATTCTTGTAAGTTTTTGTTTGTAAATCTTTATATTTTGCAAAAATATTGTTCCATTTAAATTTTTTTTTGCCTTAATTAATTTTGTTTGATAGTCTTTTAATATATTTATTCTTGTCTGTGCACTATTATTCATTTTTTTTCTAACCCCATCACGTTTACATGAAATTAAGCGAGAACCCTAAATAACACCCTGAGCTAAAGTTCTCATGCAGAGCTAACCCTTATTACCAAAGCCGTCGTGTTTTCACGAGCGCAACTTGCCACCTTTTTTTTTTATATATATATATATATATAAAAAAGGAGCAATAATAGCAGGGTCGGTTGTGCTAGGCTAGCATCCCGCGGATTTTAATTAAAGTCAATCACTTAAATTCAAAATCCAACCGCGTGGATCGCGCCCCCCCGTAATACTGTATATATAGCAATACAAAATTTATCAATCTGGAATAACCTTCTCGTTCATTTTACATCATTTCATTTGTTTCGATGATAAAAATTGCGCGTGAAAAGCCGCGAGGATTGTTTTACCGGAATGACGCAAACCAGCCAGAAGTCTGAGGGCGGCGATG
The DNA here is from genome assembly GCA_963082785.1 of Philonthus spinipes. Lineage (NCBI taxonomy): Eukaryota > Metazoa > Arthropoda > Insecta > Coleoptera > Staphylinidae > Philonthus > Philonthus spinipes. The sequence goes on from OY720308.1 coordinate 16,645,502, forward strand.
TCGTATAGAAATAATGGTGACGTGCTTTCCAGGTCAAGGTTCTCCCTGCCCTATACCTACCTACCATCAATTCCATCAAGGTAACGCACACACGGCCACGAAAGAAAATAAAAGTGATGCTCGTCTATTGTTCGGGGAATCGCTGAATCGCTCTTGGATCTGTGTCAGAGTGAGAGTATTTGCACTGAAATTGCATGTTAAAAATATAATCGCTAAATGATTACATTTTTAAATACCTTTATATCTTTAGCTATTGTGATATTTTGACTTATTTTACATAAAGCAAATGTCCAATAATGGTTAATTGCTGTTACATAACAATAACATATTGTATAATGCAACATTTTTTTTATTCGAAAATATTTAATGTAAAACAAAAAAATAAGTAATATAAGGCCGTCTGCAGACACGTTTTTCAGGATTCCATTCCTCATCAATACTGCTCTACCTCATATAATCAATAATAATTATATAATAATAATTAATAATAATAATAATAATAATAATTCTTTATTGTACAGTATTACCAACGATGAAGTATATGTAAGGCATTTTTAATTGAACTTTATAGAGATTTATTTGTCCAACAGGATGACCTAATTACAGAATAAAAATTTGAAGACAGGATATGAAGAAAAATACATAATAAATCCTTTTTTATATGATTATATCTTTAACTAATATTTAATATTTCTACCCTGACACCCAAAAGCGTAAAGGGTCTAAGATTATATTTAATATTTATTTATATATTTCTATATATAGGGTGTCCGTATTTCGAGTGAATATATGGGGATTTCGGTTATATGATTCTTTATCTCGTCGGTTAAAGTGTGGCAAAGTTGAATATTTCAGTCCTTATTAATAATCTATTTTCAGATTTGATATAAAGTAAAGAATACTTTTCTTTTACACTTTGTTGTTTTTACGTTCTATTCTGGGTGCGTGTTTTTAGTAAATCGATTATTCAAGAATGATATAATATTTTTAACAATTTTACTTTACATTGATTTATAATTAAAATTGTTACAATTTTTGTAAAATAGTGAATTTTTCGTAAATAAATAAATTATTATTATTATTAATTAAAACAGTCATTTCTTTATCTTTTTAAATTGTCATGTGTTTCTAACCTTCCAGAAACCAACTCCTAAAAAATAGTGCGAACGCGCATAATCGGGGCTATTCTGTAAGGGAAATGTTAAGTTTAACGTGTACGTTATTTTTATACTCACAGTCTAAGCAACGTTTGTAATAGATATTTATTCATAGAATGTGAATTAATTAATTAATTAACGTTGTTAAGCGGACGTTAGCTTCTCCAATATGTATTTAATAATAATAATAATAATAATTTTATTTTCCAACGGAAGAATCCAACAAGGGAAAATATACAATCAAAATCATAATATAAGAAGAATACAAGCAAGTACGGGTTCCAAGAAAATCCAACGAGGTATGAACAAGGCACATTTATTTACAGTTATTTACAAACAAGTGTTTTGTACCGTGGTACCAACTGGTCTAACGCTCAAGGTGAGAAGCACCCTTGAAGAAACCTCCGACGTGCGGAGGCGGAGGGCGCGCGCAAGCGCTTAGCAAACGTATACGTTAAACATAACATTTCTCATAGGGAATAACCCCAAGTGCTAGGTGAAGAATTTGATAAGATGATGTAATGATAATGACTATTGATGAAAAAAAAAATCGACAGTTTCAAAAGAGGAATTAAACATTTGCTGTCTCCAGTATTATCTGCGTTCGGTCGTAATTATAAAATAAACACAAACACAATACACACAAATGAAGAGATTAAGAAAAATTTACAATAGAACAGAAAATAGAAATAAACATAATGCAATAAAACATACACATTACAATATATTCAATTGTTTTACTGTAATATGAAGAAATTTGAAATTTTATTTTTTTTTTAAAGCAACTTTTTACAACTCAAATAAAATAATTTTTAAATCTGCAAATCGATTCGTTTTTGTTTTTCCAGTGATGGACTTATGTATATCATTTTTTACAAATAGAAAAGAGTATTCATTCACTTGGTCATAGTTATTTAAGTATATTAAATAAAAATGATTTGAAAAAAATTAATAAATTATTTTCACATTATTTGCCCGGGAAGTAGTTGTTTTAATGTGCATTTGTTTAAGGTTGCGGTTTAGTGGAAAGAGATAGCTATATAGTAAAATGGAAATAATCGTTTGAAAATAGAGCTATTCTTTTGGATTTCATAATATGAATGTGTATTTACATTTTTTATCTACCCAGTATAAAGTATCAGTCTAAATAAAAAATAAATCGTTAATTTTCCTGTATTACGTCAATTTACTAGTTCAAGTTAGAAAAGAAAATTGTAAGATATAATGAAATTAGTAGGTCATGTCTGCTAAGTTATTTGAATGCAGAATTTAGTGAAATCCTTTAAATTTTCATTGCACAAGTTTTTATTAGCAAAAATTTAATTTAAAATTTGCTATAAATTTGATGAATTTTCATTGTTTTTCATAATTATTTTTCACAGAAACTAAACATTAAAATAATTTTTAATTTATCTAATGAAATTCTTGCTTATTTTAAGATTATTTTAATGTATAATACAATATTGTTCATTGATCACAACAACAATCTAACTCAAATTAGTGATTGCCCATATTTGTATAGCTATCTCTTTCTTCTAAATCGCAGCCTTAACTAACTTACGTAGCGTAAGTCAAAAGTCACAGAGCTAAATGTGGAAATAATTTATTTATTATTTTCAAATCATTTTTATTTAATATCATTCTTTACGCTGATTTCAATTGTATACTACATGACTACTTTTGTAAAAAAATATTTTGACAGTTGGAAAGATCACAGGTCGGTAGCCAATTAATTAGATTTCATTAACTTTTATTATTTTGTACATTTTACTGTATATATCTGTTAATAAAGATTATTTATTATTATTATTATTTTGACAGTATGTAGCTATAGCAACAATAGTATAATGTCCATAAAAACTATTTATTTGTGAAACAAAATATGTCATATCGATAGTAGTCTTCTTTTTAAACAAAATGTCAACCGTTGCATAACAACTGGGCATTGTTTGGTTGCCATGGAAACGTCAACACAGCATAAAATTAGCAAACACCTACATGCGACATATCGTTGAAATAAGAAAAACAAAAGTTGAGCGTCAAAAAATAATAATGAATTGTTTTCATATTTAATAAAATGTCCAGTGATAAAAAGTTGCATAACAATATAATTTCAATTAAATAAAAAAAATAAGGAGTTATGAGCGATTTTTTTAAAGGCATAGTTTTCAGTTTTTCGCAAAAATTTACGAAGCAAATTTGAAAGCAGATTAATAACAAGCAAAGTTTCGTATTTTAAACTTTGGCCCAATTTAACCGACTCTCTATCTCTTCAAATAAGTGAGCCGCCCATACATTAAGTCGAAATACGGACACCCTGTATATAGATATTCCACCCCCTTCTAACTTTTTTTTATTTTAACAGTAAACTATAAGAAACCATATATATATTATATTAACAAAAGTTAGAACCACCCCCTTCTAACTTTTTTTATTTTAACAGTAAACTATAACAAACCATACATATTTGTAAACACCAAACTGAATCACCCTGCATATATTAAATATGCATAAATATCTGAATGAAGATTGTTATTATTTTAAATATGTATTATTTTATATTTCATCAATATTAACCCGTTGAAGTTTTAATTTTGCAATTCTCATATTTTAATTACTGAAAAAGTAATCATTGTTGTTTTAAAGGAAACATTAAAATATAAAGTGTGTGTTTTTTAAAATGATCAATCTTAGGATGTTTCCTGAGAACAATTGCAAGTCTGTTTAAATAAGAGGGATATTTTGTATCACCTAATTGTTTAGATTTTGAATCAATTTTGATAATTTGATTATTTATATATCACATTGATAACTTATAGTTTTTCAAATAAATTTTAGAATTTAGATTACTTTCGATAAAGCACGATTTAATTAAGAATTTTCTCAAAATTTGAGAGCCGTTAAATCCGTTTTGTTTTCACTTTATTTGCTCCGGTAAGTAACACAAAAAGTGGAGAAAACTAACGATGTGTGAAATATGAACGAGTGAAAGTGTACGCTAATGGTCGCGGATCCAGTTTTTGACTTAATCCGGTCCTGATCTACATTTGCGATTAGCAAACGCCGGCGATTAAGTGGCTCCTGGCCGGACCGATTGCTCCTGAAATTACTTCTTTCTGTAATACGGTTTTTAGTCGGCACCCCGAGATTTTCCCAAAAGTCCCGAGCGTGTTATCAGAAGAATCGTTAAATTTGCATTTTTATAAGATGTCTTGGATTGTGTGTGTTTTTTTTTTTTTGACATGATTTCACACGAAAGTAATTCACGGAGCTAAAGTGGATATTTCATTAACTTTGATTATTGATAGAGCACTATTTGCAACGACCTGTAATGATGCAATAATAATAATAATAATAATTATAATTATATAATATAATTAATAATATAATATAATATAATATAATATAATATAATATAATATAATATAATATAATATAATATAATATAATATAATATAATATAATATAATATAATATAATAAAATATAATTATTATAATATTATTATTTTATTACCCAACAGGCAAAGAAAACAATTACAGACCAATAAGTACAAAATTAATCTAATATGCTATTAATTAAGACGTATATAAAAATATAAAGAATAACATATTTAAATAAAAATAAAAAATAATCAAAATAAAGAAAAAATAATAAACAAATCATACATGAAAGGCAGAAAGACTTCCGGTCGATAGTCCATGACAGACTACTAACCCATCTATATTAATATTTACAATACATAAATATAAATATTTGTAAAGAATTGTAATTGTGCACGATTAATCATAATAAATGAAAGACGACGCAAGCGCCATCTTTCGCCTAATTAAATTATTATTCAATTAAGATTTTTACTCCGATTTTTCTCAAGAAACACCCTGTATATTCTTGAGAAAATGGACATATTTTAAAGACATGTGCAGGAAGCAAAAATTAGCACATATGTTTAAGACCGATTTTCATTTGTTTCAGAGATAAGGTTTTTCTTTTCAAAAAGTTAATCAAGTTAAACTTAAAAAAAAAACCTTACAAATGAAAATTGGACATGTTTTTTTTTTTATTTATTATTTCTTATTCTTTATTCAGACAATATGACAATAAATTTTGTAAAATTTTGTTGTCGCATTTACAAAATTTGAATGAATTGAATGAATAAAGAATAAGAAATAATAAATAAAAAAAAATCATGTCCTATTTTCATTTGTAAGGTTTTTTTTAACAATATGTACCGGGTGTCCAGATAAGAAAGGTCAACGGCTATATCTCAGGAACTATGAGTGCTACAGCTTTCTAATAAAAAAATTGTTGATAAAAGTGATCATGAGAAAATGCTGGAAATAAATTTCAAGTACGTAACTGTTCCGGTAGGGGGCGCAATGAACAGTCGAATAGTAATATTACGATTACCTCAAAAAAAAGTTTAATAAAGACATCTTAAAACTACACTTTTTGAAATCATGATAAGTTCGTGAAACAATAATGTTACAGAATTTTTTTTTCTTACTCTTGAAATAAAGGGTGGGGGAAGGTCATATTTATAATAGTCGATGAATAATTCTGTATTATTTTTTTATTATATTGTACAAAATACATTCGATTTAGTGGAGCGGTGGCGTCATTCTATTTTTGATATCATAAATTAAAATATCTATTATTTAGAAATGGATCGAAAATATATATTGATTTTTTTTTATATAAACGTCATTTTCTGTATAAAATTAAAATCGTGATTTTGGCTGAGTAAATGAAAAAATCGCAACAAATTTCTTAACTTTCGTCATAAACTAGAAGATTATTTCATCATGTGTACGATTTATACTCGCAATGTGCTTATTTAGTCGAAAATCGGATCAATTGTAACCTCAAAAATGGTACTTTAAATGCGAATTGTGACCAAACGGTAAGTTTCCTACAGATTTTGACTTCGGATTCGTTCATTTCACACACGTTTACCCATGATTCCGTTTTCAAAATTTTAAAAATCCCGTGACACCATTCGGAAACCTTTCCCAAATGCATATTAAAACAACTACTTCCCGGGCAAATACCCACGCCGGACATTGAATTATATAATGTACTCCTGCTGTTGCATATCAATAAAATATTGCGTAATGCAACAAATTTTGATCCGAGAAGAATTTAATGCAAAAACAAACAAAAGGAACGTTACTTAATATAAGGCCATCTGCAGACACGTGTTTCGGGAAATAAATGAAAAAAAAATAGATTGTTGTCCTTTCAAGTTAAAGTCGAGTATATGTAATAATATTATAATTTAGCAAAAATCGAAAATTTTCACGATAACAATACTTTCCCTTGGACAGGGGTCTGGGGAAAGTAAAAATGCATACTTAATTTAAATGCTATAAATAATTCAATTATGGGCATTTATTTAAGCATCATGTATATTCTAGCGGATGATTTGTGCATTAAAGAAGGAAAGCAAAAGAATCGTACATTTAATTAGTGGTATGTAACTTATTTAACTTTAATATTATACTAAGTATCCTACACCCATATGGGTAGAAAGGGTAATTGAATATATATATTCTTAAAATAATTTACACTAAATTGATGTACAATAAATGTTATGTATAGATTTTGGCCATGGTTGAGGAAGCTGCAGGGACGAGGATGTATGATTAGTATATATATATATATTATACTAAGCACAATTTTTGTTTGTTCCATTAGCCCCGTTAGCAACATCATCAAGCATAATTCTCTCGAACTTACGCAAAATTTAATTTTAGTACGTTCAGTAATCCTCCATTTATTCGAAAACTAAATTTACAGCGAGTCGAGCAATTATTAATAGAACAGAATCCATAAAAAGCAGTGCTTATCAATTTTGATCGCACTCATAAATTTGTAATGACTTAAACGTCACTTATTAATATGCACCGCGATCCGTTTCCGGAACAGGAAATAGGTCAAGCCCAGGAATTTGCGAATTTGCATGCACACGTGCAATATCTGTAAGCCGGATTGCTGGGATTCACCTCCGGATGGTTCGATTAAAATGCGTTCCTCCTTGACTTGTCCACCTACCCTCCCCTTCTCCCTCCCGTTTCATGGGGTTACGCGTCGGGATTTTCTGTGCGTATCGCCTCCCTTCTTATCGATTCCATTCAGACGGTCGCCGCGGACTGCGAAAAGATTCATGAAATTATGAAGGGAGGGATAAGACATGTCTATAAAAAAAAGAGTACCTTAGGGTTTTATTAAATTTTCAATAGGTGTTTGCAGGGTGCAGTAGATGCATTGACGTAATAACTGCCGCGCTGTGATCGCTGTATGAAATAGATGTTCTTTTTTGCGGGGATGAGTGATAAATATTTCAATGTGAGACAATGCTGTTTTCGTCCACGTTAATAATTCGCTTAAGGGTGCGGTTTAGATGAAAGAGATAGCTATATAAAAATTGGCAATCACTAATTCACGTTACATTGATGTCCTGGTCGATGGACAATATTGTATTAGGGCCGTTTTACACACACAAGAATTCTCACAGAAAGTTGTGCGAGAATTATATATAAAAGTTTTGCTATAATTATATATATAAAAATATTTTTCCTGTTTTACACAGCAAATAATTATTGTGAAAATAAGCAGAGCAGATTGTTTTTACAGTCGTCCAATACAAGCAGACGCGCCATTATGTAGTATGCTATTGCTTAACATTATTGGGAGACTGTTTTATATAATTCTTTTCTAGATTATTTTGAACATGTTCAATATATTTCTCGCGAGAATTCTCGCAAGAAATATATTATAAAAATCGCTGTAATGCACATGCGCAAACTTATAATATTTTTCTATATATAATTATATTATGAATTTATGCGGGAATTCTTGTATGTGTAAAACGGCCCATATACATTAAAGTAATCTTAAAATAAGCAAGAATTTCATGAGTTGAATTAAAAATTATTTTAATGATTAGTTTTTGTGAAAAACAATTATGAAATAATAATGAAAATTGGTCACATTTATAGCAAATTTTAAGTTATATTTTTACTAATAAAAACTTATACAATGAAAATTTCAAGGATTTCATTAAATTCTACATTCAAGTAGCTTCACAGTCATTGCCTATTAATTTCATTAAATCTTACAATTTTCTTTTCTAACATGAACTAGTAAATTGACGTAATACACGAAAATTAACGATTTATTTTTTATTCAGACTGATACTTTCTACTTGGTAAATAAAAAATGTAAATACATATTCATATTATTAAATCCAAAAGAATGGCTCTTTTTTCAAACGATTATTTCCACTTTAATCTAACACTTGGTGAAACATTTTTTTTAACTTGGCTGAAATTGATTATTCACTATTTGTTTTTTTATTTTTTTAAGGTTGCGGTTTAGTAGAAAGAGATAGCTAACTCTTTCGAAAATAATTAAGAACAACTGCTTGAAGCTACTAATTTACCAACTACACCCCCCTCTAAAAAAACAGACTCTAAAAATGGTGTAACTTTTTACCAAACAATATGTGGATTTTATAGAACAATTTTACAGAACACTTTTACTCGGGGTGTTGAGGTTAGGCCGTTTTTTTGGACTAATTGCGTACTGTAGGCATGCCTTTGCTTCACCACTGTTTGGATAGGATCATTATAGCCTTAATTAAAAAAAATGCCAATAAATAATATTTTTGGTAAAAAATAAAACATATACAAGGTTCGTTCGAAAAGTAAGGTGACTTTTCGAATTTCGGGGGCAACATACATTCGTTTATCTATTTTTATTTTGTTGTTGTGTAGTAATATTGCGATTACCTCAAAAAAAAAATGCTTAATAAAGACATCATAAAACTACACTTTTTGAAATCATGATAAGTTCGTGAAATAAAAATGTTACAGACATTTTTTTCTTGCTCTTGAAATAAAGGGTGGGGGAAAGTCAGAATTTATAAAGAGCAAATGTCAAATAACTCTTTTGTTTTTTTAACCGATCTTCATGGTTTTAATTTCATACGAAAGAACTTATCATACTGTTTAAAACAATTTACAACAATCAGAAAAATAACTAACTTTATCGCCGCTAGGTGGCGCCAACTTAAAGTATAGATAATTTTCACATTTTTCTTAAAAAAATTCAAATGAGAAATTTTCAAATTGGGTTGTCCGGAAAGTAATTTCGTTATTTTTTTATAAAAATGAAAAACGATTTTCTTATACAGAACAATAAGAAACAAAAAATAATAATTTTTAATTTTTTTATGGATTTACAAAGTAATTAAATATTTAACATGACGTGATGGATCAATTTAATTATTATTTTTGTACAAACTTTCAAGACAACAGTTATTTATGGCTATTTTTAATCTATATTTTTGGTAAAAATAAAACATATACAAGGTGCGTTCAAAAAGTAAGGTGACTTCAAATTTCGGGGGCAACGTACATTCGCTTTATTTTGTTGTTGTCTAGTTACACATGTCCCGAACATATGATCACAATTTCAAGTATATAATATACTTCGTTTGTTTTTAACAAATAAAAAGGTTAATCGTTTTTTTGTTGTGCTCAGCGATTTTCTATTATTATAAAAAATGCAGCAAAGAATTTGCATAAAATTTTGTGTAAAAAATGGAATCAAATATATTACGTTGTTTAATGCCTTTATTTGTGTTATATTTAATAATTTAATGAGCATGAGCTACATATGTTTATGTATAGCTATTTGTGTTTTCTTACATTTGTAAAATAGGTGAATTCCGTAAATAAAGATAATAATAAATTCTCTAAAATGTTAACTGTGGCATACGATGAGTCTGCTCTAAGTAAAAAACAATTATAAACATATTAATGCTACCTTTGCTATAGAATCATTGTCCCACGTTATGTAAAAGTCAATATTTGCATCATTATGTTAATATCGGATTTTTTGTTTTTATTGTATTTTGTATTCGTATTTATTATTTTCTTGTAATTCATTTGTTACCTCGTTTATAATTCATTCTGATTACATGAAATTTATATTGTTTTAGTTGTAAAGATTAATTGTAAAATGGTGAATTCCGTAAATAAATAAAAATTAAATTAAATTAAATTAAATATTACAAAAATAACTGCAAATGTGTGAATCATCATTTTTTCATTTTATTTATTTATTTATTTACGGATTTCTCCTTTTTCAAAATTACAAAAAAATATAATAATAATAATAATAATAATAATAAAACTGATTCTTTTATAATTAAAAAAACATTTTTTAATATTTTTTTATATAAAAAAGCAACTATAACAAAGTGCCTTATTATTTTTTTAACCAAATTTAAATACAGTATTTTAATAGCTTATTGATTTAATTATTGTACAACCACCATCATCCAGCGTTTGAACAACTGCTTTTCGAACCTCACTAGATCAGTGTAGACTCAAATTACTGATGATATCACTACTAAACTTCTTTAAGAAGAAAGAGTGTTCTAGAAGCTAAAATATGCAGGTTTTTAATCTGACTAAAATTTATAATTATTTAAATATATATAATTATAATAATTATCAATTCATTATTTATAAATAAATAATAATAAAATAATAAAAATAGTTTAGACTTAATTACGCAATTTATAAATAAATATTTTATTTTACTAGTTTATCGTTAATTACGCAATTATTAAAATTATATTATAAATAAAAAAAATAGACGAGAAATTATGTAAAAATCATCCTTATTGCCTAATTTAGAAAGCACTGTCATTTTAAGTTATTTTCATTGCCTACTTTGACATCATTAAATCATCCTAAATGAATAGTTTTGATGATAAAGTCACTTTAAGTCTCTCTCATTGCTTAATTTTGATATTACAATTGTTTTTTAATCATTTAAATTGCATAATTATTTTTTTTTTATTTTATTTATTTATTTAACGGAATATACATTTTTTACAAATATAAGACATACATTTAAAATGCATAATTAAAAAAGTACTGTTAATTTAAGTTATTTTCATTGCCTATTTTGACATTAAAACCACTCACATTACCTAATTTTAACATTATTTTAAATCGTCCTAATTGAATAGTTTTTATAGTAAAGTCACTTAAGTCTCTCTCTCTCATTGCAAATAAAAATAATCCATATGTCTGAAAGTCCTAAGATCGATAGCCATTTATAAGTTTATATTAAATGTATTATATAGTATATGTAAATACCACAATAAAGATGATTGTATACAGTGAATTTTTTTATCTAGGCCTCATAGGGATTTACATAGGAAAATCTTTTCGTCGTGTTAATGGTTTTTCTATGGTATGGATTTTGATCAAATTAAACACACATTTAATTTAGAGTAATTTGTACAAAATTCAGTAGTTTTTAAACTATTTTAAATGCGTTTTATGTTTTTAAAATTGTTTTTAAATGATGATAATTTTGAATATTTTTTTAAATAGTAGGCTTAGTTCACTGACATCAATCGTAATTGTCAAAGAGTTCCAATTTATTGTACTCCTTTTATTGAAAGAATGTCGGTTTATACCACCCAAGAAAAGGTTAAAATGGTGATGGAATACATAAAAGGGCTATCAAGTAGACAACTTCAGTAGATGTCAGAGAACTAAACCTATTAATTAAGAAAATATTTAAAATTATCATTATTTTAAATCACTATTTACAACATTAAATGCATTTAAAATAATTTAAAAACTGCTGCACTTTGCACAAATTACTCTAAATTAAATGTGTGTTTAATTTGATCAAAATCCATACCATAGAAAAACCATTAACACGACGAAAAGATTTTCCTATGTAAATACCTATGAGGCCTGGATAAAAAAATGCACTGTATAATAATCCATATATTTTCATTAATGAAAACCATCTACTAATTTCGTTTTACCAGTCGGTGTATTAAAGTTTTAGTTTATTGACTAATTATATTGTGATTAAATTAAAGGTGGGAATGTTCGCTTTTATGCATTAACAAATGCAAGATGGATTGTTAAGCGAAGCGTGTCGGCGTGGAAACGGCTGTACGGTAATTGTTAATAACTGCGACATACACGTGTGTGCAATTCAAGTTTCATGTTATACAACCTACGTACGCTACGTCAGTTGCATCATATCTTGAGCAATGCCAAAAGCATCCTTCACATCATAAATTGCACTTATAATATAAATATTCTATAAACTTGGATGAATGGTGGATTAAGATGAATTTAAATTATTTCCTTTCATATAAATAATCGCACTCGCTAATGAGTGTCGATTATGAATAATATAAATAATCGCATTTGGGGTAATTTCAGTTATTATAGTTAACACCATTCTTTTAAAGTTTAATTTCCTTTAAATTTTTTTAATATAAAAAAATTATACTTGATTATTTTTAATAAAATTACATCATAGTTTTTGCCATTTATTAAAATTCAATAAAAAGAGTGAGAACATAATTTAAATCTCCCGAGGACCATAACACTATAGTGACTAAATAAATTTCAGTTAGAAAAATTTATAAGTAAAACAGGTTGTAAAAACTTTTTCTTTACTTAAATAAAAAATAAAAAAAATCATCTCACGAAATTCCTGAAAATATTGAGATTTCTTTAATGCATTTTACAATATTGTCCATTGATGACGACATCAATGTAATACGAATTAAAATGACAAATGACACGTAGTTATTTTAAAGTCAATTTCTAGCAATAACAGATTTTAAAATAAATAAATTTTAGTTATAAAAATTTATAAGTAAAACAGGTTGTACAAAATTTTTCTTTACTTAAATAAAAAGTGAAGAAAAAGTTTTACAGCCTGTTTTACTTATTCTTCACGTAACTCAACCAAACCACTTATAAAAATTTAAATATCATTAATTGAATAAAGATGTATAACGAAGTAGAAATCTGAACAATTAATAAAATAAAAATAAATCATTACGAAAGTTAATTAATTAAATTAAATTCTTGTACTTTCTCCTGCTCGTTTTATTTGACTAAATATACAGGGTGAGTCATCGAAGTGCCCGTCTTCGATATCTCCCTTGTCTTTAGAAATTCAGCATTAATTTATTAATGAAACTTGCTTTGACTTCTGAATTTCTAACGATTAAGGGGATATCGAAGATAGGTACTTCGGTGACTTACGCTGTATATAATACTAAAACCATAGAGTAACTAGTACATATTTCATCCTCTTTGCTAAAACTAGGTTTTCATCGTCAGTAGAGTGGATTGCAATTTTTATAAAATGGAATGATAGCAAATTCTATATCAGCATAAAATGTTGCTTTGAGAAAGTTTTTTATTATATTTTTAATAATAACGGAGTTACAGGCACTCTCGAAAAATGACTCGTCTCAACTTCCGGTTATAACCCGGAAACGGTTAAAGATAGATCAGTTTTTCTTCGCCATTGTTTTTATCATTATGGAAAGATTGAAATATAGTTTTCGAAATATATAGGAAAAAGGGTAAGAATTTCATTTAATTAATTGAACAATATCCATAACCAGCTGAAAGATTTTTTTTTGTGAAATTAATTCAAAACTGGTATTTCATATCTAATTCACTTATACAAAAGGAAATTAACGTAGGTGTATATTTATATGTTAATAAAACAATGATAACTGCAAGGACGTTAGGCCTATCAAAAGCAATTTTTATTTGAAATCGGTTTTCCGTTCGTGTTACAATAATGACGCGTTTTGCCCAATCTGACCTATTCATAAAAAAATGGGGTCCGATAGTGCTGACGTCACATATCGCGGCAATTTTAAAAGTGTGGCGTTTCAAAAATGTAAATGACCCTTATTGAATGCGTACCATAGAGATATAAGAGGGCCAGATCCATGTATTTAGCGGGAAACACGCGCAACGCCATCCAGTGCTCAAGTGGACAACTATTTCCCAAGTTTCAAACCTTTATAAGGTTTTTGAGGTTAGGTTCATATACACACTATAATATAACTAATGGCGGGACTTTTGAACATTTTTCTATTTATAATTTTTTGTTCACTATTTTACTTTAAATTATTTATATGAAAGTTTTTTTATAAATGTGCTATTTTACAGAAAAAATATCAATAGATCATGCAAATAGGAAATTGCAATTAATAAAATTATCTGAAAAAATACATAAAAAAATAACATATAAAAACAACAATATTTTCAAGTAAAATATATTAAACTTATAAAAGTATCATTTAACCTGTTATTACATTCATACATTAATTAAAACATATTAACAACAGTTATAATTTGAATTAATTGTTATCTCCACGCTGGATAATTTTATGAACTCCTTTCCTTAAAGAATCTAGAAAAATATGGATATAAATATTTCTTCAAAAACGTCTATGTTAAATACATTTTTTTCTGATAAAAAATATTGTAAAAAGCAACTATATAATAAAAAATGAAAATTTATAGACCGAAATCATATTTTGAGAATATGGGAAATAAATTATATTTATTAATAATTAATTATTGCTCGATTGGTTCATAATTTTAAGTTATGTATATTCTTTCAAAAATATACAATTCATAGAAATTAATAAGCAAACGTATTTTAAACTACAAATAATAACTTACCAGTTGTAGTTTTATAAGAAAAAATGAAGAAACCTCTGACGAATACAAAAAAAACTGTCAAAATCATATGATTTACATCAATCAAATTGAAATATGACAAACTGATCCTTATTTAGAACATCTTTAATGTTTAATTAAAAGTATAAATATTTAAGAAATATACCTTATAGGGCGACAAAAGTCACCAATAATAAATAAATCATTGTAAAAACCCAAAAATAAAGTATTTTAAATTTTCCACTTGAGACTTCAGCGCCTCCAGTGCTCAAGTGGACAACTATTGCCGTGTTTCCCAATTTCATTTATTATCCGACCCCCCCCTGATACGTACATAAAGATCACCTAAAATTTTAGAAATAAACGGCGTCATTATTATACATATTTAAGAAATAAACTTTATAATTAAGATAAATTAATCTTATATCTACTTAATAAGATCAAAACTTGAAGAGAAATTCAAGGAAGTAGCGTGAAAAATTAAAATTTCGATTTTTATAGAAACGTATGTCGGACCTTAAAAACACGAATATGTCAGATAGACTGTAACATAGAGGTAGTATGGCTAGAGTATATGTTTGTTGACATCTAATTTATTAGGCAAAGAGTAAAGGGAAGATAAATATATAAACATGATTATGTCCTTAGTGACTGTATGCTATGTATTGAAGTTTTAGTCATCATATTTCATAATTTTTAAAAATATATGTAAATTTTATCTATGATTCAAGATGATGTATTCTGAATAGAAATTGGCAACACTGATGATTTTTGTAATGGAAATATTAACATTAAAATGATTTCAATAATCGAAAAATCTTTTATATTTTTAGTACTAACCAAAAGGTCTTAAAAAATAATCTATTTTAATCAGTATATGTGATAAAATAATCGAATCTATATCCAAACAAATAACCGATAGACAAACTAAATAATTACTTAAATGTATTTAATTCAAGAAACTCACTTTTTACCTTATTTTATTTTAAATATATTTATAAATAAACTTAAAAATTGACCTTTATAATAAAATACTGAAAGAAATGTATCAATTATAAATTCAAGTATTAAAATATTCAGTTTAAATATGTTTTTCAAATTTCGAGT
The DNA here is from genome assembly GCA_963082785.1 of Philonthus spinipes. Classification (NCBI taxonomy): domain Eukaryota; kingdom Metazoa; phylum Arthropoda; class Insecta; order Coleoptera; family Staphylinidae; genus Philonthus; species Philonthus spinipes. The sequence continues at coordinate 16,661,318 of OY720308.1, forward strand.
CCATAATTCAATTATTTAGATAAATGTCGAATCTATCAATAATATTCGATTAATCAGTTGAACCCAGATTCACTTAATGATCGATTATTTTAAAAACATGAAGATAATTGATACCCAACACCCGAACAGGTACAATTGATTATGACTAAAATGTTATTAACAAAAAATAAACGGTTGAATATTGTAAAAACAAGATTATTAGCTTCCCAATTATTGGAAATTAGTTTGACATTCTTTAAGGAGGAATAAATTTACTGTGAGGTTTTCTTCTGTTTTATTTAGGTTTATTTATATAAACTATATATATATGTATAAAAATATATAATCTTAATCCCTTTTACACTTTCCGATGTCGAGTGATATAAGCTAGGTTAGATTATAAACATTAGTGCAGAATCTATCAAGTAATTCGCCTTAGGTCAGTAACATGTTTATATATAATTCAAGTCTCTCATGTAAAACATGTAGTTTTTATGTTTTTCCATTGTTCAGAAATGTTAAATGTTATAATAGTCCATGAAACGTTGTAGCCCAACTGGTAAATAAATAGTACTAATATTAAATTTATTGTAAGAATATTATTTACATTGTCGATATACTTTAACCAATTGAGGAATTTATTTTAAGTAAATGCAGTGCAAAAATGCAATTTCCTTCTTTAGTTTCTATAATTCAAATTATTTTTATACAGCATGGAGGTGGGGCAGAGATCACAGGTTGCTCGTATCACTGTTATTATGTTCATATAATTATATTTTAATTTGTAATCGATGGTCATGACAATGAAATAATGATTTAAATTAATTTATCTACGTATCGCAAAGTATAGACTTGCACCATCGATTACATATTCTTTATTATAAATAAAGTAGTGTTATTCAGTTTAATGCTTTAATAGAACATTATCCCTTTAATTATTTCTGGAAATAACCATTATAAAGCCAATAACCATAAATTAATTACCAGTTAGGATATAACATTTAATCTACGATTACAACATTTAAACATGATTAAACAATAGAGATAACATAAATACTTAGAGAATTTAAATTGAATTTTATTTAAACAACCACTGTAAATCACAATATTGCCAAGAGAAAACGAAAATTGTACAAACTGATGTTATGTTTTGGTCCCAATTGACACGTGTGTGCTGTTAAGGACCGACATACGTTTGATTAAAATTAGATCCATAATCCATAAGATCCATAATTTTCTCTTCATAATTTTTACATGAATTCGAAGATATCAGTTTAATTTATCTTATTTATAAAGCGTATTTCTTAAATATGCATAATAACTGAAGAGTTCACTACTAAAGTTTTTGATGATCCTTATGTACGTAATCAATAAGGTTGATTTAATTTTTTGAAACGCCACACTTTTAAAATTGCCGCGATACGTGACGTCACCACTATCGGACCCCATTACACTGCCTTATCGGCGGGCTGAAATGTAATAAATTTCTCTAGAACGCTTTTCGAGCAATACAGACTGTTCCCAAGCGACCATAATCTTAATTCGTGCTTCAATGACAATTATTAGTTCGGGCGAATTAAAGCGCTTATCGCTACGACACATCCAAAACATTCCGAAGGCGACCATTGTTTAGCAGATTTGTTTAAAATTATAATCATGTCAATTATTAAATATCTTTTATGATTGTTGTTATAATTTCACTTCAGGTGAATCGAACAATAAAAAAATGTAATGTACGTTTCAGATCTATCAAATTTTATTCCAAATTACATTCTAAATCAAGCTAAGTTCAAAGTGAGATTTATTTAATTACAAACGAGTTGGCGAAGTTGCGTATACAACGACAAATCTAAATAAGAACCGTAACGTAACTACAGTAAACTAGGAAATACGTTGCAATATAGCTTAGAAACAATATACAGGGTGTTTCAGTGAGCTGTTTCACTATCTTGTAATTCTTGTTTTCAGAGTAAATTGTAAAATATCTTATTGTAACGGGGTACGTGCGGGTGCAGCTCTATAGTACAAAAGCGCTCCGATTAGTGCGGAGCTCGCATCCCCGAGTAGTACCGCGGAGTAAGGGGATGCTACCCTGCCATTAAATACCTCCGCCGATCCCAAATTTACAAGCCTAGATCAGTTGTCTGAACCCTTGGGTAGTCGGAGCTGTGCTATCAACAAGTTGTTACTATCGGGCCCGTATTTCTGAAATTGATGGATCCTTTCGGGCGTATGAAATCTGTCATTTAGATAGGAATTTCCATGTGAATTTGACAGTTGCGTACGACCGATTTCATGCGATCGATTTCAGGAATAAGGCCCCAGGATACCGCTTCCCTTGAGTGGATAGTACCTGAAACCACCGCCGTGCCGATCTCCTGTGGGAACCACTGCTATCCGAATTGAACAAAAAATAGATATGGTGTCATTTAAAAAAAAAAGTTGACTATCGCTACTGTTGTCATGGGATTACGGAAATCCCGGACTTCTTAGGCGGACGTAAACATATTGACATGTTGTCAGCCGGACTCTCCGCAGATTTATGTGCTGGAGTCGTTCGAGTCAAATAAATTTATAAGGGAATTTCAAGGTGCGTGTAAAGTAAAATATGGCAGTTCGAACAAAAAAATGGACATTTTTATAAAATAAAAGCTGCATAAAGTAAAGGTAAACTTAAATTTGCATTGTGAATATTTCAATCTTTTAAAATACTAGACTATAGTAAAATTATATTGCCATACGTTGAAATTACAATACAATTTTTGCGGATCTTCACAACATTGAAGTTTCAAAATCGCTCTTTTTTAAATACTAGCACTTACAACTTTAGAAAACATGGAATATGAAAGAAGGTTAACAAAATCCACTCGAATATAATAAAACTGACAGAATTTAACTTTAATCTGATTAGCATCAAGTGAAATGAACGATCAAACTTCCTATTTTACTATATATTTTAACTAAAATTTTAAAATATTATAGCATTCTCTACTCAAGAAAATGCATAAATAGTATACTATACACACAAGGCTTATAAATAAAGCTGTAGAGAAAGGATTTATTTTATTAATTTACAACCCTACAAATTTCATCTTAAAGAGAATACAAAATTTTAAAAACTTTGAATTTTAAATTCAATATTAACCTAATGTTTTTATCATACAGCTTTCATATATATTTAAATTATAGCTTACAACATTTTTTAAAATGTTGGAAAATGTTGGATTATCAATTAAATAGAGAATTTCCTGCCGTTTACAAATATATATGGTTTGTTATAGTTTACTGTCAAAATAAAAAAGTTGGAAGGGGGCGGAACACCAAACTGAATCACCCTGTATATTTTTGTTGCGACTATACATATAAACCATATGCGAGTACTTTTCTCCTCTAGAGTGTTGGCACCAATAAAACGTCACATGTGTCATTATTTTTGAAATCAGTAAAAATGTTTACTACCAAACATAGTTGTCCTTGTGGAAAGCTACTTCCGAAATAAGATAAAGACAAAAAGAGAAAAATCAAGAATGGGCGTTGTAGTGTTTTGATTTTGGCGCCCATTTATTTGAATACATTTTTATTTGTAGCGCCAAATGTTTTTTTTTTTGTACCTCATTTTCGGAATGCGCAAGGCAAGTCAGTGTGAATATGACCAGTTAACAGTGAGGAATAAAGTTTGTGTTATCACTAAGGTTGAGTCTTATAAATTACAACTCCACATTCCACAGTAAGAACGAACGTAACAGGCGTCAATCGTGTATTGAAGAATTCCGCGCTGCATTTCTCGTCATTGCAGTTTCCTGCGACACGGCGATTTGCGGCATGCTATTCAAGAATATGCTCTAAAGTTTCGTAAAACACAACTAAAGAAATCTGGTCTAGCGGTGGCAGACCAACGAAACGGGCGTCTGAGAATGTCGCAAACAGGAACGAATAGATCATTCACCGAAAAAAAACATCACAGTAAGTAGATCTTTTAATTAAATAAAAATGATTTTAAAATAATTAATAAACTATTCCCATAGGCATACTCCTATTTCATATGCAACACATATGTGGCTACTGTTTAGTTGCTCAATAAAAGAAGGTTGTGTTCCTGTCGTCTGGAAGAAAAGCTTTGTAACACCCATTTTTAAATCAGGTCGTAGCGATTTTGTTGAGAACTATAGAGGAGTATGTATACAATCAGTTATACAGTTATACCTAAAATGCTGGATAATATAATGTCAAAATTCATCTTTAATCAATTTAAACATACACTAATCAATGAACAACACGGTTTTACAGAGGAGAGATCAACTATGTCAAATTTAATTTTATTCTCCGATTACCTTTTTGATGCCTTCGGGAAAAAGAGTCAAGTTGACTCCATATATACAGATTTCTCGAAGGCGTTCGATAAGGTTAATCATTCCATTTTAATCGCAAATCTGCATGCTTATGGTTTTAATGAAACGGTGGTTAAATGGATTTGAGAGGTAGAATACAAGAAATTAAAATTAAAAACTTTATATCAGACGAGTTTTCTGTCTACTCAGGTGTACCACAAGGCATTTTGTATTCTAATTTTCATTAATGACATTTTGCATACTAGAACTTCGTCCCGTGTACTATTATTTGCTGATAACCTAAAGATCTTTAGAAGAATTACTCAAGAATCCGATCATATTATATTACAACAAGTTTAACAAACTTAGTAAATCGGTGCGATCGAAATAAATTGCCACTTAATTTTAATAAATTCTGCGTAATTTTTTTTAGCAAACTTAAAGCGGTTAACAAATATTCATATTTTCTAAATAATTCAGAACTCAAAAGGGTCGATATAATTAAGGATTTAGGTGTAACATTAGATTCTAAACTTAACTTCAGTATTGTCATTAGAGCAGGAAAGGTTTTGGGATTCATGTTAAGAATCGGTAAAGATTTTTCAATTCATATAATAAGACTTAACCTCGACACCCAATACGGGTAAAAGAGGATAAGATTAAGAAAGAAAGATAATAAGACTTCTTTTCTGCTCTATAGTCAGACCAATATTGGAATATATAAAAAGTTCTGTATTTCGTTTAAAATATATACAATCTCTAATAAAATCTTTTGAATTACAACGTAGCGCCGTAACGGTATGCAAATAGAACGAATCCTGGCCGTCTGAAAAGAAGATTTTACGCGTCTGGCCTGGTCGAGTATTTGAAAATACGTACTTTGGCTTGTTATTTCCGGAAACATGGTCCTACGCGCGCACGCACACTCACACATCGCGCATGTATATTATGTTCGCATCCATGTATTAGCCGACTATTAAGTAACGCCATGGTCACATGTTTTAATTGAGGACATTCCTATTTCGTATAATAAATATTTCATACATCTGTATTGTATCACGACTGCTTTTAATAATCGATTGTTGATTGGTTGTAACATTTTGTGGGTTTTCATTTGTTATTTTATGATATCTATGTATTTATTTGGTTTGGGCCGAATTATATAAATCGGAGGCTGAAAGACCCCCAAAAATTCTAACTTAATTAGCAACTGGGCTATCGAAGACAGGACCTACTCCTCGCGTCCACAAGTCGATGTAGTAGTTTTTGTGCTTATACCCTCATTTTTTATGCCCAAAATGTCAAGCCCTGCTTATTACATTAGGTTTCAGGTATTGAGGGCCATACTCTCCAAAATTTGACATGTCATTTGTCACTTCAGCTTTGCCCAGGGTTGTATCAATTTTCCCCTATCCAAAAAAACCCACTTAAAAAAAACACTATAAAACCCACTTTTCTAAAATGCATAATATAACTCAAATTAGAAGTAGGTTAAAGCCTAGTATAGCACCCCTACCCCCCCCCCCCTCCAAATTTCAGTTTTATTCGAAAACCCCTACAAAGGGTTTTTTTTAATGATAACTGATAGACATACGAGTGGATTTTTAGTGGTTTTAGGGGGCTTTCACTTATATTTTTCTCACAATTTAGCTCGAAAGTCGGGAGGTTATGTCACTGAATTTTTGTATTTCCGCCACACTAAAAAGCATTATTATCTTATTTAACGTACATATTTACACTGCATCATAAATTGTTGAGTTAAAATAGCAATTAATTGAGAAATTAACGAAAATATATTTCGCAAAAATACGTCATTCATTGAGCGATATGTGAGATTGTTTCCTTGTATTTTCATCTGCGAATGATCCCATTAGTTCTCAATACTGACGATAGATAGCTAACGATAAGTACAGTTTTCTACATTTTGTTTTACTTTTCCCTCTTAAGTAAATAAATCTTTCTATCGAAAAAAATCCTATTTTCCTTCATTTATTCTATGCAAAACCTAGCCATCACCTAACCTGACACCTTTTTTAAGGCAGTCACTCTTTCATATAATTATATCTATGCAAAACCTAAACATTACCTAACCTAACCCGACACCTTTTTTAAGGGAATCACACTTTTATATCATTTCATCTATGCAAAACCTAAATATTACCTAACCTAACCTGATACCCTTTTTAAGGGAATCACTCTTTTATATAATTTTATCTATGCAAAACCTAAACATTACCTAACCTAACCTGATACCCTTTTTAAGGGAATCACTCTTTTATATAATTTTATCTATGCAAAACCTAAACATTACCTAACCTAACCTAACCTGATACCCTTTTTAAGGAAATCACTCTTTTATATAATTTTATCTATGCAAAACCTAAACATTACCTAACCTAACCTGATACCCTTTTTAAGGAAATCGTTCTTTTATGTTATTTTATCTTTGCAAAACTTAGACAGTGCTTAACCTAATAACCCCATTTCTACAGACATATTTTCTACAACCAAAATTGTATCGCCATCTCGTAGCCGTATTTTGTATTGTACATGCTCTACGACTCTACGTAAGCGTGAAGTTTTGAGTGGCGTTACGCGGCCAACTTCACGCTGCAAAGGTGGGTGCTATACTAGGCTTTAGCCGATTAAAATAAACAACTTATAACATTTATAATATAATTTAATTTTAATTTAGTAAGAAATAAAGTAATTTTAGAGTTAACTGGTGTCGCGTCTCAATAGCGCGAAACCCCAAGCAGGTCAAAAACGGCTAGCAACCTGTCGCCGCATGGGGTGGCTTTTTGTTAACTCCAATTACCAGCGACCGTGAAGGACTCTTTGAGACATTTTTATTAGCATGTAATTTAGTTCCCGTTGTAAATAACTGTTTCTAAAACCCTTTTGTATATAGTTTGAAGAAATGTAAATAGAAATTCCTACGATAAGGCCTTGTTGCCAATATCCATTTTATCTTCCATTTCTTTACCTTCTCCTTATTTAACACGGTCCTGCCACTAACATTCTAGCCAATAGAAAAAATAAGATGAAAAATCTCGTTGTGAGTAACTGCTTTATAAACTTGTAAATATGTATATTTTTCGAATTCGATCTCTGAAAGTAAACGTAAAAACATCAAAACGTACGTCGTGTTTTATTTTTACTTGTCCAACGAAACTGCAAACCAACAACTGGAGCGGAGAAACCTGTAAACTTTGACTAACTTTTCTGCCTTTTCTTTACCAAATTTGTTTCTCAGCTTTGATTGAACAATCCCGTAGATGGAAAAGATTCTTTCAATTGATGCAGAACTTGCAGGGCAACTACTTATTTTCGTTACAATGAAATTAAACAAGGAAAATTTCTGGCAATGATCAATAAAATTCGATCAATCCCTTTTTTCAACTGCAAAAAAATACTTACAATTAATTAAAAATTGTTTAACAACTAAGGGCTTACAGGGCATAGCTGTACTGATGAGGGATGAAATCCCGAAACACGTGTCTACAGATAGCCTTGTAACTATTATTTGTTGTTTCCTTTCATTAAATAATTTCGACTCAAACCGTTGCAATTCGCAGTAGTATTGCTATGCAACAACAAATATCTATTGTGTAATTCAATGTCCGGCGGGGTAAATGCTCGGGAAGTAGTTGTTTCAATAGATGTTTGTAAAACTTACAGTGTAAATAATTTTTTGCAGTGGGAAAAAGGGATTGATCGAATTTTATTGATCATTGCCAGAAATTTTCCTTGTTTAATTTCATTGTAATTTAAATAACTGCAAACGTGTGAATCATCTTTGTTTCATTTTATTTAATTTACTTATTTTCGTCATAAATTGGCAAAACTCTTTAAATAACCTGTCGTTTTTCGTCATTTTTAATGCAACTATGTTCCACCATTTGTGGAAATTGCTTCACAACATCTTCGCGAAGCATAGTTGCTGGATAATAATCTGTATCTTGAATTTTGAAAACCAAAACATTGGCGATCCATTCAGGACGACGTTCTAATGTCCACTTTTCAGCAGCATTTTCTTGATCCTTCGAAAGCTTTTCCCCTTTGTATCGCGGATCCATTAGATTGGCCAAGTAATGAACTACTAGTAGACTTTGGATTAAATTTGCGTAATTATTTAGGCTGTACACTTTAGCACATTGTTTGTGAGTTACCTACATATGATATTTCCATTATAAAGTTTTACTTGTTGAAAATAAATTATTTTGATATAAAGAAAACACTTAACTTTTTTATACCACTTTTATTTTAAAAGTGTTTTCTTTATATCAAAATTGAAAATGTACCACGAAGTGAGAGCCTCCAAGATCCAAGAAATAAATTATTATTATTATTATAAATTATTATTATTCCCCTAAAGCTTGATTCATTCTTTTTTCGATGTCCGCTTTATATGGCTGGAGATGAACATTTTTATATAAATCCAGCCATAGTTCCACAGCCTCAGCTATATCAGTTGAATTCGCTTGAAAAGAATCTAATTGTGGGCATTTTTAGTTTTGCTTCTTTTAATATATAATGCGCATTTGTTGTAATAGAAAAATAAGAAAATGAATTAATTGTGAAGCACTTATCTTATTTTAAGCTATATTATTTATGTAATATTCAGTGAAAATGACCAATTTTCATGAATTTTTAAAATACAGTAAAAACGATTTTTAATAACCATTATTTTTTTGGGGATGAAGTGGGGTCCGAAACGTTTTTTTTTACTTTTGATTATGAAAGTACACTTATTAATGATAAGAATAAGCATTTTTGTTTAGTTATGGCTCTCTGCGAAAATTGTGAAAAATCGACATTTATATCGATATGTATGGTGTCTGCGAGGCGCGAGAGAAATTATTTTTTTAGGGGATGAAGTGGGGTTCAAAACGTTTTTTTTGATTTTTGATTATGAAAGTATGCTTATTAATGATAAGAATGGGAATTTTTATTCAATTATGGTAAATTGCAGAAACTGCATTTAATTCGATAATTTATGGTTTATAGGGGTAGTTACTAGTTTTGGGGTTGGTTTTAACCGGATACTTATTTTATTATATATTTAAAGCTAGTGTGACTAAATAATGATGTTAGCAAACAGTTTTTAACAATATGCTGATAACTGAGGCCTCGGGGTAAAAAAATGTTTTAGGGGTGAACGAGTTGGCGAAACGTTTTTTTTTTATTTCTGATATTGAAAGAGCGTTGGATGAAGATAATTTTGAGATAAAAAAGAACTTTATGGAAAATTGCGAACTTGGAGAAAAAACATAATCTTTTTTTGATGGGGATGAAAAAATATAAGGGGTGAAAATTAGGGGTTGATATTTTCTGTGGTGTTAATTTAGACCTTTCTTAATTGTATGTTTAAAATTTTTCGATTTGCTTTTCTTTCCTCCGAGATATTAATTTTTGAAATTTATTGCTGTTTCTATTGCTAACTTCACACCCGTGAATCGAGGTCATCGAAACGTTTAGCAATAGTGCTTTTTATTTCCTCAGCAATGTGATTAAGTTGTTCAGAGATGAGTTTACGAATCGAGTCTAAAGTTAGTGGTACCTTTGAAGAAGAACACTTTGGACAAGCCCAGTTGTGTTTAGAGGTAATTATATTCGAAATATTAGCATCGTTTAAGCCTGAGCATTTGTTGTGTATGTATTTACTACAACCGGCTGAGCATTTCAAATTTGGTGTATTAGGAGTAACCCCCTTTTCACAAATTCCACAGTAAATAACCATTTTTAATTAGAAAGATATGAGTTTTTAAAACAAATAAAGATGTAATAAATGAATAAATATTTAGATAAAATAAAATAATACAATTAAGACACGGAACACTCTTTTCACCTCAAAGGGCCGATTTTGAGGACTTAGTAACGCACAGGAAGACCACGGAAAAGGAGATTGTTACGTAGGCATTAGATATTTAGTAACACTTAAATATTAAAAGTATATACAGAGAGGATTTTTTATCAGTATACATTAGGCGAACTGTTTAATGTGTGTATGTTTAGTTGCCTATAACACACAACTAAACGTTAAACGCTTAACTTAAAATTGTGTGAAATATTTGATCGAAAATGTATACAAATGAAGAAAAACTCGAATTTCAAGCATGCGTTACAATTCCAACAGTACTAGAGGAGGATAAGACATGTTTTCAATGAATCCAAAGTAGCCAAGTACCTAGGTTAGGATAATTCTAATTAAACTAAAACATTTTTTTTTTTTGGAAGGTTGCATGTTTCGTTCTCTTTATTCTATTGAAAAACACAACAAAATAAATCATGACTGACACTGCATGCGTTACCGTCACAAGCAATTTCCTTTTTTATCAAAAATACGTCACTTATTATTATGGAGAAATTACAGGTAAAAAATATTAAGAGATTTTATTAAGACAATTTGAAAGGAAAGTAACAGCGAAGAACAATAAACTTGAAATAAATAATTAAAATAAATGCTAGAAATGACCAAAAGAAACAGTAACTCAAACGATCGCGAAAATTCTTCCAGAATGTCCATTTTGATATTGTCATAAACAGAAATAGAAAATTGTTTAATTGTTTTTTTAATTATCCTAGTTGAAGGAATCGATCGTTCGGGTTGCGTATTATAGGCAACTAAACACAAACATCAATGCGTTTGACTTGGGTATTTTACATGTATACATAGGGCATATGTATACTGTTAAAAAAACCTCTCTGTATATACTTTTAATATTTAAGTGTTACTAAATATCTAATGCCTACGTAACAATCTCCTTTTCCGTGGTCTTCATGTGCGTTATTCATATATACATACATATATACACACACACTCAGATGAAAATTAGTTGACTTCGGTCAAAATAAATAAAAATTGAAAAAAAAATGTGCGCAGTCTAAAGTTCGGTTCGAACCACAAAAAAGAAATCAGCGAATGGAAATTTACCGTACTGTTTAAAATAATAAAAAAATGAAAATTTTCACAGTTTATGTAGTGTACCTGTACCTGAAGGTATGCCAAAAATCACGAATTTTGTGAAGGTATTAACTACTTTTTGGGAACAATTATTTGCGCGTACACATTAACACCGACCGAAGAACGAACGAAATAAATGTTTTACTGTACTTTAACTTTTTAGATGATCTTGCTTATTAAAAAACCCCATAAGAATCCAAATAAACCAAAAAAACCGCGTGGGTTTTTTTACAACCCTAGTTTTGCCACAGTCTTTGTGTCTACATAAAACTTTGGAGGAGATGAAAAGAGTAGAGGTTAAATCTAATGGGAATTTAATAGACAGATGATCTGAGCAGAGAACAGGATTTAGCCTGAACAAGTGTTGCTGATGAATAAGAGGACGCCAGGAGTAGATTATTGATTGTTTGGCATAATAAAGAAGAGATCGATATGAATGCGAAAGAAATTAGACTTTCGAAAGAGTATTTATTCATTTTTGGTGACAGTTATTTAAATAAATTAAATAAAAATTATCTGAAAATAACATGATGCAGCTGTACATTATGTATTTCAATGTCTGGCGGGGTACATGCCCGAGAAGTAGTTGTTTTAATGCGCATTCTATTCTCTATTCTATTCTATTCTCTATTCTCCATTCTATTCTATTCTCTATTCTATTCTCCATTCTATTCTATTCTCTATTCTATTCTCCATTCTATTCTATTCTATTCTATTCATTTGTCTAAAGTACTTGCGTAACGTAAGTCAAAATTTCACAGAACCCTCGTTTGATCTCAGCAATCTTTTAATTATTAATTGTTAACCGAGTTTGTCAACGTGGCCCGCAAGTTGTTAATTCTCATAACAGAAGAGAACACAACAAAATTTCTTAATTTTAATATTCGTTCGTGTTTCAATAAAATATCAGACTCTATAGATATATTTTATGATTCACTTAACCAAATAATTAAAAAATTACAAAGGATACTTTAAGTTGGTTCATTTGTTTTATGTTACTTATGTATACAGTTATGTTATGTTTGTATTAATCGTAACTGCAGCTTAACATTTTTTTATTTTTTATTTTGTCTTGTAATTAGGAAAATATGTATTTCCTGTTGGGCAATAAAGATTATTATTATTATTATTATTATTAAATAAAAATTATTTGAAAATAATTAATAAATTATTTCCACATTTAGCTCTGTGACATTTTTTAATTACGTTACGTAAGTACTTTAAACAAATGCACATTAACCCTTTCGTCCCGGATGGTACATATGTGTACCACAAATGTGTGAAAACCCCTGGAACCTAAAATAATCGCTCGTTATCAGTGGAAATTGTACCAGGCCGTTGTTTATGCGTTTGGCTTTGAGGTTATGTACAAAAATCGCACGTTGTCTGCATGACTCTAGCTAGTCTAGCGCTAATTTCCATTGTCTGCGCGTGGTTTTGTGCAATTTTAGTGTTAAAACGTGTTTTAGTATTCCGGGACGAAAGGGTTAAAACTACTTTCCGGGCAAATACCCCGCCGGACATTGAATTACATAATGCACACCTGCTGTTGCACATCAACAAAATATTGCATAATGCAACAAATTTTTGATCCGAGAAAAATTCAATGTAAAAACAACAAAAGGAACGTTACTTAACATAAGGCCATCTGCAGACACGTGTTTCTATTTATATTATCGTAATTTAAATTATTTAATAAATTGTTAAAACTCCATTCACCCGAGTTTTTTTTTCTTTTAATTATTTCAATTATTTCATGACACATAACATACTAATAATAAATCTATAAAGTATGTTCATCTTCATTTTTTTTTTCTGGTGGACTTTATCAGTGTTATATACGCGATAACATTTGAGCGATGCAACTTTTGCCGACCATATTCTTTGTTTACATTCTAAAGGTCACCATCTATTGCACATGGAAATGTTTAATCGCGCGCGCAGGAATACTTAATTACGTACGCCGAGCGAAAAAAAAAACTAGTTTCGTTTCGGAAATTTAGAAGGTCGTCCAAACTGGAAAGTAACTGTTGTGTTCTTGATAGTAACGGGCCACAACCTGCCTCAATAATTTGGACGCGGCACACAACGTTTTTTTCTACTACAATGAAAACGATTACTTGCGAATATTTACCTAATGAGTCGTAATATTTTAAAATTATAAATCTGTCATGCTGACGAAAAAGTAAGCTAAGTACATCTTATTTTTTAACGAGGAATTTAATTCTATAATAAAAAAATAGAGGTTTTCATTAAAAAAAATGAATTAACGATGATTTAGCGGCGACAGCGCCATCTAGGACAAAAGCAATATTGCATTATTATGGCCCCCTTTTATACGATTATTTTTTGACATGTCATTTCTGCGTAAAATTTAATGTCTCCGAGATATTTCCTGAAAACACTTTAAATGGACACCCTGTATAACTCATTTTCTGTTTTCTTTATTTAATACTCCGTTTATTTTATTTAAAAAAAGTAAATGTGTTTTTAATTATTATTGGTTGTGTTCAGTAGACAACACTGGTGCCACCGATGGAACTAACCAACAGCAAAACCTCAGTTCAGAAATTTAACTGAATATATAAATACAGGGTCCTGCAACAGTGCGTCGGGCTTTCCTAGCCCGTGAAAAAAACAAAAAAATGTTTCGTACAAAAAGTTATTGAATGGAACACCCTGTATTTATTCAACTTTTCTAATGAAAATTTTTCAACCTCTACATTGTTGTCCATTTAGTTTTTTATTATGTTACAGTGTTGCCAATTTACAATTTTTTTCTCCAAGTATCAAGCATAAGCAAGCTCAACTTTAAAAAATCGTAGCGACCTCGTTTTTTGAAGGTAAGAATAACTTTTAGCAAATATCTCAATGTGGATAATAAGCAACGTTTTATTAATGAGCAATTTAAATTTAGTAATACAGGGAAACATGCCAAACTTTGCAAATTTCAAAGCGGTATAACCCATTTTTTTTAAATTGGGACACCCTGTATGTTTGAAAATAATTTTACGCCATAAAGATTTTTAAATCAATAATTTTTTATACGAAACATTTTTTTGTTTTTTTTTTTCACGGGAATGGCGCTAGGAAAGCCCGACACACTGTTGCAGGACCCTGTATATTATATTCTTCAATTATTTGAAGAATATTGCTAAATTTAAACGATCCGTTCGTTCCAACGGTTGAGCCAGTGCAATTTGCTGAACGATGCCATTGAATTAAATAACGAAAATTATTTAAATAGTTCGTTATTTTTTAAGGTTATCTTTAAAATTTGACATTTCATCAGGAATTCAGTGTGCATTACACAAGCTGTGTGTTTTAGGTTAGGACAAGATTATTCGAGAGTTATCTTGTAATTCAAGCTTTTAATTTCTTGGTAATATCAAATGCAATTTGTCAGTAATAAAAAAACAACATGTATTTGTCAGTAATATAGTGTTAATTTCAATTAATTTTGTTGATTGTTAAGGTTTCGTTATTTATTTGGAATTTATTGAATATTATTACGATTAATAATAATAATCTTTATTTAGCATCTTGCAATATGATAAAATAGAAAAATTATAAGTTATGCAAAAAAATAAAATTAATGGTTTTAATATTTAGACATTGGTAGTTCATATTGTATGAAATAAATATGAATAAATTATTAAAAATCAACCAATAAAACTCAGATTAGATGGAATTCGTGTGCTTTAATTTTCCAAGTTAATTTGACAAGTTACGATATATGCATCACAGTGACAATCCAATGCCAACATCTTGAAAATTTAGCGATGAAAATCCCCTGCTTTTGAAACAGGCATGCAACTGTTCACACCAAACGCCCTATATTTGCTCACATTTATATAAGAAACTTCAATCCACTCCACTGATGATGGAAAGATAGTTTCTGAAATATATATTTAGTAAAATAAAAAGAGTAGGAGAAAGAACAATAATTTTATATTTCTTCTTCTCGAAACATTGTACCCTTTCAAGTATCACATAATTTTATTTATATAAAAAATTACTTTAAAAAATATAAATAGAAAAAAGTATTCATCCACTTACAGTTATTTAAATAAATTAAATAAAAATGATTTTCAAATCATTATTATTTAATATACTTTAAAAGAATTCTACCATACATTATTTGTAATCATTTTATGGATTTGAAAATGTTGTATCCACAAATGGATAAAATGTAAAACATCTTTTAACGCATTAATGCCCAGTGGTGTCTAAATAGATGACTGGATATAAATTATACACATTATTATATACAATAATTTATATTTATTCATATCACTGTGTACGTCGTAAACCTGTTTTTTTTATATGTAGTCGGGGATGGCCTCTTCATTGGTTGGAAATTAGACTGCATTTGTTTAAAACTAATAATCGCTAACAACAATTTTACATAACGTAACGCAACCTGAACATAGCTCCCCTAAAATCTCATTAGTCTAGCCAACATAAAATACATTTCCTTTAAGCGGCGTTAGATGGCGCGCGGAAGCGGATAATTAAAAAATAGCGCCTACAAAATTTTTTCCAGCTTATACTTTGCACTTTAGTTAGTATTTAAACAGTGTTTCCTTTATTTAAAAAAATACCATAGTCGTTAAAGGGTTAATAAAAAGTAACAATGAAATTTTATTTGTGTTTGCGATTTTGTTTGTTTTGTAAATATTTACGCAGCTCCTTCTCAGTGAGTAAATAAAAACAACTGCCACTTTCGATATGCTAATAAATAAAATTGCAACAATACACAAATAAATAATTTTAATAAAACGTACATACATCAATTTTGTGAAGATCAAATTAATTCGACGAATTCACACATTTATTTGGATTACCAAATGTACATTTCGGTCACAAAGTGACCATTATCAATGAATAAATTATGCATTATTTTTCTTAAATTAATTAACAAAAATTACTGAAGATGATTACTAAAATTCGATCATTCCATTTTTCAATGTTGAAAAATTGTATGGATCATTATTTAATTTTAATTTAAACAACTGCAAAACGTCCCAAAAAAAAAAAAATAAATTTCCGCTTTCCACAATCCATCAATTTATCACTTTATTAACAGAACACTGATAACACATTGGCGATTATGATATTTAAAAAATGAATTAGTCTGAATCCGCTGGATAGCCCATTTCCAAGAATGTAGTAAAAAACCATTATGTATTTAAGTATATGTATTGTAAATATATTTAATATTTGGAAATAAAGATTATTTATATATACCATATGATCGAGCACTTTTTTCATCTAGAGTGCTTTGAATTTTTTTATTAAAAAAATATGTTGGCAATAAAAGTTATCAAAAATTAAAATGGAATTACAATGTATAACAAAGTAGAAGCCACAACAATTAACAAGTAAATATATTTAATGTTTGGAAATAGAGGTTATGCAAAAATCTCCTTCATTTTTGCAATATATTTTTTTATTTCGCTTTAAATTATTAAAATATTACGACACACTTTTTTACATAAGAGAGAATTAATTTATTTAGCACTTTTGCTATATATAAAAAAATAACAAGAAATATATATAAAACCTCGACACCCAATACGGGTAGAAGAAGATAAGATTAAGAAAGAAAATAATAATATATATAACTAAAATGTACTGTTATTTGGCTGAAAGACCGATGGTCGATAGCCTAAGAATTAAGAATATTATATAAAATGTATTGTATTGTATTGTATTATACTTAATGTAAATTCTACAATAAAGATGATATATAATAATATTTTGTTATTAATTTATGAAATAATAAAAGTTAAATTAGAATTTTAAAAATTATAAAAGAAAAATGTAGCCAGTTTTCTATATCGGAAAATTTGAATGACAAAGTCAATAATGAAATGACTTAACCTTCCCCCGTTATTTTGTTACGACGTCACAAAATCCGCACACGCACGAACAGCTGTCAAATCTCGACTGTCAACAATGACAAAATGGAGAAGATTCTGAATAACAAAAATAAAAGAAAGAAAACAAACAAACGTCGACCCGTGTCACGTTTATAAATAAACAAAATATCCTCCGAATTAATTCGGCCCGCACAGGTTTATAAATAATAACACTGCGAGAGAGCGCAGCGCGAGATTTCTCCCTTCGCCCCTCATGTCATGATCAGCTGATCTCTTTGTTTGGTTCCACGAAGAGTGCACACGGTCGATGACATTCGGCACGGGGTTGGAAACTCGCGTCGGGGGAGGCGTTTTCGTCTTCACGGACGGCGCAGAGCTGGTGCGAGTAAAAAAAAAGTGCACTCGACTCACCTTTGTAGTGAACTCTGAGATTATTTTGAGACAGGCCGATGTAGTTGTATTTTTCCTTGGGGCTCCATGCCCTCGGCAACGGAGTCTTCTCCTCGTTGACGGCCGGGTAGAGTTTCTTGAGGTTGTCCACTGGGTCCTCTGGCGTTTCCAAATTCAGATCCATTACACCTCGACCACCACAAACAGCGGCCATTTCTAAACTCCCTTTCCTTTCCCTTCCTACACTATCTGGCTCTCGCTGCGTGTGCTGCTACTTGCTGCTCAATTCCGAGCTCAACGCGCAACCTCCTCTTTCTCCACTCCGCATGTACGCGCGCGTGTTTTTGCAATCAGCTGATAGATGTCAGACGGTGACAGTACGAGTGTTCCATAACGGTACAATTTAATTGTTAATTTCAACTGTCATAATTCATCATAAAATACATAGATACAGATTTTACATTAATCTAACTCTATGTAAAATATTATCCTCAAATTAGATAATACTTTATATAGAGTTACAATGAATGTGTATTCTATGTATATTCATCATAAAATACACAAACATAGAAATTATCATAAATACATAAAATATCATATACATTCAATCTAACTCTATGTATAATATTTTCTAATTTGAAAATTATGTTTTACTAAACAAAGTTAGAATGAACATGAATTCTATGCCAATTTATCATAAAATACACAAACATAGAAATTATCATAAATACATAAAATAATCATAAAATATTATATACATTCAATCTAACTCTATGTAAAATGTTTTATAATTTGAAAATTATGTTTTACTAAATAAAGTTAGAATGAATATGAATTCTATGCCAATTCATCATAAAATACGCAGCCATATAAAGATGAAGTATCATAAACATAAAAAGTACTGTTTTATACATAAAAAGATATACTTCATAGACAAAGACTTTACATTCAATCTAAATCAATGTAAAATATTATTCATATTTGATTATATTTTACATAGATCTATGTAATATGAAGATAATATTTTATACAGAATTAAAATTAATGTGTATTTTATGTCCATCCATAATAAAATACACAAATAAAAAGATAAAAATATCATAAACATAGAATATATATTTTTTTCTCTATGTTCAAATTAGATAATATTTTACATAGTGTTAGAATGAATATGAGTATTCATCTAGCGTGCTAGATTCTATGCCTATGTAATTTATACATAGGCATAGAATATAATCAATAATCATATTAGAATATAATCAGATACACAGATAAAATTTATTTTATAGACAATCGTTTGTCTCTATGTATTATTATCTCTGTGTCTCTATTATCTTTAATTAAAAAAAAAACATTTAACATACAGCTAGAATGAATGTGAATTATATGTCTATTAATAATAAAACATACACGCATAGAAAGATAAAATATCATAAACATAGAATGTACATTAATTCTAATTCTATGTAAAATATTATCTTCATAGATAGAAAAAAATATAAAAATATTTAAAAATCTCGCCATTTGTTCTTCTTCTTCTGCGAGGTATTTTGGCCCTAGCTTTGAAGCTCTGTCGACCATTCGCCATTTGTTGTTCAATAGTTTGTACACGAACCTAATCTCAAAAGGGTTTGAAACTTAGAAACTAGTTGTCCACTTGAGTACTGCATGGCGTTGCGCGCGTTCCCGCCAAATATATGAACTCTTATATTCTATTATTGGGGCTATTCTATACAAAAATGTTAAGTTTAACGTATGCGTTATTAATAAAATTCACATTCCATGAATACATATATAACTTAAACAGCATCTTCTTAGACTGTGATGATAAAAACTAACGTACACGTTAAACTTTACATTTTCTTTACAGAATAGCCCCGCATATTAGATAATATTTTATATAGAGTTAGAATGAATGTATATTCTATATCAATTCATTATAAATTACACAGCATAGAAAGATAAATTATCATAGATATTGAAATAAAAATTTCATAGACGTAAATATTCATTCCTTTCAACTCTATGTAAAATATTATCTTCATATTAGATAGAATATTTAATAAAATGTTCAATTCATTATAAATTACACAGCATAGAAAGATAAAATATCATAGATATTGAAATTAAAATTTCATAGACGTAAATATATTTCCTTTCAACTCTATGTAAATTATTATCTTCATATTAGATAGAATATTTCAACTAACGTATGAAATTAGGCGAAAAGGGGCGCTTGCGTCGTCTCCCATTTATTAGATAGAATAAATGTAAAAATATTCAAAACTCCCGCCATTTGTTTTTGGATAATTTGTTCAAAAAGGTTTGAAACTTAGGAAACAGTTGTCCACTTGAGCACTGCACGGCGTTGCGCGCGTTTCCCGCCAAATATATGAACCTCTTATGCTTTTTTTAACACTCAGGAAATTCATTGAAACAAAATGAATAGTGCAGTCTTTATTTAATCACATAAAATATTAGCCCAATTGAAAATTACTATTACCTTCATATTCGGGGCTATTCCATATGAGGAATGTTAAATTTAACAAGTACGTTATTAAATAAATTCTCATTCTATGAATACATATCTATTAGAAAAGTTGCTTAGACTGTGATGATAAAAATAACGCGAACATTAAGCTTCACATTTCTCGTACGGAATAACACCGATTAGAATAAATGTACACCAATTAAAAAATCCCGCCATTTGTTATTTGATAGTTTGTACACGAACCTAACCTCAAAAAGATTTGAAACTTAGAAAATAGTTGTCCATTTGAGCACTGTACGGCGTTGCGCGCATTTCCCACCAAATATATGAATCTCTTATGCTTTATCATATTAGATATTTTATATAGAGTTAGAATGAATGTATATTCTATGTCAATTCATTATAAATTATACTAATATTGACAAATAAAATATCATAGACAATGAAGACAGAATAAACCTAGAATATATTTAATATTATCTTCTTTCTTTCTTTCTTTCTTAATCTTTTCCTCTTTTACCCGTATTGGGTGTCGAGTTTAATATTATCTAATTCTATATAAAATATTATCTTCATATTAGATAGAATATAAAAATATTCAAAAACCCCGCCATTCGATGATTTGTATACGAACCTAACCTCAAAAAGGTTTGAAACTTAGGAACTAGTTGTCAACTTGAGTACTGCATGGCGTTGCGCTCGTTTCCCCCCAAATATATGAACCTCTTATGCTTAATTTAACAGTCAGAAAATTCATTAAAATAAAATGAATAAATGCAGTCTTTATTTAATCACATAAAATATTAACATAGTTTAAAATTAAAACAACACAGCACAATTTCTTCTTTTAATTCATTTTATTAACAATGCTTTTCATTTTAACGCGAAATCAATTCTCCAAGACTTTATTTTGCTTGAATAAAATATGCAGACAAAAAAACTGTAATCAGTTTTATTTTTTACTATATTAAATCCGAAATATCAATGCATTGATTTTTTTTTTTTCAAAATGAATTAAAAGAATCAGTTTAATTTCATTACAACAATTTATCACATTAACATATTAAAACTTAACACCACACAATATAAAAATATCATCTTGAATCTTTGCGGTACGTTTTCATAGAATACAATTAATAACTTTTTTATATAACTTACTAATTTATTTCACTCTGATTAGTCAAACTCAGTTTGAAGTTAATTGCGATGTAATCGAAACTGGTTGCAGTGAAATAATTTTTTGTAATTGATTAATTTCTCACTTTCCTGTGCTGAAACATGTTTGAATTAGGAAGATAATATTTAAATAAAATACTTGGTTTATTTCACTTTAATCCACTAGTTTCGGCTCATATCCCATTACTTACATCTGTACATCATTAGTTGAAAATGGCTTTGAGTCGAAACCGGTAGAAAAATTAAACATATTATCTTTATAGATAAAAAAATGTAAAAGTATTCAAAAATCCCGCCATTTGTTGTTCAATAGTTTGTACACGAACCTAACCTCAAAAGCTTTGTTTGAAACTTAGGAACTAGTTGTCCACTTGAGTACTGCATGGCGTTGCGCACGTTTCCCGCCAAATATATGAACCTCTCATGCTTTATTTAACACTCAGGAAATTCATTGAAACAAAATGAATAGTGCAATTAGCTTTAAAGTAAAACAAACCAAGCGTTTAATATATAGATATTACCTTCTTAATACATTTTTGGAATAATGAAATAATAAAATGAGAACAAAGATGTGATTGTTTCCGTATCTTCCGATACTAGCAAGAATTCTTTGGAAACAATTGATTTCGGAAAATTTGAGAAAGTGGAAATCGATAATGATGGATTTAAGATTTCTAGATCGGTGAATTAAATTAAATATCTATTACTTTTATTATACCATAGCTCCTTTTCAACTGAAGAGTTTTTTTTTGTAGTACGGTCTATATATCACATTTTTCTAAAAGATTGTAATTTCAAGTTTACCCACTGAGCAAAACGGACATAATAATGTTGCACCAATGTTGCATTAACGTTTAATCTTGTTTTTAATGTTGATGCAACGTTATTTGTGAACATTTTGTTTACCCACTAAACAAAATGTTCACAAATAACGTTAACGGTTAGTTTTTTTTTTTTTATCTCCCATATTATTCTGAAGGGAGATTGGACTCCTGTGGTGATTTTAAGCAGGGCGTTATCACTATTTGCGGAATATTCTTTTCTTTACCTCCTTGAAGCATCGTACTCCTGCATGAGCCACGACTTTTTAATTCAACCTGCAACATCAAAATTTACCATAATTAAAAACATAAATAATTCCTTATTCAAATTTTATATTCAAAATATTTTTTGCACAAGTGTGTAAATTAATTGTTGCGATTGGGGAATATTTAGCTCTACAATAAAAAGCACTTGATGCTGCCTGAATGAATGAATTTCAGAAACCTTATTCCGATTTATATGGCTGCTATACTAACTTCTGGTTATTTAACTAAATAAATAAATAGAATTAATGTTTTTAATATTTAGACATTGGTAGTTCATATTGTACGAATTACACATACAATATGATTATAAATTTTGGTTGTTTCTCTTTAAAATGTGTGAATTTTTTATACCTCAAAATCCCTATAGTAAACCGCACTGCTGAAACGTTTCTGCGCTTGAAATTTTTTCGACAACTGTCTAACTTTTTCTATCCTTTTCTTTTTCTCAGAGGAGTAGCGCAGTTTAGGACGAGTAGTGGCTTTGCTCATAGCAGAAGGTGCCGTCTTCAGACCTGAGGAAAGAACACACATACATATTATAATAATGAAAAATCCTTGGATTAATTATTTAAGATACTACCATCAATCTTGTTCCTACTAGAAGTTATAGTTATTTTTCAAAACGTCTATTTGAGGTTAATATTTGACAAATAAATTTTTAATTCAAAATCTGTAAAAGTTATGTGAATCCATATGAGTGAGTAAGCAATTGAATGAGGAACAAAAGAAAAAATACATATATATAATAAGTTAGTGGCAGCACGCGCTATTGCAATTCGGATGACACCAGATTATTTCTTTTATTTTTTTTTTCTCATATTGAAATTTAATGATCCTATATTTATTATTATTATTATTACATACACCTCACACTGAGAAGTAGAGAGGAACATATAACGATGTTATATAAGACTAAATTAAAAATTATTATATAATTTGGAAGTATCGAACAAGAATGATATTTCTAAAATACATACCACTTTTTTGAGTTTTAAGCTGTTTCCCTGAAGTGGGCGTCGGTGTTAACAACAGCCGTTTCGAGGTGATTGTTTCCACAGGTGTTTTACAGTTGGACCTCGGAGATGGTCCCGTAGGAGTCTTCTTTTTTGAACTTCCCGAAGTGCTACACATTACTTCGCGTTGTTGTTTTCTGGCACTTAGTCTTTCCTTCTTTTCCTAAAAATATTATATATAAATAAAGGGAGTACGAAGTGGTTCAAGTAAAAAGAGACAAAAGTGAAAACAATCAACCTTGATTGGGACAACAAACAAAATGAAAACAAAAAAAAGACGACATTTTAAATGAATACTTGAAAAACAAAATTGAAAATAATAACAATTTTTAAAACAAAATACGTATTTTATAAAAAAAAAATAAAAAAAAATTAATAATAGAAACGTACAATTTCAACACTGGAAAAATAAATCAAAAAAAATAAGAAAAAGACGTATTTTCTAAAAAAATTGAAAATAAAAGAAAAAAAGAAAAATGTAAAACATTACGTTTTTTTTTATTTATTTTAAAAATTGCAAAATAATAAAAAAAATTAAAAAAAACGACGTATTTAAAAAAAAAACTTGTGAAAATTGAAAAAAGACGACATTTTAAATAAATACTTAAAAAAATAATAATAAAAAATTTAAGAAAAAATACGTATTCTTTGAAAAAAAAAAAATGAAAATAATAAAAAAGAAAAAAGAATTATTTAAAAATACTTGAAAAAATTGAAAATAATAATAAAAATAAAAAACGTGTTTTATTTTTCAATACTTGAAAAAATTGAAAATTAATTTTTTTTCAAAAAAAAAAATATCAAAATTATCATAAAATGTCAAGTAGTAATTTCAGTCGAAATGGTAAAAATGACATTTTTTTTAATTCATGTCGAATACCGTCAACAAATGACAGAGCGTGTCTAAATGTATGTATATTTATATTATATAAGAAATATCAATTATATCAAAAAATGACAAATATTGTCAAAATGACAATTTTTATTTAATTTTTTTAAGAAAAATGTTTTTTTTTTAAATATCGACATTTGACAGTTTTTTTTCTCATTGACATTTTTTTTTTTTCGATGATTTTATGACAAAAACAAAAGGCATTTTATGACAAAAAACAACCATTTTATGACAAAAAAGCATTTTATATGACAAAAAAAAACCAATTTTATGACAAAAAAGGCAATTATATGACAAAAAAGACATTTTATGACAAAAAAAGACAGAAGGAATTTTATGACAAAAAAGAATATTATGACAAATTTGACATTTTATGACAAAAAAAGGAATTTTATGGCAAAAAAAGCATTTTATATGACAAAAAAAGCAATTTTATGACAAAAAAGGCATTTTTATGAGATAAAAACATTTTATGACATAAAAACATTTTATGACAAAAAAAGACAAAAGGAATTTTATGACAAAAAAGAATAAAATGTCTTTTGTTTTTGTCATAAAATCATAACATGGAAACATCGAATGTCACGAAATGTCAATAAAATCGATCGAAAAAGAATGTCAATGAGAAAAAAAAACTGTCAAATGTCGATATTTAAAAAAATACATTTTTCTTAAAAAAAAAAAATAAAAATTGTCATTTTTTGTCATTTTTTGATATAATTGATATTTCTTATATAATATAAATATACATACTTTTGACACGCTTTGTCATTTGTTGACGGTATTCGACATGAATTAATAAAAATGTCATTTTTGACATTTCGACTGAAACTACTTTTTTTTGACATTTTATGATAATTTTGACATTTTTTTTTTGAAAAAAATTAATTTTCAATTTTTTCAAGTATTGAAAAATAAAACAGGTTTTTTATTTTTATTATTATTTTCAATTTTTCAAGTTTTTTTTTCTTTTTCATTATTTTTATTATTTTCATTGTAATATTCTATGGTAGATCACCGTTAATAAATAAATAAATAAAATATTATGACAAATTTGATATTTTATGACAAAAAAAGGAACTTTATGGCAAAAAAAGCATTTTATATGACAAAAAAAGCAATTTTATGACAAAAAAGACATTTTATGACAAAAAAAGGCATTTTATGACAAAACAAAAGAAACTCTATGACAAATTTGACATTTTATGACAAAAAAAGCATTTTTATGACAAAACAAGAGGTATTTTATGAGAAAAAAAGGCATCTTATGAAAAAAAAAGGAATTTTATGATAAATCTGACATTTTATGACAAAAAAAGGCATCTTATGAAAAAAAAAACGAAATATAATCAATGATAATTTTGACATTTTATGACAATATTTATATTTCAATAATTTTAACATTTTACGATACTTTTGATATTTCCTTGATACTTTCGATATTCTATGACAACATTAACAATTTACGACGATATTGACATTTTATGACAAAAACAAAAATCATCTTATGAAAAAAAAAAGGCATTTTATATAAGGTAAAGAGACAAAAGTGAAAACAATCAACCTGATTGGGACAACAAACAAAATGAGAATATCTTTCGGGATAGGAGCAAAAATAAAAGGTATATTAAAAGTTCATTAAAAGAAGAAAAATCAGTCTTCTGAGCTGTTGAGGTAGGTTGGAATTTATTCTGGTATTATTAAGGGCAACCCTACACCCATATGGGTAGAAAGGGTCATTGAATATATATATATATATATATATATATTGTTAAGGGCAAGATGATTTTTCTTAAACTGTGTAGGCTGCTTCCACGGCCTGTACGGTTAATGCTACAACTCAATAGATGACTTATCATATTAGCTTTCTGGTTTATTTCAATAATACCTGGAAGCTAATTCTCCACTGCCTTACAACCAGCATTAATCACCAACTCCGTTGCAAATCATTTGTATCTTATGAAAAGCCTAGAAACCTCAGAGCAAAATTTCTCAATTCATCAGAGTATTCTATCGTCTCTCTTACAACCAGAGTTAACCAACGCCATGGAGCTATATCCTTCCAAGCACTGTGCCAGTGCCCATACTGAGTAGACGAGCTCATCACCGCAGCATATGTGCACACACATTCATTCAACCACCTGCATTAAGATATATGGAATATATATATTATTTTAATCATTGACATTTTTACCACTGTGTGGTGTAAGGCTATATGGAATATACTGGTTCGATAAACTGAAATGGCCATCACCTGTTACCCAAACCAGATTAGCCAAAAACTCATTTATTTAAAAATAATCACTCGTTTCGCATTTTTACTTTTCGTCCCGAATAAAGTCACTTACATTTTCATAATCCTCATGGGAACGCTTGATGATCATATTGACAGTCTCTCCCCAGTACAGAAATTCTGAACCGTTCTTCAATCCGTATTCGGTCGTCAGTTGAAGGAGCTTCTCCTCGATTTTCGGTAGTCGTTTCATCAGGGCCTTCCTCTCCTTTTCCTCCTTCAGTAGCTGCCCACCGCGATTCTGGAAACGGTTCGGTGCCTGCGATCTCTCCTCAATTTCCAGCATTTTCGACCAGAGTCCCTCGCGTTTGTCCAACAACTCGAATATCTCCCTAAATAATATTTAATCTATTCAAAGTCAATACCATACGATGGAAAACTTTTCTCCTCTAAAGTGCTTTGATTTTTTTTATTAGAAAAATAATGTTGGAAATAAAAGTCAATGACTATATATAGTCATTGACTTTTAGTATATATATATATATATATATATACTAAATATACTAAACGTCAATGATACTCTACAGTATAGTCAATGACTATATACTGTAGAGTATATAGTCATTGAATAAAAGTAACCACATGGTATAGGTTATGTTATTCTAACGAATCGAAGAATTTGATTGGATAAATAATGACACATATGACATTTTATTTGTTTTTATTCAACAAAATAAAGAAAAAAATCAAAGAACTCTAGAGGAGAAGAGTTTTCAATCATCTAGTATAAATGTGAGCACTTTTTTTGAAGATATTATTTATACAGAGTGTTTATTAAACATAAGGCAATTGAAGGTAAAACATAAACTAATCTTGAAATACCCTTTGGAACCAACATCTGTGTAATTAACTCTTTTCTATGCATCTGTGTTTCCACGTGATTTGTTCCTGGATTATATATAAATTATTATATTTATTATTATTATTTTTTTTAAAAAGATTTTAGCTAATAGAGAGTGTTTATTAAACATAAGGCTATAATTGGATAAATAAAGAGAGCTTTTTTTATGAGTATACATTTCCCTATTGAAAATTTCACTTCTACTTCATTTGTATACATTTCCAATTAAATATTTCATACAATTTGAAGTTAAGCGTTTGACATGTATGTTTAGTTACCTATAACATAAAATACTTTAATCAGTTCAATTATTGTTTGCGTTTCATTCGCATTGTTTATCGGTACCCATAGGGGAAATATTTACTGATAATAGAAGCTCTCTGTATATACAGGGTGT
This sequence comes from Philonthus spinipes, assembly GCA_963082785.1. NCBI lineage: Eukaryota > Metazoa > Arthropoda > Insecta > Coleoptera > Staphylinidae > Philonthus > Philonthus spinipes. The sequence goes on from OY720308.1 coordinate 16,689,058, forward strand.
ACAGAAAAAGAGTGAAAACCTTGAGGTAACTCAATTCATTAATTAATTTTTAATAGAAAATCCAAATAAAAAAATGTTGTATGGTTCTTCATTGAGGCTCACGAGGTCTTCGGAATTTTAAATATGTGACTATAAATTAGTATTGTTTTTTTAAATATTTTGTAAAAAATCAATAGCATTAACAATCAATTAGACACGTGTATAATTCCATTGATGTAAATGATTAATAAATCGGAAATTTTTACAATTTTATAACTTCATCAGAAGCATTCTTTTAATGAAAATAGATCTGGCAACGACGCACGCTCGTTTGTAAAAGAAAAGGTGTATGCAACACCTCCAGCGGATGATGTAGCAGTTATAAACAGGATAAATGCACACTTGTTTGATCCAGCGTTGCCAAATGTATAGTTCTTTTAAGTGGCCCGTGAGGCTTAAGGAAGGACCGTGTGACTTATTTTCGTTAATATTTTTATCTAAAAATTAGTCAAAGAGTCACGCTACCTAAAGCTTTTCACTCATTTTCTGTACACCTTGTATATATATATATATATATTCAGTCATCCTTTCAGGTGTAGGGCAATGGGATATACAGGGTGTCCCATTTTACATTATTTTCTTGAAAATCTTGAAATTAAAGCATTTTACCGAAAAGTATGCCGAATCATAATCGTCATGGTTTTGAGGGAGAAATCGAATTTTGACAAAATGGCCCCTGTACCCCAACAGGGGAACCCCTATTTTTTATTGCAGATTCTGAAAGAGCGTTAAAAAATATGTAGGGTTTATACGGATACTTTTTTTTAATTTCCAACATGGGGCGCTGTAATCGTGAAAGTATGAATTTTCTGTAAAATTTTCTGTTAATTAATATTGTCTCAATAACTTTACAAAAATAACATTTGGTGTTTCAATCAATACCTAAATTTCTGAAAATATCAGTCCCAAACACTGGGAGGAACAGAAACGAGATATAAAAAACGAATTATGAATGAATTTTATCAACCAATTAAACCCAATTAAAACACTTAATTTACAATGAAATTAATTAACAATCAGTAAACATAACATGAAAATTATGTTTACTGATTGTTAATTGGAATAAATAAAAAAAAATCACGGAAGGACAAATGAGGTGGTATGGACACATAAGAAGAATGAGCGAAGAAAGAAATACAAAAAAAATATACGAGACACGAGCAACAGGAAAAAAACAAAGAGGAAGACCGAGAAGAGAATGGAACAGTGTAATAAAAGAAGAGGCAACAAGAAAAGGGAACACGTGGGAAGAAATAAATGAAATAACAAAGGACAGGAAGAAGTGGAGAGAATACTATAAAAATTAGTAATGTAAGCCTTACACCGAAAGGTAGATAGGCAAAGGAATAAATAAAAAATAAAATTAATTTCATTGTAAATTAAGTGTTTTAATTGGGTTACTTTGTATAATACTTCTAAATTTTGCGACATCATAACATTTCGAAACACCAAATGTTATTTTTTATAAAGTTATTGAGACAATATTAATTCACAAAAATGTTACAGAAAATTCATAATTTCACAATTACAGCGCCCCCTGTTAGAAATTTAAAAAATGTATTCACATAAATCCTACATATTTTTTAACGTGTTTTATTATTATTTTTAAGTATAGTGTTTTTTGAGTAAATTAATCGTTTTCAAATTAATATTTATTTGATTTAAATAACTGTGACCAATTGCATGAATACGTACTTATTGTATAAAAGGAATTATTCTATTATGCCGATTATACTCACTTGTTGTCTTGCAGGTAATTCTTTAATCGGTTAACCTCGAGGTCGTGTAAAGTGAGCAAGTCCTCGGTGTAGGTGTCGTTAGTGTAATATGAAAACTCACTTCGCTGTTCGTTCGTTAATTTACATTTATCCCAGAGGGTCTTCATCTCCTCCCTCAGTTTTTGCACTAAATTCTTTTAAAGAAACAATAAGACAATAAAAACATTTAGAAAATTCCAAGTGTTTACGACCTGTGGACGGTTTGAGTTTAATTATAATACATTCATAAATTAAACAAATAACAACAATTTTTATTTAAATATGAGCAAAATAAAAATAATTATGAAACAAAACGAATAAACAAAATACGTATGTCAGTTGCAGCAGAATGATAAATTAAAATAAGAAACCAAAAATTGGTGTTATATAACGATGTTATATATTTGTAAATAAATAAAATTAACGCACACGGCTAATAACATTTGTGGCAGAATTGATTTCTTAAACACATCGATTAGGTTACTTAGGAGGAGTCTCGCGGATATTGTACACTAGATGTTAGCTTCCCACATACATATATATATGGATATTTGTGTAATTTATGTTTTATGTTTTTAGTCAAATTGTAAATGGCTGGTCCGTTCAATAAAGAATTATTATTATTAAAAAATAACCGAAAATTGGCAGTGGTGTAGTGAGTAAATAGCAAGTGACAAATAGAAGTAATCAGTCTGATCGTCTAGATGTAAATCTTTTTGATATACGTTAAAAATTCTAAATTTCTTATTCATTTGCCAGGGAGGATGAATCCAATAATGTTTTTTCTTATTCTTTCGTGTTAGAAAGCTGGAGAAGTACTAATGTCACAGTAATAATGCTAATGTTTTCAGGTCACTCTGTTTACCACTTCGGTTTATGTTGAACCAAATCGCCACCACATCATTGCCATTTCACATCCACACCAAATCCATGCCGCTCCGCCGTGCTATATAGGTGCGCGCCCCGGCCTTAATCGGGGGGAGGTTTAGAATACACGTGATAGAAGAAATATAAAAAGGACAACAAGAAATTAGAGAAGGATAAGGAATTGTTGGAGAATATATTTTATGTAGATACGCACTATGTAATAGTATTCATGGCCGTCGCCATTAATAAACGTGCGTGTATAATCTTTCGCTTGTTATACCTAATTATTACATTAAGAACCGATTTTAAAATCCATAAGTAAGCTTCCTCTCGACACCCAATACGGGTAAAAGAGGATAAGATTAAGAAAGAAAGTAAGCTTCCTGAAATAACCCGATCCCAACAGGAATTAAAAAGATCACTTAGAAAGTTTCAAAATTTCTTCCAATTGCATTTTCTGATGCCACACCATAAATCTGTCTGAAGGTTTTCTGGTTTTCGCCACGCTTTAGAACAAAACCGATCAAAAATCTACTGACAATAAGAAATAGCGTAGCATTGTTGGAGTGTTACTAATTGAGATGTTGTAATTGCCGTTAGATTAAGGCACCAGTTCAGGGAAGGTTTCACACAAAGAGAAAGTTACATGAAATTGAATTTTTTTTTATTTATTTAGTCTTATATAACTTGTTTATTGTTGAGGCTTCTACTTTGTTATACATTGTAATTCAATTTTAATAAATGAAACACTTTTTTACTTTGTTCCGAGTTATACAACCAAAGTAAAAAAGTGTTTCATTTATTAAAATTGAGTCTTATATAACATCGTTTTATGTTCCTCTGTATTTCTCAGTGTGAGGTGAAATTGAAAATAAACATAAAAAATACACAAAGAAATACACCAGAAATAAAATATGCAAATAAATGCGAGGACGGTTTCGTTGGGATAAAATGTGAAATTTCACGCTACATTGCGAACATCAATAATAATAATAATTTTTTAAAGTAAATATAATAAATTAAAGACGACGCAAGCGCCACCTTTTGCCTAATTTCAAGTCAACGATCATTAAATGTGAATCAAGTAAATATTTAATATCTGATGCCAAATGTTATATAAAGCTTTTTATTTTTTAATCTAGCTTAACATTAATTTTATTAACTCGAGCACATATCCTAGGTGCCACTAGAAGATTGGTAGGTTGGAATAAATCAGGAAAGAAAAGGAAGACATAAATCGAGATGCTTTGAGAATGGCAGTTAAGAAATGAAAAAAAAAATGGCAGTTAAGAAATGAAAAAAAAATGCAAAGAGAAAAGTGATCATAAAAAATTGTAAGAAACATAAAAATTTGCCAGGGCTGATAAGTTCGGGTTTGTTTATATTCCCTCAACTGCTCATTAACAAAACGTTAATCAATTTTGCAAATTATCGGCAGTTAATGCAAGGACACATGATACAAATGAAGTTTATTGGAATTCTCAAAATACTCATTGCTGATTAATGTAATTTTTTTCAGATGCTTGCATGTGGATTATGAGCCACTGCAGCTAGTACTGCTATTTGATTATTCCCTAAACAAACAAAAGCTTTATGCATTCTTTTCTTCGCTTGTACACTTCCATCAGTAGAAAACCGATTAACAATGAAAAAAAAAAAAAACGTGATCATACTTTTTCAACATACAAATTCACAGCATCGTCTTAATTTCTCCTGCATTCGCCATGAATTAAAATCGTTCCAATTGTTTGTTGTACAGATGAATAATCCATGATGAAAAATTAGAAGAGGATGGTAGATATGTGACAGGCTGGGCTGGCTCCATAGGAAATGTGTCCGCTAAAATCTGTCTTTAAAAGTTGACTCAAAGATTACACATCTATTCATGTAGAGTGTGGATTCATTTTATAATTATCGCAAAAAGCAGATAATTGTAAACATTTCCTATGAAAATAATGAAAGCATCTCTTTAATGAGATTAATTACAAAAGAGGAGCAGATTCCTGTAAATTATTTTCCTTTGTACAGCGCCACCTGGAATGCGGAAACGCTGTTGAGTGAAAGGGAAATAGTTTTGCTGGAGAGGGAAAGAGCTACGTTTCAAAAAATACCCAGAGCTGGCTGTCTGTTGTAGTCTGTGATATGTCACGTAGAATATTTGTATTAAACTAGCTTGGCAGCTGTCCACAATTATGTTAAATTTACAAATTCAAATTTAAAATAATTGTAATTAAATTTAAATTTTGTTACAAACAAAAATAATGTTTCAATAAAATATTATGTAATTTTATCCCTGGAATCTTTTTTATCCCTCTGAATTCTTTAATAAAAAAAATGGGTTAAATAAAAAGATTTTGAAAATAATTAATAAATTATTTCACCTTTAGCTACTGTGATATAATGACTTATGTTACATAAGTGCTTTAACAAAGAGAAAATAATTAATAATAAATAAAAATAATTAATAAATTATATTAATTATTTTTTTCAGGGGAGTCCGACGTGGTCCAGCAAATCTTCCTTCCAATGCCGTTTATTGTGAAAACGAAAGTTATACCGAGCCTAATGGGGGTAAATTGTTAGTCATGGAGTTAATTCCTTGCAATTATTCTTTTCATTTAATTTATTTAAACCAAGTGAATTATTATTAAAAAATGAAATCTTAAAGTTGCCCCCAGCCCCACACACTGAGCCTCTGTGACACTGAATTTAGAACAGGATGATGTTTCCTTAGGAATCATTAATTTTAGGTCTCCTAACGTTTTTTGTATGCTGCGTAATTTTCTGAGTTATTTTGGTATCATTTTGTTACAGAAATTACAAATCAAAGTAACTAATAAAATTACGTATCGTACGAAAAATGTTTCCTTTCTAGAGTGCATTGATATTTTTTTAATTTAAATTTTTTTAGTGAATAATAAATAAAGAAACATTTTTTCCATATTGAAAAACTTCACGTAGCTCCATCTAATTTATAATTGAAAAACAAATAAAAAGTTGTGTCATTATTTGTCAAATTCAAGGCCGGATTCTAGTTAATCGATAGCGACTCGAAACGAAGATGGAGCGATTCCAATCAACGGTTGATAGAGAGAGAACTCCGATTCTCCATCTCAATATCACTTCATTTAGAATCCCATAATAAATTCTTCAATTTATTAGAATAACTTAACTTATAGCAATAAAAGTATTATATTTTTTTTAATTACAAACAAAAAGTGCTTTCTTAATAGTCGAGATTTTCTAATTGTGTTATACAAACAAAGTTATTTATTTATATATTTTATATATCCTTTAAATTAAAAAAAGTGCTTTTATTCTAGAAGAGAAAAGTTTTTGATCATACGGTATAAAGAAAATTAGTATAAAACTCACTTGAATATTCGCTTTCTTCAGCATTTCGCAGCGTTTAACCTCATCCTTTAGAGCCATGCAAGTCTCCACAGAATCGTCTGGATGTCCTTCCATGAAATCCTTACGATACCTAACGTCCTCTCCCAAAATTTCCCAAGCATTTTCCACACTCTCCCTCAAGAGCGCAATTTCTCGCTTCATTTCATCACGTATTTCAATAATCAACCCATGGAATTCTTTTAGTTTTTCCATGTTAGAGTCACTGTAAATAAAATCATCTCTGTCTCTGTATAAAATCATTCTCTCGAAATCCAGCTGGGGTTCGTATTTCAATTCCGCAGCCACTTGCTCGATTTCAAGTTTAAGTTTGTTGTAGAGGTTCTCTCTCATCGCCCGCTCTTCTTCCAACTCCTCAATGTGGTTTATATAGGTTTCTATTTGTTCGAGGGAAGGTAAAGGTGAGTCTTTGATTAAAGTAGGCTTTGTTTCAATATTTGCGCACACAGACTCCTCGCGGCTCCTCAGGGTTTTTAATTTGTCTAATCTTTGTTTTACTTGTCCTTCTAGTCTAAAGAAAAAAGAAGAAGTAAATAACACGTTAAAACTTTGAGATAATATTACAAAAGATTCGATTTTTTAAAAGTCATTGAAAATAAGAAATAAAAGGCGGAAAGACCGTCGGTCGATAGCCAGGACAGACTAACATGAAATAATATTTATTTAGTCTTATATAACATCGTTATATGTTCCTCTCAAGAAGAATAGCACAACAAAACCTTACACCCATATGGGTAGAAAGGGTCATTGAATATATATATACATATATACAGAGGGTTTTTTTGTCAGTATACATTTCCCCTATGCATACCTGCAAAATACGTGAGTCAAATGCATTAATATATGTGTGTTTAGTTACCTATAACACGCAACTGAACATATATATGCCAAATAGTCAACTTAACATACACACATTAATTATTCAATGCGGTTGGCTCATGTTTTTTGTAGGTATACACTTCCCCTAATGTTTACTTATAAAAAAATCTCTCTGTATTTGTTCCTCTCTATTTCTCTGTGTGAGGTGATGAAATATTAATAATTTGTAAATATTTTAAACCCAACGCCCTAAGGGGCAACAAGGGATAGCAGAAGTAAATATTTTAAATTGTATCAAAAATTGTCTAAGTAAAGATGTTATATAAAAGGTGGGCCATGAATAACGGCTATTAAAAGTTTTCGGGGTTCTTAAATGTGAAAAAATTCTGCATTGCACAGTTGAATGTAGCCACCTCATTGAAAGTATTTTGACTTTATTTCACTTCCGATTGTACCGGAAATCCCTATATTTTTTTTTTTTTTAATTCCCCGTTCAATTGCCTAAACACTTATATAGATTTATGTCTACATAACTCTTACAGTTTTTGAGATAAAAATTTATTTGTCAAATTTTAACTTCAAATTGACATTTCGAAAAATGCCTATAACTTCTAGAAGGAACAAGATAGACAGATCAGCGACATCTTGAATTGTTAGTAATAGATCCATCTAGAATAAAAAAAGTAACATCTGTCAATTTTGACAGTAGGTATTTGTTACTTACTCGCTGACGTATTTTTTCATCAATTGTTCTTGTTCGTAAAGGCCGCGTCCGCTGCCCATGTTTTTGGGCATTCCAATTCCCAACATCTTGCACAGTTCGCCCGCCTTCTTCGAACACGACTCAATATTGTTGTGCAGTTCAGTTACGGTTTGCTGAACGTCCAACACCAGTTCATTCATTTTATTCAGGACTTGGTTTTGGAAGACCTCGGCCCACTCCTCCCGGTTCCGCCGGTCCATCCCCAGACGCTCCACATTGAACACCCATTCCGTTACTTTCGCTTCGATTATCGATTGGATTTTTTTCACGAAACTTTTGTCCCTGCACCAAATATTGGTGTTATTTAAAATTCTTTCAAATTGATTGATTATGTTTTTACTTATTGATAAAAATTCTATTCAGCCGGCGACTACACCCACATACTATATAGGGAGAACATGTCTTACAAAAAAATATCTCTAAATATTTGAAAAATAAAATACACTTGAAATTTCATTCTGTGGAAGAACAGTCAAGTTACAGAATTGAATTTTAAGAAATTACATACGATACTTTTTTGCTTCAGGAACTGAAATGGTTGGTACGCAATGCATTAATTGCATATATATATTATATATATTTCAGAAAAATTAACAAGTAATAATTAATGTGAAATGAACTGTTGCAATTTAATTGATTTTAACAAAACTATTATCATTGATTGAAAATTATGTTTTTTCAATCAATGCTATTATACAATTAAAGAAATTAATTACGAACAATATTCTTTATGTTGGTTGTGGAGACTTTAATTATTTAAATATTATTTATTTAAACTTCACTGTTGAAGATGGAAACAGTTTCCAAAATATATTTAGTTTAATTAAAAATAAGTATGAGAAAGGACAACTATTTTATTTAAATAATATTCATTAATTCTAAGTAAAAATGATCTATTTCAGTATACATTCATCTAAACAGCATACTTTCCTTAATGATTAAAAAAATTAACAAAAATATAGATTTTATCCGGCTGAAAGACCAATAGTCGATAGCCATTTAGTTTGTATTAAATTAAATATTATAACAAAAATGTATATATATATATATTAGTTTTGGAAATTAAAAAAGAAGTAAAATATATTTGAACATTGAAGTGCGTTATCGTATTATACTAACAACACCTACACTGAGGACTTGCTCCGGTCAATATCACAGGACAGACAAACTGTTATCCCTTCGCGCGCCACACCGCCCTCGCACTAGTTTAGGTTAAGGGGTGAGTCGTACCCCGAGACCAATAAGATCACCAGATCGATTGTAAATGTTGACTTGGTACCACAGTACCTAAACGTGTATTTTTGTAAATAAAGAGTTACTTTTTTCAACCTCGACTTTATGGAATCACCGCAATAAGCATCCCATCCACGCTTAACACAAACCTTTATTTTAATATTAAAGGATAAATCAAAAACACTTGGTTTGTTTCATTATTTGTTATTATTTACTCGACTAGTTTCGCATTTTACGGCAATATCAAGACTCTTGTTTTTGATTTATCCTTTAATATTATTATCAAAATGTTTCACCAAGTGATAAATGAGAAAGTTATTCAAGAAACTTTATTTTAATGTATATACTCAATGTTTGTAAAAATGTAATTGTCTGAATAAAGATATTTGTTTAAAATCCTTTTTATTTTGATCTAATTTAACCTTCATTCTCTTAGTGCTATTATATTTTCAAACTGCGAAGATATTTACAACAATTTATTTCACTAATTTAAAAACGATTATTAATTAAATAATTCGCTTCACATTCTACAATTTATTTCAAATAATCCAAGTCGGGTAATCTGCGATCTAAATGAATGCTTTTAATGATATTTTTTAGACAAAAAATTAAAATTTGTGAAAAAAGTGTGAGTTTACCGCAAAAAAAAACGCAATGTGAACTTCCTTAAAAAAAAGACTCACCAACTTTCCGACATTGTCCAACACTAAAATATAAATAAATAATTATATTTCGACACTTATGTATAACATAAGTATCGTTTTAATGGATAATATTTTCTACAACCAGCTTCTTGTGCTGTCCATTAAAACCTGTTTGAAATTTGAAAACGCTGTTGTTGGCTTAGGTTAAGTCGACGTTGCCAGATTTACTTGATTCCCATTGGCCGCAACTTGTTCCAAGACGGTAAATAGCAAATTCGTCATAGAGATAGATTTGCTATTAGATTATTTTTGTAGAATTAATGAAACTCCATATTTAAAAAGAATTATTAATTCATTAATGCCCGTTTGACCCGCCTTCTTTATGTAAGTAAGTGTTTAACTAATTCGTGATATTTGGTTTTCTTCCCGCTAACACGACATCTAAAGCATAGAAAGTTAATAGTCTAAAGTCCCCTTAAATTTAAGCCGATGTTGGCGGCTTAACTTCACTAAAGATTACTTAGCATTGGCGTGCGATATCATTCTTTGTTAAAATAATAATTATAAAAAAAGGAGAATAAGAAAGCCTTATTTTGTCATATTTATTCATTTATTAATTGCACTATATATTGGAATATAAGTCATTAAAGTTGATTAAACTGTAGTCGGCGATGGCTTCTTCTTGAGGTTGGAAATTAGATGGACTACATTTGTTTAAAACTTTATTAAACGCTAACAACAATTCCTCATAACGTAACCTTAATCTTCTAATCATTCTCTATGATTATTCCATAGATGTTAATTAAACTAATTTATATTAACATCTATGGATTATTCAACCTTCAGTCTAGCCAACATAAAATACATTTCCTTTAAGCGGCGTTAGATGGCGCGCGCAGGTGGGAAATTAAAAAATTGCGCTAACAATCATTTTCTATGATTATTCCATAGATGTTAATTTTACTAAAATTTTCATTAACATCTATGGATTATTCAACCTTCAGTCTAGGCAACATTAAATACAGTTCCTTTAAGCGGCGTTAGATGGTGCGCGAAGGTGGGAAATTTAAAAATTGCGCTAACAACAATTTCTCATAACGTAATCTTAAATTATTCTCTATGATTATTCCATAGATGTTAATTTATACTAGTTGTATTAAAATCTATGGATTATTCAACCTTCAGTCTAGCCAACATAAAATACATTTCCTTTAAGCGACGTTAGATGGCGCGCGCAGGTGGGAAATTCAAACATAGCGCTATATATTCGTTTACCTTAAATTACTGAAAATGCATTATTTATTCTGCCCAATAAAGACACAGCTGCTTATAGGCTTCCTGTCCAGTTACTATTGTACAGATAGCCATAAAAGCAACAATGTTAGTAAATAGTTAACAAATTCAAATATTAAATATATATAGAATAAATTAAAAAATGTTTCATCGTATCTATATGCTACATTAATTAAATTACTTCAACAGCAGTTGGAGACATTTTTTCCTTATTTTTATTTTTCATACTGCAAGATACGAGAAGTTTGCTTAACTCTCCCTGTTTCAAATGGTTGACCAGCTCTGGGTATCCTCGGAAGAGGGATGTGCTCTGGCTCTGTCTCTTTATTTCCCATTTAAATCAAAAATTAAGCATTTAAACGATTAAATGCTTAATTTTTTAGTGTTGGTATTATTTATAAAACAAAGAATCTGCGCTATTCTGTAAGAGGAATATTGAGTTTAACGTGTATGTTAATTTTTATTATCACAGTCTAAGCAGCTTTTTTAATAGATGTATATATTAATAGAATGTGAAATTATTTAATAACGTTCAGATTAAACTTAACATTTTCCGTACGGAACAGCTCCCAATATCATTATAAAAACAGTCATTTTAAATATACACATTTTTTTATTAATACTTTATACAAATAAAATTAAACCAAACTAGAATTAAGAAAAGTTAAGGTCTTGGTTTTTTTGGAAGGGAACCAAACGCCGAAATCACTGTCGTTTTTGTTCCGGTGGCTGTGTTCGTCAATGAAGGTTGCACTAACCCGGCTGGCTTGATATTCCCGATTGAATTCCCACCGGGCTGATCCCATTTGCTTTTCCTCTTCTTCGCATCGTCCTCTTGTTTTTTAGTACCCGAAACAAATTCCACTTTTGATTTCCTTTCTTTTTCCCTCTTATCCATCTCGGCTTTCTGTACTTTTGCTAATTCCTCGTAATACGATTCTTTGCTCCATTTCAGTGGATCATACATTGCAGGTGGATAATTTGTACCTAAAAATGATATATCTTTAATGTACAAAAACACAAAATAAAGATTCCAAACAACGGTTGATAGAGAAAGAACTCAGATTGCAATATCGTTTCATTTAGAATCCCATAATTAATTTGAAATGAAATAAGTGACGTTTTATTTGTTAATAGGTATAATATTCAGCAATACATACCTAATTCATTGATTCCACAAAAGTGTATCAACTTCTCGTAAATACTCGGATTCCTAAAATCTTTCCTCTGCTGTATAACCATATTCATATCCAGCGAGTTATTCAACATCTTCTGATACAACTTTGTGATCTTTTCCTGTATCTCCGGTGCGCACATCCCAGCCGGCTCGGGCGGCAGCAACACCCCGTCCTCCTCCACAGAATCCGTTTCCGGCTCCAAATCCATGGCCTCGTTAATAACCACCGTCGTTTGTACACCGTCCTCCGCATTCTCATCATCCGATACGATCGTATCATCATGATATGAAACCAATTTTGCGACTTTTGTGGTGATCCTGGGTAAATGCTGTGGTGTGCCCTGTCGCGAGCCAGGGGTTTGAGATCTGTCGGGGGATGTTAGTGGAGAGTTGACCGTGACTGAACCAGTATTGGTGTTGTCGTCGTTTACATCGTCCTCACCTTCTGAGTCTGTGTACGTGGCTGTGAGGGATGCTAGGGCCATGCTTTGTGCCATTTTTGTATGTTATTTAAACGTGTAATGTGGGTTTTAAAACGTTTGATTATAAACAAGCTGTAAGCTGTCATAAATCGGAAATGCCAACAATATTAAATAAAAAGATTTTTGTCCAACTTGAAATATATAGTTAAAATAAATAAATAAAATTCCGATTTATTATCATCAACACCAAGGTGAAAATTAATGACAAAAGTATACTTTAATTATAAAGCATTTTAAATGATAATACGCTAAAAACGCTTTAAAATCGTTCTCTATAATTTTGAAATCATAGACGTAGTTTAATTATATACTACATCTATGTTTAAAATTAAATAAAATAGGCAACTTATTCTACTTAAAGATTTCATTTCGTTCAATAGATTAAAATTAATATAGAATTTAGGGGCTATTCTATAAGGAAACCTATAAGTTTAACGTGTATGCTATATTTAATAGACTGTGATGATAAGCAGCTTTTGCTGTATATACATAGAATGTGATGATAATAAATAACATACAAATGAATAAAACACTTTAAACTTTATTTGTGTAACACAATAGAGAGTGTGTTATACAAACAAAGTTTAAAGTGTTTTATTCAATTTATAAACCATGTATAACAGAGTTGAAGCCTCAGTTATTAACAATTTAAATAACATACATGTTAAATATATATTTTTTTGTGCAGAATAGCCCAGTATTTATTTTGCAAATTGCTTTATTTAAAAAATCTTATAAAACATTAACAAGAAATAATATATATAGGAAGTTAAACTTAACATTTCCATTTCCGATATGGAAATGTTAAGTTTAACGCCTACGTTAATAATTCACATTCTATGTACAGATATATCTATATAAAAAGCTGCTTAGACTGTAATAATACAATATAACGTACACGTTAAACATAAAATTTCTCTTACAGAATAGTCTTATGTTATTAATTATAAAATGATTAAATTTAAATAAGAAAATTAAAAATTATGAAACAAAAAATATGAAACATTGATGACAATTTAATAAAATTGAAATATATTTAAAACAACTTCTAATTAAAATTATAATTTGTAATCATGATACCGAGTTAAAATTTAAATCAAAAATGTTAGAATTCGCTGGGAAAACTATATCTCTTTAAAAGTCTACCTTTATGATTTTGAAAATAAACAACGTAGGCAACTTATTCTACATAATAAAGGTCATTCCAATTAAAAGATACAGAATTAATTATATGAATGAATTTATTTGAAAATATGTTTGAACACATTTAAAATTTCAATTCATCAGGGGAAAACTTAAGTTTAAGGTATACGTTATTAAATAACTTCAGATTCTGTGTATGCCTTTATAAAAGCTGCTTTAACTGAGATGTTAAAATATTTCGTACACATTATACATTTAACATTTCCCTTACAGAATAGCCCCGATTATCACCAACACTGAGATTAAATTATAATTAAAAATAATAAACTGCTCTAAATTTTACCGTTGATTGAAAAAAATAACTTGTCAATCAACGATTTTAGTTATCTTATAGATCTAACTCTATGTTTTCATTAATTAAACAACATAGGCAACTTAATCTACGTTATAAATGTCATTTTAAATCAAAGATTTAATTAGATTAAGAGCAAATGGAAATTAGAAATTTTAATAATTTGTTTTACGTTGTTTCGGGCTATTCCGTTCGAGTATTGTTAAATTTAACTTTATTTAACTCTCACAACCCTAGTCTTTATAATTGCTAGGTATTCTATCAATTATAAAACTTGCTTAGAATTCAAATTTTATTCTACTCAAAAAGATTTACATAAATCACATTTTCTTTGGCCTCTTATTTAAATATTTATTATGTCAGACTTTATTTTTTACTTATAAAAGTTCTAATAATCAATGTTTACATTGCTTTTATTTTTAAACCAAAAATTATAAAGGTTCTATGATGCATTTTAATTTTTTTCACATTGGCGACAATGCAAATTAGACGGAAAACAATTTTCATCGCCCGAAAACCTAACCTCACATTTCGCCTGACAAGCCGATTACCAAGCAACTTTTGTATTCGCGAAGTTTCACTGAGAAGTTTCGAAAATGGAGTGTTTAATCGGGATAAAATTCAACGATTTCGTGATGATTGCATCCGACATGACCAACGCACACAGCATTATGGTCATGAAATCAGGTAAGCGGTTCTGTAGAAAAATTGTTGTTGCCCGAAACATTGTTTAACGATAAATTATGGCTTACTTTAAGAAAGCGTATTAATGAAATTAAGTTTTATATTGACAGGATAAATCCTGAAATTATTATACAAATACCAAAGTTCATTTTTTTTTTAATATTCACTCGACTGTAATAAATTTTCTAGTGATTGGCAAAATCAACAGAGCTGAAAAATAAAAATACCTAAAGTTCATTCATTTTTTTAATATTCACTCAACTGTAATAAATTTTCTATTTAAGATAAGATAAAATCAACAGAGCTGAAAAGCTGGGACCATAAAACCAGCAAGAAGACGAAGAAGAAATTCGAGTAATATTAGTAATCGAGTATTTCTAGATGAGCAATTTTAATCATATAAAACCAATAAGTAACAATAAATCGATGTTTTTAATAAATAGGGAACTCATTAAATAAAATGTTCAACCAGCATTCATCTAGCGTATGAATAACTAGTGATGGCCGTTTCGGTAACTTTATGGAACTGTTATTTATAGTAATATGTTGTGTTAATAACAATGTCATATACTTAATTTTACAGTAACAAAAAAGATCGAAAAGTTCGTCTTTGGCCATCTCTAAAATTTTAGATTTTTATTATTATATTGTAACTTCGACGCCCAGCCTTACAACTGCGGGTAGAAAGGCATCAAGATTAAAAAAAGAAAGAACTTTGAAGCCCAATATGGATATAAGAAGAAAATATTAAGAAAGAAGTATTATATTGTGTTATTTCTTTTACACCTCGTACTGAGAAGTAGAGAGCAACATATAACGATGTTATATAAGATTGAATAAAATATTTTCATTACATTGTAATTGGATCTATTGGGCAATAAAGTATTATTATTGTTTTTGATGTGATTTATAAAATTTGAAAATTTCAGATGAAAACAAATTGCACAAGTTGAGCGATAAACTCGTGATGGGCGTAATTGGAGAGAGTGGAGACACCACTCAATTTTCCGAGTACATCGCCAAGAATATCCAACTGTACAAAATGAGGAACGGTTACGAGCTTAGCCCGATGGCAGCTGCCACTTTCACACGCCGTAATTTGGCCGAAGCTTTAAGAACGAGGGTAATAATAATTTATAAATTGGAAACGGAAAACACTTTAAAATTTTGTGTAACAGGATATTTTAAACAAAGTGTTTTCTAAATTGAATTTGAAATGATATTCATTATAACGAAGGAAAAGCCTTAACTATATATATATATTCGATGTCCCCTTTTACCAATTGGTGTCGGGGTTAAGCCTTAACTATTAAAAATGTAAATATCATATTATTGAGAACTTTTCTCCTCTAGAGTGCTTTGAATTTCTTATTCAATTGGTTAGAATAACATAACCTACAGCATATGGTTGCTTTTATTGACACAATATATAAAAAAAAATATTGTGACAAAAAGTATATTAAAAAAATACAATATATTTTTTTTTGTCATAATATATAAAACAATTATATTGTGATAATAATGCTAAGCATAATGTTTTGTTTTTATTTACTTGTGCCAATAAAATTTTAAATAAAGAAAAAAAATCAAAGCACTCTAGAGGAGAAAAATTCTTGATCATATGGAATAGCGAAGTATAAGCCTTAACCATTAAATGAAAGTAATACACATTATCTTGGGAAAATAGACTTGTAGAAATTCTTCAAACCTCGACACCCAATATGGATAAAAGACGATAAAATTAAGAAAGAAAGAAAGCAATTATAAAAGTTTTAATAATTTTCAGAATGCATACCACGTTAATTTACTCCTCGCCGGGTACGACAAACTCGAGGGCCCGAAACTCTATTACATGGATTACTTGGCGTCTTTAGCCGATGTGAAATACGCCTCTCACGGCTACGGAGGCTATTTCTCTCTTTCAATCATGGATCGTTACCACAACTTCAACCTGAGCCGCGAGGAGGCCTACGACCTGATGAAAAAATGCGTGAAGGAGGTCCACCAAAGGCTGATCGTCAACTTGCCCAACTTCAAAGTGCAGGTTATCGACAACGACGGCATTCACGATTTACCTAACATTACTTCCGATTCGTTTGGCGAGGTTTAATGAATTATTTAAAAAGTATCTTTTAGGTTATGTTTGTTTAAGTATGTCGGGTGAATTTAATAAACTAAATATTTTGTAAGTATTGAATTTTGTATTTCACGATATAGTCATTATCATAAATGTACAATAATGGAACATTTGTTGTTGCATAACAATAATATATTGTAAAATGCAAACAGTATTTTTAGTTCGAAAATATTTAATGCAAAAATAATTATTTCCGTATAAAAAAAGTTGCATTATATATTTATTTACATATTTAGTTTTATATAACATTGTTATATGTTCCTCTCTACTTCTCAGTGTGAGGTGTGCATTATATAATTGGAGCTATTTCGTAGGGGTAATGTTAAGTTTAACGTGTACGTTATTAATTAAATGCACATTCAATGAATATATATCTATTACTTAATCTGCTCAGACTGTGAGAATGTGGACTTGCGGTTTTCACTGTATTTCTTATTTTTTCAATTTCTTTCAATATAAGATAAGAAAAATACGTCATTACATTTGAAATTTTTGAAAAAAAATTTGAAATTTATCTAATTTTTAACTTACCTTTAAGTATTATTATACTTACAGTAGTTATTGAACCATTTTTAATTATTAATTAATTGATTTGTATATTTTTTTTCTGATATTTGTCTTTTTATGGTATATCTGTTGGACAATAAAGATTATTATTATTATTAGCGCCACCTATCGGCAGCAAAATATAATGAATTTTATTGAACAGGGTATCAAGGCACGTCGATGGGCGTAACACATATATACATATGTTACCGTATACTCGACCATCCTTGCAGGGTATGTTGTTTCATATGAAAATCATTAAAATCGCATAAAAAAACAAAAGTTGTTTGACATTTGTTCATTACAAATTCAAAGCTTACCCCACCCTTTATTTCAAGAGTAAGGTTATAAAGTTACTAACGTTTTTTAATCACAAACTCATCGCGATTTCAATAAATATTGCTTTAGCATACATTTATTTGAACATTTTTTAGATAATCATAGTATTATGTTTTTTTTTTTAGTATTCATTGCGCCCCCTACTGGACAACTTGCGAACTTGAAACTTATTTCCAACATTTTCTCATTACCTGTTTTATTAACATTTTTTTTTTTATTTGAAAGCCTTTCTTATCAACTTAATATTTTTCTTACAGAATAGCCTCAATTATGTTATTGTTATGCAACAGCAAGTGTCCATTATTGAAAATTTGCTTTAAAGCACTTACATAACATAAACCAAAATAATTAATAAATTATTTTCTCTTTAATAATATTTATTTATTTAGTCTTATATAACTAGTGTAGGGCAAGACTTGAATTATAGGGCTACCAGCTATGTCGGTAAGAAACATCAAGACGGTAGATCAAAGCTAAAGCCCTACAGGCCCGCAGACCAAGCGAAAGTCCGCAGAAATTTGAAGCCCGCAGTCCAATTGGTGCCCGCAGTTTCATTTTCTGGAAAGCTCGCTTCGCAAGAAAGCTCCGCGGACTATTCCCTCTTTAATAATAATAATATTTATTTATTTATTTAGTTACCCTACACCCATGTGGGTAGAAAGGGGTCATTGAATATATATATATTTATTTAGTCTTATATAACATCGTTATATGTTCCTCTCTACTTCTCAGTGTGAGGTGAATAATAATATTTATTGGTGTTAATGCTGGCAGCAGCTTACACAAGTCAACATGATACAATAATTGAAATAATATATATATAAAACTTGCATTAATACAAAAGACATTACAATAATTTAAAACAAAATTATCACATAAACAATTATTTGCAATCTTCCCTGAATCCGATTCCAGACAAAATTCTAACAGCACATCTCTGTAGACTAAACAAATGGTGCCTTATGCTGGAATGCACCCATATGATGATTCCGTACTGTAAATATGTCTGGAAGTAAGAAAAATATGCCATCCTCAACATTTGCATTGGAAAATTATTATACAAATTTCGTAACAAATACAGCGTTTTGTTAAGTTTTTTTGCTATAGAATCTCCCTGTCCATGCCCTAAAATGACTGATCCATCAGTAGGCCAAGAAATTTAACGTCTGGTGAGTCGTTGATACCTATACAATAATTTAATTATTGTTTTTTCAACATTTAGGCATAACTTATTAGTAGCAAACCAAGAAGAAGCTTTTTTACTTTTCTAGCGAAACCTACATATGGGTAGAAAGGGTCATTGAATATATATATATTCTTTTCTAGCGTAATAGAAAAGAAGATTTATTATTAATGATGGGTGTAATCGATTAAAAAAGATCTGCTACTTGATCCTTGCAAAGGATCAAGCCGCTCGATCTTTTTGAACGCCTTGATTTTTTTCACCGGCTCGACCATTTCAAACAGCTTGATCGGATCAATCCTTTCGTTGGCCTAGCTAAGAATTACACTATTTCTTTAAGTTATTCTGTTTTATGCAAACTGAGACAGCTTTTATTATGGTCATTTTATTTGTAGTAATGGGTAAGATTGATCCTGGCAAGTCTGATCTGGCAAAAAACTCGAAGACCCTTGGTTATTCTACTAGCAACGTTCACTGTTTAATTTCCAGAAAAATAATAACTTTTAATTATTTCAGGCCGGTTGAATTGGCTCAATTATGGGAACGGTTTAACGAAAATCCGCCGATTAGCTGTTTCGAACGCGTCTGAGGTTGGAGCAAAATTACAAAATTCACATACAATTTAGAAAGACGTGGTTTCCAGCATTCGGTTACTAAAGAATTCAACTACATTCCCACCCAAATTAATGTCTGAGTTGAGAACGCCAGGAAAAAATCGTAAACTTTAATAACTTTTTCGCTTAATTTGGGAAAGCCAATTATGCGAGCAAGTTGGCGGAAAACTAATTACTTGACAAGGCTCAACTTTTCGAAGGTCATTCTCCTATTCTTGAGCTACATTCTCGTATAATATCAAGTTAATTGACGATTGTCTTAATTTTTATTATTATATTGCTAATTATGTAAAGTATTGTAAATTTTCCCGTTGGAAAATAAAATTATTATTTTCGCCGAAATTCCATTTCCTATTTTTTTTCAATTTTCGCTGTAATTTTTTCTCTCTCTAAAAATCTGAAAAAAAAAAAAAATCCCGAAGACACTTGGTAATATTACTAACAACGTCACATATTTATTTTAACCTGAAATAATCATTTTAAATTATTTCGAGCCATTTCAATGGTTTCGCGAAATTAACATGGAGCCTTATGGGAACGGTTCTCCACTAACCCGTCGATTGGCCGTTCCGAACGTTTCCGTTTTCTGACCATAATTGCTGAACTTACAAATAAATTAGAAAACCTGGAATTTCAGCATTTGATTCCTAAAGAATTGAGATATATTCTCATTCAAATTAACGTTTTTGTATCGTTTGCGACCACCAGGAAAAAAATCGCAAACTTTATTAAAATTTTCGCCCAATTTGCGATGGTCAACTTTGCGAACAGATTAGCCGAAACCTAATTATTTGTCAATGCCCAAATTTTCGCAGATTATTCCTTCGTTATTTAGCTACATTTTGGTATAAAATGAAGTTGTTTAGAGATTTTTGAATTTTCGATGAAATTACACATTTTTTCACAATAACGATTTTTTTTTGATAGGCTCGAGCATTTCGAGCGGCTCGATACTAATCGATCATTGATTGACCGATCTTTAAAAAGATCAATTTTGCCCATCACTAATATAAATCCAAAACAATTATTTTATTTTTAATTATTTCAAATATGACACCTGAAAGGTTATATTCTTATTATATTCAAGAAGACGAATTTCAAGCAACTCTGATCAGACTTTCCAGCTCCTTTCATTAGGTTTTGTAATAAAATTTAGATTGTTTTTAAACTTTATTGTCAACTATGGTACAAAATATATATTCTATTTAATCTAAGTAATATAAAAAAGAAACAATTTTCAAAGCCTAAAATAAATACTCAACTCAAACTTTACTAAAAACAAAATTACACTTCATGCAGTTCCAATTCCTCAATGCGGACACGGTGTGATTCAATTTCGTCTCCCAGACCTTCATCTGGTTCACACTGTCGGCGGCCAAAAAGTGCCTCGACACTTTCGGCGAGTGCTCGCTGGTCCCCTTCACGGCAGTCTCCAGAAACAGCGTCCTCGGCCTCGCGCAGATCGTCCTCTCCGCGCTCGTTATATAAGAAGTAATACAATAACTCAAATCCAGCTTGCCTACTGGCTCCTCATCCTCCGGGTAGTTGTAGTAGAATAAATGCGCGCCCTTTATCGAGCACCACCTCCGGTTCCACGTGATGAATTCCCCGGTTTCCGAGCCCACGTTGAGGAAGTCTGAGAATTCCTCGTTCATGGTTACGGAAGTGATGAAGTTTATAACGACGGTGCCTTCCAGCATGGAGACCAGAGGTACGTCTGTCAGTTTGAAGTAGCCCAGGTCTTTCAGGTTGTTGATGCCGAGCACGCATTTGCCGCTCAAAGTGAAGGAGGACGGTGAGGCGTCTTCTTGGATTCTGGTTTTCGATTCTCTAGAGAGGTTGAATAGTTTCGACGGTGATGGACAGAGAGTTTTTACTTCCTGAAAATGATAAAAATGTTTTATTTCAAATATTAAAATTAATTTCGAAATAAAAAGTTATTTTCGTCATGTCCAGTTGTGGTTATAAAATGGGGCAAATTCGTAATTGGAAACAAGAAAGATAAATCGTTGGATTTACGTATATTGATCCCAATCATTACAAGCATCATCACTGGCTTGTCTGTTTTTTGTTGTTATTGTTTGTTTTCTTTGCTTAATGAGTAATATACTCTTACTTATATAAATTAAATCATATTAAAAAAACACCTCAACACCCAATACGAAAAGAAGAAAGAAAAAAAAAACAGACTATAGTCTCCATAGTTAATAAAAATTAAAAATTTGCAATAAATTAAATAAAAATGATTTGAAAATAATTAATAAATTATTTCTACATTTAGCTCTGTGACATTTTGACTTATGTAACGTAAGTACTTTAAACAAATACACATTAAAACAACTACTTCCCGGGCAAATACCCCGCTGGACATTGAATTAAAGTATTTACGTAACGTAAGACAAAATGTCACAGAGCTAAATGTGGAAATAACTTATTAATTATTTTCAAATCATTTTTATTTAATTTAAATAACTGTGACGAAGTGAATAAATACTATAAAAATCTGCAATAAAAATACTCACTTTATTCAGATGAAACTTCGACTCATGGCTGTAATTCCTCACATTGTTCTTGATCTTAATGACGTAAATCCCTACGGTGATATTAAAATCGGGCGACAAGTTGTTGAAAATGAACTCCTCGTCGAATTTCACCATCCCATCGTTGTCCGGTATGACGGGTTTGGTGGCGAAAACTGTCGGCCCGGATTTCAGCACGCTTACGAACCAATGCGTGAACTCTTTCCTGCGTTTGTCGAAAAGGTTCGGCATGTACGAGTTCTTGGGTTTGGGCGGGAAGGTTATCCCTTTGATGCGCACGCATCCGGTGTTTTTGTACGGCGAGTCGCTCAGGTCTTCGTATTCCATACGGTGGATTTCTTCTTTTAAAGCTTCGCGCTTTAGGGCTGGAAAATGTTTGTGTTTTAGAAATGATTGAAGATGCCTCACATTTTTGTTGATACAAATAGAAATATTTATAAGAAGAATAAAAAGTCCAACGGTCCGATTCTTCCATATAAGGGAGAAATTAATCAATATTCGATGTAAATAAAAATAATTTTGTATCTTCCATAAATAATATATATCGAGCGTATAACAAATATCGACTACGAAGTTGGCGTTGGAAGTCTCGAGTCATGTCTGTACTAAGATCACATGTGTGAAACTCCGTTTGCGGTCAACATGACAACCAGTATTTAACACGTGCGCGTGTGATTTTAGTTCAGACATGACTTTAGATTTACAATGCCAACTTCGTCGTTGATTTTTATTATACGCTCGATATATACTGGATTCAGTTCGTAGTATCCAACTCACATTTGCTTGCATTGTGTTACTTGTTTTTATTATCTCAACCACACCCCTACTCCACCATTATGGTAGATGGGGATTTTAGATTATATATATATATATATATATATATATATATATTATCTTATCCATATATAGATAGATGAAGAATAGCAAAGTGCTGAAATCGATCCGATGTTCTGCTGTTGTTGATTTTGATTAGTCTTAATTGTTTATGTTTATATCACAGTTGGCTTACTTGCTATTAGAAGAATCCTTTCTGCTTCGATCTCCTCGATGCTGGCCATGAACTCCTTAGTCCTCCGACACAGAGTCAAAGCCTTGTGCGTCTGAGCCAAAATTTGATTTTGGACATTCGTCTCCAAAATCAAATCTGCTAGTTTCTTGTCGTTGGAGATGTAGTCGGTGTACTCGCTTTGTGAATAGTGGTTTTCCTCGTAGATCGTGGAAGTGCGCCTTATCGCCCTGTCGTTCTGGACGACGCCGTAGCTGCTGGCTTTCGATAGGAGATCCGAAATGTTGGAGGTTCCGATGCTCGGGTTTTCAGATAAATCCAAATCGGATAACTAAAAAAATACATAAAAATAATAACGATTGTCTGGCAGAAAGGCTGTTGGCCGATTGTCGGTAAATAAAATAATAATATTTATTGTTAATTTCTTTCACATTTATATGTATAATGTACTGACAATATTTTATTTATTTAGTCTTATATAACATCGTTATATGTTCCTCTCTAATTCTCAGTGTGAGGTGAACTGACAATAAAGATTCTTTATATATAATAATGATTGTGGCAAAAAGACTAACAGTCGATAGCCCTTTTATGGTAGAAATTAATCAATATTTGTATTGTAACGAAAATGAAAGAAGCAACTGGAAAGAACACTCTGGAATGTTCCACGGAGCGCACGACGGTGACGATAAATGCGGCTTCATCGAAAGTTCCGGAAAGTTCGAAAAACAGGCACGCGCGGTAGTGGCGCCGAATGCTCAACATCTCGTTATAAACAAATAGTGAGAGTGTGGTGTTAATAAATGTATTAAGTGTACTGTAAATAAATAAATAGACATTGTTTTACTTATTTCAGAGTCTGATTAATGGTAAATTAAATGGGCGCCGTTGCTAACTTTGTTAGTTACTTGAGTCTGTTAAATTAGCAAAGGTTAAATTACAACAGCCGAATAACAAAAGAACATTGCGTTTTCAAGATGTTAACAAAATGAACATATATATATATATATTTTTTAATAGAACACTCAATATATTTTATCACCATTAGATAGAAAAGAGTATTTCTTAACAAAAAAGTTATTACAAATAAAAAGTAATTGGCAATTTAATAATCTGTTTTTAATGAAACTTCCTAGCTTTGCTTTAAAAAACAAAACACTAACAAATAATGATAATAAAACGCAGTTGATTTTTCATATTTTAATGGGCCAACTCAACTAGAGCATAAAACGTAATTAGCTAAGCTGAGAGCACGCGCAGATGACATTAATGACGGGAAATACCGGGAGGAAAAAAATTGCAAAATGGCACATAGCCTAGCTAATTGCGTTTTATGCTCTAATTGATGATAAGCCTCGAATATGGTGCATAGTATAAAAATTGTGAATTCTAGATCGAATGTCAAAGCTTTGACCTTATAATTAGCGATAGGCAAGATCGACTGCTCGATCCTTGCAGGTGATTAAGCCGCTCAAACTCTGCTCAAGCGGCTGGATCTTTCTGATCTGCTCGAGCAGATTGATCTGTTTGATCCTTCTGATCAGCTCGATTTCTCCGATCAGCATGATCTTTTCGAGCGGCTATGCAATCGCCTCAGTCGGCTCAATCCTTGCAATCGGTTCGATCTTTGCAATCGCCTCAGTCGGCTCAATCCTTTAGATTATATATATATATATATATATAATCTAAAATCCCCATCTACCATAATGGTGGTGTAGGGGGTGTTTTATTTTTAATTATATATATATTTTTTTTTTTCCTTTCTACTGTTAGGTGTAAGGAATTTTTAATTATATATAAATTAATTTGCCCTCTTACCGGTATTGGGTTATAATAATTGGTATAATAAATATTCAATTGAAATATATCGGCAAGAATGTGTTATGCATCGAAGAAAGTACATTAATCACAAATTTTTGATCTTTTTTTCATCAATGATTATTTTCATGTTGCTGTGTAGGCCATCGCTTAATGACATTTTAAAATGCATCTAAGGTAAGAAATAAATATACAACAATTTACTAATATGTACAGTAATATTTAATTAAGTATTCAAAACTTACCAAATGGGAATCCGTAGAAAGGTATGCCTTCAACTCATCGCCCAAAGCGTCCCTTAAAAATTTGTGAGCATCGTAGGAAACTCTGTCGGAAGAATCGTCGAAGTTTGTTTCGTCGGGTTTCTTCTCCAAAACCTCGTAACTCGTCTCAATGTTCTGTTCATCGGTAGATTTCAAGAAGTCAAGGTTGAGATCGTCGATTTTGAAATCCAGCTCCAGGGAGTCGGTTATCGTCAATGTGCTGTTCGATGTATTCTTGATGTTGTCCTCTTGATCCAAAAATATACCTTCACGTTCTGATAATTGAAAATTGAAACAAAAATAAAAATTAGCGATTTGTACAAATAAATAGAAATAAAAGAATAATATCACAAATAATAATAAGTCTTTATTGCCCAACAGGAAATATACATCCCAATTACAAGACAATATACATAAATCCATACCCGTGTGAGTATAATATAATATGTAAACTAACTTAATGCTAAAATATAAATGAATAGAATATTAAGCTGTTGTTTGGTATAATTGTGATAACAGAAATTTAATTGTATCATAGAATATATCGCAAGAGGAAGGTAAAGAATTAAAAACAATACACATAATAAGTATTGGCGATTTCAGTATATAATTGGTTCTATGTGTTGGAATATTAAATGTAACTTTTTGTTTGTAGAAAAAAGTTGGTATATGCAATTGTACCAGTGATAATAATATAGTTTATTTCCATTTGTAATTACATACAGTATTAGTTAACAATATGTACATTCAAAAAGAAAACGTCACAATTCCACCTAGGGGTGTAAATATACAGACGGTCCACTGTGTGTTAAAAAGCGGACACCCGAAAAGGAATCGTGAAAAATGGATACAAATGGAAGGCAAATGTTTGTCTGTGATAATATATTGAAAATATAACGAGCGTACAACAAAAATCGATGACAAAGTTGGCATTGGAAATATGAAGTCATGTCTAAACTAAAATTACACGTGTAAAGCTGTCAGGTTTCAATAACCCCTAATTATCGTAAATACACGTGTGATCTTAACACAGACATGACTCGAGTTTTCCAACGCTAACTTCGTCGTCGATTTTTGTTATACGCTCGATATATATAATAATATATTGAAAATATATATGTAATAAAATATTGAACAATAATAATTGGAAAGATAGCACAAGCGCCATCTATTGCCTAATTTCGTAAATAAATAGAAAATAAAAGATATTAAGCCTTTATTGGGAATTGTAATTATATAGTAACATCATTTTCAAAATCTTAAGACTTTGGTTCCTGTGGTTATACAGTAATGAGAGTTATGTTACTCTCGAAGGAGTTGGATATTCTCCAAAATCTGTGCATTGGTTTAAATTAAAAATTTTGTGTATCCGGGTTTGTGTAGTGAAATGGCACGGGAAGTCGTATGAATCAATATTTTTTTTTTATTTTCCTGTATCTTGCAATTTTTATTTCATATTTCGTGATATTATATCACTATTATTGAGAGTGATATGAGGCGGAAATACCTTCAGTCGAAAGCCAATTTATATACAAATCTAAGTTAATTATTGTAAACGATC
This sequence comes from Philonthus spinipes, assembly GCA_963082785.1. Classification (NCBI taxonomy): domain Eukaryota; kingdom Metazoa; phylum Arthropoda; class Insecta; order Coleoptera; family Staphylinidae; genus Philonthus; species Philonthus spinipes. The sequence continues at coordinate 16,715,729 of OY720308.1, forward strand.
CGAACGCCAAGAATTTATTGGATAATTTTAATGAAATTTACAGAATTAGGTGATGTAAATAAAGTACATCGATGAACAATAAAATCGACATGAAAAACAAAAACAAATGAATAATAATTAATAGTGTGTTGGACCGATTTCCTAAGCACACATTAACACATCGAGGCATACCAGAATTAGGATCTAATACCAAAACTGCGGATTCTTCTATAAACAGTAGCCAGAGCCACCCAGTCATTTCCCAATGTCCGCGATGACGACCAAGAAGCACTATTAAGCGTCAAGACCGAACTCTTTGCATCACATCTTTAAGGAACAGATTTTTGTTAAAGATGTGATGCAAAGAGTTCGGTCTTGACGCTTAATAGTGCTTCTTGGTCGTCCTGATCCAGGTCTATGTCGATTTTCCACAGCTTCAGACCATCTAGACCAGCAGTGCACAAATACTGTTACACTACAATCGACTCTTTTGACAATAGCACGAATAGAAAATCCCAGCAAAATCACTTAGACGGTGACATTGTGCATGAAAACGTCAAAATAGTCACAGCCTACTTGTAAATTAAAAGCAGCTACATTAAAAACTCACCAGCTCTTCATAATGGTGAAATCAATAAAAAAATACCTAAATAAGACATTTTTATCATCGCTACAGTTTATTGAAATCGTCAAATTCCAGAAATATCTTCAAGATTGTCGAATAAATACTTTGTGTTCTGTTTTAAAAAAAAAAACATATATACAGTGAGGATTTTATTTCATTGAGCATAGCGTTTTCTATTGTTTATGGCGATGCCGTCTGAATTGGGCAATAGATGGCGCTTGCGTTATCTTTCCAATTATTAATTGCTTGAAAAAATACACCCTAAGGGGTAACAAGGGATAGTCGAAGAAGCGAAGAATATAGAATTAGATGAAACTTGAAATTAGGCAATAGATAGCGTTTGTGTTATCTTTCCAATTATTAATAGCTTGAAAAAATACACCCTAAAGGGGTAACAAGGAATAGCAGAAGAAGAGAAGAATATAGAATTAGATGAAACTTGAAATTAGGCAATAGATGGCGCTTGTGTTATCTTTCCAATTATCAATTGCTTGAAAAAAATACATCCTAAGGGGTAACAACAGATAGCCGAAGAAGAGAAGAATGTAGAATTAGATGGAACTTGAAATTAAGCAATAGATGGCGCTTGCGTTATCTTTCCAATTATTAATTGCTTGAAAAACTACACCCTAAGGGGTAACAAGGTATAGCCGAAGAAGAGAAGAATATAGAATTAGATGCAACTTGAAATTAGGCAATAGATGGCGCTTGCGTTATCTTTCCAATTGTTAATTGCCTGAAAAAATACACCCTAAGGGGTAACAACGGATAGCCGAAGAAGAGAAGAATATATAATTAGATGCAACTTCAAATTAGGCAATAGATGGCGCTTGTGTTATCTTTCCAATTATTAATTGCTTGAAAAAAATTCATCCTAAGGGGTAACAACAGATAGCCGAAGAAGAGAAGAATGTAGAATTAGATGGAACTTGAAATTAAGCAATAGATGGCGCTTGCGTTATCTTTCCAATTATTAATTGCTTGAAAAAAATACACCCTAAGGGTTAACAACGGATAGCCGAAGAAGAGAAGAATATAGAATTAGATGCAACTTGAAATTAGGCAATAGATGGCGCTTGCGTTATCTTTCCAATTATTAATGACTTGAATAAAAGTCATAAAAGGATTAGCAGAAGAATATAGAATTGACACAGAACAATAAGTCGGGCTATGTTCGATGAAATAAAATTTTCACCTTATACATTAATAGTTATTTACTTATTATTATTATTATTTCAATACTCACCACAACTTTTCTTGGAAGGTAACCCTTGCATGCTTTCTAAAGATCCGTCGATTTCCGTCACCTTCACCGTCAGAAACTTCCTGGGGGCATTCTTCAGAGAGTTATTCGAAGACGTCATTTCGAGGGACTTCCTCGAGCCGGACCGGGAAGACCGAGCGATTGTCGATTGGAAGGAAGGCTCGAAATCGATAAATTCCTCATTTTTGGATTTTTCACAAAGCCCATTTTTTTCGACGTTTGTTTTGGTATCGTCTCTTTCGTGCAAGTAAAATGGTTTTTGGGATTTTTTGTTTAATCGTGTTTCTAATTGAGGATTTTTTTGAAGGTCCGATGAAGCAATCGAAGATTTGTCGTTTGCGTGAGGGTGTGGACTTGAAGCAGTGTTATTTACTTCAGATTTTAAATGCGAAGAAATTTTATTTACTTCTGGATGTAAATGTGAAGAAATGTTATTTACTTCAGGACGCAGATGTGAAGAAACTTTGTTTACTTCTGGATGCAAATGTGAAGAAATTCTATTTACTTCTGGAGACAAATATGTAGACATTGTGTTTTCTTCCGGACGCAAATGTGAAGATGTTAGGTGACACACGTTTGAAGATTTATTGTTTCCTTGAAGATTCGAATTAAAATTCGAAGATTTGTTGTTTTCTTCAAGGTTCAAAATAAAATCGGATGTTTTCTTATTTTCTTGCGGATTCAAAATTGAATGAGAAGACTTGTTATTCACTTCCGCATTAGAATCGTACTTAAAAGATTTCCCATTCGATTGTTTTATCGAAGAGACTTTTCTTTCATGTTCATTACTCATTTCTTCATTCAAAAACTCGTGGTCGAAATTCGTTTCCAAAAGCACTCCATTTTTATTACATTTGCTCTCTGAATGTTTACTAGAACAATTTTCTCGTTTTCTCTGCAGACTGTTTAGATTTGAATCTTCAAAACTAGATTTTCCTCTAGCTTCGTCATCACTGTTTATTTCGTACTTTTCAAATTGTTTGATTAAGTGACTTAAATTCGAGTTTGTGTTATCGGAACGCTTGTGGAAATCGGAATACTTCATGGTTTTAGATGGTTTTTCTGTAAATGCTTCATTATTTATGTTAAAATTTTGTGGTTCAAAATTCTCGTACGAATTTTCGAATATATCGAAATTACTTTCGATTATCCCTGAATGTCTATTTGCTTTTGCGGGATTATTCGAGCCGATTGTATTATTCGATGTTTCAAAACTTCTCGGTCGATTCATTCCACGGGGATGTTGCCGTAAAACGACTTGTGATTTTCCTGGAAATATTCCTTCTTTATTAGCATTTTCTAAATTCAGTTCATATTTAGGAGATTGTGGAATTGTTTTTTCTTTTTTCAATGCATTTCCAGAAGATTCTCCTTCGAGTCGTTGATTCCTCGATAAATCCTCCGATAATCGATTCAAATTTTCCGCTGCACAACAACACTTATTCACCGATTTCAATTTAAGCCCGAAACAACCTTTAACGGGTCGACAACCGCAATCTTTGGAACCTCGAGGAGTCGCCAAGCCTTCAACGATGTTTGAAAAATCGTCAATCGGCACAGAAAACCGAACAAACTCTCCTGATTCCCTGCGCAACGATTTCGCTGATCCAGTCGGGGTCGAAGACGTTACGTTCTCAAAGCAATCCTCATTGAAATTCTGAAAATTATTTTCGCAAGTCTGATCGGATTCCTCCAGCTCGCTTCGTTGCTGCCGGGAGCTCTGCCGCTGGAAGCTGCGCTGGTAGTACTGGTCCAAGAAATTCGAAAAGCGCTGCATTACTAATTCTTGCACGATTTCGGAATCTGATTTTTCCATACGGGCTTTCGCTAAGAGGGCGTTTTTCCCCATTAAGGGTTTGTAGTTGCTCGATCTGTTGATCAGTTTACGGATGCGCTCTTCTTCCAGGATGAAATCCTCTTCGTTCGGTTCGGTTTTCCGCATGAATTTCATGAAGTTCTCGTCGTTCGCTCGGGTCTTCAGGACCGCGCTGATTAAATCGTCGTTCATTTTAAAGTCCGCGTGTTTCGTTAGCTCCTTGTAGAATCTTAAATTTTGCCTTTTACGGAATTCTTGATAGGTTTTGCCCTGTCGGGTTTCGTCATTATTATTTCGATGAGGACTTTTCGAATCGAATTCGTTTACAGCTTTATTCTTCACGGCTTCATTAAAATTTTGACGACTGGAATTTTCGAAACAATTTTTGTAATCTAATTCCTTAATTTTTTCTTTTTCCACAGAAATATTTTTAGAATTACGTTTCTCCTCAAGCTCTTCGGTTTCCTTCCCCATTACTCCTTCTTCCAAAATTGAATTAATTGTATTTAAAGAACAATCGTTTTTTGTAATTTTTGAGTCGGGATCGGAGATAATTTTAAAATTCTTCGAAAATTCATTCGTATCGGAAATTTCAATCGTTTTCGTAGAAATATGTGTGTTTTTCGGATTCTTCAAACGAACAATGGGGCTTTTCAAAATTTCAAATTTAACCGATGATTGCGGTGCTTTCACACCTCCAATAAAATCCTTCGATGTGTTGTACTCAAAATTCACTTCCCCACTCGAATCGGAAACCCTGCGATTTCTACTCGAATTTGTTTCAGTCGGTAAATCAATTTTAATCACGAATTCTTTTGTATTAGCGTTTTCATTTCGAATATCTTTTTCGAAGCTTCGATGATTTTTCGAAATTGTAAAATTTTTTACTTCGTTGCGAAATGATTCGGATTTTATTTCCTCTTGCCGGGCGAAGCTTTTCTTCACCGAATCTTCTCGGATAAAATAATTTCGCTTTTTCATTGATTCCTTCTTCACAAAATGTTCTTCTAATTTACGATTCGAGAGATCCGTTTCAATTGAAATGCACTCTTCTTCAATACATATTGGGTTTTTATCAGATATTAAAATATTTGTATGATTTTCTGCACTCGTTTCTTCTTTATAATATTTTAAATTAGTTGCATAATTGTCTTTAATCCTTTCTTCATTATATTTTGAATCAATTGTGTAATTTTCTTCAATCATTACTTCTTCATATTTTGAATTAGTTCTAAGATTTTCTTCAATCCTTTCTTCTTCATCATACTTTATATTATTTGCGTAATTTTCTTCAATCCTTTGTCCTTTATCATACTTTAAATTTTCTTTAATTCCTTCTTCTTTATCATATTTAGAATTAATAGTATGATTTTCTTCAATCCTTTGTTCTTCATCATACTTTATATTATTTGCATAATTTTCTTCAATCCCTTGTTCTTCATCATACTTTAAATTTGTTGTAAGATCTTCTTTAATCCTTCCTTCTTCATCATATTTCGAATTAATTGTGTGATTTTCTTCAACCCTTCCTTCATCATACTTTAAATTTGTTTTCAGATTTTCTTTAGTCCATTCTTCTTCATAATATTTTGAATTAATTGTGCAATTTTCTTCAATTCTCCTTTCATTGTCATATTTTGAATTACTTCTAATATTTTCTCCATTCCGTTCAATCGAATCGTTTCCACCGCATTTCGAATTTTTTACATGATCATCTTCAATCCTTTCTTCAACGAAATCTTCATCATTGCAGCTTGAATTAATACCATATTTTTTTTTAATTCTTTGGAATTCTTCCTGTTTAATTAATTTGGAGTTAATCGCATTCTTCTGGGAATAATCGTTGCATTTTGACTCAATTGAACGTCTTTCTTCTTCGAATAATTGCGAATTTTTTTCTTCAATTTTTTGACGATTGATTTCCTTAGAATTTCCTTTTAAATTAAATGCATTTTTGTCTTCGAAATTTTGTTGATCAATTTTTATTGAATCACCTTTCGAATTAGATTTATTTTTTTCTTTAATTAATCGTGAATCGATTTTCATCGATTTTTCCTTCCAATTAGATGCATTTTTTACTTCAATTATTCGCGAATCGTTTTTCATTGATTTTCCTTTCGAATTAGACGTATTTTTTTCTTCAATTATTCGTGGATCAATTTTTACTGATTTTTCTTTCGAATTCGATGTATCTTCAATTTCTTGTTGATCGATTTTCATCGAATCGCCTTTCGATAATTTTGCTTCTTCGATCAAATCCCACATCTTGAACTTAAGATGATCGTCGATTTCCGAGGCAATCAACGCCCTCATTTTCGGATCACGTTCCGACGCAAGCAAAGCCAGAAGCCCTGAAGAGTAATCGTCTTCTTTAAGAATTTCTTCCATTGTCAACGGATACCTATGCATTTCTTCATTAATTGATTGCCAATTGTTTGTTGCTGAAGATGATTTAGATTTGGTTTCTTCCATTGTCGAAGGATATCTATGCATTTCTTCGTTTATTGATTGTGAATTTTTTGTTATCGAAGATGATTTAGAATCAAAATTTTTATTACGATGTTCTTCTTTTTCTAATTTCGATTTAATTTCTTCTTGCTGGGCGAAGCTTTCGCTCACCGAATCTTCATTTTGCATTTGTTGAATACTTTCTTCATAAAATTTGCGATTCGATAACAGATCGGTTTCTGTTGAAATATTTTCATAGAGATGGAATTCTTCGTTTTCTGTTTTGACTTCTTCTAAATCCGTAATTAATTCTGGATTTTTATTAAAATCATATTCAATTCCATGCTCTTCCATTCTGTATGAATTCGAGTTTATCCTATCACTTTTTTGTGTACCTGTAAATGCGTTTTCTTCTATATCCGTAAATACGTTTTCTTCAGTAAGTGCTTTTTCTTCTCTATCAGTAAATGCGTTTTCTTTAGTAAATGCTTTTTCTTCTCTATCCATAAATACGTTTTTTTCTATATCCCTAAATACGTTTTCTTCGGTAAGTGCTTTTTCTTCTCTAACCATAAATGCGTTTTCTTTGGTATGTGCTTCTTCTTCTTCTCTATCTGTAAATCCGTTTTCTTCTGTATCCGTAAATGCGTTTTCTTCTGTATCCCTAAATGCATTTTCTTCGCTAAGTGCTTTTTCTTTTTCTCCCTCCGTAAATGCGTTTTCTTCTATATTCTTAAATACATTTTCTTCAGTAAATGCTTTTTCTCCTCTATCCGTAAATGCGTTTTCTTTGGTAAGTGCTTCTTCTTTTTCTCCATCCGTAAATGCGTTTTCTTCTATATCCTTAAATGCGTTTTCTTCGGGAAGTGCTTTTTCTTCTCTATCCATAAATGCATTTTCTTCTGTATCCCTAAATACTTTTTCTTCTGTATCGGTAAATGCGTTTTCTTCATTCCCATACTCGGCCCCAATCGTCGAATTAACATAATCCTTAAACTCCTCCAGAAACCTATCATTCTGGGAAACTTTCTTCTTCACATCGAATCCATTAATTTTCGATTCATTTTCGGTCGTCGAAGAAATTTCCCCCTTTTTATCTTCGTAGACTTTCTTCTTCGTATTCAGGTATTCAAAATCTGAAGTTTGTGCGTTGTCGTCGCTATCAATTCCCATTTCTTCTCTGCCGTTTTCGAAGATGTCTACAATGAATTTTCTCGTCTGGCTCGAATCACCAATCGGGATATTTAGTAGACTGCTGTGGTCTTCCTCAACGTTTTCTTCGACTATTGAAGCGTGGTGAATTATCTTTAGGAGATCTTCATCTGAGTTTCGTTTGTTTTTCAAGATGTCTTCCGCTGTACTTCCCTTGTTCTTCAAAATGTCTTCTGCTGAATTTTGCTTGTTCTTCAAGACATCTTCCACTGAATTTCGCTTGTTCTTCAAGATATCTTCATCTAAATTTCGATTGTTCTTCAAAATTTCTTCATCAGAATTTTGCTTGTTCTTCAAAACATCTTCATCTGCGTTCAGTTTAATCTTAAAAAAATCTTCATTTGAATTTAGTTTAATCTCCATAAGTTCTTCATCTGGATTTGGTGGATTCTTAAAAAGATCTTCATCTGAATTTAGTTGAATCTTCAAAAGTCCTTCATGAGGATTAGGTTTAATCTTAAAAAGATCTTCATCTGTATTTGATTTAATCTTCAGAAGCCTTTCATGAGGATTTGGTTTATTCTTAACTACATTTTCGTCTGGATTTGATCTAATCTTCAAAGGCTTTTCATCTGAATTTGGTTTGGTCTTCAGATGATCTTCATTTGAGTTTGTTTTAATCTTCATAACATCTTCATCTGAATTTGGTTTAATTTTCAAAATATCTTCAATTGGATTTTGCTTATTCTTCACATATTCTTCGTTTGAGTTTTGTTTATTCTTCGCATATTCTTCATTTAAGTTTTGTTTATTCTTCACATATTCTTCGTTTGAATTGTGTTTATTCTTCACACATTCTTCGTTTGAGTTTTGTTTATTCTTCACATATTCTTCGTTTGAATTTTGTTTATTGCTTATTGAAGTATGATTAGGTTCTGCATATTTGTTCGAAGCTTTACTTATTTTTGAATCGTTGTGTTTTGTTGAAATTTCCATATCTTCGAAATTATGTTGGTGTTCTTCATCTTTTTCATTTCTAAGCTTTCTTGCATCTTCAACATCTTCTAAACAATCCCGACCTAAATCCTTAATCCCATCAGTAATTCCTCGAACTTCATTTCCTTGATGAATTTCAGACTTATTTAAATTACTCCTTAAACTAATTTCAACTTCTACGTTTTTATAACCTTTCGTATTTTCCTTAAAATCCGAATCAACTTGATGAAACTTCAAAGCATCATCGAGGGAATACCCGTCACCCACATAAAACGATTTATTAATCGAAGCCTCCCTGTTAATTCCTGCGAGGTTCAATGAAACCTCGTTAATTTTAACAGAGTTTTCATTTTCTGAAAACGATTCTTCATTTTTCGATTGTTTTAAACTGCTTTCAACATCAACGCTGATTTTCTTCCGTTTAGGACCGACGATCTTCATCTTTACTACACAAACTTTCTTGCTACTGATATTGGGATTGCTGCTGTAGGTGATTTTTTCCTTCTTCGCCGACCTTTCTAGAGTTGAAGATTTGTTCACGTTGAGTGGAAATTGTTTGTATTCAAGGAATTCTTCTTTAGAGTTGGTCTCGAAGAAACATTCTTCTTCATTGTCGATTGTACGAATGTTCTGTGAATTCTGAGAAGCTTGAGGGGAACAGTAAATATTTTCAGCTGTTTCAAGAATATTTCGTTGTGTAACAAAAGTTTCATTTCTACGACTTTCTTCATTTTGTTCTTCAATAAATTTATTTCTTCCATAAATAAAATATTCTTCATCAAATTTACACACTTTGTTGTGACGTTTGTCGAAATCTTCACACATTACAGTTCCTAATAGTAAATTTTGTTGATTATCCACAATTTTCGAAACCCCTTCAATTTCAAAATTCAAATAAAAGCCTCGTTTTGAATCTTCCCGTGCTTCCGCATTGCTTAATTGTTTTTTTCTCTTATCGCTTTTCTTATTAAAATCATCTTCTTGTACTTCTGCATTAATTAGATTAATTTTTCTTTTATGAGTTTCCGTTTCAATACGATCTTCATGTATTTGTTGACTTTCCTTTTTATAATCATCTTCATGTACTTCTGCTTCGATTAATTGATTTTTTCTTTCATGGCTTTCCATTTCAAAATCATCTTCATGTACTTCTGTATTAATGAATTCATTTTTTCTTTTGTAACAGTCTTTTTTGAAATTGTTTTCATGTACTTCTGCATCGATTAATTCATTTTTTCTTTTACAACTTTCGGTTTTGAAATTGTCTCCGTGTACTTCTGCATGGATTAATTCATTTCTTTTCTTTTTAAAATTAACTTCAACCGGCTTTTGCGAACAACTTTCCATTTTGCAATTTTGCTGCTGCAAATTTCGAGTTGAATCCCAATTAATATAATAATCCTCATTTTTCAATAATTTTTCATCTCGCCGTTTCTCAAAATCCTTCGTTGCAAATTTGTCTTCGTTATACGAAGAATTTTCTAGAAAATCGTCAATTTCTTTTGATTTTGTAGTACGTTTGCTGTTATTTAAAATTTCTTTTAAAAATTCTTCCTTGTTTGTATTATCACTGCTGCAATTTGCAGCTTTCGATAAATCGTCAGATTTATTTCCAACATTATTCGTTATCCGGTTTCCCCCGAATAAATACTGGAAACTCTCCAATTCCATGTTAAAATAATCCGCTAAAAACTCCTGCTTGTTTTCCCCTTCTTGAAACTCCGCGTTAGATAAATCCTCGACGAATTTCCTCAAGTCGAGCTCGTTCAACGTTTCAGTCAGTTTCGTCATTTCTTCTTTCTGGCGCCTTTCAAGACTCGTACTGTTCTCTGCTGTAATTTCGCCTTTCTGGATATTATCTTCCGCAAGTTTAGTAACCCCTTTTTCTACATCATTTGCGTTTTGTTTCGAATTGTCAGCCAACCTCACACCTCCTTCAGGTTCCACTTTATTAGCATTCTGTTTTGAATTGTCAGTCAATCTCGCACCTCCATCTCGTTCAACCTCATTAGAGTTTTGTTTCAAATTGTCACACAACCTCGCACCTTCTTTTAGTTTAATCTCATTAGTATTTTGTTTCAAATTATCAATCAATCTCGCACCCTCTTTTTGTTTAACATCATTAGCGTTTTGTTTCGAATTGTCAGTCAACTTCGCATTTTCTTCTGGTTCGTCTTTTGGGTTCGTGCGATGTTCCGTCAGTTTCTTCGTTTCTTCTTCGCGCTGTCGAAGGTCGATTTTTCGTTTCTCGCTCCCATCGGATTTCTGCTTTTTCAATTTCGGGGTTTTCGTTTTCTCCTTTTTGATTTTCGAGGTTTTCAGGTTCTTCACGGAGTCCGTGTTGGACGTGTTCAGGTCCGACATTCTTATCACTGGGCCTGTATGTAACAAAATTATGATTTAATGAGGAAACAATTTTATTACTGGAATAACGTTGAAAATAGTGAAAAAGCAAAGCAAGATTAAGCTGCGTGTGTTTTATATAAAAAATTATTAATAATATATATCATCAAACAACCCTTTAATTAATAATTTTTTGTACCCTACACTCTTATAGGTAGAGTGTAAGGTACAAAAAATTATTATTCATTTTAAATTAATTTAATTTATTTATTAACAGGGAAGTCCGAAGTGGTTCAGGTAAAAAGAGACAAAAGTGGAAACAATCAACCTGATTGGGACAATAAACAAAATGAGAATATCTTTCGGGATAGGAGTATTATTTAATACTTGGTGAAGCATGTTTAAACAATTTGATAAAAAATTGTTTTGAAATAAATTTAATTCAAGAGTTTGAAATCTCTTGAAAAAAAAAAATGTTTATAATCCGAAATTAGTGGAGAATTTAAAGTTATTCAATTTAATCTATGTTTTTATTTATTTTATTGGTTGATTTTTAATAATCTATTCATATTTATTATTTCAATATAAACTACCAATGTTTAAATATTAAAACTATTAATTACAGTAAAAGTGTTAATTGTAATTAATTTATATACAGGGTGATTTTGTTTTTCGATGTTCTCTATGGGGATCTCGGGATTTGACGCTTTCAAAATTTAAAAAAATCAAGAGCAACTAGATATTTTGAAAAAAGTAAAATGTGTCAACTTCTTTTAAATCAATATAGTTATTATCATAATTGGAAAAATAGCGCTGTCATAACACTATTTTTCCAATTATGATTTTATTTTTTTTTGCGTCACAAATTTAAAAAAAAATGTGAAAAATAAACTTCTTTTTTTCTGAGGCTTCTAACTTTTCTAAATAAAAGTTAAATACTTTATTCGACTTTAAAAAATGGCTTTACTAATGCCGATTAAATATCTGAAGCGATTTTGTTTGACAGATTAATTAGAGATGCCATTAGCTTTGGGAAAAGGAATCAGTACAGAGAGTTTTAATAAAAAAATGTTTTCTTAGATCATAAACCTCCAAGAAAGTTAACAGAATTTATTTAAGACATCAATAATAAGTAAGGCTGGCAATTTTGACTTCGGCGCTAATCGATTAATCGAAGTTCAAAATATTCGATTAATCGACTTATCCGACAATTAATTGAAAATAACAGACTAATCGAAATTGATCGAAACTAATCGATTAATCGAAACTAATTGATTAATCGAAAATAATCGGACGGCTGAAATAACCGACTAATCAAAAACGGATAAAATAGTCGACTAAATTAAAAACTAAAAACTAATCGAAAGTAATCGGTCGTCTAAAATAACCGACTAATCGAAAACGGATAAAATAGTCGACTAAAACAACAAAACAATGAAAAGATGACAAACTTTAAGAACACAATTGCATTTTGTTATTTTGACTTTTAGTAAGCAAATTATATTATTCAAACAAAAAAAAATAGTTATGAGTTGTAATTATATTCTTCTTATACAAATCTTTTCAAATAACATTTAAATTTAGAGAATATTAGCAGAGATTAAATAAATGTAAAACAAATAAAAAAAATATGTTGCTTATTTTTTCATACATTGTTCATATAATGTACGATATTATTAAACATTATTTATGATAAATATTAAAAATTATGGATAACTCTGTTACATTGATAAATATACCATCTAACCGAAACGGTTCAAATAATCAATTAATTGAAACGATTAGAATATCCAATTAGTCGAAAGTAATCGGTCGGCTAAAATAACCGTCTAATCGAAAACGGTTAAAATATTCGACTAATCGAAGCGACTATAATATCCGATTAATCGAAACTAATCGGTCGGCTAATATAACCGACTAATCGAAAACTGTTAAAATAGTCGATTAATTGAAACGATTAAAATATCCGACTAATCGAAAGTAATCGGTCGGCTAAAATAACCGACCAATCGAAACTAATCGGTTAATCGAAAACGGATAGAAAATATTTCCAATAAACAATTTAATCAATTAATCGAATTTTTTTTAATCGACTTAATCGATTAATTTTGCCAGCCTTAATAATAAGATTGCCAAAGTAATAGAGTTTCTATAATTTAATTTGTGAGAGAAAAAAAATGGGTAAAATTGGCTGAAAAAATAAAACATCTTCCTGTAACTTGCATACAACTATCAGGCTGAAAAGGATAGAAAAAATATTGCAAAATATTTAAGTTTCTATAAATTATGATTTCTTAGAAAGAAGTTGGTTAAAACAGGCTGAAAAAAGAATGAATAAGCTAAATGAATGTGGTGTAATCAGACATGGCGCTGACACACAAAAGGAACAACCAAAAAAGGAGTGTTAAAGACAGATAGTACGACCCGCGATAAAATGTAACAATAAATCTGTCTATTCAATAAATAAATCGCTCGAAAGTTGATCAGTTATTTTATTAACAGTCCCTACAAACATAACAATGAAAATTGCTATAAAATGTTTTATACAGTATGATTTATCGAAGTGTCCGTCTGCGATATCTCTCTTATCGTTGAAAATTCAGCATTAATTTATTAATAAAAATTAATTGACTTTTGAAGACGCCTAATGTAAAATTGTTTTACTTTCACATATACAGGGCGACCCATTTTCCCAGAATTGATATCAACTTTGTTAATTCAGGATGATTTAATTGAAATTAAAACACTTATTTTAATAAGTGAAACAAACCAAGTATTTTAATTTCAATTAAATCATCCTGAATTAATTCAAAAATGTTTAATTAAACATATCAACTTTGTTATTTCAAATGAAACAACTTATATATTATTTTTGTATTCGACTCGTCTTTAAATTATCATTACATCAATATAACATATTTTGACTAGCCGTTACTGCAGAAAATTTTTTTGATAGTTGCAAAGGTACACTAAAAAATCATTACTTTTTTTTTTTTTTTGAGATAGAAAAATGAAATTTTTTGCATGAATGCAATGATAATTTTAAAAGTGAAATATTTTTATACAAGGTGTTTGAAAAGTAATGTTAAAAGTGTAATTTTATTTTTTCAAATAGCACGCTATACTTCTCAATTTTTTTCTTAACTTGTCATAAAAAGAACATTTTTTATACAGCATGCTGTATTTCAATTTTAATAAATGAAACACATTTTTACTTTGTTTACATAATCTGATACAAACAAAGTAAAAAAGTGTTTTCAATTTTAATAAATGAAACACTTTTTTACTTTGTTTGTATAACTCGGATTACACAAACAAAGTAAAAAAGTGTTTCATTTATTGAAATTGAATTACAATGTATAACAAAGTAGAAGCCTCAACAATTAACAAGCATGCTGTATGCTTATCTTTCTTAGTTTTCAAAATATTTCACATTTTATAATATTTTCATGACATTTTAAAAGTCAGTTAAATAGTTGGCCATGCAGACAGAGAAATGACAGTAAAGAAACAAACAATAGTATTCCGTATTATTGTGACAATTAAAATTTCGGATGATTGATGACTCACCCTGTATAATAGAGAAATGAAGGAAAATAAAAATGTATAGTAGAAAGATCACAGGTGGATAACCAATTCCAGAACAAGATAATCATGTTTTAGGTATAATAATAAAATCATATAATGTAAATCATTCAAAGGATAATAAATGATTGTACTAGCAATAGACTAAAGCGAAGAGCAACAGGATATAGAAAAATAGAAGTTCTATAAAAGCAACAAGTTGTAATGAGAAATTTAATAATAAATTTACCGAAAATTGCAAACCACAGGGTATGCTGAAATTAAAAACATATATTTTAGATATTTCCATTTTATTACATTTATATATATATACAAGGTGTAGAGAAAATGAGTGAAAAGCTTTGGGTAGCGTGACTCTTTGACTAATTTTTAGATAAAAATATTAACGAAAATAAGTCACACGGTCCTTCCTTAAGCCTCACGGGCCACTTAAAAGAACTATACATTTGGCAACGCTGGATCAAACAAGTGTGCATTTATCCTGTTTATAACTGATACATCATCCTCTGGAGGTGTTGCATACACCTTTTCTTTTACAAACGAGCGTGCGTCGTTGCCAGATCTATTTTCATTAAAAGAATGCTTCTGATGAAGTTATAAAATTGTAAAAATATCCGATTTATTAATCATTTACATCAATGGAAAATGGAATTATACACGTGTCTAATTGATTGTTAATGCTATTGATTTTTTACAAAATATTTAAAAAACAATACTAATTTATAGTCACATATTTAAAATTCCGAAGACCTCGTGAGCCTCAATGAAGAACCATACAACATTTTTTTATTTGGATTTTCTATTAAAAATTAATTAATTAATTGAGTTACCTGAAGGTTTTTACTCATTTTCTGTACACCTTGTATATGCCATCCTGACAATTCAGTTGATTATTCATTATTATCATCACATAATTTTAATTCTTTCTACTTTTTTCTTGCACAAGTTATTCGACAAAAGAGTGGTTGTAATGTAATTATTATCGATGACTAAATTTAATATTTTCAGAATATCATCGCTTCAGTCTGATTGCTGTAATATTTATTATAACAAATGACCAATTTTGTCGAAGCACCCTAGAAACTTCAAATTCAATTCAGATTATACCAATAGAAAAGAATGTTCATTCACTTGATCACAGTTAATAAAAATTATTTTTATTTAATTTATTCAGATTACACAAATAATATCTTTTTAGATAAAATCAACTGTTTTAATTGAAACAATAAAAAATATTAATAAAGATATTACTATTTTAAAAAAATCCACAATTGTAAATCATTTAATCACATTTGGATATATTTTCTTTAAATAATTTTAAAAAATGTTAAATTCTCTATAATTAAATATTTTAGAAGCAATTGAGATGTACAAAAAATTTTTTTACAAAACTTTTAAATTTTGATTTAACTCCCTTAAATAACAATTTATTAATATATTTATTTATTTATTTATTTACGGAAGTCCATTTACAATAATATAATAGATTCGACTTATGACTAGTTAATCTAAAACTAAACTAAAAATAAATTACATATTATATATGATTAATTTTTTTTCTTATTAATCACTTGGTAAAACATTTCTACTAATATATAGCTTTTAATTGAATTCACTTGGTTTGTTTTACATATCAAATTAGTTTCGGCTTAATGCCATTTTCAAGCTCGTTGAAAAAATTATAATTTACCTTTATCCGATTTTAAAACACATCACATTTGTATATTTAATTTTGTTTATATATTTATTTATTTGTCAATTTTATATATTAAAAAAAAACTATTGATTAAGAGTACACTGTGCTCGAAATGTACATATAGTATTAAAAAATACAGAAGTGAAGAAAGGAATAAAATATAAATATTGATGGCTGAAAGACCGATGGTCGATAGCCATTTTAGAAATAATAAAATAAACTATATTGTATTTAACAATGTATATAAAAAAAACCTCAATAAAGATGATTGTATATATATAAATATTTACTCATTATTTTTACTTTCCCCGGACCCCTGTCCAAGGGAAAGTATTGTGATCGTGAAAATTTTCGAACCGCCAATTTCAACAAATATGCACGTTTTGAGGTCCCCTGAGTCCATTCCATCGAGTTTTGAAAAATGTCTGTGTGTGTGTCTGTGTGTTTCCGCGATAGCGCCTAAACGGCTAAATGGATTAAGCCCAAACTTTATATCTAAGCTTTATATAACAGTGGAATGATCTGAAAAGCTTTTGGTTAGAATCAAAACTCATTAGGTGCAACTTTACTCTTAGCAATTTTTCATTTTTTAATTCGAATAGAAAAATGTTTCAAATAAAAGTTTTAGATCTTGGAAAATAAATAATTTCTGTTATAAAACTTTTATTGTAGGACCTCCGGTTTTCATTTTATAAGCATTTATCTGATAAATTCCCTTAGAGATTTTAATTATTGAAATAATTATTTTAATGACAAATAAAACGTCAAAGTGCCGTCAAATTCAACTTATCATTCGCAAACGCCTCCAGTTTGCAAAAATGAAGAAGAGTGTGGAGGAATGATTTGAACCTATTATAAGGTAAGAAATAACACACTTAATTACAATATTCTTCTAAATACTCGGGTTTAATCACTTTTTTCTATTAATCATTTTGCTTCCCTATTAAATTTTCTATCAGAAACTTATTTGACCGTATTCACCAGGGAAAGTGCCATGATGGACACATCACCATTTTTTTTTATTGGCCTTGGCTACTAGGGCCCTTTCGACCAGTCACTGATATTTATTATTATTATTATTCTAATACTAATTTAAGACGTCACAATACACCCATGGACTCCGAATGAAATTTGTCTTTTCAAACAAATTCCATCCGGTACGGGACTCGAACCCGCAGTCTTCTGCCTCATGAGCAAGGCCTTTAATATTTCACATGTGTCGTAATTCTAATCTGTATTACACCGATGTTTTTCTGGATATAAGAAAGAATTATAATTTAAGTAGAAATAACTTACATTATAATTTGTGCTTTTATAATATAATTGTTCTTTTTACTTAATCTTATCCTCTTTTACCCGTATTGAGTGTCGAGGTAATATAATTGTTAATTATTAATTATATATATATATGGTTTCCATATGGTGTCGAAGTTCATTTCATTCATAATCGACACTCATTTACCGGCATTAGCTAGTGTTGAGTTATTTTATTTTTTTTTACCCCCAGTTATTGTTACTCAACATTGGTCATTGGTTAATTTCGTCGATTGAAAAATTATATAATTTTTCAATCAACGCTAATTCTTATTTGAGAGAGAGAGCAAGGTGGTTTAGCGCTGATATAATTGGAGGGTAACTAATCGAAGTTATTATTGTTGATTTTATTGCTTTATAACAATTGCTTTTATTAATATAACTGTATATTATATTACTTGTCTAAATTTTTGTTTTCCTGTATGTACAATAATGATTATTATTTTTAACTACAGCATTCTAGTAATTAGTGCTTGAACTTTTAAACTATTTTAGACGTCAATTGTTATTTTAATTAAAAATATGAAACGTTTTATAATAAAACACTTTTTTATTAACTTTTTCTAACTAAAATTTTCAGTTTGATAATGAGGAGTGTAGATTGTTGAACTAAATACAATAAATAAATAAAAGTCCTATTATATAAAATTTAACGTATCTATTATGTTGCAGTTTAAGGGTGCAGTTTAGACAAAAGAGATAGCTATATAAATATTGACAATCACTAATTCGAGTTAGATTGCTGTTGTGATCAATGAACAATACTGTATTATACATTAAAGAATCTTAAAATAAGCGGGAATTTCATCAGATAAATTAAAAATTATTTTAATGTTTAGTTTCTGTAAAAAATAATTATGAAAAACAATGAAAATTGATAAAATTTATAGTAAATTTCAAATTATATTTTTGCTAATAAAAACTTGTGAAATGAAAATTTAAAGGATTTCACTAAATTCTGCATTCAAATTACTTAGCAGACATGACCTATTAATTTCATTATATCTTACAATTTTCTTTTCTAACTTGAACTAGTAATTTAGACTGATACTTCATACTTGGTAAATAAAAAATGTAAATAAATATTCATATTATTAATTCCAAAAGAATGGCTCTTTTTCAAACGATTATTTCCATTTTACTATATACCTATCTCTTTCTACTAAACCGCAACCTTAAGCAGATTTGGATTTATTATAATTTATGGAAAATCCATTTGAACTACGATATTTCATGGATAACGATCATGTTATGTTGAACGTTATCCATGCAGTGTAGCCCCTATTATAATCTTACACAATGTATAGAAAAGCTCGAGTTATCAATAATGAAACGTTTTGTAAAAGCACTCACCATCAAAATCCTTCTGGGTTTGTTTGCCCTCCCTGTTTTTGGCCAGGAGCTAAAACACCGAAAAATCCGCGTTGGAAATCATAGCACTTTTACAACAAAAACGCAAAAAAAAGTTGAGTCGAGCTCTGCAAAAATGTGTTACTTACTCGCCGAATCGAATAGCTCAAATGATCCATGTTTGCGATAAGCAGTTTTTCCAAAAGTCGTGTCTGTTTGTTTCTCGGTAAATCGATAATTGTTTACACAAGCGGCGAGAACGCAAAATCAACAGTCGAAATTTTAATGTTATAGTAAACACTGCAAGAACTGAACGACTCGAAACGCACAAATGTACTGATAAAATCGATTCGCTCGCAAAAAAAAAACCAACTTGAATGGCGAATTTTTTGTCGTCCCTTTTTTTTTCCCTGAGATTTGCGTCGTTTTAAATATTGTGGGTATTTTTTGTTCTACTTTTGGATTTTAAAACGAATGCAAAAATATAAATGTTTATAAAAATTTAAATATGGATTTATAAAAATTAATATTAAATATTTCGCCCAACATCCGTAAGGTTACAAGAGTTTTTGATAATATATATATATATATATATAATAACAAATATTTAAAAAGTGAGTTTGCAAAATCGAAAATTACTAAATATTTTTTTTAATCAAATGAAACAAAGATGATTCATGATAATTTTATTGCAATTTTTTTAATACTACTTTTTTGATAATATATAGAATAGAGGATTTTTTTAATAAATAGAAACAATCCTTTTCTGTATTTTGTAAATAACACTTTTAAATAAAGATAACATTGTTTTTATTATTATAAATACATAATCTTTATTGACAGACACAATACAACATCTACGTGTAATATAGAATATTACAATATATATTCGGAGCTATTCTGTAAGGGAAATGTTATGTTTAACGCGTACGTTATTTTATCATCACAGTCTAAGCTACTTTTGTAATAGAAATGTATTCGTAGAATGTGAAATAATAATAGCGTACACGTTAAACGTAACTTTTTCGATAGAGATTGCAAGATCTGCTAATTGGCTATCGGCCAGTGGTCTTTCCACCTAAATTTTGTATTTTCGTCCTTGTCACTTAACTGTCTTTAAAGTTCTGAAAAGAACTGATACCTGACACCCGAAAAGGTAAATTGGATTTTGAATATATATATATATATATATACAAAAGAACTGATGCATTCGTGGAGGGTTAGGCTGGGGAGTTTACGTTTAAGATGTTGTTATTATTATTATTATTATTATTGTCGAACATTCAAACAAAAAATGAAAATTATTAATATATATATATATATATATATATATAAATGTTCTTTATCGAGAAGCAATGTTTTTGTTTAATAAATAAATGTAAATTTAATTTAATAAAGAATCCGTAACAAATTATTATTAGCTTAGGTTCAAAGACCGACCAATGGTCGGTTTTCCCTTTAACGTTTAATTTAATACGAAGACGAGAACTGATGTTTTTCCTTCTTAATTTTTAATTATTATTTTGTTTTGTAAAATGTACTTATTAAATGGCCTTAATTGTACGTATTACTCACATTATTTTTACATTAATATAGATACCACAGTTAAAAAAAATATTCACTTTATTGAAACTTAATTTAGAGTTATAGATAAAATAAACAGTATTTTTTTTTAATCGATTGACATCCAAGTTTTTTGTTATTATATACAAAAGAATCGATACTAAACTTTGATTTAAAACGTGAAGTATAAAAGTGGGGAGGTCGAAAGTTTTCGTACGTAGATATAATTCCTTTAAACGCAATTAGAATTTAAAAGTTTTTGGGAAAATTCTTCGACATAAAACAGAATCATGAGAATTTTGTGAATAAAAATTACGTATCAAGAAAATTATTTAAGAAATTGCTAATTTAAACTTATAAAATGTTGATAAATAAAGATGTTTGTATATATATTACAGTTATTATTTAAAAACAACCCTACACCCAAATGGGTAGAAAGGGTCATTGAATATATATATATATATATATATATATATATATATATATATATATATTATTTAAAAAAACTTTTAATGTAAAGTATGTTTTTCTAAGGCAGAAAGACCACTGGTCGACAGCAAGATATAAATTATATATTTCATTTGTTAACTTTCATTATTTAATTTATATATTTAATATAAATAGAAAAGATTATTTATTCACTTGGTCACAGTTATTTGAATATATTAAATAAAAATGATTTGAAAATAATTAATAAATTATTTCCGGTATTTGCCCGGGAAGTAGTTGTTTTAATGTGCATTTGTTTAACGTACTTACGTAACGTAAGTGAAAAGTCACAGAGCTAAATGTGGAAATAATTTATTAATTATTTTCAAATCATTTTTATTTAATGTATTTTATATATTTATTAATAAAAATAATATTATTTAAATAATTAAAGTCTCCACAACCTACAAGCAACATAAAGAAGATTAAAAATAATATATATATATTCAATGACCCCTTTCTACCCACATGGGTGTCGGGTTAAAAATAATATTAATATCTTAAAATTATAAAAATTAATATGAATAGATTATTAAAAATGTACCAATAAAATAAAATGAATTACTTTAAATTTTCGACTAGTTTCGGGTTTGTTTCAAGACTAGTTACAAGAGAATTAAACAAATAATTTATTTAAATTTTTATGATCATACAATAATTTTTAATAAAAGAAAAAATAATATAATATAAATTGTTTTTCATTCTGTTACTTTACGAGTGTTCATAGAAAATTCCATCGCGAAATCAAATACTTCATTATTTCGTTTTATTTTTTTTATATAAATATATATATATATAATGTATATAAATATGATTCGACGAATAAACCTTACTCTAATTTGATCTCAATCAATTTATTGATTTAATTTGAACTCAATCAATCAATTTATATAAATATGACTTTTAGTTTATAATCTCTAGCTGCATTTATTATTTTCATATATACTACAATTGAGTTAAAATTGAAAAACCCTTCCTAATTTGTTGTTTTATCAATAAATATTCTTCTTATTTACACAAAGAAAAAAAGGGCTTTTAACTTACTAAATCTATTAACCGTGATTCACTTTTCAGTAATGTTAATTCGTGAAAGATTACAAAGAGCCACTGATATTATTCAATTCGATTCAGAGACAACCGTTACGGTCTATTTTTGTGTTTTGTCCGGTGATTAATTGTCGTGTTTGCAGTTTGATATTGCGGGCTCAAAATATTTGTCGCTTTTCGAAACTGCAAATATTGTGCCCTAATCGTGTTTGCTCAGTGCGCGGGAAACAGTGCAAAGCGTTTCCCATAAACTCCTTGTAAACATGGAGATAATTACGTCATTAATTGCGTTCTCTTGCAGTAAATATAAATAATCGTGATTCTTTTTAAATGGAACCCGACACTCTTAGGGATACAAAGGGTTTTTTGATAATATATACAGGGTGAACTATTTTAATTCATCCAGTGGAATATCTTGATAAATATGCATCATAAAAAAAAAATGTTTTCGAAATAAAAGTTTTGAGGGGGGCAGCCGATCCTGTGAATAAAAAAATGATGCCCCTCCCCGGAACTTTGAAATCTTAAATAGTAACCCATATTTTTTATTGCAGATTTGGATATTACACCAAAAATTATGTAGGTTTTATCCGAAGATTTTATATTTGATTAATTTCTCACTTATCCCGTGATGAAACATGTTTCAATTAACTAGATAGTACCTATTTAATCCGAAGATTTTATTTGAAATCGTGATAGATGGCGTAGTAGTCGTAAAAATGTATATAAGTTAAATCTTAACGAAAAGCGTACAGTGGCTTCTTATGAAATTTAAAAAATGTAAGAACAGTTTACTTAGAGTTTTTTTATTGTTGAGAGAGAATGCGCTGAAATTGTCGCTATTAGTTTTTTTTTATCATAAAAAAATCTATTATGAAAAATTTCTATAATAAAGGTACAATTTAAAAGTTAAAAGTTTCGTTTGTTTCATTAATTATATGCCAAAATATCGCACCGTTCTGCTTCTGGTAAAGCTGAATTCGCCTTTAAAAATTTTGAATTGCCTGCAAAAGAATGTTACGAGAAATATTTTTACAAGCCAATTGGATCTTTTGAACCATATAATAATAAATCATTTATTGACCAATTAAACAATAATATACAGTTATCAAAACGAATAAATACACAATAATACTAATATGGTCAAATGGACCTAAATCAGTTCCATTAATTCCAATTTATTGGCGATTAATAGGACTGCTCTGCCTTTAGGCCGAAACGAAAGAAATACATTTTAAATAAAATATAACCTACATACAGCTGTTACAATAAAGGTTGTGGTGGGGCAAAAAATATAATAATCACATATAGGCAAAGAATTAACTCAGGGTGTTAGTAACTGGTGATAGATTCACGAAGATGCTTAACAAACAATTTACGAAAAACCATAACACTACTTTCCGTACACACAATAGGTAATTTATTATACACTTTAGAGACCTGTATCGAGAATGTTCTTTCTGCAAAAGTTGATTTGTATTGAGGTGGTGTTAGCGAGCCTCTAAAGCGTAAGTTTAGAGTATGCACATCAGAACGAAACTTAATTTTTTCATACAGGTAAGGAGGTGTTTTACAAAGAATTAATTTATGACAAAACACACCGAAGTTCAACAGACGCCGATCACTCATATTGAGCCACTCAATTTTTTTAGTTTATGACTTATATGTTGGTACTTTCCGAAAATCAATCTCAAACAAGAATTCTGTACTAGCTGAATTTTATTAATTGTCTTTTTGTATAAGCAGAAATTGAATACAACATCACAAAAATTTAAGTGATTCACACAGTATAGTCTTAAGTTTCTGAGATAATTCTCTTACGTATTTTTTTAGGGCCAAAAAGTATTGCTTCCGTTTTGGAATTATTAATTAGTAGTGCATGATCTCTGCATTTAGTTAATATATTGGAAAGATCTAGGTTTATTTTGTCACATACTGAATTTACCTCCTTCTCCTCAAATGTGAATAACAGTTGGGTATCATCCGCAAAGAGGTGGAAGTTATTAATATTAAGACTGGAAAATATTTGTGAGGTATAAATAGAAAACAAAAGTGGCCCCAAAACTGATCCTTGAGGAACCCACTTCTAATTCCTCGGATATAATATTATTAGATTTCACCATTTAAGATCGATTTTTTAGGCAGTTTTTAAAGAAATTAATAGAAATCTGATCAAATCCAGTAAAGCACAATATAGATATTAAAGTATTATAATTTAATGCATCGAACGCCTTCGAAAAATCTAATAGTATCAGCAATGATAGAAGACCTTTGTCCTGAGAAAGAATTATTTTATCAGTAATATCTGTGAGACTAGTGAGACAGCTATAGTTCTTACGAAAACCGGACTGTGTTATTGGTAGGATGGAGTTATCAGACAAGCAGCGTTTTATTTGCGGTTCAATAGCTTTTTCCAATACTTTGGAAAGGGTACAAATTAGGCTAATGGGTCGTAGATCACTCGGATCAGAGATAGTATTTTTTTTAGGTAGGTAGGTAATGTATGATTTTTTTCCAGGCCGAGAGGAAAAATCCCTGGACAAGACAATTATTAATAATATGAGTAATGTACGGAGTAATACATGGACAACACAACTTTAGCATTTTTGCACTAATGCCATCACAACCTAGCGAAGATTCTGATAGATTATCTATGAACTTGGTTATTTCTGACACGCTAACTTCTGTAAATGGGAATTTTTCCAATAAAGGATTTAGTGAATTGCATTTATAATAGTGATCCAGATCAACGTACACAGTAGTAGATGGGATAGAGTTAATGAAATAATTGTTAATAACTACATTTACATCCAATATTACTAACTTTATTATCATTTTTGTGACAACTCTGTATGTTTAGTTGTTTCAGCTCTCTCCATAACTCTTTCGGGTTAGCAGATTTGAGACAAAATTCAAAGTAAGCTTTTTTTACTTTATTAATACTTGATGTAGTAAAATTACGCAATGATTTATAATAATCCCAGTGACTTTGATTTTTGATTTTTTTAAATTTATCCAACGCATTATTTCGAAATTTAATTATTTTTTTAATATTATAAGTAAGCCAAGGAGAATATTTTTTTGCAAATGTGGATGTTTTAATGGGTGCATGGAGATCAAATAAATCTAGTAATATTAAAGTATTCAACTTTTTCGTCAATGTTATTTAAATAATAAATAAAATCGAAGTTGCAATAATTTAGGTCGTTGTGAAGATTATTAATAATAATATCTCTGAAAGGTCTGTACGAAATAGTTACTGGATTAAGTTTTGGCTTAGAAAATCGAAAATCACATGATATTAAATAGTGGTCAGAATAGTTATGTAAACTTTGATTGTATATATACAGAGAGGTTTCTTTATCAGTATACGTTAAGGGAAGTGTATACCTGCAAAAATCGCGAGTTAAACGCACTGAACCGGTTAATGTGTGTATGTTTAGTTGACTATTTGGCATATGTGTGTTCAGTTGCGTGTTATAGGCAACTAATTACACATACATTAATGCATTTGACTCGCGTATTTTGCAGGTATAAATAGGAGAAATGTATACTGATAAATAAAGCTCTCTGTATATAATCTTATATCCTTCTACCACATATTGGTTTAGGATAAACTTTGATTGTAAGTATTTAAAGATTGCTTGCTGTTAGTTATAATTAGGTCAATAAGTGTAGATGAAGTAGGCGCTTCTCTAGTATGTTTTGAAATTATCTGTTTAAATGAAATTGTTGATATAAATAAGTCAAACAATCGTACCGAATTATTATTTATATCCAAGACGTTGATACTGAAATCACCAATGCAAAATATTTCATCAGCACATGGGATTAAATTAGTAATAGTCGCTTCAATGCTAGTCAAAAAAATATCCACATTAAAATTTTAAAGTTGACCATCTTCCCCGCAAAAGGCAGCAAATTTAATTTTTACAGGACAAGTTTCTTAGATGGTTCTAAGGGGATGCTCTTAGTACCATTAAACTTTTGTTCGGAATATTTTTTTGTACGATGCGTATTTTACACCCTAGAAACGCTATTTGTTGCGATTTAACTTTAAGAATAAAAAAAATGCTCAGATAAAACGTTTATGATTTTCAGCGTAGAATTTAAACTTAACCACCTCTCCTGGCCCCCTGGGGGGTGGCAATGAACATTTTTTTACAGTATCAAATGAAATGTCGCCCTCGAAACCATTAAACTTTTATCCGATTTTTTTTTGTACGATGCATATTTGTCGAGATATTCCACTGGATGGATTAAAATGGGACACCATGCATATATATTTAAATAGAAGTTGTTATAATAAAAATATATTTTTATTCCATACAAGTAACGGAATAATTTATAATAAAGAGAGAATATATATATATATATATATATATATATATATATATATATATATATATATATATATTTATGTTATATAAATTTACAAAATTAAATGTTATTTACAATACATATGTTATAATTTCACGAAATGGCTAATTATTATTTTCAAATTTAGAATAATTTGCATTATATGAATTTGTTATTATAAATTACTGATGGGCAAAATCGATTATTTCGTATTCGAATTTTATTGCTACTTTAAAATCTTTTTTTTATATATATATATATATATAATTATGTACTGCTAAATATGGAAATAATTTATTAATTATTTTCAAATCATTTTTATTTAATATGTACTGCACTTCAAGTTATCTGCGTAAAAAAGTAATAGTCCGTATTAGAAATAAAGCATTATTATTATTAAATAAACTATTTACAGCATTACGTATGCATATGTAGTTGTTTTAATATACATTTGATTTAAAATACTTACGTAACGTAAGTCAAAATGTCACAGAGCTAAAGGTGGAAATAATTTATTAATTATTTTCAAATTATTTAATTTATTTAATTTAATCTGAATATTTTAAATAAATTGTTGATAACATTTACTAAAATAAATATCTGTGTGATATTTATGCATTTGCTAATAATAATTCCAATGGAGATATTTATAAAACTTGTTAAAAAATATTTTTTAATTGTTTTCTGAAAATAGTAATAAATAGATCCTTATGAAGATGGATTTAACAATTGTAGTTTATAATGAACTATACGAGAAGCTAGATTTTAATAAATTTTAAAATACATTCACAGAAGAGAAAACATACTCCTTCCTCTTTGACATGTTGTTTGGAAATGTATCATAATTTAATTAATCTGAGTGATTTAATTTAAACTTTATTCAATTAAACATGTTTCATGAATTGATAAGAAACTATCGAAATCAAAAAACATTTTAACACAATTATAATCATAATAAATCGCCACTTGTCCCTATAGAATTTCAAGAATAATAAAACAAATAAGAGATAAAATTTGCAAAATAATAAAATATTTTTCCAAAGTCCAAATTGTTAAGATTTGAATAAAATCAAAAATCAGATTTGGAGCTTTAAAAATCATAAGGAAAACTCTCACAAAAGATCATCAAACACTTATAACTGATAAATCAAAGTAAATAAAAATGTATAGGCGGAAAGACCAACGGTCGATAGCCAATTGGCAGAAGAATTTATTTTTATGTTAGTTATTTATTGTATTCATTTATTAATATTACTTTGTTAAAAATAATCTGCCAATAAAGATTTATATATATATATAAATGTATCAAGAAGGCAGAAAGATCTCAGGACGATAGCTATTTGACAAACGAACTGATACAACGGCAAATATCTCTTGTGTAATTCAATATCCGGCGTGGGTATTTGCCCTAGACCAGAAGTAGTTGTTTCAATAGATATTTGTATTTTCGGTGTGCTTACTTCGTAAATCTTTAATTGCAGATCAACTAGAAAATAAATAATTAATTTCTTATTATTTTATTTTAATTCAATTCAAACTGAAATATGGGACATTTCAGCCATCTTTATAATAACTGATATATTGTAAATCCGTATTATCCACTATTAATGTCCTATCAATAAAGATATTTGGGGCTATTCCGTATGGGAAATGTTAAATTTAGCGTATACGTTATTAAAAAACTTCACATTCTATGTAATGTATATCTATTATAAAAGCTGCTTAGATTGTGATGATAAAAATTAACGTACACGTGAAACTTAACTTTTTCCTTACAGAATAGCGCTGACCTATATCTATATCTTATATAACTAGAAATATTTAAGTAAAGGTGTCTGATTTTTCGTTGTTCATATGAAAAATATTAAATATATAAAATTTAGGGCAGAAAGACCTCTGGTCGATAGCCCAGGCAGACTAACATCTACATGTATTGTTATTATTTATATTGTTATATTGTTAAAAATTATCTATATAGTCTGAATAAATAATAATCAGTTTATTGTCCAACAGGAAACATTTCCCAATTACAAGACAAATACAAAAACATAGCCTAGTATACAGGTATATAAAGATATATATATATATATATATATATATATAAAATTTAATATGCTACACATCTTACTTAAATATTTATTTTCTAGAATTTTTGTTGTTATTACTAAGCGATAAAACGCGCGCATCATTCGCGTCTCCTACTCAATTATCACAGTTTTATCATTTACAACGGAGATTGCAGCTGCTGGGACGGTACGTTTAATTAATTTAATTTAACACCTATACACCTACGAGGAATAGATCCCGAAACAAGTGTCTGCAGATGACCTTATACTACGTAACGTTTTTTTTTTTGCATTAAATATTCTCGAATCAAAAATTGAAGCATTATGCAATATTTTATTGATGTGCAACAGCAGGTGTACATTATGTAATTCAATGTCTGGCGGGGTATATACTCGAAAATTGGTTGTTTTAATGTATATTTGTTTTAAAGTACTTTTCAGTCAAAAAGTCACAGTAGCTAATGAGAGAATATTTTACTAATTCATATTCTTTTTATTTAGTTATTTATATATATATATAAGATTGTTATATATATAAATAACTAAATAAAAATAATTTGGAATAATAAATTATTCCCTTTTTAGACACTGTGACTTTTTAACTTGCGTTACGTAAGTTCTTTTTATTTAGTTTTATATATATATATATATATATATATATATACATATATATATAAATAACTAAATAAAAACTATTTGAAATAATAAATTACTCCCTCTTTAACTACTGTAACTTTTTGACTAACAAATATTAACAATTAATTTTACAAGAACATATCAATAACTGATTAAGTATATCACACAAAATTTAATTAATTGTTAAATATCTATTGACCATAGGTCTTCCTGCCTTGTTTATTTATATATATATTTACATCTTTATTCCTTACAAGTGTGGTTTGACAAATATTTTTTTGACATTTTTAACAATTTATGTAAATTTTAAGCAAATGTTCTTGTAGGAACTAGCTATCGGCCGGAAGCCTTTCAGCACAGTCAAACATATATTTTGTCTGTGCTTTCAGCCAACTTATTTATTTATTTTTACGGAATCGCCATTTTACAATATACTAATAAATTCATTTATTAGTATATTGTAAAATTTGTGATATCGTTTACAAAAAAAACTAATAAAAAAATTCAAAATCTAATTGGTGCATTGAATCCCAAAATAGTTTAATAAAATCTTGTTAATATTAAGACAATTTTTATTTAATTTAAATAACTGTGATTAAGTGAATGAATACTCTTTTCTATTGTTATCAGTACTATTACTTTCCCCCAATCCATAAACATACGGTAAAATAAGAAATATATTTTTGTTTTTTTTTATTAATTTTTAATATAGCAAAGTATGCGCAATGGATAATTTTTAAAAAAATAATTATTAATTTATATATATAAAGAATCTTTATTGTCAGTACAATATACATATAAATGTGAAAGAAATTAACAATAAATATTATTATTTTATTTACCGACAATCGGCTATCGGCCAACAGCCTTTCTGCCAAAGTTCGCGCATTTTATGGGTGTGTCTTATTGCTCATTATTCAATCTTAAAACCCCATTATTCAATCTTTTCTGTGAAGCTTGTAATCTCGATAGAACCGCAAACGCGCCCAAAACGGTCAATCGGCAGGCCTCGCTTTAAGGGTGCAGTTTAGAAGAAAGAGATATCTATACAAATATGGGCAATCACTAATTTGAGTTAGATTGTTGTTGTGATCAATGAACAATATTGTATTATATATTAAAATAATCTTAAAATAAGCAGGAATTTCATCAGATAAATTAAAAATTATTTTAATGTTTAGTTTCTGTGAAAAATAATTATGAAAAACAATGAAAATTGATCAAATTGATAGCAAATTTTAAATTAAATTTTTGCTAATAAAAACTTGTGCAATGAAAATTTAAAGGATTTCACTAAATTCTACATTCAAACAACTTAGCAGACATGACCTATTAATTTCATTATATCTTACAATTTTCTTTTCTAACTTAAATTAGTAAATTTACGTAATACACGAAAATTAACGATTTTTTTATTTAGACTGATACTTTATACTTGGTAGATAAAAAATGAAAATCCACATTCATATTATGAAATCTAAACGAATGGCTCTCTTTTCAAACGATTATTTCCATTTTACTATATAGCTATCTCTTTCCACTAAACCGCAACCTTAAGGAAAGTGATGAATTGGAATAGGGTTTGTGAAGGATTTTTGAATTTAGGAATTATATTATCGCCTCTGGGGATGCAAAGTTGGGAGAGAATTGTGAAATTAGATTGTTTTCTGGAGAATTTTAATTTAAATCAAGCAACATACACACGTAATAACATATAATTTAATTCTCTCTCTAGAGATTGGATTATTAAACTAATCGTGAATTTACTATTAATTTTAAATTGTTTAATAACCCAACCTCAACAGATTTTGGTTTGCTTTATTACATGACAATTTTCTGAATTTTAAATGACCAATTATTAAATATTAGAAATATTAAGAAACCTCACCATCCAATACGGGTAAAAGAGGATAAGATTAAGAAAGAAAGAAATATTAAGAGAAAATTAAATTGAAAGTTATTATAAAGAGTGAATAATTAATTAATAATTTTCAAATTCTTTTTATTTAATTTAATTTGTTTTTATTTATATCTTATTTGCAGATTTTCAAACATTTATTTATATTTATTATTTAAAAAATGTAATAATTACTATTTTCTCTTAAATAAAGTATAAAAAGAAAAATTATATTAATATAAATCATTTTGTACACAATACAAAATAAGAACTTCCTCTTTTATATTGCCTCTTTATACATAATAATACATAAAAGGTCGATAGCCAGTTTGTGAATTTTGCTTTATTGTAACAGACAGTATTATAACATATTAAAATGTAAACACACACCTCATTGTACAAAATTCATAAATAATACATATATATAATACATAAAAATGGGTAATAACTCTTGAAAATGGGCTAATGACCCGAAATTAGTCGAGAATTTAAAGATGTTAAAATCAAATCTGTGTTTTATTTGTTTTATTGGTTGATTTCATATTTATTATAAACAATAATTTATTAATTTCATAATCTAAAAATCTACCAATATTTTTTTTTATACAACACAAGTGGATTTGAAATTTAAGCATGGTATCCATTCCATAGTATAAATATTTTTTTCTATTATTATTATTAATATATAATTTATAAATATTTGAAAAATTGAAAATTAATAATTCTCTAAAATGTGGTGTGGAAAGGCAGATTTATTAGAATCAAGATTTCTAATGTGGTATACATATTCCAGTTGCGGTTTAGACGAAAGAGATAAATTTGGTTTTGATTAAAAAAAACTCGCTCAGTCGTGAACAGCATTAAAATAGTTTGTAAATTTTTAAAGGTATTTTTTTGTTGTTTTGTTATTTTTTGTATTCCGCTTCATCTCGTCTCTTTTTTATTAGTTAATAATTAGTGATAAAAATTAGGAACAAAAATTGTATCCGAATATCTCATATTTGTATTTCCCATCAATCAAATATTCTATACACAAAAAAAATGTCAACGCTAACAAAACAAAAATATTCATTTTGGTATTAAACACACTACATGTGCACCAAGTTTAAGTTAGATTCGTCCTGGATTTTTTTTTATATCTTTTCTGTAATGGGAAATTACTTAAATGTAAAAAAAGGTTTTCGATCTCGATACTTTGTTTCACTCGGTCTTCTTCTAGCTATATAAATATTGGCAATCACTAATTCGAGTTAGATTGCTGTTGCGATCAACGAACAATATTGTATTATACATTAAAGTAATCTTAAAATAAGCAGGAATTTCATCAGATGAATTAAAAATTATTTTAATATTTAGTTTGTTTGAAAAACAATGAAAATTGATGAAATTTATAGCAAATTTCAAATTATATTTTTGCTAATAAAAACTTGTGCAATGAAAATTTCAAGGATTTCACTAAATTCTGCATTCAAATAACTTAGCAGACATGACCTATTAATTTCATTACATCTTACAATTTTCTTTTCTAACTTGAACTAGTAAATTGCACGAAAATTAACGATTTTTTTATTTAGACTGATACTTTATGCTTGGTAGATAAAAAAATGTA
This sequence comes from Philonthus spinipes, assembly GCA_963082785.1. Classification (NCBI taxonomy): domain Eukaryota; kingdom Metazoa; phylum Arthropoda; class Insecta; order Coleoptera; family Staphylinidae; genus Philonthus; species Philonthus spinipes. The sequence continues at coordinate 16,747,963 of OY720308.1, forward strand.
AATATTAATTATGAAATCCAAAAGAATTGATCTCTTTTAATCGATTATTTCCATTTGTATTTGCCATTTGTAATGGTGGTTGAACATTTTATTAAGGTTGCGGTTTAGTGGAAAGAGATAGCTATATAGTAAAATGGAAATAATCGTTTGAAAATAGAGCTATTCTTTTGTATTTCATAATATGAATGTGTATTTACATTTTTTATCTACCAAGTATAAAGTATCAGTCTAAATAAAAAATAAATCGTTAATTTTCGTGTATTACGTCAATTTACTAGTTTAAGTGAGAAAAGAAAATTGTAAGATATAATGATATTAATACGTAGGTTATGTCTGCTAAGTTATTTGAATGCAGAATTTAGTGAAATCCTTTAAATTTTCATTGCACAAGTTTTTATTAGCAAAAATTTAATTTAAAATTTGCTATAAATTTGATCAATTTTCATTGTTTTTCATAATTATTTTTCACAGAAACTAAACATTAAAATAATTTTTAATTTATCTGGTGAAATTCCTGTTTATTTTAAGATTATTTTAATGTATAATACAATATTGTTTATTGATCACAACGACAATCTAACTCAAATTAGTGATTGCCCATATTTGTATAGCTATCTCTTTCTTCTAAACCGCACCCTTAAATTAATTCATTTTAATTAAAAATAAAAAAACTTACATCTCAAATAAACTCCCATTAAATCCATCTCAATCTACCAACAATCTTGAACCAATTAGTAGATTTAGTGTAATGTTTACATAGTTGTGTAAGCAATCCATAAATAAGTTTTGTTATAATTAAATTTATTTTATTTTGAATATATAAAATTATATTTTACTATATAGCTATCTCTTTCTGCTAAATCGCAACGTAATAAATATATTTCTTTTTTAATAGTGTAAGAACTAAACGCACTCTACTTCTTGATATTGTTTTTTTTTATATAATAACTTTATTTTCTAGACATGTTTTAGCTATGTAACCATCAAATGTTGAAATTACTACCAGATTTGCCTATGTATATCCCTTGACAATCTGCGCTGGTCAATTTATAAATTCCCGATTTATTAGCGCGAATGACCAAGATGTCATTTCCAATTAACTATCTTCCCGATTTATTAAATTTGTATTACTCGTTGTTTAATTTAGCACTAATGAACTGTTTGGGATTGATAAATAAATATTTTGATGCGTATTATTTTTATTTTGTATTTTGTCGTAATTTGTGATTGGTAATTTGCCTTTTTTTATACATATGTTTTGTAATCTTTTTAGAGCGTCACACTTTTCTTATAAAATTTTTAATATGTAATTATAATTGTAATTTGGAAATGGAGATTCCGTTAATAAAGTAAATTGAAATTGAAATAATGTTATTCAATCCAAAATGTTTTAAAATAGATTTAAATGATATTTAATTGACGCGAACAAGGTTGCGCTTCGAATACATTTACGAAATTTCAATGAAAGCGGCAATTTAAAATGCAGATAAAATTTCGTGAATGAGCACTTATCGGGAATCGATTATGATTACATTTTGAAGAAACATTGTAAAAGTGATAATTTGCTCTTTTGGAGAACTTAAAAAAAAAAAACATATAATTCAAACTCCGTGGGGGTTTTTGTACTACTAAAATAATAATAATAATAATAATGTTTATTAACGGTATACACCCCTACACCACCATTATGGTAGATGGGGATTTTAGATTATATATATATATATATATTAACGGTATATCACCATTTCGTAAATACAAAAGATAATTGTATAACAAACAAAAAAATAATATATAGTATTAAAAACATATACAATAAAACAATAAAATGTAACGATAGAAGACAAATTACTACATTTCACTTGTGTATTAAATAAATGTTTATTCAGTGCTCGTTTGAATGTTATAATTGATCCGCCAAATAAGTCAAACCAAGGATAATTGAAGTAGTCATTTGCAAGTGTCATTAGTCGGGAAACAGAATTGTTTAAGAATACATTTGCTCTGTGTAAGTCAACATGGAACAATCTATGAGTTCTTGTATGTTTGTTGGAAACATTTAGCGTTAAACAATCGAGTAATGAAGCAGATTCTAAAGAACCGTTTAAAATAGTATAAAGAGTGCACAAATCAGTAATCGTCCTGCGGTCTTTAAGTTCTAAAAGATTGAGATCTGACAAAATATTATTATAGCGACCACGACAATGTAGAATTCCTTTGCGATATTCCATGCATCGCAAAAATTTTCTTTGTATGGATTCGATGTTTGCGGAAGCGTAGGGAGATCAAATAGTTGATGACTTCTTACGAGAGAGCAATACAGTATTCTTATACAATCAATATCAAGATCCTTGCCAATATTCCAAACAAAGCCCCAACACCGCAATGCCTTAAGACATGTTATTTCGGTACGAGTATTAAATGGCAGGTTATTATCAAAAACTACGTCCAAATCCTTAAACGTTTCCACTTTTTGAAGAGTAGTAACCCCAATTGAATATATATGGTCTATCTGACTCTTTGAGTTCATCGAGGTAGCTCATAGCGTAACACTTGTTTACATTCAACAGTAGATCATTCTTAGTACACCAATCGTCAATTCTTTTAAGGTAATCCTGATTTTTTTGGCAATCGTTATGGTTTTGCACAATTCTGAAAATTTTGAAATCATCCTCATATAAAAGAAAATTGCAATTTTTAATACTGTGTTGGATATCATTAATAAACAAATTGAATAATATGGGACCACAGTGGGATCCTTGAGGAACACCAGAAGTAACAGATATAGGATCTGAAATGACGTTTCCGATACGGACGTATTGCACCCTGTCAGACAAAAAGGAGGCTAACCATATCAATGTGTTATTTTGAAGGCCAAGGCAACACAACTTCTTTAATAATAGGTTACAATCGATTTTGTAGAATGCTTTAGAAAAATCAGTGTAGATTGTGTCTACCTGACTCGACACAAACTGCCTATACTCTAATAAATTTGATCGGCCAGGTATGAAACCATGTTGACTATCAGAAATAGTTTTACGTGCAAACCATTGCAATTGATTAGCCTCCAACTTATCTAATATTTTAGAAATAACATATTGAATGGGGATTCTACGGTAAATATCTTTATTTTTCTTACACAATAAATAAAATTTTGTTCCTTCTTTGTAAGACGCAATTAGCCATAGTAGGTCTTTCAATTTTAAATAATGTGTTTTTTTATATTTAATAGAGGTGATATATACGCCTGAATTATCCAGTATTGGTTATTATCAGTGGCGTAGGGGGTGGTTAGGGGATTATAAGCCAGCCCGAAAAATCCACAAAACCCCAAGCCATCCCTATTTAATTTTAATGACGGATTAAAAAAAAAACAATAACGTTTTAGCAACACTGTAAAAGGTCATAATCAACCAATATTTTACATTTTTTGTTATATATATATAATCTAAAATCCCCAACTACCATAATGGTGGTGTAGGGGTGACATTTTTTGTTTTAATAATAATAATACATTTTGTAACATTAAGTATGAATTGATTATTAAAAATATATAAATAAAATAAATACAGATTAAATTAAATAACTTTAAATTCTCAACTAGTTTCGGGTTAGACCATTTTTAAGAAAATTTTAAATTTAATTAATTTTATTATTTTTATATTTAATGAATTAAAACAGAAACTAAATGATTTTTTAATAACTCAAAACTAGTTGATTTTCCGCGGAAAATCGACCAAATCTAATTCATTTAGAGGAAAGAGATGGCTATATAAATATTAGCAATCACTAATTCGAGTTAGATTGCAGTTGTGATCAATGAACAATATTACAGTATTATACATTAAAGTAATCTTAAAATAAGCAGTAATTTCATCAGATGAATTAAAAATTATTCTAATATTTAGTTTGTGTGAAAAACAATTAAAATTCATCAAATTTATAGCAAATTTCAAATTATATTTTTGTTAATAAAAACTTGTGCAATGAAAATTTCAAAGGTTTCACTAAATTCTACATTCAAGTAAATTAGCATACATATCCTATTAATTTCATTATATATTAGAATTTTCTTTTCTAACTTGAACTAGTAAATTGACGTAATACACGAAAATTAACGATTTATTTTTTATTTAGACTGATACTTTATACTTGGTAGATCAAAAATGTAAATACATATTTATATTATTAAATCCAAAAGAATGGCTCTTTTTTCAAACGATTATTTCCATTTTACTATATAGCTATCTCTTTCTACTAAACCACAACCTTAAAAGGTTTTTTGAAATGGAGTTAGATAGAATCCATATCTAACTCTATCAAAAAAAAACACCTTCCATTTCAAAAAACCTTTTAAATATCCTTTACCAATATTTATCCTTCGATTAATTAAATATAAAAGACAGTTACATTATGGCTTTTCACAAATCGACGACAGAAGACATAGACAAGAATTTAATAGAATTAACAAAGACATTGACACTTTCATCAAATCGACGACAGAAGACATAGACAAGAATTTAATAGAATTAACAAAGACATTGACACTTTCATCGCGTAATATAAATGTGATCTTTGGATAAATTCCTGTGAACGCATAAACGAAATGCATGGAAAGCAATACTGGTATAAAATAAAAAAAAGTTAAGTAAATATCACAATAAATAGAAGACTTAATTTCATGTGGCATACGAGAATAAACGAGAAATCGTCAATATATTCAATGACAGGCAATTTATTAATGACTTAATTAAATCAATGGAGGCTATTCTGTAAAGGAAATGTTAATTTTAATGTATACGTTATTTTTTATCATCACAGTCTAAGCAGCTCTTTCAATAGATATGTGTATACATAGAATATGAATTTTTTTAATAACGTATGCGTTATACTTAACATTTTCCGTACAAAATAGCCCCGAATATCATATCCATTACGTTTAACAAATCCTAAAAGTTGATATGCTTCAGATACAATTTTATTAATATGAGTGGAGAAAGATAAAGTTGTATTAAATGTAATACCTAAGTCTTTTATGCATGTCACACGTGATAAAGGTACACCCAACATCAACAAACAACATCTCAAATTAAGTGTAAGTTTATTAACTAAACACGTGCCAAAATGATCTGAATCTTCTTGAAGAAGTTTCGCGTCTTCTATTGAGTGAACCTTCATGAATATTTTTATATCATCGGCAAACATTTAACATTTTTGAAACAATCAGGAGCAACGTTTATAAAAGCATTAAACAACAAGGGCCCCAAGTGCGATCCCTGTGGAACACCTGAACTAACATTGATTGCGCGCGACTTACAATTGCCGATGCGAATGTACTGAGTTCTGCACGACAAATACGAATAAAACCATTGCACTAGTGTACCTCCAAAAACCAAAACAACGTAGTTTTTCGATTAAAAGTTGATTGACAGTATCGAATACTTTCGAGAAGTCAGTGTAGACAGAATCTACCTGATTTTTTTTTTCAAATGCGTCAATAATATAAGATTCGTAAATTAGGAGATAACCTCGACACCCAATACGGGTAAAGGAGGATAAGATTAAGGAAGAAAGAAATTAGGAGATTAGTAGATGTTGACTTTCCAGTTCTGAATCCATGCAGATACATGGAAATTGATGGTTGTAAAATTGGAGTCAATTAATTTCAGTTTTTCAAATAATTTAGGAATCGCAGCTAGTAGAGATATTGCTCTATAATTATGAACTACATTTTTATCACCTGATTTATGGATTGGACGAATGAAAGCACTCTTCAAACAATCTGGGAAAATCCCTGATTTAAGAGATTCATTAAATAATTATTATTTAATATAATTCAAACATTATTTTAAATTTTAAGCATCGAAATTCTGAACACTTATTATGAGAGTTCATAACTCTCATAATAAGCTTAGCATTTTTTTTAAATTCCTCTCTCGCCAATTAATTACAATTAAAATGAAAATTTGAACAAAAACAGAAACATTATCAATTCTCCAATTATAGTATTGATTTGATTTTAAGCTGAATATCTAAAAAGGAATAATTACGCAGTTTATATACAAACATTACCGCGATCTAGATTGGAAATGAGAATGAAAGACACAATGCAATAAATCTGAAGTGAATTTACGTAATTTGTGCATACCTATTCCAGTATACTTATAAGCGCACAAGGTACACTTATAAAAGCCTGAATGTCCGATTCGAAGAAAACATTCAGTAAGGTAAATAGAAAAGAGTATTAATTTTATTTAATATTCAGTAAGGTGTTGAGAGTTGGACATTCTGAAGACAACAAATAATATTGAGTTTTTTTTTTAATTGTTCGCAAATTAATTGAACATTTTATTGAAGGCTTTTAAAAATTAAAAGGTAATATCATGGATCGGTAATTATTCGTTTTTATACTCAATTATAATGTAATTACAAACACTTTTTATTCCTTACTTCACATTTATCATAATATAAGGTATCCAGAAAAAGTGTGACAATCAAGTGGAGTGCTTCATTGTTTAATTTCGAGTAGACATTTTAAGTTAAAAAATTGTATTTTTAGGTAATTTTTTTATTTATGAATGTCTAATTCAAAGAAAACCTGATTACTGATCATTGAGGCTTCTACTTCGTTATACATTGTGTAAGATTTTAGTTTTATAATGACAAGTGTAAATTGTTGAAACTATAGTCATATAGAATTCTGTTATACAAACAAAATTAAAAAAGTGTTTTATTATAATCAAAGAAAATCTTCAGGGATGTGTTGAGAGTTGGAAATATAAGGCAGTGTCATCACCAAACTATGCAGGGTATCTAAATAGGTTAATATAATTGAAATTAAGATGTTATATAGAAGGGGCGAGAGCAATGAACTTTAAAGTTTATGTAAATTCTCTTGAGTTATAAATTAAAACAAAATATTTGAAAATAATTAATAAATTATTTCCACATTTAGCTCTGTAACATTTTGTGTTACGTAACGTAATTGCTTTAAACAAAAGTACAATAAAATAACTAATTCCTGGGCAAATACCCCGCCGGACATTAAATTACATAATGTACACCTGCTGTTGCATATCAATAAAATATTGCATCATGCAACAATTTTTTGATACGAGTAAAATGTAAAGAACAAAAATAACGTTACTTAATATAAGGCCACCTGAAGACAAGTGTTTCCGGATCTATTCCTCGTCGGCACAACTCTGCTTTACATAATTTAAACATCTTAAATTAAATCAACCATATTCAGTCAAATTAAATCAATTATATTAAATCTGAAGGTGAAAACACTTTTCTTGTGTCACGCAATTTGATTTTTTTATCATTTGATAATCGGGCCTATTCCGTATAGCAAATCGTAAGTGTAACGTTTACGTTATTAATTTAATTTATATTCTATGCATATATAAATATATATCTATTAAAAAAAAACTATTGGGAAATATCACTCCAGAATGTTCTACAGAGCGTGTATCATCGAAAATCCCGGAAAGTTCGAGAAACCGAGAAACAAACACGCTATATAAGCGCGCGCGCTATATATATATATATATATATATATATGGATGGTATATATATATATACTATATTGGTTTACTTATTTCCTAGTTTGTTTAAACCCGATTTCGTAACACTATTAAATATAAATATACAATTAATGTTTAATCATTTATTATTATATATTATCATATAACCCTTATACCCTTTCGAGTGTGGGGTCATTTATTATTATAAATATACAAATTTACATTTTAGATAATGGAGAGACACAAAATAGAAGAAATCCTTATACAAATCGGCAACAAACAATTAGGAAGTGTGAATGAAATAATCTTCAAATCAAATGTATTCGAAGGAGAAGGTTATCTTGGAGTCGTCGAAGCAGCCGAAATAAAAGGAAGCAACGGTACTTTGGACGTAGTAGCGAAAAGTGCAAACTTACCGAAAGAAATCACCGACAATATCCCTTTAGCACAATGCACAAACACTGAAGTTGTTTTTTTCGACGTGATAATCCCTGCTTTTGAAAAACTCCATTTTAATTATCAATGCGCAGATTTATCAATACCAGCTCCAAAATCGTTTTACGCCAACAAGGGTTTAATAGTAATGGAAAATTTGAAGAGTCAAGGGTTTGCCATTTTGGATAAACTCAAACCAATGGACGAAGCTCACGTGGAAGCTTCTCTGAGAGCGTACGCAAATTTCCACGCGTATTCTTTGGTTTTCAAGCAGGAATTTAAGGAAGAGTTTGCCGCGTTTTCCGAAGTTTTAGGGGATAATATTAAGAATTGGATGGTCATGGGGAAGATGATGGATTCTTGTATTAAGAACTTGGAATATATAAAAGGAATGGTGGATGCGAGTATGAGGGGGAAATTAAACGAGTTTATTAGTGGAGCTAGAGCATTTATATTGGAACATGATTTTGCCAGCGATGAGTATTCAGTTGTTTCGCACGCGGATTGCTGGTGTAATAATATCATGTTTAATTATGAGGTAAGATTAGAAATGTTGCTAAAATCGAATATAAATTATTTTCATATAGAGTGTATCATAAGAAAAAAAAACGGCAACGGATTACAGTTTACAGGATTTATTAGTTTCCACTAATAAATCCTGTAAACTCGACTGGAGGTCTTTCTGCAATCTATTGTTACGAAAGTGAAAGAATAAACTGGAAATATCACTCCAGAATGTTCTACAGAGCGCGCGTCATCGAAAGTTCCGGGAAGTTCGAAAAACAAGCACGCTATATAAGCGCGCGCTAGCGGCGCTGCGATCAGTCAGTTTCAGTCAGTATTAGTTTCCACTAATAAATCCTGTAAACTCCCGCAATTTTATTAAGAAAATCCATAAGAAAGCTTGGAAATCGATTTGCAAGGATCTTTAAAACCACGAGTAGACAGCAACAGTGAAATTATTAGTGATGGGCAAGATCGACTGCTTGATCTTTCTGATCTGATCGAGCGACTCGATCGATGATCCTTGATTTTCCTTGTTTAATTTCATTGCAATTTAAATAACTGCAAATGTGTGAATCACCTTTGTTTCATTTTATTTAATCAAATTTTAATTCATCTTAAAAAAAATTACTGTATTATATTTTTTAGCAAGGAACCAATAAAATAAAATCAACTAAAATAATCGACTTCCAATTATCCCGCTGCAGCAATTTCATATGCGACTTAACACACTACATGGGAACGTGTTGTGATATTTCCGTTTGGAATAACATCGACCATTATTTGAGGATTTATCACACCGCATTGGCCGCCAGAATGGAGCGGCTCGGCGCTAAGAAAGTGATTTCGTTTGACGAAGTAATGCGGCAGTTTAGAAAGTATGCGAAGTATGGTTTGATTGTGATGTCTTTCTTCTTGAAAGTGACTTATATCAAACCGTCGGAGGCGCCGACGTATGAGGATATTGTTACGGGTAGATTTATTGAAGCGTTTTGCAAGGAATTGGAGCACGAGGGGCTTTATGTTGATAAGATGAAGTTTTTGGTTGAGTTTTATTACAAAAATAATTTGTTGTAGAAATGATAAATGTTTTACAATAAATTGTATGTAAATATAACGTAAGTATAATAATTATAAGTAAAATAAAATTAAATTATCTTTCTTTCTTAATCTTATTCTCTTTTACCCGTATTGGGTGTCGAGGTTAAAATTAAATTATAAATAATATAATTTAATTCTTTGCTCGGGTGACAATTATAAATAAGTAAAAGTATTCGAAAATATAAAATGTACAATCTGAAAAAGTTGTTATATTAATTAGTTTATAAAAATAGCTTGATGAAGATTGAGACGGAAGAATGTTGCCTGCCTGAAAAATACCTTAAAATAAACAATAATTATTGTTATATCAAATAAAACCTCAAAATATTGTCATATTTAAGTAAGTCAGTAAATCTTTTGCGAACTACTAAATAATATTCAAGAAACTAAAAATTGTGTGGATTGTAAGGTTATGTCGTCGCAACTCTCGTATAATGATAGCTGGCACGATTTTTTTTAACTTGTTAATTGTTGAGGCTTCTACTTTGTTATACATTGTAATTCAATTTTAATAACCTTAACGTGTCATTATCAAAACAAAATTTGTTTTGATAATCTTAGCTGTCAAAATAGGCGAGTTATCCGTAATTTTCCCGTAAATTTCGATATTATGTTATTGTAATTTCATGACAGTTGAAACGTTTTTTTTTTTTTCAAATGAAAATTCTGCATTTCGAGCGACTTTTGTTTAAAATATTTTTTCAAAATTGCAAAAACAAACAAGAAAATTTTACATAACCACATTTTTGGCAAGCTCGCTTATTTCGACAGCCAAGAAAAAACTTTTCAAACAAAAAACATTTAAAAACGTTTTTTCGTAACTGTTAAAATGAGCGAGACATTCGAACATAACCTTAAAGTTAATGTATAAAACATCTATATCTTGTTTGTTTGAACGGTTACTAAAAATGTGTGCAAATTAAAGAAGTAGACAATTGAATTTTCAACAAGTTTTATTTGATTTATTTTTTCTAACTGTCAAAATGCACGAGTTCGTTTGACATTCGCAGCTGTCAAAACTAAAAAATATAATTTTCTTTTTATTAATTCATGCATTTTGACAGTTAGAAAAGTTTCAACAAAAGACATCGAGAATTTCATTCTGAGCGTCTTTTGTTTGAACAAGTTTTTCCAAACTGTCAAAATGATCGAGTTATCATCGATTTTCCCTTAAATTTTGAGGTTATTTTTCATACCTCGCTTATTTTGACAACTGGACGATTTTTATCAAATGAAATTTTTTCTGAAAAAAAAAAAATACACGAATTATTACAACTACTAAATAATATTCAAGAAACTAAAAATAGTGTGGAAAAAAAATTGTAGAGCCATTGTATGGTTATGTCGGTCGCAACTCTCTTATAATGATAGCTGGAACGATTTTTTTTTTCAAATGAAACTTATAGACAATTAAATTCTCAACGAGTTTTATTTAAAAAGTTTATTCGTAACTGTCAATATGAACGCGAAAAATCAGTTTTTTTTTCAATTATCAATCAGATTCCAAGTATATTTTATTTGAAAGTTTTTCTTAGCTGTCAAAATAGGCATTTAAAAACGTTTTTTCGTAACTGTTAAAATGAGCGAGACGTTCGAACACAACCTTAAAATTAATCTATAAAACATTTGTTTGAACAGTTACTAAAAATGTGTGCAAATAAATGTAGTAGACAATTGAATTTTGAACAAGTTTTATTTGATTTTATTTCTAACTATCAAAATGCACGAGTTATTCGTTTAACATTCGCAGCTGTCAAAACTAAAAAAATATAATTTTCTTTTTATTAATACATGCATTTTGACAGTTAGAAAAGTTTCAACAAAAGACATCGAGAATTTCATTCTGAGCGTCTTTTATTTGAACAAAAGACTAAACAAATATAATTTTCTTTTTATTAATTCATGCATTTTGACAGTTAGAAAAGTTTCAACAAAAGTCATCGAGAATTTCATTCTGAGCGTCTTTTGTTTGAACAAGTTTTTCCTAACTGTCGAAATGATCGAGTTATCGTCGATTTTCCCTTAAATTTCGAGGTTATTTTTCATACCTCGCTTATTTTGACAAGTGGACGATTTTTATCAAAAGAAAATTTTGCTGAAAAAAAATACACGGATTATTAAAAAAACGATTTTCTCGCTCGTTTTGACAGCTAGGAAGAAAAGTTTCAAACAAAAGATATCGAGAATTTCATTCCGAGCGTCTTTTGTTTGAACATTTTTTTCCTAACTGTCAAAATAATCGAGTTATCGATGATTTTCCCTTAAATTTCGAGGTTATGTTTTCACAACTCGCTTATTTTGACAGCTGGACATTTTTTTTTCAAGGGAAAATTGTGCTAATTCAATTCTGAATGACTTGTTTGAAACAATTTTTCATAACTGGCAAAATAAAAAAAATAATTTTACACAACTAAAAAACAATATTTACATCTTATAAAATTCACTTATTAATAATAAATCAGGAGTAATAATAAAAAAACTCAACAATAGTATTGCTTAATTATAGAATTTGCAATATTCGCTTGACAAACATTATATTTTTCCCCCACGAAAATACTCAAATACCCCACTTTTAGGCGACTCATTCATTTTGAGAGTTAAAATACAAGTTATTTAGAAATAAAAAAAATATTTTCTCGATAGTTTTGACAGCTAGGAAGAAAAGTTTCAAACAAAAGATTGGAAAATTTCATTCGGAGCGTCTTTTTTAACAAGTTTTTCCTGTCAAAATAATCAAGTTATCGTCGATTTTCCTTTCAATTTCGAGGTTATTTCTTCATACCTCGCTTATTTTGACAGTTGGATAATTTTTCTCAAGTGAAAATTGTGCTGAAATCAAGTCTAAATGACTTGCTTGAAACAAGTTTTCCTAACTGTCAAAATACATGAATTATTTAAAAAAAAAAAACAATTTTCTCGCTCGTGCTGACAGCTGCGAAGAAAAGTTTCAAATGAAAGATATCGAGAATTTCATTCTGAGCGTCTTTTGTTTGAACAAATGTTTCCTAACTGTTAAAATAATCGAATTATCGTTGATTTTCCCTTAAATTTCGAGGTTATGTTTTCACAACTCGCTTATTTTGACAGCTGGACATTTTTTTACCAGGGGAAAATTGTGCTGAATTCAATTCTGAATGACTTGTTTGAAATATTTTTTCGTAACTTACAAAAATAAAAAAGTTAATTTTATATAACCCCACTTTTAGGCAACTCATTCATTTTGAGTTACAAAAAAACGCAGCAGGTTTTATTTGTAAGAGTTTTTCCTAACTGTCAAAATACACAAGTATTAAGAAAAAAAATTGTTTTCCTCGCTACTTTTGATAGCTGCGAAGAAAAGTTTCAAACAAAAGATATTTAGAATTTCATTCTAAGAGTCTTTTGTTTGAACAAGATTTTCCCTTACATTTCGAGGTTATATCTTCACAGCTCGTTTATTTTGACAGCTGGCCATTTTTTTTTTTCAAGTGAAAGTTGTGCTGAAAACAAATCTGAATGATTTGTTTGAAACAGTTTTTCCTAAATATCAAAATACACGAATTATTTAGAAAAAAAAACAATTTTCTCGCTCGTTTCGACAGCTGCGAAGAAAAGTTTCAAACGAAATATATCGAGAATTTCATTCCGAGCGTCTTTTGTTTGAACAAATTTTTCCTAACTGTCAAAATAATCGAATTATCGTTGATTTTTCCTTAAATTTCGAGGTTATTTTTTCACAGCTCGCTTATTTTGATAGCTGGACATTTTTTTCTCAAGGGAAAATTGTGATGAATTCAATTCTGAATGACTTGTTTGAAACAGTTTTTCCTAAATATCAAAATACACGAATTATTTAGAGCAACAAAAAAACGATTTTCTCGCTTGTTTTGACAGCTGCGAAGAAAAGTTTCAAACAAAAGATTTTCCCTTAAATTTCGAGGTTATGTTTTCACAGCTCGCTTATTTTGACAGCCGGCCAATTTTTTTTTCAAGTAAAAATTGTGCTGAAATCAAATCTGAATTATTTGTTTGAAACAGTTTTTCCTAAATATCAAAATACACGAATTATTAAAAAAACAATTTTCTCGCTCGTTTTGCCAGCTGCGAAGAAAAGTTTCAAACAAAAGATATTTAGAAAATCTTGTTCAAACAAAAGACTCTTTTGTTTGAACAAGATTTTCCCTTAAATTTCGAGGTTATGTTTTCACAGCTCGCTTATTTTGACAGCTGGACAATTTTTTTCAAGTGAAAATTATGCTGAACTCAAATCTGAATGATTTGTTTGAAACAGTTTTTCCTAAATATCAAAATACACGAATTATTTAGAAAAAAAAAACAATTTTCTCGCTCGTTTTGACAGCTGCGAAGAAAAGTTTCAAACAAAAGATTTTCCCTTAAATTTCGAGGTTATGTTTTCACAGCTCGCTTATTTTGACAGCTGGTCAATTTTTTTTTTCAAGTAAAAATTGTGCTGAAATCAAATCTGAATGATTTGTTTGAAACAGTTTTTCCTAAATATCAAAATACACGAATTATTTAGAAAAAAAAAACAATTTTCTCGCTCGTTTTGACAGCTGCTAAGAAAAGTTTCAAACAAAAGATATCGAAAATTTCATTCCGAGCGTCTTTTGTTTGAATACGTTTTTTTTTCGAAAATAATCGAGTTATCGTTGATTTTCTTTAAATTTCGAGTTTATATTTTCACAACTCGACAGCTGGATGTTTTTTTCTCAAGTAAAATTGTGTTAAATATATATATATATATATGTATATATATATATATATATATATATATATATATATATAATCTAAAATCCCCATCTACCATAATGGTGGTGTTAAATTCAATTCTGAATTCTTCTAAATACTTTTAACTTTAAAACACAACAATCTTTCTTTATTTTTATTTATTTATTTTTTTTTCATTTAATCATTTTTCACTTACTTATTAAATGTTTATTCAAAAAAATATTTGGCCGAATTCCCCGGGGAAAGTACCATGACGGACACATCATTTTTATTTCGCAAGTTACATGACACGCTGCACCATCTTGTTGAAACCACATCTCCCGGTCCTAGACTTTATCATTTCGGCGAACAGAACCAGCTCCCCGGAGCCTGTGATTTAATTCCATTTGAATTCTTTTTGTGGAGTTATTTGAAGTCGAAAGTCTAGGATAAAAATCATAGCAGGTCTTGGAAATGATAAAAAATACAGGGTGGCTTAAATTAGGAAAAGTTACACTATTTAAAGTATGTTACAGAAATTCATGAATATTGATCGTTTTTGAAACTTAAAAAAATGCATTTTTTTTTTAGTTTTTCAATTATCCGACACCTGAAGGACGAGGATTCAAGAAGATTTTTTTTCCAATTTTTGTATTTATTTTAAAAGATTAGAAAAATAACGTCACTTTGTCATTTTTTAAACTGTATAAAATGGCGTTTTTATTTTTTTATTCAATTGTTTCATCTCCAAATTAATATTTTTAAGATTTCAAATGTTTATTTAAAACACCCGGGGCTCAGGTCTGTAAGAAAAGCATACCTTGCTGTTTTATACTGGCCAGCATGTTCACCGGACATTCTCTTCTTGAGGAAAAAAATATGTAGTTAGGAAAAAAAATAGGTATAAAATACAGGGGATGGGCTGCTCCCTTACCCTAATGTAGTTGCGCCCATATACGCAAACCTAAATCACGGATTTAATATTTTAACAAAAGAAAAGGAATACAAAACTGTGTTGTCTATTTAATTTAAATTTTCATATATTATTTTTTTTTGGGGGGGGGGGTGCCCCCCTTAAAAAAATATAATTAATATATATATTTTATCGTTTGTTAATAATTTTGATAATTAAAATATTTCTTATGTAAGAATAGTAATATTTTGTTACGAATTGTTTTTTTTTTCTCTCTCTTAAAAGCAGCAACCGTGATATTACATTTTTGCTCTCTTCTCTTTTGAAACATGATATTACTTTTTTGCTCTCTTCTCCTTTATAACGTGACATAACTTTTACGTAACAAACCGCAGGTAATTTAAGCAAAAATAATTATACGAGACTAACATTAGATTGATTTTTTTTTAATCAACAAAGCAATTATTATCTATTTAATGATAATACCGCAAACAACTCGTTCCGAATTATCTAAGAACACACATAATGCATGTTTGTGCTGTTGGACCGTAAATTAAACGCACACGCAATGATAATCATTATATCAAATTTAAAGCTTGAAGGTTACATTCCGCGCTGCTGTTTAATACAGTCCAATCCAACCGCAGAGATGGCAACATGCGAAGAGCATATTTTAACAGTTGCCGAGAATTTCGGTATAGAAAATCCGAGAATCGAGGCTCGGACGATGACGGAAAAGGGGGATAATTACATGGGGGAGTTGAGTTTTTTGAAGATATCAGGGGGGGATGATAAGATTGATTTGGTGTACAAGGCGGCGTCGAAAAGTGCGAATGTGCGGGAGAAGGCTTTCATGGCTTCCCATGATGTTGGGGTTTCAGGAGGAGAAGGGGGTTTTGGATAAGTTTGACAAGATCGCGAAGTGCTATGCCGCGAGTGATGAAAATTTACGCGAGTATTTGATTTTTGAAAATTTGAACACTTCCGGGTATACAATGTGGAACAGGAAGGTGCCCATGAATAAAGAGCATGTTGTTGCCGTGTTTAAGGCTTACGCGAAATTCCACGCGACAGCGGCTAGTTTGATTATTCAACAGCCTGAGCGTTTTGGAAAAGTACTTGCGAAAAGAAATGATGTTTTGAAAAATTACACAGACGACGAAAGCAAGCTCGCCGGTTTTGATGTTATGACTGAAAAAATTAAAAATCACTACAAAGAAGCCTTCACGGACAGCGAGTTGATTGAACGTTTTTCAAAATTATGCGAGAACACGCGAGAAATTGTGAAAAACCTAAGCAACTTGAATTCAGAAAAAAATATTTTACTTCACGGAGATTGCTGGTGTAATAACATACTCTTCAAATACTCGGTTAGTTAATTCATTTTAAAGCATCCCAACCTTCATATCTAATAAAATCGCAATCATTTCAGGACCCCGATAAAATCCAACCGGATGACATCAAATTAATCGACTGGCAGATGATTCGAATAGGACCCGCCGTTTGCGACCTTTCCTCATTCCTCTTCACTTGCGGTTCCAAACACATTTTCGAAGATTTGGACGAGCTGCTGGAAATTTACCATCAAACATTTGTGACGCATTGTAAAAATTTGGGCACCGACACTACGGTATCTTTGGAGGATCTAAAAGAAGATTGGATTAAGTACGCGAATTACGGATTGATTGTCGGGTTCATTTTAATTAAAGTAATGGTTTCCGATAGCGACGAGGCCCCCGATTTCTCAAAATCTGCAGATTCTGGCGGTGAAATTATCGATGCTTTTAATTATGAAAGTAAACACGATGCTGAATATTATTCGAGATTAGGGGATGTTATTATACATTGTTACAATAGAGGGGTTATTTAGTTGACTGCACTAATTTCAATTAGATAAAGTTTGTTCACAATCAACAATTACATAGTCAGGTAATAACAGATTAAAATATTGGGTAATTCCAAAACTCCTAATTATTGTTGATGGAAGATGTAATAATAATCTTTATTTATTTAGCACCTTACTATGTTATCATGTGTTTTCTTATTTTTTTTTACAGCTTTGCATATCTCCAAGCTCACTGAGATTTAGATTAAGTTCCTTATTGCTTGATTACAACATTTTAAAATTGTTACTATCAATTAATAATTACATAAAATACTGTAAACGGTTCTTCACTGGATGTTTATTTGTACCAAATATACATTTCGATCAAAAAGTGATCATTATCAATAATAAATATATAGTAAAGAAAAGTTTACAATGTTTTATTTAATCAAATCATCTTAACATAATTTGCCGATAAATTATCGATTAAATGATTATGTTAAACAATTTTTCAATTCCCATACATTGTTTGTTGTTCATAATTGATTTTTTTACGTTTGTCAAATCTTTGGGAAATTGCTACCCGTTTGTCCTATGTACACTCATTTGCAAAATAAAATATCAGGGCAATAAAACACGGATTGGTAATGAAAGGTGTAGTTTGTTTCATTCACGAGTTGAGCAGCAATTAGGCCTGCATTATTTGCATGTTACCTGCCCTGTAATAAAAAATCATTCCAAGCCGACTAGACTACACATTCAGGACAACGCCTACAGCTGTGATTGAAACATTACTCTGCCTGCTACCTATTGATCTTCATATTAAGGAAGCGGCACCTCACACTGAGAAGTAGAGAGGAAAATATAACGATGCTATATAAGACTAAATAAATAAAGGAAGTGGAAAGGCTGACAGAGGAGAGAATTAGAGCTATGGTAAAGGCTAAACCAGACAGAGGGGCACGTGCAAATCCTCATCGGGCCCCAACGTTGATAGGCACACTAGATCTGAAAACCCCTTTCATTTAACTTCAATAGTAAATTTATAATATACAAAAATGGATCAGTAGGAGAGCCCGCACAATAAATACTGATGCTCAGGAAGTAGTTGATTCTATAGATATTTGTCAAAAAATTAAAAAAAAACTTTTGTAGTTGGATTTATCGAATTTTATTAATCATTGCCAGAACATTTTCCTTCTTTAATTTCATTGTTCAATTTAAATAACTGCAAATGTGTGAATCATCTTTGTTTTATTTTATTTAATTTTAAAATATATACCATCATAGAAAGCGCCAACATTTTTTTGGGAAAAAACGTAACCGCATAAGATATCACTTAGTCACAGACAGTAAAACGGCATCAGAGGTACTAAGGAAACCTAAAGTAAGTGCACGGATGTATGAAGAGGTTAAACACAGCAGCAGAAAGAAACTCGATGATTCTGATGTGGACTAAAAGCCACAGTGAAGGAAATGCAGGCAACACCACTTAGCAAGGAAGGCATTAAGAGTATTTGATGCAGACAAGATAAAAATAGAGTTGACGCTTAGAAGTCTTATTCCTGAAATAGATTGCATGTTTCGATCGTACGCAACTGTTAAATTCAGATGTATTTTTTTTTCTAAATGACAGATTTTTGTACGATCAAAACATACAACCTATTTCAGGAACCAGAACTCTAACAAAATTAGCAAAGACATTCACCTCCAAGAAGCAGGAAGAGAGATGGAGGAAATTAACATGTAGTCAGACAAAAAACTTATCATCCCAAACTCAATCCTAGGAAGGCTAAAAAACTCCTCGGACACTCTAGACAGCACACCAGAATTTTAACCAGGTATATTACCACCTACCTCAAACTGAGAAGTAGAGAGGAACATATAACGATGTTATATAAGACTAAATAAATATATTACCGGCTATTATGGCTTTTGGAAGCACCTCCTAAGAATGGGCAAAGGGGAGGAACGACCTATATAGAGGCTACAAAGAAGAAACGAAAACAGGCATATTTTTCACGAATGCCCGGCACTGTCAAGCATAAGTAATTCCACGAGCAAGGAGAAGCTCCAAAATCGTAAAACTTCAAGAGGAGATTCGCCCACGACCTAATATTGGAAATAGCCAGGCTGACTGAATATGAAGAGATCATATGAAAATAAGGAAATGGAATTGGTGGGATTTACTCGGGAGTTGCAGCATATAACTTCCCCCGGGAGAGGGGGTGGTATGGCAGGATATCTGTAGGTCTATAAAGACATCCGGCGAGCAATTAAGGTTTAATCGAATAAAAAATGCGATCCCAACGCGAGTGGAAGACCCATAAACCCTGTTTTAAAAATGGAACGATAAGCACACTTGATTACCCGGAATGGGCCAGAGATTTAGACCCATAAACCCTATTTCAAAAATGGAACGATAAGCATACTTGATTTCCCGGAATGGCCCGGAGATTTAGGCCTCGGCCGTATCTCAAAAACACATGTATTAAAGAGGCGCCTCTTTAATAAATGTGTCTACCAAACTATTGCTAAAGAAATCAACGATCTCCCAAAACTCCATTGAATCGACTTTTATCACCTATATTTCAGCAATAAATATATTTTTGATAAAGTTTCAATAAAATATTTCACATTATTTTTGTGATATCGACATTTTTTTTTTATTATGATATATTGATATTTTTAAGTTCCAAAGAATATTTATTTATAATATTCGAAACACATTTATTAACTTTCTTTCTTTCTTAATCTTATCTTCTTTTACCCGTATTGGGTGTTGAGGTTATTTATTAACTTACACGTAGTTATTTAAATAATCACACATCTTTATTCAGAGATGGGAGGTACTACAATGGGCCAGAAGCTATAGCCTACGTGGGCGTGGCTTACTTGCTTCCCTCCCACCACTAAATCCTTACAAATAGTATTAGCAAAAGACAGCGACTATTTGACATGACTGTAAAGCTATGGTCAGAAATTTCTCAGAAAAAAATATTTTACTGTCCATAAAAGTTTTCATGAAACATTTTGAAAAAAAAAAAGAAAATGTTAATTTAAAGGAGAACATTTATTTACGAGTGTACTGTAATTTTAAAAATATAATAATAATAACAGTATTTATTTCCACACCTCACACTAAGAAGTAGAGAGGAACATATAACGATGTTATATAAGACTAAATTTTTTTTTACTCTTTTTCCTTTCTACCGTTAGGTGTAAGGAGTTTTTGTTTAGTGTCTGTTTCTATATTTTTCTCTCCATGTCTTTCTGTCCTTATATAAGACTAAATAAATAAATAAATTTATTTCCAATGAATTAATACAGTACATTAACCATTAATATACACTTTAAAACATGAAAACAAGTTGGAGAGGTCTTAGACATGAAATATATATATTTTTTAAATTAACTCTTAGTTTACACTGCTGTAAAATTGTCTCATAATGTATGGTTCTAAGCCACAAATAATTTTTTTCGTGGTGGAATAATTTTCTGCATTTTTTATATCATTTGGCAGATTATTGAATATTTTTATGCAGGTATAAAATGGTCCTTTTTCATACAATGTTGATCTGTGTTTTGGAAATATATATTCGGTATCATGTTTGATATTATGCAGGCTATTTAATAGGAGAAGTAATTTGATTTTAATAAAATAGAATTGTTTTTATTCAACATTAAAAATATGCAAAAATTTTTCTCACTATATAATCCTTTAAAATTAACACTCATCACTTTCCATGTTTTGATGAATAATATTTGACACCATTCACATTGGAAGCCCTTGCATGCTTAGCTAAAACGGCATTTACATCTAATTTATCTGTTGTTAGACGCCTGAAAATAAAAATATATATATATATTAATGAAGAATTAGATATGCAATCAATAATTCTGCATCATATCGGATATGATATTAAAATTATTATTTTTTTTATATAAAAATGGCAAAAATTTGAGAATTTCAAATATTTTGAAAGTGTCATTTTATTCGTCTTATAAAACTACACTTCTTTTCCCATTTAACCGTTTTTCTATCTCTTATATTTTCCGAGATCCCCATAGAGAACATCGAAAAAAACTCACCCTGTATAATACAATATTATCAATTTCTACATAGCTATCAGTTTCTACTAAAGTGCACCCTTAACTTATTTCTTGTATAATAAAGAGGGAATAATTTATTAATTATTCTCAAATTATTTTTATTTAATGAATTTTTAAGGTGTTATCAATCGGTTATCAAATTGATATGAAAATCATAACTTATCAAATAAATTCAGAATAAAAACACATGAATGAGCACATCATGAAAAATTTTGTAAGAATGCAATAATTTCTTTATTAATAGTGACTACCATAAAAACTAAGTTAATTGTATTGTTATATTACTGTCACATTTCCCTACACAAAATGAACAAATTAAAAGCTTGATTTACAAGATAACGAGAGATTGATTTTCCCCTAACCTAAAACTCACAGCTTGAATTACACACACTAAAATCATGAAATGTCATATTTGAAAGATTATATTAAAAAAGTTAAACTGAGGACAAGTTTGCGACATTACCCATAAGATTTCCACATAGTAAAATGGACATAAAAGTAATGCATAAATGTTATATTATTCGGGTCTAATCTATTACGGTAATGTTAGGTTTAACGTGTACATTATTTTTTATAATCACAGTCCAGGCAGGTTTTTTAATAGAACATGAATTTAATTAATAACGGGCAGAAAGACCTCTGGTCGATAGCCATTTAACAATTAATTAATTTTTGTGTGATATACATAATCAATGTTTGTTACCTTATTGTAAACTTAATTGTTAATAAAGATTGTTATATATATATATATAATTAATAACATACAAGTAAAATGTTTACATTTCTCGTACGGAAATAGTAAAAAATACAAATACAAAATGAATAAAATTTAAAATGTTTATAGCAAAAATTTAGTAAGTAAAAAAAAATAAATGAATAAATGTAAAAAGTTGGAAAAAGGGATTGATCGAATTTTATTGATCATTGCCAGAAATTTTCCTTGTTTAATTTCATTGTAAGTTAAAAGTGATTAAAAATAAACAAATTGCAAATTTTTCAAGATGAGAGAAAATGTTTGAACTTACTTGTACACTGGGTGAAGAAGATGCTCTTGGAGAAAATTTGTAAAAATGATTTCATTGCTTGAAGGATGTCACAGGGTGCAAAAGGGGAGAAAGAAGATTAAGGGATAGCGTACAAGTACTTGGAAGTGATCCAGACTGCATTTCTCAAGGTTAGGGCTGTAAAACTCTGCTGCTAGAAAATCTTTATTACATCACGTCTGAAATCAGCACAAAAGTTTCGTTCAAAATTTTTTGACAAAGACTTTTACAGCCTGTATATTCAGGTGCGCAAACTAACCGTCGTAAATGCAGTCTGGGTCAAACGGTAAACGTAATAAATCTGTAAATCAAAGAATCCATATCTAATTCGCGAATATGTCGCGAACAAATTAATTTAATTTATAATTGCTTAGTATATTATTATAAATAGAATTAATTGTTCATTTATACATACTCTGTAAATTGATTACTCTGCTAATTATTATCTTCTGCTTATTCGTCACTTTATTGTAATATAAATTGTATTTTCCATTGTAATAATTTAGATACATATTAGAGTTAGAACGTGTAACGTCGTTGTTATAAAATAAATTCTTTTTAAAAAAACAAATCGTGGAACAGTAAAGTTAATTTATATATATATATTAATAAACTTACTGTATATATGGTGATATCTCAGGTACACTCCATTTTTCCTTAGCGTGGAACAATACTTTAAACCTTTCATTGATATTTTCTGGAAGTTTATTTTCAGGAAACGACCAAATCACACTAGGATTAGATTTCCTATCAATCACTGCAACTCCATACAACATTTCTTCCGTTGTTTTCATCCCCTCTGGGACAGACTCTTGCCATGCTTGTAAAAATTCATTCAAATTGAATTTCCCAGCACTGTATAATAAAACTTGAGCGAAAAACTTGCATACATCATGTTCTTTATATCTGAAAAAAAAATAAGATTTTTTTTAAATTAAATAAGGTGGTTTTGTTTAACTGATTTTTGCATTATTTAAATTAGGTAAATAAAAACTCTTGTTATTTTTCATAATTTTATAACCAGCTATCTGACAAGTGTTCCCAGACCATTCAGTGAAGACCGAAAATGTGTCATATTGAAATATTAAATAATTTGGAATATTAATTACCTATAAAATTGGGTCCCATCAATCATAACAGATTCCTCAGTATATAAGTCAAAAAGTGCATTAAGCACTTCTCTTGGAACCAAATCATCCAACGCAGTCATCGTTTCCTCATAATCGATCCGATCCAATTCCCACGAATTCTCTTCGATCAACTTCAACATATATGACAAAACCCGAAAATGATACTCGAAATCCAACACCCGCAACTTCCCATCCATCGTGACCACCTGCATATTCCTCAGGGTCTCCCTCAGTTCCTCCTTCGAGGCCTGCACTTTCCTCCACAATTCTTCAAAACTAAACAGGCATCCCTCGGCGATCTCAAACTCATGTTCCGCTCCCTTGAAAACACCCAGCGCCAGTAACTCCTGCACCCGGTGCAGCTCGGGCTTTTTCTGATTCATTTCCAGGACCTCGTAAAAAATCCCCTCGGCTTTCACGTTTACCACTCTGTTCTCCTCGTTCGTCTTCAAGTCCTCGTTGAATTTCAGATTGTTCACTAAACATAAGCTGTTTGAGGTTTCTGCAATTAATATTTCGTATGTTTTGTTTTCGGTGCATATCACAGTGTTTTCGTTGGGTTCGCCGTTTATGTATAAACTGTCGCCTTCTTTGAGGCATTTGATGACATCAGGGTTTAGTTGCAGGAATTTGTAGTTGTGCGAGTCTGAGCAGTTTTCAGAGAAGTGTATCGTTTGGCATGTTGGCAATAAGTCGCTCGCGTTGATTTTCGCTAATTCCAGGACTTTGTCGATGTCTTCTTTTGTTCGCACCATTCTGGTAAAAAAAATTGTAAGATGTAGCTTAAATTAATAAATCCTTTTAAGGTAATAATCAATTATTTAATTACACAAATAAATGTTTAATTTACATAATTTTACATACATAATTATTTACAGGAACCTCGACACCCAATATGGGTAAAAGAGGATCAGATTAAGAAAGAAAAAATGATTTACAAGATGACCCATTTTAATTCATTCAGTGGAATATCTCGACAAATATACATCGTACAAAAAATGTTTCGGACCAAAGTTTAATGGTTTCTAGAGGGACATCCGATGCTGTAAAACAATGTTCACTGACCCCCCTCCCCCCGGGGGGCAGTTATCTTTAAAATCTAAAATGAGAACTCATATTTTTTTATTACAGATTCAAATTCTACTCCAAAGATGATAAAAATTTCATCTGAGAATTTTTTTGAAATCTTAATAGATAGCGCGGTATTCGTAAAGTTTAATCCAAACAAATAACATTCATGGTGTGTAAACATTTTTTTGTATGATCATATAAAAAATGTTTAGGACAGAAATTGAATGGTGCTGAGGGGGTCATCCGATCCTGTTCAGGCGTTAATATAAAATAAAAAAATTTACGATAAAGATAATTGTAAGATTGTAAATATACAATGAAGCATGTAAACTTAAAACTAAATTATTTATGGGTGAAAGCTTGATTCCAGCATTTTTCCTCAAAATACTGTTCAATATTTTATACTGCTTTTTAACCATATTTTCAACCTAATATTATCAACAGAAAAACTGCTGAAAAATTTCTTATGTTAATCCTCTATTTAAGAAAGACAATTGTAAAGATGGTTGAAATGTTTTACATTGCAGTTTTAATTAGACTTACTTTGTGAGTCAATTAATTGAAGAGCAATGAAAGAAACTGATTAATTTCTTAATTCAAAGAAAATTATTTCATTTAAAATAAAATTGTAATTTAATCGATAACTTTTCTCCGATAGCTCTTATTTTAAGTATTTCTAAAATTTTTAATTGCATTTTGTTTTAAGAGAACTATGCACTGGTGGAGAGATTTTTATTTAAACCACAACAAAATGTTTTTAAGAAAACGATCCATTGAAATGAATGCAATGAATATTATTGATTTGAACTCAGTAATGTTTATTATTTTTCATATATAGTTAATAAAAAGTGGTAAAAAATATAGTAATTTTTTCATAGAATTTGAATGGATTGCCACATAGTAAAGGTTGAAACCATCGTGATGTTAGTGTTCATTATATTCATACTTGATAATAGCAAGCAATTTAAAACCATATACATGGAATTCAAGCATTCGACCATATTCTGCACAATAAAGAAAGGATATTGCTGTGAACTGTAACAACATTTAATTGTTTAAAAAATTAGATGATTGTTAACATTCTCATAGATTGTTTACTTTGAGGAATTCAACATGTTATACCCATAAGTTCTAAATATATAGCTTATACTGTATTTCGTCCATATCTTGGTCCCAAATTAATCAACTTGTATGGTAAACCAAGTCTACTATAAAACTCATGCTTGCAGATACCAAGCTATTATGATCAATTCACAAGAAACGGAACGGGAACGGATTCTATACAAAAAGGCAGTGTGGCACCTTCCCAGGTGATTATGAATGGATACACGTAAATCCTACGATTTATAATAATAATAATAATCCTTTATTAACGGTGGCCATTAAAAACATTAAAAACAATAGATACATTAAATGCAATAAATTAACATATTAAAACTTAAAACTAATATATGAAATACTAAATATAAAACACGAAGCTTAAAAGACTAACAAACAAATAACTAAATACAAATAAGCAACATAAAATAAATATCACTGTTTGAGAACTCGCCACAAGCGGTTTATGGAATCATTAAAAACATCGAAATTAATCATGCTAATGAGTTCGTTCGAGTTTCTCAACATTCAAGTCATAGCCGAATAACGTGCGTAGTGTGTCTTGTGGAACGGCACACGAAAAGTAGTTACGTTCCTATCTCGGGTGATTATGAATCGGCTCTTATTGCTTATGGCTCATTTTACAGAACATCTCTATAACTCTATAACTGGTGGAATAGCAATGTATTATTTCTATTACTTTTTTCTCATTGTAATGTATTATCCTTAAATATAAGAAAATGTTAATATATATAGGTTAAGTTTGAACCTTAGATTTTTAATGTGAATTATCAATTTAAATAGATGTTTTACAATAATTCTGATTCAAAATGAATAAATGTAATAATTTATTGTTAACTAAGCCACATACAAAATTGTTATGATCATATATTATTACTTGACATTAATAATTTTGCACCAATTAAATTATGTATTTATTTTATATTTCATCTTAATGTAATTTATAACATAAAAAACAGATCACGCTTACCTGTTATAATAGAAATCGTTCGAAGAAAATATTTACATTAATTATTCGTTTTACACCATCTCTTTTCCATAACGGTTTGTCAGGAAAATTTTGGTTTGTATTGTTTATTATTGGCGGGAACACATAAAATAGTTCCTGCTAAAAAAAAGGTTATAGAGGGCGCTGTTCATTTCAGCGTCGCCAACATTGAAAATAGTTCGCGTTTGCGTTACTAGATAGCACTACGCACAACATGGCAGCCAACATTGAAAATAGTTTGCGGTTACGTTATTAGATGGCGCCGTGCACGACATGGCAGCCAACATTAAAAATAGTTCGCGGTTGCGTTATTAGATGGCGCTGTGCACAACATGGCAGCCAACATTAAAAATAGTTTGCGCTTGCGTTACTAGATGGCGCTGTGCACAACACGGCAGCCAACATTAAAAATAGTTCGCGGTTGCGTTGTTAGATGGCGCCGTGTACGACATGGCAGCCAACATTAAAAATAGTTCGCGGTTGCGTTATTAGATGGCACTGTGCACAACACGGCAGCCAACATTAAAAATAGTTCGCGGTTGCATTACTAGATGACGCCATATCACCATTGCCGCCAACTTTAAACTTAATTCGTGTTGACATAATTAGATGGCGCAATATTTTTCAGTATTAACAACATTAATAAAAGTTCACGCTGATTCGGTTTTTTTCACTTCTATGTTTTTTGAGAACAGATTAAAAAATCCGCTCGGCATTAAAAATTGTAATGGAGAAACGTGCATTTGTATTTACAAATGTGCGTTTCAGAGATTCCGCGAAATTTAAATCCAGATTGAAGACGGTAAGGTAAATCTAAAGACTATATAGTTTTTAGAAGGTGTGCAGGCAACAGAAGAACTTAGTTTTAATGAAAAAGCATAAATTAAATCCATTAAGCTTGCAAAAATAATCGCATGAATTGGGCCAATGGTTCAGTAGGCACAACAGATCGTAAAAACTCAGTAAACTTCAAGAAACTGAACATATAAACTGTGTTATATTCTATAATTAATTGCTGTTAACTGAAGAATATTGGTAAATTTAGTCCGACGTGGTCCAGGAAATCTTCTATGAAAGACAACTGTGTTTCATAGAAAATGGTAAATTTAAACGTTCCATTTCTTCCACCGGTCACACCTGTCTGTGACCAATAGCCGAACGTAATATTAACTCATACATTAATTAAGATGGACGAGACCTGATGAATATATGTACTAAAAAAGAGAAATTGTAATGGTCGCCAGTACATTTTATAATAGTAATTAATCATTATAAATATTTCATGTATATATTTTATTTTGGAGGAAGAGGAGTGAGCTGGTTTGTTCTAGTTTCGAGGGGATCAACTTCACCCTTTTTGGGACAGACATTCTGAAATATTTTAAGTGTGCACTTCTTAACAGCGAGATCATCTCAAACCAAAAAAGTATATACATCGTATAAATAAATAACAGTCTTCGAATTCATGTTAAGTTGATCAGAAGCACCTCACAATTATTGCAAGGAAATTCTTCTGCTATCCCTTGTTGCCCCTTAGGGCGTCGGGTAGTAAAGGAAATTAAAAGAAATAAATATGTTCAGTCACCAAAGATAAATTGTTGAATCCAGAAGTCATTACAAAATGTTTGTGATACATTGAATGGGAAGCCGTTTCTCTAAAGTTGTTGTACATTAAAAAAACATTAGGAAAATGGAAACATCTTATAGAGAGAACAATGGAAATCTCAATAGAATCACATTGCAATTCATACAGCACAGATTATTGGTACTTAGTTTGCTCATCAAAGATTGTAGTTGTAAGAAAAAAATATAAAAGATGTTATATACTTGGTCATAGTAATTTAAATTAAATCAGATAAGAAGAATTTTAAGATAATTAATTTAAAATAAAACAGAGGTTTTTCACCCTTTTGCAGTTATTTGAATTACAATAAAATTAAACAAGGAAAAATTACTGGCAATGATTAATAAAATGACAGTAATTTTTCCTTGCTTAATTTTATTGTGATAATTAATTTACTCAACTGAATAATTAATTGATTATTTTCTCTTTAGCTACTGAAACTTTTGACTTACGTTACGCAATTACAGAATGCATTAGAAACAACATAGATCTTTATAGAACTTTCTTCAAGTTTATAAACAAGTTGAATATTTTAAATTTTTCATAGCAGTGAAGAAAGTCATAAAGAAGTTAACTGAGGTTGAATTTTTTCTTAAAATAAAACGTTTTTTTTTTGTAAAAAAATATGTATGCTTTTGTGTCATAAGAATATGTGTATATGTTATTTTCAACAGAAAAATAATCGGTCATACAAAATATATTAACTTATAATAATAATTTATTTCCCAACAGAAATACATCCATTCACAGGGAAAATATATATATAAAAAATAACTTAAGTTAAGTGTAAGAAAATAATACGAATATAGAAATTAGACAATAAAAAGGCATACGATAATATAAAAAATACAAAAATGGTTTTAAGAAATTGAGGATGAATTGCTATTTTATTAAATTTATTTTCAAACACATTTCTTCCGTTCCCAGTGATCCTATTATTACTGGTATCGAGCTGGTGTGAGTGCACCAGATATGAGATATTTCTATTTTTAGATCTTTGTACTTTGAATGTTAAATTATGGATGAATTATTAAATATAAGAAATTTAGGAAAATTGAAAAATTAATATTATATATATATTATTTTAAAAAAATGGATATTTTGTGCTATATGGGATATATAAAAAGTGTCACAAATATTTTATATCTTTATAGACAATTACATTTTTACAAACATTGCGTATATTTCATGTTATTAATTATAATTAATATTATAAAATATTTTAGGGCAGAAAGACCTCCGGTCGATAGCCCAGTGTAGGCAAACCTTTGTTTTAGTGCATATACTCAATGTTTGTAGATATGTAATTGTCTGAATAAAGATATAAAATATTTGTGAGACTTTTTATAAACTCTTTTGAACTGCACAGAAATACATCTGCACATTGTTGAACATCAGGATGCACTAGTTTCATCAAGTTAATTTGGGCAATAATAATATAAATTAGTGTAGCTGTTACATATAAATGTACAGTCTCTACTTGATGCTCTGGGAATATATATATTTATTAGTGCGAATAGATTTGGATCACCTATTTCATTATGAAAGATCTGATGTAAACATTTTAGGAGTAGGATTTTACGTCTCGTGCCCAATTCTATTAGATTAAATATTGACAATAGATCAGCATAGGAAATAATTAGCTTTTAATAGTCAATTCAAAGACACACTGATCTGACGAGTAAGGTCTGAAATGGCCATCACCAATTATCCACGCTCTAGATGAATGCTAGTTGAACATTTCATTAAATTAATTCAATGATAATTTTCTATAACAATTGAATACCATAAAATCGGTATCCTTGCTTTTAATATAAATAATTGAGTATAATCTTTTTTTTACATCTAATCAGTTGTCGCGAAGTCTACACAATTATTGTTACAAAAATACTACAAAATAATACATATTATGGCTGAAATGGTGAATTTATGATAAAATTTTTGTTTCGTAACATACATAAACAGAGATTATCTGTATACGAAATAATACATATTAAATGGAAATTAAAGACTTATTTCACCGAATTCATCGGGGAAAGTAGATGGACACCTTACTATTTTTTTCTTTATTTTCCATTTTGTTGGCAGCAGCTAATAAAAACAAAAAAACACTTTTTCATGTATATACACCCTGTATATAGTTCCAAATATATTCAGGAGGTTCTATACTTTTTGAACACCATGTATATTAAATTGAAATTTCATATTACATATTTCTTCTTGGCTTTTTTGTGATATTTTAAAGTTGTTAAAGCTACTTTAAAATATCACAAAAAATGTGAATATAATCTGTTACGGCTTTCAAAAATTAGAACGTTATCACTTCCCTTTTATCCCCCCCTCTCAAGAAGAGGAACATTTTTCAGCAAAACAGGAAGAGGTGAACTCGAGACTTCATAGACTGAACATCGCGACATGATTATTGTAAATTGTAATAATTGGTATAATTTAATATACAGTCCTTCAAACTTATTTAAAGTATAACCTTTCATTTAAATGATCGAAATAATCATTAACATTATTAATAAGGATTTTATAATTTTAGAATATTAGAATCCCGACACTCAAAAGTGTATAAGGGTTATATGATAATATATATATATATATATATATAAATTTAAAAAATACCAATTTTATAACAGTGAACAATAACGTCTTCTAGTCTCGCATAAAACGTAAATAAATAATTGTCGTAATTATAAGCACTTATCAAACTAGCTTCAGTTTCTCTCAAGTCTGGCGTTTCGTCGTTGTCAGAAACCATTATTTTTATAAAGAAAAACGCCGCCACCATTCCGTAACTGCCGTGTTTCAACCATTCTTCTTTCAGTTCTTCCAGCGTGATAATTTTCTGAACGCCCAATGATTTAGCACGCTCGGCAAAAGTTTTGTGGTAAATTTCCAATAATTCATCCAAACAATCAAGAGTTTCTTTCGCTCCGCACCCGTAGAGGATGGTGGACAGATCGTTGACGGCCGGCCCAGGGTAAATCAGTTGAAAGTCGATTAATTTAACAGCTTCCGGTTTAGTTTTGTCTGTTTCCTAAAAATACAAAAAAAATGATTTGGTTGTATTCAGGCGCGTAGATAGAAATAATGGTTGGTGGTTATGATTTCTTACTGTTAGTAATATAATGCAAATGAAATAAAATTTAAAAAACAAATAAACAACCTAATAAGCACTCATTTTAGTAATGTTTCATCAACATTTAACTTTCCTTTAGTGGAAGAAACTACGATTCTCGGTTGTCTACCTTGTAGCCTCGAATCGTTGACGATGCCACATGAAATTAGGTGAAAGATGGCGCTTGCATCATCTTTCACTCGTTATGATTAACGTTTAATATTGTTACAGCGTTGCTAACACGTTATTTATTTGTTTTAATTAGTCATTACAATTTCTGGGAGAGGGGATGTGTTTAGTAATAACCCCCTCTCTACGCCACTGGTTGTTTTAGTTTATTGCACGGCATAAAATACGTTAATATTAAATATTTATAATAACCAAAATTATATACGACATAAGTGATACTCTATCTGGTGGCAAAATTTTGAACTCTCTTAGAACCAATATCTGTGCTACCACGTGATTTGTCACCTAGCGCAAATAATATATAATATATATATATATTGAACATTTTATAAAATTAATTTAATTTCCCATTCTCATAATTGTGATGTAATTATTACAGATGGCGCTGATACACACACACACACACGAAGATAACCGCAAACAATCGCCGAAAAGTTGGTTACAGACCGAACACGATGCGATGGAACGGGTTGAATAACATTTGTGTATACAATAAATAAATGGCTTCAAAGTTAAATAGTATTTCGTCATAAATTAGAAGATAATTTCATCATGTGTACGATTTATACTCGCAATGTGCTTATTTAGTCGAAAATCGGATGAATTATAACCTCAAAATTGGGACTTTAAATGCGATTTGTGACCAAACGGTAAGTTTCCTACAGATTTTGACTTCGGATTCGTTCATTTCACGCACGTTTACCCAAGATTCCGTTTTTAAAATATTATATATCTCGTGACACCATTCGGAAACGTTACCAAGGATTTTTTTGTATTACAATATTTTGTCCTACACTCCTTAATTTACTTACAGTTTAAAAAATAACATCCTCACATGAAATTAATGGTGGATATATTACAATGTTTATAAAATGTAAGTGAAATGCTTAGCCAGTAAGACTCCCCATCTAACACCATCACCCCCCCCCCCACCATTGCTCAATTATTCGTTAGTCCTTAGATATTCATACTAATTGCGTTTTTTTTTACTATTTTCGCCAGTGAATCCAAACTTTATATGAAAGGTAAGTGAACTATGATGAGTGCCCTAACGTTTGTTAATATCAAACTCATCTTAAAATATATTAAAAAAGCTTACATTATATTTAAAGAGCATATTATTGCACCATGAATCTCCATGTATAAGAAGGAAATGTTTAGATTTCTGACTTCCCAATGCGCTAAAAGACATTTCATTGCAAAATTTCTTAAACTGTTCATATATTTTCACATCCATAACATCCTTAAAATGATTTACAATTTTTTCCATCATCGAAGCGAAATTTCCAAATTTAGCCTCACTCTCCTCATACATCGCAGCGATATCCACCAATTTCCCGACGACATTAGCAAACCCTTCAGGATTCCTCTCTTTCAAACCAACAGACAACGCATGAAACTTTGCGTACATCTCAAAAACAGCAATCATGTGCTCTTTATTCAAAGGTATCTTCCTATTCCACATGGTATAACCCGAAGTGTTCAAATTTTCCAAAATTAAATATTCGTTCAAGCATTCAGCGCTCGCGGCATAGCACTCCCCGATCACGTCGATGTGTTCCTTATTTTCATGAATCTCCTTCATCATCGGCACGATCTCGTTGAAAAACACGACCTCGTTTGCGAAGGCCTCGTGAACGAAAGCCTTCTCGCGCATATTCGCGTTATTCGAAGCGGCTTTGTAAACCAATTCGAGGTTTTTGTTGGTGCCGGTGATTGTCACGAAACTTAATTCGCCTAGGTAGTTGTCGCCCTTCTCGGTCGTTGTGCAGCCCTCGATTTTCGGATTGAGGATCTCGAATTGTTTAGCGATTGCCAGGATGTTTTGTTCACGCGTCGTCGTCATCGTGCCGGATGAAATGGACTGTTTATCTTGTTACTCTGATACTGCGATGAAGGCTATTATTCAATTACATTACGCAACGTATTTAAGAGGGGGCCCATATCATTTGTGTTTGTTGTTTTGAGGTCACGAGATGCGACAGGTTGATTATTTTATTTGTTTATGATTTCTAAGTTTCCTGGTCTATTCTCTTGCTTTATTGATCGCTTTCGTCCTGAGACTTTCCTTTTTGTTGATGAGCATTTCGTTAACTCTGCAGAAGAGAGTCAAAGAAATGCTCATGATCGAGTTTCTTATATCATCCAGTTGGTGGAACGGTTGATGTTGAACGGATCTTGTGTTGTGATAACCTGAAATGAATCACAATAATTGGAGAGATAACACAAGAGAAATATTTATTCTTTATTAAATGAATTTCGTTTCCTGTTCTCATAAGGCCTTCCTTCAGCGGACGAAACAACAATTCTCTATCGTTTACCTTGTAGACCCAAATCATTGATGATGCTACATGAAATTAGGCAATAGATGGCGCTTATCATCATCTTCTTTTATTATGATTAATTTTATTGGCAATCAGAAATTTTCTTTTAATTTATGATGTATGGAATATTTGTGGATTTTTATATAACCTGTTTTTGTAACCAAACAAGTATAAAATTATTGCTTCCAGTCATTTCTTCAACTTTTAAGCATATAATAGTAACTTGGATTGCATAATTAATGTTATTTTTTTAATAACCCATTAATTGCAATACTCATCATTTTTAGTTGGGTTATTAGCATTTTTAACGAAACACATGTATTTTTCATAAAAAAATTGTAGAACTAAAATGGTACTTAGTACTATCGTTACCAGATAGTTCTTTTGATTTATGAATTTCATAACACATATGATTTTGTGTATAGCTATATATACAAGCGCGTAGCACAATCTCTTACACATTGACGGGGGTACGGTGTTGTTGTAGTTAGAGGTTTGGTTGATTTACTCAATCTAGTCTCGAGCTGCTTCGGCACTGCGATCCCTTTTGATTTTTTTTTCAACTTCCCTATTTATAAAAAAGTGAGAAGATATTGTTTGAGGATTATGAGCTTCGTTTCTGTAATTTTTGTGTCCAATTGAGTTTTATAATTATTATAAAGAAATGAATTGTTTTTTGTTTGTTTTGTAATTGTCAAAATTCTAATTGTATCAAAAACAGATTTCAACAAAAGATAAATTATAACAATAACGCAAGACGCCATTTGTTGCCTAAATTTGCGTTTTGTGCTATTGTTACAATTTGTGTTTTTTTCAAAATATATGAAACACATTGTTTCGGGTTACTAGTTAATTTTCGAGAGAAGTTTTTTTGTTAATGAAAAGTATATTATATGATATTACAATATGAATTACGAATATTTGAATATTAAAAGTATTGTTGGCGCTATTTTGAATTACCCGCCTGTGCATGCCATCTAACGCCGCGGAAAGGAAATGTATCTTATGTTGGCTAGACTTATGAGATTTTAGGGGAGCTATGTTCAGGTTGTTCAAATCATAGACAAATAATTCGAAGATTAAGGTTACGTTACGTTTTGTGAAATTGTTGTTAGCGATTATTCGGCCCTATTCCCTATCGAAAACGCTACAAAACGCCATTTTTATTTAAAAAAATAAAATTGATATAAAAAAGTTAAGTGTTTTCTTTATATCAAAAAATATAATTTAACTCTATAATTTCATTTGTAAAACATTTAAAGCAAATATATATATATATACAGAAATGATTTTTTATCGGTATACATTAGGGGAAGTATATACCTGCAAGAACGTATGAGAAATGTATATATATATATATATATATATATATATATGTGTTACAGGTTATACAGTTCACATTACAGGTTATGTTTACAAACAGAGTGGAAACATATATCACAGTATAATTAGAATTATAATGTGCAGATATTTGGATCTATTCTGTGAGAGAAATGTTAAGTTTAACGTGTACGTTATTTGCATCATCACAGTCTAAGTAACTTTTGTGATAGACATATATACATAGAATGTAAGGTTAATTAATAACATACAGGTTAAATTTAACATTTCCCATCTGGAATAGTCCCGATTAATGATGAATTCAAGATATGATTTTCATCCGGAAACATATTCTAGTTTGAAAGTATTTCTGGAAAAATCCAAAAATCGAAAATCAAACATCGACAAAGAAAGCAGAAAAGTGTGGAAATATTTATTGCCAAAGGTGATTATTTCATAAATTGTATTTAATATATATACTGACCCCGACACCAATTGGTAAAAGGAGACATTGATATATATATATATATATATACTGCAAATACGCTACTTTGGGCTTCTGTTGAAGCTTTCTGAATCCAATTGGTTGGATTAAACCATTCTTAGTTATATTCTGTGTGCATTTTCTTTATTTTCTCGACCAATTTTTTCCATTTATTTCGATTCTCTACTTTCTTCTTCCAGTTGTTTATCCCTGCATTCTGTAAGTCTGCTTTTGTTTCATCTCGACATCTTTACAATATTCCTGTGAGCCTATTTTGAATAAATAATTATTTAAAAATAAATATCACCTTACAGTGAGAAGTAAAGAGGAACATTTAATGATGTTATATGAGACTAAATAAAACTTTAATAAAATCATTACATAGTTTATTTTTTCTTTTAGAATGAACTTTTATTAAAACAATTACAAGACGATTCCGAAGAAGTCATAGAAATCCACAATTCTGATTCCCAGACTTCTGAAGTGCACAATGAAGTTGAAGTCTCAAGTGTTCATAGCTATACCAGTTACGAGAAGAAGTGCATTGCGGATATAGCACGGGACGTAATTGAGGCGCTAAAAAGTGACGACCGAGTAATGGAGGTGGTTTTGAATTTAACGGAATCTGAGCTCGACGAGCTGTTCAGTTATTTCGTGCAAAATCAATCGTTTAACACGGAGATGGTGTGTATATTCGGCCAGCAAATAGCATTTAACACGCATCCTGAGAGGGATAAAGTACTTCAGTACTTTTGTAGGCATTTATTGATAAATGAGGTAATTATTTTTATATAATTGGAGCACAATCTTTTGCCTAATTTGCAAGTGGCTTCTAAAACAATTTGGGTCTATACAATAGAAAAATAAATGATTGAGCATTTTATTAAATTAAATAAAATGAAACAAAGAAAAATTTATTTTATAGAAATATTTAGGGAATGCATATTTTTAATGTGAATTCAAAATATTTCAGCTCAAAGAAAAAGAAGAGGAACACGTTAGGAAAACATTTATTTCATTCTTAACAAGCAATCCGACAATTGTTTGCAATGAATTGGCAAAATATTGTGTCAGTATAGGAAATGATAAATGTCCGAGAGCTTTAGATGGATATTTGAAACACTTGCAAGGTGAATACAGAGAGCAATTGTTAAGGTAAATATATTTTGTATGAAAATAATTCAAGATTAGTTTATATTACCAGAATACATAAATATATTTGGTGCACAAGGTCAAATTTAACATTTTTGCCGTAGTAACCATTTAAATGACAGAATTATACAGTGTGACGAAACATTTCAACATATTATTTTTGTAAGTTTTCAATTTTAGAGCAATTAACTAAAGACAGAAAAATATAGAAACAGATATTAAACATTAACAGAACTCCTTATACTTAATGGTAGAAAAGAAAGATTTAAAAAAAAATACTGAGTGCTGTTCAAAGCTTTTACAATGCCTGGAGGGCAAAGAAGCGTAAATTTTCATCAACATTCTGAATATAATATAGGGCGGATAGTTGGGTAGACTTTCTTAATTAACTAAATTTTTAAATTTGTGTTGCAGAGAATTTGTCTTGAACTGCGCAAAAGTGGAATCGGGACATTTTTCCATACTCGAATCACTGGTGGTCGGCCAAATGGATTTAGGTGTGTTGAAAAAGTTAATCGACTTGTTCGCAGCATCATCCAATGAGTTCGGTTCAAACAAATCGTTTGGAAAACTTCTGGTTCACGTACTTCAAAAGATAGGCAATCAGATTTATCGATTTGAGGCCACCGTTCAAATCATAATTTCTCATCATAAGAGCCCGTGGAGAAATAAAATATTGAAGACGTATGAGAGCAATGCTGGGAATATTAGTCAAAACTCATTGTCACAAATTATTTGAAAATATATTAAGATTTTGGTTATCATGTTTTTTTTTGATTACGTGTTACTGATTTAGTCAGACACACGACTATGGGAGAAGAAATGTCCAACATTCCCCTTCCCCCCCCCCCCCAGAATTTCACGAATTTACAAATTTCCCGAGCTTTTCAAAGTTTGCCGCCCTGAAACAGATTGTCAAAATTTGAAATGAGATTAAGGCAATTACCAACCTAGCTAGTTCCAAAAATTCCTGAGGACAATATCGTTGGTCTATATTTTTCATAATAGAAAAGAGTATTTACTCACTTGGTCACAGTTATTTAAAGAAAATTAAATAAAAAGAATTTACTCAATTGATTATTTTCCATTTAGCTAATGCAACTATTTTTTTTTAATTATTTAATAAATAGATGGCGCTTGTGTTATCTCCCAATTTTCTTACTAACATTATGAAAGTATTTCATAAACAAATATCTATTACAACTACTTTTCAGGCATATTGAATTACATAATGGATATTTGCTGGTACTTAATATATTGTGTAATGTACCTATTTATTTTTTCGATTCAAGAATATTTTAAATAAAAATGATTTGAAAATAATTAATAAATTATTTCCACATTTATCTCTGTGACTTTTGAAAATTTTTTAAAAGTGGAAATAATTTATTAAATATTTTCAAATCATTTTTATTTAATATATTTAAATAACTGTGACCAAGTGAATGAATACCGTTTTCTATTTATCAAGAATATTTAATGCAAAAAACAAAAATCGTTGCGTAATATAATATTTTACATTGGTGAATTTCAAAATTTTAGGCTTACTAAAATCAAACAAAATAAACCTGATCTTGCTTAATTTCAGTAACACTAAGATTTTGAAACTCACCAATGAAAAATATAGACCAAAAACATCCTCCTCAGCCTCATTGCCTAAAACTAAAGGAAAAAAGAAAAAAAAAACATATTTTATTGTATTAAAAAATATGTATTTCATAAATTTATTTTAATCCTGTAAAAAAAACTTAAATAACAATGTTAATAATTTCATAATAATGGAACATAAGTAAGCTTATCGATTCTTATTCACTGTCCTGGATACAGTGGACATTCCATCGATGAACTTCGTACGGAAGAGAACGTTTGCGTTGTTAAACATGCCATCCTTCAATGAGACTATGATGAACTGTATACAAAATAAACAGAAATTCATTGTATATTAAAGAAACAAACAACTAAAATTTAAATAAATAAAAAGTGGTTAAAAATGCTACACCACAATTGGACATTCTTCAAATATACAGTGATTAATGTCAATAATCCTCCTGAGTTGGCAACACTAAATTTAAGATGGAATAATTTCCTTATTTCACTTTACTATAATGAAGTGATCCACCGAAAAAATATTTCATTTCTTTTTTCCCAACCTAATTACATTGCGTCAATGTAAATAATACCATATGATCCAGAATTTTTTTACTGTAGTATTTTGAATTTTTTTTTTATTAAAAAAAATTATGTTGGTAATAAAAGTAACCACACTGCACACCCTATAGGTTATTTTATTGTAACAAATTGAAGAATTTGCTATAGGATTTTGAATGAAACACTATTGTGACAGTGAATCGTTCTTTCTTCATGAACCGTTGTTTGGAACAGCTTCATAATGGGACAGTGCATATTGCAAAGATTTTTTTTCATTTAACTCACCGTGCAAAAAACGAGACAAAATCACATATTAATAACATAAATGCCATTATTTTCATATATATATATTGATCAACAGTTGTCTCAATTAATTGGGATTTTTATTAATGGAGGGCCTTGGTTGTTCCTGTTTTCTAGTTTTACTTTTTTGCACTACCTCAAAAAAACCACACTTGCATAAGAGAATTGGCACTAGTGAGTTCAGAGCTGACAGAAAATTGGTAAGTGTAGATTCTTTGACAATTTATCATTCATTAGTCAATGTTCTCTATTATCAGGCCGGTAGTACTTCGTCTAGTTCCTAAGACGAGTGCTGCGGTTAGCCATGGGAAATAAAACACCGTATATATATATATAAATATGGTTGTGTATATATCATTAAATAATGTAATATTAATTACAACTGTTCTTAAATTTCAATAAACGGTATGAATTTCCACATAAAATATATTTATTATTTACTTAATTTTGGGGAGTCTGATGGGTGCGTCTCTACTGATTGCTTGTGATTCGAGTAGTTGGTAGACTAATTATAAAGGTTAGTCACAGACTCCTTCTGTGCAAATATTATTATTTACTTAATTTTAAAATTCGCAGTCAAATCGATCAGCTGATGCGTACCGTATTTACAAACAGCAGAGATGTCAGCACAATCAGTATTCTACCACCACCTCATTCTTCATCTATATTATATACATCTACGACTCTAGAGGAGAAAAGTTCTCAATCATATGTTGTAAGTTTCTCCCATATATTATTAAATATAACAAATAATATTTACCTGAGATTGTTTGAAGTGAGTTTTCAGCATATTGCCGATATTTTGCGTGTGTGAGAGATCCAGGGCAGCATCGACCTCGTCCAAAATGTAAAGAGGTGCTGGTTTGAATAGCAACATGGCCAAAATGAGGGATAGAGCCACTAAAGAGCGTTGTCCACCGCTCAATTCAGCCAAGCTTTCTTTCCATACATTACCAAGACAAACTTTTACCTACAATAATTTAATTATAAATAAGTAATAAATTTGAAATCCAACACTCTTAAGGGTATAAAGGTTTTTTTTTTGATAATATATGTAAATATAATAAATTTAAAAAAACTTTTGAGTTTGTAACGGACTTCCTAGTTATTAACTGCTTATTTTTCAAACGAAATTCATTAATAATTTATAATACATTTTCCTTACAACTTCCTCCAATGCTTAATAAGATGTTTGATCCAATCAGTGGCGGCTCGCCCGGATAGGCAACTTAGGCGCCGCCTACCTTTCTAAATTGTCATAACTATTTGTCAATAATCAATTTATTATTAATTGTAAAAATACTGATAATTATTATGTATCGTAGTATAATACATGTAAATTTAACGAGTACATTAAATATTTATATCATATAGATTGAAATGAATCAACATTGCATGTTATTATATGGAACGTCACTGGCGAAGATTTCTGCCGTCTGCGTTCTAGATGTTTTTTTCCGCAACACTTGCATGTGGAGCACGCTACGAGCATAGGAGGATCGTGTTAGATACACAAAAAATATCAGCATGTTGGCAATTGCTATAGAGCATCGTACGCGCGAAAGACGAGGTATAAACACACAGTCTGCACCTACTGGGCATTATTTCACTAAAGCTAAATGCATTTAATGAACATTTTTAGTGCTAAAATGTTAAACCCAATCGCCAACTGAAGCCAATTGATAAAACCATTAACAGCCAAGGATAATATAATTGTAATAATTGATTGATGAGGCTGATAATTGTTGAAAGTTCATAATTACTTATATTAAATAACATTATTTAGTCTTTCAAAGTCTATTGTTATTATACAATGTTAAGAAAAGTTTACAGTGTTTTATTTAATCAAATCATCTTTATATAACTCGCTTACAACTATTACAATTATTACTTATATTAAATAACACTATTTAGTCTATCAAAGTCTATTATTATTATACAATAGACTTTGAATATTGTTATTTAATATAAGTAATAATTGTAATAGTTGTAAACAAGCTATATAAAGATGATTTGATTAAATAAAACACTGTAAACTTTTCTTAACATTGTACATTTGGTACAAATAAATATCCAGCGAAGAAAAATTTACAGTTTTTAGTTATATTTCTGATTGAGAAAATATTAAATGAAAAAAAAAAAATGGCTGGTATATTTATAAAATACCATTTGTGTTAATTAAAAAAAAAAAACATACAGCTTTCAAACTGTGTTTATTCCGTGTTATAATCAAGCCAAATTGAAATATTCAATCGTAATTGTGAGGGAGATGAGATCGAGCCGAAAAAATTACGGATCGATCGATATGTAAATATTGTTCAGTAAGATGGATCTGATCAATCAAAAGCTGAGATCGAGCGGCTCAATCTTTTTGATGAATCTTTCCCATCACTAGTATAAAGAGATGGAAGGAGAAAACACAATTTAAGACAATATTGAAAAAAAATGGCAGAAATTCCAGATATGGCAACGACAACATACTAAAATTAAAAAAGAGAAACAGGGACTAATCACCCCCAAAAATTGAGAATTGTAAAGGCCTCAAAAAAGAGTCGGTGAAATTCCATACAAGGAGTATTAAGCCGATATACAGTGCATTCACAATGACAGAAAAAAATCATTTAAATTGATTATTTTTGAGAAAAACGCTCCGACAGGTCGATTAGTATTTATAACACCCTGTATATACAATTTTTAGTTAAAAAGATGCGTAGTTAAAAATACTAATCAACCTGTCTGAGCGTTTTTCTCTCTCTTTCATTGTGAATGCACAGTATATAGGTTAGGTTATAGGTTATACGGGGCTAGTGAGACGTAAGTTAGCCTCATGTGAACTGCGACCTGTAAGATCTATTGTTCTACCCTTTCCTAATCAGTCAGTTTCCTAAGCAGTCCCACGTCCTCTATGAACCTGATGACTTTCCAGGGGGTGACATTGCTCACCTCTTCGTGGAATAATCGGTCCCTGCCGAAGACGCACAGTATATAAGCAGTGAATCATGGTTATCAACCTGATGTAAATAATTATGTTAATTTTTTATAACCTTAGCGTTTTGTTTATCTTTTTATTTTATGGTTTCATAACATACCTCTAACCCATCAAGGATGGTTTTCCCATCGGGGGCTTTCAATGTAGCGTTACCACCTGGGAGAAGTGTCCCGAAAATCGAACCAAAATCCTTCTTGACCTGATCAAAAGCCAACTGTATAGTCTCCTTCTTACGCTTGTCCAAATCCTTCATCACATTAATCAAATATTCCTTGTCTTTCTGAACTGCAGAGACTTTCTTCAATAAGGAGGAGTATTGCTTCTCCTCGTGCTCGTACATACTCTGCGCCTTTGTATTTATCGTTCGGCTCAGTTTGTTCCTTTCTTCTTGGGTCTTAGCGATTTTGTTTTTCAATTCTTGGCCGTCCTTATCGGACATTTTGCTCGCCTCTCGGAGATTATTGTCGTCTTTCTTGTTTAGGGTTTTTTCAATATCTCTTTCCTATAATAATTAGAATATTTTGTATTTAAAAAAGAAAATCGATTATCTAAGTAACCAATTTTATCCAGCACCACCAATAATAGCTTAAATCAATTTTTAATTTTAGCCAATGAACAAAATAAACATATCCATAATTTAATAATACTTAAAATATCTCTAGGTTGAGGTTTAGCAGAAAGAGATAGCTATATAATAATTATTGATAAAAAAAGAGCCGGGCTCCAGAATTAATAACATGAATATGTACTTGCATTTTAGGTAGAAAAATATCGGCCTGATAAAAAACAAATAGTAAATTATTACATATCACCCAAATTCACTAGGTTCTTGTTAGAATAAAAAAATGGAAGATATAATAAAATTAATATGTAATGAGTGCAAAGTCATGTTAATGAAGAATTTAGTAAAATCATTAAAATTGTCATTAAGCACGTTTTTGTTGCTAAAACTATACATTAAAAATTGACATAAAACGGATAGATTTTCATTATTTCTTTGATAATTGTTTTCTATAAAATTTAATTACAATAATGTATTTTAATTTATCTGGTGAAAATCCTGCATTCTTTAACATTACTTTAATACATATTTATTCATTGATGCAATGTAACTAGAATTACTAACTGCAAATAATTACATAGCCATCTCTTTCTACTAAACCTTACCCTTAATTAATCAAATTGATATTGCGTTTAAATTATATTTATATCTATCTACGAAATTGTACATTAAAATTTTTTACTGTAAAGCACTGAGATATAATTTAAATTAATTAATTAATTTACCCTGAATACATTTAGAGTGTTAAATTATATCTCAGCGATGTACACTGACATTTCTTCAATTTCATAGATGAAATACCTTAGCTTTCATGTTGGAGAATTCCTCGTGCAATTTTTTTACTTCATGGGATTGCTTCTGGATTTGTAGTTCGTGTTCAGAGTTTTGAAGTTTCAGCTTCTCCTGTTTCTGCATCTTCACCTGGATCTCTTTGTTCTTGGCAGCAATGGCGGATTTCTTCTCTTTAAGATTGTTTTGCAATTCTGTCAGTTCGTCCTATAATCGAGGAATCGTTTCCATGAATTGATTTATAAAATTGTATTTGCAAAATATTATTTTATAAATAATAAATATTTTTTGCAAAATATTATTTATGTGTTTTATAGATATTGTCTTCATTCTCAGTATTCTCATCGACATTTATGACATCTGGATTATCTATCTCATCTTCGTCAACATATTTAGAATATGATTTTTGAGTATTAAAAGTAATGGAGTTATAAACAACATAATATTTTTTTTTTTTTACTAGAAATGAATCAATGAACTATTAATCGAGGTGGCTGATAGTTGAAAGTTCATATTTATGAAGAACACTTGTTCCTCATCTGAAGAAGCCACAAGGTGGCGAAACAATTGTAGTGAAATACAAAATAAACAAATTTTGAAACATGTTTACTTTAAAGTGATATACAGAGAATGCATGTTTGATTCATTGTCAGTGGTTAAAAAATAAATCAAGTGACAAAAGCAAAGTGTTTAATTTTCAAACATTACCGGATCGTTTTCATTACAACAGAATTTGACAAAGATTTTCGGAGTTTTACAGAATGTTAAGTTTAACGTGTATTTTATTTTTTATCATCACAGTCTAAGCAACTTTTATGATAGATATACA
The DNA here is from genome assembly GCA_963082785.1 of Philonthus spinipes. Lineage (NCBI taxonomy): Eukaryota > Metazoa > Arthropoda > Insecta > Coleoptera > Staphylinidae > Philonthus > Philonthus spinipes. The sequence goes on from OY720308.1 coordinate 16,792,275, forward strand.
GGATGTTCGTATTTCGACTGAATGTATGCGGATTTCAGTTATTTGAAGAGATAAAGAATCTGTTAAATTGGGGCAAAGTTGCATATTTCTGTGCTTATTAATAATAGATTTTTAGATTTGAAATATCTTCAATTGTTTTACTGTAATCTGAAGAACATTTTTTAAATTTTTTTTTTCTACTCACACATGGGTATCGGTGTGACATATATAACCATTTCACACAGATTTAATATCAAATTAGAGGATATCACACTATTCATTCCATCATTCATACAACGACCAGTCTAATCCTGGGATCGAACCAGGAACCCCTAGATTACCAGCCTGAATCGTGCCATCGAGGCGGACAATGAAATATTTTTCCAATGCCCATGTGTGAGTGAGGACAAAAAAATATATTTTTTTTCATAATTTGCTATATTTAAAATACAGTAAAAATTTGAGTATATTAAGGCAGATTTAATGCAAAACTAAATATTCCAACAAACAAAATCTTTCATATTTCGAAGCATAGGTATTTTTCACATTACTTAAATTATATTTTGTTTTTAATTAATATGTTTAAAATTTGTATATCTACCCGAATAACATTCAATCCTTCCACATGTTCCTTATAAACCGACTTCAATTCGACAATATTTTGTTCAAGCGTGATAATCTTTTCACCAGCCGTTTCGATTGTCTTTTTCAATTCACTAATTTCCAAGGTGAGGGTCTCGTATTCCTGCTCCCGTTTTTCCCACTCCTTTCGGCTCTTATCTGCAGCGAGCTTCTTTGCCTTCATCTCGGCCTCAGCTTGCTTCAATTGTCTGTCCTTATAACCCTTCATGTCTTTCATGGTGGCTTCCAACTCCCTCGCTTTCTTGGTGCGTTTCGCTTCCACTTCCTTACATTCTTCAAATCTAGCCTTCAATTGTTCTGCAGATAGATAAATTCATTTGAAATCAATTGTGTGTAATTTATCTATACAGTTTTGGAATGAAATGTATTCCAAGCAAAAACGTACCAATATTTTCTTTTAATTGCTGGATTTCTTGCTGTTGTTGATGATGCGAATTCAATTCCAATCGTTGCTTTCCCATTTGATATTCGTGCGTCTTCAATTCCAAGCGTTGCTTAATGTTTTCATATTGCGCCTGATTTTGCATCATTTTCTGCATTTCTGCCTCAACAATGTGTAATTGTCTTTCCTTCTCAACAAGAATTTTCTAAGAAAAGAAAAAGTAATATGCACAATGAAATAAATTTAGTAATAGAAAAAAGAATTTATATATATATATAACATCGTTATATGTTCCTCTCTACTTCTCAGTGTTAGGTGAAAAAGAATTTATTCACATGGTAAATTAAATAAAAATGATTTGAACATAATTAATAAATCATTTCCTCATTTAGCTCTGTGACATTTTGACTTACGTTACATAAGTACTTTGAAACAAATGCACAATAATGGACACTTGCTGTTGCATAACAATAGCATATTGTATAATGCAACTTTTTTATGTATTGTAGAAATTTTCAATGTACAACATTGAGGTATAATTTAAATTTAATTAAATATAAAGTGGCAATCGGGGGACATTTTTAATTAAATTTAAATTATACCTCAATGTTGTACATTGAAAATTTCTACAATTCATATATATAAATTATAATTCAGACTATACACATAATACAAAACAATATATCATAAATAATTACAATACAATAATCGACACTTGCAGTTGCATAGCAATAGCATATTGTATAATGCAACTTTTTTTTTATTTAAAAATATTTAATGCAAAAAAGAAACCTAAAATAATATGGAATATTTTTTTTTTAATTGAAAAAAGTTGCATTATACAATATGCTATTGCTATGCAACAGCAAGTGTCGATTATTGTATTATAATTATTTATGATATATTATTTTATATTATCTGTATAGTCTGAATAACGATGTGTGTATATATGTAAAATTAATTTTAACATTTCACTCACTTCAGCTTCCATAACATCACTAATCTGTAACAAAATTGGAGTGCCCTTTTGTCTAGCACCACCGCTCAAAGTACCACCAGGATCAGTCACATCACCATCCAAGGTAACACACTTTGCTCTGATTTTATCGTGAAACGTGATCTTTTTTGCTACATTCATATCTCTAGCAATAAAGACTGTACCAAAGATGTACTCCATGGCGGGTTGCAGCCTTCTGTCGTAGTTTATCAGGGAAATAGCTGGTTGCACATTTTCTTTTCCCACCTAAATAAAATATAAAATACAATATTCAAGAAGAAATTTTAAAATTAAATATTTATAAAAAAATATACAGTGCTTCCCAAAAGTGACGGATAAATTCAATAAAATCGTTAAGGCTGACAAAAAAAAATTTCGATTAATCGATTAAATTGTTTGTTGGAAAAATTTTCTATCCGTTTTCAATTAAGCGATTAGTTTCGATTAACCGATTAGTTTCGATTAATCGATTAGTCAGATATTTTAATCAAACGATTAGTCGACTATTTTAACAGTTTTCGATTAGTCAGTTATATTAGCCGTCCGATTAGTTTTGATTAATCAGATATTCTAATCGCTTCGATTAATCGAATATTTTAACCGTTTTCGATTAGACGGTTATTTTAGCCAACCAATTACTTTCGACTAATTGAATATTCTAATCGTTTCAATTAGTTGATTATTTCAATCGTTTCGGTTAGACGGTATATTAATCAATGTAACAGAGTTATCCATAATTTTTAATATTTATCATAAATAATGTTTAATAATATCGTGCATTATATGAACAATGTATGAAAAAATAAGCAACACAATTTTTTTATTTGTTTTACATTTATTAATCTTTGCTAATATTCTCTAAATTTAAATGTTATTTGAAAAGATTTGTATAAGAAGAATATAATTACAACTCATAACTATTTTTTGTTTGAATAATATAATTTGCTTGCTAAAAGTCAAAATAACAAAATGCAATTGTGTCCTTAAAGTTTGTCATCTTTTCATTCTTTTGTTGTTTTAGTCGACTATTTTATCCGTTTTCGATTATTTCAGCCGACCGATTATTTTCGATTAATCAATTAATTTCGATTAATCAATTAGTTTCGATTAATTTCGATTAGTCGGTTATTTTCAATTAATTAACAGATAAGTCGATTAATCGAATATTTTGAACTTCGATTAATCGATTAGCGCTGAAGTCAAAATTGCCAGCCTTAAAAATTGTAAATAAAAATAATTAAATTCGATTTTTATTTTTAAATAACTATCCTGATATACATATTCAGCCCACTAACATAAAATTACCTGTACGACAGACCAGATTGTTAAGAATAGTTTCGACAACCCAAAACAAAAGTTTTGTTTTAATTATGACAAGCTAAGATTGGTAGCGCTTCAGTGTTTTAGGAAAGCGGTGTCACTGAACGGTACCGCAGTACCACTTTATCAAGTGGTAAAGCATATATTTTTCCCGCTTAATCGCTTTTCAAACCGCGCAGCTGTAAATAAAACCGCCATATTTTCATGAGCGTTCTTAAGCTTGAAAGTGTGTTGCGCTGCATGTCTAAAATTTCCCTGAATCCGACCGTTGTCAAAACCATTACAACAATCCAAATTATTTAAATAAAGTAGTAAAGGTTGTTTCATTTATTAAAATTAAATCTCTCGATTTGTTAAAAAATGAAAAGGAACTTTAATAAATCCCTAATCAATAAATAAGTAAAAAAAAATCTTACAAGATCTTGGGCGAGTTGGACGACCTTACTGTTAATTTTTCCTCCCTGAATTTTATTCAACGGAATGAATGTTGTTCTAGTTTGTAATTGCCCTTTCTGCAGTAATAATTTACTTGTTTGATCAGTCTCCACCACGACATTATACAACTGAAATGACAAAATGGAGTATTAAAATCACCTTCAATATAAATCTAAGGACCATTTTACATACACAAGAATTCTCACAGAAAATGTAATTTTTACTCTTGAAGGTTTTTTTTTTTACAAGCAGAAGCTATGCTTAATTTGACTGGGAGACTTTTTTTATAAAATTATTTTCTAGATTATTTTGAACACGAGAAATATATACTAAGTGACATAGAAATCTGAACGTCCAGTACAAATCATTTTATTTTCATTATACTTTTTATAATAAATTAAAGACGACGCAAGCGCCACCTTTTGCCTAATTTCAAGTGGCATCGTCAACGATTTGGATCTACAAGGTAGACGACTGAGAACTTGTCCTGTTTATGAAAACAAGGAAAACGAAATTCACGTTTAATGAAACGTTCAGCCCCCATTCATCTAGTCTGATGAGGTTCGAAAAACTAAAATGGCCATCACTAGTTATCCATACGCTAGATGAATGCGGGCTGAACGTTTCATTAAATACTTTCTATAATTGTAAGGAAAAACATAATAAACAAAATTTCTCTTTCATTCAATAAACTTTACGAAAAAAACAATAATAATGTGCCAATGCACTATGGTGGGCAATAGCACCCTAGAAAGTGAATACACTTTCTGGGGTGCTTTTTTACATTTTTGGCAAATATGAATATAAACCACTGAATGCCCAATCGCAAGTCTCTATTGAAGGTCGCACAAGGCTATTACGCGGCCGGCTTTGTTTATCTCCACTGCCTCTTGAAAATGAATAGACTATAGTATATTATAAAAATCACTCTATTACAGTTACAGATACATAAACTTATACTATTTTTGTATATATGAATTTCTACAAAAATTCTTGTATATGTGTGAAACGGCCCTAATCGCACATTAGTAAAAATCAAAAAAATATTTACTCGACCGCCAGCAGCAGTTTGCAAAGCTTGACAAAACTTTGGATCATTCACGTTGAATAACTTGCAGACTACCCCGTGCACATTATTCTTATTAAAATTTGGTTCAGGATCACGGTAGGAGAATCTGGTGTAATGATAACGGGATTCAAAATTATCAACTTTGTCACGTAGAGATTTCACCTCGGAATACAAGGCTTTTCTTTTGTGTTGTAATTCATTCATATGCTCTTCAGAAAAACTGATTTTGGATATTCCTGCCTAAAATATAACAATAATTACATATTATTAATTAATATTTTATGAGATCCGTAAGTATACATTACGATTTATTTGTTATATATTTATAAATGAACCATAAGAAATAATTTTTTTATTTGATTCTCATTAATCACTTGATGAAACATGATCACAATATTATATACAGAAAGTTTTATGTAACACCGAACATACTAGACTGTACTCAATGTAAATTATCCTATGTTCAATTTTTTCAGGAACACATCAAAGCATTGAGTGCGATATGATTGGCTACTATTTCTAAAAATAATATAGTCAACCCAAACTACACCCTTTTCTGTCAAAAATGACTTACACTTGTCAGTTATCGCAAGCAAGTGATATTTACTGTTCTGGCTCTTAAAACAGAAGTAGACGAACAGTTGGACATCTTTACGAATCAATAATGTATACAAAGGAGGATAAGATTTTAATGGTATGCATTGCGGTTAAGTATAATATTCATAATTATACATGTTGCACTTGACATAATAGTTGACATTAGAAATCGTAGCCAATCACATCGCACCCAATGCTTTAATGCGTTCCTGAACAAATCGAACATAGGAAAATTTACATTGAGTACATTCTAGTATGTTCGGTGTTACATAAAACTCTCTGTATATAGAAAATCTGTATTTCTGAGAAATACGTTAAATTACATTACAATCATAAACCTCTAGTTAAGCCTCAGAAAATGGCTATCGACCATCGGTCTTTAGGTTGAAAAATACTGTATATATATTCATGTAACAATAATTTTCTGTACACTTCTTGAGAATGATGAGAGTCAAAACTAGTCTGAGGAAATAAATTAAATTCACTAATGTATTTTTCAATCTATTAACATAAGAAATATATCAATTATTGAAAAATTACACAATTGCCATACTTATGATGGGTTATCACCTGTTTGCTCCAGATGTTGAAAAAAAATGAAGCATTAAAATCTCTGAATAATATTCAAAATTTTATTAAAATAATCAGACCTATTCCGTACAGAAAATGTTAAGTTTAACATGTACGTTATTAATTAAATTCACATTCCATGCACGATATATATCTATTAAAAAAACTATTATTATTAAACTATTATGATAAAATATAGTGTACGCGTTAAACGTAATATTTCTTTTACAGAAAAGCCCTGAATAAAATCTTACATTTAAAGACTGAAGCTCCTTTTCCAAATTTTGCACATTCTGCATATCCTTTTTGTAATCGGTAACATTTGTACCAAGCTCATTTTCCTTTTCTTTGAGTAAACTGGAGCAATGCTTAAGTTCCATGTTGGCAGTCTTCATTTCTGTTGAAGCCCTTGCTGCTTCTTGTTTGGCATCTGCAAAAAAATATTTTATTTATTTATTTAGTCTTATATAACATCGTTATATGTTTCTCTCTACTTCTCAGTGTGAGGTGAATAAAATACTAATATAATGATTTAATATGTATTAGAGACAGTAAGGGCCAACTCATAATCAACCGGGAATGGATTGTATACAGAAAGTCCGTATCGCCCCTTCCCCGACAATTCTGAATTATATTAAATGAAAGAATACGCAAGCTCCATCTTTTGCCTAATTTCAGGTGGCATCGTCAACATTTTATTAAATTCTGAATTAATTCACGTAAATACTACAATTTTCTTTCTACCCGTTGCTGTTCCATTTTCGTTCGTGGGCGATTGTGAGTGCGCCCTAAATATTCGGGGTTATTTTCTTAATACCTATGTACCCATGTAGGGGCAACTCATTCACGTATTTTATTTAGTCATATATAACATCGTTATATGTTCCTCTCTACTTCTCAGTGTGAGGTGCTCGTTCATGTAAACTTAATAATTATTTTGCGGAAAGGTAGTTACGTCTCTGATCCACGATGAAAGTCCATGTTTAATAATTTACAAAGAAATCTCATTCGTAAAAGAAAATAAACTTTGATTAAGAATTAGATTTCTTTGTAAATTGTTAAACATAGATTTTAATCATAACTTACTCATGAGTTGTTCCTGTAGTGTTTCCGCTTGGCCGTCCTCGTTAACTTCCATGCCGGCACTAACGGCTTCAAATTTTTTCTGTGACAGAGCGTATGACTCGGCATCATTTTCAGCATTTTTCTTCAATGTCTCGAACAGGTTCTGCACATTCGCCATCTCTTGCTCTTTGTTAGCAAGAGTAACCTTATCTTCCTCCATATTCTAAAAAATAAAATAATGTACACTATTTTGCTTGTATAGGCAAGGGTTCAGGGATTAATTCACCCTACAAAAAGGATTGTAAGGGCTTCATCATGAAGCAGCGGAACTCCACAAGGAGTGCAGTGCTTTTGATATATATATATATATATATATATATATATATATATAGGCAAGGGTTGGACTATTGGAATCGCCTTATCTTGGCCACAGGGGTATATCTATTGTTCGGGTTAGACGAAGAATTTTTGTTGTCTACAATAATTGTCCTTGGACCTAAGCAATTTTAAAACCGTCGCTGTTAATTTATGCGAGAACACGCGTGAGATGATCAACACTGCCAGCTAGGATTGTTCCAGATGTTGCCTTTCTTCTTGGAATTGCTGGGTACCTGCTTTTTGCCCGCCGCAAAATGCACCCCCAACGGCGTAGAAATCATTTTACCCCCACTTATATATTTTGTAAATATTTTCATGTATTTTTATTCATTAAGTTTAAAAACTCTGTAGAAGAAGGTTCAATAGAAGTTATCCAGACAAGTGTAACTCATTTTATTTTGTTGAACAAATTATTCGATGGTCGTAACAACTAGTCGCCTTACAAGTGACAAAGTCAAAAGACAATACAAAATTATCCATCTATATTGTCACATTAATGACAAACCTTGGAGCACTCAACCTAGGAGGGCCTAGTCACAATGGTTTATTGTGTTACCACAGTAGGTGAAGATGAATTTCCTTCTAAAAAAAACTGTAAAACTATGTTAAGTTCTTAACGTAGTTGACTAAGTCTCCCATCTTGCATGGTACAAGGTTTATTAATCTATTAATGCAACAATTAATATAGACAAACCCCTGAGGCTAAGCCAAGATAAGCCAATTCTAGCGAATGGTTTTAATCGGTTGAACAAATCATTTGAGCCCAACACTTGTGGCCGCTAGATCCAAAAGCAAATGCTTTTCACGTACGTGATAACACAATGGGCTTTGAATGGCCTAAGTTACCTAATGTAAAAAAAAAAACGTGCCTTTGTTTGAATGCAAATTTCCCAAACCATTCACTAAACAATAAAAATACATATATATAAACAAACCTTTTTGAGTTGCTTTAATTTTTTCTCTTCACTCGATATATTGTCTTTGGAAGCCTTTTCCTGAGCAGCGGCCTTTGCCTCCATTTTCTCCTTTTCTTTAACAGCCATTTCTATTTCATTCAATGATTGCGAGATGTTCTAAATATACAATAAAATATGATAAAGAATTAAACTTGAAAATATAACTTAATTTGTAGTTATGACTCACAAAAGTAATATTACATTTATTTATATTTTATTGTAAAATTATTGGATGAATAATTAAAGGTCTACAAGGTAGACGACCGAGAATCATTGTTTCGTCTACCTTGTAGACCCAAATCGTTGACGATGCCACCTGAAATTAGGCAAAAGATGGCGCTTGCGTCTTTTTTAATTTATTATGATGAATAAATAAAGATAGCGATTTCATTTTTAATCAAACTTTATTTGGAAAGATAGCGTAAGCGCCATCTATTGACTATTTTCAATTGACATTGTCAACAATTTTGGTTGCTTCTTCCACTAAAGGAAAGTACCTGTTCAGGTTATAAGAACTAGAAAAAAAAAAAAATTTAATGAAATGTTGAACCATCATTCATCTAGTATATCAATAACTGGTGATAACCATTTTAGTCTTTCGGACACTATAGTCTGACAAGTAAGGTCCCAAATTGCTATCACCAGTTATCCAAACGCTAAGTGAATGGTGATTGAGCATTTTATTGAATTAATCTTTATTCATCCAATAATTTGTTTAATGAGAATTTTGATTGTACTTCCTGCGATGTATATTAGTAGTATACATGTATAGAATTAGTATACATCCGTCGACCAAGGTCTTTCAGCCGATATATATATTTTAATTCATATAAACAAAAATTGTCAATAACATTAAGAGTTTCCTGTTAAAATGGATTAACAGAATACAAGCTGTAATGTATTATTATTATTATCATTAATTATGTTTAAATATTAAATGCTGGTTATTGCGCCCTCTGTAATTTACGAAGATGCGTGAAAACCAAACGTGCAGATCATCATACGATCTGCGCATTTATTCTTGCATTAGCAGCCCGTGAGTGTGTTTGCTAAGAATAAATATTAGTGTGTTAATAAGTGTGGATTTTATTTCCCCAACACCCCCAAAAAATATCACACAAGCAAAAAATTCAAATAAACATTAGAAAAAATAAAAGATTACTGAGTGGGACTTTCAAATATAAGGCCATAAATCTTACAATAAATGACTATACCAAAAATAGTCTCATCAATGAAACAAATATTAATTTAAAATTAAAAGCCAGCTGTAATAATTTTTTAAATCACTCTTTACAATAAGACTTTCAAGTTGTTGTAGTTAATTACCCCTTCAGTCTCCTTCTGCATAATCATCACATCGTTGGCAAGTTCATCCATTGTGTTTTTATTCGATTCGATCATTTTTTGAATATGATCAATTTTCTCCTCGGACGCTTTGAGTTTCTCCTCGGCTTTTTGCGTGGCCCGCTTGACAGCGTAGTAACTCCAAGCATTGTAGAGTGCCTTCATATGTTCTAATTCCCTTTCTAATCGTTGATACTCGAAGTACGTCTGTCGCTCCTTTCGCAATTTCTCTAGTTTTGGTGAGATCTCTTCTTTCAGGATCTTCGTATAAAAATTAATCGAATTACACTCTGCGGTACATCTTAAATCCACTTGTAAATAAAACACTTTTTACATTGTGGTTCTTTCAATAGCATGATTTTATTTATTTATTTAGTCTTATAGTTGTAGAAAATAAAGACTATTATTATTATATAACATCGCTATATGTTCCTCTTTACTTCTCAGTGAGAGGTGAATAGCATGATACTATACCTAATATCATGCGCCTTAATGTATATAAACACTTTTATTTTTATCTTATTTTGTATTTGTATATCCATTGATAGTGATCGAAATATTCATTTGGAACAAACAAATAAATAAAAGTTTATAGTGTATTTATTTCATGCAACTCACAACAATTAATCATTGGTTTTACTCCATCAAAAATAATAAAAGAAAAGGAACACGACATATACTTTTGTTTAATTATTAGGCAAAAGGTGGCGCTTGCGTCGTCTTTATTATATAACTAACTAAGCATCTTTATTCAAATGTGTATATGTATGTACAATAATATACAAAAATTAGAATTATACTCTGTAGATGAATCGGCTATCGACGGGAGGTCTTTCAGCCTTTATTATATATTTTTGTTGTTATTATGTTTACTTCTAGATATTAATTCTACATGTTTATGGAGTATTTAAATTGTTTCACCCCCATGGAAATGAAATAATCTTATTGGCTAAAGATTCTTCCTCATCTGTTTCAATAGAATTATCTGAACATAATGCACCCATTTTACTTAAAAATTGTAAAGACTGTACAATTAATATATACTGAAATAAGTATTGGTCGCGTTCAGGGAACTGTAGCGTTTCAGCGCTTCACAAAAACGGTGTTACTGAACGGTACCGCTTTATGCGTGGCACTGCAGCGCTTTATCAATCGGTAAAGAATATATTTTTTCCGCTTGATCGCTTTTCAAGCCGCGCAGCTGTAAACAAACCGCCATATTTTCGTGAGCGTCCTTTAGCTCGAAAGCGTGTTCAGGAACATCAAGCGCTGTAATGTCTAAAAATTGTGTTATTATTATTGTTTATTGATAAAATATCTATTTCTAATTGTATTGTAGTTGTTTTTATTTTGCACTTTGGATGTAGAAAAAGTATAGTGCATTACTCTTTCATAAGTGGCTTTTTACACAATTGTGATTTAGGTAATTCGTCTAACGGCTTATGACCCAAACTTCACTTATGTATAAAACGCTATTTATGAAACTAGTTGGGTAATATACTATTATTCACTGGTGCCAACAAAATGTGAAATAAAGAAAAAAATCTAAGCACTCTAGAGGAGAAAAGTTCTTGAATATGCAATATTAAATAATAATAGTATTTTCTCAATTTTTATTGAAAAATATAAATGTTTCAAAGTAGTATTATAAAAACTTACATTATTAAGCTCTTCTAGCTTACTCTGTTTCTTGGCGATGGTCCTTTGAGCAGCCTGTCTTTTGGATTCATACATCCTCGTCCCTGCAGCTTCCTCAACCATGGCCAAAATCTATACATAACATTTATTGTATATCAATTTAGTGTAAATTATTTTAATAATATATATATATTCAATGACCCTTTCTGCCCATATGGGTGTAGGGTTTATTTTAATAATAATGATAATAAATCTTTATTCCACAAGAGTAACATAATTATTTTTATTTACATTATATGATATTGATATAATACATAAAACATAATTATCCTGTTCTGAAATTGGCTATCGACCAGAGATCTTTCCGTATAAATTCTTTTATTTTATTGCAAATAATTTATTTCTATTAAAAAATGTATTATTAGTGTTTATTTATTTATTTCTCCTTTTTCAAAATTACAAAAAAATATATTATTAAAAATACATACAATATAAATAATTACAGTTAGTAGAATATTACAACACTAAAAACAGAGAGAAAAAATGCTATAAGTGACTAATATTGGCGAGATCAATAAATGATAAGTGGCGTTTAAATTCATTATCTATTAAAAATCGTTGTACCAACATATTGATGTAACAGACAAATACTGTTCATTCGCACAATAAAATTGTGAAAAAGTGAATAAAAATCGATTGTATTATTGTTTTATTCAATTGTTTAATAATGTTGACAAAAATTATAAAACATTTGCATAGGACGCAATACAAACATACATATTTCATTACTACTAATTAGCCTAGTTGCATTAATTATGTAAAGATAGCCAGGAAATGCAGTTATTTCGAAATAATAAAGAAAAATATAACAAAGAATACAAAAATACAAGAATAAAAAAAAAATCTAAATTATACAGCCCTTAAACTGAAAATAGAAAAAAACCTTATTATAAACAAAACAAAAAATAGGAGCACAGAAAAAAAAAACACATTTCCTTCAATACCGTTAGCCCAAGATGGGAGTCAATGCCCATAAAACCCAAGGAAAGATCTGCACCAACTATTTAATTTTGCAATAATATTGAAATATTATCGATGAAGGTTTTTTAAATTAAATTACACTCGGTGTGTTTCACATTTTTTTTCTCTATTTACTCGAGTAGTTTCGCTTTTTACAGCATTATCAGGAGTGATATTGATATGTATAAGTAAAAAAAATACTTCTTATTCTATGTATACAGGGTGTCCCATTTTAATATTCCAGATGGAATATATCGAGACAAGTGCACCCAATCGAAAAAGTTGTCTAATGCAAAGTTTAGTGCAGGAGGACATTAGATTCTGTTATCAATTTCACCCAGCACATCCCAGGGGGGTGAATAACAGGGGTAACTTCTGAATCTTAAATGGGAACCCCCATTTTTTATTGCAAATTCGGAAAGTTTGAAAAAAACTATGTAGGTTTTACTTAGAAACTTTTTTCGTATGGGCAATAGGTGGCGCTGTAATCGTCAATATTAGATTATTTTACACTTAATCTAGAATTGATATAAAAATGTCACCTAATGATTACAAAATAATCAGATTCCAGACATAAGCCCCCCTTGACACCTTGATGCATTGCTGCACGGATCAGTTTTAGGTAAAATTTTCGTTGAGTAAGAAGATCATTTTAGGAGGTGTTCAATGTGACCGCCGTGTTGTGTTCTCGAATACAAAGATTGAATCTAATATTGACGATTACAGCGCCACCTGTTGCCCATACGAAAAAAGTACACCTACATAGTTTTTTTCACACTTTCCGAATTTGCAATAAAAAATGGGGGTTCCCATTTAAGATTCAGAAGTTACCCCTGTTATTCACCCCCCTGGGGGGTGATGGGTGAAATTAATAACAGAATCTAATGTCCCCGTGCAAACCACTAAACTTTGCATTAGACAACTTTTTCGATTGGGCGCACTTTTCTCGATATATTCCACCTGAAAGATTAAAATGGGACACCCTGTATATGCTGTATGACCGAGAACTGAGGCCGGATTCTAGTTTAGTCAATCACATCGTTATCAAATTAAAACGAAGATAGAGTGATTCCAAACAGAGGTTGATAGAGATAGAACTCCGATTCGCTGTAGCAATATCGTTTCATTTAGAATTCTTAGAATTCCATAGCTGATCTCTAGTGCTTTGAATTTCTTTATTGGAAAAAAATGATATTGACAGTAACAGTAACCATTTTATTCGAACAAATTTAAGAATTTAATTTCATAAATAATGACACATGTAATATCGTATTTGTTTTTATTCACGCGTGACAACAAAATGTTAAACAAAGAAAAAAAAAACAAAGCACTCCTGAAAAGATCATATGGTATATCCATTATAAAATTTGCTTAGACTGTGATGATAAAGAGTAAAGTACATGATAAACTTAAGATTTCTGTTACAGAATAACACACTGTCATCTTCAAGTAATTTAACCAAATCTTATAAATTATTTTCATAATTAAATATTTAATTTTCTTTATGTTAGAGTCAATTGAAATGAAAAAAACACATTGATAATCTTTTAAATTTTGATACTATTTGCTTAAATAACCCCCTTACCCCTTAGATCTTATTACTTCATTGTTCATGTTTTTTTATATATATATATAATTGTATTTATATTAGTTTATAGACAACATGATTTTTAAATATTTTAATATTATCACTATTGCATTCTAACCCTACACCCATATGGGTAGAAAGGGTCATTGAATATACAGGGTGAGTTTTTTTCGATGTTCTCTATGGGGATCTCGAAAACTATAAGAGATAGAAAAACGGTTAAATGGGGAAAGAAGTGTAGTTTTATAAGACGAATAAAATGACACTTTCAAAATATTTGAAAAAGTCAAGGGTAACTAGATATTTTTAAAAAAGTAAATTGTGTCAATTTTTTGAAATCAATATATCTCTATTATTATCATAGATAGAAAAAACTGTAAAGGACAAAGTTGTAGAAAATTTTACACAGATTAATAACACAAAAACAAAAAAAAATTTCGTATTTTTATTTAAACTTCCCTACTGAAGATGGAAACATAGTTTCCGAAATATATTTATTTTAATAAAAAATAAGTAGGAGAAAGGATAACTATTTTTATTTAAATAAATATTTAATTATTTAAATAACTATGACCAAGTTATTTTCTATTTAAATTATTTTCATTATTAATCCATTTAACATTATGCAATGGAACTTAACACGTACCTCTTGCGGTTTCATGTTCAACACTTTGGTGATTTTCCCCTGCATGATCAGGAAGTGAGGATTATTGACGTTCAGCTGGACCGAACAGAACAGGTCTTGGACTTTCTTGTTCTGGACGACCAGGCCGTTTATCCAGTACTTGTTTTTGCCACCCATGATGATCTGACGGGAGATCACAATCTCCTTGTACCCCTCGTATCCGGGCGGACATTGCAGCGGATTGGAATTGTCGAAAGTTATCGATACCGTGGCTTTGGTCACGCCCGCCTGTCCGCTTTTGTAGATGAGGTCTTGTAACGAACCCGCTCTCACCTTAAAAAAAAATTATAGAAATGATTTATAATTATTCACCTCACACTGAGAAGTAGAGAGGAACATATAACGATGTTATATAAAACTAAATAAATATTATAATTATTACAGTCATAGAAGTGTATGTAATCCATTTTAATTTAAATATTTCACATAGATTTTTGTCTGTAATGTAACGAAAAACAAGCAAGCGTTTGTGCAGAATTTTAAGTTTAGCATTGCCGGAATAAAATTGTGTAATTTTCACTATTGCATTTCCATTGTGCATGTGTTCGCTGCTTTAAAATAATTCGACTATTTAAAATCGACTTTAAAATACATATACATTTTTAAATAAAATTGCCTGGAATTTTATCAGATTACTTGCTAGTTTTATTAATGCAATATAAATCTTTCTTCTTTCTTAATCTTATCCTCTTTTACCCATATTGGGTGTCGAGGATATAAACTTACTATCCATAAACAATTACAAAGATATTAGAGTCTAATGTTGAGAGATGACAGGTTCATATAAAAAAAAGAAAGATATTAGATAAGACAGTGCTTCGTAGCCAGGGCTATTTTCGAAGCCATCTCACGTAAAAAAAACTAAGCTATTATGTACAACAGTGCTTCATAGCCACAGCTATTTTCGAAGCAATTTCTCACAAGAAAGAGAAAGATATTATGTACGACAGTACTTTATAATCAGTGCTATTCATTTCACATACGAAGAAGATATTAGCTACTACAGGACTTTGCAGCCAGGATTATTAATTTCGCACACAAGAACAACAATATTAGGTTAAGCATATAATTGAGAAACTCAAATAAAACCGATGGTGATTTAAAACGCAACAAATCTAAATTAACATTACACTGTGGTAAATACCTGGCTCAAATTGGAGATACCCAAAACAAAACAAATTGAATCAAGGATGTTCGATTTCCCACTGCCGTTCAAGCCGGTGACTGCGTTGAATTCCGTATCGAAGCCGAATATTTCCACGCGCTTGCCGTAGGACTTAAAACCGTCCAACACGATTGATTTGATGTACATCTTCGTAGTTTTCACGACATTCAGTTGTCGCAGCACGAAGCCTATTACACAGATTACTCTAATTATTAATTTTCTATGACCGAAGACAAACGGTCGTTAAATGTTTGTGTCGCCATTCGAAAACGAATTATATTTAGTTTTGCCAACATTAAATTGTGCTATACATAGATGTAATATTTAATTATAATAAATACTTCATATATATATATATATATATAAATTAATATATTTTAGTAACTATGTGGTTATACGAGCCTATTATGCAAGGAAAATGTTAGGATAACGTGTACGTTTTTTTATCCTTACAGTCTAAGCAATTTACGTAATAAATGTTTATCATAGAATGAGACATTAATAAATATCGTACATGTTAAATTTAATATATTCCATAGGGAATAGTCCCGACTATTGTGGCGATTCCGTACGTGAAATAAAAAATTTAATGTACACGTAATTATATTATCGATACTATTACTTTATTCATGATTATCTTACAAAAAAAACAACGTATATGTTTAATTTAAGATTTTACGCACAGAATAGCGGCAAATATAGGATAAATAAAAAAAATTGTTTATAATACAAAATTATTATATAATCGGAGCCATTTCGTAAGGGAAATGTTTAATTTAACTTGTACGTTATTAAATAATTTCACATTCTATGAATATATATCTATTACAAAAACTCCTTAGATTGTGATGATAAATAATAACGTATACGTTAAACTTAACATTTCACGTACGGAATAGCCCTGAATAAAATATATTTATTTAAATATAAATAGTAAAAAAAGCTTCTTTATTTTTATCATAGATGTTAATCGAATTCTATGATTTTTAATGTAACCAGTAACACGAAAAAAAATTCTAAATTCTCCTAGTATTTACTTGTTCCAAAAAAATACAAGAGAAATAATTTTCGTGTATAAATTATTAATTACCATAGAGTTCTACGTCTATATTAATTATTAATGCAATTTTACTTGGTTGAGAAACATGTAAAATTGTATTTTTAAATAACATTCATGTTAATTCTTCTAATTGTAATTTTAAATCTAACAAGTTAAAATACAAATTTACTTGTTTTTAACAATTTATTTCAGTTGTATTGTTTTTTGTTGCACGACTTATTTTATTCTCTGCTAATTTGAATTTATTACGACGTATTTTTTATATACTACTTCTATAAGCGATTTGAATATTTAAAGAAAAAGAATTTAAAAATAATTAATTAATCAAATTCTTTTTATTTAATTTTTTTAAATAAATGTGAATAAGTGAATATCTATTATAGATTTCATAGACAGAGTTATTATACTAAATCTATGTATGATTTAAATATTGGTATGCAACCCAATATAAAATGAAAAGGATTACATTAACCTAAAAATTAAAAAATATATATTTATTTTTTAAACTAATTTAATAAAATCGTTTGAAATTTAAAAACAACGGTAAACATTTAAAAAGATGCATAAATATAAAATATTATATTTTTAAAAAATATAATAATAAGCTATTTAATAAAATAAGACATTCGATTACTGTTAAGAAAAATGACTGAATTTTAATTTCTTTTTTATTATTTACTTTTAAAAATACATTTTTACAGATATATGGGGCTATTCCATATGGGAAATGTTAACTTTAATGTGTACTTTATTAATTGAAATCATAATCTATGTATATGTATCTATTACAAAAGCTGCTTAGACTGTGATGATAAAAATAACGTATTCGTTAAATATAAGATTTCCCTTGCGGAATAGCCCCCATAAAAGTATAATTTTAAATGAAATTAGATTAAAATGCTTCTAATCCACTTTTACAAACATAGATATTAGACAATTTTTTCTCTTGGTCACAGGTATTTAAATAAATTAAATAAAAAGAATTTGAAAGTAATTAATAACTTATTCCCCTATTTAAATGTAGCATAAGTCAGAATGTCACAACAGTTACAGGGGGAGGAATAATTTATTAATTATTTTCAAAGTCTTTTTATTTAATTTAGAGTAAATAAATAAATAAATCAAAGAAGTTAATATTCAAATTTAGTTGTTTCTAATAATAATTTGCAGCACGACTTTATCCTCTGCAAATTTGAATTTATTGCAACCCCTGAAATGTTTATAATTCATACTAATCTATGAGCGAATGCATAGAATTAGTATAATATATATTTTATTATATTAAAAATAGAAAAATAAACTATTTATTCACTTGGTCATAGTTATTTACATAAATTAAATAAAAAGAATTTTAAAATAATTATGAAATTATTCCCTCTTTAGGCACTTTGACATTTCAACTTGGGTTACATAATTTATAAAGATGGTGGTATTGTTTTATATTGCAGTTGAATTAAATTAGAAGAATAAATAAGAAATTAATTACTTAATAATTTATTTACCTTTCCATTTGCAAATGGATAGAAAGTGATTAAATAATTAATTATTTTCTTTTTTATTCTTTTAATTTATGTTACATGGGTACATAAACAATAACATATTATACAATGCAATAATTTTTGAATCGAAAATATTTAATGCAAAAAACAAATAAGTATATATTTATGAGCGATTGCATAGATGCAGCCATACTACATCTATGACGTAGAGATAGAATGATCTATGAGCATAGATGTAGTATTTAAAGCAAACAATGTCTATGAGCCATTGAAATATTGGTATGCAACACAATATAGAATAAAATGGGTTGTTTACATTAACCTCAAATTTTAAAATTATCTTTGTTTATTATTATTTTTTAATTCAATTGTAATTATTATTTAATCATATTATGAATGATTTCGAATTGAACGATACATTCGACAATTTCACGTTCACAACAGCCGACAATGTCGCACGTTACGAGGGCCGTGTTGTTAAGCTGCAATACAGCCGGGAGACAGACATCACAGTCGATGATTCGATCTTTTTGAGTGCTTCGAGGGCCTTCAGCGGAATTTCCGACGCCGGATTGAATTTTCAAGGGTCTGAAATAAGTGTGAGTGTTACGGTTTAAATCTTATTAAACCATTTAATTCAAAATATATTTACATATATCCAGTAAATGTATTTTTAATTGAATAAATTTGAATGGATTTGAGGTAGCTACCTTCTATTTTATTTATTAAAAACTCTTATGAAGGGATGTTTATAAATTATCAATTTCATTCGCGAATGTGTTGATTTGAAAATTTCTTTTGTAGTGAGAAAAAAACGGCCGATATATTTATTGATGAAAATAATATCACGTTTTTACTTTGTTTGTATAACTCGGATTGTTTTATAGTTGACTATAGTTTTGACAACCTTAACGTATCTTTAATTATACCTGAAGTAATAAAACAGATTAATTGAATTTCATTTCTTTAGGGGGAATCATCTGAAAAGACGCACAATTTCCATTCCAAACAATTCAATCCGGATGCCAGCAACCATTCTAGTCCTCGAAATAACATTAGCGCTGATGTAAACGATTTATCAGATTTTTCATGTGATGCTGTTGAAAGCAGAGCTCGAAGAGAAGAACATTTTAATTTAAAAAATGATTTCTCTTCAAATTCAATTACATCTGATATGTCGGAAAAGGAAAATGAAATCGAGGATACATCTTCGGAATCCATCGTAAGTTGCATGTCGGATGTTGAAGAGGAGAATGCTTTAATTAATAATAAGAAAAACAAAGGAGGGAATAGTAATGATGTACAATTGAGTAATTCGAATCATATTAATTCACAATTTGGAGTGAATACAAATTCGTTTAATATTTATCCTGGAAGGAATTCGTCGAGGAAAGAAGATTCATCGAAAATTTGTGAGAGTGATGCTCTTTTAAGTAAATTAGCTTTGAAAGGTGTTTCAAATAAATCAATTTCGAAGCAGAAAACAGGAAACGGTAATGAATTTCTGTTTGGATCGTACCCAGAAGAAATAGGGGCGGAAAATGATTTATTTGACGATGACGTTTTTTTAAAATCGAATTCCCAACAAAATGAAGTAAGAAAATTTGAATCAAGCCGGGAAGGAAGGCGGAGAGATCCAGAAAGAAATTTATTGGATGATGATTTTTCTTTTAACTCAAATTTGGATCAGATTGGGAAGGATGAATCGATTGACGATGATGATTCAATTAAATCCAAATCAGAGCGTTTGAATCATGCCAATAATTCTGTACAAAATGATGCTATAGTATCGTTTGATTCAAATAAGGAAGGAAAGCGTAGAGATCCGGAAGGGAATTTATTGGATGATGATTTTTCTTTCAATACAAATTCAAATCATATTGGAAAAAATGAAACGTTTAATGATGTTGCTTCAATTAAATCCAAATCGAGGTGCATTATTCAAGCGAATAATTCTGAACAAAATAACTCTGTTATGTTGTTTGGATCAAACAAAGAAGGAAGACGGAGAGATCTAGAAAGAAATTTATTGGATGATGATTTTTCTTTTAATTCAGATTTTGATCAGATTGGGAAGGATGATGCTGCTTCAATGAAATCCAGATCGGAGCAAGTGAATCAAGCTAATAATTTTGAACAAAATGTTGCTATCATGTCGTTCAATTCAAACAAGGAAGAAAGACAAAGTGATCCGGAAGGGAATTTATTGGATGATGATTTTTCTTTTAAGTCAAATTCTGAATTATTAATTGGGAAGGATGAAACGTTTGCTTCAGTAAAATCCAAATCGGCGCGCTTGAATCGAGCGAATAATTCAGTTGATGACGCTGATTTGTTTGAATCAGATCTGGAGGAATTTAAAGATGGTGATTGTTCTCTGGGTAGTGATTTTTCTTTTAAATCAAATTCTGAAGGGGTGGCAAAACAGGATGAATCGCGCAATGATTCTTCTTTTAAATCAAATTCTGAGGGGGTGGCAAAACAGGATGAATCGCGCAATGATTCTTCTTTTAAATCAAATTCTAAGGGGGTGGCAAAAAGGGATGAATCACGCAATGATTCTTCTTTTAAATTAAATTCTGAAGGAGTGGATGAATTGAGCATTGCTTCAATTAAGACAGAATATTTGAAATCTCCTGAAGTAGATTTTTCACGATCGTGCGCTTCGATAAATTCAGCGAATTCTTTAAATGAATCGAATTCTGATGTATTGAAAAAATATGAATCAATTAATGACATTGTTTCAGTTATCCGGGAAGTTGAAAATTTATCAGAATCACGCACTTCGATAAATACAATAAATTCTTTAAATGAATCTAATTCCGAGGAGCTTTCAAAAAAGAATGAATCAATTAATAATGTTGCTTCAGTTATTCGCGAAATTGGAAATTTATCAGAATCAATAAATGAATCTAATTTGAATGAGTTATCAAAAAATGATGCTGCTTTAAATATTCCTGAAGTTAATAATTTATCAGAATCGTGTGTTTCGATAAACACAATAAACTCATCGAATGAAGATTTGAACGAATCCCTGGAAGCTCCAGTCGGATTAAACGAGGATTTATCATCGTGGGGTTTGCCGGAGGTAATTTTGCGGAAATACGAGGTTAAAAAAATCGAGCGTATGTTCCCCTGGCAGGTGGAATGTCTCACGAAACCCGGCGTGCTTGAAACGCACAGGAATTTGGTTTATTCCGCCCCTACATCCGCGGGGAAGACTCTGGTTGCAGAAATACTGGCAATTAAAACGGTTCTGGAAAGACGGAAAAAGGTTATTTTCATACTTCCGTTTGTTTCCGTCGTGCGGGAGAAGATGTTTTATTTTAAGGATATTTTAGGGACAAGCGGGGTGAGGGTGGAAGGTTATATGGGCTCTTACAATCCGCCTGGGGGTTTTAAAAAAGTCAACGTCGCGATTTGCACGATTGAGAAAGCGAACTCGCTGGTGAACCGGTTGTTGGAAGAAGGGAATTTAGGGGAAATCGGCGCTGTTGTTGTGGACGAAATGCATTTATTAGGTGATTCCAGTAGGGGGTATTTATTGGAATTGCTTCTAACTAAATTACGCTACATGTCGTTAAAGGATGAAGGTGTTAATATACAGATAATCGGAATGTCGGCGACTCTACCTAATTTAAACACCCTCGCCGATTGGCTCGATGCTGAATTATTCACGACTGATTTCCGCCCGATTCCTCTTCATGAGCAATGCATCGTCGAAGGGGAAATTTACGATAATAACTTCAGATTATGCAGGAAATTAAGTAAATTACCGGAATTGCAAACTGATACGGATAACGTGTTGCAGTTATGTTTGGAAACGATCGAATCATCGTGTTCGGTTTTAATTTTTTGCCCTTCGAAAAATTGGTGCGAGAGTTTATCCCTGCAAATCTCTTCCGCTTTTTTTAAAATCGGTTCAACTCCAACGGAAATGGGTTTGAAGTTACGCAATCAATTAAACTCCCAGTTAATCCGTGAATGTTTAGAGCAATTAAAACGCTGTCCTGTAGGTTTGGATTCGGTTCTAGCGAAAACGGTAAGTTTCGGTGTGGCTTACCACCATGCGGGCTTGACGATTGATGAAAGGGATATAATAGAAGGGGCTTTCAAGACCGGTAGCGTTAGGGTTTTAATAGCAACCTCGACTTTATCATCAGGGGTGAATTTACCGGCTCGGAGGGTTTTAATCAGATCCCCGATGTTCAACGGAAAGCCGCTGGATACTTTAACCTACCGACAGATGATCGGAAGGGCTGGTCGTATGGGGAAAGACACAGAAGGCGAAAGCTTGTTGATTTGCCAAAAGAATGATCATAAAATCGCTAAGGAATTAATGTCGGCTAATTTACGCCCCGTAGAAAGCTGCTTGGTAGGTGCTGGTAAATTAAAGCGAGCGATTTTAGAAGTTATCACCAGTGACGTTGCGTCATCCCCGCAAGAAATTGAGCTTTTCACAAAATGCACCTTATTGGCATCCGATCCAAACCGAGATAACGAAATAAGCAACCCAATTGAGGATTCAATCAAATTTTTAATCGAGAATGAATTCATCCGGTTGCAGAGTGATCAATCGAAATACATCGCAACGTCTCTAGCGAAAGCTTGCTTAAGTTCCTCGTTACCGCCCGAGGAAGGTTTATCATTGTTCACCGAGCTGGAAAAAGCTAGGCAGTGTTTTGTTTTAGAAACCGAGCTGCATTTAATTTATTTAGTCACCCCCTACAGCGCTTGCAATCAATTAGGGAATATAGACTGGATGGTTTATTTAGATTTATGGGAAAAACTCCCTGCTAGCATGAAGCGTGTTGGGGAATTAGTCGGTGTGAGGGTTGCGTATATAATCAACGGAACCCGCGGGAAGATACAAACCAACACTTCCAAATTATACCACAAGCTGCAAATCCATAAAAGATTCTACACCGCTTTGGCTCTGCAAGATCTAGTCAATGAAATCCCTCTGAATACAGTCGCGAATAAATTCGGTTGCAACCGCGGGATGCTTCAAGCACTCCAACAATCCGCCTCGACGTTCGCCGGAATGGTCACTTCCTTCAGCAAACAGCTCGGGTGGTCTTCAGTGGAAATCCTCGTGTCGCAATTCCAGGACCGCCTCCAATTCGGCATCAGCCGGGAACTGCTGGATCTAATGCGAACCCCCTTACTGAACGGCCAACGCGCCCGGGTATTATACAACGCCGGTATTGAGAGCTTAATTGATTTAGCCAACACCGATGTGTGCACTCTGGAGAATATTTTACGTAAAGCTAAGCCGTTTGAAACGGAGAAGGAGAGGGAGGGCGAGTCGGCTTACGAAGCTGATAAGAGGAATAAGCTGAGGACGGTTTGGGTGACGGGGAAACGCGGTTTGACGGAGAAGGAGGCGGCGGAGTTGCTGATACAGGATGCTAGGGTTTATCTGCAATTGGAGTTGGGGTTGAGGGAGGCGCACTGGGATGATGATTCAGCGCCGATATCGAAATCCACTGTTATGGGAAATCGAAAAGAAGAAGGTGGGAATAGAGAAAGTGTAAATTCGCCTGAAGGATTGAATTCTTCAAACAAAAAAGCTGATGGAATAAAACGAAGTGGTAATGAAAATAAAAATGAGTTTGTTATTAATTCTTCGAACAAAAAGTCTGATGGCGTAAATCGAAGCGACAATAAAAATGAATTTGTTATTATTTCAAATAGAAGGGATGATGAAGGAAATACTTCTAAATTGAAATTTAGAGATAAAAGTGGGAATGGGAATAAAAATAAGTCTAATATTAATTCAAAGGGAATAAATGATAAAGAAAATGTGTCTGCATTGGAATTTAAAGAAGGAAATCAGAATAAAAATAAAATTAATTCAAATAGAAAGGAAGCCAAAGGAAATATTTCTGAATTGCAATTTAGAGATAATAGCGAGAATGAAAATAAAAATAAGCCTAATATTAATTCGAACGAAAAGGTTGTTAAAGAAAATACTTCTGCTTTCGAATTAAGAGAGGAGGGGGGAATTATAAACAACAAGAATGAAAACGAGATGATTTATAACAATAATATAAAAAATAAAGATTTAAAGAATGGAAGAGGAAGTGGGGATAAAAATAATATAGAAAATAAAAATTCAAGAAAAGGAAGAGAAAGTGAGGATAAAAATAATATGGAAAATAAAGATTTAAAGAATAGAAGAGAGATTAATATAGAAAATAAAAATTCAAGAAAAGGAAAAGAAAGTGAAGATAACAATACGGAAAATAAAGATTTAAATAATAGAAGAGAGGTTAATATAGAAAATAAAAATTCAAGAAAAGGAAGAGAAAGTGAGGATAACAATAATACGGAAAATAGAGATTTAAAGAATAGAAGAGAGATTAATATAGAAAATAAAGATTTAAAAAAAGGAAGGGAAAGTGGGGATGGCAGAGTTGTTGTGGACGGAAAAGGAATAAAATGTAATAATTTAAACAGAGGTGAAAGAAGAACCAGCTCTTCTTCAGAACTTGTCATAGACGTCAAATCAGAATTTAGAAGGACTATCGACAAAAACACGAATGTTGAGGAGGGAAAAGGAAGTGGAGAGAAAGTTATGGCCACTAGATCCAAAACAAGAGGAATTAATTGTGGTAATTTGGATCTAGAAAAAAGAAGAACCATCTCTTCTTCAGAGCTTACAAGAGATTCTGAATTGGTCGTGAGAAAAATTGGGAATGTAAAAGGAAGAAATTATGTAAAAGTTGGAGAAACTATAGAAGAAGTAGGAAATGGAAAGTTTTCTGAAGTTAATGTGGAGGACACTAATATTGAGGAAGGAAAAGCCGTTGTAGTTAAAGAGGCCAGATCCAGAAAAAGAGGAATGATTTGTGATCATTTGGATCTAAAGAAAAGAAGAACGGTCTCTTCTTCGGAGCTGACCTTCAATATTAAATCTGAAGCAAGAATTGGGAATATAAATGGAAGAGACTATGTGAAAGTTGGAGCGAATACAAACGAAGTAGAAAACAGAATGTCTGAAATTAATGTTATGAAATATAGAGATGGAGAAAATTCTAGAAATGATAGAGCCATCGAAGCAAAAGTTGGAGAAATAGGAAACAGAATGTTATCTGAAATGAATGTCATGAAACATAAGCATGAAGAAAATCCTGAAAATAATAGAGACAATAATGCAAAAATGGTATCTACTGGAGTAAATATGGTACAGACTAGCAATTTAATAGATACTCAATCAAGAAAGTTCACTTCTTTAGAGAATCAAGTTAGAGCAACAACAAAAACAAACAGAAGTATTCAAAAAGTTGCGTCAAATTCAAGAGAAGAAACAAATTTTAGATCGTCGTCATCCGTAAAAGGAAGAGGCTATATGAAAATTGGAGAAGCAGAAAACAGAATGTTGTTTGAAATTAATCCCATAAAGGAAGAGAATGAACGAAATCCTGTAAATGATAGAGAGATTAAAGCAAAAAAGATGCAACTGAATAATTTGGATGCAAACATAAACAAATCTCCAGAAAATCCAATGGATATTAGAAGAACAAGAACTGAAAAAAAATCTGTTAAGAAAATCATAGGAGTTGGAATTGAAGAAATTTCTGATTCAAAACCAAGTGGAACTAAAACTGGATCTAATTTACTCGGCAAGCGTTTTTCCGTGGTTGATTCAGATTCGGAAAATGAGGATGTTTTTATTAAAAGAACGACAACTGCAGGAGGTGATGTTAAGAAAATCATAGTGGATATTTCGGATTTAAAATCATGTGGAACAAATTTCCTCGGCAAGCGTTTTTCCTTAATTGATTCAGCTTCGGAAAACGAGAATCCTTTTAACAACACGCCGAAACGCAGGAAAAGCACAAATTTAGATAAAACCAGAATGGAACAATTGGATATTAAATTGCATTCGCCTAAACAAAGCGCGAAATGTGGGGTTAAGCAATCGGACATTATTAGAGCTAATTTCCAGAAACTATGCAAAGGAAATCAAAACGATTTTAAAGAAGTGAGAGATGATGAGGGAAATCAATTTAATAAAAGGGGTTTTGATATAAATAGTATGCCATCTGAAAAAAATACGAATGATAAGAAAAATTGTGTGAAACACATAAGTGATTCAAACAGTAAAGATTTGCTTAATAAACAAAGCGCCTTAAGCTTATCGAGTAAAGCAAATTCTGATAGTTCGACGAAACAAAATGTTGAAAACAAAGGAACGTTTCGAAATAATTCAAGTTCCAACGATTCAAGGAAACTAAATGTCGTAAACGAAGAAACCATTATTAAAGAAAACAAAACAGAGGGCGTAGAAAAGGCGACTTTATTAAAATCCGAAAGACGTATTAGAAATAACAAAGTAAAAAATACTGAAGAAGGAAAAGATGGTTCAAAATTGAGGGATTTTAAGAATTTTGAAAACAAAGGAATATTTCGAAATAATTCGATAAATTCCAATAATCCAAATGCCGCAAATGAAGGATATAATCCGAAAGCCGAATCAAATTCTTCAAATCAAACGGTTTCAAAAATCGCACAAAATTTGAGTAACGAAAACATCCGCGTAGCCAGTAAAAAAATCACTTCAGTCGACATCGAAGACGACGAGCTTGAAATATCCACGAGCTCCTCGTTTAGCCTCAATATTTCAACAGAACCTCACGAGGTTTCGATTTCAAGGAAAAAAGCTGACCTCTCAAGCCAGAGCTTGTTTGAAGATAGCTTCGGTTTGGATAGTAGAGTAATGAGGAATATCAGCAATTTAGAAGGTGGGGAGAAGTTTTTGCACTTTGACAAACAAACAGATGAAATATTAATCAACCGGAATAAACAAATTAAAGACACATTAATCAAGAGCGAGGAAGAAACAAAAGACACATTAATTAAGAGTGAGAATGAAACAAATGAAAAGTTAATTATAGGTGAGAAACAAACAAAAGAAACATTAATCAAGAATGAGAAACAAACAAAAGAAATATTAAGCAAGGGTGGTGAAACAACAAAACAAACATTAATCAATAGTGAGAAACAAACAAAAGAAACATTAGTCAAGAATGAGAAACAAACAAAAGAAACATTAATCAATAGTGATAAGCAAATGAAAGAAACATTAATTAAGAGCGAGAAAGAAACAAAAAATCGTTTGCATGAAGATATTTTTACTAAAATAACGAATAATGAAACATCGAGTAACAGCAGCGAATTTCTAAGTGGAAATTTTAACAGTGCAATCATGAGAAACATTAGCGATATTGAAAGCGGCTTAAATCCACTTATAAACAAAGATGATTGTCAATTGTTGTTTGAAGAAGACGGGATAATAGAAGAGAAGGAGATTTTTAATAAAGTTGATCGCCAATTTCTGCTCAAAGATGGAGAAGCAATAAAAGAAGAAGAAAATGATGTCCAAATATTCGAAGATCGTGAAACGATAAATGAAAAAATCGTTCCTAATAAGCCTGTGTTTCCTAAAGTAAAGGAAGTTTCTAACAAAAACGATAATTGTACAAAAAATTCTAACAAAAAAGAAAATTGCACAGAAGTTTTTAACAAAAAAAACAATTCTACAGAAGTTTCGAAGAAAATAGACAATTTTACAGAAAAGGAGATTTCTTTGGGGGATTTCGGTTCCCAATTCGAAACACAGTTTTTGGTGGCAGCGATTGAAAATAAAAACAAACCATCAAAAAGTAATAAGAATACAATTTCCCATATTAAAACTACAAATATTAATATTGGTGGAAGTAATAAGAATGCTGACTCAGAGGAAATTTTGTGCAATGATTCCTTGGATTTCGATAGTAAAATCCTAGAGGACTTGAGTCAGATTGAAAAGTGCAATAATAAAAACATGAATCACGTAAAGAATAATTTTGAAAAGATAGATTTCTCTGAGAAAAATCAAATGATTAATAAAATATTTGAAGAAAGGAAGTGTTTTACTGAAATGGAATTTTCTGCTTCAAAAATTGATAAAAATAATAAATTAGTCGGAAGAAGGGATTTTTTTGTTGAAAAAGAATCTGCTGAAACAAATAATGAACAACTGAGGAAGAAACAAAAGTGTGTAGAAACTGATTCATCTACAAAAGTTGATATGGAAAATATTCAGCCTGTAATTGAAAGTGTAAAGAATATTGGAATCAAAGCGAATTCCGATAAAAATGAAGCTCAATTGAAATCTGAGAATAATTTGAATAAAGGAAGGAATTACCAAAAAAAATCTAAAATTTCCGCAATTAATAATTCGGATGAAAATTTAATATCGAACGAAACTAATACATTAAAACAATTCGCTGGAAATTCAAATAAGGATTTTCTTACAAAGAATATCAAAGAGAGTTCCAATAAAAATGAAGCTCAATTGAAATCCGAGAATAATTTGAATAAAGAAATGAATTACAATAAAATATCAAAAATTTCCACAATTAATAATTCGGAAGAAAACTTAACATCGAGCGAGACAAACGCATTAAAACAATCCGCTGGATTTTCGAATAAACAGGAGCAAGAATCCAGTGATGACAACTTCGATTTAATCAACAACTCGAGCGAGGACGTGTCCAAGTCGAGGAAACGTCCCAGATGTCACCCCTCGGAAACCGACTGTTCTCCGATGAAGAAACCAAAACTGGGGAAAGCCAGAACACAGCGCTCCAACAGCCTCAGCATAGACAAAACTTATATAATTTCAAGCGAAAAAAGCAGGACTGTCTGCAATCAATCTTCGATTAAAGAGGAAGAAGAATCGGTCGATTTATCGAAGTTTGAGATAATCGACGTTTGTGGGGATTCTAGATTATTCGATTGTTTCAAAAAGGAATTGCTTCGCCAGAAAGAAATTGCCGTTTCTTTGGGATGCGAGAGGGTTGAGCGGGTTAAAACGTTGATAGGTATCAAGAAGGGCAATGAAAAAACGGAACGTTTTATTTATAAGGATGTTAAATTGAACGGGGTGGCGATTTGTTTAGGTGGGAATACTGTTTATTACATTGATTTGAATGAAAGCAAGGTTTCCACGACGGATAAAGCTGCGTTGTTAAAAAGTGTTTTTGAGGAGGTCGACGGATTAAGGGTGAGGATTTTCGACGCAAAAGAGCAAATTGGTGTTTTGAAACATTGTGCGGGAATCGATTTCAATTGCTTTTGTGACGATCCGAAAGTTGCTGATTGGTTGTTGGATCCCGAAGGACGCGAGAAGAATCTACGCTTATTGGTTAGTATTAAGTAACAATAAATATCACCTTTAATTCCTATATACTGAGTGTCCCTCACTCCAAACTAATTAATCCGTAAAGACAAATATCAGGACAAGAAAATAATTACAAATTCTTATTTGTAAAGCTACTTAGTACACTCACCTGATATACTAAATAGAGAGAGGAAGGAAGGTATGGATGGGGGAAGAATATGGAAGGTGTGTGTTGTGTGAACATGGGGAGGATACGTGGAACCACTTGGCGGAAGAATGCGAGGGGGTGAAAGAGGGAGCAGAAGGGTTATGGAGTGGATGAGAGAGGATGGGGCAGGGGTAAGGATTTTGGAGAAGTTGGGGAGGGAGAGAGAAAAGAGAAGAGAGTGTGTATATTGATTTATTAATTAAAAAAAAAAAAACAGAAAAAAACGCATCGTACAAAAAATTTATGTTTCCTAACGGGACATTATCCTGTTCTAAATTCAGCTCGCGCGTGGGTGGACCAACATGAAATTTCAAAATGAAACCCCCAATTTTTATTCTAGGGATAAAAATACATAAGATTTTATTAAAACATGCTGTCAATTTGTATGCCGAGCGTTTTCCTGCAAAACTGAGATCAAGTTCTTTTTTCGTTAGAGTTGTTAATTATAAAGGAAAGTCTACAACCGAAGAAAAGAATATGTAAAAGCCACTAACTTTATATTTATGTTAAAATTGTTATTTTTGCGATTACTTTTTTTTATAAATCTGTAAAGCGTTTGTTTAAAATAATTGTTTAGACTTCAACGTACGCCCCAGAGGGGAAGAAGCTATGTGAAATGGCTGGTAAAACGAAAGGAGTCGGCAGCTTGGGATTGGAACTAAATTCCGCAATCGATTTGAAATTACGCTGTTCAATCGAATCCGTCCTCACCTGGAATCTAACAAATCCCCTGAGTAACTTGCTCGCCGCTCGAGAAGAGGATCTTCTTCATACATACGGTGAGAGCAAATTTTAATTCAGAATAGAATCTGATACCATACGGTAAATGGGATTACTGATTATATATACTGTGCATTCATAATGAAAGGAACAAATTCTTTTAATTTGCAATAATAAATTTCAAATCCCTCCACAGCAAAATTTCAATTCATTACATCCTTTCAAGACATAGACAGTTAAATTGACACTGATTGATTCAATAGACAGTTTAACAATGATGAGCAACGACAAAATAATTTGCAAAAGAAGATTAAGACAATTAATTATAAGACAGGCAGAAAGACTTATGGTCGATAGCCGATTTTTTATTAATTAACAAGGTGATCATATAATGTGAAACATAACAGCAAACGATGAGTTGGGTGAAATGTACAAGAAACCTTTACATTTTCAAAATATTTTATATTGTTGTTATTATTATTATTGCCTTACACCACACAGTGGTAGAAAGGCCAATGATTAAAAAAAATATTATTATTATTGTAAACTCAAAAAACTTGTCTATAAAGATATGTAACTAACAAATATGTTTTTTCTGTATAAATAATATATTTAGATAATACTAATTTCTAGATAAATTATTTATTATTTTTATTATTTAGTCTTATATAACATCGTTATATGTTCCTCTCTATTTCTCACTGTGAGGTGGATAAATTATTTAAAAGAAAACTATTAAATTGTGCATTTTATTTCAGATATTGAAACAAATTGTCTGTTAATCCTCGCGAAAATAGAAATCGCCGGATTCGGCGTCGACTTGAGAGAACTTCAAAAGTTGGCCGATGAGATCAATTCCTACACGAACGCCGTTGAATCGAAAGCTTTTGAATTGGCGGGCCGGAGATTTTCCTTTATCCGTTCCACTGATGTCGCCAAAGTGCTTGGAATATACAAAGGCAAGAGGATCAACACCAATAAGAAAGTGCTGCATAAAAACGACTCCCCGCTTTCTAGTTTAATCTTGCTCTGGCGGAGGCTGAATAGTGCATTAACGAAAATGGTGCATCCGCTTTTGAGGTTGGTCGAGAATCAAAGGATTCACGGGAAGCATATTACGCACAGTGCGACTGGGAGGATTTCCATGCAGGAGCCGAATATACAAAATATGCCGAGGGATTTTGAGTTTCAGCACCCGCTCAGTGGGGAGCCGGTGGTTTTGATGTGCAGGCGGGCTTTTTGTGCGAGGGACAAAAACGTTTTAATCTCGGCGGATTATTGTCAGCTCGAACTAAGATTGCTGGCGCATTTCAGCCAGGATAGGGTTTTGTGCGGGATTATGCGCACGGATGAAGATGTTTTCAAGTCAATCGCTGCTAAATGGAATAATATATCTAGAAATGAAGTAAGATTTATTAGAATTCCAAATCATTTTTAATTTTCTTTCTTTCTTAATCTTATCCTATTTTACCCATATTGGGTGTCGAGGTCACTTTTAATTTTTCTTTCTTTCTTAATCTTATCCTTTTTTACCCGTATTGGGTGTCGAGCACTTTTAATTTTAATAACAATAAAAAAGTGGCTAAATTCACCAAATTGTATATACACCATAGAGGTAGAATAACTAGAGGAAGCATACGCACCGTTTGTTGTCATCCAACGTAGAGGGGAAAAACGTAAGGGGAATACACAATTTGTAAACACAAAGTAACTTCACAGCTGATTTTGACGCCTAATCCAATACACAAACTCGTCAGTGCTTTATTAAATTACTAGCTCGTATTCGTGTTTTTGACTAGATTTTAATTATCTGTGTTCTATTTGCTCATTTCTGCTTGTGTTTATTGTCTGATTCGTGATTATTGTTATATTGTCATTGTTTTATTTCGTGAATTCTTCGAACTCTTTATTGAAGTCATTGGAAATAATTCATTTACGATATTATTTGTATCTTACGGTTATTATCCTGATGTAAAAATATAAAATTATATTTATTTACAATTTCAAATTACCATCAGGTCTGTTTATGTAATAATAACATAACAAGTAATATTTTTGGTCAATTAAAATATTAATACCATGAAATGAACAGATATTTTCATGATTTGATGATGCTAAAGAATTCCAACCATCATAAACAATGATAAATAATTTGAATTTAAGCGGAAGTCAAACAGCTGCGACGTTCCACTTGTGTTTATGTTTACGTTTTCAGACACGATATATCGGACTACAAACATTCCCTATCCCTACCACATCATTACTTATCTAGTATATTCTATGTCTATGATATACACTGTGTCCAAGATAAAAATGCTTGAGGATGTAATTATATTTTATTTAATTTAATGTGTGGTTATATGTAAAGCAATCACAACAAATTAATAATTAATTAATTAACCACTCAAACCAGACGTTGCCAAATATTCAAACCACACTCAACCACTGAATTGAATTCAACGTTAGGTAGACAATCTTTTTGTTGTTACAATACAATATATATAATATAAATAGAAAAGAGTAATAATTTATTAATTATTTTCAAATCATTTTTATTTAATATATATATATAATATTTCTCGGACCGCTACTATGCTGCCCATCCGCCCCTAGCGAGCACATAGTAGTTGAATCCAGAAAAGTACCATTACATTACACCATAAAACAAAACGTATCTGGTATCTCGTTTAGATAGATTTTCAAGATGAATATCATTTCTGTCTAATTCATTGAGATAGTCGATGTTTTAAAGCCGCGTTTATAGTGAGGCAGCATGATACTAGAAAATTGAATACAACTCCAAGAGCAAAACTGCAAAAGACTTCTAGGGGAGCTGTGTTACAGACCTTTCGAGTTTATTGTCCTGAATTTCAATATGAATTGCCTTTATACATTCTATCTTTCCGGCTTCATATTTTTTGATCCGATTTTCAAGGATCAATATTTTCGATCCAACCTTTGCGGATCGATCGGTGATCAGAAAAAAGATCGAACTTTTATATATATATATATATATATATATATTTGAAAACATATATTGAAAATATATATATATTTTCAATGATCCTTTCTTCCCATATGGGTGTAGAGTTTCTCTATCTTTTATATTAAATACAAATATTGTAAAACTGAAATTTCCAAAAAAATGCATTTTTTTGGAAATTTTTAAAACGATAAACAGTCATGAATTTTTGCAACCGGCATGTAAACCTACTCTAAATAGTGCAACTTTTTCTTAATTTAAACCACCCTGTATCTTTTACTGTTTTCAAGACCTCCATGCTGTCCATTCTTATCTTAGACACGTTGTATAGAGCCATAGAAAACCTAAATAATATAGAGCTAAAATAAAAACAGTGAAGAAACCACTTTTTATTATTAATATATGTTACTGTATGAAATGGCCTCCGTAATTTAATAAATAAATAAATATTCTTCATGTATCTCAAGAATATATACTCTTTAAATTGTAATTTGCTACTTTCTTGATGGAACCAAATTTCCAAAATAAGGGAAAATAATAAACTCAAAACATAACAATACCCGACGCCTTAAGGCGCAACAAGTGATAGCAGAAAAAGAAGAAGAAAAATAACAAGTGTATTATTTTCCCCAAGTTTAAATTTTATTTAGTTACAACTTTGTAGAATCACCTCACACTGAGAAGTAGAGAACATATAATGATGTTACATAAGACTAAATAAATAAATAAAATACAACTTTGTAGGTGACTGATTTAATTCGCCGCCAAACAAAACAAATCTGCTATGGAATCATCTACGGTATGGGAAATCGCACCTTGGCGGATCAACTCTGTGTCGAAGAAGAGGAGGCCCTCGAATTCACAGAGAGTTTCCATGGAAAATATCCCGGAATCAGGCGGTTTATCAATGCAACTGTCGCAGAATGCCGGGAACTGGGGTACGTTCAAACTATCGGTGGTCGAAGACGGTACCTCCCACATATAAACGATGAAAATCCAACTGTAAAAAGTAAGTATAATGCTATATTTATAGACAATTTAAACAAGGAAAAACCATAATTAACAACATCGAAGAAATTTGAAGCAACCCCATTGTGACCTAATATCATTGTCAATCTTCATTGTATATATATCGGCATATTTGTACTTTTAGTTCCTTTAATAACCACTCGTCTAAATTGGTCGGAACTTTAATAAAAGTAAATCGAATAATCGAGTGTCTTAATTAAAATACATCCTAATTATTACATAAAAATGTTTCAACACGGGATAAGTGAGACATTAATTCAAAAAATATAATTAATGGTTTTAATATTTAGACATTGGTAGTTCAAATTTTAAATTCTCTTGAAAATGGGCTAATAACTCGAAACAAGCCGAGAATTTAAAGTTATTCAATCTAATCTGTGTTTTATTGGTGGATTTTTAAATATATATTTCATATTTATTTCATATAATTCAAAAAAATTAGAAACATAAATTGTGAATTCTCTTGAAAATGGGCTGAAAACCCGAAACAAGCCGAGAATTTTAAGTTATACATTTTAATCTGTGTTTTGTTTACTTTGTTGATTTTTAATAATCTATTCATATTTATTAATACAAAATGTTCAATAGAATATATTATTTTTTTCTGATAATTTACATGAAAATTTAAAATTAATTATTTTTAATATTATATTATTTTAGGTCAGGCTGAAAGACAAGCAGTGAACACCATGATCCAAGGCTCGGCGGCCGACATTGTAAAGAACGTAATGACTTTGATAGAAAACAAAGTCAAGGACAAATTTAAATCTTCGCGCAATAAACCAAAAATGGTCCTGCATCTACATGACGAGCTAATATACGAGGTTCCCACCAAATACCTCGAGGTGTTCGCAAAATTGCTGAAACGGTGCATGCAGGACACCGTCAAGCTTTCTATTCCATTTCCTGTTAAAGTGAAAACTGGACCTAATTGGAGTGACTTGAAAGATTATTCGATTTAATTCATACATTCTTAATTTACCCCGACACCAATTGGTAAAAGGGGAAATCGATTATATATATATATATATATTCTTAATTTATATATACATATATAATCTAAAATCCCCATCTACCATAATGGTGGTGTAGGGGTATTCTTAATTTATAACTTATTTATCCCTTATCAGAGCAGCATTTTTGCGTTATTTTTTTCTTTGTTTAAGGATAATTACAGCAAGTTCATTTTATAAAGATTGGTAGATATGTATTTAAATCTTTGATTTGGTTCTCATTAATCACTTGATGAAACATGATCACAATATTAATAGTTTGAAAAATAACAACAAACAAATCAAGTGTATTTTTCAAACTATTAAGATATATATTTATTAATAAGGTAGGTCCATCAAGATGTGGACATTATTAAAAAAAAATATTTAATATATATCTAAAAATAATTGGCTACTAAAAACAGTTAATCTTTTGAAATTGTAGGTCTGGCAATACTGGGTTAAGTGGATACTGGTGATGTCTTTAAAATCGTAAAGTCCATTTGGCCCAGTATTGCCAGATCTACTATTTCAAAAGGAAATTAACTGTTTTCAGTAGCTAATTATTTTTAGCTGATTTAGACATAAATTAAATATTTTTTTTTAATAATGTACACATCTTGATGCTCTTACAACTTGTTATTGAATTTAAGATTTAATTCACAAGAAGTGTCTTTTAAAATTAATGTAAATAATACAAAGTAAAATAAAAATAGAATAAAGTAAACAAATCATACACAGTATACGATTAAGAATCGTAGGGAATCAAAGGAATCACATGATAAAAATTGTAATGAAGTAACGGCGCGTTCAGGGAAATTTTAGACATGTAGCGCTGCAGCGCAAAGCGCTTGATGTTCCCTGAACAGACAAATTGTAGTTGTCTGTACTGAAAATATGGCGGTTTTGTTTACAGCTGCACGGCTTGAAAAGTGATCCAGTGGAAAAAATATATGCTTTACCACTTGATAAAGCGCTGCAGCGCCACGCATAAAGCGGTACCGCTTTTGTAAAACGCTGCAGCGCTACAGTTCCCTGAACACGCCCATTGTATTAGTTAGTTGAGAAACCTTATTATCAAAACTGTTTGTTGAAAGTATGGTCAATAATAAAATATCCAATTCAAAATTCAAATATATGTAATATATCGAATACATTAGTAGGAGAGAGATGATGGATGACGTCTCAGGTTCCAGTTCTGCTTTCTTTGTTCCACGTTTCATTTGATATTATAAGGTGGCCAATAGCCTAAATGTTATAAAAATATACATCTACCAAGCTTGATTATATAATTGGAAAGATGGCACAGAGCGCCATCTGCTACTTAATTACAAGTGGCATCATCAATTATATGATTCATATCAGATTATTTAATAGTGATGGGCAATGTCGATTTTTTATTACAGCTAAATTAAGTATATTTATAATATACTTTTTATGAATCTTACTTATTATAAAAACATCGAGAATAACTTCCAAATATGTCATTTTAAGTAGTTTAAACGAAAAAGTGACTTAAAATACATAAATTTTAAGTGTATGTATTAATAAACATAAATTTTAAGTCACTTTTTCGTTTAAAAAAAAACTATTTATTCTCGATGTTTTTTGTTTAAAATACTTAAAATGACATATTTAGTGTTACTAATTATATCATTTTAAGCAATTACTAATATTCGATTTTGCCCAACACTATTATTTAGCCACAACACAAGATCAGTTCAATCGTCTTCATCGAGGCATTGCACATGGAACACACTGGTCTGATGAGGACCATCACCAGTCCATACGCTAGATGATTGCTGGTTCAACATTTTATTAAATAAATTTCATTATTATCAGTTTTATATTTTTGCTATTTTTTAAGCAACTTAGAGATAGAGATTACATTTTTGTTCTCGAAAATTTTCTCAAGTTATTAAATCAGTAAGAGGAAGCAAGAATAAGCCACAGTTGATGATGACATGGTCAAATCATTTAGGGTTAGGGCAACAGGTTTTATGACGTCACTGTAATAAATTAATAATTATCTAATAAATATAAACTAACTTAATGCCTGATTTTCGATGTTTTGAAATTATTGAAAATTAGGCTCTAAATGGAACCTCTAATAATACTCTATTTAGAGTTGTTACAGGTTCCATTTATTTATTTTTATATTAAATGGTTTAATAAAAACTAAAAGAACAAATTTCTTAATGTCAATTATTTAAATTAAAGTAAGTATTCTGTGATATACAAATTTTAAAAATTTCATGTGTTTTTAATAAAATGTATTCCATTAAGTGATAATATATATATCAGCAATTATTTCATTGTATATTTCTTTGACATAATCCCGGACTATATTTTAAACAATCCTTGGATACACTAATAATAATCACAAATTCTTTATTCATCAATCCTAAAGTGATTCAAAGATTAAGCTGTGACTATTAGTAGGGGCGTAATTATTTGAGTTTGCGTTTTTTATATATACAATCATCTTTATTCAGACAATATGACAACAAACATTTTCAAAATATAACAAAATATACAATTGCGTTAGTAGTCTGTTATGGGCTGTCGACCATAGGTCTTTCTGCCCTCCTTTTTTATTTTCATACTTGTTTTTATTATTATTGTGTATTCTAAATTGATTTAAAAAAAATCATAATTCATTATTAACAATTTTAATACATTCCATATAAATATAGCATAATTTATTTATTTAGTCTTATATAACATTGTTATATAAAACTAAATAATTTTTTTTTAGTCATATAACATCTTTATATGTTCCTTTATACTTCTCAGTGTGAGGTGTACATCGTTATATGTTCCTCTCTATTTCTCAGTGTGATGTGATAAATATAGCATAATAAAAAATAATATTCTCTGTTCAACACTACCCAGGAGGGTAAGAAAGTATGTTTTTTTTTTCAAGTGGTATCCCCAAAAAGCCAAATCCACTATACTTCATTTATTGCAAATCAACATAGCAGAAAATAGTTGCCATAACAATATAAGATAACCTCGACACCCAATACGGGTAAAAGAGGATAAGATTAAGAAAGAAGAAAAATATAGGATCATACGAAAAAGTTAAAATCGTATAAGGTATATGATTGGACACATACTATACCTTGATAAAATGAGATTAAAATCTCATTTTTCTTTTAAATCCACCAAGATATTTTAAACATGCAGGATTAATTTCATTTTTTCGCCTTTTTCAAAATGCTTCTATCTGTCGATTGAATTTTTCTTTTAATTGAAGCACAATTTTCTACTAACTTGACTTTACAATAATTAATCCGAATAATTGTCCTTAGTTTTACAAAATTCCGTAAAATATCTTCGCCAGTAATCAACACATTTTCTTCATTAAAAGTTTTCAATACTTTAAAAACCACATTATTCACCACACCAGATTCCTTTGAAAAATCCGATTTACTCGCTCCGTGAAACTCACAAAATATTTTCTCATACATCGCAATTTCATCAACCCAATCGATTGCTCTATTGGAGCCTTTATCCGGCGACTGTTGATTGCACAACGGCTGATAGTAATCATGCCCTGAATTTGTATTGTGTGTACGTTTTCCTAAATGCGGATATTTCGATTTAAATTTTTGTTCTAAATACGCAGCGATATATTCCAGCGACTCTTTTGTTAATTCCAGCGAGGAATCATCGCTTGGATTTTCTTGAAAGAGCGAGTCGTTACTGTCTCTTCCAGCCAGGGCATTCAAGTCGGATTGTATCTCCTCATCGTCAGGATCCATTAAAGGAACGACTTTTAGTTGAATTTTGTCGAATACGTTCGATAGCAGATACTTCTCTCCCGAGTTGTCTTTGGTGTTGGTGGTGGGATCAAAAATGCTGGGAAGCGTGCCTTAAACATATATAAATTAAATTTAATTGTTGAGGCTGTTAATTTTTAAAAGTTTATATATTTTTTTTCATCTCACACTGAGAAGTAGAGAGTAACATATAACGATGTTATATAAGACTAAATAAATAATATATATATTTTTTAACATTTTAAGATTTTTTTTTAATTAAACACACTTTCAGGTGAATTCTTCACCTAAACTTCTTCAGGCAAAAGCGTGCAAAATAGTTGTTGCAAATAAAGGACAAATTTATATTTAGAAAGGGTGTTTTATTAAATAAATAACCTTAAAATGTTAATAAAGAAAATTGCATTAAAAGTTTCAAGTACGGATTGAATCAGGGCCCGTATTCCTGAATTTGATCGAACGTTTCGGGCGTATGAAATCTGTCATTTAGATAGGAATTTACATGTGAATTTGACAGTTGCGTACGACAGATTTCATGCGATCAATTTCAGGAATAAGGCGCCTGTAGATAACACCAGTTCTGTATATTTTTTTGAACATTAAAAGTAGCTCTTTCTCTCTCTATTTTATTTATTTAGTCTTATATAACATCGTTATATGTTCCTCTCTACTTCTCAATGTGAGGTAGCTTTTTCTCTCTAACAAAACTATTTTCCCTTCACTCTACAGCGTTTCCGCGCTCCAGGTGGCGTTGTATAAAGTAAAATAATTTACAGGAATCTGTTCCTCTTTTAAAAATAATTTCGTTGGGAGTGATGCTTTTATTAGTGAGAGAACATATTTTCACAGATTACACTGTGTAAAAGCTGCTTATTTTATAATAACAAAGAAACAAAGCCGTGTGTTTTACTTGTATAATCAGAAACAAAGATAATTTTGCCATAATATACAGCAAATACACTAAATTCTTAAAATCTCAAGATTCAAAGGTCGTATTAAAATAAAATTAGATGTAATCATGTTTTGAAAACAGCATGCAATCTTACCCATAATTATTAACCTCATCCTATGCATTGCAGTTAGCGGAGAAATATGCCCGTCATGATCCCCTTTACTTCCTAATTGAAAAAACAGATGCTCCAGTGAATCCTGATTTAATTTATGTGTATTTATATAATTGCAGAAATATCTCCCTTGAACATCCGTGAATAAATCCATTAAGGATTTCGTGGAAATAATAATTCCATTTTGAAAAAACTGCTTGGAACTTCCACCGACTGGAACCGAATTTTCCATCAGGTGAATCATATCATTTAATACGGCATTTTGTTCGTCGAGTTTGCACCCGTACGCCGCTTTTGGAGTGCAAGTGTTAAATATATTGAACCAATTATCAACGAGCTCGATAAATTGACTCAATTTCATTACTTTCTCATCTTCAATATAACTACGTAAAGATTCCGCTGTAGTATGAGATAATAGCTGAGCCGCTAGTTTGAAATTTTGTCGTTTTTGGTTTTCGCAAAGCACGTGCTTTTGTGTTAATTTGTCACCGGTATTCGATTCAATATTTATGTTGTCTATTAATTCGATCAAGGGGTCTTTATTAATTATATAATTGTTGGGTAATAAAAATCCAGTATCTAGAAGAGAGTTTCGTAGTAATTCCAGAAGGTGAGGAGCGTCGAAAAAATAATATATTTTCGAGCCGGTAACCGGATGATGAAAATATGTTTGATTTGAATCAATGTTTAATTCATGAAGCAAATCAATATTTCCTGTAACAAAAAAGAATATATTTGAATTAAAAATTGTAATAATAAAAAATATAAATACATAATTATTGCAGACATCAATTAACATTTATTGTCAATTGATGAATGCAGTAATAATCTTTCTATCTTTCTAATTTCTGAGGCCGATTGTATAATTATTTTTTGTAATTTTACAAAATTCCTATTAAATATGTAAATTAAGTAGGAAAATAATAATTCCAGCCCTTGTTTATTACCAATAGAGGAAAATTTTCAGCTTCGTTATAAACTATATTTTGGGAGAAGGTATTCAATTAAATATGTTTTCATTTTTATCTTATCGGTAGATTTTTAATGTAATAAATGGAAGAAAACACAAGCGCCATTTATTACCAAATTTCATGAAATTAGGCAATAGATGGCACTTGCGTTATCTTCCATTTATTATGATTCATATATTTTATTTATTTTGTCTTATATAACATCTTTATATGTTCCTCTCTACTTCTCAGTGTGAGGTGATGATTCATATCAAGTATTTAATCCCAACACGAGATCCGTTCAACCGCCTACATCAAGGAATTGCACAAGGAACACACTAGTCTGATGAGGTTCGAAAAACTGAAATGGCCATCACTAGTTATCCATACGCTAGATGAATGCTTGTTGAACGTAATCATCTTCTTTGCTATCCCTTGTTAGGACGTCAGATTGAACGTAATCATAATAATAATATATTCTTCTGTCTTACCGTCTCCACAGTCACCAACACATGCGCACACTTCGTAATTTATATCATGCAGTCGTTTCACAACATCAATCAAGACATCCTTTTTCATCTTCGTATCAAAATCAAAATAAACAGGCTGCTTCCACTCGGAAAACAATCCCCTCGCTTGAATGACTTGCAGACAATCGAAAGGACCCAATATTTGGTCGGCTTTGTGATCATATTCCACCGCTCGTTTCACCCTCATTCCACCAAATTGCAAAACAACACAACGCTCCGATGAAGTGAAATCCTTGCCGCCCAATTCCATGAATTTCAGCACGTCCTTTAAAACACCTCGTCGAACCGAAACCTTGCCGGCCCATTTTC
The DNA here is from genome assembly GCA_963082785.1 of Philonthus spinipes. Taxonomy (NCBI): domain Eukaryota; kingdom Metazoa; phylum Arthropoda; class Insecta; order Coleoptera; family Staphylinidae; genus Philonthus; species Philonthus spinipes. The sequence goes on from OY720308.1 coordinate 16,834,407, forward strand.
TTAAAGTCGATAAAGCAGGTAGAGGGTAATTTTTCATTTCTCTTAAATAATTATAAGCTTCCCTGCTGTAATAGTTGAGCGTGAACGCAAAGGCGAAATCGTCATCGCTCCAATTCACCCGTTTTTTATTTTGAGTCAAGATATTGATCTGCGATTTGCTGAAACATTTTTTTAAAACATCTTTTACATTCGAGGCTTTATCTCTAGCATTAGCCACTTGTTTTTTGTAATAATTCAGATTAGATTGTAACGAGTTGATTTTCGCATTCTGTGTTACTTTATAAACCGCAAATTTGTTTTGTAATTCCATGAATTCTTCTTTTAATGCGTTATACCGTGGTTCATAATCGACCACCGTCGATTGGCTAATGAATTTTCTTTCTGGGAGCTCGTTAGCACATTCGGAAACTGTAGTGGAGTCACAATTATCATTTGAATGCAAGTCGCCTTGGTCTTCGTATTCTATGCATTCTTGTTTTATTGTAGTTTCGATAGTTATTTTCTCTTCAGGATGTTCGAAATCTGTAGTGAGTTCATAATTTTCATTTAAATATGAGGTGTCGTTTATACTGCATGACTGCGTTAGATTTTCTAGATTATTTCTCGTATTTTCAATTTCATTATCGCCTCCTAGAAATAATGACGGTGTAGCTCCACATTTTAATTTCCTCTTCTGAGGTAATCCTAGAAAATATTATTATTTATTATTATATTTTTTTATTTACAATGAAATATATATTATCAAAAAAAACCTGGGTATAAAGGGTGTAGGGTATTTACAATATAATATATAATTATAACACGTGCATTTATTAATTTAATTAAAATCTATCTGGGGCCGCGGTGGCCTAGCGGTCGAGGCGTTGGTCTTGATTGTTGGGTCGCCGTGAATGTGCGGGTTCAAGTCCCGCCCGGGGCGAGATACTTTTCTAACGAAGAGCTCTCGTTCCGGATTCCATGGGTGTTGTATGAATGGTGTGATTGTCCCCCAAATTGAAGTACAAATTTACAAAGGTTACTGGGTTGCATAGTTAAGATAAACCAATGCCCATGTGTGAGTGGAAGCAAAAAAAAAATCTGTTATTTTTAATAAGGGCCAATTCATAATTGCCCAAAAACAAGAATGGGTGAACGGGAAAGAAGCATAAATATGAGATAGGAAAGGATAGGCCGCATTGATTCACAACCGCTCTAGAAGATTCCTTACGGACTTTCTGTATACGATACGTTTTCATTCCGGGGCGATTGTAAATCGGCCCTTACAATGTCCAAATTTGACGTTTCAAGAATTTAGTGTGTGTGTGATTCAAGCCTTGCGTTTTAGGTTAGAATATGATTATTCAAGAGTTATCTTGTAAATTGTACTTTCAATTTTTTGGTTATGTGAAGAGAAATGTAACAATAAAATAACAAATCAATTAACTATTTTTTATACTTTAATCACTAATTAAATGACAAAAACTTGAGCTCTTATAAAATTCTTCACTATTTGCTCTTTTGTGTGTTTATATTTTGATAAGTTCCAAATTTATTTGACATTTTATGATTTAGACGTCACTTTCACAATCAATTACCAACATCTTAGAAAATCTGCGATAAAAATCCCCTGTTTTTAAAACAGGCCTACAACTGTCAATTGCCAAACATTTTACATAATCTGCAATAAAAATCCCCTGTTTTTGAAACAGGCTTACAACTGTTTGCAGTAACCCACACTAAATTTGATCATACAAAAAAAAAAACAGTTTTTAAACAAATTAAACAACAAACCTAATAATCTATTTCGCATATCGTCCATATAATCCGTTTCAGTGAAATGAATCGAACACACTGAACCGGTGTTCGGATTAAAAGCATCTTTTTGTCGGCAAGCAGTCACCCAACTTTTCACCGCCGCAGGATTTTTCGGAAAACTATGATAAATAATGCCCGCTATTGGGCCACGATTTTTACACACGGATACTGCACAAGAACGCGGCATTTTATGTAAAATAAAAATTATTACTTTGAGATTTCTATAAGACACACTGTTTATTATTCTCAGTTGTAAATAATAACGCTGAACTTTTCAAAATACTGTAAAATTACTTCAAGAGGGTTTGTTTTGGTTTGCGTAGAGTAACGTAGTACAGGGTCAATCTACTGCGCATGCTTATTTCCACATAAAAACGTAAGTAATGAAGTTGATCCTGTATAAACTGAATCCCTATTAAAAGGGAGAGTTTTTAATTTTTTGGTCATGAATTGAAACAAATAAAAGCAACAAAAAGTATATTCTCATTGTTAATTAATATTAAATGTAGACAATAATTAAATTTATTGATTTGATAGAGATTGTTGGATCCTATGAAATATAATAAAGTGAAAATTAGTCTATTAAAAGGTCGAGTATTGAATATTTTTGTAATATTTTGAAACAAATTAAATCAACAAAAAGTATTTTCTCAATTTTAATTAAATAAATAAATCTAGACGCTTTCACGTTTTCATCTATTAATATTCTATGCACACTTTTTTGACCGGTGGAGTCTGTTAAACGCCTAGAATTCCCATTTAAAAAATGTGGCCAATATTGCAGCTAACTATAACAATAGTTCACTGTTGTATTATCAGATGGCGCTACCTCTCCATTGTTGCCAACATCAAATTTAGCTCGCGGTTCTATTGATAGATGGCGCTATTATATCATTGTTGCCAACTTGTATATTAGTTTACGGTTGCATTGATGGATGGCGTTATTTCATAGTTGCCAACATTGATATTAGTTCACGGTTGTATTGATATATGGCGCTATTATATCATTGTAGCCAACATTAAAATTAGTTCAGGGTTGCATTGATAGATGGCGCCACGGCATAATTGCTGCCAACATTAATATTAGTTCGCGGTTACATTATTAGATGGCGTCGTTACACCATTGCCGCCAACGTTAATTTTAATTGGCGGTTGTATTAATAGATGGCGCTACTGTGCAGCATTGCTGCCAACATTAAAATTAATTGGCGATTGAATTGGTAGATGGGGCTACGAAAAATTGCTGATTAATTCATCTTTGCATTCACAGATGGTGCTCCACAAACCGTTGGGATTCACAACGAATTTTTTATTTGAATTTTGACATAAAATATCGCGTGCCCGGTTTTAAGCTTGTATCATTATCAACGTTTTAATTAAACACACGGGAATTGTCTACAAGTGGTGTAAAGTTTTATTTTGTTATGTAGAATGGTGTCGCAGAAATCAAAAGTGGAAACGAAAACCCCTGCTCAAATTATCAGTGGTATGTTAGGTTATGTTGTATAAACTGTTGTTATTTCAATTTGATTTTTGTGGCAATTTAGTTATTCTTGTAGTTATAGATAACTTTCGGAATAAACATGTATTTGAATGCACGAAAATAAAATTGTTATCAGTTAAACTGGATTAGAATCAAAGCCATAAGTCCAAATATAATTTATGATAATAATTTTTAAATGTTTCTGATATATATCTTAATACACAATAATGTTAACATCCAGAAGATTCCTCCTGTGAAACCGATGGAAGTAACTGAATGTTTAAATTTATCAACATTCTTCAGTTAGTAGCAAATAATATACTTAATGCATAATGCTCTGTAAGTTGTTTATTGGGATTTTCAATTAAAAATTATTGTTTCTTCACCTACACAGTTTCCAAAATATATATTTAGTTCAATAAAAAGAGTAAGAGAAAGGACAATAATTTTTATTTAAATAATAATTTATACGTTCAGTTTTTTTCCTGAAATTTATATGGAAAAATAACTGAGTTTTTAACGCCCGGTTATAATTGAGCATTGTTTAAAAAATTATTTACCAATATCCAATAAAAACGGAGGTATTTACTGCACCTATTTATAGTTATATTACTGTTCACCATACTTTAGTTGAGTTAAAGCAGCATTTAATAAAAAAATAGCAAAATTATTGCAAATAATTTGTGAGTTTTATTTTAATTCCTAAATGTATAGATAAATTTTGAATTAATTTCCCACTAAACATGTTTATGTAATTATTTTGATTACTTAACTTGTGTATTGAAAATAACAATTAACATAAAATATTTGAACAATTATTGCGATTACTGGACTAGTCCAAACCGTTTCAATACATTTATTGCTCTTGGGCCAGGATCAGGAAAAAAAGCGGGTGATAAAATGTACCTCTTTAAATTCGACTTTTGTCCGCATTTCCAAAAATACTGCATTAAAGTAATTTAGCAAGTTTTCGGTAAACAAGACAAAAGCATCCAGAGAGTCCGTAATGGAAAAGTCCTTCGAAAAGTAAATAAGTATTAACATAATGTATAGTCTGTGCATTTGCAAGAGAAAGCTGTGGGAATGCAGCGCAGCGAAAATATCTATTAAACTTACAGCGGTCGGACCATGCATTTAGCTGGATAATAAAAGTAGTGTTTTTTTGTTCTCTCATAGAGCTCAGGGATAACAACAGAACCTTAGCAAAAGAACAGGCGAAGTGGAAAGTGAATTATGCGCTCGCCATAAAAGAGAGAGACAGTTTAAACAGGGAGAATTTAACGTTACGCCAGCAAAGAGAAAACATTCGAAAATGCTTGAAGCCAATGCACACAATCTTCCAGAATTTCGGAGAAGCCCTGGCCGCTCTGGCGATTGCCGTCAGCGCACGTAAGAAATTCAAAATTTTTACCGTAATTTCTTAGTTCACTCAACACCGGCTAATGCCGGTAAATTAGTGTCGATTATGAATGAATGAATTTCTTATTTTACTAATTATTGGAGTTTTCTTTGCAGCATCGTATCAGGACAATGGAGTAATCCCTCCCATAATAGATGCCTTGGAAAGTGATAAAACTGCAAATAATTCGGTTAGTTATATTGTCTTAAGGGTATAAAGGGTTTTTTGATAATATATACATATATGATAAATGAATCACCTCACACTGGGAAGTAGAGAGGAACATATAACGATGTTATATAAGACTAAATAAATAAATAAAAATAGTTGAATTGTAGGATATTCGTAAAATAATTCAAAACAATACTTCCTTGAAATTTTTATTTCTAAATTTTAAACAGTAAGGATTAAGGATTGTAAGGCCCAATTTTACAATCCCCAAATAAGGCGTAAGTAACGTATTCGCGGAATAAAAGTTGATGTTTATAATTCTCTCCATTTGATTATCAATAAGTTTAATAATTACGTGAACCCTTATTTTTTTGTGTGTCTCTTTTTTTCCGTTGAGTCTTTGAGTACTACCAACCGAATGAAAAAATCACGACAAGTTATTTGAGGTTTGTAAAATTGGGCCTAAGTGGAGGGAACCTTACTCCCATATAGGCCACACATCGGGTCCATTGTGATTAATTTCACACTACATGTGGCACTTTTGAATTAGTAACAAAATTAATAAGTTTAAATTTAAATATGTGTTTTTATTTGTTTTATTGGTAGATTTTTAATTATCTCTTCATAAATTAAATAAAATTTTTAATTTATTAAAATAGCTATGACCAAGTGAATAAATCCTTTTTCTATTATTATCTATTCATATTTACTATTAATTATGTTATGTCTTCACCCCTACACCACCATTATGGTAGATGGGGATTTTAGATTATATATATATATATATATATATACAGAGAGCTTTTTTTATCAGTATACATTTCCCCTATGTATACCTGCAAAATACGCGAATCAAATGCATTAATGTATGTGTGTTTAGTTGCCTATAACATGCAACTGAACACACATATGTCAAATAGTCAACTAAATATACACACATAAATCGGTTCATTGCAATTGAATCGCGTTTTTTGCAGGTATACACTACCCCTAATGTATACTGATAAAAAAACCTCTCTGTATATATGTTATGTCTTCAATTTACGGTGACGTACAATAAAAAATGTTTGTGCTAGCGAGCTGAACTATCTTAAAGCGTATTAATGAATTCATGAGTGGGGAGAGTAGGGATGTATGTATTTTGGGGATATTCGGATTTCAGAGGATATTTTTTTAAATTTATTTATATTTGCGCATTTTGTTTTTAGAAATCAAATAGTAACAATGAATCAACGCTATTAAACACAAGTGGAGGGAGTAACGAAAGCTCGAGCAGCAGTGAGAACGATGAATCACAGAATTCGGCAAAAAAGACGAATCCTAACAAGAGCAATAGACAGGAACAGAAAAGTTTTAACAAAACGTGAGTGTTATTGTTTGATCACCTCATATTTTTATCTTCTTTCTAAAAATAAAAAAAAATAACCTTTTTAACCTATGAATTGTAGAAAATTTAAATGTATTGAGATATAATTTAAATTTAATTAAATATAAAGTGGAAATTTTACAACTCATAGATATAAATATTATTTAAAAGGAATAACAATTTAATTTAAACAACCTTAACTCGTCCATATATCTTTTATCTTATATTCCATTATTATATGAAAGTAGTTGTCGGAATAACATTTATAGTGTTTTCAGTTTATACAGAAACGGCGCATTTAAATCTTTGCCAATTTGCCATATAAATCCCAATAATCCAAAGACTGTTTATATCATTTGCAATATGGCAAATGGAAAATTTATTCTACAAGGTTACCCTTAAATCTTTCATCACATTAACTTTTAATGAACGTATTGATTTAATATTATAATTTAATTCATACAACTGACTTAATGCCGGTCTCCTCCCATAAGGGAGACTACAGACTAAAAACCCCTCTTACTTGATCAGCGTTGACAACCAAGGTCATTTGCCAGTGTACTTATCCTAAACATTCCTAAACCCACTATCACAGTGCTTCCTAAATCTAATATTACAGATTATTCTAACACCTAACTTAATCTAACCTAGAACTGGTAATAAATAAGGGAATAAACTTGTTGCGTGGAAAATGAATAATTCTGTAATAGCGTTTTGTGCTTACCATCATATTGCACTGCAACTTGTTTACTCATTCCCTGAGTAAGTGTCATTTTTTTTTCCACGCTGGTGCAATAAGCAAAAAACAATATTATAAAATTATTAAATTTCCACATATATACATAGAACGTGTAGTTTTAATAACATACATGATTATTATAAAAAAAATTGTTAAATCTGCATTAACATTTCATTCTCTTAATGTTACAGCCTTTCCACATTGATCGAAGATAGTGCAGAATGGAATGAAACACGAGAAGAGGAATGTTCCACATTAACGTTAGCTGTATGCAAAGAGGTAGGCAAAATTCGATTATTGTTAGGATTTTTTTCGAAGGACCCAAAACTGTTAGTAGTGAATTAAGTTTGAACAACAATTTACAATTTTGTGTCGCATCGTTGATCGTATGAAGTCTTGAAATCGTCTCTTCGTTGTTTCGAAAAACGTTCATCTTTATGCAAGGGTGAAAGGACGAAGGGAGGTGATAACTTTTTCCTCTTTGGAAAGCGTTCGTCTGTCCACCAGATGTTGGTTTTTTTGGAAACCGATAACCGTACATTCCATATATTAGTTATTTTAATTAAATTACACTAGATTAAAAATATTAGGTGTAGTAAAAAGAAATCTTGAAAAGGTAATAAAAGAGGAGGGGATAACAGTAAACCATGCTAGAGCACTAGCGAGGAACAAGAAGGAGTGGGCAAACTTTATACATGGACTCGGAAGCAGAAGTGTGAAATCACAAAAAAATGTAATAGACTTATTACCCCCAACACCCATAAGGGTACAAGGGTTTTTGATAATATATATATATATATATATAAAGAAATCCATTATTTTTTATTTTATTTTTTAATCCTTTTTCCTGTAAGCAGAATCCATTATTTTTGCATGTAATTGAAGGCTTTGATACATTAATTATGCTTCGTATTGTTCAGTAACTTATTGCCATTTTTAACGTAATTTATTATGCTTCTCTCCACCTCACACTGAGAAGTAGAGAGTAACATATAACGATATTATATAAGACTAAATAAAATATTATGCTTCTCTCATAAAACTCCTCGTCTCTACTGGCAAAAAATTGAGACAGTTGATTTTCACAAGTCTCTCTTGAAGCAAATTTTTCCCCAGCAAAATTGTTTGTTTCGTTCCTCAGCAACGATTATATCTCAATGTTGTACATTAAAAATTTCTTCAATTCACCAAGATTATTTATTCTTTTAGGTAAGGGTGATCTTATCTCCATGCAAAGACATTGAAAAAAGACTGTCCAACGAAATGAACAAAGAAAATCTCGACGACAACATTGAAAGAAATGTGGTGGACGATGAAAAGAGCACAAAATATCTCGGGAATAAAAAAAACTTGGGCATTACAGTAAGATCAAGAGCGCACAGAAATGTTTCTAAATCGCCCCTTGCGTATAGTCCAAAATCAACACCCTCACCTTCCAAGCGCAGAAGTCTCATTCGATCACCACTGGCTAGTAGTCCAAAGCCAGCACCCTCATCTTCCGTGAGCTGTAATTCATCCCCAAAAACAGGAGTGCCGAGCTTGAGCAGCACGATCGCAAATTTCGAAGACACGTTTGAGAGGGACACAGAGCAGGTAAGTGATTTTTTTTGTATGGGATTCACTGAAGTCTGTAAATACAGTGAGGATTTTATTTCATTGAACATAGCCTGAACAATTTTTTACGTTAATGTATATTCGGGCCTTATTCATTCTATTAAAATACGAGACCTGAACACAAGGATTATATATTTGGAAGAGATAGTCTATTCGCTATACCCACTGCCTACTAAAAGATAAAGATAAAAGATGTATATTTTAGTAGGCATGTAAATAATGTGCATGTCCTTGTTGCCAATATGCCCATTAGAAATGACACATTGAGGTATAGCAGCTCAATGTATCACTTCTTATGGGCATATGGGCAACAAGGACATGCACAGTATTTACATGATCCATTATTTTTAACCTTTATTCTCTGCATTTTTTAATTCTGTATTTGTAGAAATAGTTTCTAAAACGCAAGTCTGCTGAAGCTGCTAAAAGTATGTTTACAAAAGTATATTTTTTATGCACCAAAACTTGTAAATGTATTAGGGAAAAACTGTGAAGCGTGTTAAACAATATTTATTCCTATTTTTTTTTATAAATAATATAATGAAGTAGCCTCAACACTTATTTTTGAAATTCCTTTTGTAATTATTTAAGGTTTTATAATTATAGAAAGACGGAATGAAACGTTAAAAATGAAAATTCATACAACTTTTGTTTGAGACTATCCTAGTAATCAAAATAAGCAAGTTATTGTTGATTTTCTAGTAAATTTCGAGGTTATGTTGTTGCAATTCGCTTATTTTGATGGTTGGAACAATTTATTTGAAATGAAAATCGCGCGGAATTCAATTCTAAACTTTTGTTTGTAACAATTTTTCGTAATTATCAAAATAAAGAAATAAAAACAGAGTTTACATAACATCACTTTTGTTCAAACTCGGTGATTGACGAGAGTTACGGAAAAACTCTTCAAATAAAAATTGTTGAAAATCAAGCCAATTAACAGATAAAATTTATACATTCGATTTTGTAGTTTTTATTATTTTTTTTTGCTGTATATATCTGTTAATAAAAATTAGTATGGCTGAAAGACCAAAGGTCGATAGTCATTTATAAGTTTATATTAAATGTATTGTATAATATATGTATATGTAAATACTGCAATAATAAATTATTATTATTGTATTTAAAATTAGTTAATAATACATATAAATTTATATGTCTTATATTTGTAAAAATGGTATATTCCGTTAAATAATAATTATTAATTATAAAATGAATGGGAGTAATATAAGTAATTTAACATCTTCTGTATTCTACTGCTGGTAGATAGGCAAAATGTAATACTGTAACCTTTTACCTATCAAATTTCAGAAATCATAAATAGTACATAAATCAATGTTCAATGAAATGAAATCCTCTTTGCACAGAACAAAATCCCCCGCATTCTGTTACTCGTAGCGATAGTACCGCCTCTTGTGGAATCAATTGTCAGAATTTTTCATAAACAGTATTTAATTTTATGTTCAATGAAATAAAATCCTTTTTGTATGAAGTTTTATTATATATATTCCATTTATTATGATAAGTTATAGGAATTGTAATGTATGTTTCAGGCCTCAACGTCCACGTCAAAAACACCAAACAAGACAATTTTATCGTAAGTTGTAATAAATATTATTAAAATGTGGCATTATTTATTTATATGAATTATTTTAGGCCTGGTTTCACCAGTCGGATGCGAGAGGGAGGACTCACGTATGTTTTTTTTTAGTAAACATTTATTAACAGAATGTATGATTTTCCATGTTAATTTATTTATAATGGGATATTATATCTCCTGGTTTATTTTGGAGAAAACATGTAAATACCTTTCTTATAGAGTATACATTTCTGCTATTCACTAAATGAATTTGTGCAACTACTATTCACTTGGTTGAATTTTAAGATGAAAACCCAAAAGAAGAAAAAAACAGTGGATCTTTTGAAATTTTATAAAAATTCAATCTATTGGTGTTGTTTCATTGAATGTAGTTTTGATCAATTATTACTAATTAAATTTATATTTTAATTGAATAAATTCCAGTTATATTTATTATTTTCACAAGGAAGCCTTGATGTGTCAGCTGTCAATACGTATGATTATGTGACTGAAGTATAAAGTTGATGTTGAAAAAATACAATTTAGTCCTCCGGCAACCCAATAGATATAAATCAAAGAATCATATTTTTCTGTCATTTATGCACATAAAGGAAATTAATTATAATCTCAGAAATGTTTTAAAAAATATAAAAAAGAAAAACATTTTTATTTTGATAAATTGTAAAATCATAACTTGCCATATTACATTTCACCAATAAAGTTGATATGAAATAAAAATTGTTTAAAATAAGTAATAATGTTGCAATAATATTAAGTCACGACATGGTTTCAAAATAAAAGCCTGATTTTATTGCACAGAGCTTTTTATGAATTGTATTTTTTTTACTAAGATATTTTCACTGATTTTATTTTTCAGATCAACTCCCTACAATACCACACCAATTAACAGAAATGATATGAAATCATTGATAACAACCTCACCACTCACGTAAGTCCTGTACGATTTTTCACACATTGGTCACATTTAGGAAATTCGAGTTCTGGAGTGCTTAAAAAAATGCTATCGCTCAATTACTTCGTTTTACGAGTTCAGCATTCCTTTGCCTAAGGGGTTACATATGTATATTCTATCATAAATTTCACTATGGATTAAAGAAAAAAGTTAATATTATATGAAAATGTGGTGTTTTATATTAAATATATCAAGTCATCAGTAGCAATGAGTTCATAAACTATTGAATGACTAAAGATGCCCACTCAGTCGACCACGGCTCAATAAGCCAGAAGCTATAATATTAGCTTTCATAGTATAGCACAGACAAAATATATGTTTATTACCATTTACTCATATAACAAGGTGCTAAATAAATAAAGATTATTATATATTGTTGTTTATACTTGTTCCGGGAGAGAAGAAAAAAGACATGTGTTTGTACTAGGGATCAGCAAGAGACTGACTGTTTATTAGCATACATAATAGATGGCGCATGCTTTGTACTCTGCCAATATATATCAAGTATACAATAAATGGCCACAAATGATCACAATCATTGCGATCATATTCATTGTTCTTTCATGGATTTCATTTGTTGTGGACAGTGCTGCCATCTTACAATCTAACATTTTGATTAAAATAAAGGGTGTAAAATTATTTGTGATCTATTTACAGGCATTGCAAATATGCAACAACATTGTTTGTTTTTTTTTCAATTAAAGGTGGATTAAAGTTTTATTCTTAATTATTTTGAACTTCTATACTTAAAAATTACATCAACTAAGAGACTTCCATTTTTATCGATCCATATTTACGCTCAGTGCAATATTGATCCCATTACACGCTGACACATTTTAGCCAGGATCTCAGCAATAGCTTGTCTTATGTTATTTTTTAAGTCTTGCTGAGTTTTAGGTCAGTTCTGGTACACTTTTGATTTGACATAGCCCCACAAAAGGTAATCTGGAGGCGAGAAATCAGGAGAGCGCGCAGCCCACGGCTGAGATAGCAGACGACCCGGAAACATCTCTTGCAGGACTTTCATAGAAAAATTTGACACACGAGGCCTTGTACCATCTTGTTGAAACCATTTAACATCTAAGTTGGCTGATGTCGTCCACTAAAAACATTTATAACATATCCACATATCGTGCACTGTTAACAACTACTGCATTGAAACAATTTTTAATACACAGAATATTCTTTGAGCAATCGGCCAGCGCTCCATATCTAACAAAACTTTAGATATGACAGTACATTTGACATTTATAATCTTTATAAATAGATGTGTAAAATTTTTGTACTTAATAATTCATTGGGGTCACTCATAATTTAACACTCTGTACTTAGATAAGAAATTCTGGCAATTTAAAAAAAGTTAATTTGAATTTACCGTACACCCTCACAGGTATAAAGGTTTTTTTTTTTCGATAATCTATACTTGAACTTGTATTTTTCTAATTTAAACAATGAAATTCATAATGAAGGAATGCATTTTTTTATAAAGGTCTGATCGTCATCACAAATTACGTAATATTATTAAAAACATAAGTGTAAATTTTACTATTAATTAGTTTACAATTGAATGAATTCTGATGTCCAGAAAATTTTGGTGAAAAAATAGTAGTTACTATGAATATTGGGAAAGAACATTAATGGGTATTTATCAATTATTGAAATAATACACAACAGGAAAAAGGTTTAATAGTTTTTGAGGGGGACATCCGATGCTGAATATAAGTGAAATAATTTAAAATCCTACTTTCAGTCCTCTCCTCGGGTTTGACAGGATGTCCATCTCTGGCAAAGGTATTGAGAGCTTTCATAGGTGATTCATCTCGTTGTAGTGCCATACAGGCATTCTTTTATTTTGATGAGTTCATTGTCGCTGAGGGGTGATTTTGTTGCCTTGCATTCAGCGTGCATGATACGCAAATTGTTTATGATAGGCTGTAGCGATTAAATTACTTTCCGAATCAAATTAGTCTTTCGGCCACTTATTCTACACCTATATAGCTTTCATCGTTATATGTTCCTCTCTACTTCTCAATTTGAGGTGTTTCATTTCATGCAATTAAAAATAATCGATTTTTTGAAAATTTTAAACAACCAAAACAATAAAAAACTAAAATTTTAGTAAATCACTTAATACTCTATTTGTTCAAAATTTCCTAAATGCGACCATTTCGTTCAATGGTGTCGTGGATGAACCACCAATAGAACCAAACAGTTTTTACATTGTTAGTAACTATTAACAAATAATTGAGATTTCTTGTAATATTTAAGTTTTTACAATGAATATTTGTTTTCCAGAAGTAATACAAGGAAGAAAAAGAAACTTGATTTGGAAAACTCACCACCCCCAGAAACAATGTAAGTATCTCAATCCTAAATATTCGAAAACTCACATAAATGAAAAGATAAAACATACGTATTTAGTAACAATAAATATTTGTGAAGAAAAGTTTTTACAAGTGTTTTTCTATATTAAATTTAACCTCTTTAAGCACATCGATTTGATGATGATTTTGACACACCCGATATATGTAAAAACTATTTTTCTTAAAATAATAATTATCTGAATTTACAGGTCTTCTACAAGAAGAGCAAGAAGTGCAAGACCCAATTCTTTGAAAGAGGTGTCCTTAAGAAAGTAAGTAGAGATTGATTTTTATCCTTCAAATCATCAGTCTCGGCATTCTGATGATAATAATCAATAAATTAAAGGCGACGCAAGCGCCACCTTTTGCATAATTTCAAGTGGCAAAAGGTAGCGCTCGCGTCGTTTTTAATTTATTATAATTAATATCGGATATATAACCACAATACAAAATCCGTTCAGCTGCCTTCATCAAGGCAATGCACATGGAACACACTAGTCTGATGAGGTTCGAAAAACCGAAATGGCCATCACTAGTTATCCATACGCTAGATGAATGCTGGCTGAACGTTTCATTAAATGTGAATAAATTAATTCTTAATTCAAAACATTCATAAATGAATTTGACACTTATTGAAAGATGTAATTTTTATCCGTATTATATTTTAATTGAGAATTGATTATTAGTTGTTTTTTAATGAAATGTTCAACCACCATTCATCTAATGTATGGATAACTAGTGCCATTTTGCCATTGGCAAAAGATGGCGCTTGCGTTGTATTTAATTTATTATAACTAGTTGTCTTGCGAAATAATAACAGACAAACTATATGTTTATTAATATATTAATTTACTATAAACCCTTATATGGGAAGTCAGGGTAGGCACCATTAGATACCAATCGGGGCAAATTTGATTATAAACCCTTATATTTTTTTTCTTTTTTTTTTAGAAAACTACGAAGAAATTGACGCAAAGGCACCTTTAATTTTTATTACATTTTTAGTTATTTGTATTTTATGTAAGTAATTTTTATATTTTAATAAAATAAGAATTTAACAAATCTATTTACTGTTTTTTTTTTTAATATTACAACTTCAAATTTCTCCTCCGCATTATTTTTGCAAATGTTATCTTGTAATTTATGCGGTTATATGATAGAAATGTGATAGAAAGTGAGAAAGATCGAGCCGCTGAAACTTTGCTTGTGATCGATCTGTTTTAGATTGATTATTTTATTTCGATATGCTTAATTAATTTTTCACTTAATCCGCAGTGAAATATTTGTGATCTAATACAGAATATTTATTTAAAATTAAAGCACTTGTTTTTTTTTTCACTTATTTATATTTTCTACAATTAGTTTCCACCATTGGTCATCCTCAGGAAGGAATGTTAAAAATATATAAACAATTACATACAGAGAGGTTTTTTTAACAGTATACATATCCCCTATGTATACATGTAAAATACCCAAGTCAAACGCATTGATGTACATGTTGCCTATAATACGCGATAATAAAAAAAAACAATTAAACAATTTTCTATTTCTGTTTATGAAAATATCGAAATGCACAATGTGGAAGAATTTTTACGATCGTTTGAGTTAATATCTTGCAGTTTCTGGTGGTCATTTCTAGCACTTATTCTAATTATTTATTTCAAGTTTATTATTCTTCACTGTTACTGTTCTTTCAAATTGTCTTAATAAAATCTCTTAATATTTTTTACCTGTAATTTCTCCATAATAATACGTGACGTATTTTTGATAAAAAAAGGAAATTGCTGGTGATGGTAACGCATGCAGTGTTAGTCATTATTTATTTCGTTGCGTTTTCCAAAGAAAATGTTTTAGTTTAATTATTTTTACAATTATCCTATCTGAGGTATTCGGCCTTTGGATTCATTTAAAACATGTCTTATCCTCCTCTAGTACTGTTGGAATTGTAATACAAACTTGAAGTTCGACTTTTTATTCATTTGTATACATTTTTGATCAAATATTTCACACATTTTGAAGTTTAGCGTTTGACGTTTAGTTTTGTGTTATAGACAACACACAATCGGCTCAATGCGTTTGACTTGGTTTTTTTACAGGTATACAGTTCGCCTAATGTATACTGATTAAAAAACCTCTCTGTATATATACACATTCAAGCTATCATAAAATAAGATAATAAGTGCAGATATAAGAGGAGGGATTCCAAATCGCATCGGTTTCTTTTACGCTTATCTTAATAAGAAGAGATGGATGATATACATCGCTAGGTATTCGAAGCTATTCCGTATAGGAAATATTAAGTTAATATTCATTAGAACATTAGAATATCCTCAGTGTCTTTTGAATTAATTTCTCACTTAACCCGTGGTGAAACATATTTAATTAATAGACTTTGATTAAAATCACTGAAACAAACCAAGTGTTTTAATCAAAGTCTATTATCCTCAGTGTCTTTAGTTCTTATAATAATTTGTAAAAAATTTGTAATTCTTAGAATATTCTCAGTGTCTCTAGTTCTTCTAATACTTGTTAGAACATTTTTAGTTTTTAGTATACCTTCAGTGTCTTATAATATTCTTTAAAACATTTTAGTAGTGTTGGGCAAAATCGAATAATATTAGTAATCGAGTATTACTAAATGTATCATTTTAAGTATTTAAAATGAAAAAGTGATTTCTAATTTATGGTTATTAATAAATGGGAAGTTATTCTTGATATTTTTATAATAAGTAACATTCATAAAATTATAATATACTTAATTTAGCAGTAATAAAAGATCGACTTTGCCCATCACTAATTTTTAGAATATCAGCATTTTTACTTATTAAAATATGTTTATTTTATTATTTAAGAATATCTTCAGTGTTTGTAAATTAAAAATAATTTTATTAAATATGTTAAACACCTCATACTGAGAAGTAGAGAGGAACATATAACGATGTTATATCTAAATAAGTAAATAAAATTATGTTAATGTTTGTTTATTCTTATAATATTCGTTAGAACATTATAATATCCTTTATCTGTCTTTAGTTCTTATAATATTATTTAGAATATTTGTAATATTCAGAATAACCTCAGTGTTCTTATTTCTTAAAAATAAAAACAAATATTTTTTTATATTACGCTTTAGACTATATAATGAGGAAAATGACCAAATCCTCGTTCTTTCGTATCGCCTGAATTAAAAAAAAAGAACGTCACATTTGTTTAACATAATGAAATATTCCGTGTGTAAATTATGTTAATACAAGTTGTATATAAATGGTAATTAATATCGCCGTAACGCAATATCTTATTTAAAGAATGACTCAAAAATCATTCCGCGCATTAATTTAAACAACAGTGGATTGACACCGAATGGAATCGCGACGTCGCCGAAGAATGATGTAATAAATAAAATTAAACGCGACCTGAAAGTCAAATACACGTTAAATTAGTTGCATATGTGAGCGTCTTGTTAAACGCGAAAATGTTTTGAAGGTTGAATTTCGATAAAGAGGCCTCGCTTATCGCCTTAATCCAGTCACTCAGGTGTTCTCAAGTCGCGTAATAATAAATTTTATTTACATTGCGGTTTTCATTGTGATACGTGTTTTCGAGCGGATTTTGAGGATGCTGCGAGGATTGGTGTTTGTTTTTCGTAAATGGACGTAAAACGTAAAATAAGTGGTGAGCGTGATTGGAATTTCTTTTCGATTTTTTTTTTTGCGTTTTATTTGTATTTCAATTTAAATAGGATTTAATGGTTTTATTCTGTACTAAGTTGAACCAGGGGAAATTTGTTTTTACTACAAATTATTGTTAGTGCAGAAAATGTTTAAAAAGCGTTCATGTAACGAACAGATCTTATACGCAATCGAGTACACATACGGAATTTACATGAAAAAACTTTTTTTAGAAATTTATTGCTTGTAATTAATTTTTACCTATCACCTTTTAAAATAGAAATTATTTTCGCTAATAATTGATAAACAGTTAAAATTGTGTAAACATACAATAAATCACTGACTATTTATGATTAGTACATTTACAAATCAATTTAAGTGTTTTATTCTTCAAATATAAATTTATTGCATTTTACATGTATGTCTTATAGTTTTAAAAATGCTATATTCCATTAAATAAATAAATTATTTATTTAATAATTTTCACACCTCACACTGAGAAGTAGAGAGGAACATATAATGATGTTATATAAGACTAAATAAAATAAAAATAATAATTTTCAAATGAAAATTAAAAATTTATATTTTAATTTACAACCCAGACAATTGGTAAAAGGGGACATCCATGGTAAATATATATATATATATATATATTTTAATTTACTAAAACTTTAGTTATTTTACATCTAGCATACTTAAGCAAAAACATTTTTTTATTAATTGTTAAGACTTTTCACTTGCTTTTACATTTTATTTAATAAAAATAATTTTATGCAATTATTGCGACAAAAGTATTCCAATCAGTCAACTATATACAGAGTGTTTCAAAAGTAACGGATAAATTCTATAACATCGTAAATAAACATATTCTAGAAAAATGTTCTGACACGTCCTGATATACATTTTTCAGCCCCCTACCCCTTCGCCCCTAAGGGCTGGTAACCCCAAGTTTAAAAATTTAAATAGTAAAGCAGCCCTTGCGATACCTCAAATGATAGATTTTTTTATTCTGAATTCAATGAAACAAAAATTATCAAAATCGGTTAATAAATTACGGCGATATTTACCAAAATGTATTTATTTATAAAATTGAGAGAATAACCAAATTTAAGTAACTAATCCTTAATTAAATGTTCAAAATGCTGCTGTTAACGAAGAGACAATGCCCTAATCTATCAAAAGCTTGTTGAACATTTTCTAACATATCTGGAGTAATTAAATGAATTTCTGCACGAATTCTTTCCTTTAACTCCTCAATATTTGCAGGTTTATTCAAATAAACTTTACTTTTTAAATAACCCCAAAGAAAATAATCTAGTGGAGTTAAATCTGGCGATCTTGCGGGCCATTCAATATGACCTCGTCTACCAATCCACCGATTAGGAAATACTTCATCGAGGTATTCCCGAACTGGTCGTGCATAATTCAAATTCTGTCATCGGGTCTATCAGAATATTCTGCTTTGAGAAACAATACCGCTAAAGTAGGTAGTACTTCATTTCGGAGAAAGTTCACCATTCAGTGTTGTGTCGAAATAATATGGTCCAATAATTCTTAAAACCACCATACCAGCCTACACATTAAGCTTTTGAGGATATTGTGTGTTGGCTTCAATCATCCAATGCGGATTTTGAGGAGCCCAGTAACGGCAATTTTGTTTATTCAGACAAAATGTTGCCTCATCAGAAAAAACGATGTTTTTAATTAAGCAAGCAGTTTCATTATAGAGTTCCATCATTATTTCACAAAATTGCACTCGTCGATCAAAGTCATCATCGGTCAATTCTTGTACCAAGTGCACTTTATACGGGTGAAATTTATATTTTCCGAATAATCTAGACACTGTACTTTTTGAAGCACCAACTTGTGAAGTGACCTCCACAAGGGTTGAACGTGGATTTTCTTGCACCATTAAAATAGCATCCAATTGTCTATTTTCCTTTAAGGCTAATGGACGTCCTGCCTTAGGCTTATCCCGTACAAGTTCGATTTGACTTACTGTAGATTGCGATATGGGTGGACGCTCCGGGTGCGTTTCATTGAACAAAACACGAACTTTTTTGTGTGTCCGATTTCTATCTCCAAACCCAATCATCATTAAATCATCGATTCTTTCGGTTTCAGTAAGTCTCATTTTGCTAATATTACTTCAATCACAAAAAACTCTGAATTGTGTTTGACATAAATAAAAACAATTTGCAATTGTTTTAATGATATTGCTATGGCCGCTTCAACAGTGCCTACTCGAATATTGACACTCTTCTTTGAATACATTTTGGTAAATATCGCTGTCACCTCACACTGAGAAGTATAGAGGAACATATAAAGATGTTATATAAGACTAAATAAATAAATATTGCCGTTATTTATTAACCGATATTGATAATTTTTGTTTCGTTAAATTCTGAATAAAAAAAATCTATCATTTGAGGTATCGCAAGGGGTGCTTTACTATTTGAATTTTTAAAGTTTGGGTTGCCACCTCTTAGGGGCGAAGGGGTGGGGGGCTGAAAAATGTATATCAGTATAGCATTTTTAAAATAAAAATCGACGTGTCAGAGCATTTTTCTAAAATATGTTTATTTACGATTTTATAGAATTTATCCGTTACTTTTGAAACACCCTGTATATACAGATGTATAAAAAATATTTAAAAAAATGTGAACTGTATATGTTTTTTTTTCCTCGATACCCAAAGAGGATAAGATTAAGAAAGAAAGATATGTTTTTTTTGTAAATATTATTTCCACATCTGCATATATATTTTATTGATTATAAGCAATTTGTATATATTTTTCTGATCTATTCTCTACATGTTTTTATTGAATAACAACCAAGAATTATGTCAATTCGATAGTTTAAAGTAACTTTAAATTGAAATGCAAATACTTTTGAGGTTAATTATTTTATGATATAACAAAAACTTATGCTTTTAACGGGTGTGAAATTATTAATAAATTAATACATTTTAAAAATATTATTATTAATACTACACAAGTTTGTTTTAAAACATGTAATAAACACCTAAATATCGTTAAATATTTTTCCACTCTATGTATTATTATAATTATTTCTATTTATAGAGGTTTATAAATAAAAATAATTGCCCCTTTGAAATGGACATTTTCTTATGACCAATTTAATTAATAAATTATTTTTATTTGAAAGCTCTAGAACTTATTGTTCCTAAGATATAACCGGTGACCTTTCTTATATTTTCGACTGAAACAATACCATAAATATATGAAGTTTAAAACACCACGTATTATTCTGGAAGTAAATTATATTAATTCATTGCCTATGGTATTATCATTATAATGACAATCTAAAATCCCCATCTACCATAATGGTGGTGTAGGGGTTATTATTAATACTAATTGTTATTATTATTCATTCAAACCCAACAACATATTAATTTAATTGAACGTGTTCAGCTTAAATTTGCAAAATTTTTGTATTTTAAAAATTGTGGTAATTATCCAGTACTTGGTTATGACCATTATTTATTGCTTAGTCAATTTAATATTGAATCACTTTAACAAAGACGAAATAAATCATGTGTTTCATTTTTATATAAGTTAATTCACAACCATAATGATTGTTCCGATATTTTGAAACAGATTAATTTCAAACTCTTTCTTTTAATAGCAGAAATAAATCAACATTTTATGTAAATTTCAATAAAACAATGTCGGGTTTAAAATCATCTATAAATGTTATGTGTAACATATTCAATGAAATAAATTGAACCTGCGATTTATTTAATGATAGCTTTTCGTCAATTGTCGCTTTATGTTAATTTCATTTGTATATTTTATTTATTATTATTATTGTTTATTTATGTTTTATTTTTATATTGTGTTGTAATTGGGTCTCTTGTTTCGTGTTGGGAAATAAAATGTATTTATTTATGAGTTGGTCGTAGAAAATATTCTTAGTTGTAATAAAATAGCGCATATAAACTATGAATATTCATTTTATAAAAAAATATTATATGCTCTATACTATTTTATAGGTATAATTCGACAATTTAATAATTTAAATTGTCAAGATAAATTAATAAAAGAGCACACTTCCGCGGAATACATTTACTAAATATGTCAAGAAGACAACAAGATTCGCCTAGAGTATCAGAATTGATTGGATTTTTTGAAAGGCTCAGCAGTCCTCTAGGGGACTCGTCCCCAAGCAAATCACCGTCCCAAAATTATTTCGATTCTCCAAGCAGTGTATATTCAAACACATTCCACATCAAAACACCGAGGAGAAAACTAATTGACGATTTACTACTAAACATCACCATCCATTCCACCGATTCCCCGAACGAATTCAACATGTCCAGCAACGAAAACATGATCAACGACTCCATCAACGAATCCTTCGAGTTAATTAACGCTGAAACCGAAGAAATTCCAGCGTCCGAGCCGGTCAATTCTCTGGTCGTGCAGAAGAAAGGCGAAAGGGACTGCAGGACGGACTCTTCGTATTTTTCAAACGATGA
The DNA here is from genome assembly GCA_963082785.1 of Philonthus spinipes. Classification (NCBI taxonomy): domain Eukaryota; kingdom Metazoa; phylum Arthropoda; class Insecta; order Coleoptera; family Staphylinidae; genus Philonthus; species Philonthus spinipes. The sequence continues at coordinate 16,856,057 of OY720308.1, forward strand.
GGATGAATTGGAAGACGGGACGGGCAGAGTGGATTCCTCGGAGATGGGTTTGGATTCGTCGTACGAGTTAACGGGGGAGTTTCGTGTTTTGTCTCCGAGGTCTCCCGAGAAAATGCCGATTTATGAAAATATTACAATTAATTTCAATAAGAGGGAAGGTGAGCGGATTATCGAGTTGCAACGCCACAACGAGCACCGAGAGAGCGTTAAAAGTTTTAAGGAGATTCAGTTTAAAATTGATAATAATCGGAGGCCGAGTGGGTGCAAAACAAAGTGAGTATGAAGTGTTAGAAAATGTATTCTTTTAATTTACAATATTTTGTTATTTAGGAAAGATTATATAATTGAAGAACTGTTGAAGACTGAAGAGAGCTATATTAAGAATTTGGAACATATTTGTAAAGTAAGTAGATATATTTTTTTTCAAAAACATCTCACCTTTTGTTAAAATACAGAGTGATCAACAATGACTGCAAATAGATAAGTAAGCAACAAAATTACCCATGTTGGTACAACTGACTGAACGAAAATAAAATCCCCTAGATTCCCATTGGCGTAGCAAAACATTTTTCCCAAAAATAATTTAAATACTTAATCATAACCATATATTTTTATATACAAACATCTTTATTCAGACAATATGACAACAAAATTGTACAAAATTTATAATAACAATATGTACAATTGTGTTAGTAGTCTGTCATGGGCTTTTTGCCCTCAGGTCTTTCTGCCCTCATATATTTAATTTTTCAATTTAAATATTGAAAATCTTTATTTCTGAGTATAATTTTATAATATATATATATATATATACAATCATTTACACATTATTAGACCTCAGAAAATGGCTATCGACCGTCGGTCTTTCTGCCTATTTAAATTTTAATTATATATATAATTAAAGCAAATTAAAGTTTTGGGTATTTGAAAATAATAAACGTGGATTATAATGAAATTAAACAAGGAAAATTTCTGGCAATGATCAATAAAATTCGATCCATCCCTTTTTCCAACTGCAAAAAATTACTTACAATGTAAGTTTTACAAACATCTATTGAAACAATTACTTCCCGAGCATTTACCCCACTGGACATTGGATTACGCAACAGATATTTGTTGTTGCATAGCAGCACTACTGCGAATTGCAACAATTTGTGTCGAAACAATTTAATGAAAGGACACAACAAATAATAGTTACAAGGCTATCTGCAGACATGTGTTTCGGGATTTCATCCCTCATGAATCATCCTTGTTTCATTTTATTAAAAAACGTGGAGTTAGCATCCATAATTTTATAACAAATATTGAAAATTATGGCCTTCATTTTCTAGGAAAATGTTATAACCACGTTTTTTTTTAATTTTTGAATACAAATTGAAGCTGCTCCGGACTTTATTTTTTCAGTTGCTGCTTTAAGTGTGTTTAGGGTATGCATTCGAATTTTAAAAATCACGGCGCTGCTAGTTTAAAATTTCATTAGACTTTATTAATTACTGCCGATTTTTGAAATTTCTTTCATTTAGAGCTGACCAGGTACATCCTACTACTGGAACGCCGCAAGATGAACTTCTTCAACATCATGGCATGAATTCTCTTGTCTCTAAAAGAATTCTGTACTATTCGAGATTTATGAAAAAATTAATCGATGGAAGAATCGACTGCCCGGATATCCTAGCTCAAGTGACATTTAACGTGCCTGCAAAACACACAAGATTTGCCTCCACGTTTAGATTAACGACCTCCAACTCAAATGTCCTGCAACGTTCACCAGTGCATGTACTGTGTGAGTGCTCAGAAGAGTATTACGAAGACATTTTCATTTAAAAGCTACATGGCGTCACTCAAAATATAACATTTTTACTCTTATTTAATTTGTATTTATGTTTTTATTTTGATATCTCGTATTGTTCTGTAATTGGGTTTCCTGTTGAACAATAAAGCTTATTTTTTATTTAGTCTTATATAACATCGTTATATGTTCCTCTCTACTTCTCAGTGTGAGGTGAATAAAGCTTATATTATTATTATTATTAAATTTTCCAGATTTTTCGGCGGGAAATTTAACTTGTCTAAAATCATTGTTGATCACTCTGTATAAAATAATTTTAATAGTAAATCGAGTAAAATGATACATATTTGTTTTTTTTTTCAGAACTACATAGAATATATGAAGGAAAAAGATGTGATTAATTATAAAGATATTTTTGGGAACATCGAAAATATTTATTTGGAAACAGAAATATTTTACGCTGACCTAATCGTATGTGAGGATAACCATGAGGAGATTGGGAACACTTTTATTCGTCACGTGAGTTTCATTAAAGCAATATATATAACTCCTTAATTGTTGAGTCTCCTCGACACCTAATATGGGTAAAAGAGGATAAGATTAAGAAAGAAAGAATTGTTGAGTCTTCTACTTTGTTTTACGTTGTAATTCACAATAATAAAATAATTTTATTTTTAGTGTGGATTCAAAATGGATATAAGCGTAAGGGATACATAAGTATAAGAATTACATAATTATATTACTGTTCACAATGTACATAAAAAATACGTTCAACGTATGCGCCGTACGCTTTCGTCGTCTTCCGATGACATTATTATATAATTATAAAAATATTTCAGCATTATTTTATTGGATTATTGGCTCCTATATCAATATAATTTTATGTATATTGATATAGGAGCATATGGGTCAGTTAGCGATGGAGGTGTATTTAGCTCTACAGTCTTTGGTGAAAGTTTATTGAATTGTTATTCAATAAACTTTCACATATGAATGAAAAACCAGTGCCGGCCATTTTAAAATCACACCCAAAATTGAAATTAAACTGAAAATAAATAATAGCTTATATCGCAGGGTTTCCTGTAGTGATGGGTAAGATCGATCATTTCAAAGATCGATCAATCAATGATCGATAAGTCGAAGAATCGAGCCGCTCGAGCTGATCAGAAAGATCGAGCTGATCGCAAGGATTGAGCCGATCGTAGAGATCGAGCTGATCAAGTTGATCAGAAAGATCGATCCGATAACGCTGATCAGTAGGAACAAACAGTTCGAGTTGATTAAGTTGATCATAAAACCCTAAAAAAACGCTCATGGAAAATCACTTCCATAGAAAACTATGCTGTGTTTAAAATCAAATTAATCCACCTTTGCACAGAAAAATTATCCGTATAAAGTAGTTTAAAAAAAATAACACATCTTAGAAACATAAAGAAATCAGCAACGCCGCAAAAAATAATGTGGACGTCGACAAATCCTCAATTACGCTCTCTCAATTAAAGTGAATTATGAAAGAATTAAGATGACCGATTTTTTTACAATAATTGCGAGATGAAATAACATACTGAATTTGTCATTTTCCACATATTATTTATTTTTACTGTATTTCTGTTTGTTAAATTACAATTTTATTTAGTAAATAAATTAATAAAGGCTGTCTCACGTTGCATAAAACAAAATAATTTAAAGAAATGGTGTGATTCAATGATCGATTTTACCTAGACCGATCATTGCTCGAGCCGAGCTGCATTACATGACATAATATTCATTCCGGAAAGTAGTCTGAAAGATCAAGCCGATCAAAGAGATCGAGTCGATCGAAAAGATCGAGCCGATCAGAAAGATCGAGCCACTCATGTAGATCGAGCGGCTCGATAACTTGCAAGGATCGAGCAGTTGATCTTGTTTGATCGATCTTGCCCATCACTAGTTTCCTGATATTTTTTTGATATCCACATAGCTGTAGCATATAATGTATACTACATCTATGGATATCCATAAGATTTACGTAAAAAGTTGAAATTTACGAATTTTCTTATGTATTACGTACGGACAGTTATGTTCGACCATAAATATAACATAATTCATTGTGAATAACGCCATTGAAAAATATGGAATGCAACTTTATGTAATTCTTATGCTTATGTTATAAATTAAATTCAATTGGTTTAGTTTTACTTATTTTTATTTAAATTATTATTCAACTAGTTTCGGCTTAATGCCATTGCTACTAGTTGAAGTTAAAATAAAAATAAGTAAAACTAAATCAATTGAATTAAATTTATAACTCAAATTTAATATTAACAATATTTTACAAAGTGATTAATGAGAATAAATTCTCCTATTTTACTTTGTATAAATGAAAAGAAAAAGAAACCATTTGTCATCATAATTTTACATATAAACATAAAAATAATGCAAACATGTTTTATTTCTTTTGTTATCATATAATATGTAGATACATATAGTTTATCAAACAAATAAATTAAATAAGGAATTAAATAAGTTATTAATCAAAAATGCTTCACAAACTCAACAACAAATTGATATTGCGAAAAAATTATTATTTTTTTTCAGTAATTTTATATTTCCTTTCAGAAAAACCTATTCAATCGTTATCCTTCTTATTGCAAAAACAAGAAGAGATCTCAAAAAATGATGTTAGAAAAATACTACAGTGATTTGATAACGGTGAGTAAATTAGTAGCGAGAATAGTTGATATAATTATGTTGCATAATGTAAACTAGAAGGTAATAAATATATTTAATACAAATGATTTGAAAATAATTAATAAATTATTTCCACATTTAGCTCTAAGACTTACGTTACGTAAGTACGTTAAACAAATGCACATTAAAACAACTACTTCCTGGGCAAATACCGACGCCGGACATTGAATTACATAATGTACACCTGCTGCTGCATATCAATAAAATATTGCATAATGCAACAAATTTTGATCCGAGAAAAATTTAATGTAAAAACAACAAAAGGAATGTTACTTAATCAAAATTTGTTACATTATACAATATTTTATTGATGTGCAACAGCAGGTGTACATTATGTAATTCAATGTCCAGCGTGGGTATTTGCCCGGGAAGTAGTTGTTTTAATGTGCATTTGTTTAACGTACTTACGTAGTGTAAGTCAAAAGTCACAGAGCTAAATGTGGAAATAATTTATTAATTATTTTCAAATCATTTTTATTTAATATATTTAAATAACTGTGACCGAGTGAATGAATACTCTTTTCTATTTATAGGGTAATAAATATTTTATTTCTTTTTAGTTTACATTATAATTATTTTATTAATGTTTATAGTTTTTCAATGCAATTAGAAAAACATTTTTTTTTACGATAATGTAATTTGAAATTAAAAACTTGTTTTGTGGTGAAATATTATAGTTATTATGGGTATTTGCCTGGGAAGTAGTTGTTTTAATGTGCATTTGTTTAACGTACTTACGTAGCGTAAGTCAAAAGTCACAGAGCTAAATGTGGAAATAAATTATTAATTATTTTTAAATCATTTTTATTTAATTTATTATTAATCATTAACACCCAACACCCGAAAGGGTACAATGGGAATATTGATTATATATCGAGCGTATAACAAAAATCGACGACGAAGTGGGCATTGGAAATCTAAAGTCATGTCTGAACTAAAATCACACGTGCATGCGTAAAGTACTGGTTGTTATGTTGACCGCAACCAACATTTCACGCGTGTGATCTTAGTACAGTACAGACATGACTCAAGACTTCCAACGCCAACTTCGTCGTTGATTTTTGTTAAACGCTCGATATATATATTAATCATTAATATTTCTATATTACTATTGCTATATTGTATTTCACAATAATAAAACACTTTCAAAAATATTTATTATTCTTATGAAATATTATGTTATTAATCCGTAACTTATAAATATAATAATAATAATAATATTTTTATTTTTCCATAACAGAATAAAAATACAGAAACGAAAATATTTATGACAATTATAAGCGATTCCTAAAAATATTACAAAATTAATCTATGAAATCAAAGAGCTTTCAGAGTAGAACACTGATGTACACAATTTATTATTTGAATACACCATACCTTATTTATTATTTAGGAACGAGAAGAAACACTCGAGGATCATTTGGATTTGAGCAGTTACTTACTAGCCCCGATACAACGCCTTGCAAAGTACGAGCAACTCCTGAAGAATTTATACAAACATTTAAATCAGAACGATGTCGGAACGGATAATTTGGAAGCAGCCATACTTCTAATACAGCGCATATCTCGAACTAGCAACGATATCATTATTTTGGATTTGATCGAAAACAACGAATTCAGCCTCAACAGCACCGGGGAGTTCATCGAAATGGAGTCCTTCAGGATGCATTCGCCGAAAAAAATGGATGCCGTGTTGTTTATGTTCCAGAAAGTTATTATAATTACCGCCCAAAATCTGGTATGTACTTTGAGACAATTAATCATTATTCAGATATACAAGGTTAGGTGGAATGAAGTATCCATTTCAAATTAGTCCTTTTTATTTATGACTATTTTTTTATTCAAGAATCGACAAAAGGTCCTTGAGGTAATACAGAATTATTTTTTTTTTTAATATTACATTAGTTAAATGGCCTCCTCCCAGCTGCTAGTATTTTTGAAGCCTACCACGAAAGTTTTGCATCAACATTTCAATTGGAATTGCGTTAATCTCTGTCTGAATATTATTTTTCAGTTCTTCCAAAATTTGTGGTCAATTATAAAATACTTATGACTTTAGGTAGCCCTATAAAAAAAAAAATCACAAGCTGACAAATCCCCAAATTTCGAAATGACGTGACTAGGAAACAGAATTGCCATAGACTTCCTAGCGGTGTGGGAAGTGACTCCGTCTTGCTTAAACCATTTTCCTCGAATATTCACACCAACATTACAAAGTTGTTATTCAGACTTATACAATATCTGTTGACTATTACATCACAATGTTAGATGTAATAGTCAACTTCATCAAATTAGTTGCTATGCCTTGATGAAGGCGATTGAAAGGATCTTGTGTTGCGATTAAATACCTGATATGAATCAATAAATGTAAGACGACACAAGTGCAATCTATTTTTTTGTTTATAGAGGGAATTGGGAAATCTGCAAACAGACTTTTGGTTTAATACGACCGATAATGTCGGGTTCTGATACTGACTAAAACCCTTCCCCCTCTCTTCCTGGTATCTCCATCATGGCATTGTGTTAAGTATGCTGCTACACAATACTTAATCGAAGAAAGTATTTATAACTGATCAGTGGAAATCGAGTGATTTGCATGGAATCATTAAAATATAACTTTATTCTTTGAGAACTCAAATTCAACTGCTTGAGAGTGCAAACACCTGGCGCTGCGAGCGATAAGATTAATACAAAAAAACTATATACAAAAGAGTGAGAAATAATTCAAAATAAATAGTACATAACACATTGCTTTAGGGTCTTCTATCTATTGCCATCTATTGCCTATTTTCATGTTGCATTGTTGTTTTTTTGGAAAGGGTGTTTCAAAAAAGGAAAACCAACATAAAGTGTTTCTTTAAGAAAACCGAACATCATGAAATCATGCAATAATGTATCTGAATAATTATGGAGATTGTTACAATTGGTATTAAGTTTGCTATTGATTACATTCTTGTATATTTTTAGAAAGATCCGGAGAAATACATTTACAAATCCCACATTCCAGTAGACGCGCTCAGCAGAAAATCCGAACCAGATAGTCTTTGCTTCACTTTAGAAAACTTTTACAAGCGCAAAAAACACAACGAACCGCAATACGTTTTCGAAGCCAGGACTTTGAAAATTAAAAAAGATTGGATAGAGAAGATCGAGAAAATTCTTTGGGAACAGTTATATAAATATAAAGGTAATTTATTTATGCACATTTCTCATATCATAAGACTAATAGTTTAAACTATTACTATGACATATCATAGTAATAGTTTAATATAATATACATTATTATTCTCTATACCCGCTTGGGGATTATAGAGATTAAAATGATTATATATAAATATAAATTATTATTAAAATTATAAAAATAATATTTCCTAGCCCGAAAGACCTTCGGTCGATAGCGGAGTTTCTCTTAAGAATATATATTTGTTTTAAATTATTTCATGTATTGTATATTAAATTAAATATGTATGTATTCTTTGGGAATACATACATATACAGAGAGATTTTTTTATAAGTATACATTATTTGGCATATATGTGTTCAGTTGCGTGTTATAGGCAACTAAACACACATATATTAATGCATTTGACTCGCGTATTTTGCAGGTATACATAGGGGAAATGTATACTGATAAAAAAAAGCTCTGTGTATAATATTTCCTTGCCCATTACACAAAATTGTTGACTATTGGTTGATAGCCAATTGGCAGAATTTTACAATGTAATACTTTATGTTATATGTAGATATTGTATTACGTTTATCATTACATTTTATGTGTATATAAAATATTGTTAATTACATAAAATTGACATATCTTTATTTTTTAGATGAAGCGCAAAAAAATTTTGGTTCGCCTCGAAAAAATTGTGATAAAAGCAAATTAACGGATCAAACGTTAGAAAACTGTGAAAGCTAATTGTTCGAAAAATAAACGAATTTATTTACTATTTATTATATTTTATACATATTTTTAATAAATAAACATTTTAAAATTCTCGTTATTTTTCTCTTTCACTTGAATTATTTATGTTGTTTTATAATAAATATAAATTATTAAATACTTATAAATTAATACATTTATTTACAGAATCACCTTTTTACAAAACATATTGAACAAAAAAAAATTATTTATATTTTCACAATTTTTATGTGGGACAAACACTGCTACAATTCTTTCGTTACTGTGTATTTATACTCTGTAAAATTATTTCATTGCTGTGTGTAGATGCTATTTTAGACCCGACTGTGCGCGCCTCTAACGCCGTGGAATGCAAATGTATTTTATGTTGGCTAGACTTATGAGATTTTATAGGAGCTATATTCAGGTTGAAAAAATCATAGAGAATGATAGAAGATTAAGGTTACGTTACATTATATGAAATTGTTGTTAGCGAACTAGATTGATCGAGTATATATTTATACATATATACTTGAGCAGCCTTGGTTAGCGGTTATTAAAGTTTTAAACAAATGCAACCCCACGAAGAGGCCATCCCCGACTACACTGCGTATCGATATTGTATAGAATTGTGTTGTTACTTTGTATCGATACATACCGAAATGTAATTAATTTTATACAAACTTTCTAAAACAGAATGATTCATTCTATTAACAAAGAGGATGAAATACTATACTAGTTACTCTATGCTATTAATGTTATTTAATAACTTTCTAATTTAATTTTTGAATTGTCTGTTTACTAATTAATATACCTAATACCTTTTTCAACATTTCATTTAATATTTAAAATAAACAGTAAATTTAGTGCATATTTCATAACAATTCAAAGATGAATACATTTTTCACAATAAAAGAAAAAAAATATCTCAAATGGTCTATGAATACAGAGATTTATCTACTATGGAACTGTTCTTCGGAACAGTTCTTTTAATTTCAGTTGGCAACGCTGGTTACTTATTATTTTAAGGTTGGCAGCAAATGTTTAATTCTTGCGTTGCAGGTTATGTTGTTTGTATACCAACAAATATCGCAATTGCGAATATTTTTAGGAAAATCACTTTTATAAGAGTACAAAGCATTTTCAAAATATGAGCAGTGCAAGCAAGGTGAGTACAATACATTAACTTCACCAATAAATCTTGATTGTTACATTTCCAGAGATAATAAAATTAAACAAATAATATTAATCGGAGCAGAAAGACCTATGGTCGATAGCCCAGGACAGACTACTAACACAATTGTACATATTGTTATAATAAATTTTGTTGTCATATTGTCTGAATAAAGATGTTTGTATATATATATAAAACATTAATCGGGGCTATGCTGTACGGGAAATGTTAAGTATAATGTTTACGTTATTAAATAAATTCACATTCTATTTATATATATCTATTAAATGTTTAGATTATGATGAATAATGTACACATTAAACTTAACATTTCCCTTACAGAATAGCCCCGAATAATGCAATGTGTTATTGATATGCAATAGCAAGTGTTCCATTATATAATTCAATGTCTGGTAGCGTATTTGCCTGAGAAGTAGTTGTTTAATGTACATTTGTTTTAAAGTACTTACGTAATGTAAGTAAAAAATGTCACAGATGCAAAAGAGGAAATCTTAATTATTTTTAAATTCATTTAATTTAAATAAAATAATGTGTGGAAAGACCTCGGGTCGATAGTCCAGGTATACTAATATTAAAATGAATTGTATATATATAAATATGTATAATTTTTTTTAAATCCAAATACCTTAAATCTTTCGGTGTCGGATTGAATTGTATATATATTTTATTTATTTAGTCTTATATAACATCGTTATATGTTCCTCTCTACTTCTCAGTGTGAGGTGTTGTATATATAAATGTTGTAAATAACAAATTTCCCTCCCACACAAAAAACAGTTAATATTCTGTATTGGTATGGATGACTGGTATCATTCGACATGCGGGGGATACAATTAATGACGCTTCAGAATGACAGGGGGACGATCCTCGAAGTAACAAGCTAAATTACCAGCATACAAATACAACCTATATGGTTAAAGCATCTTGCGACTAACATTAAAATGAATTGTATATATAAATATAATCTTTTTTTATTACAAATACCTTATATCTTTCTATGTTGGTTTCAATTGTATATATAAATGTTGTAAATTATAGATAGTTTTCCCTCCCATACAAACAAACAAAAAAAAAAACAGTTAATATTATTATGGAGTTAAAATTGGAGTCATTTTAAATCAGAGGTGGCTCACCAGATAAACACTGAAGTTGAGCCTCATCTATTATTTTCAGTTAAAAAAAATGTATTATTACATCGTCACCTCACACTGAGAAGTAGAGAGGAACATAACGATGTTATATAAGACTAAATAAATAAAATATTACATCGTCTGAATGAATACAAAAATTTAATAATTTTTTGTAAAAATTATATCTAATCTTATTGCATTCACTTTAACATACACACATATTTTAATAAATATGTTATTTACAGAAATATATTTTTCATAGGTTGGCGAAATATTTACAGCCGCAGGGGCAGCATTCAATCAACTTGGCGATCTGACAATGCAATTACATCCAAACACTGAATCTCCAGCTGGGTAATTTCAAACGTTTAGCACAGTTGTAAAACCTACATGATTCGTATTTTATATACGGAGTACATCTGCCTTTTATTATTATTATAAATTTTCTTGTACCTTATCGCGTGTCGAAGTATCTGCCTTTTATAAAAACACGAATTATGTAGGGGTGATCAAAAAAGGAAGGGTATTTTAGAAAACCATTGTTGATAATCTAATTTTTAAGCTTAATATAAAAATTGATTAACAAAATGGGTTACATTAAATTGTTGGTAATAAACATACAGAAACACTCATATAATGGTATTGAGGATATGTTTTTATTTATATTGGGCTTTATTCCTGAAATCGATCGCATGAAATCGGTCGTATGCCACTGTCAAATTCACATGTAAATTCCCATCTAAATGACAGATTTCATATGATTGAAACGTTCGATCAATTTCAGGAATACGGGCCATTGTGTTCTTTGTTTTATATTTGATTACTCAGAATTAAGTTTTTTATCATGATTTTAAATGGAATGATTAATTAAATTGATATTCCTTTTTAAATTATATTTATATTCATAAATTGAAGAAATTTCAATCTTTGGTGTAATTGGTAAAGCACTCGACTAGAAATCGAAGGACATGGGTTCAAATCCCATCAGAGATGTTTTCTTTTGCACTTTTAATTAATTAAAATTATATCTCAATATTGTACACTGAAATTTCTTCAATTCATAAACGGGATAAGTTTTTCTTTTTATCTTCATTTATGTTATATTTTTTTTATGCTTTAATTACAAATATACAAACATTTGTAATTAAAGCATATAAAAAATATAGCAACATAAATTGAAGGACCAGTTTCTTTATTTAAGAAACAAATTATTTTTAAATTTAACTTATTTACTTTACTCTCTACGATCTCTGTCGTGCGAGAATGGTCAGGATGAGCGAGTGTTCTTGCGCTCTCCTCGAGTTGGTTCACAAAACAAACATTTATAATTGAAGCATATAAAAAATATAGCAACATAAATTGATGGAGCAGTTTCTTTATTTAAGAAACAAATTATATTTAAATTTAACTTATCTACGATCTCTGTCGTGCAAGAATGGTTAGGATGTTCTCAATTCCAATGCTTGAGGGTAAGTGAGTGGTCTTGCGCTCTCCTCGAGTTGGTTCGGGGGATTTTCCCCTGGGCAAGGGTGGTGCGGGTTGAATCCTTTGTTTGGATTTCTGTTGCTGCTTAGGTCCACTTTCTAATTTATGAACTCCTGTGAAGAGAAACGGCCAGCTCCGAGCTTTCTCTTCTTCCACGAAGGACATACTCATGTCCTACAGATACAATAGCCATTCTTCTTTGAGTGAGCTATTCCGTATGGTAAATGTTAACTTTAAAGCTGTGATTATACGCCTAATAGACGGTACGATTAGCACCAGAGCGTGCAGTGTATGTGTTTTTGCAAAATGTATGTCTTCATTTTATTCTAACTTTGATTTTTCAATCAATCGGCAAACACCTGACCAACTGTTCCAAAACAAAAATGATACTTTACGCATGTGCGTGTGATTTTAGTTCAGACATGACTTTAGATTTCCAATGCCAACTTCGTCGTCGATTTTTGTAATATGCTCGATATAATTAGTAACAATTTTTTTTAAATAATCACATTAATTTACTCTCTCAGGGGGCGCTGGTGTGTAACTTTCATGTTTGAAAATTATTTCCAGCAATTTCTCATTAAAGATATATTTATTTGAAAGTTACAGTACTCATAATTTCCTAAAATATAGCCAGTGATATTATTATTATATCTAAACCTTCCATAATTATTTTTAGAGGACCTGAGTTTTTGAACAATGGCCTAATAAAAAAATTACACAAGTTAGAATTATTATTAATTGAGAATTCCACTTTCTATTAGTATAATGCAGTCAAATAGAAAACGTTAAAAATCCAATTATATTTTTTGTATTTTTCTGATAATATTTAAACATGGGGAGTTTAAATATATCAATAAAATCACACATTATGTGAAAATGTACAGCATTTTCTGCTTACAGAAAAATGTTTGCAGAAAAAGCAAATATAGCCAGTGATGTTATTATTATATTTAACACTCGGTAAAATTTTCAAAGTATTGAACTCACATTTAGAATTCTCTTAGAAAATGGACCGATGAAGAAATTGAGATGTTGCGTATGGTCGTAAAGACGTTCTCGGACGGCCTGCACGAAATCAGCGAGCACATAAAGCTGAGAACGGTGTAAGTGCACTATCGCAATTTCTTCATTGACCGAGTCAGAAAAGGCCGAACGCGTTCATTCTGAATTTCAGCTCGCAAATCCGGACTGCCTTGAAGAAGAAGGCCTTCGAGGACGCCGGGCTTCCCGTGAGGCAGATAAGCCAGCAGCCGCAGCAGATCCAGCAACAGCAGATGGTCAAGCAGGAGGTGACGTTGAACATGCTGAACGCTGCCGAATCCGAAGTGGACGTCGAGGGTTTGCACGAAGAGGTTAAGCTGGAGTTTGATCAGTCCACGGAGGAAGTTACGGCGTGATTTATGTTTTTGTTTTCGTTTATCAGATTATTGCAGTGTAAAATATGCTTGTTGTATAGCTAAATATATTTTTATTCATTATAAGAATTGTTAATATCACAATTGCGACTTTTCAGAGCTTACTAAATGTACGGTCGACAGAGCTGAAAAGCCAAGGTCGTAAACCTCGTAAGAACAACAACTACTTTATACAGGGAGGACTCCGAGATGAATGGAGATGCATACGTATACTTGGCTTTGGAGCGCCTGCTCGTCTGACGCATTGCTGAAATGCTTCATCATGATGGTTCGTAGGTGAATGAAATAAACCATGTGAACTCTTTGAGATTTTAAGTTCCCCACTCCTTCACAATGAACTTTTGCATTGACATAATGCATTTTTTTTCTACAAGCGTTGATTGAAAATGCCTTTGCACTGTCAATAGCGGCTCCCTTATTTATATATATATATTATCGTTAACCCTTATACCCTTTTGAGTGTCGCATCCTCCCTCATTTAAGGAGCTTTAAGTCCAGAAATTGTATAAGTATATGTTGGATTGCCTAAATATATTTTTTCATTTACATAAAAATATGTCTTGACATCCAATATGGATAAGAGAGGATACGATTAAAAAAGAAAGAAAGAGTAAAAATAAATGTTTACACTCTCTAGATATTTATTTTTTTATAGGGAGTCTTGTGATTGTAAAAATTAAAAAAATCGCATTCAGTAAGAAATAACAAAATCAGTTGAAACATATAAGAAATGACACCAACAATAACTTATTTCACTGAATACTATACACCGGGAAAAGTATTACGAGTATATATCATTATAAATTAACAGAAGGGGGCCGCAGTGGCCTAACGGTTGAGTTGCTGGATCCCCGTGGAAGTGCGGGTTCGAGTCATCCTAGGTGTTAGTGATTGTTCTCAACTTCAACTTGGAATTAGCTCAAAATATTGTAACAAAAGTGAAAGAAGAAACTGGAAACATTACTCTAGAACGTTCCACAGAGCGCGCAACTGTAAACGCGGCGTCATCGAAAGTACGAGAAAAAAGCACACTATATAAGCGAGCGCTAGTGGCGCTGCTGCAGTCTATCACGAACGTTCGACTGCTCAACATGTCGTTGTAAATAAATAGTGACAGTGTGATGTAAATAAATGTGTTAAGTGTACTATAAATAAATAAACATTGTGTTACTTATTTCTGAGTCTGATTAAACCCAATTTCGTAACAATATATATAAATTGTCATGTTAGCCGAGTAACCCAGGCCAGTCTAAGTGTTCATTTTCATTATCCATACCTTAATATCCTAGTGTTTACTTATCCTTTAGCAAAAAAAAATAGCATATATACATATATATATTATCAAAATCACATTTACCCAAATCGTTGACGATGCCACTTGAAATTAGGCAAAAGGTGGTGCTTGCGTCGTCTTTAATTTATTAAGATAATGATTTAAAAAATAAAAATTTAATTAAAATCAATTATAGTTAAAGCATCGTAATATTGACCTCCTGAAGAACTAAACCTAATAGACAAATGTATTGCGTCCAAATCAGCTTCACCGAAATGAAACTTCCTGTATTTCTGTAAGATATGCAAAGCATCAAACGACTCCCTTACAGCTCTCTCAGTATCCTCTTGACTCCTTCGGAACAACGAGTTCATCAGCGTGACATGCAATTTAACACTCTCGTACTGTTTCCTTATCATATCTACAAATATAAAAATGTTAAATTTAATTTAGTAAATTATATTTTTTAAAGGCATACTTTTCTTTGCAAAATACTCGACGATTTGGTCGGACATTTTTTGCAAGTTAGTGTTGTATTTAGGAACGTTGAGCTTCACCAAACCGTACAGGACGTCCACATCGGTCGGATCATCGTTCATGATTTCTAAACCTTCCATGATTATTTTTAGCGGACCAGAGTTTTTGAAGAGTGGTCTAATAAGCAAAATTGTACAAATTAGAATTAATATTAATTACGAATTTAATTTTCTATTAGTATAATGGAATCAAATAAACAACGTTAAAAACCTATTTATATTTTTTGTGTTTTTCTGGTAATATTTATATATATATATAATCTAAAATCCCCATCTACCATAATGGTGGTGTAGGGGTTCTGGTAATATTTAAATATGGATATTTCATATTTTAATAATAAAATATTACAAATATATCAATAAAATCATACATTATATAAAAATGTATAGTATTTACTGCACCAATGTGCACTCGCTTAGATATTTGTGTTCTCTGCTTGTGCACTTTTTCGTTGTGCCTTGTCAAAATCATTTTCTGTTTAAATAAAAATGTGCACTCGCCCCAGATGAGTCAAGAAAACAACACTGACTTGGGAAGTGAATGCAAGAGTACAAAACAGCAGGTTATGTTTTGAAATCGGCTGACAATTCATGTTTTGCGCATTTTACTTCTTGCTTAATTGCACGTAGTGATTGAAAACTAGGGCAGTGCAATATGTCACAGCTCTCATTCATTAAAATAAATTAATTAAAAATTAATTACATCAAATTAAATTTACAAGAGAATTTTGAATTGGTGACATGGTTTCAAATATTGAAATCCATCACACAAAAATTGCATGGAATTGTGCTTTACATAAGATTACATAATGGATGATGTTTTTGCATATCGGTACAACATTTTAAAAAAAATCAATTACAACTAGAATTTTATAAAAAATGGTTATGAGACTTGCACTTAATTTTATTGCACAGAAGTGTACATTAAAACAACTTTTTTTTGGGCCTATACCCCACCAGACATTGAATTTTATAATGGACATTTGTTGTTGCATAACAATAACATATTATATAATACAATAAGTCACGGCAGCTAAAAGGAAAATAATTGATGAGTAACTATTTTCAAATATAAATATTTGTATAAAATATATACTTTTTACTTACTCAATAATTTCTTCTTTGCAATCATGCATGGTTTTTATAGCTAAATCCTTCTCTACATCGTCCAACAAAACCAGGGGAGCAATTGTTAAATGCAGTTTGTCCGGGTTTTGGAAAATTGTCTCGTCTACACCTCTCAAAGGAGGACCATTCAATAAATTGCTCTGAAAATAATTTAATAAAAAAAATTATAATAAAGCAAATGTGGTGAAACTTTTAATTTCTTGTAACAACATTTTATTATTGTTATATTTATTTTACGGAAGTCACCTTTTACAATAATCATTACAAAATTATAACAAATGTTTACAAAATAAAATATATTAACAATTATTATTGATAATAAAAGGTACAAAGTACCCTGAAATTACTAAAGTTTGTCTATTAACTAAAGAAATTCAAAAATTAACACAAAGAATAAAATACACGAGTTACAGGTAATTCCTGAATTAACAGGATTCTTACAACGCGAGCAATTCATTTTAGTCGGATTACTCGTTATAAAATGACAAATAGTAAAATTATAGTCAAAAAGTGTAAAAGACAGCGAATCACGGGAACACTTTTCACACCCCAGGAGTGTTTTAGGGGTGACCGACGGTCACACAGGTTACGCTACGTTAAGGATACACTAGAAAACATAGGGTTAAAAAGCAGGTTAAACTAAATTTAAAATTAAACGAAACGAATAATTGTAGATAGATAAATATGTACGCAAAGGCATTGAACTCCGTACGACCCGACGATAAATGAAGAATAACAAAAACAGTAATAAAAACAGCCATTTTTGTTTTGCTTTAAATGCCCACTCGGATATCGTAGCGGTTGAAATCGGTTAACACTTATCGATTATAACTCACCAACCATAAGAAGAACAGGCACAGTATTTTTACACACGATATAACAAATAGAAGACACACTTAATACAAAGTTACATTAATATACATAAAATAACTCTCTGTCAATTAATAAAAGTTAAGGAGCACGATGTGAACGACGCGTTTTTAACCATCTATTAACTTTAATATTGAAGAGATAAGTTAAAATAAATTAAAATAATGATATTCTAGCTGTTTTAATAAATTGATATTTATATAACAGACTGAATAATAAGTATTAAAAGTACAAAATGTAGAAATATCAAAGGTAATCTATTATAGAAATTATTAAAACAAATAGTATGTTAAATTTACTGTTATTTCATCTAAAATTTACAAGTCTGATATTTTCACAGATATGCATTAAATAATCTAAAGTGGCGGTTCCCAACTTGTGCTTCACAGAGCCCTTGGGGCTCCAAAGGCAGCCAGGATATAAAAGAAATAAAAATCAAAATAAGAAAACAGGAAAATTATTCTGAACTAAAATTTGTCATTAAATAAGATGAAATGAAACAAAGATGATTCACACATTTGCAGCTATTTAAATTACAATGAAATTAAACAAGGAAATTTTTTTGGCAATGATCAATAAAATTCGATCAATCCCTTTTTCCAACTGCAAAAAAATACTTACATTGTAAGCTTTTCCTTATTTAATTTCATTGTAACAAAATTTTTGCCAATTTGAATAATGTGCAAGTGATTTCTCGGGTCTAAACATATATGAGCATCTATGAAATACATTAATTTTGAATATAATTTATTTATAAGACACAGAATCACTGATCTACAGTAACAGCTCTTCCAATGAATTGTATTTACAACAATTTTTTAAAAAAATATTGAGATACATTTAGCAATTATCAAATGGGGCAATTTCTCAATTTTAATTATTTATTTTTTATTTTAAACAATTTCCACTTTTTTAAAAAGCAATAATAATTACACAAAATAACAAATAAAAAAGGATTATAAAGAATATACCTATTATGTCATCATATTTCAATCCCAGGAATTTGAGATTAGGCCTTTTCTCCTCATTTATAAGATACCATATGTTGTAAAAGTATAAAATATTCTAAATTAAATAAAAATGATTTGAAAATAATTAATAAATTATTTACACATTTATCTCTGTGATATTTTGACTTATGTTACGTAAGTACACATTAAATCAACTACTTCCTGGACAAATATCCCGCCAGACATTAAATTATACAATGTACAATAAATACTCTTTTCTATCTGTATTAAATATTCTATATAATTCTCGGTCAACGCGATAACCGAAATATCGGCTCCGTTACATCGTTGAATAAATCAGTGAAGATTCAAAAATAATAATAAAAATTATAAAGTGGCGACTAGAGTGAGAAAAGTGGCGAAAGTGTAGAAGTAAAAATTAATTCCAAAAAGCGGCTTCTCACCCCTACACCACCACTATGGTAGATGGGGATTTTAAATTATATACATATATATATTTAATTCTCATTAATAACTTGATGAAACTCTACAACATAGCGTATTTTTTAAATGTGGAGAATAGGCTTAAACTCAAATTCCTGGAATCAAACTATAATGAAGTAATACTATCTGTTTAATTAAATCAGTACTTACTTTAAAAATTTCAAAATGTTTCGCTATACTGCTAGACGCAACGCGGATCGACACAAAATGTGTCATCGGTTTCTTTTCCCTTATTCGCAGAACCACCATGTTTATTCTTGTACGAGCCGATAGCACATTTCTTTCCGAAGATCCAGTGATTATGATATTTCCCGTTTCATTAGCTTTAGGTACTTTTATAGTTGTATCTGTGTCTGTTTCGATTTCCCTCTTCGTTGAGCCCTTCATGCCGATTATAGCGGAATAAAACACCCTGAACGAGTAATATTTTTATGTATTTATTGTACAGATGAGCCGCAATAGACTGTCTGATCGCAGTAACTTTGTCAACTAATGTAGAATATTCAATCATATTCTGTACGGAAAATACTAAATTTAACGTATACGTTATTAATTACATTCACTTTCTATGTATTTATATTTATTACAAAAATTGCTTAGGCTGTGATGATAAAAATTAACGTTAAACTTAATATTTCCCTTACAGAATAGCCCACATTATTATTGTATGGATTAGTTTTTGTTATAAAATAGTTAAATTAAATAAGAATGATTTGAAAATAATAAGTCAAAATGTCACAGAGCTAAATGTGGAAATAATTTATTATTTTCAAATCATTTTTATTAAATTTATTTTAATAACTGTGTCTGATAAATTAGTTAGATGTGCATAAATACTAGTGTTGGGCAAAATCGAGTGAATTTAGTAATCGAGTATTTCTGAATAACCAATTTTAAGTAGCTAAAGTTATTAAATAACAATAAAATTGAGTTTATTAATCAATAGATAAAACTATATATATTAATTTTATAAATAACACGAAGAAAATTGCAGTGACAAAGAAGATCGATTTTGTCCATCTCTAATAAATACATATGATTAAAACATATATATTTTATATTTTCCACGATGTTCAAGCAGTTTGTTTTTCTTATATAGATTTATATTTTTCCAATTAATTAAAACTCTTATCGTTTTGTTTAAAAATAATGCATAAAAAAAATAACATCAAAGCTAAATTAAATCAAGCTAAAGGCATAAGTACAAAAAAAACGAGCCTATGTGTATTTTACTTACGGAGCAACATGAAATTCTGTCAGCAATTTCCCGGTTTTAGTTAATTTAATCTCGACGTCATCTTCTAATTCCGCACAATTTATCATTTCATCTACAATACATTTCACAAACTTAATTAACAAACAGTTTATTTATTATTAACCCAACACCCATATGGGTAGAAAGGGTCATTGAATATATATATATATATATTATTAATTGATGGAGATTTATTAATTTTACCATCATTATCCATATACGGTCCGAGTTTAACATTTTTATTTGAATTTTCCACTTCGAAATCGAACTTCCTGAATCGACAGTTGCCGATCTGCACGATTTCCGGCCTCAGAAAAACCATCGGATCTTTCGTTGTAAGAATATCCATTATTATATGAATATTTTACAATTTATTAACTTCACTATAAAAAAGACACAATTTGACTTTGATTTTAGGTTATGTTGTTTATTCATGTGTCAAAATGGGAATCATAGATAAAGTTATAAAAAGAGGAACCGGTGGAACTGTGATTTCGGAACGGGTTCCTTATTGCAAGGTTTGCTCGATTTGCGATTTGAACTGTGGTGGAATTTAGGAGGCAATCCAATGACGTAATTTTCCCGCGTAAAATTTAAATAAATATATATATATATATATCTTTATTCAGACTATATAGATAATTTTAACAATATAACAATATAAATAATAACAATACATGTAGGTGTTAGTCTGTCTGGGCTATCGACCAGAGGTCTTTCTGCCCTGTCGTGAATTTATGATGAAGTTAAAGAAAAATCTATGCTAGCTAGCTGAACTGTCCTGATGATTTGCGCAAATGAATTGATGAATGGTGATTGTAGGATGTTTGTATTTAGGAAGGATATTAGGGTTACGGGGAATACAGAATTTTGTAAGAAGGGGTAGATTATCAGAATTATTGGCAAATTTTTTACTTAAGGCTAATATACGCTGGGATATGGGTGGGATTTGGGTGGATTCATAAAGGTATTCGTTGGAGGGAAAATAAATATATTTATTTAAACAATTTAAAATAAAACACTTTGTATATCTTTCCTCACTTATTTGTTTGTACGCTATATGTACATTTTGAGTACTATGTGCACATATAGAGTACAAATAAACAAGTGAAGAGAGGAATATAAAGTGTTTTAATAATAATAATAATTTTATTACGGAATCACCTTACAAAAACAATACAATATATATATATATATATATATATATATATATATATATATATATACCAGTGTTACAATCAATCAACGTATATGCAAGTACAAAATCAAAGTAATTTCTTAAGTTGACGCTTAAATAAATGAATTATTTTTAATTTATTGAATCTCTTCACGTAACTCAGAACAACACACCGATATTTATTTAACATCTTTATTGATACAATTTAAAAAAAAATGTTTACACGTAATTATTAATATTTAGTGTTTGTCTGAACTATCGACCAACGGCCTTTCTGCCCTGCCTGAATGTTCTATATGTTATTAAAATCAAAACAATATTCATTAGTTATAATAGAAAAAGGATTAAAAGCTATTTAAATACATTCTTTTTATTTAATTATTCATTAGGTTTATTTAAAAATGTTGATGAAACGAGTTATTGAATTGGTGAAGTGAAACTTAAATATTAATTAAAATACATCCTAATTATTCAGGGCTATTTCGTACGGGAAATGTTAAGTTTAACGTGTACGTTATTAATTAACTTCATATTTTATCTATTTGTATATCTATTATAAAAGTTGCTTAGACTGTGATATCGTAACTTAACACTTTCCTTACAGATTCGGTACTCCATTACATAAAAAATGTTTCACCACGCAATAAGTGAGGATTTAATTCGAAAAAATAAATATTTTATTTATAATTAATACATGTGTTGATTAAAATAAACATACTTATTGTATATTTCTGAGTTATATGAAGTTCAGTAACTTGAATAATTGAATACAGTTATATTTCTTATTTGTTTTGCAGTACAATATAATTATTTTATTGTAAGAATTCGTTATAAAGAAATAAAACACAATATTATTGGAATAAATCTTTATGCGCGTATATAAAAACACATCTTACAATATTCTTCAGGAAAGTATAATAAAAAAATCTTCAATTTATATAAACAATGAAACACATTTATATTCCTCAGTTCACCGTTTTATTTCAATACTGTTGTATTGCATTCATAATATTAGAGTTATAAAAAATACAATACAGTGTTTAAATAAAACTTATTGAACACGTATAAAAACATTTGATTTGATTTATTTCTTGTGTTGTTTATTTTTTATATGGATATTTTGTTAATTGTATTTCTGTAATTGTAATTTTCGTTTGTTACGTAATAAATCAATAGACATTGAATTACGCAATAGATATTTGCAATTAATAAATTTTGTGAAGAAAGGAGACTCAATTTTTCATTTAATAAATTAAATAAAAATGATTTGAAAATTATAAATTATTTCCACATTTAGCTCTGTGACATTTTGACTGACGTTACGCAAGTACTTTAAAATAAAACAATACTTCTCGGGCAAATACCCCGCCAGATATTGAATTACATAATGTATACCTACTGCAGCATAGCAATAATATGTTGCATCATGCAAACATTTTTAATCAGAGAATACTTAATGTAAACAGTAAAGAAAAGAACGTTACTGAATATAAGGCTATCTTCAGACACGTGTTTCGGGATCTATTCCTCGTCAGTGCAGCTCTGAATTACATAATTTAAAGATGCTAAATTAAATCAAATCAATTAAATAAATTAAATTAAATGAATAGAAAATGGTTGAAATGGTTCCGGCCAGTTTAAATAAATTGTCAAAAATGTAAAAAAATGTTAAACATAAAGATGATGAATATGTAACGATAGAAAAGAATATTACAGAAAAATTATTTATTTTAATTAAATTAAATCAAATAATTTAATTAGTTTAGTTCATCTTCACGTATCCCAACAATCATTAAATATTAATGATAAATGATTTAATTAAGAAAGGTGCTGTAAATAAATAAGAATAATTTCTACATAAATATACATATATTGGGTATTTTCAGACAGGTACATCGAATACTGTTTTTTTTTTATGTACGGAGAATCTACAGATTTTAGTTGCCCATAAATATTAAGGGATAGGGGTTGACATCTTGGACATCGATATTTTGATTATGGATTGGAGTGGGCGGCCTCGGGTCCGGCTCAGAACTACCCAACAGCCAATAAGTTACGAAGAATCCTTTGCCTTTCAATTCCACTTCACCGCGCAGCTCCAAACGGAACGTTCCGAATTTTTCCAAAATTTGCTTCGTCGCTTCACTCACGTGAATTTTTAATGCTGCAAAAGATAAATTGTTAATTTAATTTATAATTAACATTTAGTTAACGATGTCTCGTTAAATTTACAGAACCGAATTCTTTCTTGTAATAATAAATTACAATAGATTATTAAAAATCTACCAATGAAATAAATAAAAACATGGATTAAAATTAATAACTTTAAATTTTAGTCTAGTTTCAGGCTATCAGTACAAAATTGAATTTTCTTGAAAATGGGATTTTTAATAATCTCTTTATATTTATTATTACAATATGAACTATTAATGTTAACAATATTAATTATATTAAAGTTGAAAATACTATTTTTGTTTAAAATTCAACTATAGCTGTCAAAAATTGCGCTGAAAGTTTTACATTTTATAAGTTTCGGGTTTAGAGTATTCGCTGAAAGAAAGGTGAGCGTAGACTGGTTTTCACAGATCGATCACAATTGGTTGCATATACAGAGTAGGCAACCCAATGTATATTGTAACATACAGAGTGATCAACAATGATTGCAGATTGATAGGTAGGCAACCAAATATGCATGTGTAATCATATGAAATGATCTCATACGACCGAAACGTCCGAACAATTTCAGGAATACGAGCCCTAGACGTATTTTCTTTATCTCTTTTTCAATTACTACTTTAAATTCGTTTCGGATATGCATTATATTATATATATATATATATATATATATATATATCTTTATTCAGACTATATAGATAATTTTAACAATATAAATAATAACAATACATGTAAGTGTTAGTCTGTCCGGGCTATCGACCAGAGGTCTTTCTGCCCGCATTATATTATTATACAAGGTGTACAGAAAATGAGTGAAAAGCTTTAGGTAGCGTGACTCTTTGACTAATTTTTAGATAAAAATATTAACGAAAATAAGTCACACGGTCCATCTTTAAGCCTCACGGGCCACTTAAAAGAACTATACATTTGGCAACACTGGATCAAACAAGTGTGCATTTATCCTGTTTATAACTGCTACATCATCCGCTGAAGGTGTTGCATACACCTTTTCTTTTACAAACGAGCGTGCGTCGTTGCCAGATCTATTTTCATTAAAAGAATGCTTCTGATGAAGTTATAAAATTGTAAAAATATCCGATTTATTAATCATTTACATCAATGGAATTATACACGTGTCTAATTGTCTAATTTTTAATGCTATTGATTTTTTACAAAATATTTAAAAACCAATACTAATTTATAGTCACATATTTAAAATTCCGAAAACCTCGTGAGCCTCAATGGAGAACCATACAACATTTTTTTATTTGGATTTTCTATTAAAAATTAATTTATGAATTGAGTTACCTGAAGGTTTTTACTCATTTTATGTACACCTTGTATAGTTACTCTTTATTCATTTTTCCTCGACTTAAACCAATAAAGGAAGGCGAATTTGTCATATTTATGAGACCAGGAAAAGAAATTAATTTCATAAAATGTTTAACCATTGCACATGGAACACACTGGTCCGAAAAACCGAAATGACCATCACCAGTTATCTATACACAAAATGAATGTTGCTTGAATATTTTATGAGATAAGTATAAGTTTATCATTTATCACATAATTCTGTTGTTTTCTACTTACGTAATCCAGTGCTTTCCATTCGACTTGCCGTGTTGACTGTATCGCCAAAGAGGCAGTAATGGGGCATTTTTTGTCCGACGACCCCAGCACAAACCGGACCCGAGTGAATTCCGATTCTTAACTTCAACTGATAATCAGGTTTGTGTTGAATGATAAAAGACGAGACGGCGTCTAAAATAGCCAAGGACATTAAACAGATTTCTCTGGCGTGATCGTCGCCATTTCTTTCTGGAAGTCCAGAGACGACCATATAAGCGTCACCAATTGTTTCTACCTATATTAAAAAGTATCGTATGAAAAAAGAAGCAAAATTTTAAACAAAAAAGTAAAATACGCCTTAAAGACTTATTCATTAAATAAAACACTTTTTTTAACTTTGTATAACTTGTTATTATATTTTAGTGACTATAGTTTCGAAGTATAGAGCATCATTATCAAACTAAAAGTAATTTGTTGATTGTTAAGGCTTTCACATTGTTTATACGCGGTTTGCGCGATTTGGTATCAAAATTACGAATACTAGTAATATTAAATAAAGATTTATTTAACAACTAGCTTATTGTATAAAAACAGATAACAAAATAATAAACTTAGAATTATAAGTGAGATTTAACGCGGATACGACCGAAGAACGTGATGTTGCTCGTTTCATGGTTGAGAACAGACTCGCGGGATGTTTCTGAGATGGCTCGGGGCTGCAATGGTTCCTAGAGGGGTGTTCACAATTCAATCCTTCGCCCGAGGACCATCTCGAATTGAGCCCAACTACGCACGCTCCGCTCGGCGCCTCAGCCGCATCCAACATTGAAGAAACACACAAAATGTCAATAAAAATTCATTGAAGTCCGCCCGAGGACGCCTCGGTCTTTTTTGCAACATCTGGCGCAAACATTCCGCCCCCCATTAAATGCATTGCATTTAATTAATTCGCATCACTAACACTTTCACTAATATTACCGAGTGGACACAATTTAATCACCGGGCGAACAAATGAGCCTACGTTCGTTCGGACCTTTGCACTTCTAGCGATACCATCTTCTCCTAGATGAAGCGCTTCCACACGTCCCAGCTTCCAATGCAGTGGTTGGATGTTATCCTCGTGTATGATTACAAGTTGGCCGGTTCTTATCGTTGGTGCATGCTGCTGCCACTTGCTCCGTTTGTGAAGTTGAGAGATGTATTCCTTACGCCATCGAGTCCATATATGTTGACGCAACTTCTCTATATATTGCCATCTCGATAGCCGATTGTCAGGTACATCCAGTTGATTTTTAAATCGTAAAACGTAGGCAATTACCCGTACTGTTTTCCCAAAAGATGAGCACACTGGAATCACACTATCGTCCACCTGTATTGTCACTGAATTACACTTGACTTCTGGAAGTTCAATAATTGGTTCGTATTTGTCCGGAAGTCGAGATCCTCTTAAGAACTCGGGTCCAATCCACCACAGTCGTGATTTGTGTAACTCTGATGGTGACAGTCCTCTGCTAATGAGGTCAGCTGGATTTTCTTTCGAAGCCACATGATACCACTCATCAGGATCGGTAAACCGTTGAATCTCTCCAACACGATTAGCGATAAAAGTCTTGAATTTACGCGATTCTGATTTTATCCACGAAAGTGCAATCATTGAGTCCGAATAATACACGCGACGAACAATTGGCACATCTAGTGCTTTACACACGCGGTTGGTAAGTTCGGCAAGTAGTACTGCCGCACAGAGTTCAAGCCTCGGGATGCTTTGAGCTTTCACAGGTGCAACACGAGACTTTGCACACAATAGGTACGATGATATACGAATTTTACACTTTACGCTTACCAAGTAGATGCATGCTCCGTACGCCTGTTCGCTTGCGTCCGCAAACCCATGTAGCTCTACATCCATAGAATGATCAGGAAGCACATTTCTTGGAATAATCAATTCTCTAACTTGGCCAAGTTTACTCGCATAGTCACTCCAGGTTTTGGTTAACGATGCAGGCAGTGGATCATCCCAGCCACATTTAAGTTTCCATAACGCCTGTATGAATACCTTTGCTGATATGATGACAGGTCCTATTAAACCGAGTGGGTCATATATGCGAGATATTTCACTCAAAATCGTCCTCTTTGTCTTAGCACTAGTTGAGATTTGATTGCACTTGTAACTTATTGTATCACTTCTAGTGTTCCAAATTGTTCCTAGTGTTGTGACATTGTCTGAGTAATCTCGGGTTAGCACTGTTACGGGATCACTGTTATCGGTTTGAAAGTTCTTAAATACGATATTATTATTGCTGGCCCACTTTTTTAACTCGAAATTACCCTTCTTTAACAAAGCACTCACTTCATCTCGGATGATGATTAGATCGTCGAGCGTATTCGCACCGGTGATTAGATCATCGACGTAAAAATCCTTTAAACATATTTTGCTGCCTGTGGGATACTCGTGTGCTTCCACTTCTGCAAGCTCACGTAACGAGCGGATTGCTAAATAAGCTGCGGGTGCAGTCCCATATGTAACTGTGGCTAACTCATAGGATATGAGTTTATCCTGCGGGTGTTCTCTCCACCATATACGTTGATATTTCCGATCAGCCTCTCTTACGTTCACCTGCCGATACATTTTTGTGATATCTGCTGTAATCACGTACTGCTTTGTTCGCATTCTTGCCATAATTGAGAACAAATCTTCTTGTAACGACGGTCCGACCATTAACGTGTCATTCAAAGATATTCCAGTGGATGACGGTGCCGACGCGTTGAATACCACACGAAGTTTTGTAGTAAGACTTTCCGCTTTGACAACACAATGATGGGGCATGTAGTAGCAGTCTGTTACATTCCCCGTTGTTGGTTTCATGTGACCGAGTCGTATGTATTCGCGCATGAACTCTCTGTACTCTTCATACACATCAGGTTGCTTCGCTAATCGACGCTCCAAGGCGAAAAACCGTTTACTTGCAGATACACTTGAATTTCCTAGTGGCTTAGCGTCTGGTTTGAAAGGCAATGCTACTGCAAATCGTCCAGAGAAATCCCTCACTGTATTGGTCGTGTAATGTTTTTCGCAGCTTTTATCTTCGCTCGTTAGCTCAGTTTTCGAGTAATTTTCGATTTCCCAAAATCGCGAGATTAATTCATGAATTCCTACGAGCCCGACGTTTACGCAGTTGGACGTACAATCAGCCTTGTCTTGTGGTAACTTGCCCGCCACAATCCACCCGAATCGGCTGCTAATCAGTTGCAGTGGGCCCATGGGGTGCCGCCCTTCACCTATTATATCGTAATAATGGCTGGCCCCGATAAGCAGGTCGATTTTTTGAGGTTTGTAGTAAGCCGGATCCGCTAATTGCACCCCCGCTGGTAATGTTAATCCCTCGACGTTCAGAGTGTTATTAGGGGTTTTATTTATAATTTTTTCAATAACGAGAGCCTTTATATTAACTTTGTATTTTTGAAGTCGCGATTCCACAACTAGTGTTGACATTTGCTGAATATGTTTTCTAGCCCCTCCGACTCCTACAATCGGTATTTGTAACGGATGCATCTCAAGTCCCAACTTTTCGGCACACGCTTTTGTTATTATATTGGCCTGTGATCCGGAATCAAGAAGAGCACGAAATGGTATTACGTTTCCGGACTTATCTTTCGTTTTTACTACACACGTGGATAGTAACACTGAAGATGGGTGGTAGGAAACCGTAGTGCACGATACTGACTCAAAATTATTAATTTGCTGGTTTTCGGCTGAGGGCGATGTATCGTTGGTGATGTGTAAGAGGGTATGATGTTTTTTGCCGCATTCTCGGCACTTTCCGTACTTACATGTCTTTGCTGCATGATTTCCCCCTAAGCAGTTAAAACACACCTGTTTTTCCTTAGCAAGCTTAATGCGTTCGTCAACAGTTTTGTTCAAAAATGTCTGACACTTATATTTTGCGTGTCCTCCATTGCAAAATACACACTTTGTGGAGTTCGTATTAATCACTAATGCCTTCACCCTTTGACTACTGCCAGTTGTTGACCGCACTCTTTCCAATGCCTCTAGTTGTTTGCACTTTTTTGAAAGATACTCCTCCATTTCCGCAAAAGTGGGAATTGTTGAACAACTGTCTCCTTCCCATTCCTTTTGTAATTCGGGGCTTAATTTCTCAGCGACAATTTCAACTAGCATATCGTCCCATTGATCCGTCGGCCGTTTAAGGGATTTAAGCGATGCTATATTAAGTGTCACAACGTCGATTAAATGCCTCAGACTTGTGTAACTATCATTTTTGACCGCTGGGAGGTGCAACAGGGATCGAACATGCTTCTTAATAATTAATCTTTCATTTTGATACCTTGTTTTAAGTTGATTCCAAGCCAACTCATAAGCGTTACTTGACGATTGTATTGATTTAATCATCAAGGCAGCTTCACCCTTTAGCGAGCTCCGCAGGTAGTGGAGTTTTTGCATGTTACCCAAGCTTGTGTTATTATGTATTAGATCGGTGAATGTGTCGCAGAAGCCTGTCCATTCTTCATAATTTCCATTAAATGTCGGTAACTCAATCATTGGCAGTTTTACTTGCGGCGATTCGTGAGATTGACTTGATGATTCAATGCCGTTTTGCATCGGTGTATTTTGACTCATTGCTTGTATTTCGCTCTTTAATTTGTAGTACTCGTTCTCGTACTGTCGTAGCTCTGCACCGATGTCGACATTGTGGTCAAAAAGGTCGAATGCGATATTTTTTAGTTCTTCTACCGTTGACGTGCATCCTTCCCAATACGATAGAATGTATAGTTCGTTCCGTTCGGTCTCCGCGAGTAGTTCCTGGAGAGCTCTCAACCTTTGAATAATGTTCTGTTTCTGCCACTGCAGCTTTTTCACGATGGAAGCAGACATAATTGGTACGGTACTATCAATAACTCGCGCAATAACACAACACACACGGCGAGATAGTTGAAGTTAGTACACGTAAATGATGCTATTTGACTTTTACACGGTTGAAAAAGTCCACGAATTGCAAAAGACGGTTAAAATGTTCGTTTAAATGAATATCAATAACTCACGCAATCACACAACACAAAAATGGTGAGTTAGTTGGCGATGTAGCACTTATAACGACGCGATTTTTAACAATTTTCCTTTACACGGTTGTAAAAGATCACGATTGCACTGATTGTCTCTGTTTCACTTAAATGCGGTTTCGACGGACCATGTTTATACGCGGTTTGCGCGATTTGGTATCAAAATTACGAATACTAGTAATATTAAATAAAGATTTATTTAACAACTAGCTTATTGTATAAAAACAGATAACAAAATAATAAACTTAGAATTATAAGTGAGATTTAACGCGGATACGACCGAAGAACGTGATGTTGCTCGTTTCATGGTTGAGAACAGACTCGCGGGATGTTTCTGAGATGGCTCGGGGCTGCAATGGTTCCTAGAGGGGTGTTCACAATTCAATCCTTCGCCCGAGGACCATCTCGAATTGAGCCCAACTACGCACGCTCCGCTCGGCGCCTCAGCCGCATCCAACATTGAAGAAACACACAAAATGTCAATAAAAATTCATTGAAGTCCGCCCGAGGACGCCTCGGTCTTTTTTGCAACATCTGGCGCAAACACACATTTTACAGTTTTTCATATTCTCTATGAGATCCTCATAGAGAATATGAAAAACATCTTCACCTTGTATAAAAAAAAACACTTACCTTGTAAACATCATAGAAACCAATAATCCTATCAAACGTGCTGTAGAGGTCATTTAAAAAATCAACCACCTACAAAAAATAACATGCAAGATTACAAATGCATTTTGCGTACGAACAATCAAAAACCTGCATGGGTGTGCTCTGAGCGCAGAGAGCTGTAAATCCCACGATGTCACTGAAATAAATAGTGACGCTCTCGAATTGCTCCGGTTGGACGATCTCCCCTGCCATTAATTGGTGAGCTACGGGTCTGGGTAAAACCTTGAAATTCCAAAGTTAAAAACAAAATTATTAATTATTTCTAATAAGAAAAAATATGTATTTTAGAGAAAAAAACATTACATACAGTAAAATTAATGATTAATATGTATAGTAAAATTCCATTTACCTAGGCCAAATCCAAGATTATTTGTGATATTAAGTAGGAGAAAAGAAAATTTCTGACAATGATCAATAAAATTCGATCAATCCCATTTTTCTACTGCAAAAATTACTTACACTATAAGTTTTACAAACATCTATTGAAACAACTACTTCCCGAGCATTTACCCCATCGGACAATAGGTATTTCATTTCATTAAATAATTTTGACTCAAACTATTGCATTTAGCAGTTGTACTTATATCTATTGTGTAATCCAATGTCCGGTGGGGTATATGCTCGGGAAGTAGTTGTTTCAATACATATTTGTCAAAAACTTACAGTATAAGTAATTTTTGCAGAACGAATTTTATTGTTCGTTGCCAGATTTTTTTGTTATTTAATTTCATTGTAAAATTTATTAGGAAAACTATTAGAAACCACTATTTTCAAAACTATGTCAAGGATTCCAGTCAAACGTTTGACTTGGGATTTGAAATACTGAATTTTAAACTAAATTTATTGGATGCTATAAAAATTTTTAATCAACAAAAGTAAACATTTAATGAAACGTTCAGTCACCATTCATCTAGCGTATGGATAACTAGTGATGGCCATTTCGGTTTTTCGAACCTCATCAGACTAGTGCAATGCCTTGATGAAGGCGACTGAACTGAAATTGTATTGGAGTTATATACCCGATATTAATCATAATTAATTAAAGACGACGCAAGCGCCATCTTTTGCCTTCATCAAGACATTGCACATGGAACACACTAGTCTGATGAGGTTCGAAAAACCGAAATGGCCATCACTAGTTATCCATACGCTAGATGAATGGTGACTGAACGTTTCATTAAATGTGAATTTCGTTTTCCTTGTTTGCTTAAACAGGACATGTTCGCCTTCCTTTAGTGGACGAAACAATGATTCTCGGTCGTCTACCTTGTAGACCCAAATCGTTGACGATGCCACTTGAAATTAGGCAAAAGGTGGCGCTTGCGTCGTCTTTAATTAATTATGAAAAGTAAACATTATTATTTTTACGAAACACTGCAAATAGATCAAAAAAGTTCGTACTTTCGTATTCAAATGACCGCCGTTTTGTGAAATTTGCACCTATTTGCACGAGATTAGGCATACAATCCAAAGAATTTCATTTAGTTTATGGAACTCAGTTTCCTTTTTGTATCAGATAAGTAGGAGCGGTTCTAGATATCACATAGTGAGGCCCTGCTATTTTAGACCGCCGTAGCCGCCATGTTG
This sequence comes from Philonthus spinipes, assembly GCA_963082785.1. NCBI lineage: Eukaryota > Metazoa > Arthropoda > Insecta > Coleoptera > Staphylinidae > Philonthus > Philonthus spinipes. The sequence goes on from OY720308.1 coordinate 16,888,476, forward strand.
GTCTCATTTTTTTGTGTGTTCAATGTACAAAAATAAAGGAAGCAATAATTCAAATTTATTTTATCACTTTTAACTCTTCTACAATTAAATTCCAAAATTGACCCACTTTTCAGGCCTCCCACAGCTTAATACGCCTCAGGACAATTCAGCGACCTAGCGTAAACATTTTTTGCTTATCACCATAAATTCAAAACAGGGCAGAAAGATCGATAGCCCAGGACAGACTTCAATTTTATTGTGCATACTTAATGTTTGTAATTGTCTGAATAAACATATATACATTTTTTGTGTGATCAAACTAACAATTTTAGGAGATTTTTTTTTCAAAAGACAGAAAAGTTGCAGATTGCATATTTTCATTTAAGACTATTTTTGAAATAGAATACTTTAAACGCATTAAAAAGTTCTGATACAAAATATGATAGGGATTGTTTTTTTCACCCCCTTGTAATAATATTTTAGGGTTACAAAAGTGACATTTTACGAGGAACAGTCGTATGCTAAATTTCATTCTTCTAAGTCGTTCCATGGTAGATATGTGAAATAAAAACATTTAGAGGGCTGTAACTTGGAGAAGAAGGGGTTTGGAAGAAAAAAATATATGAAAGATCCATCTTATTTTTTGCTGAATAATCACCAACTAAAATCTTTCGCGTTAATTTAGAAACACCCTGTATATATACACAAACATTTTTATTCAGATAATACATAGTTTAGAATATAAACATTTAATGAATTTCGTTTTCCTTGTTTGCTTAAACAGGACAAGTTCGCCTTCCTTTAGTGGGCGAAACAATGATTCTCGGTAGACCCAAATCGTTGACGATGCCACTTGAAATTAGGTAAAAGGTGGCGCTTGCGTCGTCTTTAATTTATTACAATATAAACATTTAATAAAAACAATACATAGTAGTGTTGGTTTATCCTGGGCTATGGACCAGAGGTTTTTTCTGTCGTGTCTTGAATTTATAGTGATGTGAAATAAAAAATGTTTATACTAGTTAGCAGAACTGTCTATTTTGTAAATGAATGTGCTAGTTAGCTGAACTGTTATGTTATGTAGTCATGAATTGATGAATGGTAAGTGTAGAATGTATGTATTTGGTTTTTGGATAAAAAAATCTGAGGAGACTAAAGTTGTATATAAAAAAATGGTTATCTGGTGTTTTGCTTCAGTGAGCTAAGAAGATGGTTTTAAATTTGTTTAAATATTTTAAACAATAAAAGAAGTAAATATATTGTAGAAATTATTTTTAGTTTGGGTATCTAAATTCTTCAATCAATTAGATTTCTCTAATTGACTGCTTCACTAATATTCAAAACAGGTGAATATATAATCCTATACTTATTAAAATTGACATTTACATTTATATTTTGTCCAATAATGTATTAATTGACGTGATTCACACATCACTTCATGATTAGTTAAATGGAATCCTACCTTCAAATAATAAAACTCATTTAAGCATTGAAGCTTACTTGATAGAGTAATTCCTCGGATCTGCGTTTCTCCTGGCTCAGCTCCTCGGTTTTCTCGCCCACCAGCGTTTCCAAGTTGTTGGCGTACTGCTCCATTCTCCTCAGGAGATCATCCATAAGGTTCTCGCAGTAGCCCCTGTAAAACGGAACGAAAAACGCTCGTCATTTTTAATTTGAAGGTCCTCGCACCGGACGGACTTCATGATACACCTAACTGTCGCACGGATCGTCTCGAACGTAGGCCTTTCCTCCGGATTGTCCTGCCAGCATCTCTCCATCAGCTCGATCAAGTCTTCCGGGCAGTCCCTCCTGCTGACGGCCGGTCGAAATGGTGGGGTTTCTCGCGCGGCAACCCTCGCGATAATTTCTATATATTCAAAAATCATTATTTCCGAGTATTACATTAAATAATTCTATCTTTATTTTTTAATCTTATCCTCTTTTACCCGTATTGGGTGCCGAGGTTTATATAATTAATACACGTAAATACAATCATTTACAAATTTTTAAACCTCAGAAAATGGCTATCGACCCTCGGTCTTTCTGCCGATAATTTCTATTATGTAATATAAATAGCTCACATTAAAGCAAAATTATTGTTTGGATTAATATAACTCAAAAACCTTTTAAGGCACTCCTGTAGAGAGTTCTCCCTATTTTATACAAAACTAGAAGAATCAATTTTGGTAAAGATGCGTGCTGTATGTTTGGACTGAATTGAATTGTGACAGGTTCGTCACATATTCATCAGTGGAAAAGCGAAACACTAACGTGTATAAAAGTTTATCTTCGTCTAACATGAACCAATATTTTACTTTGTCTCTTACTCTCTTCCATTGGCAAAAATAAATAAAAATTAATTAATAAGTAACGTTTTCTAATCATGAAATCACTTCTCGGGCGAAAATAATTAAAAAAATATTGAATAATTTAATTTTAATTTGGGTTAACACTTTACATTGAATTCCCTATAAGCGCTCACGTACACACAGCCCTTTTAACGGCGAGAGTTAGACAAAAGATTCTTACAATTAAGATTAGAATTAAAAAATATGAAAATATATACTGTGTTCTATTAAAAAAAAACGTAAGTTTCACCAATTTAAGCCAGAAAAATGTATATTCAAAATATATTTAAATGATAGCTTGTTTATGTCCAAGAAGTTTTAATTTCAAACTTATTCTAAAATATCCTTGCGTTTGGAGAATCATTTAGATGTTCCGGTAATTTTAATTAACAATGTATAATGATTTGTTATTCAGTGTGAAGTAAATGCTTCATAATCAGTAAATTATTCATAACGAATCGAATACATTTATAAATTTAGTGTGGGAATTTCATCAACGAATCAATTTTTGAATTGTTAATTATAGTTGGAATATTTTTTAACACATTATTTTACTTCAACATTGAAAAATTGCATTTTTCTACACAAAGAAAAACAAAATTGTAATTTCGTTCCTTACCATGTACATCCAAAAATTGCCTTGCAGCTTGAAATGGTCCAGCTCGCAGGATGATTTCTTCCAAAATGATAGCGAAACTGTACACGTCACCTTTTTGGGTTGCGGGAGTTCCGGGTATTATAGTTAGTGGGAGTAATTCAGGAGCCACCCATAATAATTCTAAAATAACACACGGAGTATTCATTAATATTAAAGTAACATAAATGAATGCATGAGCTACAATGATTACATTATAAATTCGATTGTCACAAATTAAAGTTCCTGGGTTAGCAAATTCAGCACGGATTAGTAGACTGAGGGATGGTACATGTAATACAAACTGTAATTTTGTGAAATTAAATTGTGAACACTTCGCTTCTTAATTTTTTTAAAGGGCTTAATATTTTACATTAATTACATGCGCAATTATTCTTTCGTTCTTTCGTAATCTTATTCTCTTTTACCCGTATTGGGTGTCGAGGTTTGGTTCTATCCCTTATAGAATGTTATCCACTCCTTTCTATTCGTTGATAGTTCTTTTGCCTTAATTATTTTGAATTAATTATTCAATTTTGTTTATTTAAATTGTTTTGTGGCTCGAACTGACTTTTAGATAGTGTACAAATTTTATTAATTTCGGCTGAAGAATCGGCGATCAATTTATTATTGAACGTGTATGTGTATATATATATATACCCCTGTATATATATATATATATATATACAAACACCCTGTATATATATATATATATATACAAGGTGTTTCGAGTCTCACCATGGGGATCTCGCTTATTATAAGAGATAGAGGGTAGGTTTAAATTCGGCACTTTTGCAGAATTTCATGCTAATTAATATCCCGTTGAGAAAACTGGGCTAAGTTACTTTGTTTTCAAGAAAAATGGAAAATACTGAAAAATGCGATTTTCTTTTTTTATTTATATCTCCGTTATTTGAAGCAATAATTCAATACAATGAAGACATTCTTATAGCATTTCTTTATGATCTAATCGATGGCGTACTAATTTTACTAATAGCATGTTTCGTTTCTTCTGGACCATCATCAACTTTCTTATTCTTATGTTTTCAGTGATGGAAACATTTCTCATATTATATATATTCTAAATAATTATCAGTAATTCCAAATGGTTATATATTGTGGCATTTGCGAAAAAGGGGTTACACCTAATACACCTAATCTAAAATGCACAGCTGGCTGCAACAAATACATACATAATAAATGTTCAGGCTTAAATGACGCTCAAATATCAAATATAATTTCTTCTAAACGCAACTGGTTTTGTCCGAAGTGAAAATGTACCGCTAACTTTAGAGTCGATTCGCAAACTCATTTCTGAACAACTTAATTGCTTTGCTGATGATATAAAAAAAAAACAATTGCTAAGCGATTCGACGCCATCGATTTTCGAATTTCTTTGCTAGAAACGAAATACTCTAATTTCGAATCGGAGATCTCAGCAACTAAATCTACCGCTGAATATCCACACGGGGATATAATCAACGAAATTGAAGACCGACGCCGCAGAGTGACAAATGTTTGTTCTCTTCAATTGCACAGAATCAACAGTTGAACTACCTAATGATAGAACCAAGGAGGATACCGCCAATATGAGAAAAATCCTTAAACGTAGGAATATCTCAGCTACACCAGTGAAAATAATAAGATTGGGCAAGAGAGGGACAGGCAATAAACCTCGATCCTTAAAGATTATTTTTGAATCCGAAACAATAGCCAATTCTTCATAGCAATGTGAATGCAGTGAATGACAATATTATCTTTAATGCCGACTGAACGAAACTTCAAATAGAATATTACAAAAAACTGAAGTCGGTACTTCTTGCCAGAAAGTCGAATGGTGAATCAAATTTAAAATTAGCATTTCGTAACGGAGTTCATCACTGCTCAAGACATATGAGGAACCACGCCTCCAGGAGACTTACGGGCCTACTATCAAAACGTCCGCGGCCTCAACACCAAACTAAGTGAATTTTATAACAATATCCTTATCCACGATTTTGACATTATATTTTTCACCGAAACTTGGCTATCTCCGAGTGTAAGTAATAGTGAGTTAGTTAGTGATCAATTAAAATATTCCGCTCGGATCGTAACACAATGTTAACTGGTAGGTCTAGAGGTGGCGGTGTACTGACAGAGCCCAAACATGTACTAAATTTAGACGTTATTCCTACGGATCACATTAAAATGCTAATTCCCCTTATCGATATATTACTTTGTAAGTTAAACGTTAATCGTACCAGTATTTATTTAATTGTTGCCCGACTTAACTTCAATTGCAATCAAGCAATTTTTTTTATCTTTTAGTTCAATTTCATGATAAAATGTTGAATAGTTTTTGAGTTCTCGTCAAAATGCACTATTTTGTTCATACAAAGTTGTTTATAAAAACAATTTATAACAAAAAAGGCATGCATTACGCACTTGTAAGCTTATTTTAGCGATATATTCCAAATTTCATGTATAGGTATTGAGTAGTTTTTACGTTATCGTTAAAACGCCAAATATCATTACTGCACAGGACCCTTAATACTACTAAATTATCTTTATTGAAAGAAAAATCATCTTATTATGTATTAAATAAATAATCTTATTTCTGTTTTTATAAAGAGCTATTGTAACATGACTTCTGGATTCACTGGTGTACACTAGACTATTGATCATAGATCTCCCTGATCATATACTAAATAATAATAGACTAAATACGGCTGTTAACAATGAAAATGAGCAAAAAAATGATTAAATGCTCCGAATTAAATTTCAGATCCTTTCATTCCACACCAATCCATCACAATCAACAAACATTTACTCTATGCACATTTTTACCCAGCTGGAAAAATCCTGCACACTAATAAATTAAAAACGAACCCCCAACAACAAAAAAATCACTCACTATTATAATAATTAGAATCCTTAATTATTTCCGTGGGTGTCGTGAGCGTGGCCAATCCGAAATCGGAGATCTTCAGTACGAACCTGCCATCAATCAGGCAATTACACGAGCGCAACTTTCCGTGCACGGAAACCTCGCAGCTGTGCAGGTAACTCATTCCCTGCGGGTATTGAAATTGTGATTGTGTAATTCGTTTCGGTCCTCTCTTTTTTTGTGTTTTTTTTTCTTTCCTACCTTAACCACGTCGTGAATCAGGGACATCCTGAAATTCCAATCGAGTTGAATGGCGTCGTTCTGGAGGACGTCGCGTAGGCTCCCTTTGGGACAGTATTCAGTCAGGATTAATACGGTGGGGCACTCGATGCAGGCGCCCAGGAATCGCACGGTGTTTTCGTGTGTTACGTCCCTCACCTGTTTGATGAATAACATTTTGTTTTCAGTAATTTTTATTTAGTTGAAATTTATAAGACGACAATTCAAAATTAGAGTATGGATCTGTAATATGGTCCCCAACATATCAGCGGTATATTCAGATTGTTGAAAAGATTTAAAAAAATCCTAAGATTACTCTATTATAAAAAAATGTATGTTTATCCCGATTTTAACATTATCTATGTCGAACTTTTACACTACTTTGATTTTGAATCATTATTAGTAAGACGCAATATTGCAATGGTTGTTTATTTATATAAAATTATTAACAACCTGATAGATGACCCATCATTATTAGCTTATATAAATTTACATGTGCCAAGGATAACCTTTCGAAATGCTATGTTATTTAAGGGTAATCAATTCACATTTGAATTCGCCTATTAATACATTCATGTCATTATACAATCAAATGCATAGCTCTTTGAACATTTTTAGGGATACCCTGAATGTATTTCAAAAGTCAATACTGCTTTACTATTCATGACATGTATTATCTGATGTTACACTATATGAATGTTTAGAATTAGGATTATGCTCTATATTATATATTTATGCTATTATTTTGTAAATATTCCCTGCAATAAGATTATTTAATCTGCCGGGCAATAAAGATCTAAGGACCAGAAAAGGTGTGATAATAAAAGTTATAGTGATATATTTATCAAGATTCATTTTCAATAAACTCTCCACACCACTGCCCAAATCAATTTATTGAGATCGTTCTGCAACTTATCTACATCGATCTGATTCTTAACTGCTTCATCATCTTTTGCGTATAATAAAAATTTACAGTCACGTCATTAATAAATAAATTGAAAATATATATTTAAATAATGTATATAAATATTTTAACGTGTAGCGAAATTAAACAATCTGTTAATTCAACAAAACAAAAATTTATATTTAATTTCACAAACAACTTTAGCAATTTTTTATTCGGGATTAATTATACGATATATAAATATAAAATATTTAGTGAATTACCTGTTTAATCTCCCACAGTAGCTTTTTATTAACATCGACCTTCTTCTTTGTAATTTTCTTAATCGCCACTCTGCTGCCCTTATAAATGCCAACCGTCGTGAAAATTTGTGTGGGAAGAAGGGAATTACAGGATGTAATTGAAGCTCTCCCGCTTCTTAATCCGAATGACTGCAATTTTAAATAAATAAAAGACAAATTCGTGCATTTCAAATACGTCTTTTTTAACAGATTATTAGAATTCTACACATTTAAATTGTTCGCGCCAAAAGCGCGAATATGTAATTGTATATATTATCGAAAATAAAGTATTCACAAAATTCTAATGAAATTACGTACGAATTAAACGTAGAAAAAGTATCTAAAATGTTCAAATAAAGAAAATTTTACTTTATTTGAACATTTTAGATACTTTTTCTACGTTTAATTCGTACGTTTAACTTCATTACAATTTTGTGAATACTTTATTTTCTTTTGTACATTTTATTGCACTATTGGTATTTGGAACCGAATGGCGATTTTTCGATCCAGCGAGGACGAACCCTCAATAAACGGCCAATCGGCGCATTTTACAAATTTGCTCGGCGAACAATGGGAAAAGGGCCCAACAAAGGGCGATCCCAGATCGCTGGTAGAATTTCGGGAAAGATGGTAAAATCTGGCACTCGGTTCCAAATCTGGATTTTGAAAATTTTCCACTAATTCACGGTTTTAAACCAGATTTTTTCTATCCTCTTGCTATCTTTCTTCCACAAAACCATCCCCACCAACTTATCATACTCCTGAATATAATTTTATAAATTCTCTGCCAGTTCTCCTTTATCCACGACTCGACTAAGTTCTAGTCAATTTTCTTAACACTTGTGAAACTTGCCAATCATTTCTTGCTAATTTCTTTGCTTAAGTCATTATTTTATATTTTAGTTTGTTGTTGTTTTCATTTTTTGTAAATACTTAGATCAATAGTTAAATAAATCTCAGTTTGTTTCTTTAATTTATTGGCATTTTTAATTTTCTTTTAAACAAATTGATTAAGTTCGTAAACATAAATAATATTTCAGCAAATGTATTATTTATTTATTATTAATGCGGGACAATGGTGTGGGACGAGGTAGAATTTTTGCTTTCGAAAATAGTCCAATTAAGATGCGCTATTCATTTAAATAGAGACAACATTTGATTTGATTTGTGTTTTAAAACACAAAATCTATTGGTTGCCCTTTCGAGGGCATTCTTCTTCTAATCTATTATACACACATCTGGCGCAAAAATATTAAAGAGGAACATATTTGAAATATTAATTTGATATATTTGACAACGGAAAATATATTTCAAATATAGGAAATCTCTTTTTACGATCAGTGAAATACAATTAAAAAACAGTGTATTTTGTTATTGAATAATTGTTGTTTTTTTTATTAATTTAAAAAATAATTTTATAATATTGTTGTGTGGTCATTTCTATCTAAGTTGAAATGTTTTTTTTTTCTGATTATGGTATTTTTTAAAATTAAATAAGGACAAAATACAGCCACTAGAATTATCCCCACCGCTAGAATATAGGATCGACTGTGTCTAATGATGTGTTTAATGATGCCATATTCCCAACAGCTTGGTCAGTGCTTACCAGGCGTGAGGATAGAAATAATTTTCGGGGAGGGGTGGAGGGGGAGGGGTCATGACTTCTTACCGTCTGACTTAACATAAATGAAATAAAATTTAAGAAAATAAGTAAACAATTCACTGAACACACATTTTAGTAATGCTTCATCAATATAAAAATAACGTTAAATGTTCTTACATCGTTTGTTTTTTAATCAGTCATTAAAATTTCGCGGGGTTATAAACCACTAACCACCTCCCTAGCTACGCCACTGGTGCTTACTAAATATACACAGGAAAGTCGGAATGGGGAAATCGAAATCTCGGAGACTACGCGAGAGAATCATCGTTATGTAAAGATCTCTTGTTAATAATCATGTCTTTACCTTATTGTCTTTCGAATTGTATTTTCATCTAAATAAAATTATTTCACTTAATGACCAGAAGTCTATATGTTTTTAATAGATTAATTGGTAATTGTTACAATTTAACCAGCTTGTATTAAAGCAGTGAGCGAGACGAGCTGACGCTCCAAGGCCAGGTATACGCATGCATCTCGGAGTCCTCCCCACTCCGAGATTCCAGCCTGTATATTTAGTAGGCAATGGCTTGGTGTATGTTAGCTGCTCCTAGCTTTTGTAGATTTATTAATTATTGCACCTTGTTATAGCGATGGGCAAGATTGATTATCCCAAAAATCGATCAGTTGAAGTATCGAGCTGATCAGATGGATTGAGCCGATCAAACTAGCATATCTAGCTGATCGGAACGATCGAACTTCTCAAAAAGATCGAGATAATCAGGGAGATCGAGCCGATGGCGTTGATCAATCAATGATCGATCAGTTGAAGTATCGAGCCGATCAGAAAAAATCGGGCCGCTCGAAAAGATCGAGCTGATCAGAAAGGTCGAGCCGATTGTGTTGATAAAAAAAAAAACACTAAAAATTGTACTTAAAAATCACTCCCTTAGAAAACTAACTTATCTGGAAAATCATAACCCCTCTCAAAAATAACTCCTTTAAAATTTTATCTGATCGAGCTGATCAGAAAGGTCTAGCCGATGGTTTTATCAGAAGGATTAAACAGATCGAGCTGATTGTGTTGATCAAAAAACCACTAAAAAATCGTACTTAAAAATCACTCACTTGGAAAACTAACTTATCTGGAAAATCATAATTCCTCTCGACAATCACCCCTATAATTTTTTTCCCTGAAAATCAACCCCTACTCATATAAAATTATCCCCAGAAAAAAGCACTCTAAAAAAATTACCTTCCCGAAAAAAAAAAAAAAACACTTGGAAAACCACCCTCTAAACAAAATTTACACGTTATTGTTATGCAACAGCAAATGTCCATTATTAAACATTTGTTTGAAGTACTTATGTAACATAAGTAAAATGGCAGTACTAATAGTCGCAGCTTAATTCTAGAACCAATCGAGGATTGATGAATCTCAGATTCTTGAATATTATTGGTAATAACCGGAAACTAGTCGAGAATTTAAAGATATTCAATCTAATCTGTGTTTTATTGTTTGATTTTCAATAATCTATTCATATTTATTTCATTCAATATGAACTACCAATGTCTAAATATTAAAACCATTAACTAAATGTATTTAAACTTTTTAGATTATCTATTATTAGCAAAGACATGATCCACTTTGGTTATTTGTAACATAAATGGAGAAAATGAAATGTTCTCCTATTTAAATAATGCAAATTTTGTTAAGATCTGTTATTTATTAAATTTTATGATATAAGCTACTTTTAAACAAACCATTTAAAGGGGACACTCTGTATAATAAACTTACATTAAATTCTTAGAAACGCGTGAAAGAAAAGGATATTCAACAACATGTTTGTTTCGTATGGAAAGAATAGGGCAATATTATGGATGAAAGGAGGATAAAAGGAGCGCGCCGAAGGTTTTTCGTTACAAGCTAAAATGTGCTAAATTGTATTAGGAGGGGTGGCACAAAGGGGATTGGATTTGTCACCTATTATTTGTTTCCTTCAAACGTACTTTTATTTATAGACTTAAAACGTTTCTTTTGCGTTACGCAGTTTTTTTCAACAAAAAAAAAGAAAAACACGCACACATCATTTTCCGCAACCTTAATTGAATTATAAAATATTTATATATTTATTTTATTATATCCTATGAACATCCATAGAATATTTATTCCGTACATTTTAAAAAGTGAATTTCCAATGAACATTCAATGGATAAGAGAATGTCCGTTTATATTGCATGGATATGAAATGGATGTGCTATGTCCGGACATTTCACATACATTCCAACTCCATTGAACGCTCAATGGATATCCGCGGATATTCCAATATTCGAAAAGGGATATTCAATGTATATCCATTTGACGTGTTTATGCTATGTGGGTTATTAACAGATATATACTGTACAAAATATATACAAAATATATAATAAAAAGATCACACTCAAATGTACAATTTATATCTGTTAATTGGCTTAATTCACCTTCTAATTAAAACCATCGATGGCTCGCTCTGCGAACGCATTCTTTACATAAGAAGATTAGTCTGTACCCAATCGCAGGCAGTACATACGTATTAAATAATTTTTTTTGGTGTGTACAATTCAATTTTATTTTATTAATTAGTGATATTACCGATTTCACAATAAGGAAGGCAACAACAAATAAATGGTGAGTTTGTTTTTAAATTCATATTTTTATTAATATTCAGTTCTAATATTTTGTAATATTCAATAAATACTTTATCCGCTGTATTGTTAATGTAATTTAATATTTTTGCAAATTAATTGGACGCAATATGTATGTTTGGAGGCAGGTAGTAAAAGAAGTCCATCTGTTTTCAGTCGGTGCGCGGCGTTATCTTATAAATTACAATAACCCCTGCGTTTTCCAGGCGTTCGCATCTTTAAATTTTATTTTCATCAATTCCGTAATATTAATTGTAATACATTCACATTGTTCCGAATACAAATAATATAATAGAAACATAAATAAAAACACTTAAACTTTGTTTGTATAACTGAGTTAACAGTTTAATATAATAGAATATGATTCCAAGTAAAAGAAACATTCAATTGTAAGTGATGTAAAATATATTAACTGAATTTGAGTTTAATGTTATTAATTTAATGGTAATTCAGAGATATACAATTAATTGTGAAATATTAATTTAATGAGTTTTTTCTTAAATATCGAAATAGTTATTTTTTTAAAATGAACAATTCATATATTTTAATTTTTTTGGCATTGGAACGGAAATTCATTTAAGTGAGATAAGAGAATATCAAATTAAATTATATCTGTAAGAAACACTTTCGAATTAGTATTAAAAGAAAATATATTTCTTTTGAAATGCACGAAATGTTATCAGTTTATTGAAAATGTAAATACATTTTGAAAATATATATCATTTTGATTGTTACCAATCCATATTTAGGAAAGGTTTCCGAATCGTGTCACGGGCTTTTTAAAATTTTAAAAACGGAATCATTGGTAAACATGCGTGAAATGAACGAATCCGAAGTCAGAATCTGTAGGAAACTTACCGTTTGGTCACAATTCGCATTGAAAGTCCCAATTTTGAGGTTATAATTGATCCGATTTCTGACTAAATAAGCACATTGCCAGTATAAATCGTACACATGATGAAATAATCTTCTAATTTATGACGAAATTTAACAAATTTGTTGCGATTTTTTTCATTTATTCGGCCAAAATCACGATTTTAATTTTATACAGAAAATTACGTTTCTATAAAAAAATCAATATGTATTTTAGATCCTTTTGTAAATAGTAGATATTTTAATTTATGATGGCAAAAATAGATGGCGTCACCGCTCCACTAAACTATTTTGTACAATATAATAAAAATTAATAGAGAATTATTCATCGACTATTATAAAGAATACATACATATTTAATTAATGATTTTTTAATGAAAATATTGGATAGATTGGTACAACTTACGATCTTTTGCACGTTTTATCGGCTTCGGTTAGGTTAGTTTAAGTTAGTTTAGTTTAGTTTGGGTTAGTTTAGGTTAGGTTAATTTAGTTTGGGTTAGGTTAGTTTAGGTTAGGTTAGTTTAGGTTAGGTTAGTTTTGGTTATGTTAGGTTAGGTTAGTTTGGGTTAGTTTGGGTTAGTTTAGGTTAGGTTAGTTTAGTTTGGGTTAGTTTAGGTTAGGTTAGTTTAGTTTGGGTTAGGTTAGTTTAGGTTAGGTTAGTTTAGGTTATGTTAGGTTAGGTTAGTTTAGGTTAGGTTAGTTTGTGTTAATTTAGGTTAGGTTAGGTTATTTTTGGTTATGATAGTTTGGGTTAGGTTAGGTTAGTTTAGTTTGGGTTAGGTTAGTTTAGGTTAGGTTAGTTTGGGTTAGGTTAGTTTAGGTTAGGTTAGTTTGGGTTAGTTTAGGTTATATTACGTTAGTTTAGGTTAGGTTAGGTTAGTTTGGGTTAGTTTAGGTTAGGTGAGTGTGCAAACATGTTTGTAAAGTATTCTGACAAAACGTGCAAAAGATCGTAAGTTGTACCAATCTATCCAATATTTTCATAAAAAAAATCATTAATTAAATATGTATGTATTATTTATAATAGTCGATGAATAATTCTCTATTATTTTTTATTATACTGTTCAAAATACATTCGGTTTAGTGGAGCGGTGACGCCAGCTATTTTTGCTATCATAAATTAAAATATCTACTATTTACAAATGGATCTAAAATACATATTGATTTCTTCATAGAAACGTAATTTTCTGTATAAAATTAAAATCGTGATTTTGGCCGAATAAATGAAAAAATTGCAACAAATTCGTTAAATTTCGTCATAAATTAGAAGATTATTTCATCATGTGTACGATTTATACTTGCAATGTGCTTATTTAGTCGGAAATCGGATCAATTATAACCTCAAAATTGGTACTTTCAATGCGAATTGTGAACAAATGGTAAGTTTCCTACAGATTCTGACTTCGGATTCGTTCATTTCACGCACGTTTACCCATAATTCCGTTTTCAAAATTTTCTATATCCCGTGACACCATTCGGAAACGTTACCATTTCATCATAATTTTATGACGAAAATATTTTTTAACAAAAATGTTATAATCCACTATCATAAAAAAAATACAAACAAAATCCAGTTACTATAAAAAAAATGACAACAAATAATGAGAAATTATTTTCTCTGTCAGTTAATTAATCGATTTTTATTGATGTATTATACCAAAAAAATTGAGTAAGTACAAGGCTCGCCACAAATCTCACTGTAAAAAAATGACTTCCATCAAGTTGCTATACCTATCTAATGGTTTTTGAAATAATTCGAATTTTAATTCTAATCTAATTTTAAAAATTCAATTATTTGAGAAGTATTTGGGTTATGTACGGAATATTTCCAGTAAAGTTAAGTAAAGGATCATATTGTATTTTCTAATTATTAAAATCGTAAAATATTTACAGGGTGGTCCAAGAAATAAAAACAATTGAACAAGGACTTTTAGTGGCCCAAAAAATAGAGTAATAACTAAGGACCACCATAATGTATATTAATGAAAAATAAAATTAATTATTTTTACCATGTGTATTAACGCTTTACTCTTCTAAAATTATACCACGGCGGCTATCCTCGTTTCGTCGCCCAATTATTTTTTCAATCTCCTGTAATTGCACCACAGGAGGATTGTGCATACTCTCAACCACAAATTCGATCTTTCTTATACGGCTATTACGCAAATACGTATTGGTTGATTTTTTATATATAAATACTATCATATATATATCTTGGATTATAACTCAAAAACTAAAACGTGATATGTTTTAAATTAAACTTTGAACTTTGAAGAATATTATCCTACTTACATACAAATAGTTTTATTTCAACCAAACATTTAAAAGTGAACCAAATCTAGAATAAATGATAAAAACTATTAAATTGAATTACTTATAACTTAAAAACCTCGCATTTTTTTTATAGAAAAATGGTTCTTAGAAATAAAATTTAGAATTACAAAATTTAAAAATGTACAGGGTGTAAATCGCTCCAGTAATTTTAACCATAGAAAACCTAACCTGATTTTAACTATCTCTGCATAGACAGGGTGTGCTGTTAATGTTTCCAGTTTCCTAGAATCAAAATATGATTCAACTGAACTTATCTATATAAAAAAGTTAAATGTTAAGCCAGAATTCATCTTAAAAATTAAAGAAAATAATATTTATTTAATTGGTAAAAATTGAATTCTTTATTCGATTTGAATAAAATTTAATACGAGTTAACACAATAATTTAACTTTTCATTTGAGTTAATATAAGCACCATCAGTTGATGATAAGTGTAAAATATGACATAATATGACAATAAATAAATACCAAAATATCATTTTATTTGGACACGCAATTATATTTCGAAAATATTATTTGAATGAGAGTATTTCTGTCTCTTTATGATTTTCGATAATTTGCACAGTTTAAAAAAAATAAAATTAAAATCAATTCCTTCTATTTATTAAGTAAAATGTGAATCTATATACCCAAAAACATAAATAAAAGTGATTTTATAATTATTACATTAAATATTTGCTTCAAAGTTAATTATTAATAATTACTTGTTTATTAACATATTACTTTTAAATTTTATTCTCTTGGAAAATAAATGGGTTTATAGTGCCTTGGGTAATTAGGTCTTCTTACTGTAGAATTAATGTAACCGATTTAAATTTTATTTATTTGTGCGACACTAAAATTATGAACAAACAAAAAAATTAAATTAACTAATCTTTTAGATATATATATATATATATAATCGATGTCCCCTTTTACCAATAGGTGTCGGGGTCTAATATTTTAGATATTTTTTTAATACAATAGAACAAAAAAAACAGAACCCTCTGAGACGCTTAAATGTAGACATTGTAAAGTGTTTTGAGTTTTAAAATACAAAGTTGAAACAACTCCAGTTTTTATTAATTGGTCCATCTCGCTGTTTATTCCACACTTTACAACATCTAGCGTAAACAGACTAAATATCAGCCTATTGTTTTTGTTTTTTTCTACATTTATTTTACAATCCGTGGCCTAAATATTTCTAAAAATATTGAAAAATATTATACAGTGTATCTCAAAATAATTCTGGAGTCGAATGAATTTCAAATGGCCATATCTTGATTTTTTCAAGTGGAATACCTATCCAGGTATAGTACTACAAATATTCCAATTTTCATTTCTATGACTTCATTCTTCTTTGTGAAATCATATTTTATTAATTATATAAATATTGAAAGATCTCATAAACAGTTAGGTTTAGAATTGTGTAATAAAAATATACGTATAACCCAAATTTGAAGTAAAAAGTATAGGGTTTCATTTAAAATAGCAAATTTTTGAATCCAGTATAACTGGAAATGGTAGAATTTTGAAAATATTTTGAATAAAAAGAACATACTTTTTATATCAACTATAAAATTCATTACAATCCAACAATAGGAAATCTATATACTGGTAATGTGATTTCTCGGTGAGACACCAACCATAGAAATTTAAATATATTCAATTTTTAATTCTCTTGCAAATGAGCCGATAACCAGAAACTAGTCGAGAATTTAAAATTATTCAACTGTATTCTATTTATTTTATTGGTAGATTTTTAATAATCTATTCATATTCAAAGTGAATTATGCAGCAGTAAGTATTTCCTAAATATTTTACTTCCCATTGGGTGTACAAGTGTTAATTTATTTAACATATTTTCTTTAAATTACAATAGAGATTTTTTTATTACTTTATAACTGCAGTTACAATCTAAGAGGTTATGAATCTCTTAGATTGTAACTCCTAAAACAAAAATATAAAAATATAAAATATATTTATTTTTATATTTTTTTATTAATTATGCAGCTAATAATGCTAATGATATTGGAAATGTAAATTTATTTGTGAATTTAAAAAAAAGTGAATTATCCTAATAATACCTAATAATAATTGTTATCCCTCATTTTTTTTTGCATTGTTATTCTTACAATTTTGTCAACAATATCTTCTAATTTAATATTATTCTAATATCAGGTGTTATTTTTATTGGTAAACCTATCCTGATCCTATATTCCGCATACATTTGTTATAGACATAAAAAACAAAAGAGAATATTGGTAAATGATAATCGTGTGAAAGTAAATGTGAGATATCTATAAAATACTCAGGAAAAGGTATTGAATGAGTTTTGAGAGTTTTTTATTACAAATTTTCACTTGTTTCCAACCGTGAAATAATATTCAAGAAAAGATGCATTTCATAAGAATATTTAATTGTATAAGTAGAATAAACACTCCCGTTGAATTTTTGCTGTTTTCAACAAAGTTACTTTTCATAACATCTGCTATTTAGAGATTTTAATTTTACATTCTTCTTCAATTCCGTCATAGATTTTAAGCGATAATTCGATAATTCTAAAATTTTATCATTGATTAGGAGAGCGTAATTTTTGTTTTTGATAATTTAAGTCCAATAGAACAGACAACGAATAACATTAAGTTCAATGTTATTTGTTGTCTGTGGCAAGTTATTTCACTATAATCCGTCTTAAATCGGGAAAAATAGCATTGGAAATATTAATTTGAAACTATTTTTTTATTTCATTGCTGGGTGAATGTAAAATATCTATTTAATATTCATATAGAGACTGAAATAATTGAGAATTTGGTTGGTGCATTTTTATTTATATATATTGAAAATCTTTATTTCTGAGTATTACATTATATAATTTTATCATTTTCATTTAAATTCGGCACTTTTGCATAATTTCATGCTGATTAATATTCCGTTGAGAAAACTGGACTAAGTTTCTTTGTTTTCAAGAAAAATGAAAAAAAAAAACTGCGATTTTCTTTTTTATTAATATTAATATTTGAAGCTACAAGTTACATTACATTTTCTATTGATTACTTTTAATGTCATGGCATGCGTGATTTATTAATATTAAAAAATATTTTGTTAAGATTGTGTTTATTTTTCAGAATAAAGATATCATATGTGGTATCATTGTAATCAGAAAAAAATAGAGGATTTTAATCTGATAAAAAACCAATATGGCGCCCATAAGAAATAAGAAAGTTGATGATGATCCAGAAGAAACTAAACATGCTGTTAGTAAAATTAGTACGCCATCAATTAGATCATAAAAAAGTGCTATAAGAATGTCTTCATTTTATTGAATTATTGCTTCAAATAACGAAGATGTAAATAAAAAAAGAAAATTGCATTTTTCAGTTTTTTTTTCATTTTTCTTGAAAACAAAAGAAACTTACCCTAGTTTTCTCAACGGAATATTATGAAATTCTGCAAAAGTACCGAATTTAAACCTACCCTCTATCTCTTATAATAAGCGAGACTGTTATCCAGCAAAGATCGGGATATACAGGGTGTTTCAAATTCGAGTCTCACTATGGGGACTCGAATTTGAAACACCCTGTATATCCCGATCTTTGCCGGATACAGTAACTATGCGGATACGGGTTGGTGGATTGATGTGAAATTAGTGCTAATCGTGATCACAATGACTTGAATAGCCTGCTCGATTATGACAACCATTATATGGACGTAATTTGCGAAACACATTTTTCACAGAGCGCGAATTTTGATAATAAAATTCAATGATTTGCAAGCGTTGTTCGTTTGTAAGTCTCTTCATTCTAAAATGACAATCAAAAAAAACGGAGCACGTGTGGCTTTGACACATGTCACGAATCACGCGTCAACTCTCAAAAAACTTAATTGCTAGCAAAAAAAAAACAACGCATTACTTACCTCTGTTATTTTTTGTAGGCCCAATTTCGATCCGAACGGTTTGCCAACTTCAAGGAGCACTTCCTCGGGTCGTATTTTCCAAGACATGTTGTTCAAATCCGCCGCCAAGCGCATGTGTCTGAAAAGATACCTATTACATTTTTAGAAAACCATTCGATTCTGTTAAACGCGAAGGAAAAATATTGAAAATACTACCATTACTTACTTATAGGTGACACAAGCCAAAGTGGCCGTAAACGACAAAAATACTCCGATTGCGAACGATCCGTAGAGTATTATGACATACTCTAAGAATGCAAGATTGGAAGAAAAAAAAAAATGGAAAATTAAAAGTTAATCAATTATACTAAATAATCGTATTAATGAAAAATACAACGAATATTTTTAATTCATAATTTAATTAATTAAACTAGATTGTTATTATTTTTAAATTATATTTTTATCTATGAATTGAAGAAATTTTCAATGTACAACATTGAGATATAATTTAAATTAATTAAAGAAGGAAAATTGTTTATTTATGTTATATAATTATATTAATTAAATATAAAGTGGAAAAGAAACAATCTCCACACAGTGCTTCTCTAATGAAGCACTGTGTGGAGATTTGACACGGGGGACGTGGGTTCAAATCCCATCAGAGATGTTTCTTTTCCACTTTATATTTAATTAATTTAAATTATATAACATAAATAAACAAGTTTCCTTCTTTAATTAATTTAAATTAAAATTATACCTCAATGTTGTACATTGAAAATTTCTACAATTCATTATTTAATATATTTTTATTGAAATAAACTTCTAGAAATATAAACGAGATATATTTTTTTAACAATATTTCTTAATTTTACTTTTGATATAGACAGCTAATAATCGTGATATTTTTTTGCCAGAAGGAAAGAAATTAAAATTAAATGTATTTTTTACTAATATTTATTAATTTTATTTTTGACATAGATCGCTAGGTGGAAATATCACTGGTTGATAGCCAGTTAAGAGATATAAATTATATATTTAATATTTTGTATATTTTTACAAATTTTAAATATGTAGAGTTATTTATTGGATCAATATAAAATATGAAACATGACTAATTTTAATTTATTCATGGCTGTTAAAATTTTGACGTCAGCTGTCAAATTGTCCAAGATACAGCGCCAACTTAATTATTTTAATGGCAATGATTTTTTTGACAGCTTATTCTTTTATTTGTATGACAGTGTGATTATTTGTTTCAAAATATTGCATTATAATAAATAAAAAATATTTGAAAATAATTAATAAATTATTTCCTCTATAGCTACTGCGACTTTTTTTACTTACGTTACGTAAGTACTTTAAATAATCATAATAATAATATTTATTTCCCAAAAGATGTACAGAAATTATCGAGAAACAATGCATTAAGTACCTAAATAAGAAAAGTAAAAAAAAAAACAAATATAATCTAATATACAGGGTGAGTTTTTTTCGATGTTCTCTATGGGGATCTCGGAAACTATAAGAGATAGAAAAACGGTTAAATGGGGAAAGAAGTGTAGTTTTATAAGACGAATAAAATGACACTTTCAAAATATTTGAAAAAGTCAAGAGTAACTAGATATTTTGAAAAAAGTAAATTGTGTCAATTTTTTGAAATCAATATATCTCTATTATTATCATAGATAGAAAAAAACTGTAAAGGACAAAGTTGTAGAAAATTTTACACAGATTAATAAGAAAAAATAAAAAAAAAATTTTCGCCCTTATTTAGGGAGATATGACACAAACTTACCATTTTTTAAATGGAAACAGTAGTTGGCTATGACTTTATTAAAAGGGTTATTTTTTTCCCTTTAATTCGATATAACATATGCCATAGTTATTTTTAAAATAAAATAAGTTACAGTCGTTTTTAATTTTACCATACACCAAAAATTAGTTAGCCATGAAAAAGACAAAAGTAAAACAATTGCAGTTGTTTATTCTAAACACACATTAATTCATTTCCATATTTGGTTTGTTTCGATAAGTTTGTTTTGTATTTTTTTGGTGTTGTAAGTTTTTTAAAGTGATAATGAATTTTTCCAACGAAGAAAAGCGTGATATGCTTGTTTGTTATATTCAGTGTAATAAAAACGCTGCGGATGCTGCAGAACAATATTATAATCAATGTTTACCAACATTCAGAAGTATCACCGTTTTAGACTTTTTTCTGTGGGGTTATGTGAAGAACAAAGTGTATGAACAATCATATCAATCTGTGGAGGATCTTAGACTAGCTGTACTTGAAACATTTTATTCTATTGACAGAAGAAAAGTAAAAAAAAACACAAATTCGATTTTAAAAAGATGTACTTTATGCCATAATAATAATGGTGGACTTTTTGAGCATCTTATGTAATATTCAAAATTTTCTTCTATTATTATTTTGATAATTTCGGAATTATTTTACTTTATGTTGCTTTTGACAAATCTAAAGAAAGATAATACATTAAATATTGATTTCGTTGCTATAAACAACCGCAATTGTTTTACTTTTGTCTTTTTCATGGTTAACTAATTTTTGGTGTATGGTAAAATTAAAAACGACTGTAACTTATTTTATTTTAAAAATAACTATGACATATGTTATATCGGATTAAAGGGAAAAAAATAACCCTTTTAATAAAGTCATAGCCAACTACTGTTTCCATTTAAAAAAAGGTAAGTTTGTGTCATATCTCCCAAAATAAGGGCGAATTTTTTTTTTTTATTTTTTGTTATTAATCTGTGTAAAATTTTCTACAACTTTGTCCTTTACAGTTTTTTTCTATCTATGATAATAATAGAGATATATTGATTTCAAAAAATTGACACATTTTACTTTTTTCAAAATATCTAGTTACCCTTGACTTTTTCAAATATTTTGAAAGTGTCATTTTATTCGTCTGATAAAACTACACTTCTTTCCCCATTTAACCGTTTTTCTATCTCTTATAGTTTCCGAGATCCCCATAGAGAACATTGAAAAAAACTCACCCTGTATATAAGATAATAGAAATTCTATAAAATGCTATATAATATTATACTAGCGTACATCTAAAAATGTGCATAATATTCCTCCAGCGTATAAGGTTTCATTTTGATTAGTAATTTACTAATTTCATTCTTGAAAGTTGATAGGTTGTTAATTTGGCGATATGGAACAGTCCATTATATAACCTCATTATGGCATATAGCGGAGCTTTTTCGAATAAAGTTGATTTGTGTATTGGGTAAATATAGTTAATATTTCTATTTTTTGTATTATGACAGTTGGTATTTAGATATAATTGGAACAGATGTTGGTGTTGATATATAAAGGTTAGACATTCGTAGATGTATATTGCTACTACTGTAAATAAACTATTTGATGTAAATGTGCCTCTGCAAGAATCGGTATTTTTCATATTAAACAGAAGTCTAACTGCAGTTTTTTTGTGTTTTAAAAATCCTGTCTATGTTGGAGGATGCACCCCAACATATGATCCCGTATCTCATTATAGAACAGAAGTAGGAATGATATATAACCCTCAGAGAATTGAAATTTACATACAGTCTAATGGTTCTCATACATCCCACATAATTTATTATTAAGTTCTGTTGTTTGCTTTGCCCAATCTAGATGTTTATCTAGATATATTCCCAAAAATTTACAGTCCTCAGATATATCGATATTTGATGAAGCTAGTGGAATTGTCTCTGGAATAATAAAATTGCTTCTTTTTGTGCCAAAGATCTTGCATTTCGTTTTCTCTTTGTTGAGAAGTAAATGATTCTTATTTAACCACTCTTGCGTGTTATCTAAAATAATATTGGCTGAACTGATAAGATTTTCATAGTTTTCATTTGTTAGTAATATGTTAGTGTCATCTACATAACTGATTAGTGCATCTGTTTGAGTTGTTATTACATCGAAGATGTCATTCATGTATATTACAAAGAGAATTGGACCAAATATACTACCCTGCGGTATTTCTCAGGTTACTTCTAGCATGCTAGAATCTCTTGTTTTGTTTCCTTCCACGACCTGTACCTTCTGCCTTCGATTACATAGATAGGATTCAATTAGGGTTAGATTTACACCTCTTATGCCATAGTTATATAATTTGTTTATTAGTATCCTATGATCTATGCAATCGAATGCCTTCGATAAGTCTAGAAAAATGCCAAGTGGAATTTCTTTGTTTTCTAAGACATTTGACACAAAACTAACCAATTCTATTAAAGCGAATTTAGTAGATTTGTTTTCCAAATAGCCATGTTGTGAGATGTGAAACAACTTGTGTTTATTAAAAAAGACCACTATGCGTTGTTTTATAATTGTTTCTACAATTTTAGAAATATGTGTCAATAAACTAATAGGCCTATAGTTTTTGAAATCCTCAGAATTACCCTTTTTAAATATTGGTCTTACAATAGAAAATTTTAATAAGTCCGGAAATGTACCAGATTCTAACATGCTATTAGTAATTAGCAATAATGGTTTTGTAATATGTACTATGCAGAACTTTAATACTTGCACTGACACTCCATCAACACCCGTAGCTGTGGCATTTTTCAATTCTTTCACCACTCTTGTAATTTCTATTTCAGTGACCGGCTCAAAGAAACTAGAATTTTGATTCATTTTAATTGAGTCACTGTACTTCACAAAAAGAATTTTACTTAGTATATTTTCACTTATTTTTCTAAAATAATTATTTAGATCATTTACTTCGCCTTGAAAGTTCTTATCGTTTTGTTTTGAATATTTTATTTCCTTGACAATATTCCAAGTAGCTTTGGAGATATTGTCAGTTTGTTTTAATTTATTACTGCTTCTTTGATTCAATTAGGCTCTTATTATATTCTTTTTTGACTGCTTTATAAGTATCATTATATGCGTTATCCGACATTTTTAGGGTGTATAAGATATCTAATTCATTTTTTTTTAGAGATTTTAGTTTTGGAGAATTGTAAATCAGTTGTGAACTTGTATTCCTTATTTTGCATTATGAAAAGGAACTCTTTGACCAAAATGATCCGATAAATGATAACTTAGTATATCGGAATTATGATTTCCAGGTATATTACTAATAATACTATCTATACATGAGCTGGTAGTTGTTGTTATTCTTGTGTGATTTTGAATTAATGGTGCACAGCCATAGCTTTTTAGTAAGTGTATAAGATTGTAATGAAATTAAACAAGGAAAATTTCTGGCAATGATCAATAAAATTCGATCAATCCCTTTTTCCAACTGTTTCGACTCAAACCGTTGCAATTCGCAGTAGTACTGCTATGCAACAACAAATATCTATTGTGTAATCCAATGTCCGGCGGGGTAAATGCTCGGGAAGTAGTTGTTTCAATAGATGTTTGTAAAACTTACAGTGTAAGTAATTATTTGCAGTTGGAAAAAGGGATTGATCGAATTTTATTGATCATTGCCAGAAATTGTCCTCGTTTAATTTTATTGTAATTTAAATAAGTGCAAACGTGTGAATCATCTTTGTTTCATTTTATTTAATGTATAAGATTGTGCCTGTCCGCACTATTACCTAAAATGTCAACATTAAAATCGCCTGAAATTATATAATAGACTCCCTCCTCTCTTAGTTTGTTTAAAAGCCTGTCCAATTTTTGTATAAGTGCTGCACCCCCATGACAATTGATATTTCTGCAGAAAGTAGATACTAGAAAATAATCATTGATTCTGTAGCATTTTAATTGTTCATTCGTTTTCCAATGCTCTGTTAGTGTTAAGATTTGACACTCCTTATTATCGGTCATTAATTTATTCAGGATATCAATCGAAGTGTTAATTGATTGAATATTATAATTTATTTTTGTAAGTGTTTTAGTATCTTTTCTTATCATTTTTGATTTTTAGAACAAAAGTTCATTAAAACAACTACTTCACGGGCAAATACCCCGCCAGATATTGAATTACATAATGGACACTTGCTTTTGCATAGCATTAATATATTGTATAATGCAACAATTAAAAAGATGGCGCTTGCGTCGTCTTTAATTCATTATGATTAATTAAAAAGTGTTTCATTAAAATTTAATTACAATGCATAACAAAGTAGAACAATTAGCAAATTAACATAGACATACTTTTTTGTAAAGCTCTGGAAGCGTTACAAACTCATTATAATAAGTGTATATTTCCTTTTGTAGTGGTTATTATATAAATATGCTCATTTACAATTATAAGTTGGCTTCTCAATGACACACACATATACAGAGAGGTTTTTTTATCAGTATACATTAGGGGAAATGTTACCTGCAAAAAAACACGAGTCAAACGCATTGAACCGATTAATGTGTGTATGTTTAGTTGACTATTTCGCATATGTGTGTTCAGTTGCGTGTTATAGGCAACTAAACATACATACATTAATGCATTTGACTCGCGTATTTTGCATGTATACATAGGGGAAATGTATACTGATAAAAAAAGCTCTCTGTATGTTTTCATAATCTGACTGTGTTGTTATTGTGCACATTGTGTATATTAGTTAATCAGTTATTAACAATAAAGTGCAAAATATTATTGTACGCTTCATTGTTCGTATCCAAAAACCCCACATTTTTCAGTACAAATTTGAGCATTTTTTTTTTAATTTTAATTTTAAGTTAGAAAATTGCAAGCACGTTATAAATCAGTCAATTATACTATTTATGTACATGAAAGAAATTTACCGTCATCTCGACAATCCGGATTGTTTCCCAGGAAGCCGCACTTGGGAACATCGGGAGGTGGTCCCTCCCTCCCTCCAGGCCAGTGAATCTTCTGTCCTTGGACCGTCTTGTACGTTTTTCCTAAACCGTAATAATGGGCGACCACTTCGAAACGTCCTGTTATTGGATCCAAATCCAGAATCGAATAATCCGCATCCCTGTCGCCGTTGTCGTCAATGCGAACGTGTCCAGTGATTCCTTCGTGAGAATTAAATTGAATTATTAATAAAAACATTGATTAACTTTGTATAACTTTATTTAATAAAAACAATGATTCACTTTGTTTGTATAACTTTAATTTTATTTTAGTGACTATAGTTTCAACAATTTTAACTTGTCATTATCAAACTAAGAGTACTAAAAACTAATCACGCTGGTGGTATATATACCAGGTGTACCGTTATGAAATGAGAGATACAAATGTGTCGATAATAAACATTTGTTGTGAATGAGCCTTATTATTATTTTTTGGTAGTTGATATGATATCTGTTGAACATACAGAGAGCATTTTTTATCAGTATACATTAGGCGAACTGTATACCTGCAAAAAAAAGTCAAACGCATTGAACCGATTAATGTGTGTATGTTTAGTTGCCTATAATACACAACTAAACGTCAAACGCTAAACTTCAAAATGTGTGAAATATTTGATCGAAATGTATACAAATGAAGAAAAAGTCGAATTTCAAGCGTGTATTACAATTCCAGCAGTACTAGAGGAAGATAAGACATGTTTTTAATGAATCCAAAGTGGCCGAATACTTCGGTTAGGATGATTCTAAAAATAATTAAACTAAAACATTTTCTTTGGAAAGCTGTATGTCTCGTTCTCTTTATTCTATTGAAAAACGCAATAAAATAAATCATGACTAACACTGCATGCGTTACCGTCACAAGCAATTTCCTTTTTTTTATCAAAAATACGTCACTTATTATTATGGAGAAACTACAGATAAAAAATATTAAGAGATTTTATTAAGACAATTTGAAAGAAAAGTAACAGTGAAGAACAATAAACTTGAAATAAATAATTAGAATAAGTGCTAGAAATGACCACCGGAAACTGCAAGACAGTAACTCAAACGATCGCTAAAATTCTTTCACATTGTGCATTTCGATATTGTCATAAACAGAAATAGAAAATTGTTTAATTGTTTTTTTAATTATCCTAGTCGAATTTTGCACCAGAAAGTGATGATTTGCGGAAAGCATTAATTTTTTGTTTTCATTTCAAGAAAAGTGCTGCAGAGTTGCATCAAACGCTTGTCGAGGCATATGGTGAACATGCTTTATCAGAAGCAACATGCCAAAGATGGTTTAAACGGTTCGGAGATGGTGATTTTGATGTGAGAAACGAAGAACGAGGAAGACCACCACAAAAGTTTGAAGACGCCGAGTTTCAAGCATTATTGGATGAAGATGAGACTTCTAGTCAAAAGCCAATGGCTTTAAATGTTGCACAACAAACAATTTCTGACCGTTTAAAAGCTATGGGAAAAATTCAAAAGTATGGAAAATGGGTGCCACATGAATTGAATGAAAGACAGAAGGAAAAGCGAACAAACATTTGTGAAATTTTGCTTCAAAGACATGAAAGAAAAAATCAGTTTTGCACCAAACAGTCACAAAATTTGATTTATTTTAAGAATAGTAAACTGAAGAAAAAAAAACATGGATTAATCAGGGACAACCTTCAACATCGACTGCAAAACAAGATCGATTCGGCAAGATGCTCTGTGTTTGGTGGAATTAGAACGGTGTGGTGTATCATGAGCTCAACAAATGATCAACTGAAACCATGAATTGATCGAAAAACGTCCAGAATACAATCAAAACACTTGGCTGGGAGCTGCTACCTCAGACTTGGCCCCTTCCGACCACCATTTGTTCTCTTCGATGGGGCACACAGCACTTCGATTCATACGAAGAAGTCGAAAATTGTGTGTCTGATTGGTTTGCTTCAAAAGACGAACCTTTCTATTGGCGTGGTATACATGGATTGCCCGAAAGGTGGTCAAAATGTGTAGAAAGCAATAGGCAATATTTTGAATATTTCTTTTAATGATATATATATATATATATATATATATATATATATATATATATATATACAGAGAGGTTTTTTATCAGTATACATTTCCCCTATGTATACCTGCAAAAAACGCGAGTCAAACGAATTGAACCGATTCATGTGTGTATGTTTAGTTGCATATTTGGCATATGTGTGTTCAGTTGCGTGTTGTAGGCAACTAAACATACATTAATGCATTTGACTCGCGTATTTTGTAGGTATACATAGGGGAAATGTATACTGATAAAAAAAGCTCTTTATATATATATATGAATAATAGTTTAAATGAATAATACTTTAAATAAAAATCACTTCGTTTGTTTCACTAAATATATGATTTATTCCGACTAGTTTCGGCTTCAAGCCATTATCAAGGAATGTACAGAAATTACATTTTTACAAAATATATATACATAATCAGGTAGTAAGGGCGTTTAATATCAGGGAAAACCAAAGTTCTTCGTTGTCATTAACTACATGCTTTCCCGCTTTTATTGCTTTATACATTTCTAACCCTTCCCTAAGATTAAGTAAACGACCCTTATTGCCTGTATATAAAATTTTGAAATCGTCATTGTTAAAAAAGTGACCGGCTGTGATACAGTATTTGGACATACCCGTCGATTGTTTATTATTTAGCACATCTTTCTTGTGTTCTTCTAGACGAATTTTAAAAGATCGACCTGTTTGCCCTATATGCATCACAGTCGCCACACCTTAATTTGTAAATACCCGATTTTTCAATTTTATTAGTTTTGAATTTATTGTTGACTAATATAGTTCTTAAATTGATGGGGTTTGTCAGTATGATATCAAATTGGTTTCCAAAATTCTTTTTTTATTTGTAATGAGAAGTCTGCCACATAATCTATCTTATGCCAGGTAGTTTTTGGCTTTTCAATTTTGCATAAAAATATTTTAATAATTCATTGGGTTTTTTCTTTTTTATTAAATTTTCTATTACTTCTTCCTCAGAAGAAAAGCCAAAAACTGCCTGGCATAAGATAGATTATGTGGCAGATTTCTCATTAATCTCATAACCGTTATTACTTGCTATAGTTTTTATAGTATTTAATTCAATTTTGTAATTATCAGGAGTTAATGGAATATTTAGTAATCTATGTATTAAGGAATGGAAAGTACTGAATTTAATTTTGTTTATTGTGTTTGATGTTGCTGGTATAATTGAATCTGAAAACGTATTTTTTCTATAGATTTTGTAAACTAATTCTTCATTTATTGATTTTGATATTGTAAGATCTAAAAAGTTTAAACAGTTGTTACTTTTCAATTCTACTGTAAACTGTATTTTAGGATTAATTGAATTTAAGAAATTAGTAAATATGTCGAGTTGTCTTTCAGTACCCGTCCAAATGCAAAAAATATCATCTACAAATCTAGCCCAAAACTGTACTAACTTTGTCCCTTGTTTATTGAACAAAGTTTTTTTCGAATTCTGATAGGAAAATTTCCGATAAAAGAGGCGACAAAGGAGAACCCATTGGCAGTCCATCGACCTGCGCATAAATGATGTTATTGAATTCGAAATAACTTTGGTATTGACCAAAGTTATTAGTGTTTCATTTTAAGAAAACATACCAGTACATATGGCGAGGAATTACAAAGATAAGAGGGAGGAGATTAAAGTATACCTTTAAAAGGCGTTCGTTTGATAATGGCATGTTAAAATTGTCGAAACTATTGTCACTAAAATAAAATTAACGTTGTAAAAACCCCCCAAAATAGCTCAAAAATGCATTTTTTTCAATATAATTTCTAAACGGTTAGAGATAGAATAAAAATTCAAATTAGAGAGTTGTAGAGCTTTCAAGAAGCTACAACTTTGCCGTTGACAGTTTTGTTCTATCTCAAATAATAAATTTTTTATGACCGAAAAAAAACCCAAAAATGGCCAAAAAGTGCCCAAAAATGCACTTTTTTCGATATAATTTCTAAACGGTTAGAGATAGAATAAAAATTCAAATTAGAAAGTCGTAGAGGTTTCAATAAGCTACAACTTTGCTGTTGACAGTTTTGTTCTATCTCAAATAATAATTTTTTTATGACCGAAAAAAACCCCAAAAATGGCCAAAAAGTGCCCAAAAATGCACTTTTTTCGATATAATTTCTAAACGGTTAGAGATAGAATAAAAATTCAAATTAGAAAGTCGTAGAGGTTTCAAAAAGCTACAACTTTGCTGTTGACAGTTTTGTTCTATCTCAAATAATAATTTTTTTATGACCGAATAAAACCCCAAAAATGGCCAAAAAGTGCCCAAAAATGCACTTTTTTCGATATAATTTCTAAACGGTTAGAGATAGAATAAAAATTCAAATTAGAGAGTTGTAGAGCTTTCAAAAAGCTACAACTTTGCTGTTTACAGTTTTGTTCTATCTCAAATAATAAATTTTTTATGACCGAAAAACCCCCAAAAATAGCTTAAAAATGCCCAAAAATGCAGTTTTTTCAATATAATTTCTAAACGGTTAGAGATTGGATAAAAATTCAAATTAGAAAGTTGTAGAGCTTTCAAAAAGCTACAACTTTGCTGTTGACGGTTTTGTTCTATCTCAAATAATAATTTTTTTATGAATTAAAAACCCCCAAAAATGGCCCAAAAATCCAGCTTTTTCAATATAATTTCTAAACGGTTAGAGATAGAATAAAAATTCAAATTAGAGAGTCGTAGAGGTTTCAAAAAGCTACAACTTTGCTATTTACAGTTTTGTTCTATCTCAAATAATAATTTTTTTATGAATTAAAAACCCCCAAAAATGGCCCAAAAAATGCAGTTTTTTCAATATAATTTCTAAACGGTTAGAGATAGAATAAAAATTCAAATCAGAGAGTCGTAGAGCTTTCAAAAAGCTACAACTTTGCCGTTGACAGTTTTGTTCTATCTCAAATAATAAATTTTTTATGACCGAAAAACCCCCAAAAATAGCTTAAAAATGCCCAAAAATGCAGTTTTTTCAATATAATTTCTAAACGGTTATAGATAGAATAAAAATTCAAATTAACAGTGAATCTGTGTTTTATTAAAACCTAAAGCATTGTATAACGAAATAGAAGCCTCTATTATCATTAATTTAAATTAAAATTATCCACATTTGTTATTCTGGCCTAATCGACAACTTCTAAATATATATTCTTATACGAGGTGGACAGAAAAGGTGTGTGTTACGTTTTTCATGTTTAATGTCTGTAAGGAAACAATTTGTGAAAATTAAATCCTTTCTCTCAGAACCATATGTTTTAACATATGGTGTTCCACAAGGATCCAACTTAGGACCGTTATTGTTCGTTCTTTTTATAAATGACCTGTCGGAATCACTAAGGTGTCCTCATTGGCTTTTTGCCGATGATTTAAAAGTGTATTACACCGTGAAGAACGTTTCAGGATTCAAGAGGATATTGACTCAATTTACAAATGGTGTGCACTGAATGATATGCAGCTCAATATTGACAAATGTAGTTTTTTTTCACGCAAGAGGCAGGAAATAACATATGATTACAGATTAAATAACTTAGCATTGAGTCAAGTTTACTTATTGAAAGATTGACAAACAAGCATATCACGCTTTTCTTCGTTAGAAAAATTCATTATCACTTTAAAAAACTTACAACACAAAAAAAATACAAAACAAACTTATCGAAACAAACCAAATATGGAAATGAATTAATGTGTGTTTAGAATAAATAAGTGCAATTGTTTTACTTTTGTCTTTTTCATGGCTAACTATTTTTTGGTGTATGGTAAAATTAAAAACGACTGTAACTTATTTTATTTTAAAAATAACTATGGCATATGTCATATCAGATTAAAGGGAAAAAAATAGCCCTTTTAATAAAGTCATAGCCAACTATTGTTTCCATTTAAAAAAGGTAAGTTTGTGTCATATCTCCCAAAATATGGGCGAACAAAATTTTTTGATTTTTTGTTATTAATCTGTGTAACATTTTCTACAACTTTGTCCTTTACAGTTTTTTTCTATCTATGATAATAATAGAGATATATTGATTTCAAAAAATTGATACATTTTACTTTTTTCAAAATATCTAGTTACCCTTGACTTTTTCAAATATTTTGAAAGTGTCATTTTATTCGTCTTATAAAACTACACTTCTTTCCCCATTTAACCGTTTTTCTATCTCTTATAGTTTCCGAGATCCCCATAGAGAACATTAAAAAAATGTATATGCATATTTGTGTAATTTTTTTTTGTTAAATTGTAAATGGCTGGTCCGTTCAATAAAGATTTATTATTATTATTATCTTCATGCAGAGTGATTGTCAATGAATCACTCTACATGAAGACAATTTAGAATAATGTTAATTTTGAATATGTGTCTTTCAAAATTGAACCTTACACGAATCTTCAAAAAAGGTGAAATCATAGTATATTTCCTAGGGTCGTTTTTTTTTAAATAATTATCGATTAAATGTGATAACTGTGATATTTCAAACAATCCGTTTTTTTCCTTAGACGGAACTACTTCTACTAATAATAAAGAATAATAATAATAAACGTCTTTATTAAATTAAAGAATAGGAAAGAATATTTTTTTATAATTAATAATTTAGTGATTTATATGTTCGCTTTGGAATATTTGAATTATTTTTGTTCGAATATACAAACAAAGCACACTCTTGAAAATTTGATAAAAAGTTAAAAAAATGTGGAACGCTTCACGATTTTGCGTGTCATCCTTGCGCAGGGGCCATGCTAATCTTCTCTGTATCGTTCCAATTTTAGTATATGTACCGCCGAAGCGAGTACACTATGCAACCCTATACTCACTTATTATATACTGTAAACCGCAATCATAGCGTCGTTTAACTCTCACAATTTTATTTAAGTTGCAACTTACATGTAGAAACTTATATTTTAATATCCTTCTACAAAATTATTATTAATATTAAAAAATATTATTTTTGTAAAAATATAAATAAAAACAATATTTTTATAAAACTAAAATAAAGATCTAGTACTAAATTATAGTGCCAGGCGCAACCATAGTGTCGTTTAACTGTCATATTTTTATTTAAGTTTAAACTTACATGTATAAAATTATATTTTAATATCCCCAATTAATTAAAAATTGTTAATACTGTAAGCAATTTTTATAAACATAAATAAAAATAAACATGAAGATCACGTACTAAACTCCTTATATACTCTCAGACGCAACCATAGCATCATTTAACTGCCACATTTTTTATTTAAGTGAAATTTGAATGTAGAAACTCATATTTTAATATCCTTAATTAATTAATAATTGTTAATAATATAAGCAATATTTGAGATCAAGTAAATAAAAATCGTTCAACGAGACCTTGCGTTTTTATTACCATATGATCGAGATTTTTTCTCCACTAGAGTGCTTTGAATTTTCTCATTAAAAAGATGATATTAACAATAAAAGTAAGGACACGTTATTGGTTATGTTATTCTAAGAAATTGAAGGTTTTGATGCAATAGACATTCACTGGTGTCAATAAAATATAAAGACAATAATCAAAGCACTCTAGAGGAGAAGAGTTCTTGTTCATATGATACTAATAATTATTTTGACAAAGAATAGTTACTCAAGCTTGAAAATAAAATACTGCCGTGTACCCAAGGAGAGTTCAATTAATAAGTCGAAAAACACACTTAATTCAAATTTATTCTTGATAAGAATTTTTGATAATAGTTGGAACAACTTAATATATTTAAGATGAGATTGGAGTTCGAATAAACAGGGTGGACCATTTAATGTGTTTTCAGAAACTTTAAAAAAAATGATCCAAACAAAAAATGATTGTATCGAAGGGGGCCATAATAACATAATATTGGTTCTTTCATAGATGGCGCTGTTGTTGTTAAATCGAGGTCAACTTACTTTTTTTAAATGGAAAGCCCTACTTTTTATTAAAAAGTCAGATTCCTTGTTAAAAAAAGAAAAAAAAAATCACTCAGCTCACTTTTTCGTCAGAGTGATAGATTGACTGCAACTGCAGCTAAAAAATAATAACTTCAGTGTAAAAAACAAAAAAGAACGCCACTTAATATAAGGCCAATTGCAGACACGTGTTTCGGGATCTATCCCTCGTCAGTACAGCTCTGCCTTACATAATTCAAAGATGTTAAAATAAATTAAATCAACTGTACTCAATCAAGCAATTTAAATTAAACCAAATTAATTCAATTTACCATTTTAACTTTGCTGGATGTGAATACTATGAATTCTCTTCAATAAAGTATTATCATTGTAGTGAAGCTCAAAAAAAGTAAAGTAGTATCAACAAACAAATCTATAACTGACGAAAATTGTAAATTTTATGAAACGCAACTATAGCAAATTATTAATATTGAAAATAAATAAATTTGCTTACATATCACCAACGAATAAAAGTGGCAAATATTTCAAAAGTACGATTTACGATACTTATATAACGATATTTCCATATGAAAGAATTGAAGTCGTTCAAAAAATGTGGAACGCTTCACGATTTTGCGTGTCATCCTTGCGCAGGGGCCATGCTAATCTTCTCTGTATCGTTCCAATTTTAGTATATGTACCGCCGAAGCGAGTACACTATGCAACCCTATACTCACTTATTATATACTGTCAACCGCAATCATAGCGTCGTTTAACTGTCACATTTTAATTTAAGTTAAAACTTACAAGTAGAATATTATATTTTAATATCCTTCTACAAATTAATTAATAATAATATAAACAATATTATTTTCGTAAATATATAATTAACAATAATCGGTTTAAAGCACTAAAATTGACATCAAGTAAATTGGATTGAGCAATAAGGCCCTGTGTGTTTATTTTCACTTATATTGACAAATGATAGTTACTTAAACTCGAAAGTAAAATGCATTGACATGGATATTAATTCTAATTTCATTAGAATGATGATTCAAATGTTTATTGGAATGACAATTCGAATTCAAATGACCATTAAAATGATGAGTCGACTGTCAACATCATACCAGTAGTGATCAAAAAATGGTTTCAATAATCAATTGAAAGTATCACTACTTAAATAAACATCTATTAAAATAAGTTTTTTCAAAAAATGTGGAACGCTTCACGATTTTGCGTGTCATCCTTGCGCAGGGGCCATGCTAATCTTCTCTGTATCGTTCCAATTTTAGTATATGTACCGCCGAAGCGAGTACACTATGCAACCCTATACTCACTTATTATATACTGTCAACCGCAATCATAGCGTCGTTTAACTCTCACATTTTTATTTAAGTTAAAACTTACATGTAGAATATTATATTTTAATATCCTTCTACAAATTAATTAATAATAATATAAGCAATATTATTTTTGTAAATATATAAATAACAATAATTGATTTATAATACTAAAATAAACATCAACTAAATAAGATTGAGCAATGAGGCGCCAAATCCGTGGCCAACTTCTCGTCAGTAATAAAATAGTGCAATGAGGCACTGCATGTTTACTTTCACGTATTTTGACAAATAATACTTGTCGAAAGTAAAGCGCATATTTTTTTATATCAGTATTATATTTTATTGTAATTAGTCAAGATATATTATGTTTTATATTTTTTTTTTTTCGAGTTTAAATAAATGTAAGGTTTAAATTGTATTAAATATTTCAATGCAAAGAACTTTACTTTTTAATCAAATTGTATTTTTTTCGGATGAGGGTATTATGTACTTTTTGCCACAATGGTGAAACGTAACTATATTTATAGAAAAATTAAACTGACAATAAATAAAGTTTGCCCACATATCAGCAACAAAATGAAAATAACAACAGTACGACTTATGATTACTTTTGGTTGTCATACCTTTGTATGATAACCAAAAGTAAAGTTTAAAAGTCAAAAGTATTAAAATAAATATAAAAAAAAAACACTAACCATTAATCATTCGAACGATTATTGGAATGATCATTCAAATGACTATTAAAATGATCAGTAGACTATCAGCATCACACAAGTACCGATCATTCGATTATTGAAACCATTCGTTAACGCCCGTCACTACTTAAAACAAACATCTATTAAAATAAGTTTCTTCAAAAAATGTGGAACGCTTCACGATTTTGCGTGTCATCCTTGCGCAGGGGCCATGCTAATCTTCTCTGTATCGTTCCAATTTTAGTATATGTACCGCCGAAGCGAGTACGCTATGCAACCCTATACTCACTTATTATATACAACACACACAATTCACAATGTAAAAAAATGTTGTTCCTTTATTTAAAGAAGTAATTAAATTTAAAATATATATATTTGAAAATCTATCTACAAAATAATTATAAATTATAGTGGTATTCTAAATAATAAATCTAATTATAAAAATTGTTGATATTTATGGTTCTTTAATACAATTTTTCACATACTAATAACCTTTCTTCGCACTTTTTATTTTAATCAAAACGTACATTTTGGTTACAAATTAAAACAATTCCTTTACTAACTGCCACTTTTTGACCGAAATGTACATTTAAAATAAAATAGTGGAAGGAAAAACAAAAGTTACCGCACCGTGACAATGCTTGCACATTGCCGTGACCAGGATTCGAACCTGGGTTACTACGGCCACAACGTAGGGTCCTAACCACTAGACGATCACGGCTACTGCGGATGAGATCCAAATGCTTATAAGGAAGTATTTCAATTCAATATTTAAATTAAATAAAAATCTGAAAATAATTAATAAATTATTTCCACATTTAGCTCTGTGACTATTGATTTACGTTACGTAAGTACATTAAACAAATGCACATTAAAACAATTACTTCCCGGGCAAATACCCACGCCGGAAATTTAATTACATAATGTACATCTGCTGTTGCAAATCAATAAAATATTGCATAATTCAACATATTTTGATCCGAGAAAAATTTTAATGTAAAAACAACAAAAAGAACGTTACGCTGAATGTGAAAATAATTCATTAATTATTTTCAAATTATTTTTATTTAATTTATTTAAATAACCGTGACCAAGAGAATAAATACTCTTTTCTAACAATTTATAAATCTTATTGCAGTGCAATTTGTGCTGTTGCGTGAGCGTGTCTAATAAGATTTTCGGCCACCCTCACAAGGAACAACTTAGACTAATCTTAAATGCGTTTTTATTGGCTTTGAATTCGGGGTACCGTTCTGTCCTCGCTTTATCTCGTCCCCGTTTGCCCCTGAGAAACTCAAATGATTGTACCGATCCCTCTTAAGGGTGCGGTTTAGTAGAAAGAGATAGCTATACAAATATGGGCAATCACTAATTTGAGTTAGATTGTTGTTGTGATCAATGAACAATATTGTATCATACATTAAAATAATCTTAAAATAAGCAAGAATTTCATTAGATAAATTAAAAATTATTTTAATGTTTAGTTTCTGTGAAAAATAATTATGAAAAACAATGGAAATTGATCAAATTTATAGCAAATTTTAAATTAAATTTTTGCTAATAAAAACTTGTGCAATGAAAATTTAAAGGATTTCACTAAATTCTGCATTCAAATAACTTAGCAGACATGACCTATTAATTTCATTATATCTTACAATTTTCTTTTCTAACTTAAACTAGTAAATTGACGTAATACACGAAAATCAACGATTTATTTTTTATTTAGACTGATACTTTATACTTGGTAGATAAAAAATGTAAATACACATTCATATTATGTAATCCAAAAGAATAGCTGTATTTTCAAACGATTATTTCCATTTTACTATATTGCTATCTCTTTCCACTAAACCGCAACCTTAAGAGGCGTCGTTGCGAATCGACCTTGAAGCTTTCTTAATGGATTTCTTAATAAAAATGCGTACTTTTAGATAGCTTACTAGTGGAGATAAAGAGCTACCTTTTTTTCTGCAAAATCTTATGACCTTTTTCTAGAACTTATATCAATCAAAAATTTTAATTTGATTTTAGTTTTTTTATAATAAATAATTATTTCTTACTAGATATATATTCTAGAAAAAGGTCATAAGATTTTGCAGAAAAAAGATAGCTCTTTATCTCCACTAATAAGCTCTCTAAAAATACGCATTTTTATTAAGAAATTCCATAATAAAGCTTCAAGGTCGATTCGCAACGATGCCTCTTAAATCATTAAGGGCCGTTTTTCAATAGTGGCTTAAGCCGAGGTTTACGTAAACTGCGCTTTTAAATAAACAGGGCTTTACTTCGTAATATGTTTCTGAATCACATGATAAACAAAGCTTACTAAAGCATCGCTCAAGTTATGTTGGTAGTAAATATATGGATTTTGCTCTTCATATCTATCGATGTCTGAAGTTTCGAAAACTGACAAATAATTCACTGTACACCATATCTCCTTACTATTCAACACATTCACGACCGCCCATGTAGTTCCTGTCTCTGCCAGTCTGTTAGTAGGCGTCATCATTAGTTCCTACATTGTTAAGGTTTAAAGGAGTTATTTTAGTGTCTTTCTTGGCGATTTTAATAATTTATATAGACAACGAATATATCTTTTTTTTTTCATTTATTGACAGTGCGCGTGATAATGTCATCTATGACCCAACTGGTCTTCTGCATCCTTTCTGTTCCTCGGGAATCAGGTCGTTTTCCTGTAGATGGATATATATTTTATCAGCCAGGATTCTGTAATGTACCTCTACATATAATAATAATCATTATTATTATATTAATATGTTCATACTGTATATAATTGAAATGCCTTAATAACCATTAGATTTTTTATTATATCATCGCACAGATAACATTGGTAACAGCAAATAGTTCATTACCCTACACCCATATGGGTAGAAAGAGTTATTGAATATATACAGTGCATTTTTTTATCCAGGCCTCATAGGGATTTACATAGGAAAATCTATTCGTCGTGTTACTGGTTCTTCTATGGTATGGATTTTGACCAAATTAAACACACATTTAAATTAGAGTAATTTGTGCAAAGTTCAGCAGTTTTTAAATTATTTTAAATGCATTTAATGTTTTAAATTGTGATTTAAAATAATGATAATTTTAAATATTTTCTTAATTAATAGGCTTATTTCTCTGACATCTACTGAAGTTATCAAAGTATTCTAGTTTATTGTACATCTTTTATTGCAAGAATGTTGATCACGGTGTAGACCAAGAAAAGATTTAAATAGTGATGGATTACACAAAAGAGCTTATTTTGAAAAGATATTAAGGTTTAGTTAATTATTTCAAATTAGTTTTCAATATTCAATAAACTTTAATTAATTAACTTAAATTAGGCAATACAATAACTTTAAAAAAACCATAACATTAAAGTAAATGTTCAAATTGTTGCCCATTAGCAGCTAAACAATGACCTAGCCTATCTTTAAAATGTCTTTTCACATTTTGAAGCTGCCGGAGAGTTATTCAGGAGTAGGAGTTTTGCTTTATTGGTTACTTCTGGAGGGGTGCACATATCAATGTCACTGTCGCTAGACATTGCAAGAAACTAATAATTAATGCAAATTCAACTATATTTTGTGGAATTTCTTACCTCTCAGGAACCGGATTGTTAAATTTGACGTTTGTACGTCAATGAGTATTAGTTCTGCCAACACACATTTAAGAAAACAAAAATTCCCTAACTGTGCTTTCGAATATTTTACGCACGGGTCGTGTGTAAAGATGCGTTTTCTAATAATGTTGTTTGTACGTAACTGATCGTTTTCATTAGTGGTCGTAGAAAAATGTTATTATCACAGTTCATTTAATGAAATTCTAAACGCGAAGTATAAAGTTTCTGATAATCGGGTCTAAGTTGACCCAACAGCGATTTCATCAGCGAATCCAAGAAATCAAAGTATAAAAAGAATCTGGTAACGAGCGACACGTTACGATATCGGTGAAATCGTTAGAATAACGTCACAAATTCAACGTTGTCGTAGAGTAACGTAACAATTCCGGTCATAACTTTGTAAAACATACGAGGGCTGTCCGATAAGTACTTGGCGTTTTATCGAGGTCTTCAAAGTAGCCCTCCGCGGCTATCTCAAATTTCTTCGTGGCGAGTGATTTTTTTCAAGTTAGGAAACAAAAAGAAGTCGCATGGGACCAAATCTGGAGAATACGGTGGATGGAGCCGCAGTTCGTAGTCCAATTTGGCGGTAGCGACGGCGGAGGTGTGAGCTGGTGCGTTGTCATAGCGTCAAATTGGGCCGTATTTTTCTGCAATACGGCTCAATAATTCAGCATAGTAGAGCCCTGTGACCGTTTTGACCTTCTCCGGGTAGTCGATGTATATCATACCTAGTGAATCCCAGAAAACGGTAGCCATCACCTTTCCAGCCGAAGTCCATTGTTTCGACTTTTGCTTGATCTCTGGTGTGTAGCAGTTACATCGACGGTTACGCAGAAACTCCTTCGAATTGAGCTTTAACAGCGCCAAACATTGCTCCGAAGTGGTCTTACTTGAGTTGTCCAGAGTGAGCAAACGCGGCCACGTTGAAACTCGTCAAACCAATTTTTGACGGTCGCCACCGAAGGAGAAGAGTCACTACACTGCATTCAAGCGTTCTTCGATTTCGCTGCGCGATTTCCCTTCCCCAATCGAATCACCGACCATTTTTTCTCTAAAATCCGAACGCGTCTGCTGTTAAAACAAAACTACAAGTCCGATTCAGCTGAAATTTTGACAGTTTCCGTCTAGGAGAATGTTTTAGACGATAGTAAACTTCTCTTGCGATATTGGCGTCATCGGGCGGTGAGGCTAAGTACTTATCGGATCGTATACTTGATACACCCTTTGATTATATAAATATGAACTGCTAACGCCAACTTTACGTTTGAATGCAAGTGACGGTGGCGCTGCCATAGAACAAATGCCAAGGCCAAGTACTAAATGAAAGCTATTTTATGCTCGAGTTAGCTGTGTGTAAGTTTATTGTGTTTAAATCTTGTGATACCTTGAAAGTTGTTAAGAACATGGCGATATATTGCTTTATGGAAGGCTGCAATTCGATTACAGAAGTATCTGTCATTGTGACAGCGTGTTGAGGTTATGTTTACGGTTACGGTTCCGTCTGCCGTCGTTTACCGAAATTCGTTTGAAATTCATAAAAAAATTAGGCAAAAGGTGGCGCTTGCGTCGTCTTTAATTTATTATGATTAATTTATTATATATGAAGCGTTGGGTTTTATTATCAGATATGTGCGGTTCAAATATTTGACGTTTTCAATTTTCTGATGGTAAATTGGAGACTATATAAAAAATAGCAGAGATTGTAGTAATATTATTTTTATTAGTAAATATTCGTGTCGGATTTATATTATCATTTTTAAACACAATGGTTGATTATTTTTAATGGAATAATTTAGTAAAGTTACAATTACAAACATTTTTTAGGCAATATTAATTAAATATTTAATGTAA
Organism: Philonthus spinipes; assembly: GCA_963082785.1. Classification (NCBI taxonomy): domain Eukaryota; kingdom Metazoa; phylum Arthropoda; class Insecta; order Coleoptera; family Staphylinidae; genus Philonthus; species Philonthus spinipes. The sequence goes on from OY720308.1 coordinate 16,929,349, forward strand.
TTAAGTATTATATCAATTTTACCTTAATCCGTAATACTCGTAATACTATGTCAATCAATTAGTTGCAACAAGCTTTTCAAATGCCCCTACATAAATTATGCCAGTTGTTAAAATAGTTACCTTGTTAGAGTGACATTATCAACGTAATAATACGAACAATAAAACTTATTTATAGAATACACAATAACGACTCACCGTCAAAATTCCTGTCCCACATTCTTTTGGTAATGGCCAGCCCGTCTCGTATGTCGCCTCCTTCAGTTAGCGTTTCGTTAAGGGCCATCCCCAGTAAATATACCCCGTCGTAAAATGCTCCACTTACGAAATTAACCTATAAATGTAATGGTCGTATAAAATAATGTTTTAAAGATTTATTTCATTACGCTTATATACTATGGTAATTAGGTAATATTTAAATTGATAACGATCATTAAAAAGCAATTATAATAAATTGATGCTTTAGCAGTATAATAACGATATTAGTATCAAGATATCATTATTTTTCAGGATTATTACGCGTGCTACAATTATATACCGGGTTATTCACGCTATACGAAACGGAGTATTGTGGCCAAAGTATAGCACTTTTTAAAATTATAATTTCAGGCGTTTACTTTATCTAGTTTATTCTACGTTTTACCTAGATCCAATCGCCTAGCCTGCGGATCCTTGTTAATATTACTTTAGAAATTTTCATGTTATACAGGGTTACCCAAATACCATAAAAATATCAATGTTGTATTTTTTTAAATGGAATACCCTATATATTATTATATTTTTAGATTCTACGTTTAAAATAACTATGGTTTTCATTAAGATTGTTAGTACATAAATCTAACGGTTTTTGAAATAATTGGAATTTTGTTGAAATTTAACCTAATTTTCAAATATCAACCATTTCAGAAGTATTTTTAATCATTGATATTTCTACCACTGTGTGGTGTAAGGCAAGTATTTAGGTTATGTAAACGAAATTTTCAAGTATGTTTAGCAATAGATTACATTTTATTTTTCAATTACAAAAACCTTAAAATTTGTACAGAATGATCCAAAAAATAAAACGGGTGTGAAGTTAGCAATAGATTCCAGCAATAGATTTTAAAATTAAAAAAAAATCATTTTTAATTTTTTTTTATCAAAATATATACTCTAAAATACTAACAATTTACTCAATTATGGGTATATATACACCAAATCTCAATTTTTAACCCTTATTTTTTACCACACATCCAACGCCCCACCAAAAAAATAAAATAAAAATAAAACGCATTGTTTCCAAAGTCAAACGAATAAAATGTGCAGACCATTGGAAAGCATAGATCATGAACTCTTATATGAAACAATAAAAACAGGGTCACCACCCTTAGAAGTAAAAAAAATATTTTTTTTCCTAAGTCGAAAAATTCATTTTTCAAATTGAAATATATCAATGTTCCCACAGTCCCATAACTAAAATGAGCACACCATTGGAAAGCACAGATCATGAACTATAATATAAAACAATAAAAACAGGGCCACCGCCCTTAGAAGTAAGAATACAATATTTTGATCTTCTTTCAAACGAAAGTCGAAGCGGTGTTTAAAAAAATAGGGGTTGAAAATTGAGATTTGGTGTAGATTTACCCATAATTGAGTAAATTGTTAGTATTTTAGAGTAAACATTTTGATAAAACCTATAAAAGAGATTTTTTTTTTAATTTTAAAATCTATTACTGGAATCTATTGCTAACTTCACACACGTAAAAATAAAACTAAATAAGAACTTTAAGTTGGTCAAACTTGCTTTTTTTTCAAATGTAATACTATATTTTTTTAACATTCTATTAAATGAACATTATAATTATCTAATCATACCATAATAAAAAAATTGTTGATAAAAGTGATCATGAGAAAATGCTGGAAATAAATTTCAAGTACGTAACTCTTCCGGTAGGGGGCGCAATGAACAGTCGAAAAGTAATATTGCGATTACCTCAAATAAAAAATGTCTAATAAAGACATCATAAAACTACACTTTTTGAAATCATGATAAGTTCGTGAAACAAAATTGTTACAGAAATTTTTCTCTGACTCTTGAAATAAAGGATGGGGGGAAGGTTAGAATTTATAAAGAGCAAATGTCAAATAACTCTTTTGTTTTTTTAACCGATCTTAATGATTTTAATGTCATGCGAAAGAACTTATCATGCTGGTTAAAATTATTGGCAACAATCAGAAAAATAACTAACTCTATCGCCAACTTAAAGTATAGATTATTTTCCCATTTTTCTTAAAAATTTTGTATGGAATGACATTGTTTTCTTATTGTTAGTAGAAGGAGGATTAAAAAGTAAGAAATTTAGTGAAAACCGGAAGTCTATATATATATCCTATCACAAGTTATAATTAAAAGAATTTTTGTAATTAAAAATTATTAATGTAAATTTTTAGAATTTTATGTGTTAATTTAAAATAAATGAAATTATAACTTTCTTTCTTAATCTTATTCTCTTTTAAAATATATATATATATATATATTCAATGACCACTTTCTACCCACATGGGTGTAGAAATTATTATTGAAATTATAACTAAAATAACAAAATTAAATTATTTTGTCACCGGCAGGGGGCGCTTTTTAATTTTAATACTAATTTTATCATTTTTTAAACAAATAAATATTTCTTATAATACAGGTGAAAAGAGAATAAAATCAAATGGAAAATCATTTTCAATGCCAAATTTATATCAAAATTTTGTCTTTCAAATTATCCAATGACTCCACCGTCATATTTAATATATATATATATATTATCGAAAACCCCGTTTACCCATACAGAGTGTGGGGTGTGTAAACTAATACAATAATTCTTATATTATAAACTATTGGTAAATATATAAATAAAACTGTATATAACAAAACTAAATTATGCTTTTTATAAAATAAATAAATAAATATTAAATTCTTTCATATTAATTCATAAATGGCATACTGGCATCAGTTTTATCTTTTGTATAAAAAAATTGTCCAGGTTTTCCTATTTTTCGTCCATTCTTTGGCCTCTGTCCATGATGTTCCTCGATCTTCAAGTATTTTCTCTATTACGCTGTTCCATGATCGTCTAGGTCTTCCTCTTTTTCTGTTTTTGTATATTCTTGCTTCCCATATCTGTCGAGTTACTCTTCCTGGATTTAGTCGTTGGAGATGGCCCCACCATCCAAGCTGTCTTGTCTCAATATACTCCAAAACTGGTAAGGTATTCAAGTCATTTTTGATACTCTCGTTTCGTATTCTGGATACTCCCTTGACTCTTCTCAAATATATCATCTCTAATGCTTGGATTCTGCTTTTCAATTTATTGTCCAGTATCCACGTTTCACAAAATGTCAGAATTGGTCGATATATTGATAGGAATATTTTGAGCTTAGTAGATTTCGATATTTGTTTATTATCTATGAAGTTCGGTTTCATTGAATAATATAGTCTCGTCGTTTTTTCGATTCTTGTGTTCAGTTCTAGCTCATAATATCCGTTGTTATTTATCTAAGGTATTTAAATGATTTCACTTGTTCGAGTTTTTCATCATCAATGCATATATTTATTTGTTCTTTTTCGTCTCCTATTACCATGACTTTAGTCTTAGTTTTGTTGATCTTCATTTTGTATTTCTCTAGTACCTCATTCCATATTAGTAAGTTGTGTTGTAGATCTTTTTCTGTTTCAGCAATAACAACAACGTCATCTGCAAACGCGCCTTCTGATATGTGTATTCTTAGTAGTTGCCTGAATCCAACATGATATTTTTTTACTCTACTTTCTCATTCTTTTATTATTTCGTTCATGTGTATGATGAAAAGAGTAGGGCTCAGACTGCCACCCTGTCTGAGACCTGTGTATGTTTTAAAATATTGTGAATATTGTCCATTCTTTATAATTGCGCTTGTGCTGGTCTCATATATGTTCTTTATAAGTTTGATGAGATTTGTGTTTACTCCTCTCATTGTAAGGATTGTCCACAGCTTCTTTCTATTAACTTTGTCAAAGGCTTTTTCTAGATCGATAAATCCAAGGTATATTTTCCTATTCTCTTTGTTTTCTGTTATTTGTTGAATGATAAATATATGGTCTTAGATACTACGACCAACTCTGAAACCGCATTGTTGCTCTGCCCATGTGTTTTCCAGTTTGTTTCTAAGACTGTTACTTATTATTTGTTCTATTATCTTTATGATGGTGTTTATTAGCGTTATGCCTCTGTAGTTCGAACACAATAATTTATCTCCTGCTTTATATATGGGTACTATGGTGTTTTTTGCCCATTCACAGGGTAATTTAGCATCTTTCCATATCTTGTTTATCATCAGTAGCAATATTTGTTCGCCTTGTTCATCATTGTTTTTTATCATTTCTGATGTGATTGTGTCTGGGCCTGGTGATTTACCGTTTTTCAACTTCTTTATTACTTCAATCAGTTCTATTTCCGTGATTTCAGGTTCGTTGTCGTGGTTATGTTCTGTGTGTGCAGGGTGGTCCTGCAGTGTTTCATCTTCAATATCGTTCAGTAGTTCTGTAAAGTACTGTTTCCATCTTTCCATGATCTCATTATCTGTCGTTAGAATATTTCCATGTTTATCTTTGATTTTCATGGTGTCTAAAGTCTTTGTGTTTCTCATGTTTTTAAGTGCCTTATAGAATAGCTTTTGGTTAGATTTACTGTCTTCCTCAAGTCTGTTTCCAAACTTTTTCCATTCTTTTTGTTTTGTGTCTCTAGTAAAGTATTTCACATTCTTTCTTACTGTTTTATATTCTTCGTAGTTCTTATCGGTTTTGTTGTTCAAGTATTTATTCCAGGCATTCTTCTTCTTTTTTTATTTCTATTTTAAGTTCTGTGGACCACCATGACGTTTGTTTTATTGTGCTGTTACTTTTTTTAATTCCACAAACTTTAATTGCAGTTTCTATTAGTGATGGGTGAATATTTTGCCATAGTTTTTCTACATTTAACTCATTATTATTTACTGTGTTCATCCATGTGCAGCTTGGTTCATTTTTATACCTGTTTGCTATTTCTGGGTCTGTTAGTTTATATGTTCTAGCTTTTGTGTATCTCACTGTTTTTTGTTTGTCGTTATTTCCGCTTTTGTTTGTTTTTCTCTTAATTTCTGCTAATAGTAAGAAGTGATCTGATAATAGATCAGGCCCTCTCTTCACCCTGACATCACACACCACCTTTCGATTGTTCTTCTGAACGATATAGTCAATAATTGATCGTTCATTTCTACTGCATACCTCACGTGTTATTTTATGGATCTCTTTATGTTTGAAATATGTGTTCATTATTGATAAGTTGTTTAATATGCAGTACTCAATCATTCGTTCGCCATTATTATTTCTTGTTGTCTCCCCATTCATGCCTATGGTTTCTTTCAGTGAATGGTCTTGTTTTCCAACTCTTGCATTGAAGTCGCCCATTATAAATATATCACCTGTTGCTGCTTCTGTTATTTCTGTTAGTGTGTTCGAGAAACAGTCCTTATTTCCAGTTGAGTCATCGTTGTTGGGACCATATACTGCAATAATGGTTCTAGAGATGTTATTTTCCTTAAATGAGGCGCTCAAGAGTCTCTCTGATTCTGCTGTCCATGTTAGCAGTTTGTCCGCAATATTTTTATGAATAATCAGCCCTATACCTCCAGCTGCTCTCTCACTTGATGCAACCCCACTATATATTAATGTATGGCCATTTTCCGTACTTATAATGCCTTTATTTTTCTATTTTATTTCTGTTATTGCAAGTATTTCTAAATTCATTCTTTCGAACTCAAATATCAATTCCTTTATCCTTAATTCCTCTAATATTCCAAGTAGCCATTCTATATTTGTTTTTACTTTTGCACATATCAGTCTCCTTCTGTCCCTTGTTCGTTAATACAATCACATAATTTTATACAATTAAATAAGCAGCGACATCCACTCTAGCAATAGCAGTATATCTATTTCTGAAGTTTTTGCATTTCAGATCCACAAAATATGTATTTCCTCGTTCTGAGTCTGAATTGATAAAAAATATTTTTTAATTTGCCCCAAAAATAAAAATCTAAACATTCGGCAAATCGTGGTGACCAAAAAAATAAGCATCCCCATCTATTCACCTCTCAAGAAAGAGTATATTCAAATAATGTAGCACGCTTTAGAAAATGCCCCCTGGTGGTGATAAACTAATTCAATTTTGTTGTTTTTGTTATAAATTTTATTAACCTCAAAAAAGTTTTCCAATGACATTTGAAATTTTTAATTTGAAATTTTCTTTTATATATAACTTGTGATAGAATAAAGGTATTGAGATGCGGTTTTCACCAAATTTCTTACAATTTCACACACTTTCTATTGATGCTAAGAAAAATATATCATCTTATTTAAAATTTGTAAAAAAAAAATGGTAAACATTTTAACTTGGCGCCAACTAGCGGCGATTGAATTACTTATTTTTATGCTTGTTCTCAATTGTTTTAATCAGTATGATAAGTTCTTTCGTATGAAATTAAAATCATTAACATCGGTTAAAAAATAAAAGAGTTATTTGACATTTGATCTTTATAAATTCTAACCTTCCCCCACCCTTTATTTCAAGAGTAAGAGAAAAATTTCTGTAACATTTTTGTTTTATAAACTCATCATGATTTTAAAAAGTGTAGTTTTATGATGCCTTTATTTGAACTTTTTTTTGAGATAATCGCAGTATTATTTTTCGACTGTTCATTGCGCCTCCCCTACTAGAAGAGATAAGAACTTGAAATATATTTCCAACATTTTCTCATGGTCACTTTTATTAACATATTTTTTATTTGAAAGCTCTAGTAGTCTTAGTTCTTGAGATATAGCCGGTGACCTTTCTTATCTGGACACCCGGTACATATTTGTAAATAGTGTTTCTCTAACTTTTTTCAGCATGCATACAATATTGTTTCATTCTTTTGTGATTTTTGTATTATTATTTGTCTACCCACTGAGCAAAACGGACATAATAATGTTGTACTAATGTTACACTAACGTTTAAAGTTGTTTTTAATGTTGATGCGACGTTATTTGTGAACATTTTGTTCAGTGGGTAACTTACTACTTTCTACAATTTTACAAACTTATAATAATAGTTTGTAAAAATGTAGAAAGTTTATACGTTGAAATAAATAAATAAATAAACTTTTGAGGAGTAAACATCTAAAATATAATAAAAATTGTTTTCCTTCGAACCAACGAGACTTTGCATTTAAAACAATACCGATTAAAATTATTGACAGCAATCACAAAAATAACTAACTTTATCGACACTAGGTGGCGCCAACTTAAAATATAGATAATTTTCCCATTTTATTCATCATAATATTGCACAAGTAAAAAAATGAATTATTTTTATAATTGATGAAATAAAATATTTTTATTTAATCATGATGATGGTTGCGATCGTTACTACGTGGTAATTCAAAATTCGTGAAATTTTGTATTGTATAATATATATATGCAATAAATAACTTGTGGTAAAAAAATATAGTAAGAAAAAAAAATCAGTGATTATACATAAAATAAGTGAAAACTTTCAGGTAACTCAATTCATTAATTAATTTTTAATAGAAAATCTAAATAAAAAAATGTTGTATGGTTCTTAATAAAGGCTCACGAGGTCTTCGGAATTTTAAATATGTGACTATAAATTAGTATTGTTTTTTAAATATTTTGAAAAAAATCAATAGCATTAACAATCAATTAGAAACGTGTATAATTCCATTGATGTAAATGATTAATAAATCGGATATTTTTACAATTTTATAACTTCATCAGAAGCATTCTTTTAATGAAAATAGATCTGGCAACGACGCACGCTCGTTTGTAAAAGAAAAGGTGTATGCAACACCTCCAGCGGATGATGTAGCAGTTATAAACAGGATAAATGCACACTTGTTTGATCCAGCGTTGCCAAATAGTTCTTTTAAGTGGCCCGTGAGGCTTAAGGAAGGACCGTGTGACTTATTTTCGTTAATATTTTTATCTAAAAATTAGTCAAAGAGTCACGCTACATAAACCTTTTCACTCATTTTCTGTACACCTTGTATAGAACATGCATTATTTTTTTTATATAGAACATGCATTATTTGAATCTAGGGATTGATACGAATACATTTACTTAGTTGAAGATTGCGTGAGTGCAGACTGTGTTATTACACAAATTGCCGGTTTGTCGGCTAACGTCGCCCACCCTGTAATTTGGGCTCACCTCGTCCCTGTGCGTAATGTTGTAATTATAATCAGTCAGCGCCCTTTCTTTGACCTTATCTGCGAAATCCTGAAACTCGTCGCTGGTGGGTTGCAGCAGGGACACTCGCAGAAGGGCTTCGTAAGCCTTCCTGGCCGTCCCGTCGTACGGATCCATCGCTTCCCAATCGTGATCACCCCAATATTTACCCTTAATAATTTAAAAAAAAAGAGAGAGCAATATTTTTATTAGCAGACTTCTAGAGAGTATTATAAACATATAAAAAAATAATAATAGAAAAAAAGATTTATTTAATAAATTAAATAAAAATAATCGCCTCATACTGAGAAGTAGAGAGGAACATATAACGATGTTATATAAGACTAAAAAATAAATAAATAAAAATAATTCATAAATTATTTCGACATTTAATTCTGTGACATTTTGACTTACGTTACGTGAGTACTTTAAACAAATGCACATTAAAACAACTACTTGTCGGGCAAATACCACGCCGGACATTGAACTAAATAATGTACACTTGCCGTTGCATATCAATAAAATATTGCATAATGCAACAAATTTTTATCCGAGAAAAATTTAATGCGAAAACAACAAAAATAACGTTACTTAATCTGCAGGCATGTGTTTCGGGATATATGCCTCGTCAGTACAGCTCTGCCTTAAAGATGTTAAAATAAATCAATTAAATTAATTCAACTATACTCAATCAAATTAAATCAATTATATTAAATCAAATTTAAGGGTGCGGTTTAGACGAAAGAGATAGCTATATAAATATTGGCAATCACTAATTCGAGTTAGATTGCTGTTGTGATCAATAAACAATATTCTATTATACATTAAAGCAATCTTAAAATAAGCAGGAATGTCATGAGATGAATTAAAAATTATTTTAATGTTCAGTTTGTGCGAAAAATAATTATGAAAATTGATCAAATTTTTAACAAATTTCAAACTATATTTTTGCTAGTGACATATAAATATTTATTTATTTAATAACCCAACAGCCCTAAGGCTAGATTAAGGATTACATAAATTACAAATTTCACATTTTAAAAAACAATAATTTAAAATCATAAATATTCAAAATATCAATACAAATCAATAACATGGCTTATAATTGTAAGTGTAAAACTAAAATTAATATAATAAGTGAACATTCAATACACACAATAAATCTAAGAACACTGCAAGATGTTAAGAATATAAATGAACATCTGTTTAGGTGTAGATATGTAAAAAAAAAATTAAGGGTTGGATCGCGCAAAAGCAGATCATTATACAAAGAGCACATTGCAAATAAAGGCAATTTAAGCAGTAAATTAGATTTGGGAATGTCAAGTTGAAAAAATCGGGTTTGTCATGATACTTGGGGAACACGAATATTTAATTGAGCGAGTATATCACTACAGTCAATTAAATTGTTACAAATTTTAAATAATGTGGTAATCTAATAAGCTTTACGGCGATTTTCCAGTGAATGTAATCTGAATCTATCGAGAAGATTGTCGTATGTTATGGAATAATCAGGATAGGAACCAGTCTCTTTAAAATACAGGTATTTAAGCAGTTTCTTTTGTACGTTTTCAATTTGATTAGAATATGATTCCAAATACATCAGCCATATTCCAAACGAGATCTTATAAAAGCAAAATATAAGGAGAGAATTGATTCAGAGTGCTTAAATTGTTTTGTATTTCGGAAAATAAAACCTAAAAAAACGGTTGGCAGATGAGACAATATGATCTATATGTGCTTTAAAGGTCAATTTGTTATCAAATAAAATACCTAGATCTTTAAATTGTAATACTCTCTCAAGTATATATTCATTTATTGAATAATCAAATATGACGCTAGATTTCTTTCTTGAGAATGATATGATCTTACACTTATGAGTATTAAGAGGCAAATTATTTGAACAACACCACGCATGTATTCGATTTAAGTCGTCTTGCATTGATCGACAATCATCGATTGTTTTAATTGGTTTTATAATTTTGAGGTCATCTGCAAACAAAAAACAATCAGTATCAATAATGTTTACAATATCGTTGATAAATATATTAAAGAGAAAGGGGCCTAGAACGGAACCTTGAGGAACCCCAGACGTTACCTGAAACGTAACAGATCTGTATCCATCGTACTCTACAAACAGGCGTCTTTGAACCAAATAATGATGAATTAGCTTGCACAAAGATGTTGAGAAACCAAACTTAGATAGTTTGGAGAGGAGCAAGCTGTGATCCGACCTGTCAAAGGCCTTAGAGAAATTAGTATATGCGACATCAACTTGCATCTGGCGATCGAGACAGTTCGATAACTGTTGTGTATATGATGTCAGATTAATAAGAGTGGAGCGTTTAGGTCGAAATCCATGTTGGTTTTCTACCAGGTGCAAATTGATGTAGCCACGAATACGATCAGGAAACATAAATTCGAAGCACTTTGACAGGTTAGAGATAATGGCTATGGGTCGATAATTTGATATTGAATTCCTGTCGCCGGATTTGTGAATAGGAATTATACGCGCATTTTTCCAAATATCTGGGAAAGTAACATGCTTTAAATATAGGTTATAAAGATGTGTTAATGCTTCAGATAAGACGAAGCGACAATCCCGAAGTATAAGTGCTGGGCCCACTACTCAATTTATTGCCCAATTTGTTCAGTGCTATTTCAGTGTCACATTGATCAAAACAATGTATATGTAATGAAGAGATTTGTATACTAGAGGAATGTGAATCAGTGCTGATGATAGGTTGTATATTAGATACATATGACTTCGAGAATTGATTTGTAAAATTATTAGCGATATCTTGACCAAGAGTTAACAATTGTCCCTCATAATTCATTACTTTTGGTAGCCCGTTATTGTTTTTTAATGTGTTTACAAAACTCCAGAATTTATTAGGCGATGATCGTAGGGAATTTTCGCTATTATTTATGAATAATGAAAAATCGCGTTTAGACAAAGTTTTAACTTGTAAGCGAAAATAATGAACTTTTTGTTTGATAAACTGAGATATAGATATATATATTTACAAGTCGATGAAATTTTTGTTTCTTATACCTTCGATATTCGGAGTTATTGGGAAATTTCCGAAATAAAAATTTAGATTTTCACATCAAATAATTGATCAAAAATTTTGAAAATCACTCACCATAAAGAAAATATATACGGTTACATCCACTGCAATTTTCACAATTGTTTATGCTTTTGAACCACATAAAATACGAATATATGCTGAGCAACACGTTAATCACGTTAATAAGCACCTCTTGTATTGAAATCCAAATATTAAATCCAAAAAAATGGTTCTTTTTTCAAACGATTATTTCCATTTTACTATATAGCTATCTCTTTCTACCTTAAACTAAATCGATTTAAATTGAAATTTATTTATTTTATTAAGATTTATTTAATTTATATATATATAAAAAAAAAGTTAAATGTTATCGCGATTAAATATTAATTAATTATTTTCGAGTTCTTTTTATTGTCATTTAACTTCCAACATACGTTTTGATCGATAATAAATCACAATTCATATTTCATGAACTCCGTAAATATTTATGTAGTATATATTTCACGGAATACGTTTACCTTGAAGATTTCGACGTCGAGGAAGGCCCAGTCTCCTTTGGTCATTCCTAATTTGTGCGCGGCCAGCATAAATTTCCTCACGAGGACACCTCTCACGCTTAAAATAACAACTACAAAAAAAAATATAACGATTATAAATAAGTGTAAATTTTAATGCGAAATTATTACCTCTTGCATACATGCTGGCGTCTCTTAAATAATTGTCGTAAGATTCTTCATCGTTTCCATCCAATTCTCTTACGAACGCTAAGAGCCCTTCTTTTTTAAGACCGTGCTCCAAATTCTTACCTGGAATAAAATATCGTATGAACTACAATGTTAGTCTAGGAAAATGAAAAGTGTATTAATCCAACGCCTACTAAATATACAGACGGAATGTCGGGGGAAATCGAAATCTCTGAGTCCACGTGATATAATTCATTCGTCTACGAACCATGTATATTATTTGGAATTAATTTCTTACTTAACCCGTGATGAAACATATTTACAATGAAATTAAACAAGGAAAATTTCTGGCAATGATCAATAAAATTCGATCAAACCCTTTTTCCAACTGCAAAAAATACTTACACTGTAAGTTTTACAAACATGTATTGAAACAACTACTTCCCGAGCATTTACCCCGCCGGACATTGGATTACACAATAGATATTTGTTGTTGCATCGCAGCACTGCTGAGAAATTGCAACGGTTTGAGTCGAAATTATTTAATGAAAGGAAACAACAAATAATAGTTACGAGGCTAATTAATAGAGTTTGACTAAAACACTTGCTTTTAATCAAAGTCTATTAATTCATGTATATTATATTTTATATTATCAAATTCGTAATGTAATTATTCTAGTTCAATATTTATTACTCAATATTATACTTTCTTCCTAGTCCACCTGTTTTCGCCAGATGTTGCAAAAAAACCGAAGCGTCCTCGGGTGGAATTCATTGCATTTTTTATTAACATTTTGCGTATTGCTTCAATTTTGGATACGGCTGATGCGCAATAAACTATTGTTAAATTTTTCTAGAGATACAAAGGACGCCGAGCAGAACGTGCGTAATTAGGCTCAATTCGAGATAATCCTCGGGCGAAGGATTAAGTTGTAAACGCCCTTTTCGGAACCATTTTCAACCCCGAACCACCTCAAAAACTTCCCGCCATATGTTTCTCCTTTCTTGTTTAACTTCTCGCTCTGTACTCCCACTTTTTCCTGTTCTTGTAAAATTTGTATTTTTATTTTCTTATCACAAAAAGAGTCTGTTCTCAACTTTGAAACGAGCAACATCGCGTTCTTCGGTCGTATCCGCGTTAAATCTCACTTATAATTCTAAGTTTATATTCTATAATTTTTGTTATCTGTTTTTATACATTAAACTAGTTGTTAAATAAATCTTTATTTAATATTTTACTAGTATTCGTAATTTTGATACCAAATCGCGTAAACAATTTAATAAATTGGATCGGAATTAACGTATTATTAATATTATTAACAATACCCAATAATTTTGCCATTAATAATATTTCACCGAATGCTTGAATATGCTTTCACTTATTAGAATATGGATTTTATAGTATTATGTTTAATAAAATAAAATCTTTATTACATTTTTTGTATTTATAGAATTTTAATTAAATTCATATACTTCAGTACCCATAATATTTATAGTTTCATCACCGGCCTCGGTAGCGCAGTAGGCAGCGCGTAAGTCTCATAATCTTAAGGTCGTGAGTTCGATCCTCACCCGGGGCAAGTTTTTTTTACATTTTTATTTTATATTCCATACAAAAAATTAGTCATTCTTTATATTTTCATCAATTTTAAATTAAGCGTAACGTACTTACGATAAATTATTAATTTTTATGTTAATGTATGTTGTAAAGTTGGTTCAATTTGATACTAATTTAGTAGTCATAGTGAATAAAAATTAGTACGCGTCTTTAACATGAATCAATTAACACTGTTGTATCCTTTCCTTCACACACAACAGTGTTAATTTATCCATGATTATACCCTTCGCAAAATTCAAAATCATATATCGTCAGTTAGAATTGTTTACAAAAAAGTAAATTGCATTAATTATTTAAATGTATACAATTTTTTTATAATTATTATAGATTTAATTCTGTGATGCGATTTTGATGTTTTATATTGACATATATTTTGTATTCGTAGAAAAAAAATATAGCTTTATTTTATTTTTTCTCTTTTGTAATTATCATTTAGTTTAATTTAGATGTATTTTTAGTTTAATCTGAGTCGGCATTATTTTTGTTATTAATTACTACTTATTGTAATTAGAATTAACGTTATTTGTATGGTAATTATTTCTATATATTTTATTGTAAATGGGGTACCCCGTTAATAAATAAATAAATAAATTCATTAACTATTTTCTGTTGTTATTGTTGTAAATTATTATTCTTAAAATATTGTTTCGAAATCGAGTGGAAATAAACTCGGAAATAATTAACACAATGTTTATTTATTTATTTAATATACACTTAACGCATTTATTTACAACACACTGTCCCTATTTATTTACAACACGATGTTGAGCACTCGGACGTTCGTGGTAGACTAATTGCTTGCAGCGCCGCTAGCGCTCGCTTATATAGCGTGCTTGTTTCTCGAACTTTCCGTAACTTTCGATGACGCAGCGTTTCCGTCGCGCTCTGTCGCGCTCTGTCGAACATTCTAGAGTGATGTTTCCAGATTCTTCTTTCACTTTCGTTACAATATGTTTTAGTACGAAAGTTATAATATTAGAAATGGTGGGGTAGTGGGGAAAGCCAAAAATGAACATAAATATTGTAATATTTTATTAATATAATTTTTTTCTAGATATTGTAAAACTTAGGTATATAAAGTACCAAAACCATTGGACGTGTAAATATTCGCCAATTAATCAGAAAACTTTTCACCCACCAACGACGGACGTATTATAAAAGTATTTAATCTAGACAGAAAAACCTCGGGCCGATAGTCATTTGACAGTAAAAGGGACAGTTACAAACGAATAATCTATTTACTGATAAATTGTAAATAAGTTGTATTCTTTTAGAACCTTTCATGAAAATATATTTTGTATATTTAAATATTATTATATTGAAACTGTTATATATATAAATATATATTTAGGTTTAATGAAATGTTCAGCCACCATTCTATTATTATTATTATTTTGATAATTTCGGAATTATTTTACTTTATGTTGCTTTTGACAAATCTAAAGAAAGATAATAAATCAAATATTGTTTTCGTTGCTATAAACAACCGCAATTGTTTTACTTTTGTCTTTTTCATGGCTAACTGGTGTATGGTAAAATTAAAAACGACTGTAATTTATTTTATTTTAAAAATAAATATGGCATATGTTATATCGGATTAAAGGGAAAAAATAGCCCTTTTAATAAAGTTATAGCCAACTATTATTTCCATTTAAAAAAAGGTAAGTTTGTGTAATATCTCCCAAAATATGGGCAAACATTTTTTTTTTGAATTTTTGTTATTAATCTGTGTAAAATTTTCTACAACTTTACCCTTTACAGTTTTATTCTATCTATGATAATAATAGAGATATATTGATTTCAAAAAATTGACACATTTTACTTTTTTCAAAATATCTAGTTACCCTTGACTTTTTCAAATATTCTGAAAGTGTCATTTTATTCGTCTTATAAAACTACACTTCTTTCCCCCATTTAACCGTTTTTCTATCTATTATAGTTTTCGAGATCCCAATAGAGAACATCGAAAAAACTCATCCTGTATATTTAATATAATAATTTAATTTTCAGTATACTTTTTATAATTAAATATTATACTAATAACGAAATGTAAAAAAATAATTATAGAATAAAGGAAATAACCATTGAAAATGTGGGATTCGAACCCACGTCCTCGGAGAATACCAGAACTCTCGTATTTTTAATTATATATTTAATTTAATAATTTATTTTTTAGTGTACTTTATATAATTAAATAGAATACTAATAACGAAATGTAAAAAAATAATTATATCATAAAGGAAATAACAATTGAAAAAAATAAAATTTTGTCAGTTGTGGGATTCGAACCCACGTTCTCGGAGAAGACCAGAGCTCTCGTAGTTATAATTATATATTTAATTTAATAATTTAATTTTTAGTATACCTTTTATAATTAAATATAATACTAATAACGAAATGTAAAAAATAATTATATCATAATGGAAATAACAAATAAAAAGTTTGTCAGAAGTGGGATTCGAACCCACGCCCTCAGAGAGGACCAGAACGCTCAAACCTGCATTGCAGGCAAGGGTAACCTTGAGTCTGGCGCCTTAGACCGCTCGGCCATCCTGACAATGTGAAAACTCTTCCAATTTGTTCAATATGAAACCAACAGTTTGTTTCATTTAATTCAATATAATAATAAAAATTCCTTATCATAACTGAACAGCTCCAATCACACTGTTTAAAATTTACATCAAATCCCAAAAATACTAAAATCCTTAATCGCTTATGTTTAAAACGCAACACTTATCCGAAATATAAGTACCTGGTTATTACAATTCATCACATCTCATAAGCAAGACAGAGAAAGTAACGTTAGCAACAAGATAATCGTATTTTATATCTATATAAAAAAATATAATGTAAATATTTCTGTGATTTGTCTGGAATAATGATATATTAATAATAATAATAATAATATTTATTTTCTTAACAGTCATAGTATAATTAAAAAGGTAAATGCAATAAACAAAAATAATGTTTTTTTTTTTTAATTAAAAACTTAAAAATAAATAATTCTATATATTTTGTTGTTTCACATTTATTGCATTTAAAATTTATTTAAATTTGATTTCTTGAGATTTTCAAGATAATAATAACAATATCCCAGTTTTTAATTGAAAAAATATAATTATTTTTATTTTTTTCAATTATTGCGTTTTATTTTTACATTCAGTTGAATTTTGTTGAGTTCGTTTGCGATGATCTTGATCCCATGAAATATTCTTGGTTATCACGGAAACTACAAAGCAGTGACTATACAATTGCATTACATTAATGGATTTGTAGTTTCCGTGATAACCAAGAATATTTCATGTTATTTTTTTGTTTCAGATTTAAATGAATATGTAAAACAATTATTAAACAAATTAGCAAAGCAATTTGAATAGACTTTTTATTAAATAATTCTACTATAGTTATTATTTTTATTAGGGTTTTTTGTTTTCTCTATTTGTTCATTCTCTAATAAAATATTTATGTTTTTATTTAATACAAACTTATACAGGGTGAGTCACCGCAGTGCCCTTTTACGATATCTCCCTGGTCGTTAGAAATTCACCATTAATTTATTAATAAAACTTTCTTGGCTTCTGAAGATGCATAAGGTAATATTATTTTCATTTATACAGGGTGATATATTTTTACAGAAATGATATTAGCTTTGTTACTTTAAATGAAAAAAAACAAAAACGAATCGAATAAAAATATAATATATAAGATTTTTATTCGATTCATCTTTAAATTGTCTTTAAATCAATTTTACATAGTTAGTAGTTTTTATTAGCCTTTATTGCAGAAAAAAATATCTTCCTAAAATTATGACAGTTGCAAATGAGTCACCCTGTATCTTTTATTAACTGTATACATCATTATTATTTATATGTATTCTGATAGGAAAGCACCATGATCCCCATTATTATACTTGATCTTGGAATTATTAGCTTAATTAAATATTTATTGTATTGTACTAACAATATTAGGTTAGGTTTGGGTTGGGTCGCGGTGAGGTCAAGTAGTGTTAACTTTACTTAACCCCGACCCAACCCAAACCTAACCTAATTAAATATTTTCAAATTAGTAAAATAATTCATTAGGTTAGGTCAAATTAGTATTAGGTTAGGTTTGGGTTGGATCAGGGTTAAGTTAAGTCAACACTACTTGACATAACCCGACCCAACACAAACATAACCTAATACTAATTTGAAAATAATTAATTAGGTTAGGTTTGTGTTGGGTCGGGTTATGTCAAGTAGTGTTGACTTGATTTAACACTGACCCAACCCAAACCTAACCTAGTATTGTTAGTACAATACAATAAATAATTAATTAGGTTAGGTTAGGTTAGGTTAGGTTAGGTTAGGTTAGGTTAGGTTAGGTTAGGTTAGGTTAAGTGAAACAAACGGGATTAATCTTCTTGTCAAGGGGCTCATCATGACATTTGTGTGCACACTAGATTAAGCCACGGAAAGGAAAATAATTTAAAAATAATTAATTATTGCAAAGAAAATATTATATAACTCATTAATTATTTTCAACTTTATTTCCTTTTAATCTAATTAAAACTGCAATGTCAAACATTTCAACGATCTTTATAAATGTAAACATGTTTTGATATGATGTTATTAAATAAAAATTAATAATTCACGTGGAATTATTTATAAAAATAAAACGAAAATCGACGAGGATGGGATTCGAACCCACGCGGGCAGAGCCCATTGGATTAGCAGTCCAACGCCTTAACCACTCGGCCACCTCGTCTGATGACGAAATCGGTTATTATAAACGTTATTTCATTGTAAATAAACAGAACAGACTATATCTTCTAATTTTAATGTTTTTATTGTATTATAGCAAGGAATGTAAATTGTTTCTTTAATTAATTATTGGCTAAGTAAAAATATAACACGGCGTATGTTTTTGTTTTTATTACATTTACTTCTAGAGATCAATTCTACATACTTTTTTACGTTTTTGATATTTTTATTATACAATTAATTTAATGGGGATTTTTATCTACTCAACAGGAAAGACCTCAAACTACTAACAGGAAACGTCCCAGTAAAGGGCCACCTTTGGAACATTGGAACATTGGAATAGTCTCTGATGAAACGTGTAGATTCTGTTTTGTGGAAAGGGAGACAGTTATCCATCTCTTAGCAGAATGCGAGTCTTTAGCTCGTGTAAGACAAAGGTTCTTGGGGAACTTCTTCCCCACTCTTGACGGACTAAAATATCTCAAGATTAAAAACGTTTTAGGGTACTTCAAAAGGATAGGTATAACCCGTGAGGTAACAAATTAAATTATTTTGCGTAAGGGGAGACACAAAAGATCTTTAGGTCGAAATGCTACTACAGCCTCACAAATCAAATAATAGTTTTCATTTATTCTCGGTGAGAAGTGAGAATGTGATGCGAAGCCATCCTTAGGTAAAAATTCGCCAGAACGACAACGATCTCTTTCGGGATAACTGGCAGATTTTAAATTCTCTATAGTTTCTATCTGTTACAATATTGCATTATGCAATATTTTATTGATATGCAACAGCATGTGTCCATTATGCAACTCAATGTCCGGCGGGGTATTTGCCCGGGAAGTTGTTGTGTTAATTTGTATTTGTTTAATGTACGTACGTAAGTCAAAAGTCAATGTGGAAATAATTTCCATTCAAATTATTTTTATTTAATTAGTTACTCTTAATTTTTATTTTTTCAAATACAATGCCCATTATTGTCTCCAGAACCCCATATCCTTATAATCTGGCCAATCCTGGCTTTTCTTTTACGAAATCAATTTTAAACCTCTCTTGTCACTGAGTATTGCCTAAACTACTAACTCATATTGCACTAAGTTTTAAAAATACTTAAACTTTAATTTACTTATAAACGCTCAAATCACTTACCGACGGTCAAAGAAAATAAGTCGGATCTGTCTAGAATCAGAGCAATGTGTCTCCACTGGAACTGCTTGAAGATGCTACCAAAAACCAATTTTAGCCGGCACTGACAGTACGACATTCTGGTCAGCGTCGGGTAAAACTTGCTCTTGTTTTTGAAAATTCCTTGAGACTGAAATTTAAAAAATTAATATAAATTATATTGATAGATAAAGTATGGATCAATATGCGCTTTTATAATGTAATTATTATAATTAACAAAATATTGAAATAATTAGTACTGTCAATTAACTCAATTGACCGTTATTTTTTTATTATATATATATATATATATATATACAGAGAGGTTTTTTTATCAGTATACATTAGAGGAAGTGTATATCTACAAAAAACGCGAGTCAAACGCATTGAACCGATTAATGTGTGTATGTTTAGTTGACTATATGGCATATGTGTGATCAGTTGCGTGTTATAGGCAACTAAACACACATACATTAATGCGTTTGACTCGCGTATTTTGCAGGTATACATAGAGGAAATGTATACTGATAAAAAAACTCTCTGTATATATATAATCTAAAATCCCCATCTACCATAATGGTGGTGTAGGGGTATTTTTTTATTATAAGTATCTCAAAACTGGTTAACAAAAGATTAAACCAATTATAATCAACTCAATTAATAATTGACAGTTATCGTTTCATTACATGTATCTCAAAACAAATTTAAAAAAGGTTGAATCAATAAAAACTGCCAAATAACTCAATTGACAGTTGACAGTAATCCTTTTAAAACAAATTAACGAAA
Organism: Philonthus spinipes; assembly: GCA_963082785.1. Taxonomy (NCBI): domain Eukaryota; kingdom Metazoa; phylum Arthropoda; class Insecta; order Coleoptera; family Staphylinidae; genus Philonthus; species Philonthus spinipes. The sequence goes on from OY720308.1 coordinate 16,949,677, forward strand.
AGTTGAATCAATTACAACTGTTAAATACGTTAATTGACAGTTACGTTTTATTACATGCGTCTTAAAAAAATACAAAAGTTTGAATCAATTAAAACTGTCAATTGATTTAATTGACAAACAAATTACTCAGTTGACAGTCGATAGTAATCGTTTCAAAACAAATGAACGAAAGGTTGAATCAATTGCAACTGTTAATCAACTCAATTGACAGTTGTCGTTTTAACATGTGTCTCAAAACAAATTTACAAAAGGTTAAATAAATTACAACTGAACTCATTCGAGTTCATTGGCGAACAATAAATTTAGTTGACAGTTATCTTTTTAGTATATGTATCTTAAAACAAATTAACAAAAGGTTGTAAGAATTACAACTGTTAATTAATTCAATTGACAGCTGACAGTTCCTTCTCAATAATACATAGATGTTAATATCGATCGTATATCAAAAATCGACGACGAAGTTGGCATTGGAAATCTTGGAAGTCATGTCTGAACTAAAATCACACGCGCACGCGTAAAGTACTAGTTGTCATAATAAATTAAAGACGACGCAAGCGCCACCTTTTGCCTAATATAATATACTAGTTGTCATGTTGACAAGTCAGTTGTCAATAATCCCTAATTAACCGCAACCAGCATTTCATCTTAGTATAGACATGACTCGAGACTTCCAACGCCAACTTTGTCTTCGATTTTTGTTATACGCTCGATATACACTAGATGGCTAACTTTGGTATTAAAAAGTGTAACCTGAAGGTCACACGGCGTCCGTAGAAAATCAGACCGATTCAGGCGGCGGCCATTTGCAGTTAAGTAATAAAGCTGAAAGAAGCGTTCTCGACCTTATATATAATATAATTATTTTTGTGAAATGTGTTAATGTAAATGTGTTTGTTACAATATATAAATAATGTGTGGACTTACATATATTCAATCAGCAGTTGTTTAATTTTTTTTTTCCTGAATAACTTTATTTCACCTGATTTTGTAAAATACATAACCTTAAAATTCTAGCAAATGTTTCCGAATGGTGTCACGGGATATATAAAATTTTGAAAACGGAATCATGGGTAAACGTGCGTGAAATGAACGAATCCGAAGTCAAAATCTGTAGGAAACTTGCCGTTTGGTCACAATTCGCATTTAAAGTCCCAATTTTGAGGTTATAATTGATCCGATTTTCGACTAAATAAGCATATTGCGAGTATAAATCGTACACATGATGAAATAATCTTCTAATTTATGACGAAAGTTAACAAATTTGTTGTGATTTTTTCATTTACTCAGCCAAAATCACGATTTTAATTTTATACAGAAAATCACGTTTATCTAAAAAAATCAATATATATTTTAGATCCATTTGTAAATAATAGATATTTTAATTTATGATATCAAAAATAGATGGCGCCACCGCTCCACTAAATCGAATGTATTTTGTACAATATAATAAAGAATAATAGAGAATTATACATCGACTATTATAAATAATACATACATATTTAATTAATGATTGTTTAATGAAAATATTGGATAGATATTTCCGAATTGAAAATGTGAAATATCTTTAGGTGATAATCGTAACATTAATTTAATTTATTTGATTTGTAAATTTTATGTGAAAATAAGATTACATTGTGTAAATTCATGATCTTTTACTTTCATAGTATTCAAAATCTTATTTAAGTAATATTCTCATTTTGTTTGTTGTCCCAATCAGGTTGATTGTTTCCACTTTTGTCTCTTTTTTTCCTGAACCACTACGGACTTTCCTTAAGTTATATTACTTTTCTATAAATTTCACTTGTAAAATCTTGTTTCTAAAATTGATAAACACTTTCTTAGTTTTGTCTTTAATTTTACAAAACAGTTATGGCACTTTCGATATACATTCTAGAAACAAATAAAATTGATTCCAACTATGATAGACCAAAGATAAAGTTGCAAATTTAAATTAAACAATTTTACTAGAGATATTTCTATGATAAATTTTGTTGTTTTAAGTGTTTATTTGAAATTTTATTTTTTTATCGGCATAATCTATAAATACTTTTTAACAATGTATATAATGAGAATATTAAAAATTAACTATATTTATAGCTTTATTTCATTTTCATTATTAACTAATATTCGAAATTAAAATTTTTACTCAACTGCAAATGGCCGCCGCATAAAATCTGTGACGCATAGAAAATCTGACGTGACCTTGAGGTTACACTTGTCTTTCTTTGTACATATGGAGTTAGTGTATATTAACATTTATGCAATAATATTACATATTTAAACACTTATTGTTGCGAACAGAATTTGTTGATTTTTAACTTTAATTAAATAATGTTTCATAAATGCAATTTATTAGTCTATTTTTTTGTAGAACTGTATGAAAACATAAAATATATTAAAACAACTGTAATAAATTAATTACAATTAAAAAATAATAATATTTGTGAATATAATATATTTTAAAAACCTCTAAATTATAATATCAATTCATAATATTGGTTAGATCCTAGTATACGTACTACACCTCTTATTTCGTTGTTTTCGAAAGAAGCATTTGATTCCCTTCTTATTAGAGATCTAATCATCCCATATGTCTAGATTAAAAAATACATCCTGATTGCTACCAATGGCTAGATATATGCCATCTTTTTTAAAAGAGAGGAAAATTCAAGAAAATCAAATGCATCCTCTCAATAATAAGGCACTGAATCGTATACATTGAATACCAAATTAATTCTTCGTATTCTAGTTTTCTGATGACACATTCAAAGAATTAGAAAATCGATTTTTCAAATTAGAATCTCCACTATAACAACGCAACCTAACGATTTATTAAATAAAAATGATTCGACAATAATTAATAAATTATTTCCACATTTAGCTTTGTGACTTTTGACTTACGTTACGTAAGTACTTTAAACAAATGCACATTAAAACAACTACTTCCCGGGCAAATACCCACGCGGACATTGAATTACATAATGTACACCTGCTGTTGCATATATGCGTATTTTTATGATGAATGATGATCTTAGGAGTTGATTTTTGGTGGTTTTCGTTTAATCTATGCAATAATAGATTAATAGCCCTTTTTAATGTTCGCTTTCTATCTTCAAAACCTTTTATTTTCCTAACCTATAGATCACCTTTTTTATGGAATAATCCATAATATTATTTATTAATTATAATAAATAATAATATTTAATCTAGGGTGACTCGTAATCGCCATCTCGTAGTCGTAAGTCGTATTATACTGGCTGTACGTTCTTGATTTGAAACGTCTTTGAGCGCTGTAACGCGGCCAACTTCACGGTGAAGTGTAGCTCGTATACTAGGATTGAGCCATTATATTTAATAAAATGTTCAGTTCTTTAGTGGACGAAACAATGTTTCTCGGTCGTCAATCTTGTAGTCCCAAATCATTGACGATGCCACATGAAATTAGGCGAAAGATGGCGCTCGCGTCGGCTTTCATTTATTATGATCAATTCATTATAATTTAAGTTTTTTCCTTAATTTTAATTATGTACAAATATCTTTATTCAGGCAATTATATTTTTACAAATATTGAATATACAAGGTGGCCAGAAAAGGTGTGATAATCTTCAGGTAAACTTGATCATTAATTAATTTCAAGTAGAAAATTTAATTAAAAAAATATTATACGGTTCTTCATTAACACTCACGAGGCCATTGATATAATAAATATGTGACTAGAAATCAGTAAAATTTTTGAAATATTTTGAATAAAATTTTTGAAATATTTTGAATAAAATTAGTTCTATTAACATCCAGCTAAACATTGCAAATGTTTATTTAATGATAAGTCAATTATCAATAGCAGTAATTATACATAAAATTTTAAAAACAAATTCTAGTCATATATTTAACCAGATCTCTAACTTTAAGAATAAGAAAGATACCCATGCAATCCTACTCAATTTTATACAGGAAAAAAATACTAAATAAATATAAAAAAAAATCAAATGAAAGTTTCAGAAACAAAAATTCAAGAACAAAATTGACGTAGATTATAAATATGACGAACAAATTCAAGATGCTGATCTTTGGCCTATTAATTTCAAAATAGAAAAATATTCTTTTTTCGCGGAGCGTCAAAGAATGAAAACTGCGGAATAATAAAAAATAAACAAAAATTTATAAAAATAATACATCTTAATGTACAAGGACTATATAATAAATTAACACACTTAAATATATTCAACAAAGTGGAAAACCCGTCATTATTATGTGTTTCCGATCATTGGTGCTGCGCGGATAATATAGACTTAATGACGCTAAATAACTACAGTGTAGTCGCAAAATTCTGCAGGTCGTCTTTCTCTCGTGGAGGAGTTTGGATATATAGCAATGATAGATTTATAACTGAGCCTTTGAATTGGATTAAAAATCATTGCGTTGAAAAGCATGTTGAATGTAGTGGAATACTGTTTTCAGTCAACAAAAAACAAATTGGATTGATAACGATTTATAGACCACCATCGGGAAATTTCAATATTTTTATGGAAAATGTTGGAAATATATTACAATCTGCTTATAGAATCTGTGATAATTTGATTTTATGTGGCGATTTAAATGTAGATTCACTAAAGGAGACTAGAAACAAGAAATACCTTTTTGATCTTTTTAAATCAAACAACTTGATATTAACTTGCTCTGACCCTACTAGGGTTTATACGAATAAAGATAATTATACTACAGTTTCAGCTATCGACTATATGGTCTCAAATCTTCCACAAGAATTTTGGAAGTGTACGATTATTGAACCACATATATCGGATCACCAAGCACAAACCTTAATTTTCAATATTTCTGATGATCCATTAATACATAAATCAATTCAAAAACCAACACCTGTCTTATCTACACAAGGAATGGTTAATATCCAAAGAACATTGCAGCAGATGAATTGGAATTTCATATATCTTTCTGGAAATATTGATGAAGCCTTCGAGACATTCATTAATTTACTAATGCAACTAATTAACACACAAGAATCATATTGTAGAAATAAATATATAAATAAAAATGATTTACCCTGGATAACAGATAATATTAGGAAAATGAGAGCTGAATTGAATGATTTATTTTGGTTAAAGGAAAACTTTCAATGTAATACTACTAACTTACGGTACATTAATAAAAGAACTGAATACAAAAAATACTATAATCGAAACACAGAGTACTTATTATAAAAAAATAATTGAAAATACTCCAAATAAACAAGCCAAAGTTTGGCAGTTGGTAAATAGACGCTTGGCAAACAATCACATAATATAATTGAGAAAATTATTACACATAATAACAATATAATAACGAAATCTGATGATATCTCAAATTCTTTTGCGATGTACTTTTCAAAAATTGTAGCTGATAGTTTATCAGAAAATTTTGGTAACGATAAATCTACTAGTTGTACTGCATGTGTAGACTTTCCACAAACATTGGTATTTCTACCAGTGGATACAAATGAAGTTCAGTTAGCAATTAAAAAACTAAAAAAACACAAGAAGTACAGGACAAGATGGAATTTCATTTGTGAAGTTTATGAGTAATGAATTGTTGGAGCCATTAAAATATCTTATTAATGAAGCTATTAATAATGAAGTATTTCCCAAGATTCTGAAAACTGCGGTAGTAATTCCCGTACATAGAAAAGAAAATAAGTCGTCGCCAGTATCATTCCTAAGTGTGATATCGAAAATTATCGAAAGTATTGTGAATGATCGCTTATGGTGTTACCTGAATAAATATGAGTTGATGTCAACAGCACAGCATGGGTTTAGACAATCCCTTTCAACGGAGACAGCGTCATATCATATGGTGGAGTTCATCAGTAAAGAACTAGATTCAAAACAGTGCGTAGCCGTGCTCCTGTTCGATCTATCCGGTGCGTTTGATACAGTGGACATAGAATTTGTGAGGTATAAATTATACAAACTTGGAATTCGTGCTAACATTTTAGATTTTCTAATTTCATTTTTAAGTGATAGACGTTTTTATGTAAAATGTAATAATTTTAATTCGAAAGAATTCAGTATAAAAACAGGGGTAGCACAGGGCTCCATCTTAGGACCATTGATCTTCTCATTGTATGTGAACGACATGAAACAATATATTAGCTGTGGGAAATTAATCAATTTTGCGGATGATTCGTCGGTTGTATTATCGGCAAGTAGTCCAATTCTCCTCGATAGCTTAATTAGATGAAGTCAAGTGGTGGTGTGGAAAAAATAGTCTCATTTTAAATCATAGTAAGACAGAATTGTTTCAACATGAAAATTCCAACACATATACAACAATTGAATTTTACAAATTCAACTAAATTTTTAGGCATTCTCTTAGATCACCAGCTGTCATGGGAATATCATATTGATTTTGTTTGTAATAAATTAAACAAGGCCTATTATGCAATACTAAATTTAAAAATGTATTAGCTTTACCGAATTTAGTTGAAGTCTACTACGCTCTAGCATATTCCGCTCTCTCTTACAATGTAATCATCTGGGGAAAATCTGCTTTGCGTAGTAGGAATTTCATCTTACAGAAACGGCTAGTGCGATTAATTCATAATATATCGCCGAGAGAGTCATGCAGATCGTTATTTTTAAAGTCAAAAATTTTAACTTTTCCATCCATTTATATAATGAGGTGCAGTCTATTTGTAAAAAAACATACTAAATATTTTGAAAAAAAATCATCACTTCATAAATATAATACGCGACATCGCAATAGTCTTTCAGTAGTTGAACATAATACTGCACAGTACGAGAGAGGCCCAGGCTACAATTGTATAAAAATATATAATAATCTTCCGCCAGAACTTAAACAAATTAATATATATATATCAAATTCAAGAAAGCGCTTAAATTGTATTTAGCTAGTAAGATTTTGTATTCTATAGAGGATCTTTTCTTGTAATGTTTTTGTTATCTATTAATTGTAATTGACTTGTCCAATATCTTTGTGATTTATATGGATTAATAAATTATACTTACTTATACTTATACTTAAATGTATATTTTATATCTGTTAATTGGCTATCGATTATTGTTATTTCCGCCTTTTTAATTAATTTATCACAGTTTTTTAATATATTTAATAAATATTCTAAATAAACCTTTTCATACAGTTTTACAAAAAAATGTATTATTTTTTTTTAACAAATTCACACATTTGCAGTTATTTAAATTACAACGAAATTAAACAAATCCCGAAATTTTCCTCGTTTAATTTCATTGTAAATAATTTTTAATAATAATAATAATAAACTTTATTAACAAACAAAGAGCCCAATTACAGAGTAATTAACAAAATATCATTATAAACATTAATTACTTATTGTTTTGTTTTTTTTATATAAAAATTAAAAATGATAGTTGTTTAATCGGATTACTTACGGTCGTGTCGTTTTTATTCCACCGCTGCAGTCGACCTATAATGCCAGAAGTGACGGACAGCTCGCCTTCGGAGGGTGGCTGCGGACATAAATCAAAGATGATATGTAACCGAGAAAAAGATACGTCCGTCCATCCCCACACATCAATTTCATTCCGCAGATACACGCGCGCGATCAAAAGACGGCAAGAATAAAAAGAAAAACACCGTCTCGGGGGAAGTAGTTCAATGTTAGATTTTTTTTATAAAGTTGGACTTGACACACACACACACACACACACATATATATATATATATATATATAGCAAAAATTGTGTAAGAAATCAACAGATTGAATGCGCGAAACAAAATATTAATTAAGGCTGGCGTTTATCGTATGTAAAATGAAGCGATTTTGTACCAATTTAATTCCTACAACAAACAAACCCTGAATAATGAATTTCATCATATTATATATCAAAATAATCCTAAAACTCCACAGATTTCGAACGAGTTATTTAAAAATTAATCTGATTAATAGTTTAGAAGAAAATTACGTCCAAAGTTAGCACATTTTATGCAAAGAATGTGCTATATTTTTACTTATTAATAAAATTATTGAAAGAAAATGAAATATGTCGTAATAATCTACATTGAATGTAGTTATAGTTCAATACATTTTTTCGTCAGAAAACAATACTGTTTACTGAGGAAGGTCGTTCCGAAAATATCATCAATTCCCGTGAAATTCGGCCATATTGAATAAAACCGGCAAGTTACATATAGTTTTCTGCATTTGACTAGACAAATATTAGTTCATTAAGTCTCATATAGATAGCGGGAAATAGTGTACTATATTTTAATAAATGTTCTTTGCGTTTATCACCTTTAATTTATTTATAAAATTAATGTTATAAGTAATAATTTAAATAATTAATACTGTGGAAAAACACAAACAAAAATTTTTAATTAATTTTCAAGAGATACTCAATAGATGTTTCTCCCATATTCTTGATAATGTTGTGTATGTATGCTTATTGCTGTTTCACATTCAATGAATATGAGAAAGACAAAAATATCTTTTATAGTTATCTCTGCGCGTCGCGTTTTTAAAACACCGACGATGCACATGCCATTCTAAAATAATAAACATTTTAAATAACGTTCAGTAAGCAGCATACAAATATGAATGAATCTTTTTTGCCAATGGTCGCGTTCAGGGAATTGTAGCGCTTAAGCGCTTTACGAAAGCGGTTTCCCTGAACGGTACCGCTTTATGTGTGGCGCTGCAGCGCTTTATCAAGCGGTAAAGCATATATTTTTTCCGCTTGATCACTTTTCAAGCCGTGCAGCTGTAAACAAAACGGCCATATTTTCAAGAACGTCCTTGACATCGAAAACGTGTTCAGGGAACATCAAGCGCTTTACGCTGTAGCGCTACATCTCTAAAATTCCCTGAACGCGACCAATGTTTGCAAGGTGAAAAATTATTATTATGGATTTCTTTTTTAATTTATAAAAAAATGTAATGTTTTCAAATAATTTTATTTGAGCCTTAGGAATGTAATAATAGGCTAATGATCTAAAATAGATCAATATAATTGTAAAATTAAAATTATTATTAAAAATTATTAAATTGTATCAAGTGTTACTTCACTTACTGTTTCATAGGTTCTTTCGAACTGTATGTTCTATTTTTTTTATTTTTGAAGTATACATTTCAAACCAAACACTTTTTATGGTGGTAGCAGTTTTCGTCATATTTCACAAAATATATATAAATGTTTGCCTTCATATTTCCCGATAGGCCATTTTTAATTTCACTTTTATTTTATTATATTTACGGATACAATAAATAATAAAAAAAATATAGAATGATTGTAATGTAAGCAGAAATTATACTTTCCAGAAATGTATTTAGTTCTACACTATGTGTAGAATAATAGTTGGGGTTATTCATCCCAAATAAAGAGAATTTTAAATTTTGGTATACTTGTGACATATGATTATTATCATTGATGTCAATTTTTTTATAATTACAATTTAAAATAAAATGGAATCCCGGCCAGGGAAGGTTCATTTTTATTTCGGATAGAAAAATGTTTCAAATAAAAGTTGAGGATCTTAAAAAATAAGTAATTTTTGTTACCAAACTTTTATTGTAGGACTTTCAGTTTTCATTTTATAAGCGGAAGAATTTCATCTACCTAATAAATTCCCTTAGAAATAAACAATTATTTTTATAATCTTCTTTGTGTTGGCTGTGGAGGTATTAATTATTGAAATAGTTATTTTAATGACAAATAAAACGTCAAAGTTCCCTCATATTCAACATATCATTCACAAACGCCTCCAGTTTGAAAAGAAAAAGGGTGTAGAGAAATGTCTTTAATCCATTGTAAGGTAATAAATATCACACTAAATTATAATATCTTTCCAAGGCTTTAACTTTAAAAGACAACAATCCATTTTTTCAATTAATCATTTTTAATTTCCTATTAAATTTTCAATCAGAAACTTATTTGACCGAATTCACCGGGGAAAGTACATGACGGACACATCACCATTTTTTTTAAGAAATTTAAAAGAGAATAGGACGTTTGATAATGCTATACAAAAATATTTAGTTATTCAAGTTCTACACTTCTATTTAAAATATTTGTCTATCCCAAAAAAGTATAATCCAAGAACTGACAATACTAAAACAAATGGTTAATGAGGGAAAATAAGAAAATTCCTTCAAGATAAATGAGTGAGTAAAGCGCAAATCATATTTTCTGTTTCATATTTTATATAATGTAACATAGGAAAATTTAAAACAAAAAGAAGTGCTGCGATTTTTTATTATATTTTATTTCGACGGAATGTTATTCGCCATTAAGAGTGTTATTTTAATATTCTTTTAATAAACCAATTTATCTATAAAAAAATATCATAACTTTGTAAGGTTTCAACTGTTTTTTAGTGGAACCTCTGTAGATTTTTATGCAATCAAATTCTCTATCGATTCATATTAGCATTAAAAACGATAAAGATAGATGGATTCGAAATTTAGGTCTGTAGAATTGGCCTGCTAGATTTCCACATCTTTCCTAAAGAATATTGATGCACGCGTAAATAGAACAGGAATTACTCAATTATGAAAAAAAAAAATGTGAGGAAAGAAATTTAGAAATAACTCAAAAACTACTTACTCTGGATATATAGATATATAATATTTTTATGTTGCAAATTAATTTGCTAATCGATCTGTGAGATAAAATATTGAACATTCCATTTAAAAAAAATGAATTATGCTGTTTTTAATTGGGCACTGAAATTGACAAATGTTTTTTTTTAATACTAGAGGGATCTATTAGTAAAAATTGAAGATGCCGTTCATCAGTATATTTTATTTCTACTAGAATTTATAGACATTTTTCGAAAGGTCTATTTGGTGTTAATATTCGAAAAATAAATTTTTAACTCGAAAACTGTAACAATTATGTGGATATAAATTCATATAAGTGGATGGACAATTAAATGGGGAATCCAAAAAATAATAATATGTAGTGTTCTATTTAAAATAACAAAGTTGGTAGCCATTTCCGATATAATCAGTCAAGAACCCCGTAAACTTTTAATGGCCGTTATTAGTGGCCCACCCTGTATACATAATTTTATCCATTTTATTTCACTAAATTACACCTTTAATTTGATGTATATATTATCTTACTATTTTTATTATTTCAAAATGCATTTTATCTCGCGAAATATAATTTGAGGATCAATTCTGCATAATATTCAAATATTGATAAAAACGGTTAGGTGTAAGTATAATCACTTTTTACCGCTTTTTCTTAATAACATCACACGAAGAATCCAAACTTACAGTGAAAATGATTTTTTCTTAAAAATGAGAACAAAAATATAATAGCATGCATTGAGTAATTCTTTCGATGATACGACAAAATTCATCAAATATATTTATACACTGTCTAAATAATAAATAACATATTCATTAATAAAAAATCGATCGCGTCAGCGTCGGTTGTCGAATACACAGACATACACATAGATAAGGAAACCAAACTGCAGTGTTCTACATATTTCTCAAATAGTTCGCTATTAAAATCGAGAGGCCATCACCTCCTTGACGATTGGCAACTATCTCTGTCATCGCATCATTCCTTTTCTAGTAAACGCCAGCCTTAAATTGGTTGTGGAAACTTTAATAATTTAAATAAAAATGATTGTTCTTTCTTCTATTTTTTTATTGAACTAAATATATATTTTGGAATCTACTGAAGATGAAAACATAGTTTCTGCAATATATATTTAGTTAAATTAAAAAAAGAAGAAAAGGATAAATGACAATCACTTTATTTAAATACTTTATAGATATAATTTTATTTTTTTAAAATTTCCTACAACCAGAATCCTTTATTGTGGAAAATAATACACAATACCTGTATGTTTACGTGGGATATTAATAAAAGAGCAAGTCCACATTTGTAGTTTATTCTACTGACGACTGTCGACTCTGTTACAAAACTAATTTCTTACTTACTACCTAACCTACCCTTAATATAAGAACTCGGATGGGGGTTTTATTGCCCCGGCGGTGGCCCAATGCCCGTCTTGTGAGGGCAATACATAAAATTAAATTAAACCAAATATATTCTTCACCTGATAAAAAAGTAAAGTTCTTCACAGTGAAATATTAAAACTATACAACTTAAAGCTTACTAATAATTATTAATAGGCTTTGATTAAAACACTTGGTTTGTTTCATATCTCCCTGAGAATGACCTAAGGTCGAAACAAGTCGGAGTAAAAATAAAAAATCAGTGAAACAAACCAAGTGTTTTAATCAAAGTCTATTAATTAAATATGTTTCAACACGGGTTAAGTGAGAAATTAATTCAAAATATTAAAGCTTACGTTTATTTCAACTCCAAAATGTAAAATAAGCTTTCATTAAATTAATTCTAATTGCAAAAATGTGAAACGGACAAACAGAACATTTTAAAAATGAATGAATTTTGCTTTTGAGTTTAAGTAACTATTATTTGTCAAAATAAATGAAAGTAAATACGCGAGGCCCGATTCTACAATTTACTTTAATTAATTTTAGTGTTCTAAACTAATTTTTGTTATTTATATGTATACAAAAATATTACTTATATTATTACAAATTATTTTGTAGAAGGATATTAAAATATAACTTTCTACGCAAAAGTTTCAACATAAATAAAAATATTATAGTTAAACGACGCAATGGTTGCGGTTGACAGTATATAATAAGTGAGTATAGGGTTGCATAGCGTACTCGCTTCGGCGGTACATATACTAAAATTGGAACGATACAGAGAAGATTAGCATGGCCCCTGCGCAAGGATGACACGCAAAATCGTGAAGCGTTCCACATTTTTTGAAGAAACTTATTTTAATAGATGTTTAAGTAGTGATGCTTTCAATTGATTATTGAAACCATTTTTTGATCACTACTGGTATGATGTTGACAGTCGACTTATCATTTTAATGGTCATTTGAATACGAATTGTCATTCCAATAAACATTTGAATCATCATTCTAATGAAATTAGAATTAATATCCATGTCAATGCATTTTACTTTCGAGTTTAAGTAACTATCATTTGTCAATATAAGTGAAAATAAACACACAGGGCCTTATTGCTTAATCCAATTTACTTGATGTCAATTTTAGTGCTTTAAATCGATTATTGTTAATTATATATTTACGAAAATAATATTGTTTATATTATTATTAATTAATTTGTAGAAGGATATTAAAATATAAGTTTCTACATCTACGTTTCAACTTAAATAAAATTGTGTCAGGTAAACGACGCTATGGTTGCGGCGAACAGTATATAATAAGTGAGTATAGGGTTGCATAGTGTACTCGCTTCGGCGGTACATATACTAAAATTGGAACGATACAGAGAAGATTAGCATGGCCCCTGCGCAAGGATGACACGCAAAATCGTGAAGCGTTCCACATTTTTTGAACATAATTATTAACTATTTTGTTTATGAAATAAATAGGCAGAAAGACCGATGGTCGATAGCCGTTTTCTAAGGACAACGTATAACATGTTATAAGAATTATGTTGTTAATTTATTGTATATAAAATTGTCTGAAGAAATAAAGATGTTATATATATATATATGAATAAATTATTTTCAAGAGAATTTAAAATTTGTTCATACAATATGAACTACGAATGTCTAAATATTAAAACCATTAATTATATTTTGTTTATATTTATTTATTTATATTATTATTTAAAAGAAAATGAAAATTACGTTACCAAAAATATTAATATTAATTAAAAAAAATGAAAGCTTCTTTTAGTACGACGAAAAAAATATTAGTCGCGATAATAAAAACTTTTCTCATTTTCGCGGAGCTTTATACAGCTATTCAACTGTGGCAGGTTTCACTGTTAGGTAATTTCTTATACAACTTTATTCGCTTATGTATCGAAATAAAAGTTTAATGTTATTAAAATGCTTGTCCAGATATTATTCCAAGTTTATGCAATAAATAAAATAAAAGTAAAGCATTTAGAAATTATGTGCATAGTAATAATTTTGACTGTTAAGAATGTAATGCAAATGAAATAAAACAAATAAACAACCCATTTTAGTAATCAACATGAAAATAACGTTTATGTTGTTACAATGTTACTACAACGTTATTTTTTTTTTAATCAGTCATCACCCCACACTGAGAAGTAGAGAGGAACATATAACGATGTTATATAAGACTATATAAAATAATCAGTCATTAAAATTTCGATCTACGCCACAGTGTGCAAGGTATTCTATTGAAAATAACTGATGAATTCTAGAATGTATACATTTATAATAAATTGTTAATTGTGCTCATTGATAAAGTCTATCATGGATTTCTCGTTTCTGGATGGCTGTGTTCTCGTGTATCTCCTTGTGTTTGAATTTTGTATTCGTTATCTGGATGGCTGTGTTCTCGTGTATTTATGTATCTCCTTGTGTTTGAATTTTGTATTCGTTATTACTAGTTTTATGCCTTTTACTTTTTTTCCCAAAATGTCTTCTATTCCGCTGTTCTGGTTACCTACTCTTCCATTTAGATCTCCCATTATCAGTATATTTTCAGTTCCTTCGTCTATTTCTACCTATACATTGTCGTAGAATTTATCCTTATCCTCTTTCGTTGCATCTTCTTTACTCCATATGCAATAATTAATGTTCATGTTTCGTCCTCTATTAGCTTCATGTCTATTGTCATCACTCTTTCGTTGATATGTCTTTTCTTTATTATGTATTTTATTCTTTATGGTGCTATTATAAGCCCAACCACTCCTTTTGATCTTTCAGATTCTTCTACTCCCGTCCATATTATCCAGTAGCCTCCATGTATTCTCTCAATTCCTTTTTTTTCTGTTATACCTAATATTTCTATTTTTTATTTCACCATTTCTTCTATCAGTTCTACTTCCTTTCCCGTATAACTCCTTATGTTCCATGTTCTTATTCTCAATTCTTCTTTTTTATTTTTTTCTTTGTTTTGGTCCTTTTTATTGATTATTTTTCTCATTTCCTTTCTTTCGTTTGTTAATGTCGGCTTCGAACGTGTTTGAATCGTTTTTTGCCGTATCTCTGTGTTTTTCACCCCATTTTCTTGTACATCCCAGAAGTATACTTCATCATCGATTATTATTTTCTGGTATCTTATCTTGATGCTTTTCCCTTTTGCAATGCTTCTAATTTCTTTCTGTAACTTTCTTCTTAGATAATACAAAACAATATTACATAAATGATTTGAAAATAATTAACAAATTATTTCCACATTTATATCTGTGACATTTCGACTTACGTTACGTAAGTACGTTAAACAAATGCACATTAAAACAACTACTTCCCGGGCAAATACTCAAACCGGACATTGAATTATATAATGTACACCTGCTGTTGCACATCAATAAAATATTGCACAATGCAACAATTTTTGATCAGAGAAAAAGTCAATGTAAAGAACAAAAAAGAACGTTACTTGATATAACGCCATCTGCAGACACGTGATATGTCCCTCGTCAGTATAGCTATGCCTTACATAATTTAAAGATGCTAAAATATTAGAGTACTTGTTGGTGTTAGTCTGTTTGAGCCATCGTCTTTCTGTCCAAGCAATATTACTTTTGTAAATATATAAATAACAATAATCAAATTATTTATAATAGAGGCTCCTACTTCGTTATACAGTATTTTAATATAACTGTGATGTATGTATTATTTCATAATTTAATTTCAATTCCCGAGTTCACATTTCTGTTAATTATATTAAATATTTGTATTTATGTGATTAAAGTTCACGAAAATATCATTAGCAGAATTGTGTTTATTTTGGATGACAAAGAATGCACAGATAAGCCTGGGAAGAATACACATTAAATATCAATGATTCCAAAGTACTCCCCGGCTTGTGCATGCATTGATTAAATA
Organism: Philonthus spinipes; assembly: GCA_963082785.1. NCBI lineage: Eukaryota > Metazoa > Arthropoda > Insecta > Coleoptera > Staphylinidae > Philonthus > Philonthus spinipes. The sequence continues at coordinate 16,965,567 of OY720308.1, forward strand.
CAATTTGTTTAAACAGATTTAACATTTTAGCTTAGAGATTTTAAATGTGACACTCTCTCCCTGACCCTCGTACAGTAATGTTCTTAAATTGTTTTATAAACTTGGAGTCGTACAATTAAATAATTACAATTCCATTTAATTAATTTAATTACACATCACCTCACCAGAAAGAACCTAATAAAAGAAAACTCCAAACTTTTCAAGTGGCGCAGTCGAATTGGAATTCTGGGAGGTGATTAGAGTATTTGTGTAATTTTAAATTCAATAAATTGGAAAAATCGAGACCCGGAGAGCCACCTAGACATCATCGCCGACGTGTCCCAGGACCAGTTGACGGCCAAATCGGGACTTAGAGCCACCTGGAGATTCATCGACGACGTGCCCTGGACTCAATAGGCATTCGTATCGAAACCCTGAGCCAGTTGGACACAAGCGTTTACGCCCGAAAAGGAGGACTCTGTTGCATCCACGAAAGTCATCATCTGTACCTGCAGTTTCTTGGGCACCGTCACCGCCGTGTCCGACGTCAGGAGAACAAAAATTAGGAATGTTCACGATAGTTTTTACGTGAGTTAAAATATTTTTACAAAATTAGGAACCATCTGTTATTTATTTTTTGTTGTGTTTTCAATAAATTTATATTTAAAATGGCAAATTTTGACTTTGCTAAACTAATAAAGGCCAGTAATTCAATTAAATATTTCAATCCAGAATCTACAGAATGGAATAATGTGGAAAATTTCATTAATGAATGTAACAAAGCGTTATGTTTGATTCCTGATCAAATGAATGAATTGAAAGGCGTCACTTTAGTGGGAATTAAGGGTAACATTTTAGGAGACACTGGAATACACATAAGAAGTAAACGACCAAAAAGTTGGGATGAAATTAAGTATTTATCGCGAGTTTATTGCTTAAATAATACTCCTCAAGGTGTACACATTGAAGGTAATGAAGTATTTTGTCAAATGTGTATGAAAGTTCAATGTGAAGCCATAAACAAATGTTTTATTTACAGGAGACAGCGATTATTCCAAGTTAATAATTATAAATTTATAGAAGAGTTTGCAAATAATAATAATAATTCAAGTTATAATCAGTCCTTTATAGCTCAAACATATAATTCAAATATTCCTGTTAGATTGAATCAAGAAATTAATGAAACCAAACTCAAAAATGATAGTAACGAAAACAATATAACACCTGTGGAAACAAAATCAGTAATCATTAACAGTCCAATGAGTTCCATAATCAATGAAAAAGAAAATTATATTTCTGTTGAAAATATATCCGTTTTAAATAATTTCAACCAAAATAAAAACAAAATTAAGCCTCGCGAAAATGTGGTTAAAAATGTGAATAATACCGAAAGGATCAGTAAAGACGAAGAAAAATCAATTCAAAAGTTGCCACTTGATTCTGGGTTGATAAGAATAAATGAGTTGGATATTAAAATTAGTAAAGGTAAATATAATGATTATGTAGAGAAGTATATGACTATTGAAAATAAATCTGTTTTGAATAATCTCGACCAAAATAAAAACGAAATTAAATTACGTGAAAATATGAAAAATATTGAAAGGGTCAGTAAAGAAAAGAAAAATTCAATAGAAATTTTATCACTTGATTCGCGGTTAAAAAGAATGAATGAATTAGATAAGATAATACAATTAGTACAAATTATATCAGGAAAATGTTAAAAACAGTAGACACAACTACTACTAGTAGTAACAAAATTAATTTAAATTATAATGTTCAGAAAAAAAAACAGAAAATAAAATATATAATAGAAATAATGTTGCAAATACATTTATTTCTCACATTAATAATAAATTAAAATATTTTGAAAGAAATTATGAAAAAATGTGTAAAACTTCTGAAACGAAAATTAATATAACGAAAGGAAGAAAGTTTAGGACTGTTAAATAAAAAAAAACAAATTAAATATTAAAAAAATAATTGAAAAATGCAAATATAATTATTAATGGCCGTGTAAATTGTGTTAATAAATCTAATAAGTGTTCTAATAATAAATGGAATAAATGTCGAAATAGAAAAAATTTAAGAATAAATACTTCTTTTACCTATGATATAAAGAAAGTGACAATTATATCAAAAAAATAATAATTTAGATTATATTAAATGTAATAAAACGTCTGTAATTAATTTTGAATAATAAAATAAATTTAAAAATAATAGGAACGGGCAAAATTAAATGTAAGCTCAATAATAAATATGTCCATTTAAATAATTCAAAATTTCAGAAATTTAAGAAACATAAATTTATAATATATTTTATAAATAAAAGAATAGATTTTAAAATAAGTGGAAAATATTTAATGATATTTAAATTAAGGTCACCAAACAAAAATAAAATGACAACTAAACAATTATATAATAAATATTTGTATTTTTAACATTCCAGTCCTAATAATAATTTGTATTCTTATAAAAGAAAAACATGTTTTTAATGTTATAATAAACCACTTAAGTTTATCGATAAAAAATAATCTATTTTTTTTTGCAAATAGTCGTAACTGCTAACTAATTTTAATAAATTGAAACATTTAACACATTTGTTTTAAATAAATTTAATCGATTTTGCTTGCCAATCGTTTGTTTTAAAAATTTTGTGAATATTAACTCTTTTTACAATGTTTATGTTTATTTGAATATCTTTCGCAATTTAATTAAGTTATGAACAATTAATTTTATTTAGATTTTAAGCTATTACAAATGTATTTGTCACAATCTAATCTAAGGCATTTTCTCACATTAAGCCTCTTTTTATTAACCTAAGTCATGAGATTTATCACACAATGTTAATTGCTATTATATGGGTTCCTAATTCGTAAAATTATTTCAATTACACCTGTAGTCCGTTTGAGTTCTGTTTCAGCAAAATAGTGCAGTGAATTAAATGAGTATTTCCATCGCGAAAAGTGTGTTCGATACGATTATAGTCTACAGCTTTTAAATTGCTTTATTATCTTTAAGTCTTGATAAATAATAATTATTTACTTGGCACAATGTCAAATTCTTAAAGGAAACAAGTTTATGCAGGGATGTATTCAGCATTGAATAATTATAATTCAATTAGTGGCTAATGCAATCCTGTACTTGAGTATATTTATCTGTAAAATATGTTGTATTCATGCTGTCTTATTTATATTTCACTGTTTTAACTTATTTTTGTCGAAATTCCGTTTTAGAAATAAAATTAAAACATAACTTTTTATAAAAAAAAAATATATCATATTTCATATGCTCTATTTTTTTGCTGTTTAAGGGGGGAAGTGTGATGTATGTATTATTTCATAATTTAATTTCAATTCCCGAGTTCACATTTCTGTTAATTATATTAAATATTTGTATTTATGTAATTAAAGTTCATTCACGAAAATATCATTAGCAGAATTGTGTTTATTTTGGATGACAAAGAATGCATAGATAAGCCTGGGAAGAATACACATTAAATATCAATGATTCCAAAGTACTCCCCGGCTTGTGCATGCATTGATTAAACACAATTTGTTTAAACAGATTTAACATTTTAGCTTAGAGATTTTAAATGTGACACTCTCTACCTGACCATCGTACAGTAATGTTTTTAAATTGTTTTATAAACTTGGAGTCGTACAATTAAATAATTACAATTCCATTTAATTAATTTAATTACTCATCACCTCACCAGAAAGAACCTAATAAAAGAAAACTCCAAACTTTACATAACAATTCGCATTGTATAAATTAATTATTGTAATTAGAAGCAAAATTTCCTCGACACCCAATACGGGTAAAAGAGGATAAGATTAAGAAAAAAGAAAGAAACAAAATTTAATAACATAGCGCTGAATGGTGGAGAGTAACGCAAACGAATTATTTTTCTGAACTAATAATACCAGCAATCAATAATACACTTTTGTATTAATTATAACTTCAATCACGAATAATATTCAGATAAAACCCTTAATATTCCATTGCAATATTGCATTCACCTTTATTTAATTAAACTTGCAAACGACAATATTATACGAGCGTAAAGCGCTCTCGTCATTCGCAGCTTTCCGGGCATTACCATCCTTTTTCCGATGCAATTGTGCATCCGCATAATTTATCCGTTAGACACAGACATTGGAAAAAATATTAGCGCGCCCCCGTCGCTCTCTGGGGGAAGCGTCGCACGCGCTATTAACGCCAATACAAACGACCGAATTTACATAATCCGACGACGATGACGGACAAAGGGGGCCAAGATCTCAATAATGACGGGGTAATTTTACGACGCCTTAAAAACGACGAGGGGAGCACAGTAAAAGTCAACCCGTTCTGGTCTCGGATGTAGGTCTCGCGGGGTGTGGTTATTACGATGCTTTGAAAATAATGAATGTGGTTATTAACAATTTTATTACGAAAAGTCGTTGTGAGTTAAAAAAATCACGCGATATTTTCTACAAAATTATATAGTTATATCTTATATGATCATAGCAGATTTTATATTTTTAGAAAAGATTTATTCCAAGAATTACGATCAATTTATTAAACTATTGGTTTGATTGAAGTCGCGAATACACTCTTACACGAAGTAGTCATACATTATTAGTGCTTTGTAATTTAACTCATAAAGTGTATTAAAACTATTAAAATACCCAATCGCAAAAGCAACGATGAAGATGATATAATAGGGCTACGTTCTATCTAAAGCCGTGGAAAGAATTTTATCCAATTCGTCTTTTATTGGTCACCTTATGAAAGCATTTAAAATCAAATTTAATATATCTCAAGATATTTTGAATTAAAAAGGGAGACAATTACACACCGGAGGATGCCTTCCTGGACATATGCAACAACAATTTAAAAATAATTACCAAATCGTGGAAAAAAAATGAAATTGGTTCAAGCATATGCATAAGTATATTAATCTTTGTGTAAAATATTTTGAAAAACAATAAACCCATGTACAATTGTCATTTAATTAAATATCATCGTCTGGTCGACAATTGAACCGATCTAACTATTTCATAAATAGTGTTACGAAATCGGGTTTAATCAAACTCAGAAACAAGTAAAACAATGTCTATTTATTTATTTATTTACAGTACACTTAACACATTCATTAACATCACACTGTCAGTATCTATTTCTAACGCGATGTTGAGCACTCGAACATTAGACTGACTGCAGCGCCACTAGCGCTCGCTTATATAGTGTGCTTGTTTCTTTCTGGAACTTTCGATGACGTCGCGTTTAACGTCGCGCGCTCTGTCAAACATTCTAGAGTGATATTTTCCAGTTTATTCTTTCACTTTCGTTACAATAGGATTAGAATAACGGATATCGGAAATTATGTCGAATGAACTTCCTGGCTGCATCAAGACGTTTATAAAAAATGATGACCTTTCTTTGATTAAAAAAGTTAAATCAATAGTTAAAAATATGTTTTGAATAAATGAGATAAAAGGAATACCTTACCTTTATTGTTAATTTTTTAATATTTGACAAATACACATCCGACAAATGGAAGGATATAAAAATTCGACAAGGCGGAAAGACCAACGGTCGATAACCAATTGGCAGAAGAATTTATTTTTATGTTAGTTATTTATTGTATTCATTTATTATTATTACTTTGTTAAAAAATAATCTGCCAATAAAGATTTATATATATATAAAAATTCGAGAAGAAGAAGACATATATACTTGTTGCTCACGTACTATTTGTGTTGAAGCAATTTGAAGAAGAATTATCAATAATTTTATTAATTTTTATATTGATAATCATATTTTTATTCACTAGTAATGAAAAAAAAAAAAAAACGCGGATAGTTTCGGTCAACTGGATTAAAATATGTAAACGTAAAATTATAGCAAGCAACAACAAAAAATTAATAGCTTACACGCGGAGAACGTCCGCATTTTTGAAATAAAAAATAAATAAATAAAATAAATAAAAATAGTTGAATGGGGTCCGTGCAACCACGTAGTCTTTATAAATTAAATAAAAATGATTTTGAAAATAATTAATAAATTATTTCCACATTTAGCTCTATGACATTACATTACGTATGTACTTTAAACAAATGCATATTAAAACAACTACTTCCCGGGAAAATACCCACGCCGAACATTGAATTACATAATGTACACCTGCTGTTGCATATCAATAAAATATTGCTTTATCTTTATCTTTGTGTGTGTTTAATAATTAGCTTTAAATTGGATACGTTTGTTAAAATCGATAAACAGTGGTGAATTTAAAAATAGGTCGGATTTTTATTGAACAACAAATGAATGGTAAGAAAATATTTCTTTATAATTAAATTACTAAGTAGTGTATTGATTGTAACTGAATAGCGAAACTCTAAAAAACGTAATTTTGATTTATATAATTTTATACTACATCGCACAGTGTGTTATTTTGAGGGTGTGTGATTTTCGCGTATTTTTAAGCAAAAAATTAAATTCATATTTAGTTAAAACGAAGTATACTGTCTATCTTGTAGAATATACTTTGAAACGCAAATGCCAAAAATTTAAGATTTTTAATTGAACTCCATGAAATCGGCTATGCATTCAAGAGATAAAATTGCGTTATACTAAAAAAATCATAACTTCGCATCCGGTATGCGAAGATGTATGCTTTTTTGTAAAGGAATATTAGAGTTCACCAAAATCGGACATCGATTGAGTAGATGTCCTCTAATATTCCTTTACAAAAAAAGCATACATCTTAATCAAATTAATTAGCTTCAATCCGGGATATAATTGAGTAATCAATTTTTATAGTCTATGAAAAGTATGTTCTAAAATATTTTGAAAGGAAACGCTTCACGATGTCTAACCATTATGTCCTTTGGATAGCATAATAATTTAGCATATTTCAATTTATTATAAGGCCTTAGTAATTGTTCTACGGAAATGTATATAGCTCTTAACATTCTTATTAGCATTAATAACTAGAGCTATAAAGCTAATGCTTTATCTGAGGTTTGTTATTGTTTTCCGGGTAGATTCATTTTTATATAATTCCAAATATCGTTTTGCTGTTGTTGGAAAATTTCGAATTAACTAGACAGCCGAAAGATTGCCTTGCTTCCTTAGAACTTTATTTGCTGCATTTAAAATCAGTTCTGGAGATTTTTCTTTTAATATAGTTTCATTTTTATTATTTTCATATTCCCGCCCATGTTGTCAAATTTTTGAACTGATGAGCATGTTGGGGTTCCATATTTCCAATACCTTCTTTTTCTATACAATTAATAAAACAAAAATCTTGACAACCACATATTCCGCTGCTGGTTGAAAGTGTCGTGACAATGTGACGAAGTCATACCCTCAAAATAACACATTGTGCATAGGTGCACCTTGTTATCGTTTTATAAAAATTTAATGGATAGTTGCAAGGCGACAAATTTTAAAATTGCTGTTTGGTGGAAATAAAAAAAAACTAATTTTATTTTCAAAATTTGTTTATTCCTCACCTGATCGCCCATTCCAGTGATAATCGGTGTATTCCAGTACGCAGCCAAACTAGCTACAGGTTCAAGAGCAAACATGCAAGCCGGACCAATGAAGGCAATCACGTCATCTCTGAAATGCATGTCGGCTGCTAGGCCTGGAGCCCTGTCTCCACTACAAGAAGGATAACTGTAAAAAAAGTTTTAATTATACTAATTGCATTATTAATTAAGATGATGCATGAAAATCGAAATTTCTAAATACTTCTGTATACAGGATCCTGCATTTCAGCTCTCATCTTCAATAGCTGTTTCTAATTATGTTTGTTATTTTTAAATTCTGTATGGAATGATATAAAAATATACACGGGTTCCAATTTAAAATAAGAAAAAGAAAGTACAACCATATTTGAAACGTTTGAGATTAAATTTTGGACACTCTGTATAATTCATATCATTAAAATTTGATTATTGCGATTGTAGGATTTTATTTAATATGTACTTTGTACAATTTTATACAGATAGGATATTCTGAATAAAATTGTACAAAGTACATATTAAATAAATTTCTACAATCGTAATAATCAAATTTTATTGATATGAATTATACAGGGTGTTCAAATTGTTGGTTACGTGTTTTTTTTTTGGTAGCTGTATATAGTTTAAATATGTAATTAATAATAAAGTAATTTCAACTAAATAATTATTTTTTTAACGGATGGCGCAAAATATATTTTTTGTACTTTTTATTATTTTGTTGGTATTAACGAACTGATTTCAATAAAATATTAAGAAAATGTAGGTAACCATAAAAGGCACCCAAGTAATGAATAAAATGTACACTTCCGTGCAATAAAATTAAACACAAGTCTTATACACTATTTTTATATAATATTCTAGTTGTGTAATTTGGGTTTTTGAATTTCTGTCTAAATGACGCAGAATTTTGACATTAAGGAAATTGAGATATTTACATAGAGACAGAGAATAAGAGGGCCAGATTTATATAATTAGCGGGAAAGAATAACTTGCCAGTTGTAGCGTTACGAGCTATAACGGTAGTGAAACCATAGAGATAAAGTATAAGAGGGCCAGATCCATGTATTTAGCGGGAAACACGTGCAACGCCATCCAGTGCTCAAGTGGACAACTATTTCCCGAGTTTCAAACCTTTATAAGGTTTTTGAGGTTAGGTTCATATACACACTATAATAAAACTAATGGCGGGACTTTTGAACATGTTTCTATTAATAATTTTTTGTTTACTATTTTACTTCAAATTATTTATATTAAAGTTTTTTTTATAAATGTGCTATTTTATAGAAAAAAATATCAGTAGGTCATGCAAATAAGAAATTGCAATTAATAAAATTATCTAAAAAAATACATAAAAAATTACATATAAAAACAACAATAGTTTTAAGTAAAATATATTAAACTTATAAAAGTATCATTTAACCTGTTATTACATTCATACATTAATTAAAACATATTAACAACAGTTATAATTTGAATTAATTAATATCTCCCAGCTGGATAATTTTATGAACTCCTTTCCTTAAAGAATCTAGAAAAATATGGATATAAATATTACTTCCAAAACGTCTACGTTAAATACATTTTTTCTAATGGAAAATATTGTAAAAAGCATAAACTATATAATAAAAAATGAATATTTATAAACCGAAAACATATCTTGAGAATGTGGGAAATAAATCATATTTATTAATAATTAATTATTGCTCGATTGGTTCATAATTTTAAGTTATGTATATTCTTTCAAAAATATACAATTCATAGAAATTAATAAGCAAACGTATTTTAAACTACAAATAATTACTTACCAGTTGTAGTTTTATAAGAAAAAGTGAAGAAACTTCTGACGAATAAAAAAAAACTGTCAAAAACAATTCATGTGATTTACATCAATCAAATTGAAATATGGCAAACTGATCCTTATTTAGAACACCTTTAATGTTTAATTAAAAGTATAAATGTTTAAGAAATATACCTTATAGGGCGACAAAAGTCACCAATAATAAATAAATCATTGTAAAAACTCAAAAATAAAGTATTTTAAATTTTCCACTTGAGACTTCAGCGCCTCCGGTGCTCAAGTGGACAACTATTGTCGTGTTTCCCAATTTCATATATTATCCGACCCCCCCTGAGTGAAACATAAAGTAATTTCTGAGGAATACAAGATAACTGACAATTATAATTCATGTGGCAACGCCATCCAGTGCTCAAGTGAACCACTATTTCCTAAGTTTCAAACCTTTATAAGGTTTTTGAGGTTAGGTTCGTATACAAACTATAGACAACCCAACGGCGGGATTTTTGAAAATGTTTACATTTATTATTTCAAATCCACTATTTTTTTAATGAAACTAATTTAGTAAGTGTATATATGTTTTTGTGCATAAAAAAAATATCATTTGTCATTAAATCATGCAAAAATACGCTTATAATAGTATGAACAATTAAAAATAACACATAAAAACAACAATATTCTTAAGTAAAATATATTTAACTTAACCTGTTAGTACATTTACATAATAATAAAATCATATAACAGTTTTAATTTAAATTAATAAATTTCTCTCAACTGAAGTTTTTTCATAGAGATTCTAAGTTGAAAAAATATTTCATAATATATTTCATAAATTAAAATATTGTGGAGTCTGAAACAATTTGAACAATTCAAAATTATAAGTTATACAGTAAAAAAAAGAAGTATACTTCTAAAATAATTATTGAGAATTAAGGAAATTAATTATATTTTTATTAATAATTATTATTGAATTGTTTCATAAACATTTTTAAGATAAGTGTTTTTTAAATAAAATACAATATTATAAAATACATAAGCAAAAATTGTTAAATAACTTGCCAGTTGTAGCCTTACAAGCTATAACGGTAGTGAAACATGAAGTAATTTCTGAGGAATACAAGATAACTGACAATTATAATTCATGTGGCAACGCCATCCAGTGCTCAAGTGAACAACTATTTCCTAAGTTTCAAACCTTTATAAGGTTTTTGAGGTTAGGTTCGTATACAAACTATAGACAACCCAACGGCGGGATTTTTGAAAATGTTTACATTTATTATTTCAAATCCACTATTTTTTTTAATGAATCTAATTTAGTAAGTGTATGTATGTTTTTGTGCATAAAAAAATATCATTTGTCATTAAATCATGCAAAAATACGCTTATAATAGTATGAACAATTAAAAATAACACATAAAAACAATATTCTTAAGTACAATATATTTAACTTAACCTGTTAGTACATTTACATAATAATAAAATCATATAACAGTTTTAATTTAAATTAATAAATTTCTCTCAACTGAAGTTTTTTTCATAGAGATTCTAAGTTGAAAAAATATTTCATAATATATTTCATAAATTAAAATATTGTGGAGTCTGAAACAATTTGAACAATTCAAAATTATAAGTTATACAGTAAAAAAAAGAAGTATACTTCTAAAATAATTATTGAGAATTAAGGAAATTAATTATATTTTTATTAATAATTATTATTGAATTGTTTCATAAACATTTTTAAGATAAGTGTTTTTTAAATAAAATACAATATTATAAAATACATAAGCAAAAATTGTTAAATAACTTGCCAGTTGTAGCCTTACAAGCTATAACGGTAGTGAAACATGAAGTAATTTCTGAGGAATACAAGATAACTGACAATTATAATTCATGTGGCAACGCCATCCAGTGCTCAAGTGAACAACTATTTCCTAAGTTTCAAACCTTTATAAGGTTTTTGAGGTTAGGTTCGTATACAAACTATAGACAACCCAACGGCGGGATTTTTGAAAATGTTTACATTTATTATTTCAAATCCACTATTTTTTTTTAATGAATCTAATTTAGTAAGTGTATGTATGTTTTTGTGCATAAAAAAATATCATTTGTCATTAAATCATGCAAAAATACGCTTATAATAGTATGAACAATTAAAAATAACACATAAAAACAACAATATTCTTAAGTACAATATATTTAACTTAACCTGTTGGTACATTTACATAATAATAAAATCATACAACGATTTTAATTTAAATTAATGAATTTCTCTCAACTGGATAGCCTTATGAAGTTTTTTTCATAGAGATTCTAAGTTGAAAAAATATTTCATAATATATTTCATAAATTAAAATATTGTGGAGTCTGAAACAATTTGAACAATTCAAAATTATAAGTTATACAGTAAAAAAAAGAAGTATACTTCTAAAATAATTATTGAGAATTAAGGAAATTAATTATATTTTTATTAATAATTATTATTGAATTGTTTCATAAACATTTTTAAGATAAGTGTTTTTTAAATAAAATACAATATTATAAAATAAATAAGCAAAAATTGTTGAATAACTTGCCAGTTGTAGCCTTACAAGCTATAACGGTAATGAAACATGAAGTAATTTCTGAGGAATACAAGATAACTGACAATTATAATTCATGTGACATCAATCAATTTAAAAAATGGCAAAGTGATCCTTATTTAGAATATCTCTCATGTTTAATCGAAAATGTAAATCTTTATGATACACACATTGGAATCCGACAAAACGCACGCATAATTAATAAATCTTAGTAAAAACTCTAAATTAAAATATTTTAAACTATCCACTTGAGACTACAGCGCCTCCAATGCTCAAGTGGACAACTATTGTCGTATTTCCAGATTTCAAATACAATCCGACCCCCCTGGATATTTACCTACATATTTTTGTAACGAGGAAACTAATCATGTCCGTATTAATTTATAAATTATTTTATGTGATTAATTTTATTACACAGAAGTGTACATCAAGCAATTTAAAAAAATATATATCATCATAATATAACTCTTTTTTGGGACCCTCTCTATAATATATTTAGATAGCTTTTTTTATCAGTATATATTTCCACTATGTATACTTGCAAAATACGCGAGTCAACACATTGCTGTATGTGTGTTTGGTTGCCTATAACACGCAACTAAACATACATATGTCAATTAAATCAATCGTGCTAGACTTCAAATTATGTTCAATGCGTTTGGCTCCCGTTTTTTGCAGGTATACACTTCCTCTAATGTATATTAATAAAAAGACCTCTCTGTATATATATTATCAAAAAAAGCCTTTATACCCATAAGAGTGTAGGGTTACCCTCTCTATAATAAAAAAAATATTTTTCTGTAGTACGTCCTAGGATTTAAGAAAAAAGTCTCCAAAATACTAACTTAATTAGTAATTGAGCTACCGAAGACAGTAGCTAAGATGCAGGACCCTGTGTATGTCGAATTTAATTTAATTTAAATAACTGTGATAAATACTATTGCTTCTATTATTATTAATAGCCATGAAATATTTCTCATTCAACAATGCGACTCTCAATAAATGTAATATTTGAAATCTGGGCTGTGTAATGAGAAGCACTGAAAATTCAGATTAATGCAGAGGGTGCGAATGTAATGCATGAATTTTTAAGGACCGCTGGCATACAAATTGACATTTAGCATATAAATTGGTGGGTGAATTAAAATGTGTCGCAGTTATTCAAGCGCGTCGGTTTATTCCTTTTTTTTTGTTATTCCTCATTCAAACATTTCAATTATAAAAATAATAGAAAATAAATGTTTGACGTAAATTAATTAGATGAGTCAAAAGTAAATTATTAAAAATTATGAGTTAATTACTGAGGCACTTAATTTTTTAATAAAGCTACAGCGTAGCGAAACAATTGTAGTGAAATTAATAAAAAGTTGAAAATCATAAACAAATTTGTTTTTAATAAAAAAATAATAATAAAAAGAACTAATAATTACGTTTTTTTTTTAATTGAAAATCATAAACAAATTTGTTTTTAATAAAACACAATTATTTATACTTTATACTTCAGTAATTGAAAAATTTAAATAACTGAAGGAGCTACAGCGTAGCGAAATAATTGTAGTGAAATTAATAAAAAAATGAAACATTTGTGTAATGTATATTTAAATTTGCCACATTTTATTCTACGCTAATTATATGTAATAAATGAGCGTGCGTGAAAATGTAATTAATTGCGCACGCCCCAAAACCGAAAATCAGAGTAATGTAACAATGGCGATGGGGCTAAGAAGAGAACCGCGTGGAATAAACAAATTATAAGCGTTTTATCATATGGTATCTTGTGTATGGTGTGAGGTTTAATAAAGTGTGTTGGGGTTAACAATAAGAGTGTCATTTCCCACAAAAAAAACTCCTGAGAATACACTACAATTTGTTTTTAATAAAAATAAATAAATAATAAAAAGTACGAATAATTACGTTTTTTTCAATTGAAAATCGTAAACATTTTTTTAATAAAAAGTATAAATAATTACTTTTTATTAAAAACAAATTTGTCAATATTTAATTCAATTCAATTCAAAATCATAAAATTTTTTTTAATAAAAATATAAATAATTACTTTTTATTAAAAACAAATTTGTTTATGATTTTCAATTGAAAAAAAAACATAATTATTTGTACCTTCTATTATTACTTTTTTATTAAAAACAAATTTGTTTATGTTTTCATTTTTTTATTAATTTCACTACAATTGTTTCGCTACGCTGTAGCTCCTTCAGGTATTTAAATTCTTCAGTAACTGCTTAGCGAACCAATTGTAGTGAAATTAATAAAAAGTTGAAAATCGTAAACAATGTTTTTTAATAAAAACTTAAACGTGTTTCATTTATTAACCCTTTGAGTACGGATTTATTGAGAGATTTCTTTAGATCTGAAAAGTATTTTAATTGTTGCGTGGTGGATAATATATTTTACGTAAGAATTCATTTATTTTAGTTATATACGCAGTTAGGACTGAGCGTAAAGCTTGCTATGAATTAATTAAATGACGAACCAGAATCGATAATTTTAAATACGCCAAAAAATGCGCATGACGAGTGTCAGCTGTCAAATGGTTAACAATTGAATAACAATGTATAACAAAGTAAAAGCCTCAACAGTTAATAAGTCTTTTCTTTTAATTTAATTACAACTTAAAAAAACATTTCCAACATATTTTAATAAACCTGGCAATAGATGGCGCTCGTGCTGTCTTTCCAAAGTTTATTTTCAACATCACCGTTAATGCATGGAGATATTTTAAACTAAAATATTCGAAGTAAAATAATTACATATGAGCAAAGTCAATTTATTCGATCCTTTTTGTTACAGCAAAATTAAGTATCTGATAATTTTATTAGAACAGCATATTTTATAAATGTAAATAATTGTTCACTCGACACTCGAAAGGATATAAGGGTTATATGATAATATATATACAAGGTAGCCAGAAAATGTGTGATAATCTTCAGTTAATTGATTAATTTTAAGTAGAAAATGTAAGTAAAAAAATATTGTACGATTCTTCATTAACACTCACGAGGCCATTGACATAATAAATATGTGACTAGAAATTAGTAATATTTTTGAAATATTTTGATTAAAATTAGTTCTATTAACATTGCAAACGTTTATTTAATAATATATTAATTATTAATAGCAATATTTAATTCAATTCAATTGAATTAAATTATTATATTCAATTGAATTAAATTATTATATTTATATTATACATTATTTAGGATATTAATGGCCTCATAAAGCTTATTGAATAATTACCCAATCATTTTTTTTTGTGTTTTATTTAATTTTTTATTTTAAAATATTTTTTTAGTATTTTTCTACTTAAAATTGATTAACGAACCACTTTAACTGAAGATTATCACACCTTTACTGGCCACCCTGTATATATAAATAATCGTTTCCTATTTATTTATAAACATGAATTTATTGTTATTTATTGGTTTTATTTATGTAAAATTGCTCATTTACTAATATTACTTCATTTTGCCTAACAATAAAAATAATAAATATGTTTTTAGTTTGAAAACACCAAAAAAGTTGTAACCGACGAGGATGGGATTCGAACCCACGCGGGCAGAGCCCATTGGATTAGCAGTCCAACGCCTTAACCACTCGGCCACCTCGTCTCGACAAAACGCTTTCTAAAAGCGTCCTTGATCAACATAACCTAATTATGATTCATAACGTCAATAAAAACGTTAGGGGACACCCGGGTTTGAACCGGGGACCTCTCGATCTGCAGTCGAATGCTCTACCACTGAGCTATATCCCCTGCTTGCTAAAACTCGGAAACAGTGCCAAGTAAAACTGTATATTATTTCCATTTATGTTAATAAATTAATATTTTAGAAAATAAAAATAACAATTAGAAGAAAGAACAACAAATTTTATTTAATAATAAAGAAGATTAAATAAATTAAGTTTAAGATTTATATATATTTTTTTTAATATAATATTCAACTTCCTGGTAGAAAGACCTCCGGTCGATAACCCAGAGCATACAAACCTTTATTTTATTGTATATACGCAATTTTTGTAAAAATGTAATTGTCTGGATATTTTTGTGTATATATATATATATATATATTCAAATAACGTTTGAATAACTGGTGATGGCCATTTTTTTTTTGAGTTCACGTGAAGTGTTAGTATCAATAATAGCACAAGAGTTTTTTTTTACTTCACTTTTTATTTATTTATTATTAATACCAAAATGAATATTTTTTTTTTGTTAGCGTTCACTTTTTTGTGTATAGAATATTTGATTGATAGGAAATACAAATATGAGATACATTTTTTTAATTCGTTTGAATTCTGTGAAAACCGTGAGGTTGTATTTGTTAATTTGTATGGTACGTGTAATAATTACGCCCGTTCAATGTTGCAAATGATTACTAATTGATATTCTCTATTCAAGTTCACGTGCATGCACCCACAGAACGTGAATGGACATTAATTGGGTCTACCCTTGAAAATCAGCCACCCTATTTAAAACGCCGGCCCTGATGGACACATGCATGTAATTTACAGTTTTGACAATTAAATCACTTAAACATAGTGTAATTTAATTAGCTTGGCGATTGCGGCAGAAAAACATGGAGTTGAATCTATTATTATTGAATTTTAATTTAAGGTTTTAATAAATAAAACGCTCACTTGTAAACTTTTATAACCGATGAGAAGTTGGCCACGAATTTCCAGCCACAAATCCGGCGCCTCCACCATCTGACAAAATATAAAATTTTGATATTATCTGAAACAATTATATACAAAATAGTGTTAACCAATTAATAATCAAACACCTCAGATACTTTAATAACTTAAAAACCTTAAAAACATTTATTTTCAGTAAATTATTGCAGTAAGAATTCAATGAAATTTGTATAATTTTCAAAGTGCCAAAAGTCATTGTTGGGCGCTGACGATTTTTGATTTTATTGGCCATAAATGTTTATTATGGCTTTGTTTATAATATCAAACAATAAAAAAATGCCACATATGTCTTGTTTTTGTTTAAACAATTTTTTAGTCAGACACTTAAATCGAAAATTCGAAAATTTCAAAGTGTCAAAAGTCACTGTTGGGCGCTGTCGATTTTTGATTTTATTAGCCATAAATGTTTATTAGGGCTTTGTTTGTAATATTCAATAATAACAAAATGCCACATGTATCTTGTTATTGTTTAAACATTTTCTTTATCATATCATAGCATTATTACAAATTTTTATGAAGCATATATGTTTAAGAACGTTTTATTTATACAATTAAACTATACAAAATGCCACATATGTTTCATTTTTGTTTAAACAATTTTATAAGTCACCCTTAGCGAATAATGAATCCTTTGGGGGCATTTTCAGCATTAATTAAAAATATCAATTATTTTCAAAAATTATTTCAATATTTTTGTTATAAAGAATATTTTTCGAATAAAAATATCAAATATGTTCATGAAAATTAAACACCTATTATTCCTGCGTTCAAAGGGCAACTAGATTATAAAGGTAGTATTATAAAATTAAATAATCAAAAGAAAATTTTTCAAATTTTTATTAATATTAACCAAATTTACAAATTTATTATTTTATAATTTTCTTGCTAAGGAATAAAGCCATTCCTGGAATTTTAAATATCACAATTTTTTGAGAATATTTTTTTTATAAGTTAACATTTTTGCAAATTAAATTTGCATTAATACTAACTCACCACTGAAGTGGAATATTCAGAATTGTATAACCTAAAATCGTACAATGGATAATGAAACAAAACTAACACTGATTTATATTAATTATAAGTCTAACTAAGAAACATATATGGAATAATTTTATTTTTAATATTACAAACAAAGCCTTAATAAATATTTATGGCCAATAAAATCAAAAATCGACAGCGCCCAACAATGACTTTTGGCACTTTGAAAATTATACAAATTTCATTGAATTCTTACTGCAATAATTTACTGAAAATAAACGTTTTTAAGGTTTTTAATTTTTAAAGTATCTGAGGTGTTTGATTATTAATTGGTTAACACTATTTTGTATATAATTATTTGAGATAATATCAAAATTTTATGTTTTGTCAGATGGTGGAGGCGCCGGATTCGTGGCTGGAAATTCGTGGCCAACTTCTCATCGGTACTTTTATATTTGTTGCGAAATAAAAACAACAAATATTTAAGGTTTTAATAAATAAAACGCTCACTTTCAAACTTTAACATTTGTTGCGAAATAAAAACAACAAATATTTAAGGTTTTAATAAATAAAACGCTCACTTTCAAACTTTAATATTTGTTGTTTTTATTTCGCAACAAATGTTAAAGTTAGCAAGTGAGCGTTTTATTTAATAAAACTTTAAATTAAAAGTGAAAATGAACTTTCATCAATTAAAACCCTCAACAATGAAAACATATTATTATTGAATTAGTATATATATATATATATATATATATATATATATATAATCTAAAATACCCATCTACCATAATGGTGGTGTAGGGGTGTTATTGAATTAGTATGCACCTTAAAATATATGGAGTGAACAAAAATATCTTATATTGTTTAAAAAAAAAACGTATTAACAAATTAAATATAAAGAAAATTGAAAATAATTAAAAAATAAAAATTAAACCGCCAACATCCCAGCATTAAGTAAAAAAAATGACAATAATTCTAATTACCCCTATAAAATTCTGTATTCCCCGTAATACTAATATCCTTCCCAAATGCAAACATCATACCATCGCCATTCATCAATTCATTTGCGCAAATCAGTTCAGCGCTAGCATAGATTTTTCTTTAACTTCGTCATAAATTCATGACAAGGCAGAAAAACCTCTGGTCAAAAAAGTTTTTTTTCCTTTCACAAACTTCTATTAACTAATATAACATAAATTACTCATCATGTCAAGTAGACCAGATAGAAATAAAACTACATTGATTGATCTGATTTGTACTGGTAAGTGTGGAAGTAAAGTTGCTAATAAAACCACATGCACTATATGCTGCAAATTTTGTCACCCTGCTTGCCTAAATAATCACGAGTGTGATGTTAGCTTGAAAGACCTCTTGATAATCATTAAAGACCTTAAGCTAACTACTAACGCTGTTTTAGATAAATGCGACAAGATTTGTGTGGAAAATTCTGAATTAAAGAAGATATTACTTGAAATGAATAACCTTAAATTGGAAAATAAAGAGATGACTAAAACTATTGACCAATTGTCTACTAAACTCGAGCATATGGATAAGATCATAAAAACGTATAATGTACAAAATAGTAAGAATAGCCTTGATATTTGCACAATGACATATACAACGAAATTGTTTAGAAACAGGAAAGGGCTAATTCCCTAATTGTATTTAATATGCCGGAATCTAACAGTGATGATGATATCGTCAAAGTTAATGAAATGTTGCAAGTGGTAGCAGTAAACCATCAGCCTCCTCTTAATATACGAAGACTAGGCTTGAAGGTTCCTAATCGCAGGAGGCCTGTTCGAATACTATTTAAACATGTAAATGTCGTAAGGAATTTATTGAAACATTCTAAAAAACTACGTAGCACTGTAGAGTTTAAAAATATGTATATGAAGAATGACAAAACCCCTCGTCAATTGGAACATGAAAAATTAGTACGCGAGAAACTCAAAAGACGACTAGATACTGGAGAAATTAATCTCAAGATCAAGTACTATCATGGTATACCGAAGCTTGTCCAGGAAAACTAAGCTATTCCCAACAGACAACTATAGCTAATATCTCGATTTATTATCAAAACGTCAGGGGTTTGGGCTCAAAAACAAATGTTTTTTTTTATGTTCATGTCTGTGCAAATAGATTAGATATATTTTGTTTAACTGAAACATGGTTGCATTCAGGCATTTTAGACACAGAATTATTTCCTTCTCATTATTGTATATACAAATGTGATCATGCTAACAAACGGGGCGGTGGCGCATTAATTCCTGTAAATATTCGTTATCATTCGGAATTAGTTTATAGTTCAATGTCTGAAAATTATGAGTTAGTAATTGTTAAATCTAATAATTCATATATTTCCTATGATTTAAAAAAAGCTGATTTGCGTTTATTATATAGTGAGATTTCGTTAATTAACTGGGATAGAGTTATGGGTAGTAATAATCCGAATATTGCTTGTAATAGATTTAACGATTTGTTGCTTAAAACGATTGAAAAGTTTGTGCCTGTTCGTAGTTTTAAATTACAGCGTAAGTTTCCAATTTGGTTCAGTTATAGCTTACAAAGAATAATTAAATGTAAAGAGGGTGCGCTAAAAATGTTTAAAAAATATAAATTCACTTATTTAAAATTAAGAATTAGAAGGCTTAGACAAGAAATTCACAAACTTATTAAAATTTACCATAACAATTATATTAAGTATGTTGAACCGCGAACCGAAAAACATTTTTTCTTATGTTAATATTAAAAAATCAAGTAAACGAATACCTGGCAATATGACCTTTAATGATGTTAATATTAATAATCCTACTGATATTGTCAATAGTTTTGCTGAGTATTTTAGCAGTGTATATAAAAAGCGTTCTAGTTCCAATTTTAATAATATTAATCTAACTAATAGGCAGGGTTTCAATAATAAAAAAGTAAAAAAAATCTAATAATATCCCTGTTCGTGTAATTAATGTCAGTCTGACATTCTTCGTGCTGTTAACAAGGTGAAAGGCAATAATACTGCTGGGGCGGACGGAATTCCAGCTTTCTTAGTAAAGGATTGTATTAGCTGCTATTTTGAACCTATATATCATATTTTTAATCTAATTGTAAATTCTAAAATGATACCCGAAGTATGGAAGTTAGGTAAAGTGACGCCAGTTTTCAAGAGTGGAAACAAGTCTAATATTTTAAACTATCGTCCAATAACAATCATAAATAATTTTCCGAAATTGTTTGAAATGATATTGTGTCGAATCATGTACAATCACGTGAGTCCATTTATAACTACGCATCAACATGGTTTTATTAAAAAGAGATCAATTGTATCGAACTTATTAAATTTTACAGATTTTATCTCTAGTCAATTGGATGAGCGGAAACAGGTTGATACAGTTTATACTGATTTCCAGAAAGCATTTGTTACAATTGATCATTGCGTAATTCTTCACAAATTATCATATTTTGGTTTTACGGATGGAACTGTTTCACTGACGCAATCATATTTACACAATAGACGACAATTTGTCCAATATATGGGGTATCGTTCCGTCGAGTACATTGCGACATCTGGGGTTCCTCAGGGTACAAACCTGGGACCCCTTTTATTTACTATCTTTATTAATGACATTGTTGATATAATTCGGTGCAACGTGCTCTTGTACGCGGATGATATGAAATTATTTAATATCATTGAATCAATGGATGATTGCATTAAGTTACAGGAAGGTATTGTTAATATTCATAATTGGTGTGAACTCAATGGACTGACTTTGAACTTATCGAAATGTAAATGTATGTCCTTTTATCGCAAGAAAAATGGTTTTAAATTTAATTATAGTATTAACAATATATTATTTGAACGTATAATCTCAATGAAATATTTGGGAGTTACTTTCGACGAAAAATTGATGTTTACTAACCACATTAATGAGATTTGTGACAAAAGTATAAAATTGTTGGGTTTCTTCTATCGCACATGTAAAGACTTTAATGACATTAATGTCCTAAAAAATATATAATTCATACGTTCGTTCAAATCTTGAATTTGCCTCTGTCATTTGATCGCCGTATCACGAGACTACTATAAATAGGATTGAAGCAGTTCAAAAAAAGATTTTGAAAATGTTATTCTTTAACAAATTTGGAGAATATCCATCTGCATCCACTTCATATGACACGACCTCTTGATAACATTTATTCTAGAAAGATTAAGTCATAGGCGTACTAAATCGCTAGTCTTATTTGTATACGGGCTAATGCAGAATCACATCGACGACCCAAATATCCTAACTAAGCTGATGTTTCAGGTTCCAAGATTGACATCTCGCAGCAATATTTTGTTTTATCAACCCCATGCAAATACGTTAGCTCATTTTAATTCTCCCATTATCAGAATGATAAGAACTATTAACGATTTAAATGATAGAATGGATGGTTTTTCGGATACTAGGCGATCGATTTTAGCAATAATATCGGATGTATCAATTTAATTATATTATATTAATAATTTATATTATGTATTGTCAAATATTTTTAGGTTTCATTTTTCTATTATATTAATTCCAGTCAATTACCTTTTTGTTATTTTTAAATTAAGTGAAAATCAATGTTTTCACATAATTGTTTATTTAGCATAGCATTGTATAATACTAATTTCTCTGTAATTGGATATGTATATATATATATATATATATATATATATATATATATATGTTGGGAAAATAATGGATAATAATAATAATAATAATAATAATATAAAAATTAAATAAGTTTTGGTTATAATTTGTGATGGGCAAGATCGATTAACTTAAGTATCGAACCGCTCGAAAAAATCGCAAAATTCCGCATACAAATTGCATTTTTTTTTTCGAGCGGCTCGATATTTAAATTAATCGATCTTGCCCATCACAAATTTTAACCCCCGACAGAAACACCCCCTGCAAACAAATTAAAAAAAAAATCCATCATGGAAAATCATTCCCTTAGAACACTAGGCTGTAACACGTATATGTGAAATTACATCCCCTCTGAAAAATCACATGTTACATTAATTACAAGAGAAAATATAATCACTGCACAATTGAATACGAGTCAACAGTATTTCTTCAAATTGTTTTTTCTTTTTAATTATCATTTCCACCCAGCGTTCACTTTGAATAATTAAACGCAGGCGTTTAAAGTTACTTGGCAATTACGTCTTCTAGGATACAAAGGACGAACGTTAATTGGAGGCGGATTGCATTCCCGTGAAACGTAAATTTCGCGCGTTTTCCCCGCGATGAAAATTCCATTTTCGCGAGCAAGGTGAAAACTTTGCTGCGAGGACTTGAAAAGAATACCCGCATTCGCATTCCTGAAAAGACAGCAACAGGAAATGTTTTTTTTTGTACAGCACAGGATGTGGCAATAGTTTAAGTTTAAAGAAAATTTGTCGTTTGCGGGACTTACATTGAAACTGTTTTAGAATAATAAAACAAGGGTGAGATATACAGAGTTATTCGCGCTATATGAAATGGAATATTGTAGTCAAAGTATGCCTTTTTTTAAAAAAAAATAACTTTGATACCTGAAGATTTGTCGTTTACGAGACTTACATTTAACTGTTTTAAAATAATAAAACAAGGTATTGTTTTATTATTTTAAAACAGTTTCAATATAAGACAGGTTTATTCACGCTACATGAAATATTGTAGTCAAAGTACGCCTTTTTTTAAAAAAAAAACTTTGATACCGCTTGATGTAGCGGCCCGTAATGGATACATTTTAAAATGATTTCATAATTGTATTCATAATATACAGGGTGTATCAAATACCATAAAACTATCAAGGTTGTATTTTTTTTTTTAATGGAACACCCTGTTGTATATTATTACGTTTCTTGGATTTTACTATCCTTTACTTCGCAGAAAATTGCACTTACATTACCAAAATTTATCTTAAATAGTTGAAATTTAAATTATTTCAAGATTTTTAAGATTATTTCTTCGGACAAAAATGTATAATCGATTTGATGAAACTCCTTAATACACTATTTGTAAATAAAATGGAAGCATAAACATAAAACAGTAAATAAAACGGTATTTTAAGTTTCACAAAAAAATGTTGCAAAATTATCTGACTCTTAAATTATTTTCTCATTTAACACTTGGTGAAACATGTTTAAATAATTAGATAAAAATTAAACACACTTTGTTTCACAATAGATTTTTAAAATATTTAATCGATATGAGAACAACTTTTATTCAAGAATTATTAAGTGCCAGTAAAGCAGTTCTGGTATCGATTAATTATTTTAAAAATTTATTGTGAAAGAAACCACGCGTTTAATTTTTACCTAAATATCTGACTTTTCTAAAATCCATAGCCATCTAGAAATATAACAATAAACTGAAAGCAGGCCCCAAATTATCCAAAGAAATTATTTTTTACGCACAATTAAAACGTGAATTTAATGGCAAGTTAAAAAAATATGAAATTCTATTTGAGAGAAATCAAGTTTTAGCCACCCAAAGTTCTTATTTAGTAAGTTTTATATTTTTTTGACCACCTTGTAGAACTTGTAAGGTCTTTATAAATGGCAAATATAATATGATTCATTATTAAATTTCACTAGAAATTTAATAATCTAACAGTTTGGCTGAAAAGTTCGTGGACTGACACACAGATGGCTCTACATCCATATGATTTTTTGTTAGCCCTAACATTCACAAAATACATGTAAATTAAATAAAAAGAATTTGAAAATAATTAATTAATAAATTATTTTCCCTTTGAGAGCTATCGGACTATTAGTTTATAAGATATAGCTTTTTGAGTGAAGCAACTTTTGTTAGTTTGAAGAAAATGGATAAAAAGGAATTTCATTGGTTATTTTGGCAAAAAAAGCTGTTGAAACAAAGCCTTGGCTTGATAAACATTATTCAAACTCTGCACCAGGAAAATCAGCCAAAAAAATTACATTAAGAAGTGGTTTGCAAAGTTTAAACGAGGCTGAGCACTCAGTGGACGCCCCAAAGAGGGCGAAAAATTTCGTCATCAAAAAGTCCACAAAGAAAATTAAATGACCGTAAAGTGAAGTCGAGATAGCTGAGACTCTAAATTTGATATCTTGTTGGACATATCGCGAAAGAATATTTGGGTATGCGTAAGCTCTGTTCAAAATGGATGCCGCGTCAGCTCTCAATTTACCGAAAACAACAACGATTTGATGAGTCCGAGCAGTATTCAGAGCTGTTCTGTCGTAATAAACCCGATTTTTTTTTTCGATCTGTAACAATGGATGAACCTCGACAACGGGTGTCGAGGTTCATCCATTGTTACGGGTAAAAGAGGATAAGATTAAGAAAGAAAGAAAGAACAATGGATGAAATAAGGCTCCATCATTTCACACCGGAGTCCAAACGACAGTCAGCTAAGTGGACTGCACGTGATGAACCGATACCAAAGTGTGGAAAAATCGCGTTTAATAGATTATACGGTCAATACGAAAATATTTTTTTGAGGGAGTATGACGTCACTGCAGCCCATACAGCGCGAAACTACACTTGTATAATAATGTGAACGCATGATGAGGAAAGGATCATAAAATCGATTCATTTATGAATATGACTTATTGTAAATGTTGTTGCAATATCCCCGGAGCTCCAAATTACTTTGCGCGATTTACTTAAGAGGTAATTAATTTGTGTTTTACTACACTGCAAATTCAAATTATTACCATAGAGTAACTAGTATACATAGAGAGGCAACCAGTAGGCATTTTAGTGTCGGCGTATTTTTCGACTCGAGAGCTGCTGCCACAGAGATATTGCAGAGACTCTACGAACCACTACGAACTGCTTGCATGTACTTACTGAATTTTATTACCGTATCGCGAGCGCTACTCTGCACTCACAAGGTCGTATAATATAAACATACACAGGCGCATAAACACATAATATATACACAAGTCAACAAATTTTTACTCGAGAGTTTTTTTTATTCAATTAAATAGAAACGAAAGAGAATTCGGCAGTTCTTTCAATTATTTTTTTTCGCTATGCATTTTTATTCTGTTTGTTACATACGTGTAATGAAATTAAATAAAACTTAAATTTTAATTTGTTATTTTCATCCTCTTTGATATTACTTAATTTATGGCATCAGTATTTTGGGATGCGCATAGTATAATATTCATCGATTATTTTAAAAAAAAAGTAAAGCCTTCAACAGCGACTACTACATAGCGTTATTGGAGCGTTTGAAGAACGAAATCGCGGGAAAAACGGCCCTATTTGAAGAAAAGAAGAAAAACGGGCCGTTTCATCAAGACATAATGTCGGAAATCAAAGAAAACAATGACAGAATTGGGCTTCGAAATGCTTCGGTATCCACCGTATTGTTGAGGTGTGCCTCCCAGCGATTTTTTTCTATTCACAGATCTCAAAAAAAAAAATCTCGCTGGAGAGAAATTTAGCGCCGATGAATTGGTAATAACCGAAATTGAGGCTTATTTTGAGACTAAAGACAAATCGTACTATAAAAATGGTATCGAAAAATTATAAAATTAAATGAACGCTGTAATCGTCGAAGGCAACTATGTTGAATAATAAAATCGATTTTTTTTTTAATTTTTATAAACTTTTCAATTTAACTATTACATCATCGATTTTGAACATTTTTATGATTACTAGAATTTCCATTACATCGTAAATTAATGTAACATATTTTAATAAACGAAACACTTTTTTACTTTGTTTGTATAACTCGGATTGTTTTATTGTTGACCATAGTTTCGACAACCTTAACGTGTCATTATCAAAACAAACAAAAAACTTTTGTTTTAACGTGTCATTATCAAAACAAAAAAACTTGTTTTAACCTGTCATTATCAAAACAAAAACAATACTTTTGTATTAACCTGCCATTATCAAACAAAAAATTGTTTTAACTTCGTGTCATTATCAAAATAAAACAAAAAAAAACATTTGTTTTAACGTGTCATTATCAAAACAAAAAAAACTTTTGTTTTAACGTGTCATTATCAAAATGAAAAAAAAAAACATTTGTTTTAACGTGTCTTTATCAAAACAAAAAAAAACGTTTGTTTTAACGTGTCATTATCAAAACAAATAAAACTTTTGTTTTAACCTGTCATTATCAAAACAAAAACAATACTTTTGTATTAACGTGCCATTATCAAAACAAACAAAAAATTGTTTTAACTTAACGTGTCATTATCAAAATAAAACAAAAGAAAAATTTGTTTTAACGTGTCATTATCAAAACAAAGAAACACTTTTGTTTTAACCTGTCATTATCAAAACAAAAACAATACTTTTGTATTAACGTGCCATTATCAAAACAAACAAAAAATTGTTTTAACTTAACGTGTCATTATCAAAATAAAACAAAAAAAAAAAAACATTTGTTTTAACGTGTCATTATCAAAACAAAAAAACATTTTTGTTTTAACGTATCATTATCAAAACAGAAAAAAAACTTTTGTTTTAACCTGTCATTATCAAAACAAACAAAAAAACTTTTGTTTTAACGTGTCATTACCAAAACAAAAAAAATACTTTTGTATTAACGTGCCATTATCAAAACAAACAAAAAATTGTTTTAACTTAACGTGTCATTATCAAAATAAAACAAAAAAAAACATTTGTTTTAACGTGTCATTATCAAAACAAAAAAACACTTTTGTTTTAACGTATCATTATCAAAACAGAAAAAAAAACTTTTGTTTTAACCTGTCATTATCAAAACAAACAAAAAAACTTTTGTTTTAACGTGTCATTACCAAAACAAAAAAAAATACTTTTGTATTAACGTGCCATTATCAAAACAAACAAAAAATTGTTTTAACTTAACGTGTCATTATCAAAATAAAACAAAAAAAACATTTGTTTTAACGTGTCATTATCAAAACAAAAAAACGTTTGTTTTAACGTGTCATTATCAAAACAAAAAAAACTTTTGTTTTAACCTGTCATTATCAAAACAAAAACAATACTTTTGTATTAACGTGCCATTATCAAAACAAACAAAAAATTGTTTTAACTTAACGTGTCATTATCAAAATAAAACAAAAAAAGACATTTGTTTTAACGTGTCATTATCAAAACAAAAAAACTTTTGTTTTAACGTGTCATTATCAAAATGAAAAAAAAACATTTGTTTTAACCTGTCATTATCAAAACAAACAAAAAAAATTGTTTTAACGTGTCATTATCAAAACAAAAAAAAACTTTTGTTTTAACGTGTCATTATCAAAACAAAAAAACACTTTTGTTTTAACGTATCATTATCAAAACAAACCCAAAACTTTTGTTTTAACGTGTCATTATCAAAACAAAAAAAAAAACACTTTTGTTTTAACGTGTCATTATCAAAACGAAAAAAAAAACATTTGTTTTAACGTGTCATTATCAAAACGAAAAAACGTTTGTTTTAACGTGTCATTATCAAAACAAAAAAAACTTTTATTTTAACCTGTCATTATCAAAACAAACAAAAAACTTTTGCTTTAACGTGTCATTATTAAAACAAAAAAACTTTTGTTTTAACCTGTCATTATCAAAACAAAAACAATACTTTTGTATTAACGTGCCATTATCAAAACAAACAAAAAATTGTTTTAACTTAACGTGTCATTATCAAAATAAAACAAAAAAACATTTGTTTTAACGTGTCATTATCAAAACAAAAAAAAACTTTTGTTTTAACGTGTCATTATCAAAATAAAACAAAAAAACATTTGTTTTAACGTGTCATTATCAAAACAAAAAAACGTTTGTTTTAACGTGTCATTATCAAAACAAAAAAAACTTTTGTTTTAACCTGTCATTATCAAAACAAAAACAATACTTTTGTATTAACGTGCCATTATCAAAACAAACAAAAAATTGTTTTAACTTAACGTGTCATTATCAAAATAAAACAAAAAAAAAACATTTGTTTTAACGTGTCATTATCAAAACAAAAAAACTTTTGTTTTAACGTGTCATTATCAAAATGAAAAAAAAAAACATTTGTTTTAACCTGTCATTATCAAAACAAAAAAAAAAAATTGTTTTAACGTGTCATTATCAAAACAAAAAAAAACTTTTGTTTTAACGTGTCATTATCAAAACAAAAAAACACTTTTGTTTTAACGTATCATTATCAAAACAAACCCAAAACTTTTGTTTTAACGTGTCATTATCAAAACAAAAAAAAAACACTTTTGTTTTAACGTGTCATTATCAAAACGAAAAAAAAACATTTGTTTTAACGTGTCATTATCAAAACGAAAAAACGTTTGTTTTAACGTGTCATTATCAAAACAAAAAAACACTTTTGTTTTAACGTATCATTATCAAAACAAACCCAAAACTTTTGTTTTAACGTGTCATTATCAAAACAAAAAAAACTTTTATTTTAACCTGTCATTATCAAAACAAACAAAAAAATTGTTTTAACGTGTCATTATCAAAACAAAAAATAATTTTGTTTTAACGTGTCATTATCAAAACAAAAAAACACTTTTGTTTTAACGTATCATTATCAAAACAAACCCAAAACTTTTGTTTTAACGTGTCATTATCAAAACAAAAAAAACTTTTATTTTAACCTGTCATTATCAAAACAAACAAAAAACTTTTGCTTTAACGTGTCATTATTAAAACAAAAAAACTTTTGTTTTAACCTGTCATTATCAAAACAAAAACAATACTTTTGTATTAACGTGCCATTATCAAAACAAACAAAAAATTGTTTTAACTTAACGTGTCATTATCAAAATAAAACAAAAAAAAACATTTGTTTTAACGTGTCATTATCAAAACAAAAAAACTTTTGTTTTAACGTGTCATTATCAAAATGAAAAAAAACATTTGTTTTAACGTGTCTTTATCAAAACAAAAAAAACGTTTGTTTTAACGTGTCATTATCAAAACAAAAAAAAATTGTTTTAACCTGTCATTATCAAAACAAAAACAATACTTTTGTATTAACGTGCCATTATCAAAACAAACAAAAAATTGTTTTAACTTAACGTGTCATTATCAAAACAAAAAAAAACTTTTGTTTTAACCTGTCATTATCAAAACAAACAAAAAACTTTTGTATATTAAATAAAATTTGAAAAAATATTGAAAATATTTGAAAATAATTAATAAATTATTTCCACATTTAGCTCTGTGACTATTGACTTACCTACGTAAGTACGTTAAACAAATGCACATTAAAACAACTACTTCCCGGGCAAATACCCACGCCGGACATTGAATTACATAATGTACACCTGCTGTTGCACATCAATAAAATATTGCATAATGCAACAAATTTTGATCCGAGAAAAATTTAATGTAAAAACAACAAAAGGAACGTTACATAATATAAGGCCATCTGCAGACACGTGTTTCGGGATCTATCCCTCGTCAGTACAGCTATGCCTTACATAATTTAAAGATGTTTAAATAAATCAATTAAATTAATTCAAATACAATCAGCAAAATTAAATCAGTTATATTAAATCAAATTAAACTAAATCAAAAAAAATAAAATAAAAAAAACTTTTGTTTTAACGTGTCATTATCAAAACAAAAAAACTTTTGTTTTAACGTGTCATTATCAAAACAAAACAAAAACTTTTGTTTTGATAATGACACGTTAAGGTTGTCGAAACTATAGTCAACAATAAAATCAATACGAGTTATACAAACAAAGTAAAAAAGTGTTTCATTTATTAAAATTGAATTACAATGTATAACAAAGTAGAAGCCTCAACAATTAACAAGTTAATGTAACATATGATTAACTTTTTAATCAACGAAAGTTTTAATATGTTTTTCTCGTTGCCTTTACATTTTAAACAAAACGAAATCCTCTTAAGTGCGCAACTTAGTTAAAACGAAACAACGACGGTCGTTTTGTTTGCGACGCAGTGTAAAGTACGTTCGTTTGTCTTTTAATTGAAAGATTACATTAGGATTTCGTGTCCTAGAAAAGTAACTAGATAAGCCCAGAGGCAGGCAGGCAGTAGATTAAGGCACGCCAGCGGGAACTGACACATTCTGTTCGGTCCTTTTCCCGTCCGACCCTGACCTTAATGCACAACAAATTCAAGCCATCCTCCGACAATATTGTCGACTAGTTTATGCTCTGTGTATAAAATTAGTTCCACTTGACCTTTTATTTTTAATTCAAGAATAACCCCTTTTGATTGAGAAAAAATACTGAGACGAATTTATATATATACAATCATCTTTATTGTGGTATTTACATAAACATATATTATACAAAATATTTGATATAAACTTATAAATGGCTATCGACCTTAGGTCGTTCAGCCACGAATTTATATTATGCAGCGATTACAATATACCTATCGATCCAACTGGAGATGATATTTTGGATGAAACAAACAACAATTAACCAGCTAATATTTTAGCAAACAAATTTTGTTTTTACAATATTCACCAAATCAACAGAATTCCGAATAGCAGAAGTGTTTTTTTTTTAGATTTTTTTTTTCAAATATAACTGAAATAAAAGTAAATATTACTATTGATACCCTATGTAGAGATAGTGTCCATCATAATTCACATGCACTGACACTGCCGTTAGTTAATCAGAAATTTATTAGTGAGAACTCTGAGTGGGTATATAATTTTAAATTGGCGGATTAATACAATTAATAATTATTTAGTGAATATAAACTGGGACAATATCTTTGGTGATTGTATTAATAGTAACGCGCGTATTTTTAATCATGTTTTATTATCAGTCATTCATAAGTTTGTACAAATTATAAGATTAAAATCATCCCATTACCCCAGATGGTTTAATAATGAATTAATAAAATTGACTAAATGTAAAAAGGAAGCTAATAAGAGATATAAACAATGTGGTTCACTTTATTGTTATGAATTATTTAGAATATTAAGGCATATATGTAGTAATTTTAGTGAATTATTATATAGAACGTGTAGAGTCCGATATTAATACTAAAACAAAACAATTTTGGGAGCACGTAAATGTGTGTCGTAAAACAACAGGCTGTCCTGATGAAATGGAATTAAATGATGAGTTAAATCAAGATACAGGTCATTCTGTTGAATTATTTGCAAAACATTTTTCCAAAAATTATGATAATAATGCGAATTGTGCTCTACCGAAACTTAACGTCAAAGAAGGTATAGATATGTGCAATATAAGTATAACGGTTGATGATGTCTTTACGGGTTTATCCTCCCTTCCTGGTTCCATAAATGCAGGCCCTGATGGCATCCCCACTTAGTTTTTAAAAAGATGCTTGTACTTACTATATAAGCCGATTCATTCTATATTTAGTAAATCTCTATCTTCTGGAGTCTTCCCGGGATGTTGGAAAGAAAGTTACGTGGAATGGATCAAGGAAGATCATTGATAATTACAGAGGGGTGTCGATACAATCTGTTCTACGTAAATTGTTGGACTCACTAGTCGCAAAACAACTAATAATAGTCTTTATTGCCCAACAGGAAATATTTATATTCCCAATTACAAGACAAAATAAAAAAAGTTAATGCGATCGTGTTCATAAACTATCATTAACAACATGGATTTATGTTTGGCAGGTCGACGACAACAAATCTAATGGTGTACCAAAATCATCTATCAAATGCTTTGGAAAACAAAATTCAAGTGGATCCGATATATACATATTTTTCCAAGGCATTTGATCGTGTTCATCATAATATATTGCTCTATAAATTAGAATTAATGGGTTTTAGTGATTCGTAGTTTTTTTAATACAGAGAACTCAACGTGTACGAATTGGCAAGCATCTTTCAAATGTAATTAATGTTACTTCTGGGGTACCTCAGGGGTCTCACTGTGGACCTCTCCAATTTTTACTTTTCATAAATGACATCGGACTATTAGAAACAGCCGTTTTCTCCTTTTCGCCGACGATCTGAAGATTTTTAATAATATTTGGATCAGATTCGGCTCCAGGACGACTTAAATAGAATTGCAACCTGGTGTACACTAAACCGTCTTGAGTTGAATCTCAAAAAGTGCGTGTCGTTTTACACGCGACGAAGTCCGACGTGGTTCAGGTATAAATCCCAGTACAGGGGCAACCCATTAGCGGTTAATTTATCCCAAGTCATGAAACTGTCAATGGACAGAATACAAAATCCAGTTATTTACGGATTTAATTTCTCACAAAGGCAAAACTACCGAGTTGAATGGTATTATACTAACTCGAAAGTCGGTGGTAAAAGATTTAGGTATTTTATTTACATCAAAACTGAAAATTATCACACCTTTTCTGGCCACCCTGTATATTTCTGTTAAAATGATCGTCTGAACGAAACTAGTCTAGTCAATCTATATACAGGGTGTCTCAACGTGCGCTCCGAGTGGGTTTACGGCTAAATAGTTTATTTTTTTCAAAATCGGCTTTCGCAGGCATATGTATGTCTATTAGGACCACATTTTAAAATTAGTTACAAATATACAGGGTGTCCCATAAAAGCATGGCGTATCATAGTTATATTTTTTCTAATAGAATGACCCATATTTTATATTTTTTTTCAGATTCTACATCAAAAATAAAGTTAACTTTTATTATATAAACCTAATAATTTTTGAAATACTTAAATATTTTTGGAAAAATTGACGTTTCGAAAAAAAATCATAACTCTCAAATTGATGAATGAAAACAGATGAAATTTTGTACCAGTATATTAGACTAATGGGTAAATATTTTAGACTATTTACATAAATTTAAAATCTTAAGATGTTTTGATAATTTAACGTAACTCCAGAAACACATTCAAGATCAAATTTCATGCTTATTTTAAATAGCACACCTTATATCTAATAGCCCTATCTTGTAGGAAATTTTATTGTTTTTCAAAAAGTATAAAAGTATTTTTTACTTAAACCTAATAGTTTTCAAGATATATCCATTTTAACATTTGACATAATATTTATTATTCATAATATGGAAAGTCGATACAAAGCGCCATCTATTGTTCAATTTAATATTTATTATTATTATTCCATAAAGGCAAGTGTTTAGTTATTGTTTATAAATAAAGTCAGTTGACCCAACAAATGATTTTCGAGATATTTCCTAAATTAATACACTATTTTTTTTAATTGTGAATTTACTAATTGTATTATTTATTTACACATTTGTAAATTATTTGATAAAAACTTGTTAGAATTGTAAAACAAATATAACGAAATACATCAAATAAATTGACAAAATAGTATTAAAAGTAATTTATAATATTTTTTTCAAAATACTACCATCGAATACATAATTCAATTTTATTTTAAATGATATTTTGACATTTCTCAGCATAATAGGTGTATTTGATCTAAATATATTATTAATTCTGCTTATTAAACCACCTGTTTTGACGAATATTCAATGGAATTAAACTTGTAATTGTGTCTCCTCATTATTAGTTATTGTATTCAAGGTAGTTTTTTCAAATACTTCATACTGCCTATTGTTTTGAATGTATTTAAAACTTCCTCTACAGTCTTCTTATTATGATGTCATCAGAGAACATTTTGTACACTAAGAGACAATCGTAATAACGTTACATTATTATTAGAATCATGTTAATTCTTTCATTTAAGGGAAACATTCGTTCAATTGTTAGTAATAATACGAATGTGTCAATTAAATTTGATTATAAACAAAAGCCAATTAGAATAACTGGCAATAATGATTATTAAATTAAGCAAGAGATGGCGCTTTATGTTACATTGCCATATTAAAATAATAATCATAATGACGAAAATTAACAAAAATGGATATATCTTGAAAACTATTAGGTTTAGGTGTAGAATACCTTTATACTTTCTGAAAGACAATAAAATTTCCTACAAGATAGGCCTATTAGATATAAGGTGTGTCATTTAAAATAAACACGAAATTTGACCTTGAATGTGCTTCTGGAGATATGTTGAACTATCAAAACATCTTAAGATTTTAAATTCCTGTAAATAGCCTAAAATATTCACTCATTAGTCTAATATACTGATACAAAATTTCATTTGTTTTCATTAACCCATTTGAAAGTTATGTTTTTTTTTTTTCAAAACGTCAAATTTTCAAAAAATATTTAAATATTTCAAAAATTAGTTGGTTTAGGCATATGAATATATTATAAAAGTTAACTTTATTTTTGATGTAGAATCTGAAAAATATTTAAAATATGGGGTATTCCATTAGAAAAAATAAAACTATGATACGCCATGCTTTTATGGGACACCCTGTATATTTGAAACTATTTTTAAAATGTGGTGCTAATAGACCTACATACGCCTGCGAAAGCGGATTTTGAAAAAAAATAAACCATTTGGCCGTAAAGCTACTCGGGGCGCACGCTGAGACACCCTGTATATACAGGGTGGCGCAAGATTCCGATGAAGTCCAATATCTCAGTTATTTAGAAATTTACAAAAAGATATTACTGACATAATTTGTAGCTACTGTAAAACTTCACATTTTAAAATTGGTTTCATATATACAGGGTGTCCAATAATTACGTGACGTATCAAACATATGATTTTTTAAATGGAATGCTATATTTTTAATGTC
The DNA here is from genome assembly GCA_963082785.1 of Philonthus spinipes. Taxonomy (NCBI): domain Eukaryota; kingdom Metazoa; phylum Arthropoda; class Insecta; order Coleoptera; family Staphylinidae; genus Philonthus; species Philonthus spinipes. The sequence goes on from OY720308.1 coordinate 17,000,706, forward strand.
GATTTTAGATTCTACGCTTAAAATTAATCATTTTTTACATAAGGTTTATTAGGTCAGTTTTTAATATTTTAAAAGTTATAAACAATTTAAAGTTGAAATCAATGGAAGATTGGGGCCTTATTTTTCAAAAATGAAAAACGATGTAAACTTTCTGTTAAAGCAATTTAATTGAAAAAATGCTTAATAATATAAGGAATAATCGTTTGTTACCATAAAGCAAATGTTGTGTACAGGGTGAAACAATGCGCAAAATGATTTTTTTCTTTTTTCACTTAAATGGAACACTCTATATTTTTTACACTATTTCGATAGAAAATTGACTGTTCTTTAATTTTTGTATAATAAACTATACCCCTATCTGTTACCATTTTTTAACAATTTCAATTCAAAGTACAAAATTATAAGTTTCGCTTATAATCTATAATTTAAGTAGGCTATAATTAAAACAAATGCAATTCATAATCGTTTTCTGGTATTTAATAACATACTTACTCCCTAACCTAAAAGGATATTCAAATGACAATCGATATTTAAAGGCGCATGCAAAATATAAAGAAAATAGTTGCTCAACGATTATTTAGCGAGTTATAATGGTTATTGGGACACATTTTTTAAGAAAAAAATTGTAAAATGTTTGAATGCTATTGAATTAAAAAAAAATGTGAATGTGTGAAATAAATACATAAAAATGTTAACAAAATATAAAGATATAAATATTTTATTATTTCACTTAGTATCTATTTTCGGTTTTTCCGTCAACATGAATTGTTTTAATAAATCAATTTAAGAAGCATATAGGAATATTTTAAATATTTTTCGAATAATAACCAAAAAATATAGTTGTTGTTAGTTTTTAACAATTAAATTAATCATTTATTGAAGAAGTATGTTTAACTGCACCAGTGTTACAAAATATAACGTAAAATGTACTTTACTTACTAATTATAATATTAAGCGTTGAAACTTACTAAATAAATTAGTTGTTCTGGCGCGGCCTGCTTTGGTTATTTATATATTATTTATATAATTCTATACCAAATTATTTAATCAAATGCAATTTTGGAGAATAAATTGATGATGATAATAATAGGAATCGTAAAATCTGTTTAGAAATAAATTATTAATATTAACATACCTTAATAGAAAAAATAACTTCCAATACATTCCTGGTGAATCGAAAACCAACTCACCTCCACCACTCACTAATTACCACTTGTTCATAAACAAAATTAAATCGCGTTTTTAATTATTAATAATTTCTAACGTTAAAAATTAAACCGGAATAGTAAACACTGCGCGTTTTCGGACGACTGAATCGAAATACAAGAGCGCAATTATCGCAAATCAAGAAGAAAAAAAACGATCGACGACTCACTCCGAGAACGCATTCCTGAGATAAGAAGATTCGTTGTACCTGGATCCTGGCGCACAGCCAAAAACATACCTATTTAAATTGTTGTATTTTCAATATTATCGCGTATTAAAATAATTACAGCTTAATATTTATATACTTTTTTTTATTAAATTCTCATTTATCCCGTGGTAAAAAAATATGTATGAATTATGATGTATTTTAATTAATACACTTGATTATTCGTTTCACTAAATTATTTTATATTTGTGTTCGCGTAACTTTCACAACTAAATAAATTAGTTGTTCTGGCACGGCCTACTTTGATTAAAAATTCTATACCAAATTTGTATTTCAGATTAAATATCTCAAAAACGGTAGACGGTAGCTATTTAATATGTTATATAAAAAATGAAGAGTGATTAATTTTCTATTAAAATAGCATAAAAAATATAGGATGTCCCATTTAAGTAAAAAGAGAAAAAAATCATTTTGCGTATTGCTTCACCTTGTATATAAAAATTTGTTTTAAGAGAAAAAAAGAGTATTTCTTTTATTATTAAGTATTTTTGCATTTGTATGGCGTTGACAGAATGTTTATTTCATTTTTCATTATTGAAATATTAGGCTCTAAACATCTATCGATTTCAACATTCATTTGTTTATAACTTTTAAACTATGAAAAATTGACCTATTAAATCTTATATAAAAAATGATTATTTTTAAACGTAGAATCGAAAATCTTCATAAAAATATATCATTCCATTTAAAAAACATATGTTTGATACGTTACATGATTATTGAACACCTTGTATATATGAAACTAATTTTAAAATGTGAATTTTGACAGTAGCTACTAATAATGTAAGTAACATTTTTTTGTATATTTCTTTATAACTGAGATATTGGACTTCATCGTAATCTTGCGCCACCCTGTATATATATATATATATATAGTATAGTATAGTAGTTTATTCCTCTCAGCAAAACTGATTATGAAACCGAACTAGAAACAAAAAAAAAACAAATAGCAATTAATAATCGTTATAAAGAACTAATTGATCAAATGGTAAAAAAGGAAGAAATGGAGACAATTACAAAAATATTTTTATAACACAACAGGAAAAGCAAAAAAACTCATCAGAATAAATTAGAATATGTAAATCAATTGTTTCAAAAAATAAAGACAACAATCAAAGGAAAGAAAGTGACATTATTTTGACTAACTCGAGTTAGTCAAAATAAGGTTTACCTAAATTAATTGATATATTAATTTAGGTAAACTATTAGTTAATAATAAAATTAAGAAAAATGATAACTATGATAAATCTAGTGGAATTTAGCAACTAAAGTATGGAGATTGTGATGCGATATATGTGGGACAAACCGGAAGGTCTTTAGAAAGTAGAGAAAATCATAATAGGTAAGACGTATTAAACAAAAAGAAAACAACCGGCTTTGCAAAACATTGCATCACATTGAACGACTTTAGTTCACATAAATATAAATTAATCTAATAATAAGGGCTTAGTTTTAAACTATCTGGAATCACTATTCCGAGTTATATGAAGTAATAATCACCCTTTCTCCACTAATTTATTTTTCTATTAAATATACATTTCGAGCACCAGTTTCAGTTATTAAAAATGGTGCTTGAAATGTACATTTAACAGCTAAATAAATTAATGAAGAAAGGAAATAAATTAGTTTATCTGGAATCACTTGAAATCTGTAAAACCATCAAGACGGGAAAACACGTCGTTAATGATAACGAAGAACTATGAAATTCCCTGATAATAAAATCCCTTCTTAACTGATTAACCTCAAAAATCTATATATTAAAATGCATCTTTCATCATTTTGTAAACACTCTTGACAATGGCATGTACGCCGAAACCAGTCAAGTTATATAAGCAAATTTATAAGTGAAACAATACGAAGTGTATTATTTTCGAAGCCTTCATTTTTTTTTAAATTATCACAATTAAATAAATCATACTTTTCTAAAATGTTTCTCAATATTTTTATGCTAGATTAAAAAGCGATATCCATTTAAAAGTTAACAATTTTAGGATAGAAAAAACAAAGTGTCATTTTTTTGTTTTAAGATGCCACTATAATTTTATTGCTTTAAAATACTCTTCAACCCTTCCTCTTAACAGCCAAAGATAGAAAACATCCCCAAAGGTAGGCCTAACAGGGTGATTTTCCCCTTTGAAAATTTCATGTCCGATTTCGTCGACCGATTTTTCAACAAAGTGTCATTTTTTTGTTTTAAGATGCCACTATAATTTTATTGCTTTAAAATACTCTTCAACCCTTCCTCTTAACAGCCCAAGATAGAAAACATCCCCAAAGGTAGGCCTAACAGGGTGATTTTCTCCTTTGAAAATTTCATGTCCGATTTCGTCGACCGATTTTTCAACAAAGTGTAATTTTTTTGTTTTAAGATGCCACTATAATTTTATTGCTTTAAAATATTCTTCAACCTTTCCTCTTAACAGCCCAATATAGAAAACATCCCCAAAGGTAGGCCTAACAGGGTGATTTTCCCCTTTGAAAATTTTATGTCCGATTTCGTCGACCGATTTTTCAACAAAGTGTCATTTTTTTGTTTTAAGATGCCACTACAATTTTATTGCTTTAAAATACTCTTCAGTCCTTCCTCTTAACAGCCCAATATATAAAATATCCCCAAAGGTAGGCCTAACAAGGTGATTTTCCCCTTTGAAAATTTCATGTCCGATTTCGTCGACCGATTTTTCAACAAAGTGTCATTTTTTTGTTTTAAGATGCCACTACAATTTTATTGCTTTAAAATACTCTTAAACCCTTCCTCTTAACAGCCCAATATAGAAAACAACCTCAAAGGTAGGCCTAACAGGGTGATTTTCCCCTTTGAAAATTTCATGTCCGATGTAGTCGACCGATTTTTCAACAAAGTGTCATTTTTTTGTTTTAAGATGCCACTACAATTTTATTGCTTTAAAATACTCTTAAACCCTTCCTCTTAACAGCCCAATATAGAAAACAACCTCAAAGGTAGGCCTAACAGGGTGATTTTCCCCTTTGAAAATTTCATGTTCGATGTAGTCGACCGATTTTTCAACAAAGTGTCATTTTTTTGTTTTAAGATGCCACTACAATTTTATTGCTTTAAAATACTCTTAAACCCTTCCTCTTAACAGCCCAATATAGAAAACAACCTCAAAGGTAGGCCTAACAGGGTGATTTTCCCCTTTGAAAATTTCATGTCCGATGTAGTCGACCGATTTTTCAACAAAGTGTCATTTTTTTGTTTTAAGATGCCACTACAATTTTATTGCTTTAAAATACTCTTCAACCCTTCCTCTTAACAGCCCAATATAGAAAACATCCCCAAAGGTAGGCCTAACAGGGTGATTTTCCCCTTTGAAAATTTCATGTCCGATGTAGTCGACCGATTTTTCAACAAAGTGTCATTTTTTTGTTTTAAGATGCCACTACAATTTTATTGCTTTAAAATACTCTTCAACCCTTCCTCTTAACAGCCCAATATAGAAAACATCCCCAAAGGTAGGCCTAACAGGGTGATTTTCCCCTTTGAAAATTTCATGTCCGATTTCGTCGACCGATTTTTCAACAAAGTGTCATTTTTTGTTTTAAGATGCCACTACAATTTTATTGCTTTAAAATACTCTTCAACCCTTCCTCTTAACAGCTCAATATAGAAAACATCCCCAAAGGTAGGCCTAACAGGGTGATTTTCCCCTTTGAAAATTTCATGTCCGATGTAGTCGACCGATTTTTCAACAAAGTGTCATTTTTTTGTTTTAAGATGCCACTACAATTTTATTGCTTTAAAATACTCTTCAACCCTTCCTCTTAACAGCCCAATATAGAAAACATCCCCAAAGGTAGGCCTAACAGGGTGATTTTCCCCTTTGAAAATTTCATGTCCGATGTAGTCGACCGATTTTTCAACAAAGTGTCATTTTTTTGTTTTAAGATGCCACTACAATTTTATTGCTTTAAAATACTCTTCAACCCTTCCTCTTAACAGCCCAATATAGAAAACATCCCCAAAGGTAGGCCTAACAGGGTGATTTTCCCCTTTGAAAATTTCATGTCCGATGTAGTCGACCGATTTTTCAACAAAGTGTCATTTTTTTGTTTTAAGATGCCACTACAATTTTATTGCTTTAAAATACTCTTCAACCCTTCCTCTTAACAGCCCAATATAGAAAACATCCCCAAAGGTAGGCCTAACAGGGTGATTTTCCCCTTTGAAAATTTCATGTCCGATGTAGTCGACCGATTTTTCAACAAAGTGTCATTTTTTTGTTTTAAGATGCCACTACAATTTTATTGCTTTAAAATACTCTTCAACCCTTCCTCTTAACAGCCCAATATAGAAAACATCCCCAAAGGTAGGCCTAACAGGGTGATTTTCCCCTTTGAAAATTTCATGTCCGATTTCGTCGACCGATTTTTCAACAAAGTGTCATTTTTTTGTTTTAAGATGCCACTACAATTTTATTGCTTTAAAATACTCTTAAACTCTTCCTTAACAGCCCAATATAGAAAACACCCCAAAAGTAGGCCTAACATGGTGATTTTCCCTTTGAAAATTTCATGTCCGATGTAGTCGACCGATTTTTCAACAAAGTGTCATTTTTTTGTTTTAAGATGCCACTACAATTTTATTGCTATAAAATACTCTTCAACCCTTTCTCTTAACAGCCCAATATATAAAATATCCCCAAAGGTAGGCCTAACTGGATGATTTTCCACTTTGAAATATTAGTGGAAATCACGCAATATAATATTAATAAAAACTTCAAATTTTCATTAAAACGAGTAAAATATAGCTTAAGCTGCTTAATATGTACTCCTATTACACATTATAGTCTAATGGAAAACATTCCTGACACGTAAAATATCGCTTTATTGAATTCATAAATTAATAGGGTTACCACCATCCATGGCTGAAAAAGTTATGGCTAACTTCTCATCGGTTATGATCTACTATATCAAATGCTTTTGAGAGATCTACAAAAATACCCAAGGGTATTTCAAATCTCTCCAGAGCACCTCGATAATATAGTCGAATATAGCCGAATTAGTTGTTTTGCTTATGAAACCGTTTTGCGTGTTGCAAAATAATTTATTAGTGAGAAAGTAATTCACAATTCAATTCTTTCACCAATAGCTTTCTCTATTATTTTAGATACCACTGATAATAGGGTGATGGATTTATAATTATTAAAGTCACTTGGATCACCTTTTTTAAATATTGGTTTAATTGCACCTTCTTTCAGGCAGTCCGGAAATATGCCTTTTTCAAAAGTACAATTTATTAAATGGGTTAAAGAACTAGTAAGTTCGTTAGTAGATGATTTAATTAATTTAGAAATTATTTCATCGAAATCAGTGGATAATTTAAATCATCCAGTGGTAAAAAAAAACATTGTTTTTTTTTAATGAAATTATTGTATTGAAAATTTCAGTTTCTGCAGCTGGATAAAAGAAAAATGATTTTAATTGAGGATATATTTTATTATCTTCTTTATGTTGGTTGTTGGTTGTGGAGACCTTAATTATTTAAATAAAAATATTTGTCCTTTCTCATGCTTATTTAAATAATTAGGAGAAAGGACAAATATTTTTATTTAAATATATTTTATTATTGAATGCATTATTTAAATTCGATGCCAAATTTCTTTTATTTAATTCTTCCTCTTTGCCTTCAATATGTGAATTGTATTGAAATCTGTATACATTTTTCCCAATCATATCATTTATTGCTGCCCAGATAGTTTTCCCTTTATTATCACTATTCAAAACAATAGAAACATAAATAAAACTAAAATCAAGTGAAATTATTTTTGACAAAATATTTAATACATTCATTATATTTATATATTATACCATTTGAACAATAACTTTTCTCCTCTAGAGTGCTTTGATTTTTTTATAAACAAAATATGTTGGTAATAACAGTAACCACACGCTATATGTTATGTAATTCTAACAAATTGAATTGATAAATAATGACACATGTGACGTTTTATTTGTTATTATTCACTGTTGCCAACAAAATGTAAATTAAAGAAGAAGAAAATCAAAACACTCTAGAGGATAACAGTTCTCGATCATACGGTATTTACATATTATATTATATTATATTATATTATATTATATTATATTATATTATATTATATTATATTATATTATATTATATTATATTATATTATATTATATTATATTATATTATATTATATTATATTATATTATATTATATTATATTATATTATATTTTGAATGAATATTATTTCACTCACCGTCTCTGCACTTTGCGTAGTCTGATTTTGTGGTGCGCCAGGAATTTCTCGTTGACGTCTTCCAGGGCTAAATCGACGGCGGGGCCGCATCTTTCGATGTCGAACGGCGAGTTTAGATGGGATGCCATCAAAACACCGACGTTGAAATATCTGTATTTCAAGCCATCATCCAAACAAACGATGTTCACAATCAAGTTAACCGCGTGAAGGATGTATAGGTGGAATTTTACATCCATAATAATCTACAATTGAGAAATAAATAAAATTATTATCACGATTTTGATATATTTATTCGACATTAAATTAAAAAGAACTTGAAATTATTATTAAGCTTATTCAATTCATTTGTGTTTTTTGTTTTGTTTATTTTATTAGTAATTTTTAAGTAATTTATCCATAATTATAATAGAAACAGACAATGTTCTAATATTTAAACATTGGTAGTTTAAATTCTTACCTCGACACCCAATACGGGTAAAAGAGGATAAGATTAAGAAAGAAAGTTTTAATTCTTGATGGTTGAGGCTTTTACAACGTTATACAAGTTAATTTAATATAAAGGATTTTTAAATAAATAAATAAATAACTTTGTATAATACACAGTATGCTCTACAAACAAAGTTATTTATTTATTTATTTAAATATCCTCTAAATTAGTATTTCTTTAATGGCAATATCTAGCCGAAACTAGTCGAACAAAAATACAATTAAGTAAAACAAAAACCAAGTAATAATTATTTAACATCTTTGATTATTGGTAGTTTATATTATCTTTCATTCTTAATCTTATCCTCTTTTACCCGTATTTGGTGTCGAGGTAGTTTATATTATAATTAAAACAATACTTTTCATAAAAACTACACATGAAAATAAATTTAAAAAAAAAGTGTGCAACACACTTAAAAAAAATACTTGAAATAATAATACATCAAATAATTAATCCTAATAAAATTACGTATATTTACCTCTGAGATTACATAACTACAAGTGTACTAGTTGATTTTCCCAAGAAGAAATTACCGGTACACCGAGCGAAAAACGACGCGCGATGAAATGTTTACCGCGGAGAGAAAGTGTGCGTCCGTTATCAGCGTCGCGACGCTTCTGTTATTCTGCTTTAGCAACCACCTGCGGCGTCTGCTCACTGCCCGTCTGTTTTGCGGGATTATTCGACGATTTATTGCAAACATTTTTGTAGAAAGAGGCGAATTTGTTACGTTTCTCTTTCAACACGCTATTTTCCATTACTATGTAAATAATTATTATATATTTTCCAAGTACAACTAAATTCTTTAGTAAAAAATATTTTATTTACTAAATAGCACTCCAGGTGATATCAAATGATTATTTATAGTATATCAATTATTTTGGGATGCCTACAAAATTTGTATGAGGGGTTTTGAAGTGATAGAGTTGAGATTGATTTATTCGGGGCTACTCCCTATAGGAAATGTTACGTTTAACGTGTATGTTAATTAATTAATTCACATTCTATGAATATATATATATATATATATATATTGAATCTTAAGGTAATTTAGAAATTAAAATTTTATGAGAAACTTTACTAAATACGTTGGAAAAGAATTTTAAGTAAATAAGTATTTCTGTAAAGGAATTCCTAAGTTTAACTTGTACATTATTTTTTAATGTACAAGTTAAACAAGTGTAACTTAGGAATTCCTTTACAGAATTACTTATTTACTTAAAATTCTTTTCCAACGCATTTAGTAAAGTTTCTCATAAAATTTTTATTTCTAAATTACCTTAAGATTCAACCAATCCGTCATAATTTGGTTTCATTGCTTTTACTATGATTATTTTTAATGCAAAAAAATCACCTCTTAAATGTTTTTTGTATCACTTCTGAAATTCTTTAGGAATCGCACTGTAGACTAGTGATGGGCAAAAACAATTATTTCAATAATCGAATACGAAATAATCGATTATTTTTGATAATCGAATGATAATTTTATCGTTTTTTTGTGAAATATGTGATTAAAAACTCGAGTTTTACAACTACTGTTTCTACAACTATTCGAGGTACTTCGGAATTCAATTTTCATTATCTTTTATATTTTTAAAATAAATCGTTTCTTGAAATAATCGATGCATGAGTATTGAAATTTCCTTACCAACCATGTACCCATGGAAGCGCAACTCTTTTAAGTTGATAGTCAGCGTTTAAGGGCCTTAATATTTAATATTTATTTTGCGGGGAAGGGAGGGGTTCACGAGAGGTAGTTCAGCTCTGTGTAAGTCTTGCCAAATCATTCAATTCTCTTCGGTAAATTAAATTCGGTTGATTGTCTTCCATGCAGAAAATTTCATTCGAGTCAACAAAATCCTGCTCCTCATTACTTTAGCTCTACGTGTTATAACTGGACAAAAAGGATATGGTAGGATGCCCGAATGAAGTATCGGCATTGTGAGAGACAGAATATCAGGAAAAAAAATCGTATATTTGTTTTTGGATTTAAAACCATTTCGCCGTAATACTGAAGCCCAAAATTTTCAACGTGAAGCACCCTTTTTTCACTCGATTAGACAATGCGAATCCAAAATAATGAAGGTATGCTATTTTAGCGCTTCTGATATAGACCTTCCTTGTTTTGCAAATTTCAATTGCATACGTTAAACGTTATAATAAAAAATAATATTATTTCAGTACAATGTAATAGCTTTGCTTTATTTGAATGATCATAAAAATTAACACAAAACTGATCTTCATAATGCATTCAAATAAAGCAAAGCTATTACATTGTACTGAAATAATATTATTTTTTATTATAAATAAGTATTCTAAATTAAATTAATTTGTAATAATATAACATCATACGTATTTCTCAGAAATAAAGATTTTCTATATATATAACATCTTTATTCAGACAATTGTTGATATAATTTTCTTTAAAATATCTACAAATAATTAATATTATTTACTATTAGTCTGTCTGAGCTATCGAACAACGGTATTTATGCCCTTAATTTATGATTATTTGAATTTAAAATTATCGCGCTTTAATTAAAGTTTCTAAAATTAATATAGAGGACGCTGATTAGCGTAAATTGAGTTGCATATAATAACCTTTTGTAGTCATAGATGTAGTATATCAATACATTAGATACTACAACTATGTCCGTTGTTCTCTATGTTTTATAGATCTGTTTTACTTTATTTAATTATTAACACATACATAAAATGAAGCTATACATCATAGTCTTATAGTATTTTTTTACTTTCCCTTAATTTATGATTATTTGAATTTAAAATTATCGCGCTTTAATTAAAGTTTCTAAAATTAATATAGAGGACGCTGATTAGTGTAAATTGGGTTGCATACAATAGCCTTTTGTAGTCATAGATGTAGTATTTCAATACATTATATACTACATCTATGTCCGTTGTTCTCTATGTTTTATAGACCTGTTTTACTTTATTTAATTATTAGTACATGCATAAAATCAAGCTATACTTCCAAGGTAGATCGAGTGACACATATATACATATGTGTAAAGGTATGCTGAACTAGCGCCTCACATAGTTTCAACGCTCCCCTTGCTTCTCACCTCCCTCTCGGTCATTCAGACCTCGTGACGTAGACAAATTCGAATATTTTCGGGTGTACACTGGCGAAAACAAGCATAACCTATTTTCACATTGCTTGCTTTCTATTTCTTTGTTTATGCCAGTTCATTATTTCATTATTTAGTTATACTTTGGTCTTTCAGCGACCACGCGAAAGGTAAATTTGAAAATTGTTATCACGGGGCGTAATACATTAATTTGTTTGTCTGCGGGACATTACATATTTTTGTATTATTTTATTACTTTAATCCACAATCTTTTAAAATGTTGCATTCTTTAGGTTTTTACACAAACAAATGCACATACTATAGTAACTGAGTAAAAATGGTAATAACTAAATTCATTACTACACTGTATTATTATAAAAAAATAATACATTTTTTTAAGCATTGAAATGGTCACTGAAATATACATTTGCAATCAATAAATTTTATGAAGGAAGAAGACTCAATCTTTAATTTACTAGTATACTTTTATTTGTACGCAATAAATACAACTTAAGTATCGACTTTTGAGGTTATTGTTTATTATAATTTTATTACGATACAAATATTAAACAATTTAATTAATATTAGTATTTTCATTTTAGTAATAAATATAATAAAATAAAACAAAAATTAATTAAATTAATATAACCTAAGGCCGTATTTTAGTTTAGTCGATAGCGACTCAAAACGAAGATGAAGCGATTCCAAACAACGGTTGATAGAGAGAAAACTCCGATTGGATATCGTTTAATTTATTATTCGATAGCTATTTCAATCATATTTAAGGCGTGCGCAGTGAGTTATTGTGACGTCATGAGGTCTCCCAATAAATTCCCCCCACTCTCAAATTTTCTATTCCATCTATCCTTTATACATATACTCAAGCGTCGTTGCTATACTTCATAGTCTTATAGAATTTTTTACTTACCCTTATTTATGATTATTTGAATTTAAAATTATCGCGCTTTAGTTAAAGTTTCTAAAATTAATATAGAGGGCGTTGATTGGCGTAAATTGGGTTGCATATAATAGCCTTTTGAAGTCATAGATGTAGTATGTCAGTATACTACATCTATGTCCGTTGTTCTCTATGTTTTATAGACCTGTTTTACTTTATTTAATTATTAGCACATACATAAAATCAAGCTATACTTCATAGTCTTATAGTATTTTCTACTTACACAGAATCGGGACGCAGCAGTGCGCACTGAATGAGAGTTGTGACGTATTGCACTGCTCCGGTTTTAAAATACTACGTGCAATTCAGCGAGAAAGCAGAACACGTTATTACGAGATTATTCCGCAATGGAAATGTTAAGTTTAACGTGTACGTTATCATCACAGTCTAAGGTGCTTTTGTAATAAAAATATATATTAATGTGACGTAATTTTATAACGTTTAATGTGTACGTTATAAAATTACGTCACATTAATATATATTTATATTACAAAAGCTCCTTAGACAGTGATGATACTGATAGCCCAGAATATCTCATAATTCCGTGTAGAAATTTTAAAGTTTAACGCGCAATTATTATTTAAATTCACATTTTATGTATTACATATCTATTACAAAAACTGCTTAGACTGTGATGATAACAAATAACATACACGCTAAACTTATTTTTTTCCTTACAGAATCGGGGCTATTCCATATGAGAATTGTTAAGTTTAACAAGTACGCTATAAAATAAATTCACATTCTATGAATACAGATCTATTACAAAAGTTGCTTAGACTGTGATGATAAAAAATAACGCGAACATTAAACTTGACATTTCTCTTATGGAATAGCACAGAATATCTCCAAATAACTAGTAAAAGTAATAAAATAAATGTTTATATAATTACGAAAAGTTTAACGCGCAATTATTATTTAAATTCACATTTTATGTATTACATATCTATTACAAAAACTGCTTAGACTGTGATGATAACAAATAACATACACGCTAAACTTATTTTTTTCCTTACAGAATCGGGGCTATTCCATATGAGACTTGTTAAGTTTAACAAGTACGTTATAAAATAAATTCACATTCTATGAATACATATCTATTACAAAAGTTGCTTAGACTGTGATGATAAAAATAACGCGAACATTAAACTTGACATTTCTCTTACGGAATAGCACCGAATATCTCCAAACAACTAGTAAAAGTAATAAAATAAATGTTTATATAATTACGAAAAGTGATGTCGCTTGTGACATTGCAAGATAGAAAATGAGGCGACCTTGTAAGTATGAATTCTATCGTCCATTAGCAGGACTTTTTTACATTAATAGTTGGCAACACTTTTGTGGCATTATTTCATAGATGTTAATGTACACTTACAATTAACATCTATGGATTATTTTTGGCGGCAACGCCGGTTTTCGACAATAATAACACGACACAACCTAAAATATTGTCGCGATTTGTGTATTATCAAATGAATTCATTACAGATTTTTACTATTGTTTAAGATTCACTTTTAAAAATTACATACGTTTTGGTAAGTAAAATTTACGTCCTTTATCTAAAACACAATCAAATATTTATTACATATAATTTATAGGTTAAGTAAGATAAAATGTTTTATTTTTTTATAAATACATATATTTATAGATGCTAAAAGAATATTATTATTATATTATAATTGTACAATTATATATAAATTAACTTTAATGTTCCACGATTTGTTTTTTTAAAAAGAATTTATTTTATAACAATGACGTTACACGTTCTAACTCTAAGACGTATCTAAATTATTACAAAGGGAAATACAATTTATATTACAATAAAGTGACGAGTAAGCATTAGATAATAATTAACAGAGTAATCAATTTACAGAGTATGTATAAATGAACAATTAATTCTATTCATAATAATAAATGGAGTCCATTGTGTTGACTTCAGGTAACTTATATATATATAATTAATTGTACAATTAATAATTTATATTTACGTTTTTAATTAACTTAGAGATGGGCAAAGTCAATCTTTTTTTACTGCAAAGTTAAGTATATGACAATTTTATTAATGCAACATATTCTACTACTATCAGAAACTGTTCCCTATTTATTGAAAAACATCATTTTATTGTTACTTATTGACTTTATTTGTTTAAAATTTCTCATTTAGAAATACTCAATTACTTACATTCCTCGATTTTGCCCAACACTAAATTAACTTCGCATTCTATCTTCATAGATATTCTCATTTTGTTTGTTGTCCCAATCAGGTTGATTGTTTCCACTTTTGTCTCTTTTTACCCGAACCACTTCGGACTTCCCTTCTATCTTTATATATATATTTATTACAAAAGTTACTTAGTGGCTAAACCCATTCTGCCAGCCGGACTATTTCTAGTCATGAGTTAATCTAAACTTGGAGCCTTAATGATTTTGAGACTTCTCCCTGCTCATTGAATTTCTCTTCTTTATTACCAGGCAGACATTTCCTCCAGTCTGGCTATTTCCAGTATTTAGTAATAGGTCAATCTTCACTTGAAGGCTTGTGCCTGTTCATGGAATTTATCATCCTTATCAGCACCAGGCCGTCATTTCCTCTAGCCTGGCTATTTTCAGTATTTGATCAAGGGTCAAACTTCACTTGGAGGCTTCTCCCTGCTCATGGAATTTCTCATCCTTGACAGCACCGGGCAGTAATGAAGTATATGCCATTTCTTCGTTACAACAAACATATTTAATTGTAATGTTTTAGTGATAAATCTCTACAATGATTGTTATGTGTTTTAGTCACAGGTCTGCATAAAATCACTGCTTCTTCTTCTAGGAGATTCCGAATGAAATGCTTTTGTGACTACGACTCAGTTCTCTTTAATAAAATTTGATAAATAAAATAAATATTTAGATATAATTTCAATCTAATTCATACATAAAATACAAAGCCATTTAATAGGTTTTGTTGCTTACAATTAAATGTATGACGGATTGTTACATCGGACCTTCCTCATGAAGCCATTTAATATATATATTTTTTTAATTTTCAGTAATTATGGCTTTACAACATGGCCTCGAAGGTTATGAGGGTGATGATGCGTTCAAAATATTAGTAGCTACAGATATCCATTTGGGATACAATGAAAAGAACCAGTTGAGAGGTAAATATAATTATTTCGAATATATGATAAGCTAATCACCACCAAAAATAATTACAATTTTAGGTGACGATAGTTTCGAGACATTCGAAGAAATCTTAAAAATTGCCTTTAAAGAGGACGTGGATTTCATACTACTCGGAGGAGATTTATTCCACGATTCCAAACCAAGTCCTTACAGTATTCAAAAATGTTCAGAACTTATAAGGAAGTAAGTAAAGAAGAAAGAAAAAGTATGTTTTATCATAATTAAATTAAACATTTTGGGATTCAAAATCTTTTCATGGATTGTAAGGTTCTAATATTTATTCTTTCCTTTTTACTTTCACCGGACCCCTGTCCAAGGGAAAGTATTGTGATCGTAAAAATTTTCGAATGGCCAATTTCAACAAATATGCACGTTTTGAGGTCCCCTTGAGTCCGTTTGAAAAATGTCTTTGTGTTTCCATGATAGCACATAAACGGATTGAACCCAAACTTTGTATCTAAGCTTTTTATTACAGTGGAATGATCTGAAAAGTTTTTGGTTACAATCAAAACTTATTAAGTGCAACTTTACTATTAGCGATTTTTAATTATTTAATTTGGATAGAAAAATGTTTTGAATAAAAGTTGTAGATCATGAAAAAATAAATATTTTTTTTATAAATCTTATTGAAAGGCCTTCAGTTTTCATTTTATAAGCAAAAGAATTTCGTCTACCTGATAAATTCCCTTAGAAATAATTAATTATACTATTAATTATTATATTAATTATATTATTATAATAATATAATTATTATTAAGAAGATTCTAAATCTTCTTCATGTTGGCTGTGGAAACTTTAATTAATGAAATAATTATTTTTGAGAACAAAACGTCAAAGTTAACACATTATGCGCAATCGCTTCCAGCTTCAAAAAAATGAAGTGTGAATATATGTTTTGAAGCATGGTAAACTAGCACAACCTTTATGCTAATTTACGCTTTCTTTTTTTGTGATAATGTGCTTGTGAAAACATGTCGGCTATGTGGATAAGGGCTAGCTTGCAATGAAATATTTGCATTCACGTTAAATTTTAATTTTCTCTTGTTTTCATGTAAAACTTGATCAAAACTCTGACAAGGTGTGATTGAAATTAATAGTTTAACAATGATATATGTTAAAAATAAAACTGATAATAAGATATGATATTTAAAAAAAATGTTTTACTGGATGCTACTGCGAGATAGTAATAAATTTATTACTATCGTATTTTATATATTTTTTGTAACAACTAGCCAAAATAGCTTTTTGTATTGTATGATACGTTTTTATTATTAAAGATAAAACAAACAATTTTACTTTTTGTGTTTCTTTACCTAAATTAGTTCTTTTTTTAATTCTGGATTTTATTTTTAATTAAGAAATCACAGTCGATAGCTCAATCAAACGACTCCACAGCATAGCAAAAAAACTGTATATCTTCTTATAATTCGAATATTTTTTACAGATACTGCTTTGGTGATAAAAGTGTGGCCATCGAATGTCTCTCCGATCAATCCGTCCACTTTCAACATCTCACAAATCCTGTGATAAACTACGAAGATCCGAATATCAACGTGTCCATTCCGATTTTTTCCATCCATGGAAATCACGACGACCCCACTGGAGTTAAATCGATTTCCGCAATGGATTTACTGGCAACCAATGGGCTGATTAATTATTTCGGTCGGTGGAACGATTTAAGGAAAGTCGAGGTGGTGCCGATTGTTCTAAGAAAGGGCGAGAACACTTTAGCTCTGTTCGGTTTATCACACATGCACGATCAGAGATTGGCACGGTTATTCAGGGATGACAAGGTAATTAATTATTACAAAATGAATAAAAAGTGATTATGATAAATGAAAGACGACGCAAGCGCCATCTTTTGCACATGGAACAAACTAGTCTGATGAAGTTCGAAAAACCGAAATGGTCATCACTAGTTATCCATATGCTAGAATAATGCTGGCTGAACATCTTATTAAAAGCACACACACACACACACACAGTGGTTGTTTATTGTGTATCGAGCGTATAACAAAAATTGACGACGAAGTTAGCATTGGAAGTCTAAAGTCATGTCTGAACTAAAATCACATGTGCACGCGTAAAGTACTGGTTGTCATGGTTTCAAGTCAGTTGTCAATAACCCCTAATTAACCACAACCAGCATTTCACACGTGTGATCTTATTACAGACATGACTCGAAACTTCCAACACCAACTTCGTCGTCGATTTTTGTTATACGCTCAATATATTATACACTGTGCTGCAAAATTAACGCAAAATTCGAAATTTCATTTAAAAAAAAATAATTTTATTGTTTTTCCTGATTGAGCCTTCTTCTCCTTTTCTGTTTATTACAAAAACTGGAAATATGTATTAGCTAAAAACAAACCTTATTATCTGTCAAACAGGTCTTTGTTTTCTTGGTAAAAAAAAGCGAGTATCGTTTGATAAGTACGTTCTTTGATTTCTGGAAGTTTATTTAGAAAATTGTAAAAACAAACAAAAATGAATCCCCCTGGACTAGTTTCAAGAAATCTTATACGTGAAGAATGTGCTGTTGTAGTGGCGCTGCAAGAAGAAGGGTTTACTGCAACTTACATTGCCCAACATTTGCATGTTGCTAATTCCACAATATCGCGAGTACTTTCCCGCTTCAGAGAAACAGGACGTCATGAAAGAAAACGCGGCCAGGGTTGAAAAAGAATGACAACGCCGAGAGACGACAGATTTATGCAACTTCAAAGTTTAAGGCAACGATTCCTAACGGGCACTTACCTGCAACAACAATTTGTTCTAACCTATAGTCGTCGACTAAGTCAGGATACGGTCAGAAGAAGACTTGCTGAAGTTGATCTTCGACCCTATCAAGCCGCTAAAGGTCCTTTGTTAACCAGAGAGCACCGACGAGAGCACTTAAGGTTTGCACAGGAACATCTTAATTGGAACAATGCTGCTTGGGGTAGAGTAATGTTTAGTGACGAGTCCAGATGTTGTCTGTATAGTGATGACCGTCGTAGAAGAGTATATCGACGTCCTGGTGAAAGATACAGCCAGGTGTGCATACGAGGAACGGTGCAATATGGTAAAGGCTCTGTCATGGTATGGGCAGGCATCACGTCGCAAGCAACAACAGCGTTGGTACACATTAATGGTGGTCGGTTAAATGCACATCGATACATCGAAGAGGTGCTTGAGCATCATGTTGTACCATTTGCCCCACTTATTGGGTCCAGCACGAAGTCCCGACCTCAATCCCATAGAGCATCTGTGGGACATTGTAGGGCAGAAGATTAAAAACTTGCAGCAACCTCCTGCAAACCTTCTAGAGTTAAAACTCAGATTAACGCAAGTGTGGGAAGAAATTGAGCAGCAAGAAGTCAGAAGTTTGATTGACAGTATGCCACGAAGAATGCGAGCTGTCATCAATGCTCGAGGAGGCAATATTCGCTATTAAGACCAACTGTACGACTGTTACACGCTATTTTGCGGATCAGAAGAATCATTATTTTTTTTGTATTATTGCAGTTTGTTGTTTATTTTCTCATTTCATTTTTTGTTCACAAATAAGCAAATTAGTTTTAATAAGTAGCTATTAGGAACCACTTCGGGAAAAAAATGGAGAAAAAAAAATAAAAAACAATAAAATTTCGAATTTTGCGTTAATTTTGCAGTGCAGTGTATATAATACGGGTTTGTTCGTCCCTGTGGGGTATTATGGTTTGTTGTTAGTGAGGTGATCGAAAAAGTTTTTCGATATAAATAAAATAAAAAAAGTAATTACATTTTCTACATACGACACCCGAAAGGGTAAATGGGATTTTGATAATATATATATATATTTTCTACAATTCCTTGGCAAATATTTCTCTGAACATTGAGTCGCATAATAACTAACTAACCATCTTTATTTATTGATATACAATAATATATAAAATTAGAATTATATTTTGTAAATGAATCGGCTATCGACCGGAGGTCTTTCAGCCAGTCACATAATATTTAATTTAAAAAAAAATTAAATTCAATAGGTGAAAATTAAAAAGTTAGATGAAGATGATTGGTTCCAACTGATGGTCTTGCATCAGAATCGTGCTCACAGGGGTGCTAACAATTTCATACCCCACACCAGTCTTCCTGATTTCATGGATTTGGTGGTTTGGGGACACGAACATGATTGTTTAATTGTGCCAGAAAAACAAGAAAACGGAATATGGATTACACAACCAGGTAAGATAATAAAATTTTATGAATTAACTTATGATTAATGATACATGAAAAACGGTAATAGAAACATAAGGTTTATATTACCCTCACTAGTTTTTTTCAAATTGAAACATTGTATAACTTTAAATTATCGACCAGTTCTGCATTGTGAAATAATCACTCAATCTCTTAGTTTTTTTTTTTTTTTAATCTTTTTTCCTTTCTACCGTTAGGTGTAAGGAGTCAATCTCTTAGAGCGTCTGTTAAAATAAAAATAACTTATGTGCATCGTCCATTTTTTTTTTAGGGGGGACCAGAGCAAAAGTAAAGGTTAATTATCCCAAGCACTGCAGCCATTTGGCTTTCGCTCTTATAGTTAATCGTTAATCAAAGATTTTTGTACTTTTTTTTTTAGTGTAAATTATTTTTTTATTATACTTATCTGAAAACACGTTGATTCCATATGTCTCTAGAATGATGGAATCGTCACTTTTTCAGGCGACCGCACAGAAAAAGTTTGTTTGTGCGATCATTCCGTGCACTAACCGATTTCCATAGCAACGATGTATTTTTCACTTCTGTGTTTCACTGACGTTTTATTTTCCGTCTGTGAAATTCTTAAATTTGTTCAAATGTACACAGACTTATAATATACTGGTATTGTATTTTGAAATAAAGTGCTTACCAGATCAAATTCCGAAAAACAGGTATTGCATTTAAATTTCTTTAGAATTAGTGTAATTATTCACTGCCATAGATGTTACTGGTTTGAAAATAAATCAAATAATTTAAATATTTAGTTTTATATTGTTGTTTTCAGATAAGTATAATAAAAAATAGCGTTCATTACACGTCCAGAAATGGATTTTTCCGTGCTTGCATGACTTCGGTCAGCGCGCACGGATAAATCCTTTTTTCTGGACTCCTAATGAAATATACTATTACTTGTTTTTTTTTTTTTTAATTCTTTTTAATTGGTGCTATAATTGTCAATTTTTTTTGTATTCATAAACTTTAATTGTGTTATTTATCGTATTAACTTAAAAATTGTTTTTGTTTTTAATTTTGAAACCTCATTTCACCAATAATTAAGGTTTTTTTTGTAATTAAAGTTGAAACGAAGGCTACTTTGCATTTTTTTTTTCAAAATCAATTAGAGTTGGTACATTCGGGTTTTCTATGATCAATTAAACATTCTTTTGGTTATATTTCAAGTATTGTATTTATATGTATATCGAGCGTATAACAAAAATCGACGACGAAGTTGGCGTTGGAAGTCTCTAGTTATGTCTGTACTAAGATCACACGTGTGAAATGCTGGTTGCGGTCAACATGACAACCATTACTTTACGCGTGCGTGTGTGATGTTAGTTCAGACATGACTTTAAATTTCCAATACCAACTTCGTTGTCGATTTTCGTTATACGTTCGATATATATACAGAGTGGCGCAAAATTCCGATGAAGTCCAATATATCAGTTATTTAGAAATTTACAAAAAAATATTACTAACATAATTTGTAGCTACTGTAAAACTTCACATTTTAAAATTAGTTTCATATATACAGGGTGTCCAATAATCACGTGACGTATCAAACATATGATTTTTTAAATGGAATGCTATATTTTTTATGCCGATTTTAGATTCTACGCTTAAAATTAATCATTTTTGATAAAAGGTTTATTAGGTCAATTTTTTATATTTTAATAGTTATAAACAATTTAATGTTGAAATCAGTGGAAGTTTGGGGTCTTATTTTTCAAAATTGAAAAACGATGTAAACTTTCTGTTAACGCAATTTAATTGAAAAAATTCTTAATAATATTAGGAACAATCATTTGTTACCATAAAGCAAATGTTGTGTACAGGGTGAATCAATACGCAAAATGATTTTTTTCTTTTTTCACTTAAATGGAACACCCTATATTTTTTATACTATTTCAATAGAAAATTGGTTGTTCTTTAATTTTTGTATAATAAACTATACCCCTATCTCTTACCGTTTTTTAACAATTTCAATTCAAAGTAGAAAATTATAAGTTTCGCTTATAATCTATAATTTAAGTAGGCTATAATTAAAACAAATGCAATTCATAATCGTTTTCTGACATTTAATAACATACTTACTTCCTAACCTAAAAGGATATTCAAATGACAATCGATATTTAAAGGCGCATGCAAAATATAAAGAAAATAGTTGCTCGACGATTATTTAGCAAGTTATAATAGTTATTGGAACATATTTTTTTAAGAAAAAAATTGTAAAATATTTGAATGCTATTGAATTAAAAAAAAAAATGATGTGAATGCGTGAAATAAATACATAAAATTGTTAATACTAACAAAATATGAAAATATAAGTATTTTATTATTTCACTTAGTATCTACTTTTGGTTTTTCAGTCAACATGAATTGTTTAAATAAATCAATTTAACAAGCATATAAGAATATTTTAAATATTTTTCGAATAATAACTAAAAAAATATAGTAGTTGTTAGTTTTTAACAATTAAATTAATCATTTATCGAAGAAGTATGTTTAACTGCACCAGTGTTACGAAATATAACGTAAAATGTACTTTACTTACTAAATATGATATTAAGCGTAACTTTCACAACTAAATAAATTAGTTGTTCTGGAACGGCCTACTTTGGTTAAAAATTCTATACCAAATTTGTATTTGACATTAAATATCTTAAAAACAGTAAACGGTAGCTATTTAATATGTTATATAGAAAATGAAGAGTGATCAATTTTCTATTAAAATAGCATAAAAAATATAGGGTGTCCCATTTAAGTAAAAAGAGAAAAAAATAATTTTGCGTATTGTTTCACCTTGTATATAAAAATTTGTTTTAAGAGAAAAAAGAGTATTCCTTTTATTATTAAGCATTTTTGCATTTGTATGGCGTTGACAGAATGTTTATTTCATTTTTCATTATTGAAATATTAGGCTCTAAATATCAATCGATTTCAACATTAATTTGTTTATAACTTTTAAAATATAGAAAATTGACCTATTACATTTTATATAAAAAATGATTATTTTTAAATGTAGAATCGAAAATCTTCATAAAAAATATATCATGCCATTTAAAAAAACATATGTTTGATACGTCATGTGATTATTGAACACCCTGTACATATGAAACTAATTTTAAAATGTGCAGTTTGACAGTAGCTACTAATAATATATGTAACATTTTTTGTATATTTCTTAATAACTTAGATATTGGACTTCATCGGAATCTTACGCCACACTGTATATATTATATTCATTGGCCTTTTCATTTATTTTAAGTATTTATTTTAATTAAAAAAATCCCAATTGGGCCCCATAGAGTAAATATATTTTACAGGCAGTTCAGTGGCAACTTCGTTGAGCGAAGGCGAGGCGAAACCGAAACATGTCGGATTGCTGGTTATAAAAAAGAAACAATTTTACTTGAAAGCGATCCCTCTGGAAACTGTGAGGCCTTTTGTGTTCGAGCAACTGGACTTGGATGAACCCGACTTGCTTGGTACTGCAATAGAACTGGAGGAATTGTCCAAGTATTCTATGAAGGTTGTTTCGAAAAGAATCGACGAAATCTTGAAACAAATTTCAGACGAAAGAAAAGGTAAAATAAAACACACTTGGATTTAATAATGGAAATAAAAACAACTGTAAAAGATCAAGTAATGTGAGAACTAACACAGATTTGTTAACTAAATGTGTATGATACGAAGGTTATCTTAATTAATGGCTGTTTTACACTTGCAAGAATTCTTGGAGAAATTCATAATATAATTATATAGAGAAAAATATTATAAGTTTGTGCAAGTGCAATACAGCGATTTTTATAATATATTTCTTGCCAGAAATATACTGAAAACGTTCATAGTAATCTAGAAAATAATTATATTAAACAGTCTCCCAATAACGTTAAGTATAGCATACTACGCGTCTGTTTTTATTGGACGATTGTAAAAACAATCTGCTCTGCTTATTTTCACAATAATTTTTTGCTGTGTAAAACAGGGAAATATATTATTATATATAGAATTATAGCGAAATTTTTATATTTAATTCTCGCACAACTTTCTGTAAGAATTCTTGTGTGTGTAAAACGGTGCTAAGACAAAGTAAATGAAGATATTTTGTTTTGCGAACCTCTTTCTGGGTGAACTACCATGAAAGAAATATTCAGGCTAACTATTATGTTGTTTAATGCCTTTATTTGTGTTCTATTTAGTAATTTAATGAGCATGAGCTGTTTCTTTCTCTCTTTCTTAATCTTATCCTCTTTTACCCGTATTGGGTGTCGATGTTGCTATATATGTTTATGTATAGTTAATTGTGTTTTCTTACATTTGTAAAATAGGTGAATTCCATAAATAAAGATAATAATAATAATTGATACCTCACTCTGAGAAGTATAGAGGAACATATAATGATGTTATATAAGACTAAATAAATTGTTTCTTATCGTCTTTTACCCGTATTGGATGTCGAGGTGATTTATCATTTAAGAAGTGTTATATTTTAGCAAATAATTTAAAAGAAATGCTGCCTTTAATCAGGATCGTCGTTAAATATCGCAACGATCAACAAAATTTCAATGCCATAAAATTAGGCCAGTCTTTTTTGGACAGAGTGGCAAATCCAGACGAGATGATTGTTCAGAAGAAAGTGACCAAAAGATCAAAGGATGATATAAAACCAATTGGAATGGACGATGAAGAAGATTACGATCGAGATGAAGAAAATTTTGTAAGTTTTTAAATCGGGAAAATCTACACGATTTCTTGAAATATGATTTTTTTTTTATTTGCATATTTTATTTTCTGATTTTAAACTAAATATACAGCACAAGGCATAAAATCTTAATAATTGCCGATTATGCGATTTTACTTAAATTATTAATAATACAAAATATGAATGTTTTAGCATATTAATTGGAAAGTAAATTAAATAAAAATTATTTGAAAATAATTAATGAATTATTTCCACATTTTGCTCTGTGAAATCTTGACTTACATTACGCAAGTAATAATTTATTAATTT
Source organism: Philonthus spinipes (assembly GCA_963082785.1). Classification (NCBI taxonomy): domain Eukaryota; kingdom Metazoa; phylum Arthropoda; class Insecta; order Coleoptera; family Staphylinidae; genus Philonthus; species Philonthus spinipes. Next base: position 17,025,323 of record OY720308.1, read on the forward strand.
TCAAATTATTTTTTATTTAATTTATTTAAATAACTGTGACGAAGTGAATGAATACTCTTTTCTATTTAAATTAATTGGAAAGACTGAAATGAGTCTCAACAGTGATGCTAAATGAATGGTGGTTGAACATTAATAATTAAAAAAATTACTTTATATCTAAATGAGATCCGCGATCTCGTTGAAGACGGTGTGTAGAAATTAATTAAAAAATGTTCAACAACTAAGGGCTTACAGGGCGGAGCTGTACTGATGAGGAATGAAATCCCGAAACACGTGTCTACAGATGGCCTTGTAACTATTATTTGTTGTTTCCTTTCATTAAATAATTTCGACTCAAACCGATGCTATTCAATAACAAATAACTATTGTGTAATCGGGAAGTAGTTGTTTCAATAGATGTTTGTAAAACTTACAGTGTAAGTAATTTTTTGCAGTTGGAAAAAGGAATTAATCGAATTTTATTGATCATTGCCACAAATTTTCCATGTTTAATTTCATTGTCGCCTCACACTGAGAAGTAGAGAGGAACATATAACGATGTTATATAAGACTAAATAAATAAATAATTTCATTGTAAAATATATACTAATTAAAGTTAATAAAATAAGTGATTGGTACATGAAAATAAATGATTAAAACAAAAACAAAATAAAAAATACAGACTTTATTGAGTAAGCAAATCGAGCAGATAATTTCCTCTTTATTTGGGTTTGGGTGAATTGATGAAAAACTATTTCGTTGTTAATTATTAATAAATTTATAATGACTGTTCATGATCAAAGTGCAACATCAGAAGTATACCTTTATTGGTTGAAGCTCACATTACCTTTCACCAATTGGAAGGCGAATTCCCGAACAATACCAAATACAGATTTGCATATGTGCTAAACTTATTTCAGTTGCTATTATTGTTATTAGAAAAAATAATCTCAATTATTTTTTATGTTATCTTAAATAAAAATAGTTGTCTTTTTTCCTACTTACTTTTTATTAAATTAGATATACTTCGGAAAATATGTTTCCATCTTCAGTAGTGGAAGTTTCCACATAGTTTCCGAAATATATTTAGTTAAATAAAAAATAAGTAGGAGAAAGGACAACCATTTTTATTTAAATAATTAAAGTCTCCACAACCAACATAAAGAAGATTAAAATTCTGTTTGTATTACAGGATATGGGTGATTTAGTCCTGAAAGAGTTCATAAAAAACAAGTGTAAGGAAGAAATGAACGTGCTATCGATAAATGGATTAAATCGTGCCGTTCATAGGTTCATTGTTCAAAAGGACATGAATTCTCTCTCTGATATTATTGAGTAAGTATAATTATTGTTAATAAATGAAAGGCGACGCAAGCGCCATCTTTCGCCTGATTTCATGTGGCTGCACATTTTATTAAATATACAGAAAATCTTTATTTCTGAGGGATACATTAAATTATATCACTATATTTACAACATTACAATCGTTAACATCTAGTTAAGCCTCAGAAAATGGCTATTGACCATCGGTCTTTCTGCCCATTTTATTAAATAATTATTATTGTTTTGATAATAAGTAAAAAGAAAACTCCTCATGTGAAATTAATGGGCGCGTTTAGGGAAATTTTAGACATGTAGCGCAAAGCTAGCAAAGCAAAGCTCACGAAAATATGGCGGTTTTGTTTACAGCTGCACGGCTCGAAAAGCGATCAAGCGGAAAAAATATATGCTTTACCGCTTGATAAAGTGCTGCAGCGCCACACATAAAGCGGTACCGTTCAGTGACACCTCTTGATGAAGCGCTGCAGTGCCACACATAAAGCGGTACCATTCAGTGGTCGCGTTCAGGGAACTGTAGCGCTTAAGCGCTTTACTAAAGCGGTTTCGCTGAACGGTACCGCTTTATGTGTGGCGCTGTACCGCTTTATCAAGCGGTAAAGTATATATTTTTTCCGCTTGATTGCTTTTCAAGCCGTGCAGCTGTAAACAAAACGGCCATATTTTCGTGAACGTCCTTAACATCGAAAGCGTGTTCAGGGAACATCAAGCGCTTTGCGCTGTAGCGCTACATCTCTAAAATTCCCTGAACGCTACCAGTGACACCGCTTTCGTAAAGCGCTGCAGCGCTACAGTTCCCTGAACGTGCCCAATGATTCTGGCTTCAAAGCATTGTTGGCCAGTCACAGCTAAAAAAAATATTTCTGCTTTAAATCCATCCAGACCCGCTGCCTTCCTACCTTTTCAAATGCTTTATCCACTTCATCTACTGTAAAGCACTTTATTTTCCCTGACCCTTCTTTCTCCTCAACCCTACCCGGCACGACCACACATTCCTTTATATTTCCTTGTCCACTCATTTAATGGTATTTCATTTTACTCTATAGTATCTCCTAATTTCAATATCCTCCACATTTTATTCTCCCTTTTATTTAGGTGTACCCTACACCCATATGGGTAGAAAGGGTCATTGAATATATATATATATATATATATTATTTAGGTGTATGGAAAAATGCCAATAAAAATTTTAAATTATTTACAGTTATCAAATCGATAAAACAGTTGATAAGCTCATAGAAATGGAGGTGAATGTTGAAAACGTCGATGTGGGGATGGATGTTCTGTACCAAAAAAGGATGGATCTCGATGATGAAATTGAAGCATTGGAGGTACGCTTTTTAAAAATGAAAATTACATTTTTAAACCGTTGTTTTTTTTTTACTCATTCAGATAAACAAAGTGTTGGACAATCCAAACAGGCTCATTCAAAGGGTCGAAGACGATGAAGCGGATATTACAGATGCAGACCAAGATGCTACAGGTCTCGACACATCTGTGGGTGATAAATCGAAGAAAGGTAGGGGTAGAGGCAGAGGGCGAGGTGCCTCTGCTACAACACGCAAACCTCGTGGAACCAGAGGTAAAAGAGGCGGCTAATTAAACCCTATACAAAATATAGACTTCTGGAAAATCTTTCAGGTTTTCATTTATAAAAAAATTGCACTGTAATTTAAGATTCAATTTATTTTAATCAATTCATGAATTAATTCTTTAATTTTGTCGGCGTTAATTGAGCGGCACTTTTTCAATATCAGAAATAAAAGATAACTTTTTTATAACACATGGATTTTTTTTATTAATCGTGACTATTTCGATTATGATCATGATTAATAAAAAATTTAAGTGGAATAAAAAATTTATCTTTTTTTTTTTAGTGTTTTAAAAATGAAGTTTGCAAATCTATCACATAAATATAAGTTTTTTTAATAATAATAAAGAGGAAATAATTTTTTAATTATTTCGAATATTATTAATTCTTTATTTACGGAAAATCACCTTTTTACAATTATTTATAATTTTAATAATAATAGAAAAAGGACTTACTTGCATGGTCATAGTTACTTAAAATAAATTAAATAAAAACAAACCTTTTTCTATTATTATTAAAATTACAATTAGAAAAGAATTAAAATAAATTATTTTTATTTCATTTATTTTAAATAACTATAACTATGCAAATAAGTCCTATATTATTAAATTTTAAATAATTAATAGTGATGGGCAGGATCGATCAAAAAAGATCGACTGCTCGATCTTTGCTAGTGATCGAGCTGCTCGATCTTTTTGATCGGCTCCAGCAGTTCGATCTTTTTATAATAGCCATTTATTTACTAAATACACCTGCAATAAATTGTTTTCCACTTGGTTGATTTAAACGACACAATTTGCAGGGATGACTTTTGAGAGGGGTTGTAATTTTATTTATACGTTTCACGGCGTAGTTTTCTAAGAGAGCGATTTTTGAGTACGATTTTTTTGGGGTTTTCTAATCAACTCAATCGGCTCGATCTTTTTGATCAGCTCGATACTCCAACTGATCGATCATGGATTGATTGATCTTTGAAATTATCGATCTTGCCCATCACTAATAATTAATAAATTATTTCCTCTTTAGCATAAGTCAAAATGTCACAGTAGCTAAAGAGGGAGGAATTAATTAATTATTTTCAAATTCTTTTATTTAAATAACTGTGACCAAGTGAATGAATCCTTTTCCTATTAAATTTATTTATGTTTAATTTAATAAACTAAAATATCCGTTTTTAAAAATCACTTAAAATACAGTGCAATTAAAAAAACATGTTTAAAATATTGTGATTTAAGATAGTTTCTGTTTTTTTGTTTGTTTAAAGCTTATTTATACTATTTTCATTACAAATTAAAAAAAAAGTTTTATTTTCAAATTAATTCAATACACGATTTTTCCAAAAAAAAAAAAAAAACACTACAAACTAGTTTGATTGAATGATCCACAACATATTCACACCCGCTCTGCCCAAATTGATTCGACCCAGCATCCCATGCTCCTTCTGATTGACGTAATACAGGAACAGTAAAATACTGTGGAATAAATTATTATAACCCTAAAACAGATATTGAAAATAAACATGAGGATAATAAGCAGTTTAAAGAGGTAAAATCTACAAAGCAATGAACTGTAAATATGATGGGCCAATTTAGGAGGCTATGGGTTTTATTCAACATCTTACTATTTTTATATGTTTAATTAATTTCTCACTTAACCCGTGGTCAAACATTTTTGAATTAATTCAGGATTATTTAATTGAAATCAAAACACTTGGTTTGTTTCACTTATAAATAAGTGAGTAAGTATTTTTATGATTACTCATTTATTGTTGTGTGTGTGGAGGGATTAGTAATGAGAATCTATTTCATTACCACCACCAATTTACTTACCTTCACCATTTCATACGTTGTCATTTCAATTATGACTCTATAATGTGGGGGATTCACCGAGACTTCGTGTATAGCCAGTGTTTTGTCAGTCAGTTCTGGTAATTTCTCTGTAGATTTAATAAAATGAAACCCTGTAAAGGGCTTTATATCAGGTTTGTTTGGTAGCGGCAACAGTTGTGTGTCTAGATATGAAGCAGTCATATGCATAATGATCTAAAAATAAAAAAATTATATATATTAATTTTTTGTCTTGTAATCTTCATAATTAAAATCTCAAATACACAACAAGGTGAAATATTAATAATAACATATATTTTTATTCCATACAAATTATAAAATTATTTCCATTGTAAGTTTTTGTTATTATACATAAAACATGATTATATAATTGGCTTCACCTCCCAGTGAGAAGTAGAGAGGAACATATAACGATGTTATATAAGACTAAATAAATATATAATTGGCTTCCGGATCAAAGGTCTTTCTGCCCACGGTGAAATATTTATTTGATTTATTTAATATACAGAGTGAGTTTTTTTTTTGTGTGTTTCCTATGGGGATCTCGGAAACTATAAGAGATAAAGAAATGGTTAAATGGGCAAAGAAGTGCAGATTTATGAGCTGAATAAAAAGCACTTGTACGATTTTAAACAAAGTCAAGGGTAACTAGATATTTTAAAAATTGTTGATTTTTTTTAAATGTCAAGGGTAACTAGATATTTAAAAAAAATATTTTTTTAAATCGATTTTTCTCGGTTATTAATAGAGATAGAAAAAAAATGTAAAGGGGAAAGATTTTAACAATTTTGCACAAAAGATCACAGGACTCGTTTTGTCCACTAGAATATTAGAGTTTGTACAATATAAATGATCGTGTGTAGACGAATGAAATTGAAAGGGCTGCTGTTAAAATATTGTACAAACCACATTGTGCAATAATATTGAGCATCTATGGGCCGTTTAAATCCTCTTTTAAATGAGGTAGAGTTTATCTCTTTTTCAGGTTTCCCAGAACTACACTCCTTAAGTTCGTAATTATAATTTTTCCTGATTATTTAAGTCTACTAGTTACTTACTAACCGGTTAACTAGCTCAGTTATTGATGATTATAAACTTTAAGAAACCAATTGAAACTATAAATTATGTTTTATTCTACTAACTGAAGAACTTAGCTGAATTTAAACGTTCTGTTGTGTCTGCTGAACGCAATCATTGTACTATTGAAGTTGTACTAACAATATAATTACAATTTTGTGTACATTTTTTGCAAAAAGGTTAAATTCCACCAATAAACATGTTGTTAACTTACTTTATTTTAGATTATTCAAGTCTATTCTATATGTGAAGTTTTATTATTATTCTTTATTATCACAATTTAAGTGAGTTTTATAATTGATATGTATACATAGATTGCAATGTTAAAAAAATGTACATGTTAATTAATGGTTTTAATATTTAGACAACAGTAGTTCATATTGTATGAAATAAAAATGAATAAACTGTTAAAAATCAACCAATAAAACAGATTAGATTGAATAAATTTAAAATTAAATTTACTCAATCTAATCTGTGTTTTATTGGTTGATTTTCAATAATTTATTCATATTTATTTCATGCACATGTTAAATTTAATATTTCTCATCGGGAATAGCCCCAATTTTTAGATAATAATAATGAACAGAAAAATGTTAATTCTCTGAAATTTCCTTAATTAGAAACTTACAGCAGCATCTGTTGGTAGTGTAATGTCCCAATCCTTTCCATTATAACTGCTCCCGCCGTTCCATCTGTATTCGCTCATACATCCGCCTTTGGCCAGCTCTCGAATCCTCTTTACTAAATACTCTTGATTTGCATGCAATTCCAAAAAAGGGACGATTGTTGGTAAATTAGGAATCGTCTGTAAAATGGGACCCTGTGCCGTTTTCCGAAGACGGTCCAATCCTACGTTGCCTATACTTATATCACTCAGTCCATGTGCTTGGAAGCTCTTATTGATACTCTCGAATTCTTTTATTAATCGACATAAAATAGTTTGGGAAATCCACTGAAAATAATTGTTTAATAAATACCTGACAAATCAAAATAACTCAAAAAATACGCATCGTATGAAAAAACGTTATGAGATCAAAAATTAATGCTTCTTAGGGGGATATCATCCTGTTCTAAATTCAGCCTCCTCCTGTCCTCTCAGTGGGTGGGGCGAGTGCTCACTTTGAAATTTCAAATTGGAACCCATATTTTTTATTCAAGAATCAGATTTTATGAATAAAAATACATAAGATTTTATTAAAAAAATATTTTTATTCATTACAGATGGTGCTGTAATCGCAAAAATTAAATTTAAAATAATTAAAAGTGGCTTTTTATGCATTATTTTCTTCGGTTGTACACTTTCGTCAGTAGAAAACTGAATAACAACTGTAACGAATGAAGAATATGATCTTACTTTTTCAGGAAAACGCTCAGCATACAAATTGCCAGCATCGTCGAAAATTTTCCTGCATTCGCCATAAATAAAAATCATTTAATTTTTTGCATGGATAATTGGCTGATAATTGTTGAAAATGCATATTCACTAATGAACCATAATAATTGTGAGATAACGCAAGCGCCATCTATTGCCTAATTTCATATGGTATCATCAATGATTTGTGTCTACAAGGTAGACGACTGAGAATCACTATTTCTTCCACTAAAGAAAGGCGAACTTATCCTGTTTATGAAAACAGGAAACTGAATTTATTTGATGAAATTTTCAACTAATGAATTTAAATTTCCAATTAAAATTACACAAAACAATTGCAACGATTAGAAAAAATATTTATGTATTTTAATTCATTAAAAGTTAATTTTTTAAGTAGTTTCATTAAAATCACCTCATACTGAGAAGTAGAGAAGAACATATAATGATAATAAATTAAAGTCGACGCAAGCGCCACCTTTTGCCTAATTTCAAGTGGCATCGTCAAAGATTTCATTAAATGTGAACATATAATGATGTTATATAAGACTAAATAAATTATATATAAGTTTCATTAAAGAACATCCTTGTAGAAAATTCATTATTAAAATAAAAAATCGGAGAAATAAATTTAATACGCAATAGATGGCGCTTGCGTCGCCTTTCGTTTACTGAGAAATAAAACTTACTATTCTTAAATTTTCGTTCCACTGTGTTAAAGCAACACTGTCAACATTTAACCTCCTCCAAGTGTCCAATCCTTGTGAGCCAATGTTCAGTGGTGAAGCTTTGTCGTCTGATTTTGGGCTGTTTGTTGCTGAGGCTAAACAAAATGTTGCAACATATAAATTATATTAATGTGGTTGTACGATTTATATCAAGAAATGAATTACTAAATGAATAAATTTCTTTACTTTTAGTTAGCTATTAACAGGTCGAATGCCATTGTTATTTGGAGAAATCTTTCCCCTGGGCCAAACTGTTTTTTTTATTACCAATAGTAATTTAAAAAACTAAACACAATTCATTACTTAAGTAAATAATATGGCACAAATGCTGGCATTTTTGTATAGGGTTGTGCTAATGGAAATGGGTTATTATTTTATTTTTTTATGATCAAACTAACAATTTTAGGAGAAAATATCAAGAGATGGAAACGTTGCTGATTGAATCCCTTCAATCAATTTTTGAAATAGAAAAATGTACACATATTAAAAAGTTCTGATGCAAACCATTATAGGGGTTGATATTTTCACCCTCTTGTAATAATATTTTAGGGTTGCAAAAATCGTAAAAACTGCCATTTTATGAGGAAAAGTTGTGTGCTAATTTTCATTGTTCTAAATTATTCCATAGTAGATATATGAAATAAAAACATTTTTCCCCTTAACTTTAGAGGGCTGTATAACTTGGAGGGGAAGGGGTTTTGCAGAAACAATTATATGAAAGACCCCCCCCCCCCCCTTAATTTCTACTGAAAAATCACCCTTTAAAATGTTTCAAATCAATTTAAAAACACCCGCTATATAATCAGTAATCCCTTTTACCATATGATATTGTGTCGATTTACAATAACAAATTCAAATTATTCCCACAAAATAATTTACCTTACATTATTTCTACTATAATGTTGTTCTCATTAGCTTAAACATGGGGGAGTGACAGAAATTGAAACATGAAAAAATAATCAAATTAATTTTCCATCAATTTATCCCATGCTCAAAGCATAATTAATCATAACAAAAAAAAAACTACAAAATTTTTTTTGGGCTGTGGAAGGGGAAAATCCATTTATGGATTGAGTGTTAGACTCCTCCCCGGTTTTGACTAAGAAACTACCGACTAAAAATCCCTGCCACTTTACTACAAAGTTGTTATTAAGTTTATAGAAACCTAAAATTCAATGGTTGTGTTGTTCTTAGAATTAATATATATATATATATATACAAGCACTTCTTTAAAAAAAAAAATTATCAACTATCAAGGGGGGATCTTTCATATAATTATCAACTTACTCGGTGTGGAAAGTTGATATTGACACCTCTGCAGCATCGGCGATGAGTCCTTATTAATCTTCGTAGAAGGATGATTCCAAAAGAGGCTCAGCAAATTAGTCGGCTCTTGTGCGTTCAAATTATTACTACTTTCAATCGAAGCATATTCTTTCACATACTCGTGTATGCTTTTCTCGTTGTTCAACTCCATGTTGTTTAATTTCGGAGAAGCCAGAGGGGACGTACGACATTTCGGAGTGAGATTTTGCTGGGGGGAAAACGATTGGATCGACCATGAGGGTATCGACTGATTCTGACCTATGAAAAATTGTTGATGGACAGCGGTAAACGATGTTATTGCAATAAATGATTAAAAAGGTTTGTAGAAATAATTAAATAAGAATAGAATTTTGAAAATAATTCATAAAAACAAATTCTTTCTCTAAGAAAAAATTCAAAATAATAAACATTTTTTTTTCCTGAAGACATTGTGATAATAAACAAATTTTATTCTTAAAAAAAAATTCAATATAATTAATAAACAAATTTCTTAAAGAAATTTTCAAAATAACTAATTATTTTTTTCTTAAGAAAATTTTGAAAGTAATAAATATATATATATATATATAAATATAATCTATAATCCTTTCTATCCGAAGGTGTAAGGAAATAATTAATAAATACTATTCATAAAAAAAGGAAAATAATAAACAAATTCTTTTCTCAAAGAAATTTTCGAAATAATAATAAAAATTGTTTCTTAAAGAAAATTTGAAAGTAATCAAGTAGTTGAAATTGTACTACTGTATTATATTATGTAAAATGGATTTTTTCCGTAAGTAAATAAATAAAAAATTCTTTAAAAATTTTTTGAAAATATATATATATCTTAATCTTTATTAAAAATTAAGTTTACAATAAGGTAACAAACATTGATTATGTATATCACACAAAAATTAATTAATTGTTAAATGGCTATCGACCAGAGGTCTTTCTGCCAATTTGAAAATATTTAATAAAGAAATGCAATTTTTTTTAAAAATTGAAAATATTTTTTTTTTTTCTTAAAGAAAATTTGAAAATAATTAACAAATTCTTTCTAAAAGAAAAATTTGAAATTATTAATAATAAATTTCAAATTCTTTTCCTATTTAATAATAATTTTTATATTTACTTGTATTAAAAGAAGCATTAAGCCAGCTGTTTGATTTATCTCTGGGGGAATTTGATATTGTATTCGTTACGACGTTTTGGTATGTTACGTTTGGATCATCTGGAATACAACACACATATTATAACAAAACAAAAAATCATCGGACAAAAGAAAACGTGAGTAATTAAAATCATCTGACATCAACGCAATTGTTTTTCTTTTTCAACCAAATGTGTAGTTTTTTTTTTTAGTTAACTCAGAAAACAAGCCGATTGTTAAGGGCCAATTAACAATAGCCTGGGAATGAGATCAGAAACAAGAAGGATGAATCATAGGATTTACGCGTATCGATTCACTATCGCCCGGGAAGGGACTTTACCGAGTCTCTGTATACAATCTGTTTCTGTTCTCATTGCTGGAATATTCCCAGGCAATTGTGAATCGGCCATAATTCTTGAGTAACACCTTATAAATATACAAGGTGTTACTTAAGAATTATATATATATAATCAATATTTCTATTGTATTCTTTCGGATGTTGGGTATACTCAAGAATTCTTTCTTTCTTAATCTTATCCTCTTTTACCCATATTGGGTGTCGAGGATACTCAAGAATTAATAAATATAAATTAATAAAATATGAAATAGATTTTTTTAAATATATTTTTTTTATAACACCTTATACATTTATGAATAAAATGTGAAATAGATTTTTTTTTAAATAAATTTTATTTTTTATTTTGTATTAGATTAATTTTTAGACACAAATAATATTAATCTCTAATATACTTACGAATTCCTGATGATTTAAATCTGTTATCAACTTTTGGCACATGTGGTTTTTTGTTGCCGGCATAAATTTTTGCATATTTGATTGAATAATGCACGCAATTCAGTCCGCAAATTGTTAAAATGGCATATTCTACGTAATATAAGTACGTTGGTTCAATACGACATGTAAAGCACCTAAAAATAGATTTACAATTATTAAAATAAACTTTAATGAAATGTTATTTTTACCATTATATTCTAAGCAGCAATTTTTGTAATTAATTGGAGCTATTCCGTATGGGAAAAGTAAAGAAAAACGTGTACGTTATTAAATAAAATCACATTCTATGTTTGTAATAGATACATATATTACAAAAGCTGCCTAGACTGTGATGATTAAAAATAACCTACACATTAAACTTAACATTTCCCTTATAGAATAGCCATGATTATATTAAATAAAAGTAATTTGAAAATAATTAATAAATTATTTCCATGATTATATATACTCATATGATAAATTTATTATTTCATTTACCGAATTGCCTGGAATGAGTACTTACAAGTCGGAAAGTATCACAGCTAATATGATCAGGTTAGCAGTGCCCCATAAAATGCAATGCTGTGATTTTTTAATGTTCTTTCTTGTAATCAAATCCTGTTGGAGAGGCGACAAGGCTTTCTTCAGCAAAATTTCTCTTGGTGGGGTTCTACAAACAACAATTGCTTTTTTTATATATTTACATATCAGATGGCAAATTTTAATAGTTGTACATTTATTAGCTAAAAATATATTGGTAATTTTTGCACAAATAAAATGTATCGATAAAAAATTGTCTTTTTCTTTTCAAATTTAGACTTTTTTGCCCAACTGTGCCATATAGTTCGTTAATATATTTAACTAAGTAATTCATCAGATACAAGTTAATTAAACCCGATTAAATCAAATTAATGTGATATTAAACACAAAAAATTAAAATTAGTTTTGGTAGACATAACCTACAAATTCAAATCGAGAAAGAATACTTACACTGGATTGCGTGGGGAATTCATTTTAAAGGTAATAATCACTATATATCATTAAATAACTAACGAAATAATCACTACAATTACTTATATTCACTAATTAGTCTTTACATTTTACAACCACGCCGGTATTAAATTGTAAATAGCCGCCAAATTATAATCAGAATCGAAGAAAAAAAAATATAACAAACACAAGCGTATAATAGACACGTATGTGTAGTTGCATATACTTAAGACACATTTTCATAGATCTAACAGAATGTAAATAATCTAATTCCCTGTATTCATTCAAAACTGGTTTGTCCTATAATTCTTTTTGATATTACAGAAATCAAGAATATTCCAATTACAGACATTCTAGATTCCTGTTATTATAGAAAACTGTAATGTCCTGTAATATTTGGTTTGTATATATATTATAGAAATCTATAATATCCTAGTAACAGATAATCTAGATTCCTGTTATTATAGAAAACTGTAATGTCCTGTAATATTTGGTTTGTATATATATTACAGAAATCTATAATATCCTAGTAACAGATAATCTAGATTCCTGTTATTATAGAAAACTGTAATGTCCTGTAATATTTGGTTTGTATATATATTACAGAAATCTATAATATCCTAGTAACAGATAATCTAGATTCTTGTTATTATTGAAAACTGTAATGTCCTGTAATATTTGGTTTGTGTATATATTACAGAAATCTATAATATCCGAATTACAGATGATCTAAATTCCTGTAATCATAAAAAACTGTTATGTGATGTAATTTATTGTTTGTATTTGATAAGGTTAAAAAGTGAGGTTATTCCAGGATAAATTTAGTTTGAAATGATTTAAATAATCGTGAATTAATATGCTTGATTTGTATTTCCCACAATGAGCAAGTTAATCGAAATAGCTGACAGAAATGATGCAAGAAAACGTTACAAAGTTATAACATGTTTGGTGGAGGATCGATTGGATCTGACTGTTTTGGATGGAGAAAACGTATACAGTTCTCAGGTAAAAATTAATTGCAAAATTGTAATTTTGTAATAGTTGTTTGTGGAGGCTTTTAATTATTTAAATAAAAATTATTGTCCTTTCTCCTGAATAAATTAATAATGTACTCTTTCTTCACTATTTACGCAACTCAAAAACATATATCTAGTGTGTTCTCCTACTTTGTTTATTATGCTAAATGTATGAAATTGCTGAAATATTAATAAGAATTTGAAATATTTTCAAATAAAAAAATATTTTTATGTTTAACTTTTAGCATCAATTTTCATTTATTAAGCTTTGCTTCGTGGATTTTAAACAAATTATGTTTTTACTCAGACCAATTCCATCTGAGGATAAGGGCCAAATCACAATTAGCCAGGAATGAGAACTGAAAAGGGAAAGATTAATTATGGGATTTACAAGTATCAATTCACAATCACCTTCATACGGATTTTATGTATATGATCCGTTCTCGAGCGATTATGAATTGGCCCTAAAATATAATTTAATTTAACCTCACAATATTAGTATTGTTACAAACATTCCTATTTCCATAATAATATTATTCACTAAACATCATTAACCCATTAATGCCAAGTGGCAATAAATAGATATAAATTATAGTAAATAATTGACCCTTGTGAAGTTGGCCCCCCAACTTTACAATTTCATAAAAATTATTGAAGTTCCGGTGGCCCCCCACATAGTTCTAGAGTTAGAATAAAAAATAGTTCCGACCTTCTAACCACTTAAAAATCAAATTGACTTAGAGGGGAACCAACTTCACACTCATGTTATTTTAGAATAACTATCATTAACTATAACTACTTTATTATTGACTTTTATTCTTATGAATGAATTCTCTATTATCAGTAATAAAAAAGTTCTGAGCTCTCAAACTTTGTTGTAAATAATTAATTAAAGTCGGGGGAGGTTAATTTTTGTAAATGTGATTAGGATTCTGTTTGCCCCCCACAGAGTTCTATCAATTATTCTAATGAATTTTTGCTCTAAAGTCAATAATAAAGTAGTTATAGCATTCTAAAATAACATGAGTGTGAACTTCAGCCGTTCAATCCTCGAAGGAATATGGCTATTTTTTTAATCCATTTTCTGAGGTGAATTAGTATTAGTTTATTAACAGAATCTCCTTTTTTTAAAATTATTACAGACAGTATTGATTGTTCCCCTTCTTCTCTTTCTGTTTTCATAGGTTTGCATGTGTTTTGGCTGCGTTTGTTATTTCTTTCCATTCTTTCTTATTTCTGAATGCTTCTTTCCATTTCCTAATTCCCATTGCCCGTGCGCCCTCTTCATCTTCCTTCTGCTAGCTTCTCCTTGGTCTTCCTCTTCTTTTTTTCCCAGGAGGGAGAGGCATATATAACAATGTTACATAAGACTAAATAAATAAATTTAATAATGCAAATTTATCTTTCTTCTAAGGTTCAAATTGAAGATGTCTACGAGTTCGCCAACTCATTTGAGACCACTGTCGATCATTACATGAAAGCATTGCATCAACTGTTGTCTGAAACGTCCACTGTAACGATATCTGTGATTAAGAATGAGTTGTCCGTTTACAAAAATGAAAATATAAAATATTTTGTGAAGAAAATTGATCAGGTAAGGAAATTAATGTATTTACCAATTAGACATGCTATTTTGATTCGTACTTAATCTGTTCATTAGGATTTTATTGAAAAATTTAAATAGAAAAAATGAAAATGATAAAGGGGATTTTCCAACACTTTGAATATTTCTGATATAAGAGTAAAATATGTGAATATCCTGATCACAGAAAACAGCATGTATTTCGTCTCTCTCCAACAAAACTATTTCCCTTTTACTCAACAGCGTTTCCGCACTCCAGGTGGCGCTGTATAGAGTAAAATAATTTACAGGGATCTGTACCCTTTTGTAATAGAGAGATGCTTTCATTAGTGCGAATATATATAAAAGATTTCATTTTTCTTTATTATATATATATTCAATGACCCTTTCTACCCATATGGGTGTAGGGTTATTTTTCTTTATTAAAAAAGCATAAATGATTTATGGTCCTAATTGTAATTTTATTTTTTTACTTAGGCTTTTATCATTCACTCATGGCTTAAGACTAAATGATTAGACAATGTATATAGATAGGATTAATTGTAATTTATATATTAGTTAAAATAAGTTTAATCATATAACAGAAAACAACATTATATTCTACAAAGGAAGTTCAAAGTGGTTCAGGTATAACCCTAGTGTCGAAGCACCCATTAGCAGTTGATTCATTCCAAGTTGTAAAACTGTTAATGGACAGAATACAAAATCAAGTTGTTTACAGATTTGATATTCTACAATAATTTTCTATATTTTCCTTTCAATTACAAATAATCATAAATACATTACACGTTTTTTTTTTCTTTTAGTGTAATTATAGTACAAAGCTAGAGTCTGTATTAGTTGACGTTTTCAAGGAGAAATCCAATTTGGAGTTGAAAGTTAACAAATTGGGAGAAGAAAAAAGGAATATGATAAATGGTATGTGTTTCTTTATTTATTTTTTCTATAATACATAAATTAAATATCTATATTGCTTAAAAAAAAGTCACAGCAGATAAAGATTTATTATTTTCAAACTCTTTTCCGAAATATACTTTAACAGTTACAAAACTATTTTCGGATAAATAGAGTTTAATAAATTAATGGATTTATTTTATTTAGTCTTATATAACATCATTATATGTTCCTCTCTACTTCTCAGTGTGAGGTGATTAATAAATTTATTTATGGATCTCCATGTTACACTATACATTTTTTTTTTGGCATAGGATTTTCTCCAATCAGCCACTAACGAAACATTATACATTTCATTTACAAAAAACTAATAAATACAATCCAAAATCTAATTGGTGTATTGAACCTCTTCCCCCAAAAAATAATGATTTTTAATAAAACATAAATTATTAAGCATTGATTTAAAAAATAATATCTCAATGGAATTTAACAAATAATATTATTTCCCTTTAATATTTTACAGAATGTACATCTTTAAAAGTCCTTTTAGAAGAAAAAGTAAACGAGCACGCAAACCACGAGAAGAAGCTTCTCAATTCATTCACCCAGTTGTTGAACGAGAAAAAGAGACGCATCCAGTACTTGTTGGACTTACTGGAATCACAAATAATCAACACAATTCCTACAAAACGGATCAAACTCGATCTATCGGATGAGGAAAATTCCATTGTTGAAACACCGAATAAAAATGATATTTCCGATGATGAAAACGAGGCTTTGTTAGACGACAACGATAATTCGAAATTATCAAATGATCAAAATGAAAAACTGTCTAATTTTGAAGATGACGATGAGGATTCTTTGCTGAGGAGTCCCGTGGATAGTCCTGGTGGAGGAGATTTCGGAAGGATAAGTTTACCGAAGAGGGTGTCTGCTGGGAGTAGTGCGGGTGTGAGTTTCAGAGATGATGCGAAGGAGGTTAAGAAGACTAAGGATGTGGAGAGTCAGTCCGCAGAAAGTGTTATTTCTACAGAGGCTAGGTTTACCTCGCAGGATATTGCAGATCGTTTGTTTAATTAAGTATTTCATTACGATAACAGTTTTTACAAGAATTTATATAACAATTTGTGATAACCAAAATATATTTTTTGTTTTATTTTTATTGATTAATATATAAATAAGTAATATATAAAGAATTTTTACCTGTGAACTCGTATTATCCTGACTAGTTCTAAATTTAAGCGACTACAAAGATTCTTACAGCTTTGAGGCCACTTTGGAGAAGCTGCAAAGGGACAATTTTCCAGAAAGTTTGGTTCATTAGCAGAAGTAACATTTATATATTATCAATGGATTCACAGACTTTATTTAACAGAAATAAAGCAGCATTTTTAATGTGTTAGTTTTATGCCTCCAATAAAAGAAAATTTAAAGGAAATCAGGGAAATAGACGTGCCGACAGAAATGCAAACAGAAAATGGTATAAATCGTACAAAACTTATAGAAATTCAACCTTAGCGTATCATTATCGAAACATCCGGAAATAATTGTTTCAATCGATGTTTATTCTTTTTTAAATGAAAGTGAAAGAGTTGCAATAGCTGAAGGGAAATTAATCAATTAATTATTCAATTTTGTAGATTAATTACTTTCTTTTTGTTTAATTTAAGATACATTTTTTCATTCACTGCAGATGGCGCTATTGGAGATACAACTTAAGATTGCAGCGCCAAAGTGGCGAAATTCAGAACCCGTATGTGGTACACAAATACATCCATGTGTGTTTCG
Organism: Philonthus spinipes; assembly: GCA_963082785.1. Classification (NCBI taxonomy): domain Eukaryota; kingdom Metazoa; phylum Arthropoda; class Insecta; order Coleoptera; family Staphylinidae; genus Philonthus; species Philonthus spinipes. The sequence goes on from OY720308.1 coordinate 17,042,752, forward strand.
AGGTTTCATTCAATACAAATAGCGGTTCATCAATTCACTATTTCAACTTTAATTACATCGTTTAATTGTTGTTTTTACTATTTGACATCTTTATTAACAAATAACGTTACATTTTACAATGTGTAGTATGTGTGTTTACAATATTTATAGAATTATTTCAATTTGTCATGTAACTGTCATTGTTTTTACTATTTTAATCACATTTTTATTTCGACTAGAAAAACGTTTTTTTAAGTTCCGTTTCGAATTAGCAATTTTTAAAATTCAAAAACCTGTTTTAAATTATGAACAACTGATTTCAGATAACCGATCAGAGAATTGAATACTAAATCACTAATTGTTTTATTGAGTTATGTGCAGTATTTAATCACACTAAATTTCTATTTATTTTCAGGTCAATCGGAGACAAAACCTCTTTTTGGGAAAAAAAAAACAACTTTCAATTTTCACCAAAAATATTTTTGGCTGAAATGGACTGAAACTTTCTATACAGATTTATTTACAGTGTGCTGAAGATGAATCAATTGTAAGAAAGTTTTTTTATTCCGCTTTAGTTAATTTATTTTGGGTTGAAACTTTGCACACAAATGGTTTTCAGTATGCTGAACATGAAAATGCAATCAGAAAATGTTTATTCTGCTTAGAAATATTTGTTTTTAATTTTAAGTACGGTAAAAAAAATGTGGGAATTTTCAAATCGCAAAAAAAATATTTCCATTATAATTTTGAGTAACTGATTTCACATTCCTATTCAGCATATTGAGCACTGCATTTGCACCAACTTTCAGCTCAAATGGAGACAAAAACTTTTTTATCAAAAAAAATCAATTTTCATTAAAAATTATGCCGAATACGAAAATACAATCAGACAATTTGTATTTCGCTTAGAAATATTTCTTTTTTATTTTAGGGATTCGATAAAAAAAATGTGGACACATTTTTCAAATCGCAAAAAAATATTTCCCATTGGAATGTTGAGCAACTGATTTCAGCTCAATCGGAGAGAACTTTTTCAATTTTCATCAAAAAAATATTTTGGCTGAAACTTTATGGAAAGTTTAGAGTGTGAACTCGAATCTGTTGTTATCAGAAAATTTTTATTCCGCTTAGAAATATTTGTTTGAAATTTTCAAAGTTCGAATAAAAAAAGTGGAAAGACATTTTCTACCTTAAGCAAAAAAAAATACGGTTAAAATTTTAAACAACTGATTCAAGATTCTTATTCCACATACTGCATACTACATTTCCACCAATTTTAAACTCAATCGAAGACAGAATCTTTTTATAGCAAAAAAAGTTACCCCTTACTACTTTTTTTTCAATTTTCACCAAAAAATATTTTTGGCTGAAGCTATCTGCAAAAAGTTCAGTGTGTGCTGAAGTCGAATCCATTATCAAAAAAAAAAAAATATTCCACTTAGATTTTTTTTAATTTTCAAAGTTCGAGGAAAAAAATTAGAAAAAGGTCCAAAAAACTTACAACTTTTACAATTTTCATGAAAATTATTTTGCGTTGAAACTTTCAGTATGCTGAACTCGAAAATACAATCAGAATTTTTTATTCCGATTACAAATATTTCTTTATTTTCAAAGTAGGAATAAAAAAAATTAACAGATTTTCTAAACGAAAAAAAAATCCTATTTGGATTTTGAGCAACTGATTTCAGATTAGAGACAAAATTTTTTTTAGCAAAAAAAACAACTTTCAATTTTCATCAAAAATTATTTTTGACCGAAACGGGCTGAAACTCTTTACACAGATAGTTTTCAGTATGCTGAAAACGAATCCGTTGTTCGAAAGTTTTTATCCCGCTTAGAATTTTTTTTTAAATCTTCAAAGTATAAAAAAGTTCTCTTTGGAATTTTGAGTAACCGATTTCAGATTCTCATACAGCGTACTAAATACCACACTTCCACCAACTTTCAGCGGAGTCATAAACTTTTTAGCTAAAAAAAGACCTTGCAACTTTTTCAATATTCATCAAAAATTATTTTTTTATTTTTAAGAATAACGAAGTTACAGGCACCCTCGAAAAATGACTCGTCGTCAACTTCCGGTTATAACCTGGAAACGGTTAAAAATACATTTTTTTCTTCGCCATTGTTTTTATCATTAAAAATTGGCCTAGGGTCGCGAAAACGGTTTTTCGATATCTCTTAAAATAAATAAAAAAAAGTTTAGAATAACCCACTTCATAACCCACCCAATACCCTTTTATACGAAATCTGCCAAATCCCGACCATTGAAGAAAGGTTAGAAATCCTCTCCCTAAAATTTGCCACTAACCCCCACATTGCCCCCATCATCCAACACTTATGCATCCCTCGAGACCCAAACATAATTCCAAAATTTAAGCACCCAGTACTAACTATTCATCAATTTCATCAAACATAACAGAACGATATTTTGACAGTTAGTAATCATGAGGGTTTAATCAACGACAGGAACTAGACAAAGACAGGCCGAAAGACCTCCGGTCGATAGCCGTTTCTCTTAAGAATATATATTTGTTTTATATTGTTTCATGTATTGTATATTAAATTAAATATGTATGTATTCTTTGGGAATAAAGATGTTTGCATATATAAAAAAGTTTTCCATATGTGACACCACCCTGTACATTAAAAAAAAAATGGTCTGAGAATGGTTCCCCGATTTCGCCATTATTTGCGGACATTTTCATAAAGTCGTTTGAAGAAAAATTGTTAAACAATAACAATCTGTTAAAGAGGCAACTGAAAATAAAAACATGGAATAATTGTATCAACTTACCTAATATGAAAATTTAATTCCATCAAGGAAGTAGCAGAACTCGTATCAAATAAATTAAACTTGAAAATTATTTTAATTTTAAATTGATATTTAAAACATCTCTTTAAAATAACTTAAAAACCACTCAAGTTCACACAAAATACTCCAATTTAAATATGTGTTTAAATTTAATGACGATGCCACATGAAATTAGGCAAAAGGTGGTGCTTAAGTCGTCTTTAATTTATTATTAACACTTAATAAATTAGCTAAAAATCCATACAATAGAAAAGCCATTAACACGACATAAAGATTTTTCCATATAAATCCCTATGGGGCTTTGTTAAAAAAAATACTCTGTATATTATCCATAATGCAATAAATTACTTGTTAAAATAGAAAACGTAAATTCTTTTCTCCCATTACTTAAAATACAGTAACGTTATCCTGCAAATAGATATAAGGAAAATAAATAACACACATTCTTACTTTTTATATAAATATTGTCTTCTCAACAACTTACACGGTACACAAAATAAAAAGAAATTCATTTTCGATAAAATAAAAAACAGATTTTCTTCATCGGGACATACAAATGCTGATCCATCCTAAACTAAAAAGCGAGTTTCTTCATCAGGAGGTACATATGCTGATCCACCTCGAATCCGTGCAAGTTGTTGGCGTCTCCTTGGAGCCTCATCAAGAGCCCACCGAACGACACGTACGCGGCTCTGTAAGAAAAAAAGAAAACGTCACATTAGCACCGTTTAATAATTTCAGTAAATGATATTGAGCTTCATAGTTACCGAAATCCGAGTAGACAAGTCGCCAGAGTGATACTCACAAGGGTAGTATGGATAGTGGCCGTGGTTCGATTTCACAACCAGCTAACCACACTGCCACTGTGTATATTACTACCTTCCTCTCAATAACATTCTGTAATATCTTATTATATTTTAAACAATACATATTATTTTATATATATATATATAATTAAAAACCCTTGTACCCTTACGGGTGTTGGACGACATGTTATTGTATTTTAAATAAATAAAAGTATTTCTAACAGTAATATTAAATTAATTAAAAGAAGTACATTTTCTGATTTTACAAGTAAAGCACACAGTTTTGTTTTTAAGTTTCACAGCTTTATTGTAGAAAACACTGCTACAATTTTTTCGATACACAGTATTATCATCAGGCAGCTGATGTAATGCCCACATTTTCAATATATTGATACAAATTTGATATTATATAGATAGGGTTACAATATAATAATAAATTTATTACCCAACAAGAAACAGTAGCCCAACTCTAGGATAATACAAAATAATATAATACAGGCTTTTCGTCGTTGGAAAAATTCATTATTACTTTAAAAAACTTACAACACCAAAAAAATACAAAACAAACTTATCGAAACAAACCAAATATGGAAATGAATTAATGTGTGTTTAGAATAAACAACCGCAATTGTTTTACTTTTGTCTTTTTCATGGCTAACTATTTTTTGGTGTATGGTAAAATTAAAAACGACTGTAACTTATTTTATGTTAAAAATAACTATGGCATATGTTATATCGGATTAAAGGAAAAAAATAGCCCTTTTAATAAAGTCATAGCCAACTATTGTTTCTATTTAAAAAAGGTAAGTTTGTGTCATATTTCCAAAATATGGGCGAATTTTTTTTTTTATTTTTGTTATTAATCTGTGTAAAATTTTCTACAACTTTGTCCTTTATTTTTTTTCTATCTATGATAATAATAGAGATATATTGATTTCAAAAAAATTACACATTTTACTTTTTTTCAAAATATCTAATTACCCTTGACTTTTGCAAATATTTTGAAAGTGTCATTTTATTCGTCTTATAAAACTACACTTCTTTCCCCATTCAACCGTTTTTCTATCTCTTATAGTTTCCGAAATCCCCATAGAGAACATCGAAAAAATTAACCCTGTATAATATAATTATTTATTATAATATAAAAAACATGTTTCTTAATACTAAAATATCTTACAAATTAAAATTATTTAATGTAGAAAACACTTTAAATTTTGTTTATATTACTAATTATCTTAAAGACATATGCGTTCACAATGAATTAAACAAATTCAATTAAATTGCTAGTGATCAATTTTTGAAAAAAAAAAAAAACAACGGTTGGACTGGTCGATTAGAACCATACGATCGAGAACTTTTCTGCTCTAGAGTGCTTTGGTTTTTTCTATGAAAAAGAAAATGAAGTTGGCAATAAAAGTAAGCACACGCTATAGGTTATGTTACACTAACAAATTGAATTTTAGAATCCCATAAGGATTCTAAATGAAATGATATTTCGGCAGCGAACCAGAGTTTTCTCTCTATCAGAAAATTTCCTTTTTTTATTTAATTTCAACCGTGGTTTGGAATCGCTCCATCTTCGTTTTGTTTCGCTATCGACGTGAAACTAGTATCCAGACAAATAATGACACGTGTGACGCTTTATTTGTTTTTTATTCACTGGTGCCAACAAAATGTAAAATAAAGCACCAGAGAGGACAAAAGTTCTTGGTCATATAATATTTTTAAGTGCGCACTTTTTTGCAATAAACATTTTATACAGGATATCCAGAAAGTATCCAGAAAAATCATGGGAACTATTTATTTATCGGATTAATATAAAATTTGGAACATGTATTTGACTGAACAATAATTATTGATGGCTCTCGCTCGCTGTCAAACTTTTTAAAATATAGCGCCAACTTGAGTTTTTATTTAATTGCATTGATATTCAAAATTATACTCATTTGACACTTTTCAAGATACAGTGCCAACTTGACATTTTTTTAATGGCATGGATATTCAAAATTATGCTCATTTGAAAGCATATTCTTTTGTCTATACGACAGTGTAACAATTTGTTTGAAAATATTACCTTATAACAGCTAAATTAGCTTTTTAACCGGTTTCATGCTTTTTGAATACTCTGTATACCATAAACAAACGCTGATACAAAGTTACCTTTTTTTAATGGAATATCTTAACAAACAAAACACAACAATATCCCTCAATACCGATATTCCAAGGAAGGAAAGGAGATGGAAGGAGAAAATTGTATCAAACAATTTTTGTTCCAATAGTAGTAGTATTGTAACGAAAGTGAAAGTAACTGGAAAGAACATTCTGGAATGTTCCGCCGAGCCTGCGACGGAAACGAGGTGTTATGGAAAGTTCTGGAAAATTCGGGAAACAAGCACGAACGTCCGAGTGCTCAACATCTAGTTATAAATAAATAGTGACAGTGTGATGTTAATAAATGTGTTAAGTGAACTCTAAATAAATAAATAGACATTTTTTTACTTGATCATTAAAAATCAACCAATAAAACAAATGAAACGCAGATTAGATATATATAAGCAGCATTAATTTAACCTCAACTATTGAACCGTAGGGATTATCCCATTCTCATATGATGTTGTTTAATGCCGTTATTTGTGTTCTATTTAGTAATTCAATGAGCATGAGCTACATATGTTCATGTATAGCTAATTTTGTTTTCTTACATTTGTAAAATAGGTGAATTCCGTAAATGAAGATAATAAAAATATAAAAATAGATTAAATAACTTTAAATTCTCGACTAGTTTCGGGTTATTAGCCCATTTTTAAGAGAATTTAAAGCTTTGTTTTACTTATTTCCGCGTCTTATTAAACCCGATTTCGTAACAGTATTATTATAATATAAACTAACAATGTTTAAATATTAGAAATATCAATGATTATTATAATTTTAGATTATCAAAATTATGTGTGTTATCAAAAACCCTTGTACCCTTACGGGTGTTGGGCAACATGTTAATACAAATTATATTATATTCAATTAATAGACTTTGATTAAAACACTTAGTTTGTTTCATATCTCTCTGAGAATGACCTAAGGTCGAAACTAGTCGGATTAAAAATAAAAAATCAGTGAAACAAACCAAGTGTTTTAATCAAAGTCTATTAATTAAATATGTTTCACCACGGGTTAAGTGAGAAAATAATTTAAAATATTTTATTCAATTATATTTAATAATTAAAATTCCCGCAACTTATTTAATAACTCTTAATTATATTTATACACCAACTTATTAAGTATTTAGTGTGTTTATTTGAAGCGCGCCCCAACCGATATTTTTGTATATGTCTTGCTCTAGTTGACTCCGAAGCGATATTTCATATAATTAGTTCCGTTTAATACGCAATAATAATAGATAATTGTCTATATCGCTGTGGGGCAAGGTGAATAGCCTGCGATTAAGCCACCACGACGACAATTACGGATTACCCAGCAATACTTTTAGATTTTACTGGGGAACATCCTTTTCGTAATTACTGTCCGCATTTCCCATCCTGCAGAGCCCGTTGTCTGTCTCTCATCTCTTTCGCTCATAATTTGCAAAATCTGTAATCTGCGTACGAACCGTGTGAATTCAATTTCTACGTGTAATTGAAAAAAAAGGTGTGTGGTTATTGAAAGTAATTGCAACGCTGATTGGATTAACGCGCATGCAAAATAAAAAAAAATAATGCTGTGCTATTTTACAATAAGTTTATTATCATACTTCTTAAATTTAATCATAATAATGACAAAGATTGCTTACTTTTTTACTTTTAATCTTCTTTTTTTTTAATTTGAGTAATTTAATAAATTAAATATGACGCAAGCGCCATCTTTTGCCTAATGTGAAAATAATTTTCATAATTTACATAATTGTCACTGTCACTAAAATTATGACACAATATAAGGAAATCTGTTTGTTACTGGCGAATATTTAATCGCCGGTCACAAAAATTAAAAAAAATTGAGTCTTTGATACTCCATAATACACTATTTGTAAACAAAACAACATTTTTTTCAGATCCTGGAACCATAGCTAACTTTTGTTTTTCTTATTGGTGCCATATTGGATTTTCAATTTTTTTGGAAAGGAAGACAGAATTATGTTTGGAGGTGAATGCTGATATCTTTGAACACTTGCTCCCCGTATATATGCATAATATTTATTGACAAACATAATACAATATTTACACATAATATAAATTATTATACCCCTACACCACCATTATGGTAGATGGGGATTTTAGATTATATATATATATATATATATATATATATATATATATATATATATATAAATTATTATAATGTAAGTTTTGAAATTGGCTATCGACCAATGGCTACTGGCGGAAAGGCCAAGATAACGTATTTGTAGTCATTTTTTTTAAATTAAAAATTTCACTTTGAAAAAAATAAAATGTCATCGTGAAGCCCTAATACTCTTTTCATTTGGTATAGTTAGTTCTTATTGGTCGAAATGTTATGAAATCATTCGAAAAAAGTTAATATTTCATAATATTAACTTTTTTTTAATCGGTAATATTTCATAATATTAACTTTTTTCATAATAAATTAAAGACGACGCAAGCGCCACCTTTTGCCTAATTTAATTTTTTTGATGATTTTAAAAGTCGTCAACAATTTACGTTCAGAAAATTCGTAACATTTTCATTAAATACGCAATCCTGTGTTCCAGGTAACAATAAATAATACTCTAATTTTTGTGTCTAGACGGTAATTACGTTTAATGCTCACAATCAACTATTTATGCAAACTCAGTGATCATTTAAATGGAAATTAGTAATAAAGCAATCAACATTCATGTTAGAAAGTTTTTATGCTTCTCAATCACTCTTACAGTGAATTCTACTAAGAATTCAATATTTTAAATAATATTTTATTACTATTAATAGAATTTAATACCGCGATATGTAAATAAAATTAATTATATTAAATAAAAATGATTTGAAAATAATTAATAAATTATTTCCACATTTAGTTCTGTGACTTTTGACTTACGTTACGTAAGTACGTTAAACAAATGCACATTAAAACAACTACTTCCCGGACAAATACCTACATATCAATAACATATTGCATAATGCAACAAATTTTGATTCGAGAAAAATTTAATGTAAAAACAACAAAAGGAACGTTACTTAATTTAAGGCCATCTGCAGACACGTGTTTCGGGATCTATCCCTCGTCAGTACAGCTATGCCTTACATAATTTAAAGATGTTAAAATAAATTAATTAAATTAATCCAAATACAATCAGCAAAATTAAATCAATTATATTAATATAATAATACTCTTTTCTATTTATAAAATTAATTATTATATATTATATTTTATTAATTATTTCTAACACATTTTTCGATATAATTATTTCAAGTAATGGTAACCAAATGAATACAATTCTTTTCTATGTAATAATAAAATCGAGTTTTGTCTGCAGATTGTTTTTTTTTCTGATTTTTTATCGTAATACAAAGAACAAAAACAAAACGTTATGTACTAAAGGCCATCACCTGCAGACAAAACTCTTTTCCAAAGAAAAAAAGTTAGATTATGAAATTATTAGTTGTGCAACAGAAAATGTCCATTACGTAATCTAATGCCCGGCGAGATATTTGCCCGTGCAATAATTGAAGCAATTAATTTTTGTCTTTTTTAAAGTTAAACGTTGTAGAAGAATAAGATAAATAATTTAATTAATCAAGTTTTTATTTGATCCTACACATATATATTTTTTTATTTTATTTGTTTATCTAAAAATTGTATTTACTTTTTTTGTTAAGAAAAAAAGAAACAATCACATACAATTCCTAGGTGTGTGTGTGTATATAAACAGGATTAGAGTATATTTATTAGTGATGGGCAAAGTTGATCTTTTATTATTGCTAAATTAAGTATATTATAATTTTAAGAATGTTACTTATTATAAAAATATCAAAAATAACTTCCCATTTATTAATAAACATAAATTTGAAGTTACTTTTTCGTTTTAAATACTTAAAATGACATATTTAGTAATACTCGATTACTAATATTATTCGATTTTGCCCAACACTAATATTTATATACGTAGAAAAACAATTTATCCTAAGTTATAAGAGACATGACAATCGATGCTTCCCTTACTTTAATGATCCAAACAGAAAAGCGGGAAAAATGCCCTAAATGAAGAAATTACAGAGAAATGCGAAACACAGAATGCTCGATTTGCAAGTTTCACATGGCTATTTTGCAGTACAAAGAAATCTTAAATACAGTTTTCGATATTTCTTATCACCATAGAAAGATTTTTCTTATCGCTTTAAAAAAAATTCTCATCAACAAAAGATTATTCTCGTTTCTAATCGCTATAAAAAGATTCTTATAAACAAAAGAATTTTTATGGATTCTTTTTATTGCTATAAAAAGATTAATTTTATTAATAAGATTTTTCTCGTTTCTTATCGCAATAGAAAAAGATTCTTCTTATTCAACAAAAGAAGATTTTTCTTGTTGCTAAAAAAAGATTATTTTTTATCAATAAAAATTTTTTCTTATCACCATAAGATTCTTCTTAACGCTATAAAAAAACTTCTGATAAATAAAAGAACCTTTTAAATATAAAAATAATTAATTGTTTTAATCAATTAAATTTATTTTTTAATAAATAATTTCATCTAAAAAATAGCTTCAATAGAAAAGAGTATTTATTCACTTGGTTACAGTTACACCAACTTATTTAATTTAATTTAATTTAATTTAATTTAATTTAATTTAATCACATTACTCGTACCGGCCTAGAAGTATTTAATAAAAACTACGTTTAATTACGGACTTGATGTGAATGATTAAACATCCTTCTTGTTTTACATACGATTTAATTTAATGTGAACAAGAAATATTCTTCTAAACTCGACTTTACATAGGTTAAGCCTGTTTTATATTTAGATCTAGTTGAAAGGTGAAGATTAAACACAGCGATTTAACTTCGCACGCCACATGAAAGCAATTCGACGGCAAAATAAATGGTAAGCAAAAAATGTCCATCCTGTGTTTAAAATATGTAATTTATATATATACAGAGAGCTTTTTTTATTAGTATACATTTCCCCTATGTATACCTGCAAAATACGCGAGTCAAATGCATTAACGTATGTGTGTTTAGTTGCCTATAACACGCAATTGAACACACACATGCCAAATAAGCAACTAAACATACACACATTAATCGGTTCAATGCGTTTGACTCGCTTTTTTTGCAGGTATACATAGAGGAAATGTATACTGATAAAAAAACTCTCTCTCTCTCTATATATATATATATATATATATATATAAATTACACATTTTATATATATATATATATATATATATATATATGTGTGTATATATTTTCGAGTGTATTTAATTTAACTTAATATAAATATTCTTTTAACTTGATTCATTAATTTTGTTTTGAAATGTAAAAAAAAATTAAAGAATAATGTAATAACAATAATAATTGTCGAACCGGATTTTCTAATAACAGGACAATATAAAAGAATGTACAATAAGGAAAACATATAAAAAATAAAAGCACAATACAGTAATACAACTATATATTAAATACTATGCATATTGATATAGTGAATTAACATTATTTGGAATGTTCTTATTTTTTTAAATTCGCATTTCTATTATATCAAAATAACTTTCTATATGCAATATAATTTTAATATTTAATTAGTTATAATAATAAACTTTATTAACGGAAATTCACCATTTAACAAAATAATATATGAATATTACACCAAAACTAACATATTAAATACTATTATAATTTTGAACTGTGTGTATAAATAACAACAAAAAACAATATTACATACTACTTTTTGTAATAAATTCCTGTGAAAACCAACAAACTAAATATTTCAATTCACTTTCCTAGTTTTTGTTTGATAAATTGCATATCCATCAATTTTAACCCTGCAAGCTGATCTGCTTCTACGACACAATATGATCTCCCCTGATCACAGAAGGAATATCCGCTGTGCTAGTTTTATGTAGAAACTAATTCACGGTAAAATAGATGACCCGCAATTATTAGCCAGAAATCCGTTCAACGTCCCTGGGAGGCACACAAGATCTGCAACGATGTTTCGGCTGCCAGCATCAAAATGTAACATCCTACAGCGTTCTCCGATTTTTGTGCTCTGATAAACACTTTAAATTGACAATACTGTGTTGTCCTAATTAATATAGTGTTTTCTGTTTGTTGTTTATTTTATTAAATATTAATAGAAAAGGGATTTATTCACTTGGTTACAGTTATTTAAATAAATTAAATAAAATAATCCTCGACACCCAATACGGGTAAAAGAGGATAAGATTAAGAAAGAAAGAAATAAAATAATTTGAAAATAATTAATAATTTATTAAGGCGTTAGCCAGTTTAGGAGAAACGATATACACATATAAATAGAAAAGAGTATGTGAGAAATGTGGAAATAATTTATTTACTATTTTCAAATATTTTTTATTTAATTTATTTGATATAAATATAGCTTAATTGTAAAATATATGTAATTGTTCTGTTATACATATTCTTCTAAATATAGATGGTTGTATATATATATATATATATATATATTTTATTCCAAATACCTTATACTTTTCGGTGTCGGTTTATATGTACATTTCAAAATTAATTATAATATAAACGTAATATTTATTCTTCTTCTAAGGGCTTTTGCATTTAATTTTCCATTCTTCTCTGTTTCTCGTTAGGTTCTTCAGGTTATCCCATTTGATTCCTCTTATTTGCGCCGCAATTCGTACTTCATCTTTCCAAATATTTATATATATATATATATATATATATATATATATATATATATATATATATATTATTATTATTATAAAAGTGCCATTACCAGAATTATATTTATTATTTACGTTATATCTAAGGCCGCATTTATAGTGAGAGAGTTCAACGCTAGATGCAGTATATGTATACCTGAAAAGAGTCTAATTGCTGTTTTTCTAGAAAAACATTTGTATTTATTCTATCTTTATTCAGACAATATGACAACAAAAATTTACAAAATTTATTATATTATGTACAATTGTTTCTGTAGTCTGTCATGGGCTATCGACCATAGGTCTTTCTGCCCATTTATTTAATTTTTTTATGATTGAAAATCGGTGGCATTCGGCTTAAAAAAAACACATCAAGATGTGATTTATTGTAATCAATAAAACAAAAGAGTCACGCCCAGAACCGAACCTCATAAACAACAATTATAAACTTTACAAAAATTTAATAGTTTAGGATGTCACCTAACGAAACTGCAAATACCAAATTGAATAAAACACAACAGTTGTTTTAGTTTCACAGTTGTTTTATATATATATATATAAACATCTTTATTGTGACATTAATTCAATAAATGGTGCAATGTAATACATTTATGGTTAATTAATGGTAAAATGGCTATCGACCCTAGATCTTTCAGCCACAGTTATTTTATTATTCTAGAAACAATTTAGAATCATTAGCCAGTGTTGGCGAAATAATTGTAGCAAGATTCTGCAATAAAAAAATATGAAATTAAAAAACTATTGTGTTTTATTTAATATCGAAAATAGTATTAAATTAAAGTACAAGGATTTGTATTATTTGAGTCGCAAAAAGCTTTTATGTCGATTTTGAATGTCGAGTATCAACCTGTGCCAGTCTATCGATTCGCACGTCTAATCGATATTTCCTTTACTGTATGCATTGTACGTACATTTGCCAGCTTTTTATTCCTTTAACAAAGCGACATTTAAAATTCATTTCAAGTAAAAAAACATATATATATAAATATTATATACATGGCTGAAAGACCTCCGGTCGATAGCCGATTCATCATCTACAGAATATAATTCTAATTTTTGTATATTATTGTACATACATATACACATTTGAATAAAGATGGTTAGTTATTATATACACAGAGGGTCTTATCCCCATCGTGTTCATTATAATAGATCCCTGTGCCTACTATATATACAGGCCGAGATTCGTACGTCCTTTCAGGCCTTGGGCGCCTGCTCGTCTCGCGCACTGCTCTCAAATCAAATTTGAAATTGTAACAATTATTTTTGCTAAAGATAAATATTTAAATTTAATTAGTTTAATTTGATTTAATTTTGCTGATTTTATTTGAATTAATTTAATTAATTTATTTTAACATCATTAAATTATGTAGAGCATAGCTGTATTGACGAGGAATAGATTCCGAAACACGTATCTGCAGATGGCCTTATATTAAGTAACGTTTCTTTTTGTTGTTTCTAAATTGAATTTTTCTCGGATCAAAATTTGTTGCATGATGCAATATTTTATTGATGTGCAACAGCAGGTGTACATTATGTAATTCAATGTTCGGCGTGGGTATTTGTCCGGGAAGTAGTTGTTTTAATGTGCACTTGTTTAACGTACTTACGTAGCGTGAGTCAAAAGTCACAGAGCTAAATGTGGAAATAATTTATTAATTATTTTCAAATCATTTTTATTTAATATTTAAATTTTCTATTAAAGAATTAAATACTTATAGTCATTAATTAAAATTATTTTATTTAGATGTAAATAAAATTCCAAATTAGGTAAAGAAGTTATTGTGAACGAACAATGGTCTCGCATACACCGAGATTTCGATTCCCCTACTCCAACATTCCGGCTTGTATATTTAGTAGGCTCCGGAGATCCTTATAGTATGACTGGCACTTCCAAAATTTCATGATGATTAATATTCCTTTGCTAACTTTCCTTAAATTGATTGATTTAGTTACGTAAAGATCAAATTAATTCGACGAAAAGACGAAAAGTGTGAAGAAAGGTTATTAGTGCTTTATTCGTCGAATTAACTTTATTGTTTTTTTTTTAAATGCATTTTACTTTTTGTAATTTATAGTTTTTAATAGTTTTGACGTTTTTAGATTCGCTGTTTCATTCAACTACCGACTTCTCTTTCGTTTCTATTTAATTGAATGAAATAAAAATCACGCAAGGAGAGTAGAGGTTTTTTATGCTGGTTTGTGTTTATGTTATGTGCTTGTGCGTGAGTGTATATTTATATTAATAGTCCGATATGGAAATACAATTCAGTAAGTACATGCATGCAGTTCGTAGAATCTCCGCGATATTCCGCTCTCGAGTCGAAAAATAGGCAAAACGCGTGACGCTAAAATCCCTAATGGTTGCCTCTCTGTGTATTCATTACTCTATGGTAAAATAAATAATTAATCGTCCGATATGGAAATACAATTCAGTAAGTACATGCATGCAACGTAGAATCTCCGTGATCTTTTTAGAGCGTCACACTTTTCTTATAAAATTTTTAATATGTAATTATAATTGTAATTTGGAAATGGAGATTCCGTTAATAAAGTAAATTGAAATTGATATTCCGCTCTCGAGTCGAAAAATAGGCAAAAAGCGTGACGCTGCCTCTCTATGTATTCATTACTCTATGGTAAAATAAATAAGCAAATCAATATGTACACTTCTGTGCAATAAAATTAAGCACACAAAATATATATTTATAGTTTAAGGACGTGATAAGTTTCCTAGTTACAAATATTTTTTTGTAACTAGGAAATTTATCAGGTCCTTAAACTATAACATATTTTGTGTGCTTAATTTTATTGCACGTCATATATGAAATATGTCAATTTCATTGATTTCAAAATGCCACGTCATTCAAAAATTCTAATTCTAATTTGGTATTTTTATCCTTTATTGAAACTAACCCGAATTACATAACTAGAATATTGTAAAAAGCTGTTATGAGTCTTGTGCTTAATTTTATTGCACAGAAGTGTACATCTATGATTCTTTATGTTTGTTTGATTGTGCACAAACATAAAGAATCATAGATTAAGCACAAGTCTCATATTTTTTTTTGCCTTGGGTTTTTTTAGGTGAAACAATCAACATTACTTGTATTACATACACCAAATGCCAAATTTAAAAAAAAAAAAACAGGCTCACATTATTATTCACATTCACATTATTAATTTATTTTTCAATTAAATTAAATAAAATAAAACAAAGATGATTCACACATTTGCAGTTATTTAAATTATAATGAAATTAAACAAAGAGAATTTCTAGAAATGATTAATACAATACGACCAATGCCTTTTTCCAACTGCAAAAATCACTTACACTTTAAGTTTTTGAAAAATATCTATTGAAACAACAGTGGAGAGTAGCTCTGGTATGCAACAAATAAATATATATTGTGTAAACTGAGCTTTATTGTAGAGTTATGTGAAATCTACTGTTTTTAATATGATGATAATCCATTAGATAATTAACATTATCAATATTATAGTGTAATAATATTGATAATATTAATTATCCTAAAAATATTTTTTTTAAATTTGCAATTTTTGTTTATATATTTTATTGCTTTTGTATGTATATTTTTAGTTATATTTTTTTGTTCACAGGGTTTGTGTTAAGATTCGTTTCTTATGTTACTTTTTACCATGTACTCATTATCAATAGTGAATTTGTTATTGTTAATGAGTACATGGTACTCGAAATGTATATCAATTTTCAATTTCAATTTACTTTATTAACGGAATCTCCATTTCGAAATTACAATTATAATTACATATTAAAAATTTTATAAGAATTATTTAAAAATAAAAAGTGAAGTAATCAACGAATCTTTCAATTATCTCATCTATTGTGTAATCCAATGTCCGGCGGAGTATATGCTAGGGAAGTAATTGTTTTTCAAAAACTTACAGTGTAAGTAATTTTTGCAGGATTGATCGAATTTTATTGATCATTACCATATTTTTTTCTTGATTACTTTCATTGTAATTAATGATTATTGTTTTTTTAGAAAAAGTTGATTGTGTGTAAAGTAAAATTGATAAATTATCATCTTGCACCTAAGCCATTCATTTTTCTTCATGAAACGAGTTCTTAATTACATCCTTCGATTAATCCGCCGTGATTTAATTGGCACTTAATTAAACCGTAACAAAAATCCGAACATGAATTTATTACGACTTAATTGGTGAGTCGGTAGTTAATCGCACCGCTGTAAAACAGGTGACGTTCCAAAACGAAATAGACCGACCAGTTACAAAATCCAAAATAATTCCACGGAAACACTGAAAGCCCCGCCGTCGGATATGCGAGTGTGCGCTGAAATTTTGGAAATAATCCAAGCTGTGCGGAATCCTCGCCATTTAAAAATAGCCACTTTACATCAATCATACATCTAGAAGGAACCGCAAGGGGTAATAAATTGTCGTTTTGTGGGAAGGAAAACAACGGTTTTATTGCAGAAAATTCACATTGTATACAGATAATAAATATAAAGCAAAGTGAGCGTCAAAATTGTGTATAAAAATAAGGGTTTTCAAAAAAAATGGCTCGATGTAAAATTTTAAACAATAATCTACTGTTTCTAATACTTATATCTATTAAATAATTAGATATACATGTTTACAAAGCTTATATGATTACAATAATTCCTATTCCATATGCGAAATTTAACGTATACGTTAGTTTTTATCGTTACAGTTTAAGCAACCGTTATAAATGATTAAAAGTTTTACAAATTATTACTTCGTTCTAACTAAACTCTAAAAATTCTTGTTTATGTTACGATAAAATCGCCAGGTCTATCTTTATAAAGTGCCCATTCAAATTCATACACTTCTTTTAAGATCTCTTCACTAGGCCTCTTTAAATCTTTCAAGTCTGTTTAGCTTAAAAATGTGACAATCATATTCTCATGGCATACTTTTAATTTTTATAAGAAACCTATGTAATTTTGCTATTTTCTCAGTAAATGTTTTTCATTTTTCTGGGTAAATACTTTACAGAAACTATTGAGTAAACTACCAAATTTCGTTTTATAAACGAAACGTATATTTAGATTATGACATTATTCCGGGGATTTGTAACCTAGAGAGGAATTTTTACCAAAGTTTAGTACGAAAAAGTAATCTGTTTCATCTATTGTATCATGAATTGTCGAATGAGTGAAACAATTTTTTTATAAAATTATAAAACTTTCTCCAAATCGTCTTATTATTATTTCTTGCATTTTGGAGGCGTTCACTTCGTTGTGCATTGTCAATTTTGATATAAAGAAAACACTTAACTTTTTAATACCACTTTTATTAATATTTATAAAAGTAGTACAAAAACTTGAGTGTTTTGTTATTGAAAGTTGATTACCGAAGCACTCAATTTTTAGAAATCAATAACACATTTAAAATAAAAATAAATTCTTCAACTATTTTTTTTAATCTTTTTCCTTTCTACCGTTAGGTGTAATAAGGAGAATTCTTCAACTATTTATTGTATTTCATCAGAATTAAAAGATGTTTGTATGGTCTTCCTCTTTCCAATATTGGTTAATATCAATATTTAATGGTATCGTAGTACTATGTAATTGTAACTTGGTCGTACTGGCCTACTTCCACTTCTGTTACAATTAATTTAAATATTAGTATTTTTCACTATTATATTATAATTATATATCAATTAGAATATCATTTATATATATATAGAAAATTTTTATTTCTGAGAAATACGTTAAATTACATTACAATATTTACATTACAATCATAAACCTCTAGTTAAGCCTCAGAAAATGGCATCATTTATATATACTTGTAATATTGATGTTTATAGCATAAGATTTGTAAAACTGAGATTCCATAATAAATGTATTATTATTATTATTATTGTGCTTCGCTATAGCTTCTTTAGGCGAGGAATATTAATAAATATTATTACTTAAAATTAAACAATCCGCAAACCTATGTGGTGGTTTGCGGATGTTGGATTTTATGTTATTTATTACATTTAAAATTTATTTTCACATTTTTTTCTTATATATATATAACAATCTTTATTAACAATTAAGTTTACAATAAGGTAACAAACATTGATTATGTATATCACACAAAAATTCATTAATTGTTAAATGGTTATCGACCAGAGGTCTTTCTGCCTTTTTTTTTCTTATTTTAGGACTAACATAGATTTTTATTTAATTATTATTCTTATTAAACCAATTAGGTTAATGATTTTCAAGTATTCATTGTATTTCATTAAAATTCTTTCGGTATACTGTAGCTTCTTCAGGTGAATAATAATAATAATAATAGGTAAGTCAATAGTCACAGAGCTAAATGTGAAAATAATTTATTAATTATTTTCAAATCATTTTTATTTAATATAATGTTTTTTATTAGTCATTTAATTGTTGATGTTGGATAGTTATTAATTGTAATATTTATTTTTACATTTCATTTACGTTTAGGAGTAACATCGAATTTCGTTTAATTATTTACTGAAACCAATTTTCATTCGTGGTTTTCTACTATTTATTGTATTTCACATTATTATTGTATATCTGAAAACAATTATAATTGTACTGATAATTTGTAAATGTCAACTTAGTTTATCCGTTGCATAATAACAGCATTTATTTATAACAAGGTATATATAATGATGTTTATTAATACATCCTTTTACACATTACATCGCGCTTTGTTTATCGTCCTTGCAATTTAATTATTTTCTGTTTGTTTTGTTTTTATTAAATTTTGTTTAAAATGCGTAAGACAAATAAATTATACCTTAGTCATAATTTCGATCTAAATTAAATCGTATTCTATGTTTGTATCTGATCTTAAGCACATAAATGTTTGTGGATCTTTCTAACTTGCCTTATTTGTAGACATGTATATATATATATATATATATATATATATATATATATATATATATTATATTTAGTGTAATAAGTCTATGATTGTATTGCTATGTATTATGTAAAATGGATATTTTCCGTCAATAAAGTTATTATTATTATTATAAAAAAATCCAGCAATGTAGGTAATCGCTCAAATTATAAATATTGTATTTTTTTAAATTTTGTCATTTTCTTCCGTTTACTTTCAATTAGATAAAGAACGATTGTAAAATATAATCAGAGTAGGCTCAAAAAACGTGATCGTTGTATACATCGTATTCTCGTGTTTCAAAGACTACTCTGATTACACTTTAGAATAATTTTTTATAGTAATATTTTTTTTATTATATTAAGAATGATTGTAAAATGTAATCAGAGTAGGCTTTCAAACATGACCGTAATATACACACTATGCTCATGTTTCAAAGCCTACTTTGATTATGTTGTAGAATCATTCTTTATAGTAGTACACAAACATCTTTATTCAGACAGCAGAATTACAATTCTTTATAAATATTTATATTTACAATAGATATTGATGGGTTAGTAGTCTGTCATGGGCTATCGTCTTTCTGTATGCTTTTTTCTCATTTATCACTTGGTAAAACATATTTAATAACCATTTGTTATAATGAAATCACTTGGTTTTGTTTTACTAGAATAATAATTAAATTAAATTTCAAGAATCCTTGAAAATGGCATCTAGCCGAAACTAGTCGAAAATATAACAAAATTTTAGTAAAACAAAACCAAGTGATTTCATTATAATAAACGGAGGTCTTTCTGCCCTTATATATTTATTTTTTTAATTTTCTTTCATTTATAAAAAGAATAATTCTTATATGCAATCAAAGTGATCGTAGTATACACCCTAAGATCCTGTTACAAAGCCTACATATACAATAATTTTGCAGTAACAAAAAAAAGATAGAAAAATTCGACTGTCCATTTCTAATTTAAAGGAAAAATCATAAAAATGCATTACCATTCCTTTCAAATTGATTAGATACTCTGATTACATTTTGGAATCATTGGTTATGGTTATAATTTTTGTTTTAATTTTCTTAATTAATTATAAAAAGAATAATTCTAAAATTTTATAAGAGTGGATTTTGAAATATGATCATATACGACTCAAGTTTCATATTACATTTTACAATCATTATTTATATAAAGGAAGGAAAATTCATAAAAATAAAGAAATTATTATATTATTTATAATCAGAATTAATTTCAATTTAGATTTTTCCTTTGGGTTAGTATTAATAATTAAAAGTACTCAATTATGCTCAGTATATAATATAAACACGTCGATTAGGTTACTTAGGAGGAGTCTCGCGGATATTGTACACTAGATGTTAGCTTGCCCACATACATATATATATGCATATTTGTGTAATTTATGTTTATGTTTTTAGTCAAATTGTAAATGGCTGGTCCGTTCAATAAAGAATTATTATTATTATCACCTCACACTGAGAAGTAGAGAGGAACATATAACGATGTTATATAAGACTAAATAAATAAATATAATATTATGAAACATACAAGGCAATTCCGTGCGAAATAATAATAATTTTTATTAACAGATATATACAGAAAAATATACGAAATAAATAATTTGTTAATTGTTGGGGCTTCCACTTTGTTATACACTGTAATTCGATTTGAATAAATGAAACACTTTTTACTTTGTTTCTATAACTTGGATTGTTTATTGTTTACTATAGTTTTGAAACATTTTTTACGTTGTGCGTGTCATTATCAAAACGAAACTCTTGACACTTGTAATTTTGATTACTGCAAAAGTGTGAATCATTTGTGTTTTATTTTATTTTCAAATAAAAAGTGTTTAATTTATTAAAATAATAATAAAAATTACAAAATCAAATATATAAATTACATCATCAATCAATATTTATTTATAATTTATCTATTTAGTTCAATTTTTATGGCATAATTTATTTGATTAATGTCACTGAGATTACCGTTTTTGATATTTCAATTATTTTTTTTTTTAATCGCTAGAGTCGACCACTTGGGTTAATTTTTATTTTGCAGTTTCGGCTACTGATATTAAAATATGTTATATATGTAAAATTGTATTATTCTGTTTATATGTGATTTATAGTCATGCCATTTATCTAAACATTTTGAATATTGTTATTATTCTGTATAAAGGTGATTTATGAATTTATGAATTGAATTAAAATCTGTTAGTTGGCTATCGATTAGGGGATTTTCTGTCTAATATTTCGTGTTTAACTGCACGAAAAATTTAAATTTAAATTTTGTAAGTAATTCATACAGATGGAAAGAAAATAATTAATGATGTACACGTTAAACATAACACTTTCCGTACGGAATAGCCCCGATTTTATTGGTGTAAATCTATAAAAGTGAAAATTTTCAAAAATATTAAATGTTTTTTTTTTCGAAGAAAAATATTATAAGATGGCTGAAAGACCTAAGGTCGATAGCCATTTATAAGTTTAGATCAAATATTTTGTATATGTATATGTAAATACCACAATAAAGATGTATATTATAAGATAAGAAGTAGAAATATTCTGCTAGCTGGTTACCAACCGTCGATTTTTCCGACTGTAATTCATCATATTTTTCTTCTAAACACACGTAACATTTAAACAATCTAAAACTTCCACTAGTAAAATAGTAGGAATGAGATTCCGTCTATTTCGTCTAAAAACAAAGTTGGAGCGAATCTAAACCACGGTTGATAGAGGATAGAGAGAGAAAATACCGACATCGCTCTTTGTTTTGATGATACGTTAAGGTTGTCAAAACTATAGTCAACAACCTTATTGAGTATCTTATTTTAAAATTAAAAATAATATAATACGAACGAATTACGCGTGTTACCCGAAGCACCAATTGAAAAATGCACATCCAATCAACATCGAAATGTACCGGGTTTTTCAAATAATAAAGGTCACCAGGTATATGTAGTTATATGGAATAAATATAAATAAAAAAAATGGTACTTTCCCCGGTGAATTAGTAATTTGTCGTAATTTGTGATTGGTAATTTGCCTTTTTTATACATATGTTTTGTAACACGTTTTCGTAAAATTGCTTGTTCTTCAATTTTTGTATAATAAACTATACCCCTATCTGTTACCGTTTTTTTTTACAATTTCAATCAAAAGTTCAAAATTAGACGTGACGTTTATGACCTCAAGTTCAAGAAAGGCTTTGACAGTTAATAAAATATTTAGTTCCTAACCCCAAAGTATATTTAAATGACAATCGGTATTTGAAAACGTATGCAAAAATATTAAGAAAATAGTTTGGTCGACAAATATTTAGGGAGGTATAATGGTTATAGGATGACATTTTTTTTATTATATAATTTTTGAATAATACCGAATTAGAAAAAAATCATATGAATACGTATTTATTTCAAATATATAAACAATTTTAATATTAACAGAATATAATGACGTAAGTAAGTAATTATTTCAATTGGTATCTTCTATCTATCGTTTTTTTAGCCTACATTTTTCAGCCTACTCTTGACGTAAGTAATTAATTATTTCAATTGGTATCTTCTATCTTTCGTTTTTTCAGCCTACTCTTAATTATTTATGTTTCTATTGTACAATTGTTGATGAAAAAAAGGCATTTATTATTATTAGGCCGAAAGACCTTTGGTCGATAGCCGTTTCTCTTAAGAATATATATTTGTTTTAAATTGTTTCATGTATTGTATATTGAATTAAATATGTATGTATTCTTTGGGAATAAAGATGTTTGTATATATATTATTATTATTATTATTATATCTCTAGATATAAGCAAACTTTTAATAATGCAACGCCACGTACTTCTCGCTACATGTTTTCTCCATTATATAAAATGATACGGAATTATCACGAAATCCAATGTTTTGTCGACATTTTCACACCCTGTATAAAACAATTTATGTTTGACATTAGCGAATGTGTATTCTGAATTCATTATATACCTGTACTCACACTGTACAACTATATTCAGTTTAGTTTATACATATATATTTCTCTGTAATTAGGCTCTGCTTGTTGAGAAATAAATTATTATTAGTAATATTATTATTATTATTATTATTATTATAATTATATCTACATGAATTGTTTAAACAAAATTAATTTAATAAGCATATGGGAATATTTTAAATATTTTTCGAATAACAAAAATATATTTTTTTATTAGTTTCTAATAATTAAACTAATTATTTGTTGTAGAAGTAAGTTTAATTGCATCAGACTTTCACAATAACATAAAATATACTTTACATACGAGGAGAGCTGTTATTTGTGTATACTCATTTTCTTTTGTAGTTAATTGTTGAGATTTATATAAAAAACAGCGTGAATAAACTGAGATAAAGATTTTTTTTATTAAATATGATATTAAGCGTAACATTGACAGTTAAATATTCTTTCTTTTGTAGTTAATTGTTGAGATTTGTATAAAAAAAAACAGCGTGAATAAACTGAGCTAAAGATTTTTTTATTAAATTTGATATTAAGCGTAACATTGACAGTTAATTATTCTTTCTTTTGTAGTTAATTATTGAGAATTGTATAAAAAACAGCGCGAATAAACTGAGCTAAAGATTTTCTTTATTAAATATGATATTAAGCGTAACATTGACAGTTAAATATTCTTTCTTTTGTAGTTAATTGATTGTTGAGAATTGTATAAAAAACAGCGTGAATAAACTGAGATAAAGATTTTTTTTATTAAATATGATATTAAGCGTAACATTGACAGTTAAATATTCTTTCTTTTGTAGTTAATTGTTGAGAATTGTATAAAAAAACAGCGTGAATAAACTGAGCTAAAGATTTTTTTATTAAATATGATATTAAGCGTAACATTGACAGTTAAATATTCTTTCTTTTGTGGTTAATTGTTGAGAATTGTATAAAAAAAACAGCGTGAATAAACTGAGCTAAAGATTTTTTTTATTAAATATGATATTAAGCGTAACATTGACAGTTAAATATTCTTTCTTTTGTAGTTAATTGTTGAGAATTGTATAAAAAAACAGCGTGAATAAACTGAGCTAAAGACTTTTTTATTAAATTTGATATTAAGCGTAACATTGACAGTTAAATAATCATTCTTTTGTAGTTAATTGTTGAGAATTGTATAAAAAACAGCGTGAATAAACTGAGATAAAGATTTTCTTTATTAAATATGATATTAAGCGTAACATTGACGGTTAAATATTCTTTCTTTTGTAGTTAATTGTTGAGAATTGTATAAAAAAACAGCGCGAATAAACTCAACTAAAGATTTTTTTATAACATATGATATTAAGCGTAACATAGACAGTTAATTTTTTTTCTGGCGCAGCATACATTGGTTAAAAATTCTATATCAAAATTGCATTTTTGTATTTTGAGTTTAAATATTTCAAAAACAGTAAATTATAAATTTAGATTGTAATATAAAAAGTAAAGAGGAACCAATTTTCTATTATTTTAATATAAAATTGGTTCGTTTTTTTTAAATTTTTTATACAAAATTTTAAAACTACAAAAAATATAGTGTCCCATTTAAGTAAAAAAGAAAAAATAATTTTGCGTAATGCAAATGAGAGAGTAAAAATAGAAAATTCCCTTTTTTTATTTTATTTTTTCAATTACATAGCGTTAATAGAATGTTTATTTCGTATTTAATTTCTGAAATATAAGACTATCGCCGAAATAGGCGCTAATTTCACCCCAAAACGGTCAAGCACAGGGGAGAAGTAAAAAGCAAGTCGAAGCGAAATCCTGCAAATCCCATAATTTAAGGTATTCACAGGAAAATCATTCATAGCTTGGCAAGCTGAAAAATGATTAATAAAAAAAGAATAATTTTGCGTAATGCAATTGAGAGAGAAAAAAAAGAGAATTCCTTTTTTATTTTATTTTTTCTTTTCAATTACATAGCGTTAATAGAATGTTTATTTCGTATTTAATTTCTGAAATATACGGCTCTATCGATTTCAATTTTAAATTCTTTATAACTTATAAAAAAATCGATATAATAAATCTTATACCAAAAAAAAAAAATATGATTATTTTTAAGTGTAGAATCGAAAATCACTACAAATAAATAAAGTTGGCTGAAAGACCTCCGGTCGATAGTCGATTCATCTACAGAATATAATTCTAATTTTTGTATATTATTGTACGTACATATACACATTTGAATAAAGATGGTTAGTTAGTTAAATAAAGTTTTCCATTTCGTCATATGATTATTAGAAACCCTGTATATATGAAACTAATTTTAAAATGTGAAAATTAACTGTAGCTACAAATTAAATATGTAAAATTTATTTATTTCTAAATAACTGAGATATTGTAATTGATGGCAGTCGTGCGCCACCCTGCATATTTAAATAAAATTTAAAACTTTTACAAACCACGGAATGTTAATTGTTTATAATATAAATTATAAATTTACTATTCAAGTAAGAAATGTTCGTATTTTTTTTAACTTTCTCGCTTTCTCGTACACAATTTTCACGCTCACCCTTTTAACAATAAAACTAAAATCCACTAACGTACAGAAACGTAATCACTTATTCCATCTTTACTGAGGGGTTCTATCTATATTTCGACGGCTTTGCTGATTTATAGGCGTCCGGAGTGTCGTACCAGATAGTGCATTTACAGACTCAAAAGTTGGCTACAGTGTAAACGCGCTTCTGGCACGCAGCCCAGCGCTGGTTTGGCACATTTGGTATGATTTTTATTCGACTCAATCCGGGATTCGAATGTGACTGTGACCACCCACACCTACAAAATCGATCGAAATTATATAAATACGAGTTTCGGATTTTATTAGAGAATTAGATGAGAGAGAAAAAAATGAAAGAAACACAAAAATTAGCAGCGCATGCGCACTAGATTGAGTTAGTTTGAACTTATGTAACGTGAAGGAACTAGTATTAAAGCACAAAACAAAAAAAAAAAGAAAACTTGATTATGATTTTATTGGATTAGATAAAAATTAGAGTAAGAAAAGAAAACACACTCTGGTTTAATTTTTTGTTGTTGAAATAATACAATACGTTAATCAGTTAAGTAGTTCTGTACGCAGCACTTGATTAAAGTAATTACTTAACTAAACTTGTAGGTATGGGTGGTTGGTTAGGACGGTAATAACAAACTGGCGGAACCGACACTGCGACCACCGCGTCTGGCCAGCTGTGTGTGTGTTAAAAACCGTTTCCAACAATACACACACGCTCGCAGGCTCTACTCTCTAAATAACATTTTGCATTATGCAAGAGAGCGTGGTGATGCAGCGGTCTAATGCCAAAATGTGCCATGCCAACGTGTTATCATGTACGCGAAATGCAAGGCCGCAAATAGGTATTCGCACGCCGGTCGAATATAGATCAGAATCTGGATAAGTGGGCCAAGACATCTGGGCTATTCACACAACGAAAATAATCGCATCCCTCTTTTCTCTTCTCCTCGCACACCACGATGTCTAATAAATGTAACAATGCTGCTGTTGCTGGTGTAACTAACGCAAGCAAGCGGAAAAAATAAAACACACCTTTTTTTTATACAAACTGTTTGTGTTTATTATTAAATTGTACGGCTCGACGATGGAGATGTTCGGGTTTAGTTTCGCGAATTGAATTCGTTACATAAGTGCGACATGCGCATTGCCCACTCGGGAAACCTTGCTGTTTTCTTTTTTTATATTCTCCAAAGCAGAGAGCTGCGAGTGTACCATTATATTTGAGTGTCTCGTTAATAGATGGTGTTTCATTCTAGGTTCGGCACTTAAACACTCCACTTAAATTCAGGATATCCGCACTTTGGTGATAATTATTAAGCTTCAATCCAATTGAAGATTAATACCTAACTTAATATTAGGCAGGATTTCTATTAAATACGACTTTCGAAGAATTACCAAAAAATAAATAAAAATGAAGGGTTGGTTACAAAAGTTTATTTTTTTCAAAGAATATGTCCCTTTCATATTCTTGACAAAAATAAAGGAAATTCTAACGAAACTCCTAATAGCATATTTGTATCGTCCGCATAACTTATAAAATTACATTTATCAGTAGTGTTGTTTATGTCGTTCATGAAGATATGCCAAAATACTACCCTGTGGAATTCCCATGGAAATATCTAGGGCACTTGATTTTGCATCTATTCCTGTCTCTTTATTTTTACAATTTGTTTTCTATGGCGTAGATACGATTCGATAATTATTATTATTGGCAGTCCCCGGATACCATAGTTATCCAGTTTTTAATAATAATAATAATTTATTTACGGAAAATTCACTATTTTACAAAAATTGTAACAATTTTTTACTATAAGTAGTAAATAGGCTATTACATATAAATAAACAATAACTAAAAATACAAATTAACAAATAAATGAATCAATTATTATCCCAAGTGGTTTTACGAGTTGTTGGGTTAACAGAATAAATATAAATAATTCAAACAATAATGTATAAATACATAAATAAGACAGCGTGTACAAGTAATGACAATATTTGATAAAGTTTAAAGAAATGCAGTCACAATACTTTAAAAATCAATACAATTTACAATGACGAATAAATGAATAAATTAAAACAAAACAGATAACTAACTAAAAGTCCGGTATTCACACTAAAATAGCTAAACATGAAGCAATGCCGTAGAATAAGATATAAATAAGATCAGTGCAGTAACAAATAATAATTCATTATTGCACACATTTCAAGGGACGATACAGAACTAAATTAAATGAGTTATTAATAACCTTAAAAAAATCAATGACTGGAAGTAACACTAAGTAGATCAATTTTATGCAACTGCGATTTAAATAGTGTAAAAGACTTCGTGAATAGAATAAAATGCCAATCATTCGCCAGTAGATTTGCAACACGCATTATTCTACTCAATGGGCAATTCATACCATAACTAGTGGAATGAAAACCGATACGAAAAATCAGTTTAGTCGAGATTGCAATCCTCGTGGGACGTTAAATTGCAGTCCACTGACTAGCTCAGAGCAGTCAATAAGTCCATTTACTAATTTGTATAAAAACTTGACGTCTAAAATAATTCTCCTCTCTGCTAACGACTTTAAATTCATTTGGACCAACATATCACTGTGACTGAAATTAATCCTTCTGCCTCCTATTTTGTAGTGAATGTACTTCAAAAATTTACCTTGCACACGTTCTAATTCTTTACTGGCGACAGCAGTGAAGGGAGACCAAACGCACGATGCATACTCCAAATGTGGTCGGACAAGGGATAAGTACAATTTTTTAATAGTTGCAATTTTAAAATCCTTAGAAAATCTTGTAATGAAACCCATGGTCCTAAGTGCTTTATTGCATATGTGCGTTGTATGGCTATTAAAGCATAATTTGGATGTAAATATAACCCCCAGGTCCTTCACTACAGAATTCTGCGCTACTTCATTCCCATCTATAAAGTATTTACAAAAATTAAATCGACCTCGATAAAATGGTACATATACACACTTCTTTAGGTTTAACTCCAGTTGATTATCTTTACACCAGTCAACAATACCATTTAAATCTTCCTGAAGTCCCTCTGATCCGATAAAGACATTATATGTGATATCATTATTATTATTAAAAAACTTTAAGTCGTCAGCATAAAGCAGGTATTTACTATGTTTAACGCGCATTCCAATATCATTAATAAACAAAAGAAATAATAGAGGTCCACAATGAGAGCCTTGTGGTACCCCTGACGTAACATTTATGGTTTTAGAAATATGCATTCCGATTCGAACACGTTGAGTCCTATTACTTAAGAAACTTCCAATCCATTTGACTACATTGTCACCTAAACCCATACATTTCAATTTTCCCAGCAGTATCCCGTGATGCACTCTATCGAAAGCTTTCGAAAAATCTGTGTAGATTGAATCTATCTGACACCCTTTTTCCAAAGCTTCGGAAATAAAGCCGTGGTATATCATTAGGTTCGTCATAGTTGACTTTCCTTTAAGAAACCCATGCAGCTCGTCAATTATCCATTGAGAACATGATCTCATCAATTGATCAGTAACTAATTTGTTTGGGAATGACTGATTGGATGGAAATCCCTCTATAATTTTCAATTTCATTTCCAGAACCAGATTTGAATATGGGAACAACGAAACTATCCTTCCAGTCATCAGGAAAGAATCCCGATTTTAACGAATAGGAAAACAGTGTATATATGGGTTTGCATAATGAATAAACACATTGCTTTATAAAATATGCTGGAATGCCATCGCGACCAGCATTGCACGACTCTGGAAGCGAAGAGATTGCATTAAATAATTCTTCAAAGGTAATACTGAAATTAATAATATCAATATTTGCATTATCTAAACAATAAGCTGATGAAATTGAGCTCTTAGCACTGTATACTTTGGAAAAATTGTCCGCAAATAACTCGATAATTTCCGCTAACGAATTACTCGAAATATGATTTAAAAACATTTCGCTCGGGTTTTAATAGCAATTTGGTGTAATAAATTGTATCAAATGCCCTGTAAAGAAATTATTGAATTTATTTGCCAGAAGTTGGGGATAATAATATATTGATGCAATTTGCCTTTTTTGTCACTATGTTAGATATTACGTTCCAAGCCGATTTTGAAATATTTGACGAGTTTTGAATTTGACTTTCATACTGTTTTATTTGTTCTGATTTTAAATAATTTGAATATTATAATTTTGCATGTTTCAATTGAAGTTTATATTCTGGAAAATAATTAGCTAGTGTTTCATATAAATTTATATTTCGTTTATATTTTTCAACATCTTATGCAAAGATGCCACTTGAAATTAGGCAAAAGATGGCGCTTGCGTCGTCTTTAATTAATTATCTTATGCAAAGGTTTGATGATTTTTGTTTTTACAGTATTTTTTTTTTTTTTGAATAGCGAATAAATGTACTTGCGGATTGCATTAATTAAAACATTTTTAAAGAATAATTTACAATTCATTCGTGAGATCACACACCTACTACAATCCCAACCTAGCCGGCGTCCTCCTCGGCGTCGCTCCAGCCGACACAATCTCTTGCCCCTTGTTGAGCGCCGCCTCCCTCTTTATATTCCTAATCGGAAAATGTTCATTTATGTAAAGCATAAAAGTTTTAAAAAAAAATATTGTATTTTTTATTGACATCGTCGTCGTTATATGCAGAACCGAAATTTTCTCAATCAAGAACTTTCACGAATTCAGCTTGAGCTTTATCAGAGAAAATTCTACCTTTTTTGTTTTGCTGTTTATTATTTTTTAATGTAATTAACTGCGCATCATGATCAGTTGTAAACATTTTTATAACATTAGCTCTAATATCATTTTCTGACATATTTGCAATAACGTTATCAAGACATGATACTGAGGCAGTGTAGTGCACTCTGGTGGCCTCCGATATGGTTAAGATTGAGCCGTATGACCGCACTATATTTGCAAAAATCAACGATTCATTTGTTTGGTTTAATGTATTTATGTTAAAATCCCCTGCTATAAAAAAATGATAATTATTTTTTGTTAAGATTTTTTCAAGTGTATCGAAAAATAAGAGTACATCGCTCGTCGGTGGTCTATAAATACAGACAATATGAATAATTATACTTAAACATCTAATTTCGAGAATTTAAAGTTATTCAATCTAATCTGTGTTTTATTGGTTGATTTTTAATGATTTGTTTTTAATTTATAAAATAATAATTGGAAAATATATACTATTGTTTTATTGATCTGTTTTTTTAATCATAAAAGTTTCTCAATAATTCATTAAATTAATCAAAAAAAATGATTATAAAGTCATTTTTATTACTAAATCTTGACTGTAATATCATTTTCATTGCATAGTTCTCATAACAAGGTCTCTTTTATTAAATTAAAAGAAAATAATAAGGATATTATAGACATTTGTTAGTTATGTACACATTTTATGTATAACTGTACTCACGCTCATTGACTGTGATGTAAAAATTGTACCTCCCCCATTAATATTCTTTACCTGGTTTTGTATAAATATTCATCCACTAATATTGTTAAACAATTACATCATCTACCTGATGATGATTATATTGTGTATCGAAACAATTGTAGTAGCAGTGTATCTACTATTAAATATTGTGAAACCTAAAAAAAAACTGTTGTTTTAATTCAATACATTCGAAATGTAGTTTCACAGAATAATAGCCTCTGTCATAGAACAAATAATAAGAAATTAATTAATTAATTATTTTCTTTCTAGTTGCTTTACAATTAAAGACTTACGAACTAAGGACACAAAAAATATCGAGCGTATAACAAAAATCGACGACGAAGTTGGCGTTGGAAGTCTCGAGTCATGTCTGTACTAAGATCACACGCGTGACTTGTCAACATGACAGCCAGTACTTTAAGCGTGCGCGTGTGATTTTAGTTCAGACATGTCTTTAGATTTCCAATGCCAACTTCGTCGTCGATTTTTGTTATACGCTCGATACAAATATCTATTGAAACAACTACTTCTGGTCCCACGCCGGACATTGGATTACACAATAGATGTTTGCGTTGCATCTCAGCAAAGCTGATAAAGCAACGTTTTTCGAATCAAGAATATTTTACACAAACAAAACTAAATATTTATAAGAGGCCATCTGTACACACGAGTTTCGGGATATATTCCTCGCCAATACAGCTTTGCCTTGAATAAATGTTCAAAAATGTACCGTTTTCTCCGTGAATGCGGGGGATATGATGTACGTGACGCGATGACTTATCCAATTAATGTGAATGGAGAACATTCTTGATTCAAATTTTTAAATTAAAATAAAATTGAAACGGAAGCTTGCATAGCCAATATATTCTTTCAATTCAATTAAAACTGCAGTGTGAAACATTTAAACCGTCTCTTTTATTACGTAAATATAACCGAGTTCTCTTTCTTTGACCGATTTCAACTTTAAAGTCGTTTTGGTTGCCTAATCTTGACTTTAAATATGAACATTTTTGACTTTAAATTCAATTTTCTTGACGCTTGTTGCCTATTTCTATATTTAAATTAAATTTTTCTGACTTATTGCTATATTTTTTACTTTAAATTCAATTTTGTGACGTTTGTTTTTATTTAAAGACAAGATTTAGATATTTATTGCTAACTTTTGACTATTAATTCACTTTTGCGACAATTAAAACCTAATTTTAACATTAAAGACATAATTTCGTCACTTCTATTGCCTACTTTTGACTTAAAATTCAATTTTCGTAGCTTTTATTGCCTAATTCTGACTTAAATTTCAATATTGGTGACTTTTATGGCCTAATTTTGACTTTAAAAACATAATTTCGACACATCTAATGCCTATTTCTCATTTCAAATTCAATGTTAGTGACTTTTATTGCCTAATTATAACTTAAACTACCAGTTTGGTGATTTTTATTGCCTAATTCTGACTTTAAATTCAATATCCGTAACTTTTATTGCCTAATTCTGAGTTAAAATTCATTTTTTTTAAATTTTTATTGCTTAATTTTACCTTAAAGACATAATTTCGTCACATCTATTGCTAAATTCTGACTTAAAATTCAATTTTCGCGACTTTCATTACCTAATTCTGACTAAAATCAAATGTTGTTTCATTTTTTACCTAATTATGACATTAAATTATTTTTTTGTGACTTTTATTGCCTAATTCTAACGTAAAATTCAATGTTCGTGACTTTTATTGCCTGATAGTGACATAAAATTAAATTTTCGTGACATTTATTGCCTAATTCTGACTAAATTCAAATTTCGTGATTTTTATTGCCTAATTCTGTCTTTAAATTCAATTTTCGTGACTTTTATTACCTAATACTGACTTAAAATTCAAATATCATGACTTTTATTGCAAAATTCTCAAATTCATTTTTTGTAATTTTTATTGCTTAATTATGATTTTAAATTCAACGTTAGTAACTTTTATTGCTTAATTTTGACAAAGATATATTTTCGTCACATGACTTTTTATTACCTAATTATGACGTTAAATTCAAATTTTGTGTATTTTATTCTCTAATTAAATTGAATTTTCGTGAATTTTAATGCCTAATACTGACTTAAAATTCAAATTTCGTGACTTTTATTGCTTAATTCTGAGTTAAAATCATTTTTTGTGACTTCTATTGCCTAATTCTGTCTTTAAATTCAATTTTCATGACTTTTGTTACCTAATACTGACTTACAATTCAATTTTCGTGACTTTAATTGCCTGATACTGACTTAAAATTCAATTTTCGTGACTTTTATTGCATAAATTTCATTTAAAATTCCAAATTGGTGACTTTAATTACCTAATTATGACCTCAAATTCAAATTTTGTGATTTTTATTGCTTAATTTTAACTTTAAATTCAACATTCGTGACTTTTATTGTCTAATTCTAAGTTAACGTTATTATTATTATTACAAAAATTCAAATTTCGTGACTTTTATTGCCTAATTCTGTCTTTAAATTCAATTTTCATGACATTTATTACCTAATACTGACTTACAATTCAATTTTCGTGACTTTTATTGCATAAATCTCATTAAAAATTCCAAATTGGTGACTTTAATTACCTAATTATGACTTCAAATTCATTTTTTGTGATTTTATTGCTTAATTCTGACTTTAAATTGAACTTTCGTGACTTTTATTGTCTAATTCTAAGTTAAAATTATTATTATTACTACTAAAATTCAAATTTCGTGACTTTTATTGCTTAATTTTAACTTCAAAGATATATTTTCGTCACATCTATTGCTTATTTCTGACTTAAAATTCCAATTTGGTGACTTTTATTACCTAATTATGACCTGAAATTCAAATTTTGTGTATTTTATTCTCTAATTCTATATTTAAATTCAATTTTCGTGACTTTTAATGCGTAATACTGACTTAAAATTCAATTTTCGTGACTTTTATTGCCTAATTCTGACATTAAATTCATTTTCGTGACTTTTTTTAAATTCAAATTCAATTTTCGCGATTCTTATAAACTAAATTCTTCTTCTTATATGACAAAATTTATTTTTTCGTGATGATTATTGCCTAATTTTGACATCAAAGACATGATTTCGTCACGTTTATTGCCGAATTCTGACCATAAATTCAATATTCGTGACTTTAATTGCATATTTTTTTACTCTAAAGACAATTTTGATTTCTACATTAAATACCATTTTTACAATTTCTATTGCCTAATTCTTGTCTCTTGTTTTTGTCTCTTTAATTGGTAATCATTCACAAACTCAGATTAGTCGAAACTATTCAAAGTGAAATGAATCCTTCAGTGGTATAAAAAAGTTATTAAGTATTTTCTTTATCCTAATATTGAAAATGTATCACGAAGTAAACGCTTCAAAGATTCAAGAATTAATTGCCTGAAATTAAGAAAACACTTCGTTTGTATTACACACTTGTTTTTTTTTTTAATTCCGTAACTAGTTTAGACTTGTAGTCATTATCAAAATACAAAATAACAGGTAAATACAATAAAAAAAAACAAGTATGTGATACAACCAGTGTGTTTTATTTTTTTTTTTTTAATTTCATATTAACAATAATCTTCGAATTTTATACGCGATTTCCCTTTATTATTATTATTAAATTATGAGTGACATTTTTCCACTCATAATTTAATAATATTAAAGGGAAATCGCATATAAAATTCGAAGATTATTGTTAATATGAAATTAAAAAAATAATAAAATCGCATGTAAAATTCGAAGATTATTCTTAATCGAAATTAAAAAATTAATAAAACACACTGGTTGTGTCACATACTTGTTGTTTTTTATTTTACACCATAAGAAATAACCCTTTTTAATGGGATACAATTGACATACCTTAATAAAAAAAATAACTGAAAATCCATTTCCGGCGTACAAAAATCGTTGAAAACATACACTAAATCAACTCAGTTCTACCAGTGGCTAATTATCACTCGTTACAAACTCAAATAAATCGCGTGCTTAATTATCAATAATTTCACACGTTAAAAAATCGAACCGGAGTAGTGAACATACCACGCGTTGTCGGTCAACTGAATTGAAATCTGCGAGAGTAATTATCGCAAAAAAAAGCAACAACAAAAAAATAAGCGATGGCTCGCTCTGCGAACGCCTTCTTTAGATAAGGAGATTAGTTGTATCTGGCGAAGGTAAATACATAGGAATTAAATTGTCGAACTGAAATGTATATTAAATATTTTATAAAAGTTTTGTTTTCAAATTTTGAAGTTAAAATGTCGCGTTATTCATCATCGACATCGATTTTCCAAATTTGATGACACGAATTATTATTATTATCGTTATTTAAGGAATTCATCTATTTTTACAAATGTAAGAAAACATAATTAGCTATACATATAATTAATTTATTTTTTTTATTTACGTTCATTGGCAGTAGGTAGCCTAAGAGTATGGCTACCTAATGACAATGAAAACAAAAATGTTGCAACAATGACTTTGTAATATCCCTGTAAACGCTGATGGTGGCTTTACGTGGGTGGTTCTCAAGAAGTCCAGAAGAGTACAATCTCACACGTTTATTTTACACTTATTTACAATTTACAGTAAGATGTTGTTCTTACAACGGTCGAGGAGCTAATCCTCGAGACTCGCGATACACCCCCTCAGCCACTTTACAATCAACGAGCGCCGAGGGTGGCGCACGCGCTTAACAATCCCTTTTAGATTAATCAACTGGAATAAGAAAATTATTAATCTCAAAACATTATTAATATAAAATTTAAAATTAATACTTATTATTATTATTATAAATTAATCAACTGGAATAAGAAAATGATTTATAATAATAATTACAAGTCAATGAAACATATGGTCCCTTAAGATTGTACGGATGACTACTCTTTCGATTACGAGAACAGTTCGAATCCAAATTAATTTTAATGCGATTGTGCTAAATTTATATTATTTCCGGTCTACTAATTTTCCCGTGGCTTTCATTAAAATAGCATTTATTTATAGCTACTCAAAAAATCGTAATTCGCTTCACGCACTGGTGCTCGCTACAAAGTCTCGGAATTCTAATATTTATTTCATTCACAATGCTCACTCAGCACATTATAATAAATTCCTACATACAATTTCTCTATCTATACTATTAAAATGAAAAAAAAAAAATCCGCACGGAATAATAATTAAAATTATGAATATAAAAAATACGAGGCAGAAAAACCGATGGTTCATGGCCATTTTCTGAGGCTTAACTAGATGTTTATGATTGTAATTTAATTTAATGCGTCTCTCAGAAATAAAGATTTTCTATATATAAAAAATACGTTTTTTCAACTTTTTTTTTTACATCAGAAAAATGATAATTTTTTTGTTTGTTACACAAGATTTTTTTTTTATATAATTGATTGTTGAAACCATTACTTTGTGATACATGTTTATTATTAATATGAAGGTAAAAAAACATTTAGTATCGTCGTGCTTGACCGTTTGATAATATATATATCAATATACAAGCAAAGTGTTTTATTATATATATATACGTATATCAAAACATTTTTTTATATATCTTAT
Source organism: Philonthus spinipes (assembly GCA_963082785.1). Lineage (NCBI taxonomy): Eukaryota > Metazoa > Arthropoda > Insecta > Coleoptera > Staphylinidae > Philonthus > Philonthus spinipes. The sequence goes on from OY720308.1 coordinate 17,079,702, forward strand.
ATTATTTGTATGAAGACATATTTTTTTATTTTTTTTTTTGCATAATGTTTAATTTTGTTTGTTAATATTAATTTATACTTTGTTCTCTTTTTTTTCTGTTTAAATTTAACTAACTTTGCTTGTACTCTTCTTAAATTATGATTTTGATTGTATATTTTCCCTTGTTGGATTCTTCCGTTGGAAAATAAAAATTATTATTATTATTATAAACATATAATTCTTCGCCTGTTAATCGCCTGGCTATCGACCGACGGTCTTTCAGCCCGACTTCGTAAATATCTGTCTATGTCTTATGTATATGTATTTTTGTATTTGATTTAACTGTCTATGTCTCTGTCTTTGTCATGAAGTGTTTTATTATTTTTATACTTCCATATTTATTTATTTTTTCTGTTTTTATTTTTATTAAAAGTTTGAATTAAAAAAAATAATGTTATAATTTTTAGGTTATTTAGCTATTATAAGGCAATATATTGAAACAAATAATTAAATTACACTGTTATATAGGAAAAATAATAAGCAATCAACATTTTAACGCTGGCTGTCAAATTTTCAACATATAGCTCCAACTAGACTTTTTTTTTAAACGGGGTGAGATTTAAGAAAATCCTGTTGGTATCTTGAAAACTTTGACTAACTTCAAAACTAGTTACGTAATATTACAAAATTATATTTAATGTTATAATTTTTTAGGTTATTTAGCTATTATAAGGCAATGTTTTAAAACAAATAATTAAATTACATTGTCATATAGACAAAATAGTAAGCTATCAACATTTTAACGCTGGCTGTCAAATTTTCAACATATAGCGCCAACTAGACTTTTTTAAATGTGGTGAGATTTAAAAAACAAATCAAGTTGGTGTCTTGAAAACTTTGACTAACTTCAAAACTAATTACGTAATAAAAAAAAACAAGTGCGTGATAGAAGCAAAGTGTTTTATTATTATTTTACCTCCATATTTATTTTTTTTTCTGTTTAAATTTCTATTAAAAGTTTGAATTAAAAAAATATATTTAATATTATATTTTTTAGGTTATTTAGCTATTTATTATAAGGCAATATTTTAAAACAAATAATTAAATTACACTGTCATGTAGACAAAATAGTAAGCTATCAACATTTTAACGCTGGCTGTCAAAATTTCAACATATAGCGCCAACTAGACTATTTTTTTAAAAGGGGTGAGATTTAAAAAAAATCAAGTTGGTATCTTGAAAACTTTGACTAACTTCAAAACTAGTTACCTAATAAAAAAAAACAAGTGCACGATACAAGCAAAGTGTTTTATTATTTTTTTACTTTCATATTTTTTTTTTCTGTTTTTATTTTTATTAAAAGTTTAAATTACAAAAATATATTTAATGTTATAATTTTGTAGGTTATTTAGCTATTATAAGGCAATATTTTGAAACAAATAATTCAATTACACTGTCATATAGAAAAAATAATAAGCTATCAACCTTTTAACGCTGGCTGTCAAATTTTCAACATATAGCGCCAACTAGACTATTTTTTTTAAACGGGGTGAGATTAAAAAATATCAAGTTGGTATCTTGAAAACTTTGACAAACTTCAAAACTAGTTACGTAACAAAAAAACAAGTGCGTGATACAAGCAAAGTGTTTTATTATTTTTTTACCTCCATATTATTTTCTGTTTTTATTTTTATTAAAAGTTTGAATTACAAAAATATATTTAATTATATATTTTTTTAGGTTATTTAGCTATATAAGGCAATATTTTAAAACAAATAATTAAATTACACTGTCATGTAGACAAAATAGTAAGCTATCAACATTTTAACGCTGGCTGTCAAAGTTTCAACATATAGCGCCAACTAGACTATTTTTTTAAACGGTGTGAGATTAAAAAAAAATCAAGTTGGTGTCTTGAAAACTTTGACAGACAGCATTACAATTTTTACAATCATGAATAGATTTTAATTATTTAAATACATGTTATTACATTCAGTTTCTTGGCACGTGTTTCGCTCAATCACGACCATTCTCAATGGAATTACAAAAATAACTAATTGAAAAGGAGAGGTTACAATATATATATACCCCGACACCAATTGGTAAAATATACCCCATCGATTATATATATATATATATATATATATAGTCAAATGCATTAATGTATGTGTGTTTAGTTGCCTATAACACGCAACTAAACACAAATACATTTCCCCTATGTATACCTGCAAAAAACGCGAGTCAAACGCATTGAACCGATTAATGTGTGTATGTTTAGTTGACTATTTGGCATATTTGTGTTCAGTTGCGTGTTATAGGCAACTAAACACACATACATTAATGCATTTGACTCGCGTATTTTGCAGGTATACATAGGGGAAATGTATACTGATAATATATATACATATATATATAATTATGAGAGCTATCATCTGGAAAAGTCTGTCATAGAACTTGTAGAACACCCTGTATATATACAATGGGGTTAATTGTGGGAAAGTCCAGAGATTAAGAGAAACACGTGTCAGTAATGTGAATATAATAATATAAAACTAAACAAGTATTATAATTTGAAATCACCTAATTAAAATTATAAATTTATAATAATAATAATTTATTTATTTAACTTTACGAAAAATTGAGCATTTTACAAAAATTGTAACAATTTTTTACTATAAGTAGTAAATAGGCTATTACATATAAATAAACAATAACTAAAAATACAAATTAACAAATAAATTAATCAATTATTATCCCAAGTGGTTTTACGAGTTGTTGGGTTAACATTTATATTTGATTTTGTAATTTTTATTATTTATTTTGTATGTATGTATATAATTGCATCTTTATTCCTTACAAGTGTGGTTTAATAAATATGTTTTTAACATTCTTAACAATTTATTTAAATTAAATTAAAAGAATAAAAAAATATAATGATTAAATTACTTAATAACTTTATTTCCATTTGCTCTGCAATTAAGTACTTACAAAGTAAGTACACAAAAATACAAATATCTGTTTAGGTATTTGCCCGGGAAGTAGTTGTTCTAATAGATATTTGTATTTTTGTATACTTACTTTGTAAATTTCTTTAAACTTTTAAACAAATGTTCTTGTAGGAATTGGCTATCGGCCGGAAGCCACTTATCATATATATACATATATATATATATATATATATATATATATATATACAGAGAACTTTTTTTATCAGTATACATTTCCCCTATGTATACCTGCAAAATTGAACACACATATGCCAAATAGTCAACTAAACATACACACATTATTCGGTTCAATGCGTTTGACTCGCGTTTTTTGTATGTATACACTTCTCCTAATGTATACTGATAAAAAAAACTCTGTGTATATACAGAGAGCTTTTTTTATCAGTATACATTTACCCTATGTATACCTGCAAAATACGCGAGTCAAATGCATTAGTGTATGTGTGTTTAGTTGCCTATAACAGGCAACTGAACACACATATGCCAAATAGTCAACTAAACATACACACATTAATCGGTTCAATGCGTTTGACTCGCGTTTTTTGCAGGTATACACTTCCCCTAATGTATACTGATAAAAAAACCTCTCTGTATATATATATATATATATTCATCATCTTTATTCCTTACAAGTGTGGTTTAACATTCTTTTTTACATTTTTGACAATTTATTTAAACTTTAAACAATGTTCTTTTAGAAATTGGCTATCAACCAGAAGCCTTTCAGTCTATTATTTTAATTTAATTTATTTTCCTGAAATCTCCTCCAAAATGACAAGCATTGACATAAATCATCACAAATAATAAATACACAAATAAGTCACTAAGTTGTATATATCTGTTAATAAAGATTATTATTATTATTAATCAATAGTAAGGAGACAAGTTTATCGAGTTAATCGAAGCGAAATAAGTAATTATGTTTTAATAAAAAAAAAAGATTAATGTTCGTCACATATCATTTAATTCATTAACTAAAAAAAATAATAATAAAATTATAATTAATGAGATCTTATAATTATTTTTGCATTTAAAATACATAATTAATTATTAAATTCCTACACAAACATATTGGAATTTTAATTGGATCTGACAAAAATCGTTGCTCATTTTAAGTTGCATAATATGCATAAATTATTGTTGAATAATTAATAAAGAAATACATTGTTTCATTCAACCCCGACACCAATTGGTAAAAGGGGACATCGATTATATATATATATATTCATTCATTCTGATTTTAATGAAATTCAATGATATATTCATAGACAAGCAGAAAGACCTCTGGTCGATAGCCATTTAACAATTAATTAATTTTTATGTGATATACATAATCAATGTTTGTTTCCTTATTGTAAACTTAATTGATAATAAAGATTGTTATATATATATATATTCATAGACATTGGTAGATGAATAACAAAAATAACATTTTTTAAAATTATTTTTTTATGGAAATAATTAAAAAAAAACACGATAATTAAATAAAATAACGTTGGTTAATAATACAGACACGATAGACCTCATCGGTCGTGGTACAGGAAGGCCGAACAGTCAAATGGTATCGTACAAAAAATGGTGAATGCGTCGGGCTACATTGAAATTGCGTACCCCTATGCGTTTATTTATTTACGGGAAAACCCCTTTTTACAAAAACAGTTTACAAAAATATTTTACTTATTACCTTAAATAGTATCTGTTAAATAATTTCAAACCGTGGAAATTTCAATCTCATCGCCCTACGGGACCCCCAGAAACCCCCAGTTTAGTGTATTATAATTAATTAATTTCAACCCTCACACCCCTCGGCAAGTGCGTCAATCAGACACGCATTTAGTATATATTAATATTAATATTTTTTATAAATAGAAAAGAGTATTCATTCACTTCGTCACAGTTATTTAAATATATTAAATAAAAATGATCTCCTTACACCTAACGGTAGAAAGGAAAAAGAGTAAAAAAATGATTTGAAAATAATTTATTAATTATTTTCAAATCATTTTGATTTAATATATTTATAATTTTTTTATAACCTTGACACCCAATACGGGTAAATGAGGATAAGATTAAGAAAGAATATTTTTTTATTAGTACAATAAAGGTGGCTTATTATTATTTTTTTTATTAATACAATAAAGGTGGCTTTTTGTACTATTAAAAAAAATATTCTTTCTTAATCTTATCCTCTGCAGTGCTGCAGTGCGTCCGCAATGAAGACGTCCTCCACAGGAAAACAAAATTATAGCAATTTTGTTTAAAGTATTACTTACGGAATATTAAGATATTAAAATTGTGTCAGAAAGTTGGCGTAAAATGTTTATTGTTATTTATAATTGTGATAAAAATTGCTGAAAAAAAAACCTAATTACTTCACAGCAATTTTTCATGGTCATCGCTTTTTATAGTTTCAATGGCCACTAAATATATGCAAGTCAATATACAGGTCATGTTCCGAATTAAAGCACCTTAGTCATTTCAAGCAAGCTGGCGAGTTCTAAAAATAAATGTCATTGTTGCGATAATAATGTACAAAGCATACATGTGCGCAATGACGTCTTTGAATTCGAGTTATTGGAAATATTCAACGAATACACCGAAACACAAACGGTGTTTAAATTAACTTTGCATTATTATTTAATATTGTAGTTGACATAAAAACTTATTTTAGATATAATAAATAAAGATTTTTTAAAAAATAGAAGTATTTAGTTTTATTAAAATTAATTCAAAAAAAAACAGTTACACAGCCAATTTATATTATATAGATATACAATCATCTTTATTGTGGTATTTACATATACATATATTATACAATATATTTGATCTAAACTTATAAATGGCTATCGACCTTAGGTCTTTCAGCCATATATTATATTTTTATGTAAAAATATATTAACTATATAATGTTAATATATTTTTTACGACCTCTGGTAGATAGCCAATTAACAAGTATGGATTTTAAATTTGTTTCTATAATTTTTATTATTTATTTTTTATACATCTGTTTAATATACAGAGATGTTTTTTAATCAGTATACATTAGGCGAACTGTATACCTGCAAAAAAACCAAGTCAAACGCATTGAGCCGAATAATGTGTGTTGCCTATAACACACAACTAAACGTCAAACGCTAAACTTTAAAATGTGTGAAATATTTGATCGAAAATGTGTACAAATGAAGAAAAAGTCGAATTTAAAGCGTGCATTTTAATTCCAACAGTACTAGAGGAGGATAAGACATTTCAGTGAATCCAAATCAAATCCTCGGTTAGGATAATTCTAAAAATAATTAAACTAAAACATTTTCATTGGAAAACGCAACGAAATAAATCATGACTAACACTGCATGCGCTACCATCACAAGCAATTTCCTTTTTTGATCAAAAATACGTCACTTATTATTATGGAGAAATTACAGGTAAAAAATATCAAGAGATTTTATTAAGACAATTTGAAAGAAAAGTAACAGTGAAGAACAATAAACTTGAAATAAATAATTAGAATAAATTCTATAAATGACCACCACAAACTGCAAGATATTAACTCAAACGATCGTGAAAATTCTTCAACATTGTGCATTTCGATATTGTCATAAACAAAATAGAAAATTGTTAAATTGTTTTTTAATTATCCTAGTTGAAGGAATCGATTGTTCGGGTTGCGTATTATAGGCAACACATACATCAATGCGTTTGACTTGGGTATTTTACATGTATACATAGGGGATATGTATACAGTTAAAAAAACCTCTCTGTATATTTATTACCCCCCACATAATCCTTCAAATCCACTTCTTTGTGAAATAAATAACATCACCCTACATAACGGAGGCTTTCCTTTTTGACCTACAAGTTCACTTTAAATCCCACAAACCTTAACCTGAAGAATTCCCTATGTATCCCACATAATAAAAATATTAACCCCAAACATAAATTCCCCACTATAACTCTTCATGAATTCATTGCATCACTTCACCACATTAATGACAGTTAAAATACGAAAATTACCGACAATGATTTCTTACATAGACAGTTAAAAATCACCATACCTTTTTTACGACAAAGACATAAACACGAAAAAACAGGCGGAAAGACCATTGGTCGATAGCCAATTAACAGATATAAAATATACATTTGATTTTGTATTTTTTTAATATTTATTTAGTATTTTTTTGCTGTATATATCTAATAAATTGAAGACGACGCAAGCGCCACATTTTGCCTAAATCTGTATATATCTGTTAATAAAGATTATTATTATTATTTATTTTAATGCATATTTATATTAATAAAGATCATATTATTACATGGTTGAAAGATCGGTGGCCGATGGTTATTTAAATTGTAAGATTAAGTACATTTATAAATTCACAATAAAGATGATTGTATATTTTTTCAAGCCACCGTTCAGGGTTGTTTCGGATTTTGATGCCTCCTAAACACGATTTTTTAAATAACTGTATTTTTAACATATGGTCACATTTTAACTTTATATCATTCGACAAAGAATATTTTTTTATCCATGTTTAAATTACTAATTCACATCACACTGAGAAGTAGAGAGGAACATATAACTAAATAAAATAAATTAAATTACTAATAATATTTATAACAAAATATACCCGCCATGGATCCTTAATTCTAATTATTATTGTATGTCTTCATCTCGTAGATTTATGGTAATTTAAATTTATAAGTTAGCATTAATCTATGATAGCGGCAGCGGCAGAAAAAAAATATCAATGTATTCATTGTATCATTTCCTAATCTTAAATATCCTATTGATCATCCTTTTTTTAAGGATAGCTGAAAGATTGGATATAAGGTATAGATAATAAAAATAAGATGAATACATAAACTGGCTTCGGCTAGTCGGCCATTAAGCCAACATCAAATTTATACATATATTTAACTAATTCCAAGTCTAAGATGTGGACAATCACTAACACCCATGGACTCCGGAACGAGAACTCTTCGTTAGAAATGTCTTTTCCGGGGCCATCCTTCATTAAAAAACATTAATATTACGTCCCGGCGCATCCGCCATAACGAAATAAGAAAATATAAAATATTTATGCTTTTTTTTATCTGCAGACTTAATCTATATAAACTTTTAACGCTCTTAAAAGTAAACATTATTTTTATTTCTTCTCATAAACATACACTGAAAGAAATAAGTGAACATGATAATGATTACGCTTACCATTTAATTGTCGGCCTGGGAGCATGTCAAGTAACGTATTTCCAGCAAACATTCTAACTTTGTTAAGATTTTTATATATATATATATTCAATGACCCTTTCTGCCCATATGGGTGTAAGGTTTTGTTAAGATTTAATAAAATGCATTGCTTAATTCACACAAGATTATGTTTTTAGTAAACAAGATTCATTGTAATCTTACTGTAGTTACTTGATTAAGAGAGAATATTTGGTGGAAATTATCAATTAACTTTATACCACGTACCAAGATATTTTAAGTATTTTAACTTCATTCCGATAATTATGTTTAAGTGTTTACTTTAAACGCTTTTGTTATTATTCCATTCAAGAAACTGCCAAATAAATTGAAAATCCCACTTGTTTGGAAATATTTCTTTTAGTGTAAATTAATAAATTATTTCCACCTTTAATTCCGTGACATTTTGACTTATTAATATATATGAGAAATCAATAAGAGATGTAGTCATAAAACTCATTTAGCTCATTTTCACTACATGACAGCTGAAGCAGTTCAGAGTCTATACGTTTACAAAAGAGCTGTGGAATGCAATGCAGAATATAGACAGAGTCCGCATGTATTTGAAAGATGCTTATGTAAATGCTTATTATTTTGTAAAAAGGAGATTTCCGTAAAATAAATTAACTTTAACTTTATTTTACGGAATTCTCCATTATAATCGATTACATTATAATTAAATCAAGTTACGTAAGTACTTTAGACAAATGCACATTAAAACAACTACTACTCAGGCAAATACTCCGCCAGATATTGAATTACACAATGTACACCTGCTGTTGCATATCAATAACATATTGCATCATGCAACATTTTTTTGATTTTTTCTCGCATCAAAAAATTGTTGCATGATGCAATGTTATTAATACGCATCAGCAGGTGTTATGTAATTCAATGTGTGGTGGGGTATATGCCCGAGAAGTGGTTGTTTTAATGTGCATTTGTTTAAAGTAACTACGTAACGTAAGTCAAAATGTCACAAAGCTGAATGTGGAAATAATTAATAATTTTCAAATATTTTTTTATTTAATTTATAAATTAAATAAAAATAATTCGAAAATAATTAATAATTTTCGAATAATTTTTATTTAATATATAAATTAAATAAAAAATTAAATAAAAAATATTTGAAAATTATCAAAATGTCACAAAACTAAATGTGGAAATAATTAATAATTTTCAAATATTTTTGTATTTAATTTTTAAATTAAATAAAATAATTCGAAAATAATTAATAATTTTCAAATAATTTTTATTTAATATAAAAATGAAATAAAAAAAATATTTATAAATTAAATAAAAAATATTTGAAAATTATTAATTATTTTTATTCAATTTATAAATTAAATAAAAATAATTCGAAAATAATTAATAATTTTCAAATAATTTTTATTTAATATATAAATTAAATAATATATAATATTAAATAAAAAATATTAATTATTTTCGAATTATTTTTATTTAATTTATAAATTAAATAAAAAACATTTGAAAATTATTAATTATTTCCACATTTAGTTTTGTGACATTTTGACTTACGTTACGTATAAATTAAATAAAAATAAATCGAAAATAATAATTTTTAAATAATTTGAAAAATAATTAATAATCTTTAGCTACTGTGACATTTTGTTAAAGTACTTATGTAATATAAGTCAAAATGTCACGCTGGCTAAAAATTATTAATTATTTTAAAATTATTTTTATTTAACTTATTTAAATAACTGTAATCAAATAAATAACTCCCCTTTTTTATTATTTAATTTATAAATTCGAACACTATAACAGCTTTAAAATATTCAGAGTATATCCAATAAGTTGTTGGGCAATGTTATCGGATTTTCGTATATCGAAGTTTTAAATACACTACAAAATATATTTAACGAAATTTAATACTACTAAAAACGATTTACAAATTTAACGTAGCCATTTACACCAAAAAATCTCATTAAGGATATCATATGATCGAGAACTCTAGAGTGCGTCGATTTTTTTATTAAACAAAATGATGTTGTAAGCACACGCTATATGTTATGCTTGCTTGCTTGCGTTGTTTAAATGGCCCTAGCAGTTTTGCTCTGTTGGCCAGTACTATTTTAGAGACTTAAGTTGTATAAGGTTAAAGTTAAAAAAGTTTTTATAATATAATAATATTTAAATCAATACTCAATAAAGATAATTTATATATAAAGAAGGCATCTTTATATTTATTCATAATAAATTAATTGCCATATAGAGTTTTTTTTAAATGTATTTCCCTATTGATCAAATAAGATTTAAATCCTTCCTACATTCAATTGACTATTCAAAGCATAATGTGAAATGTATTTGAGATATACCATATGATCGAGAACTTTTCTCCTCTGGAGTGCTTTGATTTTTTTTTATTAAAAAAAAAATGATGTTGGCAATAATAGAAACCACACGCTATAGGTTATGTTATTCTAACAAATTGAAGATTTTGTTGTAGACTTGTTTCTCATTTATCACTTGGTAAAACATATTTAATATAAGTGTTGGTTATAGAAAATAAGAAGATTTTGATTTGACTTTTTTTATACGCGTGTGATGTTTTATTTGTATCAACAATATGTAAAATAAAGAAAAATCAAAGCACTCTATAGGAGAAAAGTTACACATCATATGGTATATCTCAAATACATTTCACATTCAAATATTATTAGGAATCTATTTATTTATATATGCGAAGCTGTTGCTCATTTATCTACGGATATTAGGTAGCGTAAGACTGACCTTCATTAATCTAAGCAAGGCACAGTATTATCATCTAGCGGCGCCAATAATTTTTGTTTTACTGTTTGGTTATTTATAACCAAATTGCTGACGGATGTGAAGTTAGCTATAGATTTCAGCCATAGATTTTCAAATTTCATTATTTTTATACATATTCAAGATAAATAGATTGTTTTTACTTTAGGGTGTAAATAAAACGTTGAATTAACAAATTGTGATACAAGCACCCCAATTTTCAACCCTTAATATTTTTTATCACACCCTTAAATAATAAAATTAAAAAAATCAAAGTTCGCCGTCTCCTATAAAAAAGTTAACAACAAATATGGATTCAGCACACATTATACTATTATTTAAACAAATAAAATTCGGACCACCTTATTTTTATCATACGAAAAATAAAGGAAAGAAACAATGTCAGTCGGCAGTCGGATAATTCTTAAAATATTTCATAGACGGCCGCCACCCATAAAGAAGTTATCAATAAATATGGATTCAGCACACATTAAACTATTATAAAATAAAATAGAATCACAATGCACTCCACATTTCAATTTTAAGAAGATGTGTAAAAAAAAAATTAAGAAATTGAAAAATATTGTCAAATAATCATAATTCTTATTTAACTCAAGTTATAGCTCACTTTTAAAATGTATTCATTATTAATTATTATTATTAATTATAGCTCAAATTTGTTAATAATTTTAATTTAGGACATAATAATCTAATCCAACATGAAAGAGTACAATAAAATATAATAATTATTAAATACGTTTTAATATAAACAGACCTTTAAGATAATTTGATTTGGTAAAAAATATAACAAATTTATACCATCCTAAATAAGCTATTCAAATATCTGTTGAAATAACTTCAAATTAAAAGAATTAATGTAATTTGATATCCTGTAAATATGATTTAGAAATCCAATCAACATTTGAACAAAATTGGATAATTTTCAAATATATTCCTGTAAAATTTTGAACGTAAGCTTTACCAATGTATTCCTTTTTCTTTTGTGTTTGTGTAAAAGCCAAACCACCCTCACTTATATAGGGTGTAGAATTGACCGACACACCATGGAGATTTCAATATAAAAGAATTAATATTCTATTATTTGCTTCCCTGATTATTTTAGATAGAGTCTATTAAACACTTTTGTAGATTGAAAAATCTGCCTCGGTACATTTTATTATTTTTTATTTTGTTTAATTGAAAATTAAAATTGATACTTTGGCAGAAAAAATGTGGTGCCATTGAATGGATGACGTAAAAACAATAGATATTTGTCTGCCAAAGAGCATCATTGTAGTGCATTTGATCTAACTAATAATAATATTTAATAAACTAGTTACCATTAAGATTCGTTAAATAAGGTTGTTTTATTTATTTACGATTAATAATTAAACAGTTTAATTGTTTATTGAATTTAAGATAAAAATAAGTAATATCAGTCGATTCCGAATTTTTGTTTGTCTCTCCAAAAAAGTTAAATGCACTTTTTGTCTAAAATAATTATGGAAGCAAATAATCGAATATTAAGATATTTACATAGAAATCCCTATGGTGCAACGGCCAATTCAACTGCAGGCAGTTCTTGAAAATGTGTACTAAATATAAAGCACGTTCGAAATAACTTGATATTAATGAATCTGAATGAAATCATTTCAATTGTGCGGGTATTTGTTTCAATATTTGTGAAAATAAGTTGCTGAAATATCTTGAATTAATTAGGATTCAATGTACTTTTTTATAAAAAAAAATAAAAGAGTTCAACTTATATTTCTGCAATATAATAATATTTCGTGTAACACTGATGAAAATTTGAAGTGTCCCCACTCTACCTTAAAATATTCGAAGAATTATACAAAGTAATTTGAAATCGATTGTCGATTTAGAAATCAAAATCGACTCTCCAGCTACTATGATAAAAGTTGGGTGCAATAAAGTTTATTTGTGTAAATAAAGGTTTAATGTGTGTTGAATTCTTATTTGTTGTTAACTTATTTTTTCTTCGTATGACCAAAGTAAGGTGTTATGAATTTTATTTGTTTAAATAATAGTTTAATGTGTGCTGAATCCATATTTGTTGCTAACTTTTTTTATAGACGGCGCACTTTGATTTTTTTTAAAATTTTATTATTTAAGGGTGTGATAAAAAAATATTAAGGGTTGAAAATTGGGGTGCTTGTGTCACAATTTATTAATTCAACGTTTTATTGACACCCTAAAGTAAAAAACAATCTATTTATCTTGAATATGTATAAAAATAATAAAATTTGGCTGAAATCTATGGCTAACTTCACATCTGTAATTTGCTGTGGAAATTTATCTCCAACAGAAATTGATTATCGAAATCAAATCCGGTACCGGAGAATTTCTCTTCTTTTACTAATAGTATTTGGGGAGGTTAGTGTTGCTAATTATTTATTTATTTTTTCATTATTTAATCAATTGTTGACGTTGCATTAAATGTTGTATTAATCTAATTTTAAATTTATGAATGTTTGAAATGTTTGTAATTGATACCGGTAAGTTATTGTAACATTTCAAGCCTGTGTTTTATTGTTATTATTTCTTTATTTTTCTTCTACAATCTACTATACATAAATATTACTAATTATACTGTAGATTTATAAAAAGATAAATAAATTTTATGTATTTTTTATATATAGTTTTATATAAAAAAATAACCCCTCGTTTGTTTCCAACCCTTTTTCGAATACTTTTTTATCATAAATTTTATGTACTTTTTTTATCTTCGTAAACTAATGTGACAACGTAAAAGCTAGGTATATAAGTTTTATATAAAAAAAATCAGTTAAATAAATAAAGATCAATTCTTTGCATAGTTAAATAGATATGGGAAGAATTTAAATGGGACATTTTTTTTATATAAAGTGTAATGTAATTGGAAAACTCTGTAATATAGTGATCACAATAAGAATGACGGTAAAATATTATTATTATTTCTTTTTTTTTTCTCTGTTAAATAGTGATCACACTAAAAATGAAGGTAAAGTGTTATTATTATTATTTCTTTTTTTACTATAAATTAGTGATCACAATAATAATGAAGGTAAAGTGTTATTATTATTTCTTTTTTTATTATAAATTAGTGATCACAATAAGAATGAAGGTAACGTGTTATTATTATTTATTTTTTTACTGTAAAATAGTGATCACAATAATAATGAAGGTAAAGTGTTATTATTATTATTTTTTCTCTCTAAAATAGTGATCACAATACGAATGACGGTAAAATATTATTATTATTTCTTTTTTTTTTCTCTGTTAAATAGTGATGACACTAAAAATGAAGGTAAAGTGTTATTATTATTTCTTTTTTTACTATAAATTAGTGATCACAATAAGAATGAAGGTAACGTGTTATTATTATTTATTTTTTTACTGTAAAATAATTATTATTTTTTTCTCACAATAATAATGAAGGTAAAGTGTTATTATTATTGTTTTCTCTGTAAAATAGTGATCCACAATAAGAATGACGGTAAAATATTATTATTATTTCTTTTTTTTCTCTGTTAAATAGTGATGACACTAAAAATGAAGGTAAAGTGTTATTATTATTATTTCTTTTTTACTATAAATTAGTGATCACAATAAGAATGAAGGTAACGTGTTATTATTATTTATTTTTTTACTGTAAAATAGTGATCACAATAATAATGAAGGTAAAGTGTTATTATTATTATTTTTTCTCTCTAAAATAGTGATCACAATACGAATGACGGTAAAATATTATTATTATTTCTTTTTTTTTCTCTGTTAAATAATGATGACACTAAAAATGAAGGTAAAGTGTTATTATTATTATTTATTTTTTTACTATAAATTAGTGATCACAATAAGAATGAAGGTAACATGTTATTATTATTTCTTTTTTTACTGTAAAATAGTGATCACAATAATAATGAAGGTAAAGTGTTATTATTTTTTTTTTCTCTGTAAAATGGTGATCCACAATAAGAATGACGGTAAAATATTATTATTATTTCTTTTTTTTTTCTCTGTTAAATAGTGATGACACTAAAAATGAAGGTAAAGTGTTATTATTATTATTTCTTTTTTTTACTATAAATTAGTGATCACAATAAGAATGAAGGTAACGTGTTATTATTATTTTTTTTCTTTGTAAAATAGTGATCACAATAAGAATGACGGTAAATTATTATTATTATTTCTTTTTTTTTCTCTGTTAAATAGTGATGACACAAAAAATGAAGGTAAAGTGTTATTATTATTATTTCTTTTTTTACTATAAATTACTGATCACAATAAGAATGAAGGTAACGTGTTATTATTATTTCTTTTTTTACTGTAAAATAGTGATCACAATAATAATGAAGGTAAAGTGTTATTATTATTATTTTTTCTCTGTAAAATAGTGATCACAATAAGAATGACGGTAAAATATTATTATTATTTCTTTTTTTTTTCTCTGTTAAATAGTGATGACACTAAAAATGAAGGTAAAGTATTATTATTATTATTTCTTTTTTTACTATAAATTAGTGATCACAATAATAATGAAGGTAAAGTGTTATTATTATTATTTCTTTTTTTACTATAAATTAATGATCACAATAAGAATGAAGGTAAAGTGTTATTATTATTTCTTTTTTTACTGTAAAATAGTGATCACAATAATAATGAAGGTAAAGTGTTATTATTTTTTTTTCTCTGTAAAATAGTGATCCACAATAAGAATGACGGTAAAATATTATTATTATTTCTTTTTTTTTCTCTGTTAAATAGTGATGACACTAAAAATGAAGGTAAAGTGTTATTATTATTATTTATTTTTTTTACTATAAATTAGTGATCACAATAAGAATGAAGGTAACGTGTTATTATTATTTCTTTTTTTACTGTAAAATAGTGATCACAATAATAATGAAGGTAAAGTGTTATTATTATTATTTTTTCTCTGTAAAATAGTGATCACAATAAGAATGACGGTAAAATATTATTATTATTTCTTTTTTTCTCTGTTAAATAGTGATGACACTAAAAATGAAGGTAAAGTGTTATATTTCTTTTTTACTATAAATTAGTGATCACAATAAGAATGAAGGTAACGTGTTATTATTATTTCTTTTTTTACTGTAAAATAGTGATCACAAAAATAATGAAGGTAAAGTGTTATTATTTTTTTTTTCTCTGTAAAATAGTGATCCACAATAAGAATAACGGTAAAATATTATTATTATTTCTTTATTTTCTCTGTTAAATAGTGATGACACTAAAAATGAAGGTAAAGTGTTATTATTATTTCTTTTTTTACTGTAAAATAGTGATCACAATAATAATGAAGGTAAAGTGTTATTATTTTTTTTTCTCTGTAAAATAGTGATCACAATAAGAATGACGGTAAAATATTATTATTATTTCTTTTTTTACTATAAATTAGTGATCACAATAAGAATGAAGGTAACGTGTTATTATTATTTCTTTTTTTTACTGTAAAATAGTGATCACAATAACAATGAAAGTATAGTGTTTGTTTTTTAGCAATCACTTCACTGATAGAAAATCATAGTTTCTAACATTTTTTTTTTATTTTTACTCCCATCCCAAAAGATATTCTCATTTTGTTCGTTGTCCCAGTCAAGATTGATTGTTTTCACTTATGTTGCTTTTTATTCGAACCACTTCGGATTTCCCTTACATCAAAGGCTACGTTAAATTTGCAGAATCAATCGCGACTGGCGATTTTTTTTAAGGAACACCGCATCCCACGTTGAATTAATAGCAACAAGCCACTGAGATACCACCAGCTGTGTTCACTGGCCGAAAACAAAACAGTCAACACAGGGTGGTCCCCAGCAGCTCGGTCACCAGAATGCGAACATCGAATCCAATCCAATCGAATCCAATAGAAACCAATCCACGTACGTAGATAACAAATTAACACACAATCTACTTCTGCGCGACTTGACGGTCGACTATTCATTAAACGCGGTTTAGGTATAGAAAGAGCGAGCTGGCGGCGAAACGGTGGCTCGCTCGGCCATGCCGCCATCGAGGAGGTATGCGTATAATACAATCTACTACTACAAGACTAATTGGACACTTACAGCCGACTGGAAGACTCGTTCGCGGCCTCGTCGCCCTCGATCCTGTACACCTTTCCGGACATCACGTATTCGAAGCTGTCTGCCCGCGAACTCTCGTTTTCGAAGCCCTGGGGGTTCCACTCGCCGCCGTCTGGGTATCCATCTTCACGGAGCGTCGTGGCCAGAACTAAACGGAACTTGTCCCCTGAAAAAAAAAAAATGGAATAACTTAATTTATAGAGTCGGCTATAATTAACACATAAAGAGTCTTGATTAAAACATTTCAATTGATGAGATGTTTCTTTTATTTAATTTTTCGAGCATTCTCTAATAGAGTTGTCATAATAGTAGAAATAATATAACTTTTCAGCTCATATTTGTGTGTGTATGTACATATATGTATGTTTGTGTGTATGATTGCTTGTACTTATAACTATCTTTAATTACCCATAATTTTATTTGTAATTTTTTTACTACCTGATAACCCCACCTCCATTTTTATACCGGAAAACTATATAAAAACCCTCCGTGTTAATTTATTTAACCATTATATCAGCTGCCTGATGATGAAAAAATTGTAGCAGTGTTTTCTACAATAAATCTGTGAAATTTAAAAACAATCCAGTGTGTTTTACTTGTATAATCAGTTATAAATAGTATTAAGAAAATTGTCATTACTTTGCAATGACAATAAGAATCGAAAATATCGACTTTGCCCATCTCTAATAATTAGCATTAATCGTTTTAATATGAACTAACGGTATACATAAAGCACAAACACACTAATTACCTTCTTACTTATCGCATGAGTAATACAAAATAAAAGTACTGTTTACGTCGAAATGTTTTTTATTAAAATTTTTAAATCGTTTTCACAATTTGTTTTATTTTTCTTCGATTAATTTCGACACTTAGTTATTGGAAATATGTACAAAAAAATAAATAAAAAAAAAACATAAAGCGTAATATTTAACGTCTTTCGTAATTTCATGTTACTAAGTAAGTTGTTTTAATAGTTTGAATTTTAATATAATTTATTGTAAATTAATTAATCCCTTAATAAATGTATTATTATTAATCATAATAAACGAAAGACAACGCAAGCGCCATCTTTCGCCTAATTTCATATGGCATCGTCAACGATGTGGCTGAACATTTCATTAAATGCCTTTGATCGTGTTGATCATACTATTTTACTCAACAAACTCAATGGCTTTCATGTTCACTTAATTAAATTATTTAAATCATATCTATCGAATCGTAATCTGTATGTTTCGATCAATGGATTTTCATCTGTTAGGTTTATGGCCCGCTCAGGGGTTCCTCAGGGTTCCAACCCAGGGCCATTATTGTTCATTATTTTTATAAATGACCTTAGTTCACTATTAGATTGTAATCACTTACTATTTGCAGACGATCTTATTTTTTTTTCTACTATTGATTCGCTTATTGAATGTTTACTTTTGCAAAGTGTACTTGATAGAATCTCCACATGGTGCTCCGTTAACAATCTATCTCTAAATGTAGCTAAATGTAAAGTAGTTACGTATTCACGCAAAAAGCTTCCGATTCCGTTCACGTATACTATCGGTAATAAATCATTAGAAAAACTGTCAACATTTAAGGATCTTGGTATCATTTTCGATTCCAAATTTACTTTTAGAGAATATTATAATTCAATCATTTGCAAAGCTAATAAATCTCTTGGATTCATTATGCGAAATACCAAGGAATTAAAAAATATTTATTCATTAATCTCCTTATTCAATTCATATATACGTTCGATACTTGAATACGGTTCATTGATATGGAATCCTTTATATCACATACATAATAATAATAATAAATAATAAATCTTTATTGTCCAACAGGAAACAAGTCCCAATTACAGAACAAATATACAATAATCAAATACAAACATAGCATAGAGAAAATATGAAGATATAAAAATGGTAGTATTACATTATAGCCGCATTACAATAACTATAGTTCTTGAATATATTGATCCAAAATAGTTAAAACCATATTTAATTTATCGTGAAATATATCGCAAGATTCGGATATCTTATTAAAACAAGTTGACATTATTTTGATAGGTGATTTCCGCCCAATGTCGGTTCTATTTGCTAACATATTAAATGTTGGTGATCGTCGGCTATAAAAAGATGGAATATGCAGCCTAATTGTATTTAATAAGTCCGGTGAGTCAATAGAATTATGCAAGAGTTTGTACAGAAAGGAAATACACGTTTTTTGTCGACGAGTAGCGAGACTCCTAAAATCAAATTTGCGCAGAAGTAAGTTATGGTCTACACCTCTGTTTGGATAAAAACCTTCTGTTTTAAAATGTAATAATTTTAAAAATTTACGTTGTATGCCTTCTATTTGACGAATTTGGCTCTGGTTTTGAGGAAACCAGACTATAGCTGCATATTCCAGTTTTGATTGTACATAAGAATTATACAACGATTTGAGTGTATTAAGATTGTGAAATTGGGTGGAATTTCGACAGATGAAACCTAAAGATTTAGAAGATTCTTTCACAATAGCGTCAACATGATGATTGAAGGTTAAATTACTGTCAAAATAAACTCCCAAATCTTTAAATACTTTAACGCACTCTAAAATATTTCCGTCAATTGTATAATTAAACTTAAGTGGAATAGATACTTTAGTGAATGACATATTTTTACATTTCGCGATATTTAGATTGAGTCCATTTCTTTCGCACCATGATGATATAGTGTTAAGGTTAGTTTGTAAGACCATGCAATCATTGATATTTTCAACATTATTATATATTTTTAAATCATCAGCGTAAAGCAGGTGTTTGCAAGTCAAAGATTCCGAAAGATCGTTAATGAATATATTAAAGAGAAGTGGTCCCAAGATTGAACCTTGGGGTACCCCAGAAGTTGTAGAGTATTCGTGTGATTTAAAGCCATTAACTACCACGTATGCAATGCGTTTACTAAGATAACTTTGAATTAAAGATATGGATGACGCACAAAAACCGAAATTATTTAGCTTTGATAACAGAATATTATGCTGAACTGTATCAAAGGCTTTTAATACATCAGCGGTCTATTGAGAATATTCAACGTAAATTCTACAAATATCTATGGTCTGTAAAATCTGGTGCTTATCCTCCTCAGGGCTTTAATAATGATTTGCTTTTATGTGAGTTTGGAGCAGTGTCACTGTCAGTACGCAGAGATAACTTAGGTCAGCTATTCTTGTTTAAACTTATTCATAATATGATTGACTGTCCGGATTTACTTTCTAGAATCAACTTTAATGTTCCTCGTGTATGTAATAGGCATTCCACATAATTTTTCATTTGTAATGCACGTACCAGTATCCTTGAGTTCTCTCCAATTCGTCGTATATGTCTACGCCACAATTTTCTTAATTATGATATATTTTGTTGCAATTTGAGAGAGTTCAAATCGTTGCTGGTACCTGTTTGAGCGAATATTCTGCACTTTGCATAGAATTAATTATTTTTGTTCATATACTCTATTCTTTTTGCTTATATGTTAGATTTAATTATATTATATTGTTTTCCATTATATTTTATTTTTGTTATTGTTAATGTTTATAATGATATTTTGTTAATTACTCTGTAATTGGGCTCTTTGTCTGTTGGGTAATAAAGTTTATTATTATTATTATTTCAGGCCAGGGTCCAATAAATTATTGTTAGTTAGCCAGTTTAATATTATGTTGAGGCCGGCCAATGACCCTGGCAGTCGACGCCGGTAAAGTGGGAGGGGTTTTTAGTCGGTAGTTTCCCGGACAAAATCTGGGAAGAGTCCGACACAACGTCCGTAAATGGATTTTCCCCTTCTACAGCACAAAAAAAAATATTTTAAAATCTGCATAAACCTGATTATTTTCAATACAATATTGTGCGCGTCACGTTAAACATGTATTATTTAATATAGATTGTTTATATATTAAATAAAAATGATTTCAAAATAATAAATTATTTCCATAATTAGCTCTGTGACTTTTGACTTACGTTACGTTTTATTTAATATATTTAAATAACTGTAACCAAGTGAATGAATACTCTTTTCTATTTAGATTGTTTATGTTTTCTTAACCTAACTTTAAAACATCTACCCGTATAACATATATACACACATTCACAATCTACATACTTAATTCCATAAACAATTTACCGGGTGTCCAAATAAGAAAGGTCACGGGCTATATCTCAGGAACTATGAGCGCTAGAGCATTCAAATAAAAAATTGTTAATAAAAGCGACCACGAGAAAAATTATGTAAAATGGATATTTTCCGTCAATAAAACAAACAAAAAATGCTGGAAATAATTTTCAAGTTCGTAACTCTTCCAGCAGGGGACGCAATGAACAGTTGAGAGTAATACTGCGATTATCTAAAAAAAAGTTCTAATAAAAGCAATCTAAAACTACACTTTTAGAAATAATGATGGCCTTTCTTATTTGGACACCCGGTATTTATCCATAATATTTATTTATTTATTTTTGATCAAGTACAGATATTGAAATACTCTGAATTATTTTCTCATTAAGGCTGCGATCCGCAATACGTTTCCGTTTTAAGAGATTGACAATTTTATAAAATTAAAAAAAATAAACATTAAATACAGGCAGATAGCTTATTTATTGATGAACGACATCAGATAATTTTTATTCTTTAAAAACAAAAAAAGAGAAACAAATATTTTTTCAAAAATTAATTTAATTTACAAAATTACATTTAATCTATATTAAATATATCTGATTATACGTGGAAAGTCTTCCTCTTAATATTCATATTAAATACAATCATAATATTATTATTTATACTCCTTAATCTTATAAAATAGGCAATGAGAACAAATTTAGTTCGACGCCATTATTTTTATTGTGGAACAATGGTCGCGTTCAGGGAATTGTAGCGCTTAAGCGCTTTACAAAAGCGGTTTCCCTAAACGGTACCGCTTTATGTGTGGCGCTGTACCGCTTTATCAAGCGGTAAAGCATATATTTTTTCCGCTTGATCGCTTTTCAAGCCGTGCAGCTGTAAACAAAACCGCCATATTTTCGTGAACGTCCTTAACATCGAAAGCGTGTTCAGGGAACATCAAGCGCTTTGCGCTGTAGCGCTACATTTCTAAAATTCCCTGAACGCGACCATTATCTAATAGTTCAGATGTTTGCCGCTAGGTTGAAAAATCAAAATTGGAATAAAATAAACACACACATTTTGTAAAAACCACTGCACGTTCTGTCGTTAATTGCAACGTTTATTAGGCGTAAGCACTTGGTGAAACATGTTAAATTATGTTAGGATATTTAAATAAATGCATGTTATTGTATCACATACAATCATTTCTTTAAATCTTATGATTTCAAAATTTATATGAATCCCCAGGAAATTAAGGAAGCCATTAAAAAAAGGTCACAAATATCCCTTCGGATTCCATTAGTTACAAAGTGACATGTGAATAAAATCAATGGAAGCACTTATTGATTTTATTTTAAGAAGAGTTGTTTTGTCAAACAAACCTCACTGCAAAAAGGGGATAACCCCAAAAAAGTATTTTGAATTATATTCTCACTTATCCCACGGTAAAAAATATTAATAATTAGGATGTAATAAACATTGGTATACATTAAGGAAGCATACTAAAACCTTTTCTTTTCATCATCTATGTAAATGACTTTCCAAAAAAATATCATACAAATGGATTAACTTTTTATGATAAATTAATATATGAGTATCATCTGTATAGGATGTGTTGGCGCCACGCCTACCCTTAGTAGACGTCGGGCCCACCCGGGCCATAAACCCCCACCCGGCGTTTCTTATATTTAGTTTAGTGTTAAGTAGTTTGTAGGAAATAAAGAGAGTCGAGCAACAGACGTCAACGAGTAAACATCTTAGTGTTATTATTCAAAACATCCCCTCAAGTTGAATATTACAGGATGTAAAACCCACTTTACATCCTATGCAGATGATACTCATATATTAATTTATCACAAAAATAAAGTTAATCTAAATAAATAGAAAATTTTAAATTTAATTTATTTTATTTAAAGTTAATCTAGTTGGTAAAATAAATTAAGTCTTTAATGTTAGAAAAGAATGGATATAAATTAACAAACTACTCCTTAACGAAACAAAAACAAGCATTTAAATAAAAATAGTTGTATAAATGGAAAAGAGTATTCATACAGTTGGTCGCAGTTATTTAAATAAATTAAATAAAAGTGATTTGAAAATAATTATTAAATTATATCCACATTTAGCTCTGTGACTTTTGACTTACGTTATGTAAGGCAGAGCTGTACTGACGAGGCATAGATCCCGAAACACGTGTCTGCAGATGGCCTTATATTGAGTAAAGTTCTTTTTGTTGTTTTTACATTAAATTTTTTTCGGATCAAAATTTGTTGCATTATGCAATATTTTATTGATATGCAACAGCAGGTGTATATTATGTAATTCAATGTCCGGCGTGGGTATTTGCTCGGGAAGTAGTTGTTTAAATATGCATTTCTTTGAAGTACTTACGTTACGTTAAGTCAAAAGTCACAGGGCTAAATGTGGAAATAATTTATTAATTATTTTCAAATAATTTTTATTTAATTTATAAAAATAGTTGTCCTTTCTCCTATTTTTTTTATTGAACCAGATATACCAACATAAAGAAGATTGTAAACAAACATATTACTTTTTCAAACAAAAAAATGCTAAATTCGTAATGGATACAATGGCACTAAATCATACATATAATAATGAAAATAATGTAATTTTCCTAGGAATGTCACTAGATGGTAAAATAAACTGGAGATATCAAATCTCCAATTCATTCTACCATCTCTCGTAAGGCATAACAAGGTGAATTGAGTTTTGATAACATTTTCTCACAATATGGTAGAATGAAATGGAGATATCACATCTCCAGTAAAATGAAATGGAGATATCACATCTCCAGTTTCATTCAAAATCAATTTCATGTTACTAAGTACTAAGTAAGTTGTTTTAATAGTTTGAATTTTAATGTAAATTAATTAATCCGTTAATAAATTTATTATTATTATTTTCCAATTCTTTTGACGCCCTCAATTAACCTCAATTAGATATAAATAGAAAAGAGTATTCATTCACTTGGTCACAGTTATTTAAATATATTAAATAAAAATGATTTGAAAATAATTAATAAATTATTTCCAAATAATTATTAATTATAATAATTTATTATTTTCAAATCATTTTTATTTAAATTAGGCAAAAGGTGGCGCTTGCGTCTTCTCTAATTTATTATGATTTTTATTTAACCTCAATTAGGTTACAAAATTTACTTATCTCTGTTAAATTTACGTATCGTAATTTTAAAAATAATTGTTGCAACAAGTTCCAAATACCTTTTTTTCATAAAATAAAACAAATCTTCTGATAAAATCTCAATTACCCAATTTTCAAATACTAGATTTTAATTTAATTTATGTAAATTTAATTATATTTAAATATATATATATAATCGATGTCCCCTTTTACCAATTGGTGTAGGGGTTATTCAAATATAGTAGTAATATAATATTTCCAAATAATGTACTATCTTTTCTAGAAAGTTATTGCGGATCCAAATACCAATTTTTTTTTTTAATAAAAAATGACGTTTTTTTTAAACTTTTAATTCACTTGCATTTTAAGTGTTCAAAATCCTTTATAGTAGTTTTGATTCATATTTGTTTATTCGCGTGCTTGTCTCTCTTTGTTGTGTTTAGAGTGTGTGAGAGTAGATTTTAATAGCGCGACCTTGGCGAAATGTACAAATGGGCCATTCAAGGCTGCCTGATTTTTGGGCCTTTTTTGAATGGATCCATCGAGGCTGACTTAATGCCGCCGTCATTAAGAAATAATGGCGTTCAAAATATAATGGTATAATTATTAACGAGGACTAATTATTATCAATAATAAAATAAGTTATTTATAAACATAGGTTCAAGTCATTTCAATTATTTTTTAGGAAATTTCCTGTTGTATTACGGGATAGCCAGTTTCTAGTGTATTCATAGCTTCTTTTATTTAGTTGCAAATTAAATCAAGTTCGATAACAATATTATTTTTATAAATAGATAAGAGTATTATTCATTCACTTGGTCACAGTTATTTGAATATATTAAATAAAAATGATTTGAAAATAATAAATGGCCTTAAATTAAGTAACGTTCCTTTTGTTGTTTTCGTATTAGAAGAATTTTTCTCGGATCAAAATTTGTTGCATTATGCAATGTTTTATTGATGTGCAACAGCAGGTGTACATTATGTAATTCAATGTCCGGCGTGGGTATTTGCCCGGGAAGTAGTTTTTTTAATGTGTATTTACGTAACGTAAGTCAAAAGTCACAGAGCTAAATGTGAAAATAATTTATTAATTATTTTCAAATCATTTTTATTTAATACTCTCTATCTATTATAATAAGCGAGGTTCCCATGGCGAGATTCGAATTTGAAACACCCTGTACAGTAGGAAAAATTTTTTTAATAGTTATACAAAGAGCTTCTTTTATTAGTAAACATTTCCTCTATATGTACCGATGTAAACGCGAGACAAACGCATTGAACCGATTACTGTATGTTGTGTTACTAAAACACACATGTCAAACGCTATACTTCAAATTGTGTGAAATGTATATAAATGAAGAAAAAGTTGAATTTTCCACTTCGAAATGTTTATTGATGAAAGAGCTCTCTTTATATGGTCAATTAATCTATTTTTTTGCGTAGGATTTTCCTCAATCAACGAAAACTTTATAACTAAATCTATAGAATTAGTAAGAGATACTCTTCTCGTTAAAAGTTAGTTCAAGGCGAACAAGTATACCAACTATTAATTATAATAGTTTAATTTCCCAAAAATAATCATGCGTTATTAACATTAGAATATTTCTAACATCAAATGGTCTAATTATAACGAAAGACTTCTAATTATCTGGACATCAATTTGTATGCAATGCAACGGAATGGGTAATCCGGTTTGAAGGACCATTACGTGTGAACTCATCGATGTACGCACGTTCTGGCTTCATCGGACACAGGACTCCGATGAAAATCCAGTAATTCACAAAGTGGATTATTACGAAATTCACGTATCATTATTATTATTTATCGTGGTCGGGCGATTATTTACCAACACAGGCATGACGAACGGACCGAGGCGAGACACACCGCACGGATTGGATCGGATTATGCAACACGGAGTCAAGGTCAGCCGGTACACGTTTGGAGGATGTAAACCGACTGGCGACCGACTTGAGAAAGACGTGACCGCAATATTCGCGAATTTCGCGCGCTCCGTCACAATGGTTACAGAAACATTTCGCGCGAATTACGTTCGGCTGTTCTTTTTTTTTTTGTTTTGTTTGCCTTTCCTTTCCTCTTCTTTTTAATGATGTGTTTTATTTAATGCGATGTGATCGTGATCGCGACGGCGGGATTGGCGAATTACTGACCAGGTGCCGACTGGTTTGCGCCGTTAGCAACAGAACAGGTGGCTAATGGCGGACACGCGCGCCAAAAAAAAGCCTGCAAAAATCGCCGATGGTAATGAGACAAATTTGCGGCTTAACTTGGAGAAAACCGTAAAATTAAATAATAAAATTCTCGCTTTAAAGCAATTAAATGTGTCTTTATAGTTCTTGTTTCAACAAATTCTCGACCTCTGTACCCATTCGGTAATAAAAATCAATAAAACACACCTGCTTCGGAGCGTTAACAACGAAAATATACCTTCATCGATTTGAACACCAAAGCATTAGAAAACATTTAACAAATACACTATTGAAAATGGAAACACAGTTTCCGAAATATATATTTAGTTTAATAAAAAAAAGTAGATTCTCGATCGTCTATCTTGTAGACCCAAATAGATGGCGCTTGTGTTATCTTCCATATATTATGATTCATATCAGACAATATTTTTTGTTTAAATAAAGACACAGGCATTATATAATCGCAACCACCATGATGATTACACAGGCATTATTTTGAAAACTACTTATTGTTACAGATTTGAAGAAACCACGGATTCGTCCAGCCTGCTAAAGATACAGGCCGGAATGTCGAAGTGCGGAAATTCGAAATCTCGGAGTCTATGAACTACGAATGCATGTGAATTAAGTCGTGACGGAAACATCCCTCGCTCGACTTCAATAATATGCCTTATTTGGAACTATATCAAATTTTATATATACAGGGTGTCCCACGAGGTAGTGGACAGCCGATATTTCGAAAACGGTTAGTAGTATGGAAATGAAATTTGGTGGCTTTAAACAGTTTGAAATGATGCCCCTTTTTCTATACATAGATTTCATTTCCGTTTCTCCATTTTCGAATAAATGACATCAATTTTAGAATTTCAAATGAGACACCCTGTATATTTATATATTTTTGGAAAGGTGACTGAAAGACAAATACAGCAATACTATATTATTTGGGAGTTTTTATTGTAAAATGAGGGAATATTATTGAAGTAATAATTGAAATAGATAATCGCGGTGGCATGGATTAACAAAAAAAGCGTAAAAAATTGAAAATGCTTCATGTCAAATGTGTGATGTCAAGTTGACAATACATTCTGCTTACGTGTAAGTAATGTCTCCTAGTTTTACGTATGACGAGTATGTCGACATTCTGCTTATGTATCTTATCTTATCCGCATTGGATGGAAGAAACTCATTTTCAGCACATTTTAAAATAAAACTCCCTAATAATATGGTATTGCTGTATTTTTCTTTCAATCACTTTTCCAAAAATCTATAAATATACAGGGTGTCCCATTTGAAATTCTGAAGTTGATATCATTTTCACAGAAATAGAGAGACGGAAATGAAATCTATATATTCAGAAAAAGGCATCATTTCCAACCATTTAAAGCCACCAAATTTCATTTTCGTACTAACCGTTTTCGAGATATCAGCTGTCCACTACCTCATGGGACACCCTGTATATATTCAATGACCCTTTCTACCTATATGGGTGTAGGGTTTGGTTCAAATTTTATACTTAATGTAATTTCATTTTTTTAATAAACTGATTTTTAGTTTTTCATTTATTTATATAATAAAAAAGACCTTTATTGGTATCCTTCCTTTACACTCTTTACAGTCTTAACTTCTAAAATCTAATACCTCCCTCCCTCCTCTTTTCACTCTCTCATCCCAGCTTCTCCAACGTCTTTACCCCGACCATCACCTTCCTGCTCCCATCTATTTCTCTTTAACCCCCTCGCATTCCTCCACCAAGTGGTCCCACGTATCCTTTTCGTACTCCATATTCTTCCCCATCCATACTTTTCTTCCTCCGATCCACACCTCGCCTTTGCCAGTCACCCTATTCTCTCTACTCCATCCCCACTCTATCAAATATCTCGGCACTCTTCCATGCACCTGCCACCTCTCATACATATCATTGTAATCATTTCTCTCTATACACCCTTGCCTTTCCTGCCCTTCCACCTCCTTCCCTTTCCCCTTTACCCACTCATCCACCTTCATCCCATTCCCTAGCCATTAGATTACTTTCGCCTCCGACAACCCTACCCTCTCATACATTTACCTACTCTCACCTCTCCATCTACTCTCACCCACATACACGCTCGTCACATACATACATCCTTCACCAATCTCTCTTCCTTTTACCACAATTTCATCTCTTACCTCACCATTACTTCGTACTCTAGTCTCTTTCTATTCGTCTCCTGAAGCCTATGTAGCTCCCAACATGTGCTTCAGGAACCACATCTGTTCCCTCTCCATGCACTCATACCTTCTCGTCCCCCACACTTCCACTCCATTAGCACCGATCTCACACACGCATCCCATATTTTTCATGCCACTCTCACATTATTCCCCATCCACTTCCCCCACGTCTTCCTAGCCTTACTCTGCACCCATCTCACATGCTCCTCATACCCTTTTTGTTTCTTTGAACATGAAACCTAAGTACTTAAAACAAATTTAACCCTCTTAATTTCCACTCCAATTCTTTTACCTTCCCCTCCCTTAATTATTTCTGAATCTCATCCACTTCGTTTTTTTCCACATTCACACTCATCCCCCTCTTATCCATGAATATCTCCGCTATTTTCAACACTTCTTTCATTCCTTCACACTCTCTCTCTCTTGCCATTAACACAACGTCATCCGCATACGCTAACATCCAAACTTTCCTCTTACCCATCACCACCTGCCCCGCCTGTCCTTTCCTCATCACATCCTCAAACTCGCTCATATATATGTTAAACAAGATCGGGCTCAGCGGGCATCTCTGCCTTAATCCCTCGCAAGTCCTGAATCACTCTGACATATTCGTCGCCACTACCCATGTCTTCTCATACACTCAACCATCCCCTCACTCACCTCTCTTCTCCTCAAGCATTCTATAAAACTCACCCTCGGTACCGAATCATATGCTGCCTTTAAATTAACAAACCGCATACATACATTGTTACGGCTTTACCCGATTGTCAGCCGTAATCCAACCCTAATTAACATAAACGCTGTCCGGGCCTGGCCCAGGGCAATATTTGTGTATTGTTTGTGTTCCGCGAAAAGTGCGGTACGACCAATCCTCGGCTGAAATGGGCTCAGAGAAATTCCAACATCTGGTAAACAGACAGTTTAAGGGAGGATGGTATCACCCCCCTGCACCCCCGAGTCGCCGCGGAAGAAGAAAAACGGCATCGAGCCGGAGAGATGAACACGAGACACCGAAGAAGAAACATCGCGAGAAATTATTGTAAATTGTTATTGTTGTTAAATTAATACAGTCACTTTAAACTAAATTCTACAATTTTGTTATTATTTCACATTTCGAACAACAATTAACATACATCCTTTTTCTTCCATAACTCTCTCCACTATTCGCGCCAAGGTAAAGACCTGCTCCCTCGTCCCCCTCCCCCTTCTAAACCCTCTCTGTGTCTTTGGCAGTATCCCCTTCTCCTCTACCTCCATTCGATTCCTCACTATCATTTATATACAGCGAGCTTTTTTTATCAGTATACATTTCCCCTATGTAAACCTGCAAAATACGCGAGTCAAATGCATTAATGTATGTGTGTTTAGTTGCCTATAACACGCAACTGAACACACATATGGCAAATAGTCAACTAAACATACACACATTAATCGGTTCAATGCGTTTGACTCGCATTTTTTGCAGGTATACACTTCCCCTAATGTATACTGATAAAAAAAACCTCTCTGTATATACAGGGTGGACCATTTAATGTGTTTTCAGAAAATATATCCGAAACAAGAACCTTTAAAAAAAATGACCCAAACAAAAAATGATTGTATCCAAGGGGACCATAATAACATAATATTGGTTTTTTCATAGATGGCGCTGTTGTCGCTAAATCGAGGTCAACTTAGTTTTTTTAAATGGAAACCCCTACTTTTTATTAAAAAATCAGATTCCTTGTTAAAAAATGAGAAGAATTCACTCAGCTCACTTTTTCGTCAGAGTGATAGGTGGAGCTGTAATCGCGAAAAGAAGTTGTTGCATTTGGACGCTTGTGTATTCGAACTTCACGCGCATGTGTGTGCGCACCCGCGAACATGGTCGTCTAAAATCACCAATAATGTACGTTACATTAATTTGCTTTTTTTGTAAAAGATTTTTCGTGATTGTTTATGTTTGATGCAAAAAAATGTGACGTAAATTTAATAACTAGCCTTTCATTTTGGATCTTAATTTTTGTAACGTCTGCCGTCTTGTGAACTATTCAAATAAGTGTCCTTATGTCAAAATATGACGTTAAAATGGTGAGGTATACTATCGCGAAAAAGGTCGACGTGATTTTCGTGTATGGTTAAGCTAGACGCAATGCACTTGATGCGTGTGGCTTGTACGAGGAGAGGTATCCTGATCGAGATCATCCGAGTCACATGACTTTTCTTCGGATCGTCAACTCATTTGTGGATACTGACAGCCTAAAACGAACCAGACATCGAAGACGCACCGTAACCCAGGAGAATGCCGAATTTGATATTTTAGCTGCAGTTGCAGTCAATCTATCACTCTGATGAAAAAGTCAGCTCAGTGAATTCTTCTCATTTTTTAACAAGGAATCTGATTTTTTTTTAAAGTAGGGGTTTCCATTTAAAAAAAACTAAGTTGACCTTGATTTAGCGACAACAGCGCCATCTATGGAAAAACCAATATTATGTTATTATGGCCCCCTTCGATACAATATTTTTTTGTTTGGTTCATTTTTTTTAAGTTTCTTGTTTCGAATATATTTTCTGAAAACACATTAAATGGTCCACCCTGTATATATATATAAACAAAAATCTTTGGTAATACAATTCCTACATATAACTTAAAATATTACAATACATGCTGTAAGAGTTTGCCAATTGGCTATCGACCAGTGGTCTTTCCGCCTGGATTTTGTATTTTTATTCTTGTCAAAATATATGGATAAAATGTGATGATCGTTAACAGTCTATGTCAAAAGACCCTATCGAATATGTATGTCATTTAACTGTCTTGAATGTTGTGAAATGAAGTGATGAATTGATAGAGGGTTAGACTGGGGAACTTCCGTTTGGGATTTATAGTTTTGTTACATGGAATGCATAGAGAGTTTATTAGTTCTATGTTTATGGGATTTGAGGCAAATTTTTGAGATAAGAAGGAGTCTTTCTTTGATGGGAGTAATGTTGGTGAACTCATATAGAAGTGGATCACTTGGTGAAATATTTTAAATAAATTTTAAAAAATACTGTTTAAAAAAATATCAAAAAAAACTTAATTTTTGCCTGCTTAGTAGGGGTCCCCCCTTAATATTGAGTCACACCTTAATAGGGGGACCCCTACTACGCAGGCTTAAATTAAGATATTTTTTGATAACACAAAATTAAACATGCTCCTAGAAATGGTGCAAATCTAGAGAAATCTGGCATTTACGCCATTAAATGTATTCATTGCGAAAAAGTATATGTAGGAGACAAACGAAAAGAAATTTAGTACCTAGATTCAAAGAACACATTTAAAATACAACAACCCTGAAAAATCATGCATTAGAAACCGAACACAAATTATCTTTAGAAAACACGAAATGATTAAAATCCTTGAACCATTATCAATTAAATTTCTTAGAAGTTGTCAAAATTAAAAAAATATATAAATAGGAAACAGTATTCATTCTACAATACAATAACAACAATACACGAGCGCACATTCTCCTTCGCCGGTCATTACTATCACAGCGCGCGGCAGGTGAGGGTCGCTCTTTTTAATTAATTTGATTTAATTCTTTTCGTTTAATTTTATTCGGTTTTGATTTAAATTGAATTAATTTAGTTTAATTTAAATTGATTTAGTTTAATTTGATTTAATATAACTGATTTAATTTTGCTGATTGTATTTGAATTAATTTAATTGATTTTTTAACATCTTTAAATTATGTAAGGCATAGTTGTACTGACGAGGGATAGATCCCGAAACACGTGTCTGCAGATGGCCTTATATTAAGTAACGTTAATTTTTGTTGTTTTTACATAAAATTTTTCTCGGATCAAAATTTTGTTGCATTATGCAATATTTTATTGATATGCAGCAGCAGGTGTACCCACGCCGGACATTGAATTACATGTCCGGCGTGGGTATTTGCCCGGGAAGTAGTTGTTTTAATGTGCATTTGTTTAACGTACTTACGTAACGTAAGTCAAAAATGTCACAGAGCTAAATGTGGAAATAATTTATTAATTATTTTCAAATCATTTTTATTTAATAAAAAAATATATATATTTTTAATCCGAACTTAATGACACCGACACCCGAAAATTAGTGTAACCTTATTTTTGCCGCGCACTACCTTAATCCATAATCCGTTTACCGACATACCTCCCCTCCCTTAGATTAGTATATTCAAATCTTGCTTTTTTTTGTATCAACATTCCATTTCATGATCGAAATAAATTTAGTGAAGAAAAGTTTACAGAGTTTTATTAACTCATACTTTTTATTTATCCCACTAGTTTCGACTTCACATTTAATGCAAAACAAAACCGCCATATTTTCGAGAGCGTCCTTAACTTCGAAAGCGTGTTCAGGGAACAGCGCTACATGTCTATTTTCGCAGAGAGAGAGAGAGAGAGAGAGAGAGCATAATCTTCGTTTAGATTACAGTGTAGAACACGTCATTTCCTTCAAAGCTAATCTTATTTAATTTCTTTACAACAGGTTATTATTAGGAAATACAGGAAACAAATGAAATAACCGTACTAGCATAACAGAGATAGATTAAATTTATCAGCTAAAAACGTAGGATTTAAAAATATTCCCATTATAATACAATGAAATTAAACAAGGAAAATTTCTGGCAATGATCAATAAAATTCGATCAATACCTTTTTCCAACTGCAAAAAAATACTTACACTGTAAGTTTTACAATTTAAATAACAGCAAATGTGTGAATCATCTTTGTTTTGTTTTATTTAATCCCATTATAATAGGTTTTGAATTTTTATTGTAAAACATGAATTAATTTACAAAACTTATAATAATAACAGACCCCTACACCATAATTATGGTAGATATATATATATATATATATATATATATATATATATAACAGTTTATATTTTCTATAACACAATTAATAAGCATTATTAAATATACAAACTTTAAACAAGAACATGGGTGGATTTCAGAAAATTGCTTCCAAAAACATATCTGCTTTTATCTCCACCCAATTTAATTTATTTATTTTATTTATTTAATTAACGGAGGCTATTGCATACAGTAACATACATACATGATAAAATAGAATAGATGAAATAATAAAATAATAGATATATTAAATAAAAATGATTGAAAATAATTAATAAATTATTTCCACATTTAGCTCTGTGACTATTGACTTACTTACGTAAGTACGTTAAACAAATGCACATTAAAACAACTACTTCCCGGGCAAATACCCACGCCGGACATGTAATTCAATGTCCGGCGTGGGTACACCTGCTGCTGCATATCAATAAAATATTGCATAATGCAACAAAATTTTGATCCGAGAAAAATTTTATGTAAAAACAACAAAACTTAACGTTACTTAATATAAGGCCATCTGCAGACACGTGTTTCGGTATCTCTCCCTCGTCAGCACAGCTATGCCTTACACAATTTAAAGACGTAAGTAAGTCAATAGTCACAGAGCTAAATGTGGAAATAATTTATTAATTATTTTCAAATCATTTTTATTTAATATATTTAAATAACTGTGACCAAGTAGAATGAATACTGTTTTCTATTTAAAATAATAGAATTAACAAAACACATTTTAAAAACAAACTATTTTGCACTAAGTATACGGCGCCGGTAAAAATAATACATTTAATCGCAAAGTATATATATATATATATATATATATATATATATATATATATTACATAGTTTTTAATTTATGTTAATATCATTGTATTGTATTAAATCAAAAATGATTTGAAAATAATTAATAAATTATTTCCACATTTAGCTCTGTGACTATTGACTTACGTGGAAATAATTTATTAATTATTTTCAAATCATTTTTTATTTAATATATGTTTTGTAATCTTTTTAGAGCGTCACACTTTTCTTATAAAATTTTTAATATGTAATTATAATTGTAATTTGGAAATGGAGATTCCGTTAATAAAGTAAATTGAAATTGAAATAACTGTGACCAAGAGAATGAATACTCTTTTCTATTTATATCATTGTATTATATTGTAAGTATATCCATTATATACACATTACGTACGTATTGTGTCTATATTATACGCAATGATTTAGTTTATCTTGTAATTAGATCTTATGAATCTGTTCGATAATAAATAAATAAAATAGTATAGTGGGAGTAGTATCTAAGAATTTCAGTATTTGAATATATAGGAAGTATTTAATAATTTTATAGTTTTTCTTAAACGCTCGTAATGATTGAATTTTATATTCGGTTGGAATATCTTTTGCTATATTATACGAAAAACTGCGCTGGAAATAGTTCGTTCGGTGATTAGGTGGCGTAAATAACCCCTTCCCTTTATTTCTTATGTTGATAATAATTTGTATTTCTACACTATTTGTAATTTTGTAATATAATTGTTCAAAGGATTTTTTCCGTTAATAAAGATTTATTATTATTATTAATATAGGGTATATCTGTATGAAATAAAATGCTCTTATATAAGTAAGGTGGGCATTTGAAATGGAAGACTCTATTATATAAACAAGCCATATGCAAAAGCGCCTTTCCCTTCATATTTAGCCCATTGCTCTACTTAAAGTACGTGATATTTAAAGATGGTAACAATTAATTTTTGTTGGTTTTGTTTTATTGATTTGTTCAAATAGTTTCGGTTAAATGCCGATCAATGGCATCTAGACGAAACTATTTGAAGAAATATACAAATAAGTAAAACAAAACAAAATGATAATTTTTTATCATCTTTGACATTCATAATGTTTTACCAAGTGATCAATGAAAAAAAAAGAAAGATGTGATATTTGTTTATGTTTCCGTCTACTACAAATTAATCTAAGACACACGTTCAGTACCATCTGTATTCTTTTTTGTATAATAACATCCAAACAAGTATATGGACCACATACTACATCACAAAAATTGAAATGGGAGATTAGTTCTCTCCCACTACCGATGACTAATCGTGGGGGTGTCATTCAAATCTCCCTTTGTATATATTAGAACGTAAAATGTAGAAACATGAAATTTGATATATTTTTCAAAGTTGGCATCAACCTCAAAGCGCATGCGTGGTTTGACTTAATATGGTATGTTAAGAATCACCAAAATCATGGTCAAAATGTTATCGAATTTTATTTATTTTTATTCAAATATCGGTGGTGTAAAGTGTGTTGTTATTGTGTAGTTTTAATATTTAATCGAGAACATGAGTCTACTTGGAAGTGAAAATATCCAAACAATAAAATGGAGCTATGGTGGACATTTTCCAAGTGCTATATGAAAATAGTATATTATACAACAAGAGTTGTAAGTAGAATTATACGCACGAAGAGGGACGTTGCATAATTCCTCAAGTGCGTAATTGCCTTACAACTCGAGTTGTGTACTATACTTTATCTACGACCACATTTAATTAAACTTTATTAAATATATAAAAAAAAACATTTTTATTTACAGTTTGTGATAATAATTATTGATGGTTACATTGTAATTATGAAAAACTGGTGGGGCATTAGATGGGGCCATAGTGACATTATTGTTAAGAATAGACATTACAGAAGATTCCGCCACTATGTAGTCATGGAACATATTGGTCCTAGAGGATGAAGCCATATTAAAGTCTCTGCCGGTGGTTTCATTTGATTTTGCTTCACCATCACAAATAGCACTTGAAATCCCAACCGCATTTTCAGTTTTGTTTTTGGTAGAATTATCAACATAGCTTTCAGCCACTGCAGACAAGCGCCAACCACCATGCCTCTTCAGTGCGAGCAAATCACCTCCAGCATCTACAAGAATGGTGGCCGACGAGCGCCTAAAACAGTGGCCAGTGTATTGTTTCGGATTCGCCAAACCCAGAAATTCTGCAATTTTACTTGGTACAGCATCAAACTTATTTATCCCAACACATTGTTTGGTACATTTTTTGTATTTGTAATTTAGAAAAAAATGGCAAACTTTTTGTATCCCCTTCTGATGGACGTAAATTTATGTATTTCTTGCACGTACCGTACCATTTTTCAGACACAATGAAGGAACGTTGGGTTTTTGTATTAGAATCTGGGATTTTGATTATCAGTAATTTTCCAGTATCTTCTATGTCTTCAATTTTTATGTTTCGCAGTTCTTGTTTTCTACAAGCACCACTAATACCAAATATTAGAATCACCTATAATAAAATATGCATGTGCATTTTAATAGCTTAAAAAAATGTGATTTGACAGCAAATGTTCGCTATCTGGCGCGTTTTTCAGAAATTGGTTAATTTCTTCTGGACTGAGCGTTTTTGATTTTTTACTTCTAAAACCATCAGATTTTCTCTTCAACAGTGCCAACAGTTTTGCGTAAATTGCAATGCTCGTATTATGTTGAATATTGATTGTTGTTCGTAACATGGAATAAATAGCCCAAAGTGACAACGGTTTCATTTGCTTTGACAATTCATTAAAGTACGCCAACATTACGTTTTCAGACAATGATTTTACTTTATTTCTAAGCCTCCAGTCCATGAATCTTTGGTACACAAATTCGTATCTTTTACGCGATTTTTCCGGTAACAGATCGTTTGTGACAGTTTTGGCTTGTTCGCTGATTGCGAATGGCGTACACATCTCTTCTTCACTGTTGCTAGCCACTGTTGCAAATTCAAAAGAATTAGTTGATAAATGACAGATTTTATTAAACATTACCTTTATCAATACGTACGGCAGTTGCAATTTCGAAAAATGTCAATTTGATGTGACCGCGGCTAATTAGATCTAACGACAATAATTACGACAGCATGTGCGTAAGGTTAATTGCAAATGTCCACGCTGTGCGATTTTGACTCTTTACGCACGATAGTTCGTAAAGACTCGCTTACTTAGTTTACGAGTTGTTCGTAATCTAGCATTTACTATAGTGGTCGTAGATAAAAATAATTATTATTGAATAAAAAAATAAAAAAAATGACTTCATCATAATTACATTTGTTAATTTTTAAATTGTTTAAAAAATGGTTTCGAGCGTTACTTATTGCTTCATTGAATCGTAAATGTTAATACTTTATATTATTTTATTTAAAATTAAGAGTACTTTATGGATGATTTTTGATTATTTTAATATTTATTTAATAAATGCATTTTATTATTTTTTCTGCTATTATAATAATAATACCTTTATTTATCACAGAAAAAAATACAAAATGAAATGCTATGAGTGTAGGCGAAGTCCAGTCAGCTTAAACTGTTACTGATCTTCGACTTAACCTGCGAAAAATGAAACATATATATAATTGCAACATGTGAGATAAGGTATAAACATATTTCGACGTCAATAATCCCGAATTGATTTTGTAAATTCAAACCAATAAGAGAGAACGCAAGTGGCGTCTGAAGTTGTTAAATTTTAATTGTTTTAAATTTTCGGGAACTTTATTGTATAATTAAAAAAATAAATATATCTGGAATAAATATGAGTTTTGTGCTTCGGCGGCGATATGAGAGTCCCCTGAACCTGTATACTTGATATCCCAGTATTTCCTTTCAGATTTAAAATTTCCCGCTAATAAAATATTTTGATGTTGGTAGAACTGCTTTCAAGGTATTCTTTCAATGTTTGTAGGTTGATATCAAAAAACGTGCTAATGTACACAATCGTTATAAGTGAGGCGAGCTGCTCTTATATTTAGGTTTTCTATAATACTAATAGTCGCAGCTTGATTGAAGGATTAATCAATCTAGGATTGATGAATACGGAATTCGCAAATATTATTGATTATTAAGGATTATTTTCAATCAAAATCCAGGATTATGTCGACTATTTTTATACATTTAGACTTTATTGAGCAATTTTTATATGTTGCGAAATTTATTTAAACTGGGAGGCTTATTTGGAAATTGTTTTACAAAATGTTGTATTAAATCGGCAGCCGAATAGACGAAGCATAAAAACATAAAACGTAACCATGAGATGATTATAAAATGACAATGTTTTTCCCAGATATTTATAAACGGAAGTGTTGCATAAATAATTTAAAATTATTGTTGTTTGACGCACGCTATCGAAGCCTATTATTAATGATGCCTATAATCAATTATATCGAGCGTATAACAAAAATCGACGACGAAGTTGGCGTTGAGAGTCTCGAGTCATGTCTGTACTAAGATCACACGCGTGAAATGCTGGTTGGGGTTAAACATGACAACCAGTACTTTACGCGTACGCGTGTGATTTTAGTACTCGAGACTTCCAACGTCAACAAGTTATTAAGACGTTATTATTAAATTTTACACAAAATTCATACTTTTACGATTACACCTGTTGGAAAATAAAAACGTATCCGTATAAACCCTACATACTGTTTAACGCTCTTTCAGAATCTGCAATAAAAAAAATAGAGGTTCCCATTTAAAAATTTTAACTATATTTTATATCATTTTATCAATTTTATATCACACTAAAATTAATTAATTGTTGTAAATGGCTATCGACCACAGGTCTTTCCGCCTGAGTTTCAAATGAATTGTTGACTATAGTTTCGACAACCTTAACGTGTCATCAAAATAAAAAAAAATGAATTGTCTTTGTCTTATGTGTAAACTATATATATATATATATATATATATATATATATCATCTTTATTGTAGAATTTACATTATGTATAATACAATACATTTTATATAATATTCTTCCTAAATGGCTATCGACCATCGGTCTTTCAGCCATGTGAAAATTTTGTGTATTTTCCTGTATATATCCGTTAATTATTATTATTATTATGAAACTACTTACTTGATTACAATTATTTTGAATCAAATTCTATTGATTACAGTTATTTATATTAAATAAAAGAAATATATTTGATTAATTTCTCACTTAAGACTGTTCGTCACGGCCTTGAAGCACTCTTATGGGAGTTGTTAACATCTATCCACATTTCTACAGAGTTTATTAATGGAGATAACGGCATGCGGTTTTTTAATGCATAATCTTGTGTAATTTGACTAGAAGTTGCATAAACTTACAATGTTATAACAATTTTCGTTTTTATTATAAAAAAATATTACGGAACGTTCAATTTCAACTAATTTTCCCAACAAACTGGGAAAATTAGTTGAAATTATTATAAAGTTCGGTGAATATATTGAATGAATGATATTTTTATTGCTTTTAAAACAACACCATTAATAATCGAGCGCGCTCGGTTTGTTTATTTATTTTAGAAAAGTATCAAAGTATCGGTGCCGCGCCGATTCCTACAAAATAAATACTGGATACATAAATGTGAACTTTTTAAATCGGAACCACATTTTTTAAACCATTTTAGTTCGCACCTCAATTGTTGCATTTTTTTAAAATAACATTTTATTTTTAGTTTGAGACTTAATTAGATTTATTTTATTAGAAAATATATAATTTGAATAGGAAAAAGGATTTATTCACGTGGTCACAGTTAATTAAATAAATTAAATAAAAATAATTTGAAAATAATTAATAAAATAAATTCATCTTTAGCCACTGTGACATTCCGACTTACGTAAGTACTTTAAAACAAATGTACATTTGCTTTTGATTTACAATAAATAATTGTATAATGCAACAATTTTTGATTCAAACATATTTAATGCAAAGAACTAAAAACAAAATTATACGTAATATAAGGCTATCTGCAGGCACGTATTTCGGGATTTTATCCTTCCCCTATATTTCGTATTTTGTTATTCTTCTTTCATTAAATATTTTGAAAACAAAAATTGTTGTATTATACAATATGTTCAAAAATAAAACCAACATGTTCGGGCAGAATTTGTTTGCCGTTAGTTTTAAGACCATCACGATTTGGCTGGAGGCCGCTCAGGGACGATGCAATTTCGTCCAAGTGCGGATACCTAAGGGATACCCCCCGGCGAGAAACACAGTAAATTTTATACAAATCAAATGGAACATTCGATTGTTATCAAGAAAATATTTTTTTATTAATTTTTGTATTCATATTTTGGTCTCAGCAACCTAACGTTAAGCCATTTCCAAAAATTAGCAGGACATTCTTTATATAATTGTTTTGTTTCACCAAAATATGATTTTTTTGATATTGATGAAAAAAATAATAAAAAAATCTCTTTTTTACACAATATTGGTGTTAAACACTTACAGGATGATTTCTTTGAAAAAGCCGTTTGGACGAAATTGTAAGGTCCTGCCACTCACCGTATCGAATTACAGAATGGCAAAAAAGAAAATTTATGAATGAAGGATGATGCTGTGTTCGACTACCTGCAATACCATTACATTTTACGCATATTGAAATATTAAACAAAATAAAGTAACAAATAATTAAATCAGTGTGAAGTTAGCATAAAAAAGTTAGCAATAAAATTTCCGACGATATCCGAATAATATAATTTATTTCTGCACTGTTTAAAAACTAATTGCACCTGTAACTGATAAATATGCATCACGGTGATACGTTACACCATGGAACTTTTTTATTCAATTAAGGAATCTATTCTGTTTAATGAAACGTTCAGCCACCATTCATCTAGCGTATGGACAAAAGGTGGCGCTTGCGTCGTCTTTAATTTATTATAATCTATTCTGTAATGAATAATTATTTTCCATCAGTTTTTAAAATCGAGACAACAATTGCTGTAACTAATAAACGCTGATATGTTTCACAATGATGGTGTATGTGAAGTTGATTGCCACCCCGTAGACGGGGGAGAAAAATATGCATAATTTTTAAATTTGTTTTTTGCGTCGTTTCAAATATATTCGCAAATATCCCGCCATCAGATTATATTGAACTAATCATTAACCATTTTCACAAAAGTAACGTTACTATCCAACATTATTAAATTTAATAGTAAACAGTAGCCATTTCTCTTTTAATAATAAGTTTTACAGCTAACATGAAGGTATAACAATGATTTCACCACTGTTGGCTGAAATATTTATAAATAAAATGACAACGGAATTAATACTTCTGTTATGACCAATTTAAAATATTAGTATTATTCACTGTCAATTTATAATTATATTTCAGTTTGATTATCATTTACATACATTTATATATTTAGTTGTAATATTGATTTTTGTTGCATATGTTTTGTAAAAAGGAAATACCGTAAATTTGGAAATGGAGATTCCGTTAATAAAGTAAATTGAAATTGAAATTTATTATTATTAAATACAATCTTAAATTTTCCGTTAGGTAATAAACACAAATCGTTTTTTTTAGGTATGTGAACGATACCCTATCATGTTTCGAAAGCACAGACAAACAATTCCAACAGTTTCTAAATTTTCTTAATTCAATACACCCTTCAATTACAGTAGAAACAAAAACTAATTACACAATTAATTTCTTAGATTTAACGATTGAAAAGAGCAACAATAAATTAAATTTTAATATATACAGAAAACCTACTTAAAATACAATAAAAGAAATAACATTGAACAACGGCTATAAAACATCACTAATTGATCATTTTAATTAAATTTATTTAATTATTAATTAATTTAATTCATAATTATGAGATGAAGGAGATTCAAAAATTATTTTACCGAAAAATTAAATCAATAAAAATACGTCCCTTTAAAACAACAATCACTTATGACCCAATAAGTTACAAAATCGAAAACATACTTGAAACTTGATATTATTTTTTTATCCGAAAACAAATCAAAGCAAAATCCTATATTTATAAATTAAATTGTGAAAATTATAAATGTGTGTACATTTGGCAATCTGGCCACAAAATAATAACAAGATTAAAATAACATGAACGAGCTTTTAAATTAAGACAATATAGTTCCACATATGTTCTTTATAATAAATGTCGATTATTCTGTTAATTGAGAAATGAAATTCAGTATATCTCGTTTTCATTCGGCTCAGCAAAAGCGCACCCTCAAGAGGTATAAAAGACAATCTATTCGGAAAGTCATCAATAATTCTCGCTTCCTGACAATCTAAATCACCCCACCCGCTGAGTGTAGTGGCAAACACAATTTTTGCCGAATTTGTCGGAGGAGACAATTTTAGTAAGTTTATTTTTAAATAGTGCTTACAATTCTATATTGCAGCCGATATATTTTTCTTTCTATTTATTTAGAAGAAGTACGTGAATGTAGTACAAGTGTATATTGTTATAATTCAAATGCTTACAAACAAACATTTGTGAAATTATTGTTATTTTACTCAGTTAGGGGTAGATAACAACAGTTCTACTTTTTTGCTGTTACGGTGACGGAATGAATGATAACTAAAACGACAGTTATGATATTCATAGTTGTAAAACAAACATGTTTTATTTAAAAAAAAATTAAAACAAATTATTAATTGCATATCATATTTAACAATTATATATGATATATTGCCTTAAGGTTGCGGTTTAGTAGAAAGAGATAGCTATATAGTAAAATGGAAATAATCGTTTGAAAAAAGAGCCATTCTTATGGATTTAATAATATGAATATGTATTTACAATTGTTTATCTACCAAGTATAAAGTATTAGGCTAAATAAAAAAATAAATCGTTAATTTTCATGTATTACGTCAATTACTAATTCAAGTTAGAAAAAAAATGTAAGATATTATGAAATTAATAGGTCGTATCTGCTAAGTTATTTGAATGCAGAATTTAGTGAAATCCTTTCATTGCACAAGTTTTTATTAGCAAAAATATAATTTGTAATTTGCTATAAATTTCATCAATTTTCATTGTTTTTCATAATTGTTCGATTGATCACAACTGCAATCTAACTCGAATTAGTGATTGCCAATATTTGTATAGCCATCTCTTTCATCTAAACCGCACCCTGACTGAACTTCGCCTACACTCATGACATTTCATTTTGTATTTTTCTTTGTGATAAATAAAGGCATAATTATTATT
This sequence comes from Philonthus spinipes, assembly GCA_963082785.1. Taxonomy (NCBI): domain Eukaryota; kingdom Metazoa; phylum Arthropoda; class Insecta; order Coleoptera; family Staphylinidae; genus Philonthus; species Philonthus spinipes. The sequence goes on from OY720308.1 coordinate 17,123,385, forward strand.
AAATAATTGTTCTATTTAAAAACAATAAAAAAATTATTAATGTCTAAAAGAATTTATGATTTCCAATTATTAAAATTCATTTTTGTGCTAAAAATGTAGTTTAATATTGAATTATACTTGCAAAATTCTAAAAATGAAAGCAAACACGACTATTTATGTATCTGTAAAATTATTATTAATAATATTTATAAAATTACAATTTTAATAATTATAAAAACTAAAATGATGTAGAAAATGAAAATCCTATGTTCAAATTCACATCTATATATCGAAATTATTTTATGCAGCTTAGCGCGACTTTACTAAAATAAATAAACAAGCCGAGCGCGCTCGATTATTAATGGTGTTGTTTTAAAAGCAATAAAACTGTCATGCATTCAATATATTCACAGAATTTTATAATAAAACTGGGAAAATTACTTGAAATTGAACGTTCCGTAATATTTTTTTATAACAAAAACGAAAATTATTATAAAATTGTGGCAGAAAGACCGATGGTCGATAGCCATTTTCTGAGACTTAACTAGAGGTATATGATTGTAATGTAAATATTGTAATGTAATTTAACGTATTTCTCAGAAATAAAGATTTTCTATATATATATAAAATTGTAATGTTATGCAACTTCTAGTAAAATAACACAAGATTATGCATAAAAAACCGCATGCCATTATCTCAATTAATAAACTCTGTAGAAATGTGGATAGATGTTAACAACTCCCATAAGAGAGCTTCTAGGCTAGTTCGTGACGAACACTCTTTAACACTTGGTGAAACATTTTTGAAGGATCAGTAATAATTAAAATATCCTATTATTTTTAAAGCTGATTTTTTTAAGACCTCAAAAATTATATATGAACACAATAAGCAAATAAAAGTAATAAAAATAATATTAATTGAAATAAACTATTTGGTTTGAGTGAGTTAGGTGAAGATGATGGAATTATTAATTATACAATCGATGATCCGAACATATTAGCTAAAATTAATATCCATGTTCCTAGGTACTGTTCACGTTCAAACAGATTATTTTATTATTCAACGCCTAGCACTAGAGCTCATTGTAATTCGCCACTAAATAAAATGTTCAAAGCGTACAATGATCGACATCACCTCGTTGATATTTTTCACATGTCTAAAAAGTCAATTATTCATATACCTTTATAGCACTGCATATATATCTTTTGTGTACTGTTATAGTTATAATAGTTTAGTTTTAATTTTTTGTATGTAATATCCCTGTGTATAATTATATATTTGTATTAATTTTTATTACCGTATGTTATTATTAAGTTGCTCTGTAATTGGACTGTAGTCTGTTGGGCAATAAAGTATTATTATTATTAACTTGAATAAAAAACACTTAAAATCCTTTCTTCACTATTTTTTTTTATTTCCTGGTTTGTGGATTTTTGGTAGGCAATATAGGTAGTTTTGGATTCTTAACTTTTAGTTTTTTGTCAATTAAATATGTTGAGACTTTAAGAGTATCATTAATTTTCTTAATATATGTATTAATAGGGTTTTTTTACTTGCGGGATATATGGTCCTGATGCTAATAAATCGTTTACGCTGTTGAAATAGTCGGTCTTATTAACAATTACAACACTGTTACCTTTGTCTGCTTTTAAGTAAAAACAATACTTTTCTTTTAACTTTTGATGACGTTTTGTGTTTTGAATGTTAAAATAGTGAAGAAAGGATTCTAAGTGTTTTTTATTCATGAAATAAACCAAGTATTTTATTTTGTAATTTTAAAATAAAAGAAATTTGTAAATAATTAATAAAATTCTCTTCAGCTACTGCTAAATTTTATGTTTTTTTTTTTAAATATGATTTTCAATTTGAATTCTTCAAACTTTGTTATACATTGTTTATCAAATGAAATCACTTTAAATTTTATATAACACAAAAATTGTATTTATTGTGACTATAGTTTCAATAATTTACAATTGTCATTATCAAACTAAAAAAAAAAACACTTTTAGTTTTTATAATGACAAGTGTAAAAATGATAAACTAAAAAAAACATTTTTAGTTGTTGAAACTATAGTCAAAATAAATTAGAGATAGGCAAAGTCGATGTTTTCGATCTTTTCTGTCACTCCAAAATAAAGTATATGACAATTTTCTTAATGTTATTTATAAATATTTATATCTTATTCTACGGTATTGCTTCATGTTTAGCTATTTTAGTGTGAATACCGGACTTTTAGTAATCTGTTTTGTTTTAATTTATTCGCCATTGTAAATTGTATTGATTTTTAATGTATTGCGACTGCATTTCTATAAACTTTATCAAATATTGTCATTACTTGTACACGATGTCTTATTTATGTATTTATACATTATTGTTTGAATTATTTATATTTATTCTGTTAACCCAACAACTCGTAAAACCACTTGGGATAGTAATTGATTAATTTATTTGTTAATTTGTATTTTTAGTTATTGTTTATTTATATGCAATAGCCTACTTACTATTTATAGTAAAAAATTGTTACAATTTTTGTAAAATGTGAATTTTTCCGTAAATAAAATTATTATTATTAATATTCTCTTTACACCTAGCGGTAGAAAGGAAAAAAAGATTTAAAAAAACATATTAATATTGGGAAGTGTTATCTATTTATTAATAAACTCTAATTTATTATTGTTTATTAACTCTAGCTACTTAAAATTGGTTATTCAGAAATACTCCATTACTAAATTCACTCGATTTTGCCCATCACTACAATAAATACAAATTTTGTGTTATACAAACAAAGTTTAAAGTGTTTTATTCATTTTCAATAGTGTTAAAATACTAGAATTTCAAAATTAAACATACTTTTTTTGGGGGGGCTCTTTTTCAAGGTTAAATATTAAATAAACTCATCCGTTTCCTGGGAAATCCATTCAGCTGGGACAAAAGGTGGGCTTCCTTTTGATCCTTCGCCGTTGTTGATGTTTTCATTGTAAGTGTCACATATGTGACGATCCAATTCACGTTTGCAACTTTTAACGATTAAACAGCGGCCGATATTGATGATGTAAAAATAGTACACTGAATGAACAAACACGATGCACCCGGGTAAAAAAAGAGTGGCGAACCAAACGGAGCGTAGGAGCCGAAAGGGAATTTTCCCGGAGTATGAATGATGTGTTGCTATGCGAGAGCCATTCGGAGTGAATCGCAACGCAAACGCAGCCGGAGAGGACCTTGTCCTTGCCGGGTTTGTCCTTAACATTGACATCATTCAGGATCGCGCGCGCGGCCGCTCTTGTGCGCCAGAACACGGACGCGCCCTTTGCTGCGCTCAGCTGATGAGGCCGCCGTCTCGCTCTGCCTCACGCACCGCCCCCTCTCGACATCTCTAGCGCCCACTGATCAATAACCATTGTGTGCGAGTGTGTGTGTTATACTGCTGCATACTCACCACACCTAGGACTAGGACAATCCGAAAAATTTAAACCTCGTCGCCGGGCACTCGACAACACGGAAATATTGCGCAATTACAATTACGCGAGGGGGGAAATGAGGCGATTTTGGGCGGCGAGAGCGCGCGCGCGCTCCTCAAATGAAATGAAAACAAAAATAAACAACAAATCGCATATGTTTATGTTTTTTTTACGTGTGCCGTGTTGTTTTTTCGCGCACTGATAAATTTTGTATAGGTGGAACAAAAGCGATTTTGCGAGAGCGGCTGGCAGCAGGTTTGTTGCCAGGCGGTGCGACCTTGAGCGTTTCGCGCAAAAAAGCAATTGAGGGTCACCTTGTTCTTGTGCGCGGCGTCGTGGGGTTCGCCGTCTCCGCGGACACCATCCTCGGCGGCTCGTCGGGTAAACACTGGGCCGCGTTGCGGAGAGAGCGAGCCCGCGCGGCGGGGACCCCCGGTCCCGTCCACACTGGCATCTTCGCGGCCCCCCAGCAGACGGACCTGGTGCGACGGCTTGCAGATGTGGCGGCAGGACGGACTGGCGGAGTGTTACGCAATGTCCAGGAGGCCCCGGTAAGGCGGCTGCAGTACGGCGCGCATGCGCCAAACCCAACCTTGGCATTGAACTTGGATGCGTCACACGAATAGTGGTCGATAATTTCAGCTCCTCACACTCCTCTCTCTCTCACCAACACAAAAAAAAACACACCACACGCCTCAATTTCTGCAATCCCATATTGCAACACATCTTTATTCACCCATTCTAGCTCCATGTTTACAAACAACCATCCCGAAAACCACGAATCCCCATCGAATAAATTAAAAACTCGCCCAATCAATATTGCGCATGCCACGTCGTACATTTGTTGATGATGAAAATTGCATTTGGAAAGGTCATAGGTTACGTAAGGTATAAATAGGTCAAATGGGCGTACCTCGGGGGGCGGCTGGAGAGAACGGGATGAAAGAGGATTCCCTCCAGCGGGTGTTTCGAATCGGAGAATCAGAGCCGATGTTGGAGGTGGTGCTTTGGTGTTTTGTTTCGTCGTTTGAAACGCGGAAGTCGTGCTGGATGGAGAGTGAGGCCCCAAAAGGTTTTCCAATAACAGACTGCGCGGTGGGCTCGGTTCGCTATTAAAATACCCGTATTGTAATTAGCATCGCACGATTTTGTCGATTTTTTTTTCGTTACCTGAAGGCTTTAAAATACTCTATTATTTTTAAAACGGGCTTGAATAGTTAAAAAAAAATACACAGCAAATGTCTAAAAAAATGTCTTTCTGGGATTTTAAAAATGATAATTCGTTTTCATGTTCAGACAGTATTTAGTTCTAATGGGACTCAATAATAGTATATTTCATTAGGGAAATCATGCAAGCACGGAAAAATCCATTTCTGGACGTGTAATGAACGCTATTTTTTATTATACTTATCTGAAAACAACAATATAAAACTAAATATTTAAATTATTTGATAATTACACTAATTCTAAAGAAATTTAAATGCAATACCTGTTTTTCGGAATTTGATCTGGCAAGCACTTTATTTCAAAATACAATATCAGTATATTCTAAGTCTGTGTACATTTGAACAAATTTACGAATTTCACAGACGGAAAATAAAACGTCAGTGAAACACAGAAGTGAAAAATACATCGTTGCTATGGAAATCGGTTAGTGCACGGAATGATCGCACAAACAAACTTTTTCTGTGCGGTCGCCTGAAAAAGTGACGATTCCATCATTCTAGAGGCATATGGAATCAACGTGTTTTCAGATAAGTATAATAAAAAAATCGTTTCAGCAAGTAAAAATGGGTGTTACTTTAATGCGTAAACTACACAGAAGAATTGACTAAAAAAAATCATTACATTAATAGGTTGAAAAATACACACAATTTATACAAAAATTCAATTTACAATGGAATTAGAATCGATACTACTACTAGTTAAAAAATACTATTTACTAGTATTATTATATACTAGTTTAAATTTTCTAGATCTCACAATGATTAAAACAACGGATTACAAAAAATATAGGAAAGAAACGGATGTGAAGTTAGCCATAGATTTTCAAATTTCATTATTTCTATACATATTCAAGATAAATAGATTGTTTTAACTTTAGGGTGTAAATAAAACGTTGTACAGGGTGGGGCAGAAAGAGCTATCCGATTTCAAACCCCTTTTTCTCAGAACTTAATTTTGAAAAAAATGTATAATTACTATTATTTTATGGTATTTAAACCGACATTGATCTTATTTTTTAATTCATTCAAATCGGTAAATAAATATCAGCGTTATGCCGCTGGATGCTTTCATTGATTTTTTGTCGGCTCCAAAATCAGCGTATTCAATTTCTTTCTATGTTTGTTTGTTTATATTCTGTATTTAAGAGTCCACGTGGACTAGAAATGCATGTCGAGGCGTTAATCTAAAATCGGAGGCGACGGAGTGCGATAAATTACAAGTTGAAAAACTACGACGACGATTCATTTATCTATCCTCTTTCTTCACTCGCAAAAATGTATTGGTATCGTTTCACGTTTGTCTTTGTTTAACACAGGCGGGAATGTTAGCCCTAAATATTTTGTTTAATTATTTTCTAGTTGAAAAACTACGACGACGATTTATTTATTTATCCTCTTTCTTTACTCGCAAAAATGTATTGGTATCGTTTCACGTTTGTCTTTGTTTAACACAGGCGGGAATGTTAGCCTTAAATATTTTGTTTAATTATTTTCTTACAAATACTTAATTCTAGGAAAAAAAGGTTTCACATGCGTACTGCTCCTAACTGCGCTGAACACGATGGTGATTTTCATTTTCCCCTACAAACTACAGTTTTCGAGAAATGACGGAAAAACTTTTACATTATAAGTCTCATATAAAGCGGTGCCAGAAACACACCAAAGAGCTGTACCGATTCCCCTTAAACAATGTGAGTACAAAAACTCAGTATAATACGATTATCCCGTGGGTATCGGACGTGAAGATCTATTACAAATATTCCAGCCAACGCTGACTATTAAGTAGTAAGTAAGACACTGGCTGTCTGCTGGCCCGCTACCTGTTTATATAGGGTGGCTAAATCCCACCCTTAGTCCCAAGCAGTGGGCGGACTTAATGACTTTCAATTATTAGCCTCGAAACTATATAGCTAAAGAGGAAACAATTTATTAATTGTTCAATTCAATAAAATATTTTCATAAATGGAAAAGAGTATTCAGTCTTTTGGTCATAGTTATTTAAATAAATGAAATAAAAATTATTTTAAAATAATTAATAAATTATTTCCACATGTGCATTTGTTTAACGTACTTACGTAACGTAAGTCAAAAGTCACAGAGCTAAATGTGGAAATAATTTATTATTATATTAAATAATAACTTAAATAAAATGAAACAAAGATGATTCACACATTTGCAGCTATTTAAATTACAATGAAATTAAACGAGGAAAATTTCTGGCAATGATCAATAAAATTCGATCAAACCCTTTTTCCAACTGCAAAAAATACTTACACTGTAAGTTTTACAAACATCTGTTGAAACAACTACTTCCCGAGCATTTACCCCGCCGGACATTGGATTACACAATAGATATTTGTTGTTGCATAGCAGCACTACTGCGAATTGCAACGGTTTGAGTCGAAACTATTTAATGAAAGGAAACAACAAATAATGTAATTTAAATAATAACCTTACCACAAACAATAACCGAACGAGTAAGATTTTAAAGATTAGACTCTAATCTTTAAAGTTTTATTACATCTTGTACAGTTTTATCCCTGTTATTTTCCGAAGAGCCGCGTGCGCCAGAATCACCATTAATTCTTTTTAGCTGAATTCACGCGGCAATAATCCACAACATTGAAATGTCCGAGGAGTTCCTGCCCATAATTCTAACTAAAATCCGATACCCAGAATGGAATCCCTCTGTAATCCCCCTGGATAAATCGATGTTGTACTTACCAGAGATAAGCCGCGAACATTTATCTAAAATATTTTTTCACAATAAAAAAAAAAACAGTATTTTAGTTTCACGTTTTTTTTATTACAAAAATACTGCTACAATTGATCATTCAACACAATGGCACCATCAGGCAGATTTAATATAATCTACTAGAGAATTTTAACTTGAAAGAAATAAACTTAAATCTAAAGGTGTGCTTTTGAATGACCAATTATATATATCCAGGGGTGCTTCAAATTCGCTCTGTTTTCTGAACGGAATATTTATCAGCATGAAATTCTACAAAAGTGCCGAATTTAAACCTACCCTCTATCTCTTATAATAAGGGAAATTCCCATGGTGAGACTTGAATTTGAAACACCCTATATATATATAATTTTCTGTGGCTTAATTTATAATGAACTTTCGGTAAATGTATTATTTATTTACATATTATACTTTTAAACATATTTTTCGGTGTTTATTTTTGTATAAACTGTACTATTTCAACTCTGCCCCCACCCCTATTTGCTTACCTGTGTTTGTTTATAATAAATGTTATACATACATTAACCATTTGTTTGATAATGCTATCTTCTTTCTACAATAAAAAAAACAGTGAAACTAAATTACTATTGTGTGTTTATTTAATTGTGAATATGCAGTTTCATCAAGTGACAGCCTCAGCTGTTGAATTTTAAAAATATTTTTTGTTAAATATTAAAATAACTAAAAATGATTATATTATTTTCACTAGAAAGTAGATTATATGGATAATCGGGGCTATTCTGTAAGAAAAAATGTTAAGTTTAACTTGTACGCTCATTAAAATTCTCACAGTCCAAGCAGCATATGTAATAGATATATATTCATAGAATGTGAAATTAATTTATAATATAATTTATTATAAATTAATTTTACACGACTGTAAAGTTTAGAGTGGTTCAGAGGTTCTTTCTGGTGAGGTGGATGTGTAATTAAATTAATTAATTGTATGAATCGAATTTACAAATTCATTTAACAACAGTACTGCACGAGGGACAGAGAGAGAGTCCCACATTTAAAATCTCTCAGCTAAAATGTAAAATGTGTTTAAACAAAAAATATTTAATCAATGCATGCACAAGCCGGGGACTACTTTGGAATAATTGATATTTAATTTGTATTCTTCCCAGGCTTATCTATGCATTATTTGTTATTCAAAATAAACACAATTCTGCTAATGATTTCTTCGTGAACTTTAATCTACTAAATACAAATATTTAATATCATTAACAGAAATGTGAATTCGAAAATTGAAATTAAATTATAAAATAATACATGCAATACTCGAGCTTTAAAGTTTTAAGGGTAACAATATACCAATATATCTCTTAAGGAAGATATTATTTTATTGCATGAATATGTTTCAGTTACTACCTACATTTTGGCGGGAAATTAATTTATAATAAATTACGCGAACCCTAAAATTTTAAAGGTATATATAGGTATATATCTCTTAACGTAGACATTATTGCAACCATAGTTAAATAATACAAATAATTAATATTGGGTATTCGATATAAAATGGCAACAGATGTGCCCGTTCCTCTTTTACAGTTAAATAACAGCATCAATTTATATTACCATTGTTTCGTATAACAATAACAAAAGTCATTGGCACATTAACAACACCAATATCATTTGTAATTCGTCTCAAGCCACGGTATAAATATTACGATCTTTCCATAATGAATCACGTCACACATCGCATTACGTCGTTGTTATTATTTTTTTCTTCAAATTATTTATATCTTCCCAGGGATATAAATAAACTAATGTTATTGATGACATTTCTTCATTGAAAGTCATGAATGTTTATGTGCGAGTGTGTCTGTGTATGTTTATAGTGAGTTGGCGTGATGCCCGTGACCTTAATTCCGCTGCACTCTGTGTTGATATGCTCTTGCATATTCCTCGGTCAAGTTTAACACAGAACCTCACGTGAACGGACCATTCGATATTAATCACTTCCATTTGCATAATATGCTGGATTTGTTTTGGTTTTTTTATTATTATTCATTCGAAGAAGTTATGCGTGTCTGATGATTTAATCAAGATGCATCATTGAATGTATTGAAAATTTAGTTTAAATTTATATTAGAATTTTTTTAACAAATTCACTTTAGTTTGAAAATTTAGTTTAAATTTTTATTAGAATTTTTTTAACAAATTCACTTTAAAACATTATACAGTACTAAACATTTTAACTGGTACAATTACATAACATGCAATTAAAGGGATGTAACCTTTCTTTCTTAGGCATGAGTTCCTACATAATACATGGAAGACGATGCAAGCGTCTAATTTCACGTGGCGTCGTCAACGATTCGATCATTAGTTTAGTTATCCATACGCTAGATGAATGGTTGAAAATGAAGAACATCTCTTATTTTATTCATTTTTTTATTAGCTAAGCAATAATTGCTATGGCTAGTCGGATGCAGGAAAGTAGTTATCAGAATTGAACGAATAATAGATACGGTGTCATTTGAAAAAAAAAATGACTATCGCTACTTAGACAGTTATCATCTTATTATCAATTTGACGTCATTAAATAGAGAATTTCTTGCCGTTTACAAATATATGCGGTTTGTTATACTTTAATGTCAAAATAAAAAAAGTTGGAAGGGGGCGGAACACCAAAAAGAATCACCCTGTATATTAAAATAATTTTATATTATGCGTCTTTAGAAGTCAAGCAAATTTTATTAATAACTTAATGTTGAAATCTTAACGACAAGGAAGATATGGAATTAAATTATTTTTTGATTTTTCATTTATTCATTATTACTTTATTATTGTAATCTAGTTTTAGTTTATTATTATTTGTTGTAAACATTTCTTAGAATTTCATTGTATTATTCGATATTATTATATTTATCAGACAAAATTATCTATCAGTTATTCTTGTTTTGAACAATATTGAAAAGTAAATATTTTGAAGAGAAGTAATTAGATTTTTGTTATCCGAGAAATGTTTTCAACTGACTAATGGCTGTTTAAATATTTTCATACAAAAAGACTTATTTTGTACACGTCTCGTCCTCTCGTTATAATCACTGTGTTTAAGTTTTAAGTTTGTAATTGTTTTTGAAGCAGAACTGATTCGGCCTTCGGGCTGATCAGATGCCTTTGCCTTTTCGTTAATAGTGAAAACATGTAATAATTGTGTAAAGTTTGAATACAAGTATAAGTTAAAATTTGAGCTCAGAGTTATTGTTGTTGACTTCTTGTCAAAAAAAATGTTATACGTAGATAGGTCGTATTTTGTTTATTTACAGAAGTACTTTTGTTTTTATTTAAATAGACCTCGCGAGGTCCCTCCACATAAGGAGTGATAACATATTATTATAGATGTAATCTTAGTTTTAGTTTTCGTTGCTGTTGTAAAAATGGATGATCCGTTTAATAAATAAATAAAAACAAAAATACTTCTGTAAATAAACAAAATACGACCTATCTATGTATAACATTTTTTTTTTTAATGACAAACACTATGTCGAATTGAATTGATCGGGTGAGTTACATGAAGATCAAATGTAATTGATAAAAAAGCACTAATAACCTTTCTTCGCACTTTTAAAAAGTGTTATTAGTGCTTTTTTATTAATTACGATGTCGAAGTTTTGTAGACCTATTACAAATCACCCTGTATACAGCAGAAATATTGCCGCATTTTTTTATCGTAATCAGTTTAAGTCTTTACAGATCATTATGTTGTTGTTTTTTTCACCAAATTTTAATATACGATTAAACCAAGAGTGTATCGCAGCAACAAGCATTTAATTTTGTCATTATATTCCCCCTTTGAGGACGTTCTCTATCAATCACGCCACCACTCTAACTATATAGCTAACTCGATGAACGCGAGCGTTGTCCATACATCCATTTACACAATTTGGGTGTAACTCCGCACTTACTGGGTATGTAATGTGTTCTAATTAATGTTATTTTAGCAACATGACTGCGAACAATATCCACAAATAGATCCATAAGAAATTCTGTAAAGGACGTACAATGTCGTAATGTTTTATTGGAATTTACGTCAGCGATTTGAAGTTGATTTTTGTGCAAATTAAAAATGCTTATTTTTGTGGTGTTACAGTATCCAATAGCCAAAAAATCTTATAGGAAGTCAAAACGGAAAGAAGATTTAGAATAGCATTAACTTTTATATTAAATAAAAATGATTTGAAAATAATTAATAAATTATTTCCACATTTAACTCTGTGACTTTTGACTTACGTTACGTAAGTAGGTTAAGCGAATGCACATTAAAACAACTACTTCCCGGGCAAATACCCCTCCGGACTTTGAATTACATATAATAATAATAATAAATCTTTATTGTCCAACAGGAAACATCAGACAATATAGTTAAAAATTATGTAAATTAATTTTAAAGATACAAAAATATAATAATAATATATTATTTATCAATATGATGAACATGCGTAAATGAAATACAAATTGCTTAAACTCTACATAAATTAATTACATTTTTGTAAAATATATTTAGTAATTATATTTAGTCTAAGGCTGCCAGTACAGTTTTCAGAGTATCATGAAATATATCACAAAAAGAGGAAATTTTATTAAGGGTGCGGTTTAGACGAAAGAGATTGCTATATAAATATTGGCAATCACTAATTCGAGTTAGATTGCTGTTGTGATCAATGAACAATATTGTATTATACATTAAAATAATCTTAAAATAAGCAGGAATTCCATCAGATGAATTAAAAATTATTTTAATGTTTAGTTTGTGTGAAAATCAATTATGAAAAACAATGAAAATTGATCAAATTTATAGCAAATTTCAAATAATATTTTTGCTAATAAACACTTGTGCAATGAAAATTTAAATGATTTCACTAAATTCTGCATTCAAATAACTTAGCAGACATGACCTATTAATTTCATTATATCTTACAATTTTCTTTTCTAACTTGAACTAGTAAATTGACGTAATACACGAAAATTAACGATTTATTTATTATTTAGACTGTTACTTTATACATGGTAGATAAAAAATGTAAATACATATTCATATTATTAAATCCAAAAGAATGGCTATTTTTTTTAAACTATTATTTCTATTTTACTATATAGCTATCTCTTTCTACTAAACCGCAACCTTAAAACATCTTGACACAATACTGACAGGTGATTTCAGACCAATATCAGTTCTATGTGCTACTAAGTTAAATGTAGGAGACTGCCTACTGTGAAAAGATGGAATATGCAGCCCAACACTATTTAAGAAGTCTGGTGAATCAACAGATCTGTGTAGAAGTTTATAAAGGAAAGAAATACACATTTTTTGTCGCTGAAACTCGAGACTTTCAAAATCAAATTTACGTAAGAGTATATTGTGATCTCCACCTCTATTTGGATACGATCCTTTTGACTTAAAAGATAATAATTTTAAAAATTTACGTTGTACAATTTTTACTGCACGAATCTGGCATTGGCGCTGAGGAAACCAAACTATGGCCGCATATTTCAACTTTTAACGTACGTAAGCATAAAATAATGATTCCAATGTTTTTGGATTACGAAACTGGGAAGAGTTACGACAGATAAAACCTAGAGACCTCGAGGACTCTTTAACAATATAGTCAACGTGATAATTAAAGGTTAAAGTGTTGTCGAAGTACATTCCCAGATCTTTAAAAACTGTGGCGCGCTCTAAGATGTTACCATGAACTGTATAATTAAATGTAAGCGGATTGGATATTTTAGTAAACGACATGTATTTACATTTGGAGATGTTTTGGTCTAGTCCATTTTTTAAACACCATGCTGATATATCATTAATGTTATATTGTAATACTTGACAATCGTTGACATTTTTAATAGTATTGCAGATTTTTAAATCGTCGGCGTACAGTAGGTGCTTACAAGATAGGGATTCCGAAAGGTCATTAATAAATAAATTAAATAGTAGTGGACCCAAAATAGAACCTTGGGGTACCCTTGAAGTAGGATAGAATTCTAAAGATTTGAAGCCATTGACACCAACAAATCAAAGTTAAGTACCTTTGGTTTTTGTGCATCATCCGTGTCATTAATACAGACTTATCTTAGTGAACGCAAAGCATATTAAGTCTGTATTAATGACACGGATGATGCACAATAACCAAAGGTACTTAACTTTGATAACAGGATATTGTGTTGAACCTTGTCGAATGCTTTCGGCAGGTCCGTATAACTCACATCAATTCGCCCCTTAGCATCAATAGTCTCAGCAATATCATGAGTTATAAATGTAAGGTTAGTCACAGTTGAACGATTAGGTATAAACCCATGCTGTATATCAGATATATATAGTTTAACATGATTGTAAATTTGATCAAATAGTAATCGTTCTAATACTTTTGCGATATGCGGTCTATAATTATGAATATTTTGAATCTTGAAAGATGTTTTATGCACAGGACAAATTGCAGCAATTTTCAGACATCGCGGAAAGGTACACGTTTTTATTAATAAGTTGAATAATGTAGCAAGCGTAGCGTAGCACAATCAATTAACAAAAAAAGGTAAATTGTCGTCCCCAGATGTATAATTATTCGCAAGCTGTCTAAGTAGCTTAAACACAGGTTGATCTGATGTGAAGACGAAAGCGAAATTAGGAATTAAGCTTATATCAGTGCCAATAAGGATATTTGTTGATGTACTGCACTGATTCAAAAAAATCTCGGAAACCTTTTACGATGTCAGTAGGATTATCTAAGATGGCATCATTATATGACATGATTGAAGGAATCCTTGATGAGTTTGCCTTTAATAATAATAATAATAATAATATTTATTTCCCAACAGACATACATCCAATTACAGGAAATTTTAACAATGAAATAAACAATAACGCATGAAAACATATATAACCTAATAATTAACATACAAATGCAATTACAGATATTTTCAAATTACAACGACAATGAAAATAAGAAACCAGAAAGTATCATAAATTTGTTAATTTCATCAAAATTATATGTTTAGAATTCGAGAAAATGTCAAAATCCGAATTTACACTAAGTTTATTAATAAGTTGAATACTCCTATTCAATGGCGAATTTTGATGCGCACGTGACCTGGATTGGGCATTGTAAAATGTAGAAACATAACGCGACGCGCATCGTGGAACGCAAATATTCAACATACGTAAAATGTTTGGATCATCTACATTATTACAAAGTACACCATGGATAAACAGTATAGATGCAACATTTCGGCGATGTTCTAAAGAGTCTATATTAAAAATTGACAAGAGATTTTCGTATGTAACAGAAATAGATGGATATTGACGGAATGATTTGAAATACAACATATTCAAGATTTTTTTCTGAATTTTCTCGAGTTTACTAATATAGGCGTAATATTGCGGTGACCATATAATAGATGCGAACTCGAGATTGGAACGTACGTACGAAAAGTATAGTTTTTTAATAACATTAACATTATTGAAATCTTTACAGGTACGGTTAAGAAATCCTAATATTTTTAATGATTTGTTACAAACATTAATAACATGTTCATCGAATCTTAAGCGGTTATCAAAAGTAACGCCTAAATCTTTTATAGTGTTTTTTCTTTCAAATATTACATTTTCCAACCCGTAAGCATATCTAATAATATTTCTTTTACGCGAAAAAATCATACTGCAACACTTTGAAAGATTAAGGTAAAGTTTATTTTCATGACACCAATTATTAATATTAACCAGATCATGTTGTAAGCGAGTACAATCACTTATATCTTCAACAGCATTAAAAATCTTAATATCATCAGCATATAATAAAACATTATATTTAAGAGATTTTACGATGTCATTGATAAAAATTATAAACAGTAGGGGGCCTAAATTTGAGCCCTGAGGGACACCACTAGTTGGTTGGATTTATAACCCATATATTCAACAAATTGCACTCTGTCAACAAGATACGATTTAATAAGAGCAATAATGTCGTTAGAAAAGCCGTAATTATTCATTTTGGTCAAAACAATATTATGATCTATTGTATCAAACGCCTTTTTGAAGTCTGTATAAATAGTATCTACTTGTTTATGATCATCAATGTACTGAGAGACATAATTAGTGAAATTAAATAGGTTTGATACAATTGATCGGTGTTTAACAAAACCATGTTGACGAGTACTAATCATGGGGCTTACATGACGATACAATATTTTGAAGATAATTATTTCAAATATTTTGGCGAAATTGTTTATTACAGTTATTGGACGATAATTTAGTATATAATTTTTCTGCCCTTTCTTGAAAACAGGAGTTACTTTGCCGACTTTCCATTTGAGCGGTATAAAATTTAACTTTAAAATTATGTTGAACAAATGCTCAAGGGGGCAGGCAAAACACGTAATGCAATCCTTAACAATAAATGCGGGAATCCCATCTTCACCATTGCCTTTTATGTCACTTGCTGCTTCGATGATATCCAATTGTGATATATTTTTAATGTTACAAACAGGAAATTGAAGACTGTGGTTGATCTGTGGGGAATCATCAAAACTTGAAGTTGTGTAAACGCTTTTAAAGAAATCGGCGAACTTGTTAACAATATCAATTGGCGCGGTAATTTCTTCTCCATAAATCTGCATAATTCCTGGAATACGTGATTTAGACTTTTTCCTATTTACATATGAGAATACTTTCTTCGGTTACCTCAAAATATTATTTTCAATAGAACATATGTAAGCGTTATGATCATGTCTAACCATTTTATGGATTGCCTTCCTGAGTCGGTTTATTTTTAATTTTAAATACAAATATTTTTGTTTTTTAAATAATTTGAGTGATTGTTGTTTACTTTTAAACATCTTTATCAGACTCCTACTGAACCTGACAGGATAATTCGTCTTATCTCTAGGAATATAGACAGAACATATTTAGTAAGAACATCCATGAGTAATCCATAAAATAAATTGCAAGCCACATCAGGATTTGTTTCATTCAACACAGAACTCCAATTAATTAAAGAAATTTCGTTATACAATAACCGAAGATTAGCTTTTCTAAAATCCAAGGTAAACTGAATTGGGTTATATATTGTATTAGTAGTAAAACAATTGACAACGGATAATTCACATAACAATGAGGGATGATGCGGATCTTCAGGTACAATACCACTCTCATGATAAATTTTACATTTCATATTACCAGTTGATATAATAAGGTCTAGTATACGATTATTACAGTTTAAAACATTATTGTGTTGATTTAATTTATTAAATTGTAAAAAGTTGCTATACATTTGTGTTTGAGCAGTTCTTGTAGTCGTATTTAATATCATACTTGAATAGATGTTAGGCAAATTAAAATCACCAAGAACTAAAGTATCTCGCTCTAGGTCAACTTTACACTCAATTATCTCAAAAACACTTTCATACTCAGTAGAAAGAGATGAAGGTGGAATATAAACGCATACAACATGTTGTTGCAGTATATAAAATATTACATAGTGCAACAAATTTTGATCCGAGAAAAATTTAATGCAAAAAAACAAACAAAATGAACGTTACTTAATATAAGGCCATCTGCAGACACGTGTTTCGGGATCTATCCCTCGTCAGCACAGCTATGCCTTACATAATTTAAAGATTTTAAAATCCCGATCCCGAAACACATGCCTGCAGATGGCCTTATTTTAAGTAACGTTCCTTTTGATGTTTTTACATTAAATTTTTCTCGGATCAAACATTAATCTGACATATTTTGACGCAAATTGATTTCCGAACACAATGAAACCTATTATTGATTTTTAGTATAGCATGTATAAACTAAAAATGAATAATACGTTTTACTGTATTCGGAAACCAATTATTCAGTACTTTAAATATATACAAATAATTCACATGTTTCATGTAATTATAATAAATTAAAGACGATGCAAGCGCCACCTTTTGCCTAATTATAATTATCCGATATATGACCTACCTGTTTGTAATCCGCATACCGTTATATTATGACCCTTTCAGTTTTTAAGATTATTGTTTGTAAAACATTGATAATGATCACATGGTGATCGAAATGTACATCTGTTAATAAATAAATAAGTGAAGAAAAGTGTACAGTGTTTTCATATATCTTTCAAATCTTCACGAAACTCACATTTAATTAAGTGTATAATTATCCGACTGAAAATCAATTTACTTTACGAAACGTTAATTTCCCAAAATAGAAATGGCCATAAATAAATCCCTATCACTTCACCAAAGACAAACACTTCGCGCAATTTCCTGCAAAACCCGTTTCGGTTCGGAATATTGTTTTTAAAATTTCCAGCAGTTCGGTTTTATTAACTGCATCATTACCTCATCAATTCCGCGAATCAGTAACAATGGATCTAATTCATCGAAAGATAAGCCGTTATCCGCAAGGTCGCAAATACAAACGCGTCATTTGTGCCAACGTTAATTAACAATAATAATAATCTTTATTGCAATAAATAAATAGTACAACAATACACGATAATATTAACAAAAATACTACCCCATGCTGCATGTTTCCGTTTTATATTGTAATGGCGTCAAAAATGGCTGGAATTAATTTCATAACAGAAAAAATCGGTTCAATTTCCCGCAGTATACCGATAACTAGTCCAGTTGTGAACTATTTGGAAATAATTACAATGTGTTTCGTAATGATTGTATATTGTCTCAGAAGAAACGCGGGGGTGGAGATTTAGTGGCTGTACATTCTTCTATAAACGCTTCAGAAATACTCTTTATACTCTCTACAAATAAAATCGAGTTATTAATTGTAAAAATATTAATTTCAAACGCCACTCTTTACATTATTAATATTTATGTATGTCCGCCAGTTTCGCTAAATCAGTTTGCCACTATTACTGCAACTCTCGATAACCTGAATTTTTTTATTCAATAGCAATATAGTAATTGTCGGCGACTTCAATCTAAGTGATTTGTTACATAAATCCAACTGTAAATCAACCTAATTTATGTTTATATATTTGTATTCAGTTTCTTGGGCTCGAATAATATAATTCACAATTCGTATGATCGTATTTTAGACTTAGTCTTAGTAACTCACATTGTGTAATCAGTCGTGTTCATGATCCTCTAATTGCTGAAGATAAACACCATCCCTCGCTTGAACTTAATATCGGTTTGTCTGTAGATACAAGTAATGCACATTCATCAGCAATTTTCAAAAATAATGCCTCTAATCGCTTTTTCAATTTTAAAAAAGCAAATTTTATTGATTTATACAATTCAATTCTTGCAATAGATTGGTCTGATATCCTTACTATCCAATCTGTAGAAAATGCGTATTCGTTCTTTTACACAAAATTTTATGAAGTATTTCATGACAATGTCCCTTTAGTTCCTATAAGTCCTTGTAAATTTCCGCCTTGGTTTAGAAGTAAGATTCGGGAGAAAAACAAATATTTGAAGTTAAAAATTCGAATCCCCTCTCCCAGTTCTTTAAAATTAGATACTCTAAATTAAGGTCAGAAAATAAAACTGCTTTCCGAAGCTGATTATACCTCTTTTATAAGCGATACTGAAACCAAGATTTCCAAGGAACCGAAAAGTTCTGGAACTTTATCAATTGCATCCGCCATGAATCCTCTATCCCTCCAGTCATGGAATATGAAAATCTTTATGTATCTTCACCACTTGATATAGTGAATGCATTTGCTGCACACTTCTCTAAATCATTTACTATTTCCACTAAACCTGTTATTAATGCTATTTATAATAACCTTAACATTGTAAATGATTTTATTAGCATTTCTAAGGTTACAGATGATTTAGTAATTGATGCCCTTAGTAAGCTAAGCAATAAAGTCACCGCGGGTCCTGATGGTATTCCTGCGGTAATACTTAAGGATTGCCGCAATATGCATTTCCTCTATATCATATATTTAATTTATGTCTCCTTCACAATACCGCTCCTGAGTATTGGAAAAGTACGCGCATTATACCCGTTTTTAAATCTGGTAATAAAAGAGATGTCCTTAATTATCGGCCTATAGCTATCACCTCTAATGTTGCTAAATGCTTTGAGTTGATATTATGTAAATTCATAAATCCCTACATTAATAACAAATTATCATCTAGGCAACATGGGTTTAGACCTAATAAATCAACGTTATCCAACATTTTGCAAATGACGCAAACTCTCTCGGATTATTTAGACAACCGTATCCAAGTCGACGTAATTTACACCGATCTATCAAAAACTTTTGATGGAATCGATCACGGTATACATGTAAATAAGCTTAGCCCATTACCTTTGTAATTTGCTTTACAATTACCTTACCAACAGACTGTTATTTGTAGAATACAAAGGGTTTAAGTCTCATCAATTTATTGCTTCTTCGGGTGTCCCCCAAGGCTCCAACCTCGGACCGGTACCGTTTAATGCTTTATAAATCATATTGCTGATGTAGCTCATCATAACATATTAATGTTTGCAGACGATTTGAAAATTTACCATCCTATAAATACTTTAGACAATTGTGTGTATCTACAGCATAATCTCGACCTTATAGTAACGTGGTGCAAGAACAACAGCCTCAGTTTAAACGTTTTAAAATGTAAGACACTGTCTTTTACTAGGAATAAGTCACAAATAACGTTCGATTATATGATTAATGGCTCTGTATTATCCCATGTTGAGACTTTCAAAGACTTGGGAGTGTTATTTGACAAGAAACTATCTTTTAATAGTCATGTCATGAAAGTAGTATCGACCGCTAATCGCTCGTTAGGCTTCATAATACGAAACACTAAACCTTTTAAGAATATCGACACCATTGAAATACTATACTATTCGTTTGTAAGATCTACTAAGCTTGAATATGCCTGTTGCGTTTGGGATCCATACTACGCAAAATATTCTTTGAAGGTCGAGGCCATCCAGAAGAAATTTGTCAAATATCTTCACTTTAAGAAATTTGGTTCATATCCTGGAACTGATTATAATTATATTGAACTATTGCGTGGATTCTTTAGAAAATCGCCGAAAATCACATGCAGTGACTACCTTGTATAAAATACTCAACAATTGTATGGATTGCTCTGACTTATTTGCACAAATTAATAGTAATGTGCCTGTTAATATAAGGAACAAACGTTTTTTCCAGTTATCAATCCCAAATACAAATATTATGCTCAAGTCCCCAGTATATTCAATGTGTTCATTATATAATAATGTTTTATCACTTCATCCGGATATTGACATATTAATGGCATATCACCAAAGGCGTTCTTCGGCTTTATTGTTGAGTATTTAGAATAATTTGCGCTCATATTGTTTGTATTTTTTCGTTTATTGTCTTTTCCATTATTGTTTAGTGTTAATCTTTATTTTGCAATGTTTCATATCTTGTAATCAATCTTTAATTGGACTCGTCCGTGAATTGAAATAAATAAATAACATATTTTTTATATCTCACTAGATTTAATTCAGTTTCCACAGACAATGGTAATTTATTGTAAAGCCGTAGAGACGAGTAGTGAACACCCTTCTCTGTTATTGAAAATGTATGTTTAGGGTACACAAGTTCTTGTTGTATACATTTGTTGAAATAATAATAATAATAATAATAATAATAAGCGAGACTTACCCAGTTCCATCGGGTACAGCCAATTGTTGATATCCAGAATCAGGTCCATCTTGAAGGACTCTGACTCGCAGTGGAGTCTGCTCACTGTAACAAGAATTACAATTCATGAAATATTTGCTTTAGTGTAAAATGCTGTATTTCCTATTACAATATTAGAAAATAAAATTTGTTTTTTTTTTAAAACATTTCAAATTTAAGATTTTAATCTTGCAAGCCAATACTTTGTGATACTTGATTAATTAAACGAATACATGTGAAAAGTCAGCAAAGTTAATTTTTATTTTTCACATTTATTCGTTTAACATTTTTTTTTCTTCTTTGCACACTCTCTACAAAATATTATCTTATCTATTTATGGTAAAGCTTGATTGTATTGATTGTTCTCCCGACTTAAATCTGGAGGAAGCCAGCGAGATCTGCGCCGTGTCATCCGGTAAACCGACACCTTCTTTATTTCTTTCCTTTCCACTTTTTCAATAACGTTTGAGTTAATTAAAACAACAACAACGGTTGAGTTAATTAAAATAAAATGTTAGTTTAAATTTGTTTAATTTTATCAAATTGAAAGGTTGGTTTTAATTTGTTAAACGAATAAATGTGAAAAATAAAAATTAACTTTGCTGACTTTTCACATTTGTTCGTTTAATTAATCATGAATCACAAAATAATAGCTTCCAGAATCAATCAAACATTTTAATTTGGTGGTTATATGAAATGAAGCCTTAAAAATATAACAATTCATCATAATAAATTAAAAACGACGCAAGCGCCATCTTTTGCCTAATTTCAAGCGGCATCGTCAACGATTTGGATCTACAAGGTAGACGACCGAGAATCATTGTTTCGTTCACTAAAGGAAGACGAACTTGTCCCGTTTATGAAAACATTTCTTTAAATATAACAACAATTATAGTCATGCTATTTATCTAAACATTTTGAATATTGTTATTATTCTGTATAAAGGTGATTTACCGTAAATAAATGAATCGAATTCAATTAACAAGTTGAGCACCATAGCCATTTAGCAAAATCTTTCGCCTGGACCAAACTGTATTTTTTTATTACCACCTAATAGTAATGGATGTTAGATGTGGTTTTCTATTATTTTTTATAATTTCAATAAAGGAAATGCCATTACACACATGTCCTGTTAATGTGTAGGAATGTCTTAATTTCTAGGTTGCTGTGATGAAAATATGATGACTTTATCGAATTTTCATTCTGAAAAGTCGTAAACTAGTCAGAATAAAAGAATACGTTAAGTGAAACAAAATAATTGTACAACAAAAAAATAAAACTTTGTTTATTTTAAGCGATTGCAGATTTGACAAATGTAGCCTGTCATAAAATAAATATGAATAAATTATTAAAAATCAACCAATAAAACACAGATTAGATTGAATAACTAGTCGAGAATTTAAAGTTATTCAATCTAATCTGTGTTTTAAAATTTAAAAACAAATTTTAAATTCTCTTGAAAATGGACTAATAACCCGAAACTAGTCGAGAATTTAAAGTTATTCAATCTAATCTGTGTTTTATTGGTTGATTTTTAATAATTTATTCATATTTATTTTATACAATATGAACTACCAATGTTAAATATTAAAACCATTAGCTTGTCATTATCAAACATGTTGCTACTGCAGACGCATAAAATAAACAAGTGTTATACAAAGTGATAAGTATAAATAGAAAAGGGTATTTAATAAATGTGGAAATAATTTATTAATTATTTTCAAATAATTTTTATTTATTTATTTATTATAGATGGTCTGACATAGAATATAATAAAATAGTAATAATAAATTAGACATTTAAAATAAAACAAAGTCAATTAATTAAATATGTTTCACAACGGGTTAAGTGAAAAATTAATTCAAAATAAAACACAATTAATAAAATATAAATTTTAAAGTAATAAATGTTTTATTGTGAAATTAACATGTATAACGAGGTAAAAGCCTACACAACACACAAAATAGTTGTTAACAATAGAAATAGTAACCCGCCTATCCAAAAACGTCCTCTACGTTCATTTACACCGAGGATCCCAGAGGTGACGGTGCGCTTTTGATTAACAACTTTGCAATTATATAAGGCACAGCTGTACTGACGAGGCATAGATCCCGAAACACGTGTCTGCAGATTGCCTTATATTACGTAACTTTTATTTAATTTTTACAATGATATTGAACAAGGAACATATTCTGGCAATTAACAATAAAATTCGATCAATCCCTTTTTCCAACAGCAAAAATTACATACACTGTAAGTTTTAGAAACATCTATTGAAACAACTACTTCCCGAGCATTTACCCCGCCGGACATTGGAGTGTGAATCATCTTTGTTTCATTTTATTTAATTTATTTTTGTTTTGTTTTTTTGCATTAAATATTATCGGTTCAAAAATTGTTGCATTATACATATTTATTGTGGTATTTACATGTACATATGAGCCGTCTATTTTGAAAGTGACCTAAGTCCATTTATGTTTAAATTGAGATATTTAAAAGTTTGCATTACATTAATATTAAAAATATACGTATAGGATAGCAATGTTCCACACTGTTTAAATTTATCTAAGAGAGTTAAATTTACAATTCCTATTAAAATAATACGAAAAATTAAGTGAATAATATTTGTTTTCTTACCACAAATGGATTTAAGCCACTTTCAAAATTAACACCTATATATGTTATAAAATTTGAAGGAGCTTAAGTCCATTTCGACATATTTAAAATTGCCTCAAATTGAAAAACAATACTCAATTTATTTTATGTATCTTCACAATACTTTAAAAACACAATTTATACTATTCAAGAAATGTTCTAACTATATAAATTACATAAAAATTTACTGTTCATTTACATTTTGTGTATGTGGGGGGAATTTAAAGAAGTCATGGTGTTCCGATGGTATATATCGAAGTAAGTCCTTGTACTTCGATGTCGTAATTGGTCTTACATTTTTATAAAGTGGTGTCAATATAATATTTTCAAATTTTCTTGTTCTACCCCGACGTGGTAATAAATCCAGGATTTTAAACTCTGCATTCTCATCCATTGATATCTTATAGAAAATTGTATATGGTTCATTTCTCAAAAAAACGCATCCAGACTATTTGTAACCAATTTATTGCTTCTCCGTTAGAATTCTTCAACCTTTTAAAAACTGCGTCCTCCAATAATCTTGTTAATTTGAAATCCTCTTGTTTCATTTCATTTAGAAGAAAGTTATTACCTTTCCGGCACTTTTTGATAACATTATAATAATCTTGAGGAATAAACATTAAATCATTTTTCTTTAATGACATTTCTACGATGCCAAAATCTCTATCATTCGGTAAAAACGAAAGTCCTGATTTTAGGAATTTATGATCTACTATTTCTACATTATGTTCAACAGTTTGGACAAGTTTTAGCCATGTTAAAGCTACTTTAATGTTCCTATTTTATTATGCACACATGTCACTGCAAGCTATATGTTTTTGACTTCTTAAATTTTGAAGATGTTTCAAGATGCATGAAGCTATTTCTTGTGAACCTCTGGTTTGCAATAGTTTCATCCCAAACGTACATGTGAACATTATCATCATGAAAATTGTGAATTCCCAAATTTAGAACGTACTTATTGCGTTTATAGTATGCTACTGAAGTGGTCAACTTTGGGTAAGGTAATGCTTTTTGCAAGTCGAAAGAAAATGCGAAATAATGATCTGGATTACGTAATGCTAGTTCTTGATCTTGTTTTAATGTTTTCCTTGCTGATTCTGCTAGTCTTAAATGGACATCATGGTCTTTCATAAGTTTATTCTTTTCATCATAATCATCCGATGCTTTAGTTGTAATGTTTAATAGGTCGCATTTTTTTGGCATGTATCTTTGCGGGGTTGGTGGAAATGCAAATTAAAATCCTTTTTAAATAAGTCCACTCTTTAACTGCTTTTCTATTATTTTCCTTGCAATAAAGCTCGTAGAAATTAAACATTTTTGTATGGAGTTAGATCAGGATGTAAATATTTTCTATTAGGGTTATAAGATTCAAATTTGGAAAAACTTTTAATATGGTTTTGAACATCCTTTTTCTCTTCGTTAGAAATCCTTCTCGATGATTCAGCCATATGTCCACGTAAATCATTCCCTACATTTGCCGAATTTAATACACGTTTTAATCGTCCTTCAGATATATTAAAGGTATCCAAAAAGATTTTTTTACAGACGGAAACTTTTCCGTTTTTAGAATTTAAAAAATACCTAAAACTATAATTTCTTAGCGAACTTTTTCCGTTTCTTGGACGTCTTCGTTTCACAGCATAACATTCGGTAGCTTCGTATAGCAATACTTTTTGCTTATTAAAATCTCCCAAATTCCAAAACTTCTCAAAAGTATTCTTTCTTTCTGTTTCTTCATAATTTTTTATACAAACTTTTCGACAAAGGCAATTTTTGTTTTGAAACACTTTTGCTGTTTCCAGTTTGAGTATAGTATTTATTCCCGGTATTTCGTTTAATTTTTGAATGTAGGTGTCACCATTCTTTTCTCTAAATCTTGCTCCAGAGGTATTGTCGTCAAAAGCCTCACCTGCATCTTCATCTTCAAATGATGAATATTGTTCTAAAAGTCTCCTTCTCTTGCGATTCTGGTTAAAATCAATATTTTCCAACTCGTCTTCACTCTCTTAATTAAATAGTCTTGTACTTTTATTCATACCCAAAGGTGTAATTTCTATAAATTTAATATTTTATCTTAAAATTCAATTGTAAATGTATATTAGGTAAATATCTTCACTGCAATAATTAAACATAATTAGTACTGATTAATGATTAAATAAAATTACCTTAATCACTGCCTTCGTAAATTTGAAGATCCGCACTTTCGGACATTATTACTAATTAAGTGGACTTAGGTCACTTTCAAAATAATGTTTTTTAATACATAATTGTTTGTGAAAACCTATGTGTTAATAATTATCATATACTTTAAATATTCTTGCGATTAGCAAATTGTTATTTATGACAGATAACGTCAAATAATAACCGTTTCTACCATCATAAAAAAAAAATCAAAAATGGATTTAGGCCACTTTCAAAATAAACGACTCATATATTATACAATACATTTAATAAATAGCTATCGACTTTAGGTCCTTCAGCCAGTAGTCCATGTCATATGTCTTGTATGTCGGTTAGTCGTTGATGAAAGCAGAGATGAATTGATGAATAATGTTTTTGGGGTAGTGGATATTAGGGATTTAGGAAGGATATTAGGGTTTCGTTTGAGGCAGAAGATATTTAGCATAGGTGAGGGGTTTGGTAGCAATTTTTTAACACCGGTTTTTTCATATAGGAGTGTATTGAAAGGGACAAATGTCTATTATTGGACATTTATTAAAGTACTTATGTAACATAAGTCATAATGTCACAGTAGCTAAAGGGAAAATAATTTATTAATTAATTATTTTCAAATTATTTTTATTTAAAATAATTGTTTTTTTTTTTAATTTTACTTGTATCTATTCAAAACTTAACCGTTTATTAGAAATACTAAAATTTTTACATTTAAAATAAAAATAAAAAAACGACCGCCGTAAATTATGAATTTTATAAGCAGCTAAACCCAGCCAAATACACAAACTTCGAAAAATCCCAAATAAAATATTTATGCGATATTTTCTTTTTATTGGACCCATGTTTGTTCTCGGATCGACGTCTTTTTTCCGTCTTAATTTATTTATTAGAGACGGAACGTGTGGGCGGGCAAAACGAAAGAAAAAAAAAACGCGGTGTGCCGTTGTTTATCGCATCTATTCGACTCACTCACACCCGGCAAGGTCGTCCGTGACATGTTCCAATAAATTAAAAAAAATATGGTTTTATTGATTGCGTTCAGCCGGTGATAATAAATGCATTATTATGCAACCGTGCATTATCGTTATGAATCACGGCTTCGGGATTGAATAAACCGCAATTTTGTTTGCGACAAGTCTGCGGGGAGTGATGAATATTTTTTTTGATGTTTTTTAGCAGAGTTGATTGATTGGTCAATATGTTGTGAAAAAAGTGTGACAATTCATTTTCTTGTTGTTTTCTTATTATGTATAATGAAAAATATAGTCAAAACATAGAATGTTTTTGATCTGTCTTTGAATTTATATAAAAAAAAACAAATATTTAATATCATAAACCCATTACCTTTTAGAAAATCAAGTCCATGTCAGCCTCCTAGTTGAAATAAAATCCAAAGTTCCCTTCACAATAAATAATTGGAAAAGACATCCCTGCCTCAATCATAAACGAAAACCAAAGAGTTTCCTTTCATTCATCTATTACTTTTGGTAAAGCCAATTCTCCCCGTATTAATAATCCTTAAAACGAATGCATCTATTTCACTCTGCCAATCAATAAATTTACCCTACGCGTTTTTCTTGCTTACATCCATCCCTTTTCCTCGATTGACACCATATTTACCAGGGGTGTTAGTTGAAGTTTGCCGGTTTTACTAGTAGTTGTCGCTAGCAATATGTATAAATTTTTATGATTTGGCATGTATGTCTTTTGTTTCTATTGACATTAACCTACAAAAATACGCAAGTCACATTCCGCCAAAATAATAGCGTCATATTTGTTTACCTCAGTGAATATGTCGAGTTTCGTTCCAAGTAAATCGCATTTGCGGCATTCGTTGCTTTTCTTATTTCATCAAAAGAAAAAAGCAGCTGAAGCTCACCGGTTGCTGGTAGAAACTTATGGTGAACATGCTCCAGTGATTAGAACACGTGAGACATGGTTTCGTCAATTTAAAAGTGGAGATTTCGATTTGACAGACAATGAACATCGAGGAATTGCAGGCGTTATTGGATGTTGATCCAACCCAATCGCAACAAAAATTGGCAGAAACACTAAATGTGACTCGAGGAGCAATTTGCCAACGTTTAAAAGCCATGGGAAAGATTCAGAAGTATGGAAAATGGGTGCCACACCAGCTGAATGATAGACAAATGGAAAATCGAAAAACCGTTTGTGAAATGCTGCTTCAACGATTCGAAAGGAAATCTTTTCTGCATCGAATTGTCACGGGGGACGAAAAATGGATTTATTTTGAGAACCCGAAGCGAAAAAAATCATGGCTTTCACCTGGTGAAGCCGGCCCATCGACTGCAAGGCCAAATCGCTTTGTCCATAAGACAATGCTCTGTGTTTGGTGGGGCCAGTGTGGTGTGGTGTACTATGAGTTATTAAAACCTGGTGAAACGGTGAACACGGATCGCTACCGACAACAAATGATCAATTTGAATCATGCGTTGATCGAAAAACGGCCGGAATGGGCCCGAAGACATGGCAAAGTTATCTTGCAACATGACAACGCGCCGCACAGTGTTTCGAGTCAATGGGACGATGGACAAAAATCGATATCTCGAAAACGAACAATGATATGAAAATTTTATAAGAGATAAAAGTAGTAAGGTTTAATAGTTTGTATTTAATGCTATCAATGTTTTTATTTTTAACAAAGTACTATCGCAGTACCTAGACAAAATATATATATATATATAATTTTTGTCACATATTCGAACTCTATGTTGAGAGCTTTGCAAAATACCATTATAGAAAACAAATTTAGGACATTTGTATCAAAATTGTAATTTTCTAGTAGTAATAAGATTAGTATCAATATATCTTTTTTTATAATTTGTCTTTATTCATGTCGCATATTTTATATTTAATATTAAAAGATATTTAAAATATTACAATAATTTTTGATTTACTGTACTACTTAGAGTGGTACAAATAACAAATGTGACATATTTTTTTGTATATGTGTTTTTATTTAATATACTCTTATGGGTTTGTTTATAGCTTAATAAATTATATTGCTATTATTTTCGATTTAGTACCTCTATAAAATTATAAAAGGAACCAATACATGAATAGTGGAAGATACCAAAGGAAATAACAATAAAACATCTTTTAAAACATACAAAATGTTCGTATAAATGTTAAAAAAAAGCCTACATTATTATTATTTAACTGATAAAAATATTTTTTTATATACATGTATTTAAAGATATTACAATTAATAAAACAAATGTTTCTTAGTCTAATAAAAAACTAAACTAAAATAAGAATAAATATCATTCACAGGAGTCTCATTATATGAAACAAAATCGAATCGACCATTGTTCGGAAATGTCGCGACCAAGCTCATATGGTTTTTATTATTGTTATTATTATTCGCATATATATATATATATTTACTGTTTTCTCATTACTTTTTAACAACTCTTAGAACTTTTAAGGTAAAGTTGCACTAACGAGGGATAAAGGCAGAAAGACGTGTCTGCAGATCGCAACGTTGTTGGATTTATAATATTTAAAGTGAAGAAGGAAAACGCCAGGCAATAATCATCACTTTAATTTTTGTCAAATTTTCTGTGGTAAATATCCATTAGGACGGTTTTTAAAGCAAAGCTGCACTGACGAGATATAAAAGCCGAAACAAGTGACTGCACATGGCAACGTTGTTAAATTGGTAAAATTTAAAGTGAAAAAATAGATTTATTTTCTTAACTCTTCAAATTTTATAAATTCAACAACGGTTCATTGCGCTGGAAAATATCCATTTGGGCAGCTTTTAAAGTAAAGCTGCACTGACGAGGTATAAAAGCAGAAAGACGTGTCTGCAGATCGCAACGTTGTTGAATGAAAAAAAATAAATAAATAAATAAATTGAAGAATGAAAACGTCAGACAATCATATTTGTACTTCACTTTAAATTTAATTAAATCTGCTGTGGTAAATGTCCATTAGGATTGCTTTTAAAGCAAGGCTGCACTGACGAGATATAAAAGCCGAAACAAGTGGCTGTAGGCAGAAAGACCGATGGTCGATAGTCGTTTTCTAAGGACAACGTATAATATAGTATAAGGATTATATTGTTAATTTATTGTATATAAAATTGTCTGCAGAAAAAAAAAAAATGATGTTACATACAGGGTGTCCTAAATAGAGTAGGATTGCGTGGGTATCTTTCTTATTCTTAAAGTTAGAGATCTGGTTAAATGGGCAATGTTGTGCAGTTTTGTATGCTGGTTCAGATTATGTTGAGAAATTATCAAAATTCTGAGCACTTTAGAAATTATTAAAAAAAAAACAACTGAAAATCCTGTTTTTTTTACAATTAATAAAACAAATGTTTCTCAGTCTAATAAAAAAACTAAACTAAAATAAGAATAAATATCATTCGCAGGAGTCTCCATTATATGAAACCGTAAGATTGTTTAAATAAATTTGAATATCATCGTCCGCTTTAAAATATTTTTTAGTACTTACATTCCTTAAAGATGATATTATCGGCTCGGATGTTAATAATAAAATATTCATTAAATCTATATTTGAATGTATACGTGACGATTTACGGGTATGACATAATCGGTTCTTCCTTACCTCTTTATGTCTGGCCTCTAATGCGTCTTCAGACAGTATAGGTAAATCAAAAGAAGCAAAGTTGCTATTGATTCTAGGTAAATGTGACACAGTGTATATTTAATAATATTTTTTCGTGTAAAGCATCGACTATAAAACATAGAGCAAAAAAGTTCTATATATAAAACAGTGAAATAACTATAAACCTATCCTTTCTGCGTAACCACATATATGACGGTACCTAGCCTGATAAAAAAATATATAACTGCTGAAGGAGCAGACAAAAGCAGATGAACCTTATAAATTTCGGTAGTATATTAATGTACTAATAATAAAATATGATCACCTCAAAACGTTTTGATACGTTTTTTTAAATCTCTTCAAAGTTTGCAAACGTATAAATTTTAAATAAAATTTATTAGTATGTTCAAAAATTTATAACGCAATAAATCATTTACCAAATTAAAAAAAAACTCAAATAGCATTTTAAACTACATATCATGGGCTACAAAATGCATTATAACTTTGTTTGAAAACACTTTGTAATACTTGTAATGTACCGCTTTGAAAAATGTACAAAAATGAAATCATATAAAAGATGATAGTCGGCTTCGTCATTACCTCGGTTTGGGGTCAATTTACTAGGTAATTGTCATAATTTATAAGAAAACTAAACACAGTTTATGGACTAATGGCTTATCTATTTTACACTTTTCGTTCAAAAATCCCAAAAATTAAAAGTTCATTTTTTCGATTTTTGTCCACGGTTCGAAACACTGTGCGCCGTCTCATACCGCTAAACTGGTGAAAGACACATTAAAAACACTTAATTGGGAAATATTATCGCATCCGCCGTATTCTCCAGACCTCGCCCCGTCCGACTTCGCTAATTTTGAAGAAGTCGAAAAATGGCTCGTCGAATGGTTTGCCTCGAAAGAGAAAAAGTTTTTTTGGGATGGTATCCATAATTTACCTGAGAGATGGGCGAAATGTGTAGAAACCAATGGTCAATACTTTGAATAAAAAATTTTTGAGATTCTTCTGAAAATTAAGTGTTTTCTTTATCGAAAAAACCGGCAAATTTCAACTAACACCCCTGGTATAAAAGCCTCATTGTACGACCAGGCCCTCATTATAAGAGACTTCAACGTTAATAAAAGAAAATCCCAACATATCCGAAACTTTTGTTCCCACTCCAACTTTATTAAAATCCACACTCCGCCTACAATTTTAATGAATGAAAATCAGGCCACTACACCTGATATTATCCTCTGTGCTTCCAATATTCTACACCTGATCCATTCCATTACACTAACTCCCGATCTATGTTCCGACCATCAATCCATCTAATTCGATATTAAAACGTTACTTCAAAACCGGTATACGGTCATTCCATCTCTGTTCACACCCATAAAGTTAAAAAAAAAACATCACTATAAATAGGGGATATATCCTCATACTGTTAAAATGCAAATGACAAGTCTACAGAGATAGTAAAATCTACACAGACAGCTCTATAAAGCAAAGTTTCAATAGATTCTCGAGACAAATAAAAATTTTAATACTAGAACTTGTTAATTGTTAAGGCTTCCACTTGGTTGTACATGGTTTATTATAACTCAATAAAACACTTTTAACTTTGTTTGCACAACTATTTTTTTATTATTTAGTGACTATAGTTTCGACAACATTAAAAAAAGTCTTTTTTTTTAGTTTGACACGCTAATGTTGTCGAAACTATAGTCACTAAATAATAAAAAAATAGTTGTGCAAACAAAGTTAAAAGTGTTTTATTGAGTTTTAATACTAGAATATAAACAATCAAAATGGCTTGAAGCCTGCAGCAACTTAAATGACATGCACGGAAAAACTTATTGGACTGTAATTAAAAAAAAACGTTCTAAATATAAAAAGACAACTTTTAATTATGACATAATCAATCCAGCAATAACGACGGACGAGTTTTTTTAATTGCTGAGACTTATGCCGGGCATTTAGAAAAGACGTTTCAGCCAACAGTTAATAATAATTATGACGGAAACTTTGTTTAAAAATTTGTAGAAAATTGGTTCCATTTGTACGATCTAACCCCTACACCACCTCCACCAGACGAATTACTCGACGAAACGGAATATTTTTCTATATAACACACTGGAAGAAATTCTTCGCCAGATTGTGATAAAATCTCCAGATTCATCCTAAAAAAGATTCCTTGCGAAATCCATGCACTTATCCTTAAAATATTTAATTATTGTTATTCCCACTAATATACAGGGTGAGTCGGGAGGAGCGCACCAAACTCTAGGAGTCTATTATACACGTGAAAATAATGTAAAAAAACTCATTTGTTCTTATCCGATTTTCATTTGTTTTCAAGTTATGGCGTAATTAAAAATGTTCATCTAGCTTTCCACTTCTATCTGAATTTTAACATTATCAAAGTATGCCATGTTCGAGGCTTATAAACATTTGATAATTCTGACGTTTTGATGAACTGTCAGTGTACGGTGAACAGTAACTGAACGTTTAAGTTCGAATTAATGTGATTGTTAGTGTTGCAAAATGCCACATACTTATTCAAATTTAGAATATGCAAACATGGTGTTTGTATATGGTTTCTGTAATGGAAATGCTACAGCTGCTGTTGAAGAATATCATGAACGTTTTCCACACCAAAGACATCCTGATAAAAACATATTTATTAGGGTTTTCAACAAATTGTGCGAGACTGGTAAGCTTCCCAGTGCTAACATAACATCTGAGCGCGCTACTCGACAAGATTTTGTAGAAGTAGAAAATATTCTGCATCTAGTAGAAGAAGATGCAACTACTAGCTCACGGAGAATTGCCACTCAATTGGCAATTCCACAAAAAAGAGTGATGAACACGCTACACGAGCAAGGCTTATATCCTTATCACGTTCAGAGAGTACAGCACCTACAACCAGGGGATTACGCTAACCGTACGGAATTTTGTCGATGGATAAATAATAATCATCGTAATATATCGAGTATACTCTTTACGGATGAAGCTACATTTACCCGTGATGGCATTAACAACACTCGTAACTCTCATGTATGGTCTGATGAAAATCCCCACGCAACAGTCGAAAGCAATTTTCAACATCGGTTTTCTGTAAACGTGTGGTGGAGGCAACTACCTCAATTTTTTACAAAATGAATTACAAGGCCTGCTAGAAGATGTTCCTATAAATATTAGAATGCAGATGTACTATCAGCACGATGGAGCTCCTGCACATGTCGCTCGTCAAGTCAAGCAACATTTGGACGAACGTTTTCCAGGGCGTTGGATTGGTCGTGGAGGTCCTATTAATTGGCTTGCAAGATCTCCAGACCTCACACCACTAGATTTTTGTTTATGGGGCTGGATGAAAAATGAAGTCTACAAAATAAAAGTGGACACACGGGAATCACTAATTAGACGAATTGAGAATACTGCAGCCCATATAAAAGAAGAAAGAAATTAATCAATTGGGAGAGCAACAAACGCTCTTCGTAAACGAAGCAGAAAATGTTTAGAAGTCAATGGCGGTATTTTTGAACATTTGTTGAAAGAACGCTATGATTAAGAAATTTTTTTTGTATAATAACTTGTTTATTTGTTAATATGCTATAACTTGAAAACAAATAAAAATCGGAAAAGAACAAATGAGTTTTTTACATTATTTTCACGTGTATAATACACTTCTAGAGTTTGGTGCGCTCCTCCCGACTCACCTTGTATATATTTCTCTCCACAGTGGAAAAAAACCTGACAAAGATTCCACAATACTTTCCAATTATCGTCCCATTACCATTCTCCCAGTTATTTGAAAACATTTCGAATTCTTAATTAAACAAAAACTCCTTACCAATGTTACTAAATCCATCCCAGATTGGTTTCCTTCCAAAAAATCAACCACTCTCTCCCCCTATCCATTCTTACCTCCAATATGCAAATCACTCACTCACGAAAAACTTTTGTTTTGATAATGACACGTTAAGGTTGTCGAAACTATAGTCAACAATAAAAACAATCAGAGTTATACAAACAAAGTAAGTGTTTCATTTATTAAAATCGAAAAACTATGATTTTGCTACTAGATATACAGAAAGTATTTAATTCTGTATGGCATATTGGAATCCATTATATAAATATTTCTTGCTAAAAATTCCACTCCACCTAATTATCCTTATTCATAATTTCCTCTCCTACCAAGTAAAAAAATTACGTCAAACATTTTCTCACACATTCCCAACCTTACAAGGCGACCCTCAAGGTTCTCCCTTATCCCCACTTCTTTACAATATTTACTGCCACATCTACAACCAGGATCCCACTCATTGACGATACCGCTCTTATCACCCATGCTCCATCCTTTCACATAGCCCAACAATCCCTGGAAAAATCCTTCGATGCCATCCAAGCCTGGCGCTCCAAATTGTGGATCAAAATAAACCCTTCGAAATCGCAACTTTTTATCTCATAACATAAAATATCTCCTCGATCTCCCACAATTTCTATCAATAACGTCACAATTTCCCCCGTTCTATACATGCAAATATCTAGGCATCCTTTTTGACTCTAAACTCTCCTTTAAACCTCACATCTTTTCTAACAAATCCAAAATACAAGGGCTCGGCATTTTAGGTCTCTTATAAATAACAAGGTTTAAGCTTAAAAACCGCAACGAAAATCAATTTACCGGCCCTTACTAGACGACGGTGCAATCCTCTTTACCCAAATCAAACCATCATCCCACCATATCCAACTTGCCGAAAAATTCTCTCAAAACTCAGACATCCCCACAACCCTCTTTACAACCCTTCCAACGAATACCTCTATGAAACAATTCAAATCACTTCCATATCCCTGAGCGGGATATACCTATCCCAAAAATTCGCAAAGAATCCCTATAACCAACCACTCCTGACAAAATTCTGTATACATCGAAATTTAGATATCCCTTCTAAATACACCTATCCGTTCCTCAATATTCATGAAATCATTAGAATACTACAAGACAACTCAGCTGGCTACCATAAATATTTGTATTGCAAATCACCGTAAATTCAGGCAGGACAGAAAGACCTCACGTCGATAGCCCGGATAGACTAACATAATATTTTGTCTTGTGTAAATATAAATGTATGTATAAGCTTATGTAATGTTGTTGTCTAAATAAAGATGTTTATATATATATAATAATAATAATCTTTATTTCAAATACCATTTAGTTACATGCATTTTTACACAAAAGATAATAATCAAGTATTTGGAATCTAATGGCGAAGTTCAATCTTTGGCCACGACTGTTTTTCAACTTAACCATTGAAAACATAAGCAATAAATAAATATCAAACAAGTGCAGATGTTTGTTTCAGGGCGTTTTATATATCAATAATTTAACTATTTAATAATTAAATCGGCAATATTGAAACACACAAATACACATCTATCTGTCTTTAAGATGTTTGGCATAATGTTCACGGAAAGTTAAGACACATTTCGCTTTGCATTCTAGCGGTACTTTATTGTACACCTTAGAAATTTGGATTGAGAATTATCTTTCTGCAAAATCAGATTTATGTTGAGGTGGAGATAGTAATCCCCTAAAGCGTACATTAAATGTATGAACGTGAGAGCGGAATTTAATTTTGTGGTAAAGATAAGGTGGAGTCTTGTCTTTAATTATTTTGTGACAAATAGTGGCAAAATGAAGTAAACGGCGATCACTCATTTTAAGCCAAAGTAAGTCCTAAAGCTTATATGATCAAATTTCCTAATACCAAAGATTAATCTCAAACAAGAATGTTGTTGAATTTTATCAATTGTTTTTTTAATCTAAACAAAAGTTGTATACTACATCACAATAGTTGAAGTGTGACAAAACCAGGGATTCACATAATATAGTTTTCAATTTCTCCGATAAACATCGATTTAAGTATATTAACCTAAGATTTACGTATGCTTTATTGATACAGCGAGAGATATGACTGTAGAATCTTAGTTCACTATCTATATAAACTCCTAGACTTCTAACACAATTGTTTATATCAATAAAATTGGTATTGTCAAAGCTTATTGAAAGTAAGGGGGATACTCTTACTCGCGCTTTTTTTGGACCAAACTGAATAACTTCAGTTTTAGAATTATTTATTAGGAGAGAGTGCTCATGTTGTAACGATTCTATTTAAATCTAAGTTAATTTAGGCGCACGTACCAATAGTGTCCTTCTCTGCAAAAGTATAAAACAATTGAGTATCGTCTGCAAATATTATATATACATATATATATATATAAATGTCCTGTTAACAATTAATTTTCTTGTTTGCCATTTTCTTATTAATAATGATAAATACAAAACAGTAAAAAATAGTCGCGTTTTGATATAAATACACTAATAACTTTAAACATTAGTTTTTGACTATATTTTTAAAGTGTGACAATTCATTTTTTATTTGCCTTCCTGTTATGTATAATAAAAAATAAAAAACAATCAAAAACAAATGTTTAATATCAAAATCCTGTCGAAAAAATAATTAATAATAATAATTGCCAGATCTATTTTCATTAAAAGAATGCTTCTGATGAAGTTATAAAATTGTAAAAATATCCGATTTATTAATTATTTACATCAATGGAATTATACACGTGTCTAATTGATTGTTAATGCTATTGATTTTTTACAAAATATTTAAAAAAAACAAAAGTATGTCAATTCATTTTCTTATTTGTCTTCCTGTTATGAATAATGATAAATATAAAACAGTAAAAAACTAATGTTTTTAACTTATTTTTGTATTTATATCAAAAAGAATGCTTAATATCAAAATACAAAAACAAGTCAAAAATATTAAATTTTTACTGTTTTGTATTTATCATTATACATAACAATAAGACAAATAAGAAAATGAATTGACACACTTTTTTCAACAGGATTTTGATATTTATTAAAAAGAAAGAAATGGTGGTGTGAGCACAACATTACATTCATTTACTCATATATTTAATGTAGTAAGAGCGTGATGTATACGAGTTTACGCGAAAAAAAAAGAGATATAATTGCATTATTAGTTATAAGTTAAAAATTGAAAGTCAAATTTGTTATTATCCTAACGTTGTTTTACACAAAAGAATAATAAGAATACAACTATGAAAGAATCTGTATACAATACTTTTATTGTTGTGTTGCTGACATACTTTCGAATAATTTTAAGCAAATTATTAATATAATTCCGTATTGTGGAGGCTTCTACTTCGTTATACATGTTAATTTCACCTTAAGTTAGATATTTAATTTGTCTTATTTTGTATCACGGCTCGTTCCATAATGTAATATTATTTAGGTTTAAGTTTTTTTAGTAGGGAAACCTACTGTTTCGTATAAATGTTGAAATTTCAAAAGTAATAGAGACCCTCTCGATTTGGCGGAATTTTTCGGTTTGCCCGTCGATTCGTAATAAATTATTCCGTGACTAATCGCACGCGGGTTAAAAATTTTCCAATCAACACATTTCAACATTATCGCTAAAAATTATCACCATGGTGTAAATAACGGAATGCTTGCATTGTTTCACTTTCTCAGAACATTGAACAATTTCTCGTAAATGATTATTTTTTAAAAAAATAAAATATAATTAATATATATTTAAAACACAGAAAAAACATCTAACATTAATTTATAAGATAATTATGAGAAAATTATGTGGTTTGATTAGATACAAAACAAAAATTTTCTCATTTATTAAAATTTATAATACATTTACTTATTACTCTGTATCTAAATCCGATTTCAGTTTAGTATTTAAAACGATTTATTTTGATATACAAGGTGGCCAGAAAAGGTGTGATAATCTTCAGGTAAACGATTAATTTCAAGCAAAAAATTATTTAAATAAAAAAATATTGTATTGTGGCTTACAATTTAAATAAATGTAAATTGGGCAACAGTGGAGCAAACAAGTGTTTCATTTAATAATAATCATAAATTTAACAAATCTAAAAAAAAATTATATTTGAAGCATACCTCAAAAATAACAGATTAAAATAAATGTTCTAATTGATAACCATCCCTTTCTAAGCAGATTGAATGTATACATCTTCAGAAAGTATGATGAACTTATACAAAAAAATTATGACAAGTATATGTGGAAAATGAAGTGAAATTTAATAAGGTTGCATATGAAAATACAAATCTGTTTTTTTTATTTAAAAATGTTTTTAAAAGTGTTATTAATTTGTTAAAGTTTCCAATTTATTTATCACCTGTGCCATTTAAATTTTGTAAATGTGTGACTGTAAGTTCTATTGAAAGATATATATACAAGGTTTACAGAAAATGAGTGAAAACCTTCAGATAACTCAATTCATTAAATAATTTTTAATAGAAAATCCAAATAACAAAATGTTGTATGGTTCTTCATTGAGGCTCACGAGGTCTTCGGAATTTAAAAAAAAAATTGCTCAAAACCCTCACAATTTATCCCTCCTTACAAAATATTGCATTCCTCACAACCCCCCAAAACATAACAACTCCTCGGTCACTATCCACCAATTCATTAACTCATGCATACATGACAGTCTAGAATTAACTTCCATGTACCACGATCTAGTTCTAGGCATAGCGCCTCCTTCTACATTCCTGGAGCGCGAACCAACTGTCTGCGACGTGCACCTGTGCCAGTTATGTGTCGAAGTGCAATGAAACATTATGCTGACATATTTTTTGATAATTTGTGATATTATGTCATTCTACCTTATTAATTATTCTGTTATATATTCATGTTTTGTTTGAAATATTAATCCTATTTTGTAAAATTGTCCTGTAAATGGGTCTCCTGTTGGGCAATAAATGATATTATTATTATTATTATTATTATTAGTACAGCTAGCTAGCATAGTTTTAATTTGAAAATCACCATAAATTCATACAGGGCAGAAAGACCTATGGTCGATAGCCCATGACAGACTACTAACACAATTATAATAATACAAAAAAATATATAACGAATATATATATACAAGATGTACAGAAAATGAGTGAAAACCTTCAGGTAACTCAATTGATTAATTAATTTTTAATACAAAATCCATATAAAAAAATGTTGTATGGTACGTTCTTTCGCATGACATTAAAATCATTAAGATCGGTTAAAAAACAAAAGAGTTATTTGACATTTGCTCTATATAAATTCTGACCTTCCCCCACCCTTTATTTCAAAAGTAAGAAAAAAATTTCTGTAACATTTTTGTTTCACGAACTTATCGTGATTTCAAAAAGTTTAGTTTTATGATGTCTTTATTAAACATTTTTTTGAGATAATCGCAATATTACTTTTCGACTGTGTATTGTGCCCCCCTACCGGAAGAGTTACGAACTTGAAATTTATTTCCAGCATTTTCTCATGATCACTTTTATTAACAATTTTTTTATTTGAAAGCTCTCATAGTTCCTAAGATATCTTATTCGGACACCCGGTACATTGTGGTGCGTTTTCGTGCCCGGCGCATCCACCAAAATATTAAAGTGCTAGATATGAAATATTTTGCTAAATTGAATTTATTTGTATTCTCAATATTCAACGATTAAAATTAAAATTATGTGTACTTTACAAGAACTGAAACAATATTTTTTATTTATCTTAATTTTATATATATTTTTTTAATTTAATTATTTAAAGATTTTACAATTTAGAATTCCCTCCCGGTCGATTTTCTCTTACCTATGTAGCTCGATTTACGTTTCACATGCAACAAGGAGAGTTTGACTTTTGTAACCATCTATTTTCTATGGTAGTATTCATTCATTATAATAGCAGTTAAAAAAATAATAGTTTTATCAACATCAAATAAACTATAACTCTTCAGTGATTATAATAGGGCAGTAGCTAAAGGGAAATTAATTTATTAATTAATTATTTTAAAATTATTTTTATTTAATTTACTTCAGTGATTATTTTACGCGAAAACAATTCAAAAGTAAGTCAAGTAAAAAAGTTTACTGAATATTAAATAACTTATTTAATATTCAGTAAACTTTTTTAGGATTACCAATTTATACCATATGGTCGAGAACTTTTCTCCTCTAGAGTACTTTGAATTCACATTACTCTTATTTTATCTAAAAATATCTATGGAATAACAAGAATTCCTTGTGGACATTTTACATTTTGTTTGCAGCAGTGAATAAAAAAAATAAAACGTCACATGTGTCATTATTTATCTTCAATTTGTTAGAATAACATAACCTATAACGTGTGCTTACTTCTATTGCCAACATCATTTTTTTAATGGTTTTAATATTTAGACATTGGTAGTTCATATTGTATGAAATAAATATGAATAAATTTTTAAAAATCAACCAATAAAACACAGATTAGATTGAATAACTTTAAATTAAGATTTAGTAAAACAAAACTTTAAATTCTCTTGAAAATGGGCTGATAACCCGAAACTAGTCGAGAATTTAAAGTTTGAATAACTTTAAAATCTGTGTTTTATTGGTTGATTTTTAATAATTTATTCATAATCATTTTTTTTAAATAAAAAAATTCAAAATACTCTAGAGAAGAAAAGTTATCAATAAGAAAATGATTGTAATGATATAAATACTGTGATGAAAATTTTATGTAACCCTCAGAAATAGTAATAAAAAATATAATACACAAAAAAGATTAACAGAGCAACGATTGACGAATTTTTGTATAAGGATATTTATTGCAATATCTTCAAATTAATAATATACAAATTATTAATTTGGTATGTCTGTCAATAAAAACGTATATATTTATAAAATATAACAAAGTAAATAAATAAAATAAACGATGGCAGAAAGAACTCGGGTCGATAGCCTATAAAAAGACAACCTCAAATTATATACCGTATTATAGAATTAGAAAATAATTAATAAATTATTTCATCTTTGACTAAAATAAACGTATGGATTTTTCTTCATTTTTTGTAAATATCACTCGAGTTCTAATTGCTCCCGAAAGAGTTCTATCACTTATTGAAACAAATAAATAAATAAATTTATTGTCCAACAGAAAACAAACGACTCAATTACAGGATAATATATATATAACCCATTTTTTTAAGGTTTAACAATTCGTAAATTATTGTAATGATGTAAATTTTGTGATGTAATTTAATGTAACTTTCAGAAATAATGATTTTATCATTATCAGTATTAACCAAGTTTTGATTTATTGCTATAAACAAAAAATTAAAACTTGGTTTATTCCTTCCTTCACTTTAAAAAAAAAAATTATTTTATTGATATAAAACACTTCACGTAAACTCAAACCAATTTAGAGTGATTTGTTTATAGGTTACCTTGTATATAAAATTTTTAGTTAAAAATACTAATCGACCTGTCCGAGCGTTTTTCTCGAAAATAATCACTAGCAATTTAAATGAACTTGTTTCCTTCATTGTGAACGCACTGCATATATATATATATATATATACATACATATATATATATATATACATATATATATATATATATATATATACATATATATATATATATATATATATACAGATTATATTCTTTATACATATGTTTTGTAATGTTTTTAGAGTGTCACACTTTTCTTATAAAATTTTTAATATGTAATTATAATTGTAATTTGGAAATGGAGATTCCGTTAATAAAGTAAATTTAAATTGAAATATAAATCATAAATAAACAATATTAATAAAATGAATATAATAAACAAAAAACTGAAATTAACATATGAAGCAATTTATAATAAGATATTTTGTTCCATATGTTAAATGTAATCATTTTTTGAGGATTATTTATTATTTTGATAAGAAGACATTTTTTAAGTAGATATTTTTTGATGTAATATAGAAATATATATATTTTTTAATATTCTTTAAACACGCGGTGTTTAATTTTTCGCGGAAACGTATGTTAAAAAAAAACAAACGTTATGACACATTACCTTGACATGTTGTTTTGGGAAGAGCGCACTTTCTGTACGACGGACCTGGAAACTACACTACCCCACTGGAAGGGTCCACCTGTGGTACACATCTCTCCCCCGTTTCCCATCTCTACCCGCCCGCCCTTCGCCCCCGCGCTCTCGGGGAGCGAACGATAGATCCCACAATACCCGCCGACTCCGCTTTTCGAAGCGGGCCGGAAGGGATGGTTGCGCGTGCCCGCCGCCCCCTCGCAGCGAATAGAGGGGGCGGCCTCCCTCGCTCGAGGGGGGAACACGAAGCGCCCCCCTCGCCTTGCCGGATCGGGACACTCTTCAAACGTGACGTGTCGTGACGTCAATGCGCCCGGTTCCGTTTTCCAGCGGAATCCATAACTCAGGGGGGAAATGTACACAAGGAGATTTCACTTGGCTTGAATAAATTAATATAATGGGGTTTTGTTGATTTTCGATGAGTGAAAACGGAATGGAATTATTCGTTGTTCAAAAATTATAATTGAAATTTCATAGAATTTGTTTCTATTATTTTCCAAAAAAAAAGATCACTTGAAAGTATGTTTTTACTTGATTTACAAACTATAAAGTTTTTTTCGTTTATTCTGCGCTAACTGAATGAAAATTTGTTACGTTGGACGTGTAGATAGATTTTTTTATAATCCCCTAAAGCCAACCCCCACCCTTACCTATAAACGTCACTGTTCGACCTTATATTGCGTCAGTAATGCACGCTAATCATGTCACATAAAATTAGATATTCTTTTCTTCCGAAAAGGATGACTTTTTTACTTAATTTACTAAATCTCGACGCTTTCTTATTATACATAAATCTAGCGAAGCAGTTTTTACTTAAGAGGCATCGTTCCGAATCGACCTTGATGCTTTCTTATGGGATTTCTTAATAAAAATGCGTACTTTTAGAGAGCTTATTAGTGGAGATAAAGACCTACCTTTTTTTCTGCAAAATCGTATGACCTTTTTCTAGAACTTATATCGATCAAAAAATGTAATTTGATTTTAGTTTTTTTGTAATAA
Source organism: Philonthus spinipes (assembly GCA_963082785.1). Lineage (NCBI taxonomy): Eukaryota > Metazoa > Arthropoda > Insecta > Coleoptera > Staphylinidae > Philonthus > Philonthus spinipes. The sequence continues at coordinate 17,166,835 of OY720308.1, forward strand.
ATAATTATTTCTTAGTAGATTTTTACTCATTTTCCGTTCATATTTATAATTCGGTATGTTTTTATTACGCTTAAAACAACAAATCGTTCCTAAACACAACAAGCGAGCGCGCGGGCTCAGTTTATTTACTTAGGGAAGTGTCGGATTTCGGCGGCCAGACAATTTGAATCATCTGCTATTACACCTAGAAAACGGGCCGCTTTGAAAAGGTGAACGAATTCGAATTCTTTTTTTAATTATGATAAAATAATAAGTTATACTACAAGATATGTTTACATAAAAATATATATTTTTTAAAATATACATTTTTTATGTTAAATTATTATACATACAGCGCCATAAAAAATAGTTATATTAAAAATTTTGACAAAGAATTTTAAATTATGGCATTACAACTTTATGAGTTATTTTATTAATTATAACTGCAAAATTCTTTTCATATTTACAGGGTGACCCAACTTCTCTGAATTAATATCATCTGTGTTATATTAAATCAAATACCCTATATGTTATATTTTTATTCGATTCCTCTTTAAATTGTCTTTACATCAATATAACATAATTAATAGTTTTGACTAACTGTTATAAATTTTCTAAAAAAATGTTGACAGTTGCAGAAGCTTACTAAAAATCATTACCTTTTTATTTTTTTTAGATAGAAAAATAAAATTTTGGATGCAAACTGAGACAGTACAATTCTATGCAATTATAGTTTTAAATGTGAAATATTTTTTATGCAAGGTGTTTGAAAAATAACGTTAAATGTGTGAGTTTTCAAACCGATGTTTGAAACAAACTTCAAAACACTCTATACTTTTCATTTTTTTCTTAACTTGTCATAATTATGTTGTATATTATTGAGACAACTAAAATTTCGGATGATTTTTGCTCATTTATCAGACAACCATTATTTCTTAGTCACATATAGATTTTCCGTCATGTTAATTTAAATAAAGTATTTATTTGGCATTTGTCATACCAATAAAATTTGACTATTAGGATTTTTAGACATTTATTTTTTTGTTAGCACCGAACCGATTTCAATAACATTTTAAGGATTTGTAGCTAATCATAAAAGGCACCTAAGTAATGAATAAAATATATATCAAGTAATTTAAAAAAATATTATCGAAACGTAACTTTTTTTGGGAGATCCTGTATAATCAAAAATATTTTCCTGAAATACGTCCTTAGATCCAAGTAAACATAATTTCTAACTGGTCTGTCGAAAACGGGAGCTGAGATGCAGGACTGTGTAATAATTCATTAGCACCAACCGTAGTTTTTAAAAATAGCAGATGTTGACTTAATTAGTCATACACAGTTCATATTAGAGAAAAACTGCAAGAATTAAAATAATAATAAATATTCAATTAAAGCAGAAAATACAAGATATGTAAAAAATACAGGCGAAGTTCAGTGATAGTTTAAAAAGAAAATTATAATATTTTCAGAATTTTAAAATCTATATAAAACATTATATTAAATTTATTAACTTTTAAAATGGCTGTACAATTAATAAATATTTAATAAAGTTTGATTATATTTGCTAAAATTCATATGTTAAATTACAAAATCCATGTTAAATTTAAATCTTAAAAAATGTCACACGTCACGTTTATTTAATGTGCACTTTTTTACAGCCAATTTAATTCAATTTTGCGATAATCAGAAAAATAATGTTACATTTAATTTGTTATTTATTATAAAAGTATATAAATAAAATATAGGAAAAGACCTGATATGAAGAAATTGCGCCAGTTATAGTGGATGATTCAAAAACTACATCATTGTTTGGGTGTGTTTCAGAAACTTCAATTAGTTTATCATTTGACAAATCAATTGCTTTATCTATAAGATTTAGTAAAACAAAATGCACATAAGTAAAATTATTGATTTTAAATAAACATATTTATAACTACTGTACTCTATCAAAAGGTAGGTGTCATATGATTTTGAAAAAAAAAAATATTTTGTATGGGTATTTATTAATATTTTAATAAACTGTCTTTAAAAATTACGTTTGCATTTTGAGGAAAAGTTAATTTTAAAAAATCCGAAATATTATATTATTAAACAATAAAACAATAAGTAATCAATATCGTATGACTGTTTACTTTTTTTCTTCATTTGTTTCCATGATAATCTATGATAGTTTCATAAAATGATTTATAACTTTGCAAAAAAAAACGCAAAAAAAAAACTAAACAGATTATATATTTGGAATCTACGAAAAAATCTGTTCCCAATAATGTAATTTTTTACTATAGAAACAATTATAAAAATCGAAGTTTGAGGTTATAACGCAAAAACTAATAGTGATAAATAAAATGAGATAACATATTCGAAGTCAGTATAAAATGTTGCATCGAAATTAGAATTTCTAATTTAGAAAATCCAACAATTCGATTTTATTTCTTGTACGCTGCCGAAATCCGATACTTACCTAAGCAAATAAACTGAGCGCGCGCTTGTTGTGTTTAGGAACAATTTGTTATTTTAAGCGTAATAAAAAAACATCGAATTATAAATATGAACGGAAAATGGGTAAAAATCTAGTAAGAAATAATTATTTATTAGAAAAAAACTAAAATCAAATTAAAATTTTTGATCGATATAAGTTCTAGAAAAAGATTTTGCAGAAAAAAAAGGTAGCTCTTTATCTCCACTAATAAGCTCTCTAAAAGTACGCATTTTTATTAAGAAATCTCATAAGAAAGCTTCAAAGTCGATTCGCAACGATGCCTCTTAAGCTATCTTTGAGTGAGGTTTCACTACAGCTTATGTAACTGTGTTTCCCTTCCATGACCTTTTGCATATACTATATTGCTACAATTTGCAAACAAACAGCTGGCGACTAATTAATTCATATTTGAGTAATAGAACGCAAAGAGTCTTCTACAATAGATAATTATCAAAATCAGTAAGGTTAGAATATGGTGTACCGCAGGGCTCTATTTTAGCACCACATCAATAATCTTTAGCAGTTCTACCATTCTACTTGCTGATAACACAACTCGTTTTAATACGAGAACAGAAGTCAATTAAGCTAATAGACTGAATGAAAAAAACTATGAAGGGTGCTATGGAGTGGTTTGCACCTAACTAAGTGTTAATGATTGTAAATCCGCGAAAGTGACTTTCTTTTTAAAACTGGGTGCACAACAACGCTAAATTTCTTGGCGTTCACCTCGACTCGCGATTGACGTGGCGTAAACAAGAAAGTGAAGTTACTAAAAAAAATCTGCAAATATATTTTTCTTATTAGATCTCTAAAAAATCATTATTATGCATATCACTCTTATTGTGAATCGCATTCTTTCATGGGTTCATTCCAGCTGTCTAAAAAGGTTATTTACACTACAATGTCGGGTAAGCCGAATAATAGCGTCGTTTGATTATAGAGCTGACTGCCGCCCCATATTTATTAATCTACCAAGCCTTTACGCATTGAAATATGTCACGCATGTGCAAAAAATTTCACCACATATATTTAAACATAGCAATATATAAGGTTTTCCAATAGGAATGATATGATTTTGAAGTGACGTTTCGGCCATTTATAATATGTCATGATCTGTCATTTATTTTTCATTGTATTCAGTAGTGTTTACAATTTTATCATGGAGAGATATACACAAGAACAACGTTTACAAATTATTCAGTTTTATTATCAAAATAATCCTTCTCCAATTGCAACTTTTCGTGCGCTTTTGCCATTTTACGGTCGTAATAATCGTCCAAGTGTGCTCGCTATTCGTCCAATTGTTGAATATTCAAATTCTTTACATAATGTTAAAGTGTCAATAAGACAAAGAACCGCTCGAAGTAATGTAAATATTGCTGCCATTCAGGCAAGTGTTGCTAAAGACCGCAATTTGTCGATTCCAAGACGTTCTCAACAATTGGGACTGTCTCAAACCACAATCTGTCGGATTTTGAAAAAAGATTTGGGTTTGCATCCGTATAAAATTGTTCTCACTCAAGAACTGAAGCTATTGGACCACCGTAAATGTCGTGAATTTGCTGATTTTGCCTTGGAACAACTTGAAAACGATAACGATTTTTTTAAGAAAGTCATCTTCTCCGATAAGGCTCACTTTCATCTGAGTGGTGCGGTAAATAAACAAAACTGTCGATTCTGGTGCGAAGAAAATCCACAAATTATTCAAGAAAAACCATTACATTCACCTAAATTGACAGTTTGGTGTGGTGTTTCGGTCCGTACTTCTTTCGAAATGAAGATGGTAACACCGTTACTGTCAATGGAGAGCGGTATAGATCGATGATAACCAGCTTTTTATGGCCGAAATTGGAAGAAGTTGATCTTGACAACATTTGGTTCCAACAAGACACACAGCAAATGCAACAATTGAATTGTTGCGAGAAAAGTTTGGAGATTCGATTATTTCAAGAAATTGTGATATTGAATGGCCTCCAAGAAGTTGTGATTTAACACCATTAGACTATTTCTTGTGGGGTTATTTGAAGTCATTGGCCTTTCGAGATAAACCTGACTCTCTTCAAGCTTTACAAGTCAATATTGAACGTGCTATTCATGACATACGACTTGATTTAGTGGAAAAAGTGCTCGAAAATTGGGTTCATCGAATTCGTTCCTGCAGAAGAAGTCGTGGAGGCCATTTGAATGACGTTTTATTTAGAACTTAATTGTATCGATTGTACTTCACATTAAATAAAAAATATTTGAATTTCCTTAACAATAAGTGTATTTGTTTTTTTTTTTAAAGAAATCATATCACCTTTGTAGGAAAACCCTTTACATCAGTATAGCACTAGAAATAATAATCTTATTAAGTTGAACCACTATAGACTTACTAAGACAAAAATTGACATACATTTCAGGACCTAAGCTGTACAGGGTGTCCTATTTTCGATGATTTCTTTAAGTAAAATACCATTAATATTAAAGATAGAGAAAAACACATATAATTGTTCCTTATCTTTAATATTAATGCTACTTTACCTAAATGGGTGCACTGAACTTGCACTCATTACACCTACTCTGGATCAGGATCAAAAAGGCAAGTTCAGTGCAAGTGAATTGACGTAAACAAAGAGATTCGTGTATGCATACTAAATTCCAGTTACATCAACAATTTAGTGCGCGCACGCACGAAAAATCTCTTTCAAGGTATGATGCAGCTAGCATCGTCTAATCTACTATAAACCCGTCCTTATGCGTTTTGCGAATGTATTGCAGGATTATAATTTATTTCCGGCCTCTTATGATTTGCGTTAAATTAGTTTATAGAGAAATGCGAATTTCTAAGCTGTATGTATATATTTGGAGTCATTAAAATTTGCACCGTATCATTTTATTAATAATATTATTTTATATACAAACATCTTTATTCAGATATTATATAAACTTATACATATATTTATTTAACTAGCAAAAAGTTTCCATCTTGGTTCTCTAGGGAATTAAAGCAAAATATAAAAACTAAGAATTATTATCATCGTAAATGAAAACGTTTCAAAACGCCTCACTATCGTTTGCAATTCGAAAGGCTTCGTAGTCTAACCAAAAAAGATATAAAAAAAGAATATAATATACACGTTTCTAATATTGAAACTAACTTAACAAAAAATCCTCGCGAGTTCTGGAAATTTGTTCGGGAAAGAGGAAATTCGTCAAGAATTCCAGGTGAATTATATGCCGGTGATAATCATTATGACACACCAGATGCTATTGTGAATGCTTTTGCGAAAGTTTATTTGGCTGAGTCTAATGTGCAGTTTGTTGAAAAACCAAACTGCCGAGAAATGCTTCATGTCAGCACTATTACTGAACGCCAAGTTCTGTATAGCATAAATAAGCTTAATAATTCTACCTCGTATGGAATTGATGATATTCCGAGTTTTTTAATTAAGGATTGTAAATATTTGTTTGTCGAACCCTTAACGAGAATATTTAATTTAGCACTATCTTCAGGTGAATTCCCGACAAAGTGGAAGCATGCAAATATTTGTCCAGTCTTTAAAAAAGGTGATTCTCATGATATAAATAACTATCGTCCAATATCAATTTTGTCAAACTTTTCCAAAATATTTGAACAAATAATATTTACCATTATTAATGATCATACCAAAGTGTACTTATCACCGAATCAGCATGGCTTTACCCGTGGGTGCTCAACAACAACAAACTTAGTGTCAATAACCCAATTCCTGTCGGAGTCATTTGATCATTGTGGACAATCTGACGTAATATATACTGATTTCTCCTGTGCTTTTGACACGTTGGATCATAATATATTGCTGCAGAAATTATCATTATTTGGATTTACATATAAATTTATTACATTTATTTCTTCATATCTACACAATAGACCAAACTCTGTCTATTACAATGGTTTCACATCTCATATATTTATCTCCAGTTCAGGTGTTCCACAAGGTTCTAACCTTGTTGTTCAATCTCTATATAGATTACTTAATCACATCAATTACATGCTCAGTTTTGGCCTATGCTGATGATCTTAAGATATTTGCACATATTAAAAGTAGTCTTGATACTGTCGTATTACAAAATAATCTTAATGTTATTGTAAATTGGTGTGCTGAAAACAAACTCAAACTTAACTCTGCTAAATGCTATGTAGTGTCATATTGTCGCAAAAAATCAACTATTATCAATAACTATAATATTCAGGGCATAATAATTGAAAGAAAACGTGAAATTGTTGACCTAGGCGTGCTTTTTGATTCGGAACTAAGTTTTTCTTTGCACATTAATAAAGTTACATCGACTGCAATAAAAATGTTAGGCTTTATTATGCGCATATCTAAACATTTCAATGATATAAATGCGATAACATCACTTTATTGTGCGTTTGTTAGGTCAAAGTTAGAGTATTGTATGTTGGTCTGGTTTCCGCATTATATGAACCTGTCATTAATGGTAGAAAAAGTTCAGAAACGTTTTTTGAAATATTTATCATTCAAATCGAATGGTAACTATCCGGATCGTAATGTCAACTACGATTCATTATTAAATCAATTTAATTTTATTTCGCTAATGGATGAGTACAGCGATATTTTCATTAAAAAAATAATCGATAACTCCATAGATTTTATGTATCTACTGTCGAAAATAAACTTTCTAGTACCTCGCGCAGCTTCGCGTCACATTAATACGTTTTTATTATTTAGAATGACATATTTGTATTTATTATTGTTAATGTTATATATACAGAGAGGTTTTTTTATCAGTATACATTTCCCCTATGTATACCTGCAAAAAACGCGAGTCAAACGCATTGAACTGATTAATGTGTGTATGTTTAGTTGACTATTTGGCATATGTGTGTTCAGTTGGGTGTTATAGGCAACTAAACACACATATATTAATGCATTTACTCACGTATTTTGCAGGTATACATAGGGGAAATGTATACTGATAAAAAAAGCTCTCTGTATATATACATATATTAAGTTATAATTAAGGATTTTGTTACTTGTCCTGTATTGGTTTCTCCGTTGGACAATAACGTTATTATTTATTATTTAAAAATAAATATTGTATTAGTCTATCCGGGCTATCTACCTGGGGTCTTTCTGCCTTATTATGTTATATTAACGATATTTTATTTGTTTCAGTATTCAATTTTACTTTAATTACCACACTGATCTTATTCAACTGTTATTTTGTGACAGGATTTCTATTTTTTGTTTTGTTTTTAACAATGTCTGAATGGTTTGAAAATAATAGAAACACTTTATGTGAAATTTAAATTATTATTTTTTTCCGTATGGAATAGTGTAATTAAGTTACAGTTTGAGAATGTTCACATTTATATACCTGTTTAATTGAATCTTGTGCAGTTCGCCTGGAATTTGTATTTATATTTTGATTTCTATCTTAATTGAGACAATTATATTTTTAAACGGTCTACCTGAAAACTTCTCTTAGAAATAAACAATTATTTTTATTATCTTTTATGTTGGCTGAGGAGACTTTAATTATTTTTATCTCAAATAAACCGTCATATTTTAAACATTTTTGGCAAACGCCTGTGGAGAAAATTTTCGAAGTCATTGTAATGTAAGAAATAACAAACAAAATTGTAAAATTCTTCCAAATACTCGGCTTTAACTTTAAAAAACAACAATCCATTTTTTTCATTAATAATTTGTCCTTTACTATTAAATTTTCATTCAAAAACGTATTTGGCCGAATTCACTGGGCGAAGTACAAATCAATTTTTTTTATTTATCTATCCCTAAACTTCACGTATAAAGTAACATTTCATCGTTGATCTGATTAATTAATAAATATGTACATTTGGTTGCCTCCAGTGTTTTCTAATGTGAGCGATTTAATCATATGAATGGGAATGGCAATTAAATCCATTGAAGCGACCCGACAGAACTTCTAATGCACGGGATATTATAAATTGGGTGCTAATAATGTAAATGAAACAAAATAGATATATTGAAAAATTATAAATTTTAATTTAATTCATTTATTTACGGAAATCTCCTTTCTACAAAAACTGTAAACAATTGCAATCGATAATTTAAAAGATTACGTATTAGTATTATTACATCAGTTAAATTATTTAAACAGAAATAGGAGAAAGGACCAATAACTAACTAACTAACCATCTTTATTCAAATGTGTATAAGTATGTACAATAATATACAAAAATTAGAATTATATTCTGTAGATGATGAATCGGCTATCGACCGGAAAGGACCAATATTTTTATTTAAATAATTAAATCCACAACCAACATAAAGAAGATTATCAGTTAAATTATTAAATAAGTTTTGGGAAAAACTTAATTTTATGCATATTTTTCGAAAAATAATTATATTCAAATGCGAGAAAACTGTGGGTAATAAAAAACTGCACCTAAAGTACATATTTAAAAAAAATCGGATACATTATTTTTAAAAATGTTAACAAACTTTTTTTTGACGTTTATAAACCTGTATTTAAGTTTATACATTAATAAATTACTTTTCTTTAACTGTTTTGTTGGTCTGTGTTATTTAGCACAGACCAACAAAACAGTTAAAGAAAAGTAATTTATTAATGTATAAACTTAAATACAGGTTTATAAATTATATTGAATGCATATTTCAACGTTTGATATATGTTACTAAATATGATCATGATTTTAATTATGAACACAAAGTGTATTTATTTATAAAAATTGTAAATTTAAATGCTGTGCAATGTAAAACAATTGTAAATTGATAAGAATTTTATATTAAAGATAATATTGTTCAACCCACTAGTAACATTGATAATGTACTATAATTCACAAAGAAATAGAGTAATTTTGCAATAAAATCCTGAATATTCTATATTAATATTGAAACGTATTGTCATTTATTTATTTGAAAGCCATAATAAAAAATAACAATGACATTTGCCTTTGTGACTGATTTTGCGTTTTAGCAGTGGATTAAACAAAACAAATCTTTCAGGAACTTCAGGATATGGCTTCCTCGTTTTGGTGCAAATCACCATTAACGACGTCGAATTACAATAATATTAAAACAAGACATTTTAGTTTTAATCATTTCAAATTACTCTTTCACGGCTCATTAACGAAAATAATAATAATACATAAGATTTTTTTATTGAATATATATATATATATAATCGATGTCCCCTTTTACCAATTGGTGTCGGGGGTTTTTCTTCATTGTCTATTTCTTAATGACTCTCCTCCAGTTGTTTCTGTCCTTAGCCATTTTTTCTGCTTCTCTTATGTTTATTCCTCTTTCTTGTAGTGCCTTTGTTACGCTGTTCTCCCAGTTTTCTATTGGTCTTCCTCTTCCTCTGTTTGTAGTTGTCCTTGCTTCCCATATTTGCTTTACAGGAATTATTTTCTTCATCCTCTGTATATGTCCCTACCATCCTAGTTGCCTTTTTTCGATATATTTTTGTACATCCTTTGTATTCAGTTCTCTTCTTACGTCTACATTTCTTACTCTATCTCTTCTAGTTATGCCCTTTATTCCTCGTAGAAATTTCATTTCCGCTGCTTGGATTTTGCTTTGTTTTTCTAATGTATATAAATTCTTTATTTTTGAGAATTAAATTAAATATATAGTCACATTATTTACACATTATTAAACCTCAGAAAATGGCTATCGACCGTCGGTCTTTCTGCCAACTATTTCTAATAATCTCAGAATTGGGAGTAATAATCGATATTATTAATTTATTTCACAAAAAAATTGTCGGTTCAAGTTGTGGAAAAAATAAATATTTACCTAAAGGTTGCGGTTTAGTAGAAAGAGATAGCTATATATTGAAATGGAAATAATCGTTTGAAAAAAGAGCCATTCTTTTGGATTTATTAATATGAATATATATTTACATTTTTTATCTACCAAGTATAAAGTATCAGTCTAAATAAAAAATAAATCGTTAATTTTTGTGTATTAAGTCAATTTACTAGTTCAAGTTAGAAAAGAAAATTGTAAGATATAATGAAATTAATAGGTCATGTCTGCTAAGTTATTTGAATGCAGAATTTAGTGAAATTCTTTAAATTTTCATTGTACAAGTTTTTATTAGCAAAAATATTATTTGAAATTTGCTATAAATTTGATCAATTTTCATTGTTTTTCATAATTGTTTTTTTGTACAAACTAAACATTAAAATAATTTTTAATTCATCTGATGGAATTCCTGCTTATTTTAAGATTACTTTAATGTATAATACAATATTGTTCATTGATCACAACAGCAATCTAACTCGAATTTGTGATTGCCAATATTTATATCGTCTAAATCGCACCCTTAGGTCTTTTTTATTTAATAATATTTTAATTTTTTAGTATATAAAGAAAACAAAAATACTTTTTTATACCATTTGGATTTTGTTTCCTTTATATACTATATACCGTAAGAATGAACAGTACGAGGATCTTGAGAGTAGTGGCTTAAATTAAGCTAAAAGTTGCGTTATTTTAAGTATGTTCAAATTACCGATAATAGAAATTCGTAATTGTTTATCATTTCCGAAATTATACAAAAAATGCATTTTTCCTGATTTTTTCTAATTTTTGTATTTATTTTAAAGGATATTAAAAAAAACTAATGGCTTTTTTAATATCAATAGAAAAGAGTATTCATTACTTGGTCACAGCTATTTAAATAAATTAAATAAAAAGAGTTTTAAAATAATTAATAAATTATTTCATATTTTCTTACTAATAATAAATCTTTATTGTCCAACAGGAAACAAGTCCCAATTACAGAACAAATATACAATAATCAAATACAAACATAGCATAGAGAAAATATGAAGATATAAAAATTACATTATAGCCGCATTACAATAACTATAGTTCTTGAATATATTGATCCAAAATAGTTAAAACCATATTTAATTTATCGTGAAACATTACTTTGACTTACGTTACGTTACGTAAGTACTTTAAAATAAATATCTATTAAAACAACTGCTTCTCGGGCCTATACGCCTCCAGATATTGAATTACATAATTCTACAAAATTGCGACTTCAAATGTTTTATCCGATGTTTCATCTCTCAATCGTTATTAACTTAATTTTTCATATGGCCACAAAAGTAGAAACACCTTGTATACGGTAGCATTTTTTATTAGAAATTCAAAAATATAAGACACGTTATACTTCTAAAGCAAAAAAAAGCAGAGAGAAAAATAAATTTTAATATTATTGCAGCTTCTTAATCTAGTAGGCGTTTAAATAGTACCGTAAATTGTGGTAACATGAGCTAGTGGGATAACTTGAGACATTGTGCATGGGTTGTTATAACTGCACATGTTGGCATGACTGTTTGGAGTTTCTATTTTTCTGTGTCATCAACACGTGCAGCTTGAGTACAGGTATGTGATAGATTTACTCACATTATATTAGGGATTGTTAAGTAAGTTTCACTTGGTTTGTTTTACACGCAAAGTTTACACCAAGTGAAACTTACTTAACAATCCCTAATATTACTAAAATGTTTTACCAAGTGATTAATGAGACTCGAATTGAAAATATTACTCACATTATCTTTATTTCAAGCAGATTGTTAATAATATTACTTTTATTAAATAAAAATGATTTGAAAATAATTAATAAATTATTTTCACATTTTGCTCTGTGACTTATGACTTACGTTACGTAAGTACGTTAAACAAATGCACATTAAAACAACTACTTCCCGGGCAAATACCCACGCCGGACATTGAATTACATAATGTACACCTGCTGTTGCACATCAATAAAATATTGCATAATGCAACAAATTTTTGATCCGAGAAATATTTAATGTAAAAACAAACAAAAGGAACGTTACTTAATATAAGGCCATCCAAATTTTAACTTAGCCTGATGTAGTGTAACATAATTAGTTGCTTAGTAATTCAGGTTAAAGCCTGAAAACTGTCTCATGTTACCCCAATTCACGGTATGCATTGGAACGATTGCAATTATTATCTGTAAAAAAAAAACATTCTAACGTATTTTAACGTTGTTTGTTTTGTTTATAAGAAGTCAGTGATAAAATTTTTTTACGATGCAAACAATAATATTCATTAACGACTTACATTTTTCGCCACAAAAACTGTGTTGCTGCTGAGCTGATATATTCTGATAATATTTTTTAATATAAATACAAAATTTGAAAAATCCGAAAAATTGCATTAAAAAAAATCATGTCTTTCTGAATACATATTTTCATTTGATCCATCTGCCAATACACAATTTCGATTGCGCCGAATATAGATATTGTACATGTCCAGCTTTTCCTCGTTGTCGTTCATTGGTAAAAACAACTACCAACTATAGTTTGCTGATTTAAAAATATTAAGTTGTTACTATTAAAACAAAATATTTTGTTTTCCATCTAAGTATGTTAAGATTCAAAATGGCGGCCATAAGAAAAAAACACGTACTATCAACTGTCACTTTAATTATTCTTCCAATTGTTAATTGTTGAGGCTTCTACTTTGTTATACATTGTAATTCAATTTTAATAAATGAAACACTTTTTTACTTTGTTTGTATAACTCGGATAATCCGAGTAGTAAAAAAGTGTTTCATTTATTATTCTTCCAATTGTTTTTCAAAGCTATCGCGATTTAAGGTTGCGGTTTAGTAGAAAGAGATAGCTATATAGTAAAATGGAAATAATCGTTTGAAAATAGAGCTATTCTTTTGGATTTCATAATATGAAAGTGTACTTACATTTTTTATCAACCAAGTATAAAGCATCAGTCTGAATAAAAAATAAATCGTTAGTTTTCGTGTATTACGTGTATTTACTAGTTCAAGTTAGAAAAGAAAATTGTAAGATATAATGAAATTAATAGATCATGTCTGCTAAGTTATTTGAATGCAGAATTCAGTGAAATCCTTTAAATTTTCATTGCACAAGTTTTTATTAGCAAAAATATAATTTGAAATTTGCTATAAATTTGATCAATTTTCATTGTTTTTCATAATTATTTTTCACACAAACTAAACATTAAAATAATTTTTAATTCATCTGATGAAATTCCTGCTTATTTTAAGATTACTTTAATGTATAATACAATACTGTTCATTGATCACAACAGCAATCTAACTCGAATTAGTGACTGCCTATATTTATATAGCTATCTCTTTCTTCTAAACCGCACCCTTAAGCAAATATTTACATTCATTTTTAAATTTTCAGTTTTTTTTTTGAAATCAACCACTTTGAAAAGCTTTTTTGTCTACCTAAAAGTGCCTTAAGAAATAAAAAAAAAAATGAATATCGTAACTCAAAATCTAGAGTACCTAGATTATATCCGTTGGCGCCATTCGATTGGAAATCATTTATTTCTGAACTCTCTGTGTCTACGAGCTCGCTTAAATTAGAGAAAATTATTTCATTTCAATGACTTTTGAGAATCTGAAGAAAAAATATGATTATTTTGACAAGTTCCCAATTTCTCGCGAAAAAAACTGAAAATTGTGATTTTATAAAATAAAAATATATTTCCCGCCATTGGCGGTATTTTCATCAAACTTGGAAATTAATTTCCAACATTTAAAATTCGCAACAACTCGTACATTCCAGATTAAAAAAAAAACATTTGCATTTAATGCAATCAACAACAACTTCCAGAAGTAATAAAAATGGAGTTTTCCATATATAAAATTTGCAAATGAAAAATATTTAATTAAAATGAGTCTACCCTCTTGCGCGAACCATCCGGTATTTGTATTTAAATAGAGTCTTGATAAACACGGTGTTCGGATCAGATAAAGGATTATTTATTAGCCACAAGAATTCCGCGAATCGAAATAATCCCGAACAGGCGATTCATAGAAAAACGCATTAAGATAATTTATGTGGAAGCACGCGCGAAGAATTTGTTCAGAAACTGGACGTTTTTCGAGGAGATTGTTGATACATAACCTGTTTCATCTCGGAATGCACGTTTCATTTTTGTTTTAAATAACATAATTACATATATTATAAAATAAATAATTTTAATCATTATTTTGAATAGAATGGTTAAAATTAACTCATTGACAAAGTATATGCTGATTTAAAAAATCAAAAATATATTTTTTTATTAAAAAAATTTTGCATTATACAATATATCATTGTTATGCAACAGCAAATGTCCATTATTGGAAACTTGTTAAAGTACTTTTGTAACATAAGTCAAAATGTCACAGTAGCTAAAGAGGAAATAATTTATTAATTATTTTTATTTAATTTACGTACAAATTGTTCTAAATTTTAAGTGTATTGCTAACATTGCTATTAGTTGGGCTAGAAAGTTGGTTAAATTAGTTAAGTAGTAGCATTTTTTTAAAGGATTACTTGAGTGTAAAAAAGAAGCGTTTTTAAAATCTTTGGAGTCTTCAAATGATGTTTGGATGTCATCCAGTAATTGGAGGTTCATTTTAGACAATCGAAGTAAGTGTGTTATAAACATTTATTTTCTTTAGTAATGATGAAATAAAATTTCATTAAACTATACTATATAAGGTAGCATGAGATGGGAGTCAATGCCTAAATTGACTGATTTTTATTGCTTCTTGTAACTCACATGCAAAATCCATTGCCCCTTATTTTTAAATGTTTGCCATCTCGTGTAAACATTGGGAAATTAATGTGATACAGTAATTAATTGATTCAACTATTATGGAAGTAATCATGACCCGGGCGAGCTATTCAAATCACCGATGAATCGATTTCCCGGTAAAACGATTCACTGAAATGACGGATTTCTTATCATTTTTATTTTAACGAAGCATTGATTTTTGTTGGTTTCAGTAAGTTCATGTGCGAACTCTTGGACTTATATCTACTTTATCAATGTTTTTTAATGCTATTCTTTTTGTTTTTTTTTATATTAATATATTATTTCTATTGTGTAAATTATTGGAAAATTTAACTCATCCTTTATTGGTTACTTTGTTGAATAATAAATTTATCATTATTAAGTTAGCTGTAGACAACCGCAGATATATAATTGGCGGATAACATAAAGTTTCGTTAGAAAGTCTGCAGCTTAATTGTGTAATATAATATTGCCATGTAACATTTCATATAGTAGTGTCGGCGTTTGAATAGTTATTTTGGCTGCGGCTCAAGCTAATTCTTTCTTTCTATTCTCATTGTGCCCTTGCTGTGACCCAGCAGATCATGTATGTCACCTGCTTTAGTTTGCTGTGGCACTCTTTGGTTTGGTTTGAATGGTTTCATACCCATCAGCTCTAAATGCTCGATGGTTGTACCTATACCCATTGGTATTTTCTTTTGAATGTTCAAGATCTTCGAGAAAATTTGGACAGCTATCAAAGATAGTCTTCGGCGGTTGCAATCATCCTACACTCTGGTTATAGGGCTAGCCTTCCGACTGTCTTCTCCAGCCATATCCTCGTAGTGAACTTTGAGGGTTTCATCTTTGTAGGACTAGGTTCTGAATCAATAGATCTGGTAGGGCTATACACAACCCTTTCAAGTAGGTCAGAGAAGGCGTGTCCAATTAAGGAAGCCCTCTCCTGAGTAATCTTGCGCAGGGGGTTTGATCCATCCCAAATTATAAACCGCATATTTTGAATTAATTTCTCACTTAACCCGTGATTAAAGTCTATTATAAACCGCAGATGGCCTACCACAGCTTTTCTGTAAGTTGTAGGAGTCCATTTTTTATAATGAGTAAAATTTCAAATAGCAAAATAACTTCTCATTATCATTCTTTATTTTCTTTAGAATAATTTCGGCTTGTTATGTCATTATCAGTATAAACGTCAAGAATATGTGAAACCAAATAGAAATTATGTAAAATGTAGAGTATGAGAATCTAAATCCATGAGGCGCATTTGAGGTTATGTTGTATTGTTTGTTTCTAATTATGCCAATTTATACAAAAATGTAGTTATTAATTCAAAGTGCGAGGGAAGGTTAACGTTGATCCACGTTAACCTTCCCGTGTATAATATTTGTTTTTAAGGTTGATCAATGTAAACCTTCCCTCACACTCCCCAAAACAAAAGGACGAACTGATAATCCAGGGTAATTCTCTATAGGAGCAGTAGTGATGGGCAAAATCGATATTTCGGTGATCGAATACGAAATAATCGATTATTTTAGGTAATCAAATGACAATTAAATCAATTCTAAAAGATGTGTGATTAAAAACTTCAATGCAGTTGTTATCATTAATATTGCCATAATTATTTGAGAAATTTTCAAATTAAATTTTCTTTATTCTTTGTAGTTCTGAAATAAATCGATTATTTAGATAATCGATTTTGCCCATCACTAAGATGGAGCTCTGTGACATTTTGACTTACGTAATGTAAGTACTTCAAACAAATGTACATTAAAACAACTACTTCTCGGACAAATAACCCGCCAAACATTGAATTACATGAAGTAGATCTGCTGTTGCATATCAATAAAATATTGCATCATGTGTAGGCGCTATTTTTGAATCACCCGCTTGCGCGCGCCATCTAACGCGGCGGAAAAGAAATGTTTTTTATGTTGGCTAGGCTTATGAAATTTTAGGGGAGCTATGTTCAGGTTGATAAATCATAGAGAATGATTGGATGATTAAGGTTACGTTACGTTATGTGAAATTGTTAGCGATTATTAAAGTTTTAAATAAATTCAATCCCCACGAAGAGGTTATCCCCGACTACACATGTAACATTTTTTGATCCGAGAAAAATTCAATGTAAAGAAAAAAAGAACGTTACTCAATATAAGGCCATCTGCAGACACGTGTTTCGGGATATATACCTTGTCAGTACAATTTAAATAAATAAATAAATAAATAAATGTTTATTAACGGCAACGCCATTTTCATAATACAAAAATAATACAAAAAATAATATATATAACGATAGAAAAATAATTATAATAATAACAGTAACTGCAGTATTCAATTATACATTATTCACATAAAAGCGCCAAATCAACAGTATATGATAAGTTATACTACACTAACGAGTAACACTTTAGTCTATGTTTAAATGTGTTGTATGATATGTTAAACAGATCAAACCAATAAAATTTGTTAAATTCGTTACCAAGCTGCATCAATCTAGTCATGGTGTTCGACGATCCAGATGCCGTGCGATGATAATCCAAGTAAAATAAGGTGTTTGATCTGGTGTTCCTGACAGGTACATGAAAATTAACCGTGGTCAACAGTTCTGGAGAGTTAATGTGTCCGTTTAAAATGCGATATAAAAGGCATAAATCAGCATTAACTCTGCGATCCTTTAACGATGACAAGTTGAGGGAATTCATTACTTGAGTGTATTCTCCCCGAGTGTGAGGCAGCCCCAACTTATACTCTATACATCGCAGAAATTTCCTTTGGACAGCTTCTAATCGATTCACGTTGAAGTTAGAATTTGGAGTCCAGATAGGCGACGCGTATTCAAGATGGGACCTAACCAGTGAACAATAGAGAGCCTTAATGCATTCCGTATCCAAGTTTCTGCTAACTCGCCAAACAAATCCCCACATTTTCATAGCACTTGAACAAATATTTGAGATATGAGTATTAAAGGAAAGATTGCAGTTGAACGTCACCCCAAGATCCCTAAAGGAGCTAACTTTCTCTAATTTGCTAGAATTAATATAGTATGTGTGTTCAATCTTATTTTTATTAATGCAGATTGACATAGAATAACATTTGGAAATATTTAGATAAAGATGGTTATTATCACACCATCTATATAAGCGGTCAAGATCACATTGAAAATCGCGGCAATCATTAACAGTACGAATAATTTTAAAAAGTTTAACATCATCGGCAAACATTAAAAAATTACAGTTTTCAAATACTTCATGCAAATCGTTAATAAAAAGCAAAAATAATATTGGCCCCAAATGTGATCCTTGCGGTACACCTGATGCTACATTAATAGGATTTGAAATAAAGTTCTTTATTTTCACAAATTGGATTCTATGATTCAAAAATGAATCGAGCCAAGATACTGTATTTTCACAGAAACCCAAAGAACGTAATTTGGCAAGAAGAATAGTACTGTTAATTCTATCGAAAGCCTTGGTAAAATCTGTATAGACCGTATCAACTTGATAACGTTCTTCCAAAGCTCGTGAAACGTATTGTTTGAATTCCATTAAGTTGGTGATAGTGGAGCCACCACTGATAAATCCATGCTGTCTGGTCGATAATATATGCTGCGATAACCATGATAATTGATCCGCAACTATTTTATCCAGCAGTTTAGGAATAGATGACTGAATACAGATGCCCCTATAATTTTCGACCAAATCTCTAGAACCCTTTTTATACAGTGGAATTATAAAACTTGACTTCCATTTAGCTGGCACTATGCTAAGTTCTAGAGATTTAATAAATATAAAGTAAATTGGGCGACATAGAGAGAAAATGCAATTAAGTAAGAAATAGTTTGGAATCAAGTCGGGTCCGTAAGAATAGGTAGGTTTCAGTCTAGAAATTGACATAAATACATCTTCAATGGTTACCAATAGTTTACAATTTTGTACCTTAAGAACAGGATTAAATTTAGATGATGCATTATTAGAATGGCTATGTGACAAGTATACTGATGAAAAATAATGGGAAAATAAGTTGGCAATATCTAAGCCATTATCAGCGGTCGTATCGATATATCTCATAACAGACGGATAACCATCAACTTTATTAAAATCCTTAGCATATTTCCAGAAAAAATGGGGATTAGATCTTAAAGATGATCCGACCTTAGATAAGTATTGACTGTAACATATTTTGGAAATAATCTTACATCTATCTCTGAGACTAGAAAATATGATATAATCCTTAAAAAGACCGTATTGCTTATACCTAGTATGAGCTTTTTTCTTCTGTTTGGTCAAAGTAATTAATTCTTTAGACATCCACTTTGGGTAGTTACTGTCGGAATGACAGGTATATTTATAGGGTACAAATTTGTCAATTGCGTAGTGAAGAATGTCATAAAATGCATCTACTGTTTTATCTATGTTGTTATTTATAGATATGAATTTCCAATCGATTGAATTAAAAAATATGTTAATAGAGTAATAATCAGCTTGACTGAAGAGATAAGTTTTTTCGTAAGTGTTAATACAATTTGAATTGGTGAGTGAAAATGACAAGGTATAAGCAATATGGTGAACACTTAAAGGAAGAAGCGGTTCGTCAGAAGCATCTAAAGTGATTTCTGACAATGAGGAGAAGCAAAGATCGAGAAGAACACCACGCGAGTTAGTAATAGTATTAATCTGTTTAGCATTCAGGTAATTGTAACAGTTTGCCAGTTCTAGAGCAATAACGCCATTGTGTGTTATTTGATCCGACGAACTACTCCAGGATACATCAGGAAGATTAAAATCACCAAATACGAGTAAGTTACTACATAAGTAACCCTCCATGATTTCTTCAAGCGATCTACAATGCTCTTGATATTTTTCCAAAGGAGAGTTAGGAGGGATATATACTGCGCCAATGATAATTGAAAAATTATTAATTTTTAATGATATAAATAAATGTTCAATTAAATTATTACAAGAAATAAATGATGATTTAAAAGAACGTTTAACAGCGATGAGAATACCGCCACCTCTAACTGACCCGTCAACAGATCTGTCGCATCTATATATATCATAATTAAATAGTTGTAATTGAGAACTAGTTATATTTTCATAGAGCCATGTTTCGATAATAATAATGATATCGTAATCATTCACACCAACAGCTAGAGATAAATTGTTAATTTTAGTTCTTAGCCCACCACAATTTTGGAAGTAAATATTTAGTTTTTTTAACCGCTGAGTATGAGATTTATTATCAGAAACATTAGCAATGCAAGGTCTTCCATTTTTATAGATAATTCGTAGGTTTGGATTACCGTCCGCTTTCCTCAGGTTTAATTCTTGTTTCAAAGACTTGTAATATTCTATTTGTTTCGAAGTTCTATCCGGTTGAAATAAAAAAGTTCTATTGGAAGCATATGCATTGCTTTTTAATAAAGTTAGAGCCTGTTCTTTATCTGCAAGAGTGATTTTCAAGGGCCTAGGCTTATTATTAAAGCCAGATTTTCCAAGACGAATCATTTTTAAAGGCTTAATGTTGATTTTACGAGATTCCAAAATATCATTAATTACAGCGTTATCGTGCTTAATCCGTTCATCACGAGATACAGAGGTTGATTCATTAAGATTAAAAAGTATTACATTAGAGGCTCTGATACGCCTATCCTCAATTTCTGATAGATTATCTTCAAATGACTCGCTGGATGATGATTTTAAGTTGACAATATCAGCTTCAAGACAAGTATTTTTATGCTCAAGTTGTGATAGTCTTGTTTCAAAGTTGTCCAAACGTAGTGTAATTAAATCCCTCATTTCTGTCCTGAATGCATTAAATTGATCGATAATAAGTTTATACAACGGCTTGAATTCCACAGGAATGTTATCAGAAAGAGGCTCAGAAATAGATTCACAGTTTGGACAAATCCAACTAACTTTTGAAGAAAGTATCCTGTTAATTTCAACTTCGTTCAAACCACTACATTTAAAATGGATGTATTTGGCGCACACGCTACTGCACTTTAAGTAAGGAGTGTTTGGCGTTACACCACGATCACACATCCCGCATAAATTAACCATAGTTGTGAAAATTAAATGAAAGCGCCTAATAAATAATATTTATAAATATATAAATGTACCGAAAAAAAGAGCAGGAAAAAAACAATGGACACACTCTTCACACCAACGCGGCCTGTCGTGGTGACTGATCAAAAGACGCACAAGGAAAGAAGGCCACGGATGGGTTAAAAAAAATGTAAACACAGGCAAGAGTTAATTGTAAATAGTATGACCTTGATAATAATAAAACGATGATTTTAATATTAACAGACTTAAGGAAAAAGTGAGGTTAAATATAATGAAAGTGGATAACAATAAAATACTTACGAGATAAGTAATATTTTTATGCACAAAAACTAGCTTCTAAACACTAAGATGACTGTATAAATTTGAACGCATACAATGATATATTAAACAATAAAATTGATAACTAAATAGCAGCACTTGTATACACTTTATTATCACAATGATTATTTATTTGTCTAATAAAACCCTACACCTACGTGTGAGGAAAGGGTCATATAATATAATATAATATAATATATAATATATATTATATTTGTCTAATAAAACGCATATGTGTAGCCCAAAGACATTATAATTACAATTGTTTGAAATCATGAATAAAATAATTTAGATTATTTAATTGTACAGCTAATAAAACGTATATGTTTGTAAATATTATGAAAAAATAACTTGTTGCATAATAATATAGAATTTTAATCAATATTTCCATTTGTATTACATGTGAAGTGAGTAATACAACGCCTATATATATATAAAGTAGAGTGAAACTCGTTACACAAATCAATATAAAATTGTTTGAAATTATTGTAAGTTTCTATCAATTTTATTTTTCTTTGTTTTTAGTAAAGTTTAAATAATAATTCTTAATCTATATGCTTTTCGTGTAATTAAAATCCGTAGAGACACACAGACACTCCATAATTCTTATCAAGTCCGCGCAATATTTCTTCCTGCGTCGCAGAAATTCGGTCGCAATTCACGTCGTCCTCTGTATATGCACACCCTGACCTTCCGCTACTAGGAGGATGAGTCACTGGGAAAAGCGCGTGGGCGTGGCGAGGAAACTCTCCCCCGGCCAATCAGCACGGAGCGTTTTCCTGCAGTTCGTATTACGACACAACATGGCGCTTCCAGGACGCGAATTTCCCGTAGCATCATCACCGTCATGACGATTAACCACCTAATTAACTTTAATCGCCCATCACGCGGGGAACGCTTTCCGAAATATACGGGAATTTTTGCGAAATTTATAGAACCGTCTATTTAGGACAATTCGTTTCTTTTCCTCATTTTTTTTTTTATAAAAGCAGGAAATCAATAATCGGCGCGTATTGCGCAGTTTTGTTTTGGCAGTGTTCTCCGCTCGAAGTTGGAATGAGTTTCGTAATTCAGCGCTGCTGGTAATGGTCTTCCGAATAAATGGCTTTAAATTTGTAATGACCTTGAAAATGTAATGGCGTGTGTTTACTTGGTTTCAGGGAAATCTAATTGTTTCCTCACTCATGATTTTTTTTATTCGTATTTGATTCTCTTTGCGAGCTTTCATTCAATTACTTTAAAGTGACTTTTTGCACGCCTCCTCCAATTTCTTTTATTCGTTTAATTCAGCTGGTTCTCAATTGATTTTGCATAGAGCCTGTCTTTATTCATTCCTAATCTATTTTTATAGAATATGTCATATGAAGTAAACATGTTTTTCTAATAACTCAATTACCATTAAAACAATTAAGTAATCTAAATATATAATACTTCATTATTTTAATGGTATGTAATTGAATTCAACAAGATGCGTTCTTGTTTTTTTTTTATTATTTTATTTCAACGGGGATCCTAGAAATTATACAAGATGGAAAAACTGTTTAAATGGGAACAGAAGTGCAGTTTTACGACATAAACAAAATTATACTTTTAAAGTTTTTAAATTAATATATAACATAATAAATTAAAGACGACGCAAGCGCCACCTTTTGCCTAATTTCAAGTAGCATCGTCAACGATTTGAGGTTTGAAAAACAGAAACATACGCTAGATGAATGATGGCTGAACATTTCATTAAATGTAATATATGCAACAAAAATTTACAAAATGTACAATTGTGTTAGTAATCTGTCCATAGGTCTTTCCGCCCAAAATTGATATATATATATATATATATATATATATGCCAACTTTGTCGTCGATTTTTGTTATATGCTTTATATAAAATTATAACAATATTTGGAGATGTGTAATTGTATTTTTAACGACTTTTGATGATTTTTTCATGATTTTTTGTTTTGTCCATTACTGTATATATATATATATATATATATATATATATAGTGATGGACAAAATTATATATACAAACAATTACACATCTCCAAATATTGTTATAATTTTATATCAAGCGTATAACAAAAATCGACGACGAAGTTGGCATTGGAAATCTAAAGTCATATCTGAACTAAAATCACACGTGCATGCGTAAAGTACTGATTGTCACTGTTTAACCCCAACCAGCATTTCACGCGTGTGATCTTAGTACAGACATGACTCGAGACTTCCAACGCCAACTTCGTCGTCGATTTTTGTTATACGCCCGATATTATTATTAATTGTATTATCGACAAATCTACGCTAATGGATGGCATTAATGAGATGTCTGTTTGACATTCAACAATGAGATAAAGAAAAAAAAAACATTTATAATAGGACAAAAATATATAGACACATATTTTATGATTATGAATATTTAAATAATAATTAATGATATTTGAATTGAATTTAATAGAATAGAATAGTGATTTTTAAATCGTCAAAAAGCATGAAAGAATTATCAAAATTTGTTAAAAATCATGAAAAAATCGTCAAAAACATGAAAAAATCGTCAAAATTATCAAAAAAAAAAACATGAAAAAATCATTAAAAATCATGATAAATCGTCAAAAGGCATAAAAGAATTATCAAAATTCGCCAAAAATCATGAAAAAATCGTCAAAACCATGAAAAAATCGTCAAAAACCATGAAAAAATCGTCAAAATTATCAAAAAATCATGAAAAAATCGTCAAAATTATCAAAAAATCATAAAAAATCATGAAAAAATTGTCAAAAAACATGAAAAAAAAATCGTGAAAAATTATCAAAAATTGTGAAAAAATCGTCAAAATGAAAAAAATCGTCAAAATCATGAAAAAATAGTCGAAAAACATGAAGAAAAAAATCGTCAAAAATTATCAAAAAATCATGAAAAAATCGTAAAAAATCATGAAAAAATCGTCAAAATTATCAAAAAATCATGAAAAAATAGTCGAAAAACATGAAAAAAAATCGTGAAATATTATCAAAAATCATGAAAAAATCGTCAAAATCATGAATAATCATGAAAAAATCGTCAAAAGTCATGAAAAATCGTAAAAAATCATGAAAAAGCCGTCAAAATTATCAAAAAACATGAAAAAATCGTCAAAATTATCAAAAAATCATGAAAAATCATGAAAAAATAGTCGAAAACATGAAAAAAAAATCGTGAAAAATTATCAAAAATCATGAAAAAATCGTCAAAATCATGAATAATCATGAAAAAATCGTCAAAAGTCATGAAAAATCGTAAAAAATCATGAAAAAGTCATCAAAATTATCAAAAAATCATGAAAAGATCGTCAGAATTATCAAAAAATCATGAAAAATCAAGAAAAAATCGTCAAAATCATGAAAAATCGTCAAAAATCATTAAAAAATCATCAAAATCATGAAAAATCGTCAAAAATCATGAAAAATAGTCAAAAATTATCAAAAATAGTGATTTTCTGCAAAAAAAAAACAACTTGTCTTACAATGTCTCATGGTCGTGAAATTTCCCTTGCTATTAAAAAGCAAATAATTACATTATTTGAGAACGATCAGTGTCAAGTAGAAATTGCAACCAATTTCAATTAAAATCGGAAAACACTGTGGGCAATTATTAAGAAATATAATTAATTAGGGTCACTGTGTGAAGCTAAAAGAAGTGAAACTTAGTGAAAGAAACGCGAGAGTGATTAAAATGATTGCATCCTTTTAAAACACCTATACAAATCAGAAATGAATTACAAGCTCAGGGGTTGTCAATGTCTGGCGTGGTATTTGCCTGAGAAGTGGTTGCTTTAATGTGTACTTACGTAATGTAAGTTAAAATGTCACAGAGCTAAATATGGAAATAATTTATTAATTGCAGAAAGCTAAATGTGAAAATAATTTATTAATTTCTTTTCAAATCATTTTTACATACATAAACATCTTTATTTCTGAGATTGGAATAAACAATTACAATACAATATTTAACAATACACTAATGTTCGCAATATATTTCCAACTCTGAAACTGGCTATCGACCAGTGGTCTTTCAGCCTAATCATTTTTATTTAATTTATTTTGTAAGAAATCTAACTAAATACTTTCTCGCTGATAGCTTTTTCATATGGACGCTTATCGAAGGCCAAAAAAGGAAGAAAAAAAAAAAACACTCTCTTGTTTCTTTAAATGTATCTGTTTTTGTAACGTTGTAATTCGTTAAATTGTTTATAGATATATTTAACATTTTATTTAATTTTTTGTAAAAGGTGTAAACCGTATATATGAATATAAAATTATTATTAAATTAAATAAAATGAAACAAATTGCATTTCCTTGGATTACCTACTATATCTGTTACTTCGTTATTTTTATAAAAAATGAAATGTAATTTTTATTAATAACGTGTTTAACACATTAAAATATATATTTCAAATTATCAGCATTACAGTATTCATAAGACCACAAAGTTTTATTACTCGTCAAAAATTATGAAACAATCGTTAAAAATCATGAAAAAATCGTCAAAAATCATCAAAAATCGTCCAATATCATGAAAAAATCGTAAAAATTCATGAAAAAATCGTCAAATTTATCAGCATTACAGTATTCATAAGACCACAAAGTTTTATTACTTTTTAATAATCTAATTTGTTGCATCCCTAATAACTCATCTCTTTTTGAAATATACATTATTTAACAATTTTTCCACCAATAAGAGGCCTATTTGGAGATAATTTGCCGAATGTCAGAATTTTGGCCAGGGTTTTCGGTACTCTGTCCCACAGTGCAATGGCGCAAAACCATATTTTTCTACTTTTTAATTTTTTTGGTTGGTATTACTGAACTGATTTCAATAAAATTTTAGGGGTAGGTAGGTAATCACAAAAGACTCTTTAATAATGAATAAAATGTATATCAAGCAATTTAAAAAATAAATCATTTTTTAACTCTTTTTTTGGGACACTCTGTATAAGAACAAATATTTTCCTGAAATACGTCCTAGGAACCAAGTAAAGTTTCGAAAATTAATTAACTTAATTGGTGAATGAGCTTTCGAAGACGGGAGCTGTGATGCAGGATTCTGTATATTTATTAAATATTTTAATAGCTGTATTTTTTTTTATTTTCTATAAATAAAAATATTTTATTCATCATCTGTTACACCCTTCTTGCCGATTACTAACAGGAAATGCAGCAAAGGGTGACATGGAAATTTGCATGAATCATTCGGTATTATCGTGTGTGCTTAATCTCAGTTCCAACCAACGAAAGCAGGACATTTAACGTATCAATAACTCAAATGACATCATCGATAAAACCACAGTAAGTACACAAAAGTGACATTGTTTTAATTGCGCGCTTATATAACTCTTATAAACAATCTTTTATAAATTGAAATTGATGGATTGGGTGCTATACAGCGAATTTAATTAGTGTTTCTAGGAACAGTCGAAACATCCTAGTATCAAGGTTGATTAAGGTAAATTTTCTATTGATTTCTCTTTGCATGAGAAATAATAATATTAAACAATTTTTTCACATTTAATGAAATATTCAGCCAGCATTCATCTAACGTATGGATAACTAGTGATGGCTATTTCGGTTTTTCGAACCTCATCAGACCAGTGTGTAACGTTCACGTTTCGCAACCTCTTCTGTATTAAATAGATTAAAATTTCGTTAGATTAAATTAGAAAAATAATTAAATTCAGAAACGTCAATTTAACATAGGCGACCCAATTAACAACAAAATAAAAATTATTTATTTTTATCCGATCTCATTAGAGGGCACTAAATTATTTATTGCTAGGGGAAATAAGAATTCTTTAGTTTAATTTCCGGAGGAGTCATTGTCGAGCTGTGTGCGAGACAGGTTGTGGAAAGAGTGTGCCGAAAAACACATGCTGTGTGCCATATTGTGTTTAGGAGATAATCTTTGAGAATCTTCGTGATCTCTTCAGAATCGTTGAATTCTAAATAAAAATCAAATGAGGCCAAACTACATCTTGAGGTAAATTACGAAATCTCTTCACTCTCTCATAAATTTACTGATTTTGCTTTTGTCGATTTGAATTGTCTACAATTTGTGAGTTTGTCCATTTTTTTGTTTTGTTTTTGATAACACGCCATTCCGGAGTTGTTAACTAAAATTAAGTATTGGATTTTAGGCCTCGTTGTGTGGGTTAAATTTTGTTACAAATTTAACCATGCGTTGAAAACTTATTTGGAATTTTTGCTGTCCCGGAGAGCGGTTCAGTTATAAGTTCTTTGTCGCTATAACTGGGAAGAATTAAGTTAGAAGTTGGAAGGATGAGTTAGGAAATTTCCTGGAAGAATCCAATTGTACTTCGGTTTTCGGTTGTTGAGAAGCCAGGGGATGGTGTAATCGAAGTGGAGGAATTCTCAGGAATATTCAGATAAGTGGTGGTGCAAATTGTAGAATTTTTGTTTAAATACAGTGAATAAAACTTAATTTGAAAGATGGTTCATGACTTCAATTGTGATTAAGATTGAAGATTTTATTTGGTTTATTTAACTGTCGAGTTTACATTATTCACTCACACGAATATTCAATCCTATACAACTCATAGCCAAGTACATGCTCATAACACGCGCAATAAAAGTAACATCCATCCATGTCGCATACGACTGACTAAATGCAAAAATGGAATACATTTTTATGGCCCGAAACTCTTTAATTTACTCCCCCAACCTGTAAAGTTACTCCCTCATATTAAATTTAAACAGTTAATTAAAGAATACTTGTCCATTCAGGCATTTTATAGCATCGATGAATGTTTAGCTCACAAATTCTGTGATATCTCACCATTGTTTTGTATTTTATGTATTAGACTAAGCTCACTTTATTTCATTGTTTTTAACATTATTGTTCTTTGTTTTTGTCTCTTTTATGTACGTAAACTAACTTAATTTTAATATCAATGATTTATTTATAGTCTAAATTTATCTTATAGTTCAAATACCCTTATATGACTAGTGTAAACTCTATGTACTGGCACGCAATAAATATTATTATTATTATTATTATTATATAAATTAGTAGTGGTTTGCTTTAATATATATATATATATATATATATATATATTTGCCAAAATTTATAAATCAATTTATATAAAAAAAGGAACGAAACATGATTGGAAATTTATTAAATTAATTTAATAAAAGAGAATACTTATGATTAAAGTTATAAGGGAGAGGGATTATTATTGTTGTTCATGATTTCGATTATAAGATTTAAAATTGTACAAAATATGTGAAGAAGGGTGACGTCATTCTATCTGAGTTTATTTTTTTGTAATTGCTTATTCTATTTGGATCAGGTTATATTTTTTTATTTAAATGTTATTTCATGAATGAATAATTTTTCAGGTTAAATTGAGATTTGCGTTTATTTTTTTGATGAATAGCGGTTTTGATTTGTGTGTTATTGAGTTTTCTTTTTTTAATAATTAATTAATTTTCACTTTCATTTATTTATTTTAATTTTTGTTAAAGAACCTTGTTACATATATATTTTCAATTTTTTTATTAAATTTCAAATATGATTTAAATATTCTTTTAATTTATTATTTTCTTAAGACCTTTATTTCTCCCCTTTGAATTTCTTGGTTTAGAAAGGGACACCCGTTTCAGAAGTTTTTTTTAAAAACCAAGTGGCGCTCAACATTAAAGTTATTTTGTTTTATGATTTTTCTTTAAAGTAAGTACCCACGGGCCTACTGACGAAAAGCTGCCGTAAGCAGGTCACAAGTGTATTCCATGTGCAATGCCTTGATGAAGGCGGCTGAACGGAAATTGTGTTAGGGTTATATACCCGATATTAATCATAATAAATTAAAGACGACGCAAGCGCCACCTTTTGCCTAATTTCAAGTTATCCATACGCTAGATGAATGATGGCTGATTATTTCATTAAATGTGAATTTCGTTTTCCTTTCCTTTAGTGGACGAAACAATGACCCAAATCGTTGACGATGCCACTTGAAATTAGGCAAAAGGTGGCGCTTGCATCGTCTTTAATTTATTATGATTAACACTTATTAAATCAGATTTTCAAACAACAATAAACAAGCCCATCTATGATTTCAAAATTAGAAGAAAATCAGACCTTAGACCGGAAAAAAATACATAAAAGAAAAACACCACGATTAAAGAAGCGGTTAATTAAAAATTACACGAAAAATAAAAAGGGCAGCAAAAAATACAACACATTTCCCTCAATACCGTTAGCCCGAGATGGGAATCTCCGACGGGTGTGAAGTTTCAAATTTATATTTTAGGCAAAGTATTACAGATAAAAATCCGAATTTTATACTATTCAGTAAAGAAAGAATCCCTTTAATAATAATGCATAATCTCACCCCAAATTTTCAACCCTTACATTTTTAAAGTGCACCTAAAATTGATACATTATTTAAATTAATTTTAACAACTTTCTAAGTATTACATAAAAAATAGAAGGCCATATCTGGATTCAGCATACATCAATTAACAAAACTAAATAATAAAATTAGGAACACCACCCCCGGAACATTGAAAAAAAAAACTTCCCCTAGCACACACTTTATCCGAAATAATGATAATATTTTCATTTCGATATTTGTGACAAACTATAAGTTCCATAAAAAATCTAAGACCAAATGTGGATTCAGCATACATCAATTAACAAAACTTATCACTAAAATTAGGAACACCACCCCACAGAGAAGAGAATGGACAAATAGATTATAGCTATGAACTGGTAAAGGAACCATCTGTTATATATAAATGGAGCGAAAAATACAACAGGAACCAGAACAACAACCAGAGTAAACAATTTGCGGTTATACTAAGGCTTCATTCTCTATGCGGAAATTGCAACCATTGATTAATGTGCTCATGAAATAATGGAATCAACAAAGAACCAATTACCATTATCTTAGATATTCAGGCAGCCCTAAAAACAGTGAAAAAAAAAAGTGAGGTCAAGACTAGTTATGGCTTGCATAAAAAGTTTAGAATAGAGACAACAGCATAAACACAGTTAGTATGGATGCTCAAGAAACAAAGAATTATTGGATATAAAGTATACTTTATGAACAGGGAAAGAACTAATCCGATGCAAACTAGCTGAAAAGCATATAATAACATAGCAAAACCAAAAATGAATCAAACACATCAGGATTGAGCAAAACAAAAAATCACAGGACTAATAACTGGACAGTGATTTGAACACCTACTGTGTACTGGGTATCCAAATAAGAAAGGACATGATCTCCTTACCAAACTAATTACATCCCAACAACTCCCTACAATCCTTCCAATATATACCTCTATGAATCCACTCATATCCCAGTGTATATCAGCCTTAAGCCAAAAAATTTACAATAAGCCTGATAAATTTTGTAAGCAGGGGTTTCTTACAAAATTTTGTATTCCTTATAACCCTAATCCTTCCTAAATACAAACATCCTCCTATTACCATTTATCATCAAGACAGTATAGCTGGCTAGTATAGATTTCTTCTTTGACGCCACCATCAGCCCAGACAAACTATATATACTGCAATTATGTATGTTATATTCTATTATAGTGTTTGAATACATATGTGTGTGTGTATATATACAGAGAGGTTTTTTAATCAGTATACATTAGGCGAACTGTATACCTGCAAAAAAACCAAGTCAAACGCATTGAGCCGAATAATGTGTGTTGCCTATAACACACAAATAAACGTCAAACGCTAAACTTCAAAATGTGTGAAATATTTGATCGAAAATGTATACAAATGAAGAAAAAGTCGAATTTCAAGCGTGTATTATAATTCCAACAGTACTAGAGAAGAATAAGACATGTTTTAAATGAATCCAAAGTGGCCGAATACCTCAGTTAGGATAATTCTAAAAATAATTAAACTAAAACATTTTCTTTGGAAAACGCAACGAAATAAATCATGACTAACACTGCATGCGTTACCGTCACAAGCAATTTCCTTTTTTATCAAAAATACGTCACTTATTATTATGGAGAAATTACAGGTAAAAAATATCAACAGATTTAAGACAATTTGAAAGAAAAGTAACAGTGAAGAACAATAAATAATTAGAATAAATGCTATAAATGACCACCACAAACTGCAAGATATTAACTCAAACGATGGTGAAAATTCTTCCACATTGTGCATTTCGATATTGTCATAAAGAAAATAGAAAATTGTTAAATTGTTTTTTTTTAATTATCCTAGTTGAAGGAATCGATTGTTCGGGTATGTGTTTAGTTGCCTATAATGCAACTAAACACATACATCAATGCGTTTGACTTGGGTATTTTACATGTATACATAGGGGATATGTATACTGTTAAAAAAACCTCTCTGTATATATATATATAGGTCATGAGAATATGATGCAAATGAATTTTAAGTTTGTAAGTTGTCCAGTAGGAGGCACAATTAATACTTGAAAACATAATACTTTGATTACCCTAAAAAAGTTTTAATAAAGGCATCCTACAACTGCACTCTTTTGAAACGTGATGAGTTTATGAAACAAAAACATTAGAGACTTTTTACTCTTGCTCCTGAAATAAAAAAAATGGGGAAAGGTTAGGATTTATTATACACAAACATCAAATAACTCCTCTGTCTTTCAAACGATTTTAGTTACTTTTTTGTTATTTTAAAGTACTTTTCTTGTTCCATAATAATGGCAAAAATTTTAGATCCGCCCATGATTAGTTCCATTATTGCCATTTCACAATATTACCCAGAATGACTATATAGACAATGAGTAATGGATGTTCAACAATTTCTGGGTATTTTTGTGTTATAAAATCAAGTACGAATGATTAATTTTTTAATGTAATAACTTAAATCATAGAACATAGAAAAATAAACTTCCCCTAACACACACTTTAATTGAAATAATGGTAATTATCATTTCGAGGTTTGTGACAAACTATAAGTTTCACAATCAATTTAAGCCCAGCATATATCAATTAATACAAATATCTTCCCCTAACGCACACATTAACCAAAATAATAGTAATTTTCATCTAGTGATGCGAGACAAACTATAAGTTCCATAAAAAAAAAACTGAGGCTATATCTGGATTCAGCATACATCAATTAATAAAGTCAAACCATGAAATTAGGAACACCGCCCCCGGAACATAGAAAAACGATCTTCCCCTAACACAGTGTTCCTAATTTTATTGTTTAGTTTTGTTAAATTTTGGCTAAATCCAGATATGGCCTTCTATTTTTTATGGAACACTTAGAAAGCTGTTAAAATTAATTTAAATAATGTATCAATTTTAGGGGCACTTTAAAAATGTAAGGGTTGAAAATTTGGGGTGAGACTATGTATTGTTATTAAAGGGATCCTTCCTTTACTGAATAGTATAATTCGGATTTTTATCTGTAATACTTTGCCTAAAATATAAATTTGAAATCTATTGCTAACTTCACACCCGTGAAGTTAGCAATAGCAATGTTGCGATGGTTTAGGTTAGGTTAGCCAATGCTGAGAAGGTTTAGGTTAGGGTAGTCTACGCTGCTTTGGTTTATGTCAGGTTATGTTTTGTTAAAGTTTTGAATTAAATTTAACCATTACCATAAACAAGTGAAGTAACGAATGCTCACCACTTTTATTACCATAAACTAGTGATGAAGGGAATTCTTGCAATTTTTTAATACTATAAACAAGTGAAGGAATTCTCGCCGCTTATATTACTATAAAAAAAGTGAAGTAAGGAATTTTCATCGTCTTTTGTTACTAGTCCCGGGACTACCCAATATTTTTTTTGCAAAATTCCAGTTAGTCATCTACATAATCTCCTTCTACAGTGATACAATCACTCTAATGTTTCTCTAACCCTTCTATGCCTTTCTTGTAGAACGATTTATCTTTAGCCTCAAAATAGGCGATAGTTTCAGCAATAACCGCTTCGTCCGAGCCAAATCTCTTTCCTTCGAGCATCTTTTTAAAATCAGCGGAGAGCCAATAATCGCTGGGTGCCAGATCTGGAGAATAGAGTGGACGCGGCAACAATTCCAAGCGTAAATCGTTGATTTTTGCCATGGTTTTTACTGTCTTGTGCAAAGATGCATTAAATTGAAGAAACGTTTTTTTTTTCTTTGCCATATCAGGTCGTTTGTTCTTGATCTCGTCACCCGGTCGAGTATGGCTGTGTTACAGTCGTTGTTGAACATCTGGCCTTTATTCAGATAGTCGATGAACAATATTCCATGCGTATCCCAAAATACAGACCATAGCAATAACCTTGCTAGCCAATTGTTGGGTTTTTGGACGGCTTTCGTCATCTGCTCTCCACTCGGCAGACGCTATTTTCGACTTTGGTATATATTGGTGAATCCATGTTTCAACCATAATCACATATCGACACAAAAAATCCGTTTTTATCAAGCTTAAGTAGCTCCAAACAACGCTCACATTCATCAATTTGTTGTTGTTTTTGTTCCACTATGAGCAAACCCACTTCAAAAAAAGTCTTTTCACGTCTAAATTTCCGTGTAAAATGTCGAACACGGTGCCTTTTGATATTTGATCATAGCTGACATCCTATCAAAATTATATATCAAAATTTTGATAGGATGTCAGCTATGACCTGCAATTTCACTTTGCGATCAGCCATAACAATTTTCAAATATCCAATTCAATGAAAATAATTACTATGTTTTTTTTCCCACTTTTTAAAAATATTAATTATTTTCATTGAATTGGATATGGATTACCACATAGTAACGGTCGAAACCATTGCGACGTTAATTTTTCAAGAAAGCATTAAAAAATAATGCTTTCTGACGTAGTCACCTCTTCAGTTGTTGTACGACCACATTTGCAACAGTATATGTTAATATTGTTGTAAATTAATTGCTAAAAAATATTCTACTCAACATGACTGACATTATAATATATCTTTCCTCACTTTAAACAGCAATTAAAATAATATACCGGGTAATCAAAATTTAGTATCAATTATTGATCCATTTATATTTGATACTAAATTTAATTTATTTGACACGAAATCACGAAATTATGAACGCCCGGTATATTACCCCACATAATTAGATTCATTCAAAATAAATAACTGTGTTAAATTTTCTATTTTAACTTCGTAATCAAAGTTGATATTTGTATTTTTTTTTCCCATTAAATACTCATAAATGTTAATGTTAATATGTACATTATATAATTATCATATTTTTTAAGTCCCACTTTGTTAACCACGAGTGGGTGTCGGGTTGGGCCTAGAGCTTACCCACTCCAGAGATGAATGGAAGAGAGGCCGTGGTTCGCGAGCAAAAAAAGTCATTATGTAAGCGCCGGCCGCGAATAATTTGCCGTAGCCTGCATCGGTAATTAATGATTATCTGGAAATCTAGCAGACGAGTCTCTAACGTATAGACACGTGTTGGAGTCCTTGAACTCGCCGAGAAGATTGCCGGGTTTCTGAACCGGATAATAAAAAAAAAAAACGAGCGAAACGGTGATTATTTCGATTTTGCTGATTCTCGCGTTTCTTGCGGTGATTGTGAAGAATTCAAGAAATTGAATTGTTATTATTTAATAATTAAGAACAAAAAGAAACAGATTTTTAATTATATAATTTGCGAACACATATGAATAAAAAAAAATGTCAAAATTATTTTAAATATTTTATTTAGGGGAGAGCTATACTTTGGTTAGGTTTAGGTATAATAACTTCTTACTTTTTTATTTAAACAACACAACCCAACAGACAATATGTCCTGTTATAGGGTTAACAATATAAAAATTACATATAAGTAAAACTGAAGTGTGAATGCTTATATACTAATTTGACAATAAAAAAACTAATTAAACTCAGTACAATTAAATATAAATTCAATTATGGTATATTAAGTATTTATACCAACCTTGACACCCAATTATTTTATGCCCTTTAAATCTACTCGAACTTTGACTGTATATGTAATGGAGCTTGATTTTTCAAACTAATATATTTTCACATCTAATGAAACGTTCAGTCACCATTCATCTAGCGTATGGATAACTAGTGATAGCCATTTCGGTTTTTCGAACCTCATCAGGTGGCGCTTGCGTCGTCTTTAATTAATTATGATTAATATATTTTCATTCTTACATTTATTCTGATTTTACCTAAAGTTGTTATTAACTTCCTAATTTTAAATTTTGATTTCTGGGGTGAGTAGGGGTAGTAGGAGCTACTTTCTAAAATTATTTTCATATTATACAGGGTGTCCCAAATACCATAAAAATATCAAAGTTGTATTTTTGAAAATGGAAAACCCTATATATGTTATTATATTTTTATATTCTACGTTCAAAATAACTATCGTTTTTATTAAGGTTATTAGTACCTAAACCTAACAGTTTTTGAAATAATTGGAATTTTGTTAAAATCTAACCTAATTTTCAAATGTCAAGTATTTGAAAAGTATTTAGGTTATGTATACTAAATTTTCAGGTATATTTAGCAATAGATCATATTTTATTTTTTAATTACAAAAACCTTTAAATTTGTACAGAGTGGCCCAAAAAATAAAGTATTTATATATATATATATATATATACATATATATATATATATATCATATAACCCTTATAACCTTTCGATTGTCGGGTATACCATGTATGTTTGAATTTATATTTACTTGTACTGAATTTAATTAGTTATTTTTTATTATTAAATTAGTATATGGTTTATGTCATAGAATTGCATATAATAATCAACATCTATAGTAAAGTATATAAGGTTCCTTTTAAAATAAAGAAGTTGGTATCAATTTCCGGTATAAGTAGTATGTATATATTTGAAAATATTTTCAATAATAAAGGCAACGCATATGCCTTTATTATTGTAAATATTTACTACTTAGGGCCACTTCTACAATTGATAGTAATAGCTTTGGCAGCGTAGACCTTCGGTATTTAGTATTTTAGTTTAACTGATTAGTAAACAGCGATCCGATTCTACAATCGTTTCAAATTTACCACTCAGTTGACAAAAATGCGCATGCGCGATCAGCTGGTCAGCTGGCGTCAAAACCATAGAAAACTTAGTCGAGATGGTGAATGTTGACGACTCTATAAATAATCGCGCCAACTGCGGTCGGAAGCTCAACTACTAAAATTCTAAAATGCAGTTTTCTTTAGTGGTTAAATTTTATAAATACCATAAAGAATATAAATTTAATTTCAAAACTTTATATTTATTATATATAAATGATATCGGACTAAATATTAAGAATAGTAACTTTCTCCTCTACGCTGATGATTTGAAGATTTTTAAGAATATTCGGAACATAAATGATCAGACTGAACTTCAGGATGATTTGGGCCGTGTTGCATCATGGTGTAAGGTAAATCATCTTGAATTGAACTTGAAAAAATGTGTTTACATTTCATTTTCTCGGGGACGAATAAGAGAGTTTAACTATACTTTGGAGAGTAATGTGCTAACTCGGAAGTCGGTGATGAGGGATTTAGGCATTTTGTTTACGTCAAAACTTCAATTCTCGGAACATATATCCCATATTTACAACACAGCTTCAAAGCAAATGGGCTTTATTAACAGGTTTTCTACCGATTTTAGTGTTAGCACAATCAAAAAACTATATATTTCACTTGTTCGCCCGCATCTGGAATATGCCTCATGTGTTTGGTCACCTTATACTAATACCGCAAAATTACAACTTGAAAGAGTTCAAGGTAAATTCCTAATGCTGATGCATTATAGGTTAGGTGGCTTTAGGACAGATTTCAGTCATAGCGGTATGTTGATGCAATTGAATGTGAAGTCATTAGTGGAAAGGAGAAGGTTTTTAGATATGGCATTTTTATACAAAATTATTAATGGTTTAGTGCATTGTAATGAGTTGGTTGAAAGACTGAACTTTAATATACCACGTGGTCCGCAGTCTCGACATAAGCCATTATTTCGTTTGGCCTTTCATCCGAACCGGTATGGGATGTTTAGCCCCTTGGACCGTATGATGCGATATGCCAATGAACTTGACAATAACTACAATTTTGTGTTATTCCATCCTCGATTCACTCATTTCAAGTGCCGCCTGCACCGCATCAACTTATCTAATTTGTCCGATATCGTTTAGGTATTTTAATATTTTAATGTGTTAATATATTTTATTGTCTATCTTATATTTTACAATGTTACATTTTAATCTGTCGGTATCTATGTGTAGTGCTTATTTTATCTTTGTGAATTGCTTATTTTAATTGCATGTTTAACATTTATCTATGATACATTGCTTTTGCATCTACTTTGCTGTGATAACATCTGTGATACATTGTGAAACATATTTTATACATATTTTCTATTATTATTAATATATTGTTTGATTATTGTATATATATATATATATATATATGTTTATTTATTCAATATTTATTTATTTTCTATTTTGTAATGTACCCCTGAGATTACCTGACCACTCTTAATTTTGAATTGTAAAATCACTTGGGATAAAGATGTTCAAAGTTTATGTTGAATAGTTGACTTATTTGTGTATTATTATTTATGATGATTTATGTAAATGTTTACAGTTTTTGTAGAAAGGAGATTTCCGTAAATAAATGAATTAAATTAAAACTATATAAAACGGTATTAAAAATCTAATTTAGATTTCAAAACGATTTTCATAAAATAAAATATTTATTCACTTGGTCACAGCTATTTAAAATAAAAGAATTGAAGAATACCATAGATATTAATAACTAGATAATTTTTATGAAATAAATATGAATAAAGTATTAAAAATCAACCAATAAAACACAGATTAGATTGAATAACTTTAAATTCTCAACTAGTTTCGGGTTATCAGCCCATTTTCAAGAGAATTTAAAATTTGTTTTATTAAATTTCTATGGATATTTACATTAATGGATATATTGATTTTTTAATTTTTATTTTAATTTTATTGTGGGGCAGGCAAAATAATTTCGGTCCCAGCATTTGCTCACAAGGTGGAAAAAACCCCACTAAAAAACCATCCTCAGGATCATTATGGAATTATTTTGCTAAAATTAAACAAAATCAGTTATTTATAAATAAGTTGGATTGTTAAAATTAATAGAAATATAAACATTATATATATGGTTTAATAATAGCATAAAGTGAAAAGTAGTATTTATAATATATCATAAAGTGAAAAATATAATAGATCTACTTGTTCATTTAGAAGTGATGAATTAGTGTCTTTACTGTGTAAATAAATTTCGATTGCTTCCAATATATCTAATTTTTGACCTTTTTCACAATGATGTAAGATTTTTGTATCATTTAAATTTGGAAAAGTGTGACTATTTGTAAGTATATGATTTGAAAAAGTACTACAATCTTTATTTAATCTAAATGCTCTAAAGTGTTCATTGTATCTTATATTAAAATTTCGACTAGTTTTTCCAATATACACACTATTACAATCAGAACATATAAGTTTATAAATACCAGATTTGTTAAATTTTCCTGTTTTATCTTTTCTATTGTATAATATATTACCTAATTTATTTT
Source organism: Philonthus spinipes (assembly GCA_963082785.1). Lineage (NCBI taxonomy): Eukaryota > Metazoa > Arthropoda > Insecta > Coleoptera > Staphylinidae > Philonthus > Philonthus spinipes. Next base: position 17,205,843 of record OY720308.1, read on the forward strand.
TACTTCTAAATCCTATTTTGTAATTATTTTTTCTAAATATACTTGCAATTCTTTCTGAAATTTCTCCAAAATAAGTTAAAGTTAAATATTTTTTATTGTTTTCTTTAATTTTTGGATAAATTTCAAAAAGTGCTTTCTTTCTGAATTCTTTGTTAATTAATTTTTGAATTATGTGATAAGGAAAACCATTTTTTGCAGCAACATTTCTTATTAAATTTAATTCATTATTGAATGATTGTTTTGATAGTGGAATTTTGAAAGCTCTATTGATCATAGAATAATATGTTGATAATTTTTGACAAAGGGGGTGAAATTAATCAAAAGGGATAGTATTTTTGTTACTGGTTGGTTTTCTATAAATCTCAAATTGTATCTGATTGTTTGTGTGTATAATAGTTAAATCTAAGAAGTTGATCTTTTTATTTAACTCAATTTCTAAAGTAAATTTTATGTGCTGGTTTAAAGAATTGATATATTCTAAAAATGAATTTAAGTTTTCGTCAGATCCGTCAAAGCATGCAATAACATCATCAACATATCTATACCAAAATTTAATATGTTTTTTTTGTAAGTGGATTTTTAAAAATTGTTTCTTCTAATGTATTCATGTAGATATCAGCTAGTAATGGACTTAAAGGAGATCCCATTGCCAATCCAGAATTCTGTTTATAATAAATGTTATTGAATTGAAAATAATTTTGATCGATACATAATTTAAAAGAAGAAAGTAATTCTTCTTTAATAATTGGATTAATATTATTTTTATCTAAAATATTTTTAATAATTTTAACACATTCACTTGAAGGAATACTAGGAAACATATTTGTTACATCAAAAGAAACTAGTTTTGAATGAATTTAAAGGTGTTTTATAATCTTTTAATTTATTTGTTAAATCTATACTATTTTTAATACTATATTTTGATTTATAATTTGTAATGTTTCTAAAATATTTATTAGTATAGATAGCTAAGTTTCTGCAAGGTGAATTTATATATGAAACAACAGGTCTGATTGGTAGGTTTGTTTTATGAGTTTTAATTAAACCGTAAAGTTTTGGAGCAATAGGATTTTTTGTTATTATATTAAATTTATCATTTTTATTAAAAATTGAATTTTTTGATAGAAATTGTTTAATTTCTCCTTGATATTTAATTGTTGGATCTTTTTTTAAATTAATTATATTTTCTTGATTAATGAAATTATTCACTTTTTGAATATATAATTCTTTTGTTAATATCACAGTTGTGTTTGATTTGTCAGCTTTTGTAAAGACTAATGAATTTTCAGCTGATTTCTGTTTAATTGACTTTATTATTTTGAAATTAGTTGAATTAGAAGAGAAACTAAATGATTTTATAATTTTTTCCAATTCATGTCTTTCATAATTACATTCTTTTTTCATATTTAATAAATTTAGTTCACATTCTGCAACTATAATTTTTTTAATCATTATTGTTTTTAAAATCAAAACAGTAATTTGGATGTAGTGATAAAATTTGTAATTCATCATTGGAGAAAGTTGTGTTAGATAAATTAATTACATTAGATGTTGAATTATCTCTAATGTTATTTGAATTTAATCTGTTATCTTTTTGATTTTTTCTAATCTATTTAGTTTATTTCTTTGAATTAAATATTTTTCATGAATAAAAAGATTAACTTCACACCTTACATCACTGTCAAAGTTGTCAAAATTTTTTGGAGACATTTTGTAAGTAATTTCGGAATGAACTAAATAAATGTAGTGCTCTATTATATTTCTCACTCTGTATTGTTCGTTCCTTTCTTCCTTTATCCAAATTAATTCTGCTTTTTTAATTGCAATTTTGGCGGATTTTGAATTTGAATTTTATTTGATATTTACGTATTTTGGTATCACTTTCCTCCTTAAACATTCATTATTGAACCATATATTTTCTTTATTTATTTATTTATTTATTTACGGACATCGCCTTTTTAACAATAATACAATAATACTTAAATATATATACACATATATATATGCAAATATATACATACAAAGAAACTATAAACAAAGCATTGTACACACCATATTAAAAAATACAAATTAACTTAAATTAACACTACGCAGAGTAGAAAACTAAATAATACACCTTGATAAGTCAATAATTCTCAGACCACGCTTAAACAAATAAAAAGATGAACAAAAAATCTGGAAATTGGGGTAAGAATTTAACACATTGCAATATTTCATCATCCTAACCATGGGATTGTGATTTCCATAGTTAGTGGAATGAAATGGAATTCGAAATAATAATGTAGCCCTGGTGGGCTTAGTGATGCAAAAATTGAAGTCAAGGATTGATAGTAAATAGGTACAGTCCATTAAACCGTTAATTAGTTTAAATTCAAAACATAAGTCGTGCATAATCCGCCGACATTCAAGCGAGCTTAAGTTCAAAGACAATAGCATGTTAGAATGGCTAAATGAAGTGCGAGAATGACCGAGCCTAAATGAAATTAATCTTAAAAATTTGCTCTGGACCATTTCTATTTTATTTATTGATTTTTTGTAGAAAGGACTCCATATTGTAGAACCATACTCCAAATGTGAACGAACAAGCGATATATATAATAATTTAACAGTACATACATTGAACTCATACGAAAACCGTTTAATAGCTCCAAGTGCCCTCAACGCTTTGGATATGATTCTATCAATATGGGACCGATACGTTAAACGCGAATCAAAAATGATACCTAAATCCTTGACTTCGTTAGCCCTGTTCAGATTTACTCCATTAATTGAATAAGAATATTTTAACAATTTAACCCTGGTAAAAGATATAGAGGCACATTTATTAATATTTAAACTAAGTTTGTTATTAGAACACCACATCGTAAAATTATCCAGATCATTCTGTAGTGCTAAATTATCATAGTCGTTTTTAACTATAGAAAATAATTTTAAATCATCTGCAAACAAAAGGAATTTACAATGTTTAAAGCAATTGCCTACATCATTAAGAAACAGTAAAAATAGAATCGGTCCACAATGAGAACCTTGGGGGACACCTGAGGTTACGTTTATTTCATCGGATATAAAATTATCGATTCTTACAAACTGCTTTCGACCACATAAAAAACTCTGGAGCCATGTAAGCACCAAGTTATTAAAACCAAGACTAGAGAGTTTAGAAAGTAGCATGTTATGGTTAACGCGATCGAATGCCTTGGATAGGTCAGTATATATCGCATCAACTTGATAGCCCTTTCCTAGAGCGTTTAATAAATAATGTTGGTAAGTCAATAAATTCGTGACAGTTGATTTTCCTTCAAGAAAACCATGCTGTTCTTCACTAATCGTGCGCTTAAATACCCACATGATCTGTCTAGAAACTAAGTCATCTAAAATCTTTGGTATAGTAGACTGGATAGTAATACCCCTATAATTTTGTATGTTCTCTCTCCCACCATCCTTATGTAAAGGGGTAATGAACGATTCCTTCCATTTATCAGGAACGATACCACAACACAAAGATCTGTTAAAAAGAATATGAATGGGTGAGGTGAGGGTGAAAACGCATCGTTTTAAAAGGTAAGGGGGTATACCATCAGGTCCAGCAGTGATAGTATCATGTAAGGTATTCATACAATTAAACAATTCACTAGTACTAACTGATAATGACTCAATATAAACTGATCCAAAGCATTCAACTATGTTAGTGGGTGAAGTGTCATTTGAATAAACGGTTGAAAAGTATTTCGCAAACAAATTAACTGTTTCTTTACCATTATTGCTAATTAAGTCATTGTAAGTCATTTGTCTTGGAAACCCGTTTAATTTACTGTTTTCTTTAACATAATTCCAAAAAGCATTTGGGTTATTCTTAATATTAAGTTCAATTTTTTGTATATATTGATCGTGAAGATCTTTACTTAGGTTAGCACATTGCGTTCTTATATTTCTGAATGCTTCGTAATCATGTAAAGAGCCACTAGCTTTAAATTTTGCGTGATAACTCTTTTTGGTCATGACTAGTTTTATAAGTTCTCCGTTAAACCACCTAGGGAATTTTGAATATTTTTTACGTTTAAGAGGAACATATAAATTTAACCCGATATTAATTATATTATAGAAATTTTCTAACGCAATATTTAAGTCAGTAAAACCAAGAATTTCATCCCACTCCACAGATGCCAAAAAAATATTTAATGCGTTATAATCAGCTGATTTGAAGTCATAGTATAACAAGTCAGTATTTAAATTCATGGGATCAACTGAGTTACTAATTTTAATGTAGTATGGAATGTGATGAAAACTACTATCAAAAAGAGAATCAATAGATTCAGAAACGTTTAAAGATTGAATATTTGATAAAATAAGATCAAGAAAAACACCACGCTTATTTGGAATCATGTTACACTGTTTTATGTTATTGAAGGTGAGACAATCGCGAAGACACATTTCATTACTAGAGATATTTAGAACACTGAGATCAGTAAAAGAATTGCGTAAGTTGTAGTCACCACAAAATAAATAATCTGAATCAGGATGTTCAATACATAGTTGATCAATCGATATAGTATGTTGTTCATATAGAGAAATATTAGAGCAAGGCGGAATGTAAACCGCCCCAACCACAAGTTTATTATTTACCTTCACAAATATATGTTCAACGTTATTATATAACGGTTTTAATGCTACACAATTGATAGAAGATTTAACGGCAATAAGAACACCGCCGCCTTTATTTTTTGAACTTGTTAGAGGGGACCTATCTAATCTAAAAATGTTAGAATTATGTAATTGTAATTCTGAATCATTAATTGAATTATCTAACCAAGTTTCAATTAAGATAATTATATCATACACAGAACAATTGATGATATTTTGAAAGTTATTAAGTTTTGATCTGAGGCCACCAACATTCTGAAAAAATATGTTTACTTTTTTTCAACACTTTGAGAAGTATCAACTGACACGATAGACGGTTTGCCTTTAACATATTTGATAGTCAAATTTGTTTCGCCCATTTTTTTACGATCAAGTAATTCATCATTTAAAGATTTCAAATACTCTCGCTGTTTATCAGTTAAGTCTGCTTTAAACACTACACCATTGCTTCTACCATTAATAGTGCGAGATAATTTAAGTAATTCCATAGCAGACGAGCGATCCTTAAAACATAATTTTAGAGGTCTTGGTTTCACCGATTCCTTTCCAATTCTTAAAACTTTGATAGGTTCAAAGTTGGCAGAAGATCCAATTAATTTCTTTATCACATCACTATCCTCTTGACTTCTCTGCGCAGACGTCCCGACAGATTCCGGCAAATTGAAAACAATTACATTGCATGATCTTCGACCACGTTCATCCAGTTCAGCAATTATCTCTTCTTGTTGAAGATGGCCCATTTTTTCAACTGTCGGAGAGGCTTGATATTCAAGTTTCGCAATGCGTGATTCCAAATCAGAAAATTTTATATTTATAATTTCCGAAATTTCAGCCTTGAATTTAGAAAACTGTTCATCCAACATTTTGACAATATTTTCAGACGTTGATAGTTGGACTGTATTCTTCGAAGAATTGTCACTAATGCATTTCGAACAGAACCATTTAATATTTTTCTGTCCATTTATGCAAGCAACATCTAACTCACTCAATTTCGAACAGTTTTTTATGTGTACGGACCTGTTACACAAGCCTGAACATTTAATGTAAGGGGTGTTTGGTGTTACACCCTGGTCGCAAATTCCACATTTATTAACCATTGTAGAACGATGATGTTATTTGGCAGAATATAAGAAAGGAAAAGTTGGAAAATGATGCAACGGGGGTACACGTTTCACACCACGGTGTCGATCGTGATGACTTTAATAAAAAAGACAAACAATAAGGATAGTAGACCTCGGTAAAGGCGGTAAACAAATAATATGGTTAAAACAGTAGGAAAGAAATGGAAAATAAATCACTGAATTGCTCAAATTTTTAATCAGAGAGCCGGGGTCAACGTTCAGAGCTCAGACGTTCGCACAAAAAATAATGCAGCTGATCGAGGTTAAATTTGGAAATAAATATAATAATTCACCGTTGGACCGCAATAATAGATTTCAAAATACTAAGAAACCGAAATCGATAGTGCAAACATTAAATCAGTATTACCTTCCACTATGTAACAGAGATGATTGGTGAAAATCTCACTTTAAAAAACTCACTAGAACCACTTTAATTTAACAAAAAGGGAAGAGCACAAGTAAGCGTGTACATTTATGTGTGATAGGTATGAAGCTTGTTCTTCTTTTTGAACAAACGATAATAAATTCTTTTTTGTTCTTCTAAACCTGAAACTTTAATATAATTAATGGTTTTAATATTTAGACATATGAAATGTCTTCATAATTTTCTAGTGTCTTTTTAATATTTTCTTAATGATTGGAAATCTCACTGTTGGACCATTTTATTATTGACACGAGAATAATTTAATTATTTCAAAGTTTCATTCTTTAAAGAACTGTTCATATTCTTCGCTAATAAATTCATTCTTTCACTAACAGAAACAGTAATTTTAGGAATTCCATATCCAATCCAATAATTGGAAGCCCATACATTTTCAGAAAACGGTCCACCCTGTATACATCGTGTCCATGTTAAGAACGCATGAGGATCTTGAAAACATAATCATCTAGGATAAAAAATTCAAGATGCCATTTTGTAGAACTTAAAAAATGATAAAGTGTCATTTCTTAATACCTTAAAATAATATAAAAAGTGGAAAAATCAAAAATTCGAAAAATTTATTTTTTGAAAAAAATCTAAAACGATGAACTGCGATTGGCATTTAAACTTACTCGAAACAAATTAAATATAAATGATTTGAAAATAATTAATAAATTATTTCCACATTTAGCTCTGCGACATTTTGACTTACGTTACGTAAGTACTTTAAACAAATGCGCATTAAAACAACTATTTCTCGGGCAAATACCCTACCAAACACCACCAAACAATGAATTCATATCAATAACATATTGCATCATGCAACAATTTTTTGATCCGAGAAAAATTTAATATAAACATTTATCTATATATTTATACTCTAAATAGTGTAACTTTTTCCAAATTTAAGCCACCCTTTAGCCGTTTTCAAGGTCTTAATGTTGAGCATTTTTATCTTAGACATAAATCTAAAATACTATTGGATATAACATTTTAATTCTTGACTATTATTATTTTAAATACACTAGAATAATATTCATTATTAATCACTTTTCATTCAATTTGTGATTGAATGATCCTTCGATATTGTTGTTGAGCAAATAAAGCAACTACAAAGTGGTATTAAAAGGGGGTGAGAAATCTGGGTCATACACGTGTTAAATTATTCACATGTTCTTTATTAAAAATACAGTTGACAACTACAAAGAATGACAACCCAGTTGGTCGATATATTTTTATTCGGTGAGCAATGCTAAAAGGGAATTTATTGATTTCGTGAAAACTATCTAATTACAAATCTCAACGCAAACACCCTTTTCATACGCTTTTCAATTTGCACTTTATTTTATTCAATAATTCATCATCTTTTAATTAATGTAATTACATCCCATACCTTATTCAACTTCATGACAGAGAAAATGTCGCTAATGTCTAGCGATCTTGATCGTAGATGACAGTCAGACAGAGACTTTCAAACAAACAAAGAAACTATAGAAGAGTATTAAAAAGTGAGAAATCTGGGTCATATACGTGTTAAATTATTCACTCTAGAGACAATAACATTTCCCAACACAGGCTGAAAGACCTCGGGTCAATAGCCACTTGACAGATAATTTTCACATAAGAATATTTCTTATAATATGTTCAGTTGTACATATCATTAATTTGGTATAACTAACAATAAAAATGTATATATATACAGGGTGATTCGGGAGGGAATGGAAATATTTTAAAAACATGTCCAGGAAGCAATAATAAGCAAAATGAGCTCATTTGTTTCAATCCGTTTTTCATTTTTTTTTTTCAGAGATATTTTGAACATTTTTTTTATACATTTGTAAAATAATATGTATTGCTGAACTTACAAAAGAAAAACAAAATAGCATTAATTCACATTAATATTTCGAAAACTCCGCCCATTTCGATACACTTATTTGCGCGTTTATAAATGGACTTGGCAACCAGTTCTTGTGAACGATGATTAACATTAAGAATACGATTTAGTAGGGCATCCCTTGTCTCCACTTTGATAGCATAAACTAACGACTTCATCCATCCATCCCTAAAGATAAAAATCTAGGGGGGGGGGGGTGTAGTGGGGGTGAGATATAGTGGTCTCGGTAGCCGAAGGTCTTCTCTGCCAATCAGCGATTGCCGAAATGGGTATTTAGAAAATGTTTCACAATATTGGCATAGTGAGGAGGTGCCCCATCATGTTGGGAGATAATACGTAGTCGAACATTCATCCAATATTTCCTCTAAATGGTCTTCGAAAAAAATATCAATAACCTGCTCAATAAGACGACCATCCAATACGAAAGGACCAAACAATTGATCGCTTAGAATACTAAACAAATGAAAATCAGACTTGAACATGAGCTAATTTTGTTTATTTTTGCTACCGTATTTCCATTTCCTTCCGAATTACCCTGTATAATTACATTTTCTTTTGTCCGGAAGTATGGTATACATTTAAAATAAAATCGAAGACTATCGATAATATCGAAGAAAACATCCATTATATTATTATTGTACAAAATGATCGAGAACTTTTCTCCTCTAAATTGCTTTGATTTTTTTCTTTATTTACATTTTGTTGGCACCAGTGAATAAAAACAAACAAAACGCGTCATGTGTCATTATTTATTACATCAAATTCTTCAATTTGTTAGAATAACATAACCTATAGCGTGTGTTTACTTTTATTATCGATGATTGGGTTGGAGTTACGTAAAGAGTATAATTAAAATAATGAACACTGCTGTATCCTTTCTTCACACTTTATTTTCTAAAATTAAAAAATAACGCGTGAAGAAAGGATTCACAAATTATCTGCAAAAAACTTTTCTTCGCGTCTACAAAGAATCTTTCTTCATAACTTGTCTACATCATAATGTGACCGCAAAGAACATTTCTTCAAAACATATCTGCAAAGAATATTTCGAAATTACTTGTCTACAGAGAGCCTTTCTTCAAAAAATAGTCTGCAAAGAACCTTTCTTCACATCTACAAAGAATCTTTCGAAACTACTTTTCCACAAAGATCCTGCCTTCACAAATTGTCTGCAAAGAACCTTTCTTCACAATTCGTATACAAAGAATTTTTCTTCACAACTTGTCCACATCACAACGTGACTGCAAATAACTTTTCTTCAAAACATATCTGCAAAGAATCTTTCGAAACTACTTTTACACAAAGAGTCTAGCTTCACAAATTGTCTGCAAAGAACCTTTCTTCACAATTCGTATACAAAGAATTTTTCTTCACAACTTGTCCACATCACAACGTGACTGCAAATAACCTTTCTTCAAAACATATCTGCAAAGAATCTTTCGAAACTACTTTTCCACAAAGAGCCTTTCTTCACAAATTATCTGGAAAGAACTTTTCTTCACAATTCGTATACAAAGAATTTTTCTTCACAGCTTGTCCACATCACAACGTGACTTCAAATAACCTTTCTTCAAAATATATCTGCAAAGAATCTTTGGAAACTACTTTTCCACAAAGAGCCTTTCTTCAAAAATTATCTGCAAAGAACTTTTCTTCACAATTCGTATACAAAGAATCTTTCTTCACAACTTGTCCACATCACAACGTGACTGCAAATAACCTTTCTTCAAAACATATCTGCAAAGAATCTTTCGAAACTACTTTTCCACAAAGAGCCTTTCTTCACAAATTGTCTGCAAAGAACCTTTCTTCACAATTCGTATACAAAGAATTTTTCTTCACAACTTGTCCACATCACAACGTGACTGCAAATAACCTTTCTTCAAAACATATCTGCAAAGAATCTTTCGAAACTACTTTTCCACAAAGAGCCTTTCTTCACAAATTGTCTGCAAAGAACCTTTCTTCACAATTCGTATACAAAGAATTTTTCTTCACAGCTTGTCCACATCACAACGTGACTGCAAATAACCTTTCTTCAAAACGTATCTGCAAAGAATCTTTCGAAACTACTTGTCTACAAAGAGCATTTCTTCACAAACTGTCTACAAAGAACCTTTCTTCACTACTTGCCCACAAAGAATCTTCACGACTTATCAGCAAAGAACATTTCTTCACAAATTGTGTAGAAAGAACCTGTCTTTACTACTTGCCCACAAATGATCTTTCTTTAAAACTTCTTCACAAAGAACTTTTCTTCATCGACAGAAGCAATCTTCATGAATGCTTCACAAAATCCTTTCTTCAAAATAAATTGCATAGATCCTTTCTTCGCAAAATGTTCACAAATAAGAACTTGCCCACAAATTTCTTCGTTCATAAATTTCTCTTAGCAACTTGTTCATTAAGAACCTTTCTTCATAAGTTGTTCATTAAGAACATTTCTTCATATCTTGTCGACAAAGAAGCGTTCTTCGAAAATTGAACATCTTTCTTTACAACTTGTCTACAAAGAATCTTTCTTTACAACTTTCTTCATATCTTGTCGGCAGAAGTGTTCTTCCTAAATTGTTCCAAAAGAACCTTTCTTCACAACTTGATTACAAAGTGCCATTCCTCTTTTGTTCACAAAAATAAATAAATAATGGAGAAATTTTCTCCTTTATAGTGCTTTTATTCTTTTTTTTTTATTTAGAAAAAAAAATGTTGGCAACAAAATAAGATAATTAACAAGAAATAAATAGACCTTATTTATTTCTTGTTAATTATCTTATTTTTGTTTTCTAAATAAAAAAAAAGAATAAAAGCACTATAATTAACAAGAAATAAATAACCTTATTTATTTCTTGTTAATTATCTTATTTTTGTTGCCAACATTTTTTTTTTCTAAATAAAAAAAAAGAATAAAAGCACTATAAAGGAGAAAATTTCTCCATTATTTATTTAGTTTTATTTATTTTTGTGAACAAAAGAGGAATGGCACTTTGTAATCAAGTTGTGAAGAAATAGACCTTATTTATTTCTTGTTAATTATCTTATTTTTGTTGCCAACATTTTTTTTTCTAAATAAAAAAAAAATAAAAGCACTATAAAGGAGAAAAATTCTCCATTATTTATTTATTATCCAACAGATTCATAAGATCTAATAAGAGGATAAATTAGAAAAATACAATTATAGCGCAATAGTCACAATACGTTCATAATGTAGCACTGGATATACTTTACAATACAATAATATTATAATTATATGGTAAATTTCGAATGTCACATAACCTAACATTTTTGACAGGTGTCAAAAGATAAAATAAGATGAATAAAATAGGTACCGGTTTTGTGTGCAAACTGTGAATTTAGAAGAAAAATTGATAAATTTAAAAAGATGCCAAATATAAACAATGAACATCGTCTCACGGTATTCTAAAAAATATTACAGCACATGAACGAGAGGAGGTTACAACACGGTGTCCCATTTTACATTATTTTCTTGAATATCTTGAAATTAAAGCATTTTACCGAAAAGTATGCCGAATCATAATCGTCATTGTTTTGAGGGGAAAATCGGATTTTGACAAAATGTCACCCCTATGTTATTTTTTTATAAAGTTATTGAGACAATATTAATTCACGAACATTTTATAGAAAATTCATACTTTCACGATTACAGCGCCATCTGTTGGAAATTTAAAAAAAGTATTCGTATGAACCCTACATATTTTATAACGCTCTTTCAGAATCTGCAATACAAAATTGGGGTTCCCATTTAAAATTTTCCCGGCCACCCTTGTGGGGCTAGGGGAGGGGTATTTTGTCAAAATCCGATTTCCCCCTCAAAACAATGAAGATTATGATTTGGCATACTTTTCGGTAAAATGCTTTAATTTCAAGTTATTCAAGAAAATAATGTAAAATGGGACATCCTGTATATTGTTACATAATTGGGTTTAATCAGACTCGGAAATAAGTATAACAATGTTTATTTATTTATTTAGAGTATACTTAACACATTTATTGATTTCAAAGAAAAAAAAAATGATACGTTACTTTTTATTCTTCATTCTTTTTTGTATGCAATAATATCAAATGATTTTTGTTATTGTTTCTTTGTATACACGCATAAAAGATGTTTTTCTTTTTCAATTTTTTTTTTCTCCATTCTTTCTTTATGCAATGATGTCAGATGATTAATAACACATGCACATAGATTACATTATTCGGACGCGATGGCGATGGCGTTTGGACACATGTCGGTTAGTTTGAATTGAATGGAGTCGAGAGCTAAATGTCCTTAATGAGGCCTAAATAAGAGGACACAGATTTTTTCACAATTGAGACTTATGGTCTCGGCTCGAACAGAGACAGAGACAATTACGAAATTAGGAGATCAAACAAACTAACAAACAAACGGCATTTGTCTTAATCAAATTGTATCATATGTAGGCTGTGAATTAATTAATAATTGGAGGAGGAGAAACAAAAAACGGGTTAATTATTGTAATGCAAATAATAGGATGCAATCTAAATTAGAATATTGATAAAAATGTAAGGACTTGAAAGGCTTATTAATTAAAATAATGTATATCATCACTATTCATGAATTCATTTGTGCGAATCATTAAGACAGCAGTTCAGATAGCTACCAGATTTTTTCTTTGACTTCAAATTTTTGACAAGACAGAAAGACTTAACTCTGGTCGATAGCCCACACAGACTAACACCCGTGTGCATTGTAATTATTTATGTTATATTGTTTTGTATCATCAATTGTCTGAATAAAAATATATGTATATAAACTAAATAAAAATTATTTTAAAATAATTAATAAATTATTTCCACATTTAGCTCTGTGACATTTTGATTTACGTAACGTAAGTACTTTAAACAAATGTACATAAAAACAACTACCTCCCGGGAAAATACCGGTAAAAATCGGGAAAGAGTCCGACAAATCGATTTTCCCCTTCCATATCACAAAAAAATAATAAGTAATTAATAATAGTAAGTACGGCTAACTCAAAAGACTAGGGTCCAAATACTTATATTAGTTTATTATTATGTAGAGATGACCCTGGCAGCCGACGCCGGTGAAGTGGAAGGGGTTTTAGTTCGAAGTTTCCCGAACAAAATCTAGCAAGAGTCCAACACAATGTCCGTAAATGGATTTTCTCCTTCCACAGCTCAAAAAAAATAATGCCTTTATTTATCACACAGAAAAAAGAATACAAAATGAAAACTTATGAGTGTATGCTCAGTTCAGTCAGCTTAACCTGTTACTGATATTCCACTTAACCTACAAAATAAAATATAAACTTGTTTATTTAATTCATTATTTAGTTTGTGTATATTTTTTAGGGATGGGCAAAGTCGATCTTTTATAATTTCTAAATTAAGTGTATTATAATTTTATAAATGTTACTTATTATAAAAATATCAGAAATAACTTCCCATTTATTAATAAACATAAATTTGAAGTTACTTTTTCGTTTTAAATACTTAAAATGACACATTTAGTAATATTCGATTACTAATATTATTCGATTTTGCCCAACACTAATATTTTTTGTAAATAACTGTTAATAAAGATTATACCATATGATCGAGAACTGTGTGCTTTGTATTAAAAAATGATTTTGGTGTTTAATTATTTTGATTTATATTTTGCGCACCTTTATTTCTTAATTGATTTTGTGGTGATATCCGGCGTACGCAGATGGATTGTAAGGATCGGAATGAGCATTCAGTCGATCTTGATTTTGTAATTGGCATCTACCTAGCAGTGATTATTATTGAAATAAAGTTAAGTTCGGTTGTTTTTGTCAGTATTTTTACTCAGCCACCCTGTAGAACACTACAATGATGTTGGCAATAAAAGTAATCACACTGCACACACTATAGGTTATGTTATTCTAACAAAATGTATAACCAAGTGAAAGCCTTAACAATCAACAAATCAAACTAATTTGGATGATTTAATAATGACTAAAAAGCGATTTTTTTTATATAAAAATGTTCTAAACAACTAGGGTTAACCAGTTTGGAGAAAATACCATCTTTAAATTAAATAAAGAAAAATAATTTAAAAATAATTAATAAATTATTCTCCTTTATGTAAATAACTATGACTATGTGAATATATCCTTTTTTCCATTGATACCTTCTCTAATTGCCAATATTTAAAGAATATACTGGCTATTACTTCCGTCGATCATTTGAATCCTTATTAGATTCAGAAACCGATACAGCAGAAATTAAAATTAAATCATTGTTTTTGTACTAATAATGTGTTGTTTGAATTTATATTATATTAAATTTTTGTAATTACATTTGTAAAAATGGATTTCCGTTAATAAATAAATATTTTTTTTAGTATTTCATCTATTGTTTTTTTTTTGTATTGTATAATTATGTTTTATTGTAGTTTATGTAATCCTTAATTTGGCCTTAGGACTGTTGGGTTATTAAATAAATAAATAAATAATAATGATCCATAACCTTCAATATCGACTTCCATCGTTAACACGACTGAAGTAATTGTAACGAAAGTGAAAGGAATTTGAAGATAAAACAGTTTCAAAAATTATAAAATCAAATATTTCACATTGTAATCTTCTTTTTATGTCGGTTGTGGAGACTTTAATTATTTAAATAAAAATGGTAGACCTTTCTTCTACTTATTATTTTTTTTATCAAACTAGATATATTTTGGAAACTTGAGTAGTTGAAGATGGAAACAGCTTCTTGAGAAACAAATTAAAACCTACACCAATTATGAATGCACTTTATTGTTATTTTGCAACTTGTTATTAAATTTTTATCAATTTAAAAAAGATATAGCAAATTAAAATGTTAACAAGATGAAAAAGGCTCTATGCACTTTATCAATGCGAGCACGACACTTGATCTAATACAAAGTGCGAACGATTCCTAGAGGCTCTCGAATTGTAAATTAGTTAATGCGTCCGGGGCAATTGTTTTAAACATTAACGCACGCTAGAAGCGTGCGCTTGTGTAATTTAATGGCGATAGCACGCACACATTAAATCTTAATATCGACGACAGATGAGCCAGATCGAGAAATTCGCACTTGCGTAACCCAATTTTCGCTCCCATCTCTGGACTTAATTAACGCTCCAGAAACCAAACGAAATTCCACATGTTTTTCCTATCCCGGGGACTTTAAAAGCCGATGGCGCTCAGCTCTGGAATCCAGTAAGGTCTGGGTGCGTGCGCTGCGGTGAGTGTTGGGGCAGCACCCCCTTATCGAGTGCTCGTGTCGAACGTTGAAAAAGATGTATCTTAGGGATATTTGTGTTTTTGTGGTGGTACTGGCCGTGGCCGAGGGCAGAGTGCGCCGGCAGAAGGGGAAGAATGTGAATCCTTTGCCTGAAGGGGTGCAATCGCAACAGCCCGCCGGGGAGTACGAAGATTATGGCACTGATTATGAATATTATGATTATGATGATAAGCACAGTAAGTTATGTCAGACGATTTAAAAACAAAATCTGTACAATATTTATCCAACAGAGTATTATATAAGATTAGTCAAAATTACCTAAATAATTCTCAAACAGTAACTAATTATAAAAAAAATATAAATAGAAAACAGTATTCATTCCACTTGGTCACAGTTATTTAAATATATTATTTAGGTGGCTAAATGTGGAAATAATTTATTAATTATTTTCAAATCATTTTTATTTAATATAAAAAAATACTTCAAATAAAAATTTATTGTATATAAACAAGGTATTATTCAAATATATTTAAAATATACATCGTGTTAAATTTACATAAATGAGTAAACTTGTGTTTTTTTTATACAACACCTTATATATATTTCTTTAAAATTCAGATTAATTTAATGAAAAGGTGTGATAATCTTCAGTTAAAGTGATTCGTTAATCAATTTTAAGTTGGAAAAAAGAAAAATAAAGTTTTTAAAGTAAACAATTAAAAAATAAATAAAACATACAAAAAATATTGGGTAATTATTCAATATAATTAATGGTTTTAATTTTTAGACATTGGTAGTTCATATTGTATGAAATAAATATGAATAAATTATTAAAAATCAACGAATAAAACACAGATTAGATTGAATAACTTTAAATTCTCGACTAGTTTCGGGTTATTAGCCCATTTTCAAGAGAATTTAAAATTTGTTTTATTAAAATTTCTATGGATATTTACATTAATAGATATATTGATTTTTTAATTTTAATTTTAATTTTATTGTGGGGCAGGCAAAATAATTTCGGTCCCAGCATTTGCTCACAAGGTGGAAAAAAAACCACTAAAAAACCATCCTCAGGATCATTATGGAATTATTTTGCTAAAATTAAACAAAATCAGTTATTTATAAATAAGTTGGATTGTTAAAATTAATAGAAATATAAATATAAATTCATTTTTAGAATATATCAATTCTTTAAACCAGCACATAAAATTTACTTTAGAAATTGAGCTAAATAAAAAGATCAACTTCTTAGATTTAACTATTATACACACAAACAATCAGATACAATTTGAGATTTATAGAAAACCAACCAGTAACAAAAATACTATCCCTTTTGATTCATTTCACCCCCTTTGTCAAAAATTATCAACATATTATTCTATGATCAATAGAGCTTTCAAAATTCCACTATCAAAACAATCATTCAATAATGAATTAAATTTAATAAGAAATATTGCTGCAAAAAATGGTTTTCCTTATCACATAATTCAAAAATTAATTAACAAAGAATTCAGAAAGAAAGCACTTTTTGAAATTTATCCAAAAATTAAAGAAAACAATAAAAAATATTTAACTTTAACTTATTTTGGAGAAATTTCAGAAAGAATTGCAAGTATATTTAGAAAAAATAATTACAAAATAGGATTTAGAAGTAAAAATAAATTAGGTAATATATTATACAATAGAAAAGATAAAACAGGAAAATTTAAGAAATCTGGTATTTATAAACTTATATGTTCTGATTGTAATAGTGTGTATATTGGAAAAACTAGTCGAAATTTTAATATAAGATACAATGAACACTTTAGAGCATTTAGATTAAATAAAGATTGTAGTACTTTTTCAAATCATATACTTACAAATAGCCGCACTTTTCCAAATTTAAATGATACAAAAATCTTACATCATTGTGAAAAGGGTCAAAAATTGGATATATTGGAAGCAATCGAAATTTATTTACACAATAAAGACACTAATTCATCACTTCTAAATGAACAAGTAGATCTATTATATTCTTCACTTTATGATGTATTATAAATACTACTTTTCACTTTATTCTATTATTAAACCATATATATAATCTTTATATTTCTATTAATTTTAACAATCCAACTTATTTATAAATAACTGATTTTGTTTAATTTTAGCAAAATAATTCCATAATGATGCTGAGGATGGTTTTTTAGTGTTTTTTTTTTCACCTTGTGAGCAAATGCTGGGACCGAAATTATTTTGCCTGCCCCACAATAAAATTAAAATAAAAATTAAAAAATCAATATATCCATTAATGTAAATATCCATAGAAATTTAATAAAACAAATTTTAAATTCTCTTGAAAATGGGCTGATAACCCGAAACTAGAATTTAAAGTTATTCAATCTAATCTGTGTTTTATTGGTTGATTTTTAATAATTTATTCATATTTATTTCATACAATTATTCAATAAACTTCATAAGGCCATTAATATCTTAAATATGTGACTAGAATTTGTTTTTAATATTTTATGTATAATTATTGCTATTAATAATCGACTCATTATTAAATAAACATTTTCAATATTTAGCTGGATGTTAATAGAACTAATTTTAATCAAAATATTTCAAAAATATTACTGATTTCTAGTCGCATATTTATTATCTCAATAGCCTCTTGAGTGTTAATTAAGAACCATACAATATTTTTTTACTTAAATTTTCTACTTGAAATTAATCAATGAAGAACTTTATCTAAAGATTATCACACCTTTTCTGGCCACCTTGTATAATCAAAATTTTAAATCACATTTATTGTTATTTTTGGCCTCTTAATTGCAAAATTGTTGTGACTAATGGTCAACATTTTAAATACAAGCACTTGTTTCATGCATTCCATTTAGTTTTATAATCTATTAGTATTTACATATAAAGAAAAACTATCTTAACCTATAATAATTGTATACTAAAATTTTCAAAAAATGGGAGAATATAAAAATATAAGTATGTAATATATTGAGCGTGTAACAAAAATCGACGTTGGCATTGGAAATCTAAAGTCATGTCTGAACTAAAATCACAAGCGCACGCGTAAAGTACTTGTTGTCATGTTGTCAAGTCACGCGTGTGATCTTAGTACAGACATGACTCAAGACTTCAAACGCCAACATCGTCGTCGATTTTTGTTATACGCTCGATTAAAATATTTGTACACATATATTTTCATTTTTAAAATCCATGATTAATTCAAACAATATTTCGTAGGAATATTTTTTGCATAAATGTTGTTTACTATCGCAAAATGGCGTAAAGAAATTCACTTCATTGCGGAATTAAAATTAACTTGCCTAATAAAATTGTTAACAGGAAATATTGAGAAATGAATTGGTGATGGTGCTTTTTAAAATTCAAACAAATTTTACTTACGAAAAGTTGTGAACAACACGCGACGTACAAGCAACGTCGCGCTGGTGAACAAACAAAAGTTGTTTACTATTGGAAAATGACGTAAAATGTTCTCTACTTGATTACGGAATTAAAATTTACTTACACAATAACAAATTTTGATAAAAATACACAGGAAGTATTTAAAAATGAATTGGTGGTGTTTTTTTTTTAATATAATCTAGTTTTACTTACGAATATTTGAGGATGAAACAAGCGGCACAGCATTAAAGGGATCACACCGAAACAGTGCAGCCAATTTAGAAATAATAAAAATGCATATTTTCATTAATGATTTAATTTAATAATAATAATAATAAATCAACTTTATTTCAGGAAATGTTTACAAAATAATAATTCTGAGGAACAAAAATGAAATTGTGTCAGGTGCTGTTTCTTATTATTTT
Source organism: Philonthus spinipes (assembly GCA_963082785.1). Classification (NCBI taxonomy): domain Eukaryota; kingdom Metazoa; phylum Arthropoda; class Insecta; order Coleoptera; family Staphylinidae; genus Philonthus; species Philonthus spinipes. The sequence goes on from OY720308.1 coordinate 17,224,978, forward strand.
TATTCATTGACCCTTTTACTTTCGGTGTAGGGTTGTTTCTTATATGTGTATATTAATTAATTAATTCTTTATTAAATATAAATGGCTCTTTTTAATTAATTTCATTCAATTCTTTTCGTTTAATTTTATTCGGTTTTGATTTAAATTGAATTAATTTGGTTCAATTTAATTTAAATTGATTTAGTTTAATTTGATTTAATATAATTGATTTAATTTTGCTGATTGTATTTGAATTAATTTATTTTAACATCTTTAAATTATGTACGGCATAGCTGTACTGACGAGGGATAGATCCCGAAACACGTGTCTGCAGATGGCCTTAAATTAAGTAACGTTCCTTTTGCTGTTTTCGCATTAAAGGAAGGAATTTTCTCGGATAAAAATTTGTTGCATTATGCAATATTTTATTGATGTGCAGCAGCAGGTGTACATTATGTAATTTAATGTCCGGCGTGGATATTTGCCCGGGAAGTAGTTGTTTTAATGTGCATTTGTTTAACGTACTTACGTAACGTAAGTCAAAAGTCACAGAGCTAAATGTGAAAATAATTTATTAATTATTTTCAAATCATTTTTATTTAATATAATTCTTTATTTACCGAAAATCACCTTTTTACAATTAATGACAATCTGTAAATTACAAAATACAACAATATATTCAATTGATTTGATAAAATTTAGACTAATAACTCCTTGATCAAGTATAACCATTGAGTTTTCCAATCAGAGTCCATAAACACAATAACAATAATGATGCGCACCGTGAATAAATTAAATAAAACGAAATTTTTGTAGACGGGGATTCGTGCGGTTGTAAATTAGACGGAGTGCATTTGTTTAAAACTTTAATAATCGTTAACAACAATTTCACATAACGTAACGTAACATTAATAATCATTATCCATGATTATTAATCCTGAACATAGCTCCCCTAAAATCTCGTAAGTCTAGCCAACATAAAATACATTTTCTTTCCACGGCGTTAGAGGATTAAAAAATAGCGCCTACATTTGTAAATTAGTAATTTATTTAAATTCAGTAATTGCTTCTCTTATAAGAGGGTCAGATTCATATATTTTGGGGTAAACGCGCACGTCATGCATTGCTCAAGTGGACAACTATTTCCCAAGTTTCAAACCTTTATACGGTTTTTCAGGTTAGGTTCGCGTACAAACTATGGAATAACTAACGGCGGGAATTTTGAAAATTATTACATTTAATACTTTTGTTATTCTTATTTATTTATTTATTAAGCAAAAGACATGTACAATTTTCACAAGTATTGCATTTGTCATACAAAATTATAAACTATAAAATACATAAAGTTAAAACTAAAAGTAAAAATAATAATTATATAATAATAATAATAATAATAATAATAATAATACACATTAAAATACAAAAAAGAAAACAGCTCATTTTATTTCTCATATTTTAATATGTCGAACAATAATAATAATAATAATAATTTTTTTTTCAACGGAAGAATCCAATAAGGGAAAATATACAATCAAAATCATAATATAAGAAGAGTACAAGCAAAGTTAGTTAAATTTAAACAGAAAAATAAATGAATTAAATAATATCCTGCAGAAATTCCGCGACCGAATAATACGCTGTTTCAATAAGCAGTTCTTTTAGCTTACGCTTAAATATTGTCGTATTTTTAATATCTTTTATTATTTTTGGTAGTTTATTGTACAGAGAGAGAGAGAGAGACATATAATATGGGCTTTGCTTAAACAATGCCGTGTGATGTAATTCACTATTTAATTTAAGACATGTACATTTAAAAAAATATACAATTTCATAGAAATTAGCAAGCAAAAGTTGTTAAACTATAAAGTTGCCAAGTGTAGCCTTATAATTACCACTATAATAAAATCACTGAATGGTTTTTTGAGTTTAAGTGAAGTGTTTAATCACAAATTGAAAGACTGTTATTCCTTACTTTGTGTCTCGAAATGTACATCTAACATAAAAATAAATTGTGAAGTAAGGAATAATAGTCTTTCAATTTGTGACTATAATAAAACGTGGAGTAATTATTAGATGAAGAATTACACTTGTTTTGTTGCATAATGTTTTTATTTTCAGTTTCCTGACACGTGTTTCGGTCTTCGCAGACCATTATCAAAGTTAAAAGTGGAGTAATTTCTGACGAATACAAGAAAATTGACAATGTGGTGTAAACAATCAAATTAAAATATGGATTTAGAATATCTCTAATGTTTAATTGAAAACATAAATGTTTAAGATGTACACCTTAGAATACGACACAACGCTTGACACTGCAGCGCTTCCAATATGTCAAGTGGACAATTATTATGGTGTTTTCCAATGTCAAATATTATCCAACAACACACCCCAATCTCCCTAGTGAGTGCAGAAAAGCAGAAAGATTGATAGATATATATTTTTTAAATTTATTTATACTTTACGATTTTTACGATGACACAGATTTCCATTTAACCCAATATTGCCATATCTACTACAGAGTGATCAACAATGATTGTAGACAAGTTAAATTTCCCGCCGAAAATTCCAAATTCATGGCAAGAAAAAATAATAAAGAGCAATTATATTTAGCAGCTTTGTGCGTCGTTTTTTGTTATTGCGTTTTTTTTTTTTAATCGAATGCATACCCTAAACCAAGCCGTAATTGAAAAAAATGATAAAGGATGTAAGTCCTTATTAGTTTCAACCTGTAAAAATTAAATTTATCTTGGTTGTTGAGTTTTAATCAAAATATTTCAAAAATATTACTGATTTCTTGTCACATATTTATTATATAAATGGCCTCGTGAGTGTTAATTAAGAACCGTACAATATTTTTTTTACTTAAATTTTCTACTTGAAATTAATTAATGAAGAACTTTATCTAAAGATTATCACACCTTTTCTGGCCACCTTGTATAATCAAAATTTTAAATCACATTTATTGTTATAAACTTTAATTATTTAAATAAATAGAAGGACAAATATATATATATATATAACAATCTTTATTAACAATTAAGTTTACAATAAGGTAACAAACATTGATTATGTATATCACACAAAAAATAATTAATTGTTAAATGGCTATCGACCAGAGGTCTTTCTGCCAAGGACAAATATTTTTATTTAAATATAGTTATGATTAAATATTTAATTTATTTTGGGGAAAAAATGTTTGTTACGCCAATGATAATCTGGGGGATTTTCTTTTCATATGTTCAGTTATTTAATTGCTTATCAATCTGTAATTATTGTTTTGTATTTCAAAAACTATGAATTGATATTTCCTCATAATTCTATTTTTTTGTTTGTAGCAAGCACTTCAACTCAAAGTGCACCCCCAATAGTAAGGATAAACACAACACCTCAGCCTCCTGACGAAAGGCCAAGGTCGCCGCCCCAACAACCAGAAGAACCAGTGACTGTCTACGAAATTCCCACGGTCAAACCCACCAGCAGCGTGGACATACACATCCTGCTGCCGACTCAAAGCACCCCGCTGGTACCTGACTCGCACGCAGCCGCCTTTTCCTGCCAACAAGACGGCAAATTCTACCACGAAGGCCAAAAATGGAAACCCAACCAATGCACCAACTGCACCTGCACCAACGCAAAAATCACCTGCATCAAAATCCCCAACTGCGGAAACCCCAGAGTCAACTACGATTCCTCCCCTATAAGCCCTGACCCAATTCCGGGCCCAAGGGGAGACACAGGAAGGCCCGGAGATGACGGGAGACCCGGTGTCAGTGGAATACCCGGAAGTCCGGGCACGCCGGGTATTCCCGGCCCGCCGGGACCTCCCGGATCCGCGCCGGATTTGTCGCTTTATTATCATCAGTTGGCGCTTTCGGAAGCGGGGAGCGATAAAGGACCAAGCTTCCCCGCGGAGCCTTTTCAATATTTGCAAGCGCAAGTGGGGCCTATTGGGCCCAGAGGACCTCCAGGACCTTCCGGATCGGCCGGACCGCAGGGATTTCAAGGAACGCGAGGGGAGACTGGGGAAGTTGGACCTCCAGGACCTATGGGGCCTACTGGAAGTAGGGGGCTGCCAGGACCACCAGGAAAAGATGTATGTAATAAGAATATTTAATAAAATGTTCAGCCACTGTCAACTAGTGATAGCCATTTCGGTTTTTCGAACCTCATCAGACTTGTGTGTTTCATGTGCGCCTTGATGAAGGCGGCTGAACAGATCTTGTATTGTAACTGTATACCTAATATTAATCATATTATGATTAATAAGAATATATTTACCATGCAACAATTTCTTCGCGTAAAATAACAAAGAACATAGGTTAACAGAATATTTTGGGGTCAAAACTAATTAGGGAAAACAACAAATATATGTCAGATTAAACATGATAAGGGAAGTCCGAAGTGGTTCAGGTAAAAAGAGACAAAAGTGGAAACAATCAACCTGATTGGGACAACAAACAAAATGAGAATATCTTTCGGGATAGGAGTAAAAATAAAATGTTAGACAAAATATCAATAAAATTAATTCCTACCAGATTGACGTTCATGATAAATTATTGTGATTGATCTATCATATATTTGTTTTTTTTTCCTACTTCAAAAAGAACTATAATATTTTCTGCTGAGCTGTGTTTTTATTATGTTGCGCGAAGAAATTATATTGCAACTTTTTCTTCGCGCAACATAATAAAAACATAGGTTAGCAGAAAATATTATAAATAGAAAAGAGTATTTATTCACTTGGTCACTTGGTATTATTTAAAATATATTTAAATATATTAAATTAAAATGATTTGAAAATAATTAATAAATTATTTCCACATTTAAAATATTATGCTTCTTTTTGAAGTAGGAAAATGAACCAATATGTGATTGATCAATCACAATAATTGATTATGAACGTCAATCTGGTAGGAATTAATTTTCAAAAACATAGACGTCAAAGTAATAATCATTACGATCGGTCTACTACATTCACTAAAGTTGTTTTTACAACCATTCAACTGGTTTAGATAAAGGCAATAAACTAGTATCTTCGACTACTAGATCGAATCCGGTGAATCCACCATTTATAATTCGTAGAGTTGAAAGTGATTACAGAAAACAAGTTATTCAGATTTCAATCCTGTGTTTTGTTGCTTTACTAGCAATTGTTCGTCAATATATAAGCAAAGCAAGTTCTAAGTCTTATTTTTGAATTACTTAAAAAAAACTGTGATAAGCAGTCGCGCTACTAACGATAGTCATAATTCACAATATATTACAGTAAAATTTATAATAATAACAATAATCGTTTATTTCCTCAACAGATTACAGTCCAATTATAGAGAAAATATCTTGTTTACATAGTCGTAAATAACAAAAGTAAAATATAATAAAATGCAAAAATAACAATAATGCGAATAAAAATTAACAATGCAATTATAATTAACAAAAGATGCACAAAATATAAATAAAAGTTATGATACTATATATATATATATATATATATATATATATATATATATATACAGAGAGGTTTTTTTAACAGTATACATATTTTGAAATTCGACTTTTCTTCATTTGTATACATTTTCGATCAAATATTTCACACAATTTGAAGTTTAGCGTTTGACGTTTAGTTGGGTGTTATAGGCAACTAAACATACACACATTAATCGGTTCAATGCGTTTGACTTGTTTTTTTTTTGCAGGTATACAGTTCGCCTAATGTATACTGATAAAAAAACCTCTCTGTATATATATGCGCTTTACAATAAGTTTTTTTTTCACTTCTAAACAGAAACGAGTGAAGGGATTGTAAAATATATCTACACAATGCTGAATATTATGATAGTGTCTGATCATTTTATTTAAGGGCGAATTGAAGTGATAATTCATGCGAGGTGTTAGGAAGAAAAATGTATTTATATAACGTGATTCCACTCTAGGTACTGCAAAAGAAATATTATCAACAAAACTAGGGTTATCAATTAATCCATTAACCAATTTATATAAATCCAGTATGCAAATATATTTATGCCTGTTATGGACAGAATCAAGATTGAATTCATTTAAAAAGTCAGAAAATTGCTTCGTATCATCTGGATATATATTTTACCATAGAGTAACAAATACGTAGAGAGGCAACCACTGGGAATTTTAGCGTCACGCTTTGTGCGTATTTTTCGACTCGAGAGCTGCTGCCATGGAAGTATCGCGAAGATTCTACGGAGTGCTTTCATGTTCTTACTGAATTGTATAAAACTATATCTATTTTTAAATAAACACAGATTTTATTGATTGTAGTATATTCGCTCAAATTGTACATTGTATTGCAGTTATCGACGAAAGCTTAAGAAAGATCGCGTATCGTTACTCACTTGTTAATGTTCCTTCTTTTCATTCTGGAATTCTTGTCATAAAATCTCAGACGCTAAGCTTTGCCACTCCATAGCCCTTATAAAACTCACTTTCGCTCGCAAACTAGTCATTAAAGTTTGTCAGTTCTGAGCTCTTATTAAACTCGCTCGAAAAAACGAAGCTTTGCCAGTCCAGAGCTCTTATAAAACTCGCGTTCGCTCGTAAACTAATCATTATTTTTTTCAGTTCTGGGCTCTTATTACGCTCGCAAACCTAACAATAAGCTTTGTCAGTCCAGAGCTCTTATAAAACCCAACATCGCTCGCAATCTAGTCATTAAATTTTGTTAGTTCTAAGCTCTTATTAAGCTCGCTATCGCTCGCAAATTTGACACTAAATATTGCCAGCTCTTATTAAGCTCGCTCGCAAACTTAACACTAAATTTTGCCAGTCCAGAGCTCTTGTAAAACTCACTTTCACTCGCAATCTAGTCATTACATTTTTCCAGTTCTGGGCTCTTATTAAGCTCACTATCGCTCGCAAACTTGACACTAAGCATTACCAGCCCAGAGCTGTTATTAAGCTCGCTCGCAAACTTAACAATAAGCTTTGCCAGTCTAGAGCTCTTGTAAACTCGCTTTCGCTCGCAATCTAGTCATTAAATTTTGTCACTTCTGGGCTCTTGTTAAGCTCGCTAACTTGACATTAAGCATTGCCAGTCCAGAGCTCTTATTAAGCCATGGAACAGACTGGTCCAATAGACCGAAATGGCAATCACTTTCGGTCCAGTATGATCCATATACCTGATGAAGGTGGCTGAACGTTTTTTTCTGCTTTCATTAGTCATTTTCTGCTCTACGAACTATGAATGATTTCCGCATGGTGGATGTATAGTGGGATTCACCAGATTTGATCTTGTAGTCGAAAAGACAATCTAGTTTATTTCATTTCACCCCTTGTGTCCACGGGGCGAAATTTCCACTGATCTTGGCTATTTCATCTTTTATACATTTATTTGCTGTTATGTTTTAATATTAAGATGGAAATAAAGAATTGAATTATTATTATTTTTACATTTTTTGGTTCTTATTATTAGAGCCACTTCCATGACGTTATCGGCGTTTATGTCATTTTGCAGTACTCTATTCGTTATATTGTACTCTGCTCTCTTCATTATATATTGATTATTCCGCAATCTAGTACGATTGCATATACCAACTTTTTTCGGCAGACAAAAAGTTAGATTTAATATTCCAAAGCATAGAACCAATTATATACTGAAATCGCGAATACTATATGTATAATTTTTAATTCTTTACCTTCCTCTTGCGATATATTCTATGATACAATAAAATCTCTGTTATCACAATTATACCAAAGAGCAGCTTAATATTCGATTCATTTATATTTTAGCATTAAGTTAGTTTATATATTATATTATACTATACACACACGGCTATGGATTTATGTATATTGTCTTGTAATTGGGATGTATATTTCCTCTTGGACAATAATGACTTATTATAATTATTATTAGTCTAGATCAATAGTTTCTTTACACTCTCGTTGCCACAAAAGGCAATGATTCATCGCAAACTAGGGCCATATGTGGGTTTTAAGAAGAAGTTAAGCAGATGAACTCTGTTTCTTGCACTGAGCTGGCTTTCCCTTTTGATGATGTCTCCACCACATCATCAGAAGGAAAAGACTAGTTTGTCCCTACCACATCAGGTGATAGCCATTTGGTTCTATCGGACATCATCAAACCTCATTCGTCTTCTTTTAGTGGACGAAACAATGTTTTTTTTTAACAAGCGGCGAAATTCCTGCGAATCGAAAGTGAAGGAAAACTAAGAATATTTGAAGAACGTCGCTGCGTGTAATAAATTTAATACAATTAAAAAAAAAACATGAGAAAGGAAGCTTTTATTAAGAATTATAACATTCTTCACAATTCTTTCTTTCTTAATCTTATCCTCTTTTACCCGTATTGGGTGTCGAGGTTATTCTTCACAATTATGCACTGTAAATTAAGTCTATTTCTAATTAATTTGATTTTTCTTTTATATATTTTGTTTTCATTTTATAAACTGGTTTACCGTTTGAATAAATAAATAAATAAATTCACTCATAGAAAATGTATAAAATATATATGATTGTTGAAACCGAAGTCTATATAATTAGGTTAGTGTACCTGTTTAGGAATTAAATAAATAAATAAATTCATTCAAAGTTTTACAAAGTTCATTGTGGCAACCATTCTTATTTTCTTCAAAGAATCTAACCGGATTCAGCAGGAGCTTCTTGTATGCGTTATTTTTTTACGTGATTATGGTAAAAAATAATGCATACAAGAAGCGTGATTATGGTAAAAAAAATAATGCATACAAAAAGATCCTGCTGAATCCGGTGAGATTCTTTGAAGAAAATAAGAATGGTTGCCATAATGAATCTTGTAAAACATTGAATGAATTTACTTATTTATTTAATTCTTCTTTGAAGAAAATAAGAATGGTTGCTATAATGCATCTTGTAAAACATTGAATGAATTTATTTATTTAATTCCTCAACAGGTACAATAATTTAATTACAAAGAAATACTTAAGAATATCAAGTTATAATTAATTAAAGAAGACGCAAGCGCCACCTTAGCGCTAGATGAATGGTGGCTGAACATTTCTTTAAATGCAAGTTATAATTAACTAAATTACAAGTAATGTAGTTTTAGTACTTGAAATAACAAATGACGATAGGAAAACTATAAATGGAACTAAAGATATTCTGAAAAATCTGTTGGGATTGAATAAAACATAAAAACGCATATAAAGCATCAAAATGTTTTTTTTTTGTTTAATAAAATGTTCAGCTTGAGTCGTCTTTCATTTATTATGCTTTATTGTTTTAATAAATCCCAACAGACTTTTTACAGTATCTATAATTTCTTTTTTTTTTCCTTATTGTCATTAAAGATTCTGAAAATTAATTCTTCATAATCCTTCCGATTTGATAATATGTGTCCACTCCGATAGTTGAAGAATTTTGTATCTTCAATTTCATTTTTTTTTGTTCTTATTTTCAACAAAGATTCTGAAAGTAATTTTTCATAATCCTTCCGATTTGATAAGATGTGTCCACTCCGATAGTTGACGAATATTGTATTACATATGATGAAAGTAATTGAACATTTCCTTTTTAGGGAGAACCAGGAGAAGACGGCGAAGCAGGTCAACCAGGAACTCCCGGACCACCCGGCGCCAGAGGACTCCCCGGAATGCCAGGTCTTCCGGGAGTTAAAGGACACCGCGGCTTCCCAGGCATTGACGGAGTTAAAGGCGAACAAGGACACCCGGGAGAAAAGGGCGTCGTAGGCAATATCGGGCCGATGGGACCGATGGGTCCAATGGGACCCGCTGGACCTCGCGGAGAAAGAGGCAGAGAAGGACCACCCGGACCACCGGGAATGCGAGGAATAGACGGCATCGCTGGACCTCCAGGACCACCAGTTAGTTAATTACGTATTATTGAAATTAATGAATCATCATGCTCAGATTGAAACTTTGTCATCATATAATAAATAATTCAACCATTGAAGCATTGAATGGATAGTGGCTGATTCATACTATCCAACTTATAATAAATAATTCAACCAATGAATGAATAGTGGCTGATTCATACTATCCAACTTATAATAAATAACTCAACCATTGAAGCATTGAATGGATAGTGGCTGATTCATACTATCCAACTTATAATAAATAATTCAACCATTGAAGCATTGAATGTATAGAGGCTGATTGATACTATCCAACTAACCAGCTAATCTGTATTACGACTAAAAGCCAGTCGTCCTGCGTGAATGACCTTTGCCGTCGAAGCACCCTACAAACCTCAAAAGCCAGTCAATTAGCTAAATCATAGAAAACGTGTTTTTCTTTAACTTTATTGTTAAAGTTTCTTTCTTTCTTAATCGTATCCTGTTTTACCCGTATTGGTTGTCGAGGTGTTAAAGTTATGATACACATAACAAACTAATTTTAACAATTTCAGGGTTCTTTGGGTAAACCAGGGCCGCCGGGTTTCCCCGGATCGCCGGGAAATAAAGGAGACGCCGGATCGCAGGGTCCTAAAGGCAGTCAAGGTCCTCAAGGACCGCGGGGTGAAAACGGAAGACCCGGCCAGCCGGGAGAAAACGGACCTCCGGGTCAACCAGGAAAGGATGGAATTCCGGGGGAAAAGGGTAGCTCCGGATCACCGGGGCTTTCAGGACCACCCGGTTTTCCTGGACCTAGGGGACTTCCAGGAGTTGCCGGAAACCCAGGCTTACAAGGAATGAAGGGTCATCCCGTAAGTTTTTTTTTTATCATCTTAGAAAATCACCCAGGCTTACAAAGAATGAAGGGTCATCCCGTAAGTTTTTTATCATCTTAGAAATTAAATTAAAAAAAAAATCACCCAGGCTTACAAAGAATGAAGGATCATTCCGTAAGTTTTTTTATCATCTTAGAAATTAAATTTAAAAAAAAATCACCCAGGCTTAGAAAGAATGAAGGGTCATCCCGTAAGTTTTTTTATCATCTTAGAAATTAAATTTAAAAAAAAATCACCCAGGCTTACAAAGAATGAAGGGTCATCCCGTAAGTTTTTTTATCATCTTAGAAATTAAATTTAAAAAAAAAATCACCCAGGCTTACAAAGAATGAAGGGTCATCCCGTAAGTTTTTTTTTATCATCTTAAAAATTAAATTTAAAAAAATAAATAAAAAAATCACCCAGGCTTACAAAGAATGAAGGGTCATCCCGTAAGTTTTTTTTATCATCTTAAAAATTAAAATTAAAAAAAAAATCAATATATCCATTCATGTAAATATCCATAGAAATTTTAATAAAATAAATTTTAAATTCTCTTGAAAATGGGCTAATAACCCGAAACTAGTCGAAAATTTAAAGTTATTCAATCTAATCTGTGTTTTATTGGTTGACTTTTTAATATTTTATTCATATTTATTTCATTTTTTAAAAAGTATTGTATTTTATCATAAAAAATACAATAGTTTTTAATGGCGATATTTCAACCAAAGTTTTTTTTTTATATAATTAATGTTTTTTTAATATTTAAAGATTGGTAGTTCATATTGTATAAAATAAATATGAATTAATTATTAAAAATTAATCAATAAAACACAGATTAAATTGAATAACTTTAAATTCGCGACTATTTTTGGGTTTTTATAAAATAAAAAAATCAGATTTATAAAAGAAATGGCAATTAATTTTCCATACAAAAGAATGCGAATGCGTTCGGAAAGTTAGCTTTGAGCTACCGACTGCATGAACTTCGTCGGCAAGATAGCAATATTGTGAAATCGGGAATGATCTTGTACACGAAAACTGCACCGCGGCTCAGACACTCTCAAGATATGTCGTACGATAAGAGGAGACAAAAGCAACATTTGGAGTTTTACATTGTAAATAAAGTGGAAGCATTTAAGAGGAATGGATACCATGCTTAAATTTCAAACCCATTTTTGTACTAAATATTTCATATATTGAAAAAAAAATGTTGCCACTATTATAATTAAAATAATTATAAAAAGGACTTGCAATATTTACATTGTTTTTTTTTTAATATTAAATAAATAAGTTAAAATAAGTCACAAAATAAACAAAACATTAGTATTATTCATTGAAATTTATAATTATATTTCAGTTTGATTATCATTTACATACATATATTTAGTTTTAATATTGATTTTTGTTGCATATGTTTTGTAAAAAGGAGATACCGTAAATAAAAAATAAAAAAAAACATCAAAGTAAAATGAGACTTTATTTTGATGTTGATTATAAGTTTTCTATTAATTTTCTAAATTGCGAATAAAATAGGATAGAAATTCTGGAAAATAATGACCCGCATTAATCTGCCATCTCGCGAAGAAATGTTGGAACCTTCACATAAGTTCAGTGGATATCAGGTTTACTTATCCTTGTCTCTCTTTAAGAGTTTGAATATGTTACACGGCATTTATTTATTAACGAAAATCCAGCACAATACGAAACGTTAAATAAAAGTAAAATTCACGAAGTGATCTAATTTCCTGGCGGACTTCGTGAGTTTTCCCCGCAGAAAACTCCCGTATGATCGAATAACATTTCACGAGAAATACGCGCGCGTTTACAATTTGCTTCGGAATAAAATGCGGGTCAGGAATAATCGAGCAATGATATAAAATGTAAAATGTCTTCCGCGAGATTTTTATTATCCATTTGTTTCGAGTTTGAATAATCCTCAACAACTAATTTTTACGATATTTATTCATTTGTGCTTCGAATTGGAATAATCTTCAACGAATTCCTCTGTATTTTGATTAGTTAGCAATTACAATTAGGTGATTGAAAGAAAAATATAATAGAAAATTATTTTATTATTCATCAGTGCTTAGTTCCACCAAAGTATAAACTTCAACAAAACTCCTACTGTATTCTCATTTACTTAATGAAATAAAAACTAAATAATACAGGCTCAACTAATGTGTTGTTGTGAGTTACGTGAAGAGATTCCAACAATTAAAAATAAAACACTTTGAATTCCTTTCTTCACTTGTTTATTTGTACGCTATATGTACATTTCGGACACTTCTGTCATCCTGTAAGTTTTATTATCACTTTGTATAAATAAAATTCTGAATAACTATTGATTTTCAAAAAGTGTGTTTATTTTCACAACAATTGTTTCGCAAATGTATTGCTTCTTCAGGTGAATGAAAGTTTATTATCAATTTTAAATAAAGAACGCGTAAATACACAAATTTATAAAGGAAAATTAATTAAAATATAAAATCAACCTATCACATGTGGAGTTGTTTTGTCAATAATTCCATTATAAAATATTTGAAAGACATTCCAATCAACCATAGCCCAATATGCTGAAAAGTGTGAAAATATACATTGTAGCATCTTTTAGAAAGTGGGCATTTCCATCGTGTTTACAATTTATTAGAAATTTTCAATTAAATTGTTTTACTCCCGTACTAATATTCAGGTATTAATACAAAATTGGCCGATAGATTATTCTCGGGTTGATATCGTAAGAAATATTTTATTCAATTTATAAACATTAAATAATTAAAATTTGAATTCTATTTTAGTTGAAAATAATGCTGTTTTTTTTTTCACACAATGAATCGATATTTTTTGTTCCTAACCGCTTCCTTCACCGAGCGCGGTCATTTTCATCTGTGATCCCGGTGATGACGGTAAATATGTTAAAAATTGTTTAACAACTAAGAGCTTACAGTGAAAAGCTGTACTGATGAGGAATAAATCCCGGAACATATGTAATTAAATATTTTCAAATGTAACCGTTGTTGTACGCAACAAAGAAATATCTATTATCGAATACAATGTCCGGCGGGGTATGTGCCCGGGAAGTAGAAGTTTCAATAGATGTTTGTCTAAGTCTAAGTAGTTTTTACATCTGATCATTGCCAGAATTTTTACTTGTTTAATTTCATTATACATTAAATAATTATTTATTTAAATAAAAAAATAGTTGCCAATTCTCCTACTTATTTTTTTTTTATTAAACTAGATATATTTCCGAAGCTATCTATTCTAATACAAAAATAAGTAGGAGAAAGAACAACTATTTTTATTTAAATAATTTAAGTCTCCACAACCAACGACCAAATCTAAAGAATATTAAATAATTGTTTAAAATATCCACAATCTAATATTGTAGGAAATACTTTATTTCAATAATAGTATTAATTACTATTAATTATTTAAATAAAAATACTTGTCCTTTCTCCTACTTATTTTTTATTTTACTAGATATATTTCGGATATAATAATAATACTGAAGATGGAAACATAGTTTCCGAAATATATCTAGTAAAATAAAAAATAAGTAGGAGAAAGGACAAGTATTTTTATTTAAATAATTAAAGTCTCCACGACCAACAACCAACATAAAGAAGATTACTATTAATTACATATGTGATATTTATTTTAGTACAAATATATTTAATTATATTATATATATCGTTCATCAAAAGAATAAATCATCAGGAATACCCCTAATTATGTCCTACAACGAAGATAGTGCTTCGACTGGTCAAGAAATAGCAAACCTATTCGCAACTTACTTTTCTTCGGTGTATAAAGCAGATACCGTAATTGCCTCGGACTTTGAGTCTAATGTAACATCTAATCTAAATAGCATATCAATAACTACTGACCAAGTGTTACATGAACTCTCTGGGTTAAAAATCACTACCATTCCAGGCCCTGACAACATACCTTCCATATTCCTTAGAAATTGCAGTAATTCACTATATATTCCACTACACCAATTATTTTCTTAAGTTCCAGTATCTTTCCTGATATCTGGAAAGCTGCATTCATAAGTCCAATTCATAAATCAGGCGCTAAATCTAATGTCAAAAATTACAGGCCCATCTCCATATTATCAGTAATACTAAAAAATAAAAATAAAATTTTTGATAAACTACTATACAATCAATTTTTCAGTACTTTTAAAAACGTTATTACCGAAAATCAACACGGATTCTATACTAGCCGTTCTACTCAGACAAATCTTTTAATTTTCACTGATTATATAGTACGTGCTTTCGAAAATGGAGCTGAAGTCCATTCAATATATACGGACTTCAGCAAAGCCTTCGATTGTGTTAATCACTCAATATTATTGCATAAACTTCATACTTATGGTATAGGTGATCCCTTACTGAAATGGTTAAGATCTTATTTAACCAAGAGAGTTCAATTTGTAAAGATTAATGGATTCATGTCTAACATAATATGGGCATCATCAGGGGTTCCTCAGGGTTCTCACCTGGGACCACTTCTGTTTTCGATATTTATAAATGATTTATCTAATGCACTCACTTACCCCCACTTACTATTCGCGGATGACTTAAAGATTTTCCTTCAAATCAACAACATGCATGATTGCTCTATTCTTCAACATAATCTGTTGTTAATTCAGGACTGTTGCACGTCTAATGATATGTCATTGAATATAAGTAAATGCCAGTTTGTGCCATTTTCACGCTGTAAAGTGCCAACATATTACAATTACATATTGAATGATATTCCTCTTTGTAGAGTAAATAATATTTGGGACCTTGGGGTGTTGTTGGACTCTAAAATGTCCTACAAGTTACATATTGATCATATTGTAAACAAGGCAAATAAAATGCTTGGGTTTATAAAACGATCTACAACAGATTTTAGTAACATACGTGCTCTAGTCATTTTATACAATTCACTAGTCAGATCACACCTGGAATACTGCTGCCTTATATGGTCACCACTCTATAAAACTCATGTGGACAGGTTGGAGTCTGTACAACACAAATTTTCTAAGGTCTTAGCATATAAATTAAAAATTGTTGGTATATATCTTACTCCCCAGCAATCATGTCAATATGTTGGGCTTGTGGAACTGCATAGTCGCAGAAAGTTAATGGACATCTCATTTATGTACAAATTACTTAATGGGATGATTAGCTGTGGACATCTGCTAAACATGATCAAAATCAATGTCCCGGGCCGAGCTTTAAGATCAAACGATCTTCTACATATTGGGCACTATAGAACCACGTACGGCATGCATAGTCCCATGTCACGCATTGCCAGACATGTAAACACTGTCGCACCATCACTGGATTTCTTTGGAGATACTATTAGCTCATTTAAGTTTCGTCTTGCGCAGTCAATTTAATTTGATGTACTAGTGTTCGATCTGTGCGGTATTAAATTATACGTTAATTTATATGTACTTCTTACTATAAATAGTATAGTGTTTGTATTATATAGTATTTACTTATATATTGTATTATCTATTTTTGTTAAATATTGTATCTTTCAAAAAGGTTTGGCCGTTAATAAATATATAAATAATAATAGTAAATGGCTATCGGCCTTTCTGCCACAGACAGGGAAAATATTTTGTTTAAAATATTATGCTTCGCCAGACTATTATTTAGTGTTCCTGTTATCTAAAGTTCTTATAGTTTAAAATAGTGTTTCTGGGTGATTATCATTTTTAAGAAGTATGTTAGGATTTCTAGGGATGATAATTGAAAGAGGATTTTAAAGTTGATTTCATTTTGAGAGAATTTTTGGAGTCGCTCATTAAATAGAGTGATTTCCGTTAAACTATAAAGGAGGTCTTTGGATGGGATATGTAGTGGATTAAAAATAATCCTCAATTTTATTGCAAACAATCCTTGAAATATTTAGTCGCAGCTTAATCCTTGAATCAGGATTGCGAATATTATTGGCTGATTTTCTAGATTGATTGAAGAATTCAGTTGCATTTTTTAAAATTAAATATACAAATTTTATTTATATTTTTAACAATATAATATATTATTATATATATATTTTATTTATATTTTTAACAATATTATTTAGGGTGCACCTGGAGAACGAGGCTTCAAAGGCGAAACTGGAGCGAAAGGCGAAACCGGCGCAATCGGCCCCAGAGGCTTACCAGGAGCCGTCGGCCCAGAAGGCAAACGTGGAAAACGCGGTATGCGCGGACCTAGCGGTCCATCAGGACCACCCGGCGATCGTGGACAACCCGGAGCGAGAGGACTCCCTGGCCCAGATGGAGCTATGGGTCCGAAAGGTCAAGCCGGCGACAGAGGCGCGCAAGGTCCTCAGGGTGTCAAAGGACCGCAAGGTGACGTTGGAAGACCCGGACCGACTGGTCTTCAAGGTTTGAGAGGATTACCGGGAAGAGCCGGTCCTCCCGGTAAAACTGGAAACACCGGCGAACGAGGAATACCCGGTGCTGATGGAAAACCAGGCGAGTCAGGCCCGCCTGGTATTCAAGGTCTTCCCGGTCCTTTGGGTCCTCCAGGCGACAAAGGCTTAACAGTAAGTAATAATAATAATAATAATCTACAGTCTTCTGTAGAAAATCGGGTGGAATATGATTAATAGTGTCCCGAATTCGTGCTTCTAATTATTCCAATGTGCGAGATTTCGTCTGGCATACCTCATATTTTGCCCAGCCCCATAAAAAGAAGTCACATAGTGTCAGGAGGACCTTACAATTCCAAACGGCTTTTTCAAAGAAATCCTCCCTTAAGTGTTTTGTATAATAGTTATATTTTCAGAATAAAATATTTTCGGATTATACAGTCGTAACATTTGAATATAATTATTGTTATTATTATTGTTTTATAGAATATAACTAATTTTCAATCTAAATAATACTTATTCAAAATGGCTCGAATAATAACGATATTCCCCTCTTTTAAAATGGTCATTTCACGTCCGACTGGCCCCATCTCACTCTAAACTCGCTTTCAGAACATGTCATTTTGATTTACGTCGCCCAGCGATGAAAAGATTTATTGCCGTAAAACCACAATATTGGTGTTAAACACTTAAGGGAGGATTTCTTTGAAAAGGCCGTTTGGACGAAATTGTAAGGTCCTTCCAAATATTATTGAGAGGACAGATGTTTGTTTTGGGGTAGGTTTGCGCTCGTTCGGGAAGATTTATTGGGTGCAAACCACAATACAAGTGTCGTTTCTCGCCGGGGGGTATCCCTTAGGTATCCGCGCTTGGACGAAATTGTATAGTCTCCTCATGATGGCGCACCACCTTACTTTGCAAATGCGTGAGATCCTATGAGGTAACAAGTTAAATTATTTTACGTAAGAGGAGGCGCAAAAAATCTTTAGGTCGAAGTGCCACTACAGCCCCACAAATCAAATAATAATAGTAATAATATCCCATGCAGATACCGTGGGCCAAACATTTTCTTAAGCATCTGCGTTTATTGTATCGCGTAGGATAAAAGGCCCGATAACATTCGTGGCAGTTATTCCAGACCAGATGGGGATTTTAGTTTATATATATATATATATATATATATGTTATAACGTAGATTTTCGCGGGCGTAACATGTTGACGCATTTATTCGGGTTTGTTCCCGCGTGATTTCTTGGAACTGGTCCATTGAATTTTCTGATCGACGTTTCGATGACGTCGCAGTCATCTTCGTCAGGAGTAAACTATTAGATTATATTGCTCTAGCAACCACTTGTTAGATTTTTACGCATTGCAACTAGATGTTCGTGTTTCTTGTTTGGCTTCTGGTGATTCTTCTATTTTCTGATCTTGAAGATGTGTTCGTGCCCTTTGTTTCAATTTCGACATTATTATCTGAAGGGAATTGGTTCTGAATGTCTTGATTTTGTGAAGATCCTGAATTTTGACTGTAATTTAAACATGTTTTCCAAATTGGTGGTAGTCTTTTGGCATCATCCCTTTTGTTTAAACTATTTGGCCTCTTTTCAATTTCAATTGCTTCCCTAATTATCCTTGTATGGAAGAAATCAGTCTTTTTTAAAATCTTGGTTCTTTCGAAATTAATTGTATGATTTGAAATTTTGACATGTTGAAATAAAGATGATTGTGGATCGGATTTTCTAATTGCCAGAATGTGTTCGTCTCGACGGGTGCTGATTTTTCGGTTTGTTTGTCCTATATAACTTTTTTCACATGTACCGCATGGGATTTCATAAACTCCTTGAGCCTCAAGTGGTATAATTTCTTTTGGAGTTCGAACACAGAAAATGACAAAACAAGACGGATTTTATCCAGAACAAGTAAATGCCTCCTGAGAGAATCAATACAACGAAAACGAGCAGAAATTAACCAAGTAGGTACAACACTATATAACCTACACCTTCATCTCAGCAATATAATTCAAGCACCTATTTGGAATATAATTGATACTTTAGCAGCATTTAGAGCAGAAACCAGCAAAGAATTAAAATCAAAAAGTCAAAAACTAAAATTTGATAAACTTCAATCACACAATAAAGAAAAACCTCCTGAATGTCAAACAAAAACTGTATATAATCTTTCAAACAAAATACTAAACGAAATTGAAACCCAAGTTCTTTCTAAAGGTTTTAACTTTGCAGTAACACCTAAATTCATTCCAAATGAGGACATTATCTGTAATATTGAATCCGGCATAAAAGAACTAGACAACGCTACTGCTGAGAATATTCGCCAAGAAGTAGCGACTATTTTAAAAAAAGCTAAACCACCACCAAGTAACCTAACAAAAAAAGAAATTTCAGCACTTAAATCACTAAAAGAAGATACATCAATTATAATTCTTCCTGCAGACAAAGGCAATTCCACGGTTGTTATGCAAACAGAGGAATATGACAACAAAATGTGTTCCCTATTAGAGAACTCAACATACAAAAAAATAGAAACCGATCCAATCACATACTTGGAAAAAACAACCAAATCAAAAATAAAAAACTCCAAAATTGATAAAAATACAGCGTTGAAAATAATTCCCAGAGAAAAATCTTCTATTTGCCCCAAAATTTATGGCGTACCAAAAATACACAAAGAAGGTGTTCCTTTACGACCAATCGTCTCAGGAATTGGTTCCCCGACAGTGAAATTAGCAGCTTACATAGCTAAAAAATGGCAACCACTAACAGAAGACGCTGACTCATACATTATCAACTCCACAGATTTTATAAATAAAATTAAAGATCTAACTTTGGATAGAAATGACATATTAGTAAGTTTCGATGTTAAATCTCTCTTCACCCAAATTCCAATCGACGAGACCTTAACAATAATAAAAAACAAGTACAATCAGCCAACTGAAATTTTAGATTTAGCTTCACACTGCCTCAAAAATACGTTTTTCACATACAAAGGACAAAAATTTAAACAGTTGGAAGGTGCACCAATGGGATCCCCTCTTTCGCCAATAGTTGCAAATTTGTTCATGGTAGATTTCGAAACAAAAGCATTAAATTCCTCGCCGCTCAAACCTAAACTATGGCTAAGATACGTGGATGACACGTTCGTAATTTGGCAACATGGTATCATAAATCTCAACCATTTTTTATCTCATTTAAATAATATCCACAACAAAATTCAGTTTACAATGGAAGTTGAAGAAAATAATCGTTTACCGTTTCTGGACACTCTAATTATCCGAAATCCTAATGGACAACTAAATTACACCGTATACCGAAAACCCACACACACGAACAGATACTTAAATGCAATGTCACATCACCATCCAGCTCAAATAGCGTCAGTAGCCAAAACCCTTTTAAAAAGAGCACGTACATTGTCCGACCAACACCACTTAAATAAAGAAATAACCAATGTTAAAAAGGCATTGATCCAAAATGGGTTTTCTAAAAAAAACGATAAATAAACTAAACAGAGACAGAAATCCAGAAGCAAGAAAAGAAAATCCTTGTTGCAATGTTATCCTCCCTTACATAAAAGGAACAACAGATAAAATCGGAAGAGTCCTCTCAAAATACAACATTAGAACTTGTTTCGATACTTATAAAAAAATTCAACATCTGGTTCGAACTCCAAAAGAAATTATACCACTTGAGGCTCAAGGAGTTTATGAAATCCCATGCGGTACATGTGAAAAAAGTTATATAGGACAAACAAACCGAAAAATCAGCACCCGTCGAGACGAACACATTCTGGCAATTAGAAAATCCGATCCACAATCATCTTTATTTCAACATGTCAAAATTTCAAATCATACAATTAATTTCGAAAGAACCAAGATTTTAAAAAAGACTGATTTCTTCCATACAAGGATAATTAGGGAAGCAATTGAAATTGAAAAGAGGCCAAATAGTTTAAACAAAAGGGATGATGCCAAAAGACTACCACCAATTTGGAAAACATGTTTAAATTACAGTCAAAATTCAGGATCTTCACAAAATCAAGACATTCAGAACCAGTTCCCTTCAGATAATAATGTCGAAATTGAAACAAAGGGCACGAACACATCTTCAAGATCAGAAAATAGAAGAATCACCAGAAGCCAAACAAGAAACACGAACATCTAGTTGCAATGCGTAAAAATCTAACAAGTGGTTGCTAGAGCAATATAATCTAATAGTTTACTCCTGACGAAGATGACTGCGACGTCATCGAAACGTCGATCAGAAAATTCAATGGACCAGTTCCAAGAAATCACGCGGGAACAAACCCGAATAAATGCGTCAACATATATATATATATATATATTCCAGACCAGATGGTCACTTTTGGGCGAGACTGCATCTTTTCTACTCTAACACCAAGATCCTGTACAGCTCGATAATGGCAATTATTTCAAATTCACCTAAATAGAAGACTGCCTCCTCACTCCAAAGGATGTTACTAAACAATTAAGGCCAATCTTCATGCCAATGCAGCATCAACTTCCCATTCTGCGATAACAGTCTTCTGCTTCTGCTCTTTCTTCTGCCTTTGATTAACTATTTAATTTAACAATTGAATTTGTATTACTAGGGCGAACCGGGTAAAGAGGGTGAACCAGGCTTACCCGGAGCACCAGGACCAAGGGGAGATCCAGGAAAAGACGGCGCGCCGGGAGTGCAAGGCCCGCAGGGAGCTCCAGGAAACGATGGAGAAAGAGGTGCCCCAGGTCAACCAGGACCCAGAGGATTCCAGGCAAGTTTTCTTATTCATTGAATAATTTAATTCTGTATCTTCCATATGGTTGAAAATTAGTCAATACTCGTAACTTCAATAATAACAGTTATTGATGATGCGAGTATTAACCATATATTATCTTTATATTAACAAAGTTTTATAGGACCTTCTTGAGATTCAATGCCCCAATTAGATTTTAAATTTATTTATTAGTTTTTTTTATTTCAATTATATTTATATTTAAGAAATTGATGAAATTTCAGTGTACAACACTGAGATATAATTTATAATTTCCTTCCAATTCCGATTATCGTGAAAACGAAAGTTATATATCATATTGTCATATAACCCTTATACCCTTTCGAGTGTCGGGTTGAGATATAATTTAAAATAATTAAATATAAGTGAAAAAGAAACACCTCTGATATTTATATATACAGAAATCTTTATTAACAGACAGTAATTTTACATATATTAATTATACATATGCATAGTTTTTAAAATTGTGTAAATAGAAAACAGTATTCATTCAGCAGCGGGTGTACATTATGTAATTCAATGTCCGGCGTGGGTATTTGCCAGGGAAGTAGTTGTTTTAATGTGCATTTGTTTAACGTACTTACGCAGCGTAAGTCAAAAGTCACAGAGCTAAATGTGGAAATAATTTATTAATTATTTTCAAATCATTTTTATTTAAGATATTTAAAATTGTGTGTTTCTCTGGCATGGGCTATCGACCAGTGGTCTTTCTGCCCCTGATATTTATACATTCATTAATTTAAATTACATCTCAGTGTTGCACGCTGAAATTTCTTCAATTTCATTTGTAAATGTGTATTGTAAATTGGAGATTCAGTAAATTAAATAACCAAATAAATAAATAATATGGCAGTTATAAAATTAATTTAATAAACAGGACAAGTTTGCCTTCCTTTAGTGGACGAAAGAACGATTCTCGGTCTTCTACTTTCTAAACCCAATTGTTGACCATGCCACTTGAAGTGAGGCAATAGATGGCGCTCGCGTTATCTCTTCAATTATTATAAAATTAAATTACTTAATGATATGATGTATTTTATAGGGACTGCCAGGAACTACGGGTAATCCAGGAATACCAGGAAAAGACGGCGAAGTCGGTATGCAGGGACCTGTAGGTCCACCAGGAAGCGCTGGACCTAGGGGCGAAAGGGGTTTCCCAGGAGAAAGAGGTCCTCTAGGCCAACCGGGACAACCGGGAGCTAAAGGTTCTGTTGGTGCGCAAGGAATTGACGGACCTCCTGTTAGTATTATAAACAACAATATTTATTCCAAAGTATTCTCATTAATCACTTGGAACATTATAACAACAGATAGTCTAGACAGAGTTGTTTAAGTATTAGTTTGCTGTGTCGAAAGCTTGACAAGTTTTTTCAGCATTCAGTCTGTTTCTCTATAATAATAACCTGTTATTAGTCTATAGTAACTTTTGAATAAAACTCTTTGACGGCGCTTCCATTTTTTTGGGGTGGAAGGGCTTGAGAGTGAATTTAAGATCAAGCGAGCAGCTAACGATAGGAACTTACCCTTGTGGCTTCTATTCTTCGGAAGGTGCGATATCACTCGTCCTTTAAAACGTGTGTGGCAATAAATGAGTGGTTTGATACACATCACGATATGACTTCTACACGTTTACCTTTTCGAGTATGAACTGCTAAGAATTTTTTTAGTGATTTGAATCATCGATCCAAAAAGATGGAATGCTAGATCCTTGCAAATGATCGAGCCTCTCGATCTCTATGAACGGCTCGATCTTGTTGATCGGTTCGATCTCTTTTTGATCGGATCGATCTTTTTGATCAGCTTGATATGTTTAATCGGATCAGCTCAATCGGCTGAATACTTCAACTGATCGATCGATCTTATCCATCACTATTGTTTACCCAAATAGCGCATGGGTACATTCCTAAACTCAGCGCAACACGAAAACAAGTGAATACAAACAAAATAACGGCACGGCATTGATGTTTTTAATAAGAAACACACTCGATCACCAGCGTCTCTTTTCCCTAATAAGGTTCTTAAAAAAATATTTCGGAAAATATGATAAAACATACGGTATTTTTTCTGAGCTGTTGTAAACTTATTTCAGCAGCAGGATTTTGCTGAATGTTTAAGACGTTCACGTTAAAAAAAAATGTTACTTTGAGCTTTCAGAATTTTATCAAACTTACGTTTCGAATTTACTAACACTTTACCGGAGCTAGTTTTGTGTTTTGAAATTCTATTTCCACTCACAGTTAGGTATGTATACTGATACCTAACTGTGAGTGGAAATAGATGTGCCACCGAGAAATCGAATTAAAAGTATATAAACTTCCAATTAATAGATTTTATTTATTTATGTAAACCAGTATGCTTCTTTTAATGAAAATTCAAATTTACCACAAAAAATTCAACGGAGTCTATTTTAGAGTATATATTAACATCTTGAAAATAAAAAAAATAGATCAAAACACAGAAAAATTCTACTTTAAATTATGTTAAAATATATATATTTTTTAAGTGGAACACCGTGTCCACTAAAAAAATCAAGTATAGGCGATTCTATTAAAAAATATATTAATATCTTGAAAACCAGAAGAGATAGATAGGTATAAGGAATACTATTATTAATCAATGCAGAAATAAATTCTATGACAGAATATATAAAAAATATATAGGGTGTTCCATTTACAATAGTAAATCCATATACTTTTAATGTATATAACACAGTATATATATATATATATATTTTCAAAAACACATATATACCCTTCACAGGGTGTGTGTTCATATAACACAGTAACATTTGTAATTTTTGTAAATAAAACCCTTTTTAAACTTTTTAACCACTGTATTTTTCACTTGATTATGTGACTGTAGTGAGAATAACTACTAGATAGTAGAAACTATAGTCACATGATTAAGTGAAAAATACAGTGGTTAAACAAAGTTTAAAAAAGTGTTTTATTTGCAAGTGTATTTAAGATGAACCACAAAGCTAAAGCCTACAACACAAAACAGTTCATTTGTAATTTTATAATTTCAAATTTGGGGAACAATCACATCATTTATACAACGACCAGCCTATTCCTAGAATCAAGCCACTGGGGTGGACAAATTACTTTTTAAAAAGTGAAACTAACCAAATGTGTTCCATATTTTTTCAATATGTTTTATTTAGAAAAATAAACGTTCTGAGATTTTTTGAAAATTCCCACTGCAAGTTTTTTTATATATATATATATAATTTCAGGGACCATCCGGTTCCAAAGGAGAAAAAGGCCACGCCGGACAACCAGGCCTAGTCGGTCTACCAGGCATAAGAGGCCAACCTGGCTTGCAAGGCGAAAAGGGCGAACGCGGCTCGATAGGACCAGTCGGTCCGGAAGGCCCACCCGGAAAACACGGAGAACGCGGACCGCAAGGACCTGTCGGCCCCGTAGGTCCACCAGGAGAACCGGCAGAACGAGGCGATCAGGGACTTCCAGGCATACCCGGAGAACCCGGAACGCCGGGAAGTCCAGGCGAACGCGGACCGGTCGGCTCGCCCGGGCCTCAAGGTTTCCCCGGTCCTCTCGGATCTCCGGGACTTCCAGGAGTTAAAGGCGATAGAGGATTGACGGGGGCTAAGGGCGCTCAAGGTAACCCGGGAATTTCGGGTAAGCCTGGGGATACCGGACCGCAGGGATTGACTGGATTACCGGGAGCTAAGGGAGCTAGAGGCGAGACTGGTGCTAGGGGAGATGCTGGCATTATGGGACCACCTGGAAGACCAGGAGAACAAGGACCTGCCGTAAGTGCTTTATTTATACATTGAAAATGCTCGCCTCGGGTACACGATTATCTAATTAAAAGGACGCAAAAAAATCATAAAATTACAACCTTCTTAAAATATCGAACGTATAACAAAAATCGACGACGAAGTTGACGTTGGAAATCTAAAGTTATGTCTGAACTAAAATCACACGCGCACGCGTAAAGCTGTCAGGTTTCAATAACCCCTAATATCGTAAACATGCGTGTGATCTTAGTACAGATATGACTCGAGACTTCCAACGCCAACTTCGTCGTCGATTTTTGTTATACACTCGATATAAACACACTAATAAGCAGATCGTCTAAAATTGAACAAGAAAACAATGCACTATCCTTTTTGTTATTTTATTTCACTCACATCTATAATTACAAACATATTTTTTCCTTACATTCTAATTTCACTGTTCTATCAGAAGCGTAACTACCTTTCCTCTCTCTTTTTCTCTCTCGAAAACAGCAAAGTTATCGAAATCTCCTTGCGTAATCTCCATTTTGTCTCGTGTTGTTTGTTCTATAAAAGGATGCATACGCAAACATTACTGTTTAGTTTAAAACAGTACCAACCGTTTTAGCTTTTCTCCCATCGTCAAAAGTCTTCAACTCCTTTTCATAACGACTTCTGGACTTCTCTGGCAATAATTTGCTGTTAGCTTCTTCAGCTTCTTGAAGAATTTCATCGGAAATATCCATATTCTTAAATTCTATGACACTATATATTTTTTGAATAAACAAAATCGATTTCAAGTCTACATGGATTGAACATTTTAGTTATTGCATTATACCACTGCAATGTATTTTATTAAATATAAGTATATTATGATTCAAATTCCCGTTTATTTACTATTCAAATTCCCATAAAATAATGTACAATTCTCGATAGTTAGCTAAAATTTATAGGCTCGCCCGTTAGCATTTTGTGCTCGCCTGTAAATTTTTAAATAACGGTCGTGCAATGTAAATAACTATTAATCATAAATAGAAAAGAGTATTTATTCATTCACTTGGTCACAGTTATTTAAATATATTAAATAAAAATGATTTGATAATAATTAATAAATTATTTTCACATTTTGCTCTGAGACTTATGACTTACGTTATGTAAGTGCGTTAAACAAATGCACATTAAAACAACTACTTCCCGGGCAAATACCCACGCCGGACATTGAATCATAATCATAAGACGTAAAATTTCTTTTTTTTTTTGTTTATATAACCAAATTTGTTGTGTTTTCTGCGAACAAATGTAAGCGTGTTTCAACAGCAAGGGATTTGTATCACTGAACTTTTCAGATGTTATATATGTTTAATTAATTTCTCACTTAACCCGTGGTGAAACATTTTTAAATTAATTTCAATTAAATCATCCTGAATTTTTCAGTTGTTGACAATCAATTGTTAAAGTGATGTAAAAATCACAAAATTACAAATTTCTTAAAATATCGAGCGTATAATAAAAATCGTTGGCATTGGAAATCTAAAGTCATGTCTGAACTAAAATCACACGCGCATGCGTAAAGTATTGCAACCAGCATTTCACGCGTGTGATCTTAGTACAGGCATGACTCAAGACTTCCAACGCCAATTTCGTCGTCGATTTTTGTTATATGCTCGATATAAACACACTAATAAGCATATCGTCTAAAATTGTGCAAGAACGCGATTAAATTTCTTATTTAATCGGTCAAAAAATTGTAAATTAAGTCGTTTTATTACTGTCATATAACCAATAAACTAAAAGCACTAATTACAAGATAACACGAAAATAATCGTGCCTTAACCTAAAATACACAGTTTATATTACACACACCAAATTCTTGAAATGCCAAATTTTAAAGGTCAGATTAAAATAAAACAGACTTTATATTATAAAGATGGTTGAAGTGTTTCACTTTATAAAACTGTAAAGTGAAACACTTCAACCATCTTTATAATATAATGTCTGTTTTATTTTAATCTGACCTTTAAAATTAAATTAAAAGAAAATAAAAAATGGATCAAAAATTTTTTTCAGTATAATATTTTATTCCGTTCTTCACTTCTGTATTTTTAATACTAACATTTAGTGTTAAAAATATTATTATATCCAGAAACGTCACGTACTCACCAATAAATATCTTCAATGGTTTTTATTGACATTAACTAATTATGTCACTCCCGTAACGTCTGTCATATCCCCCGAATTCATTTTTATATAATATTTGTTTCTATAAATAATTTCAGCATGCATGCGATATTGTTTCATTCTTTTTTAATTTTTTATTATTATTTGTCTAGCATTATTATAAGTTTGTAAAATTGTAAAAAGTTTATACGTTCAAATAAATAAATAAATAAATATAAGGTAAAGAGACAAAAGTGGAAACAATCAACCTGATCGGGACAACAAACAAAATGAGAATATCTTTCGGGATAGGACTAAAAATATAAGGTAACTGTACTGACGAGGGATAAATCCCGAAACACAGGATTATTTTTTTTTTTAAATAACGTTGCTTTATCAGCATTGCTGAGATTCAACGGCAAATATCTATTCAATGTCCGGCGTGGGTATTTTCCCTAGAATAGAAGTAATTGTTTCGACACATATTTGTATTTTCACTATTCTTACTTCGTAAGTGTTATTGTTATGTAATTAATTATTTTCAAATTCTTTTAATTTAGACTGTATATAATCCTAACCCCGACACCAATTGGTAAAAGGGGACATCGATTATATATATATTATATATATATATTATATTTATATATATATATATATATATATATATATATATAGAGCTTTTTTTATCAGTATACATTTCCCCTATGTATACCTGCAAAATACGCGAGTCAAATGCATTAATGTATGTGTGTTTAGTTGCCTATAACGCGCAACTGAACACACATATGCCAAATAGTCAACTAAACATACACATTTATTCGATTCAGTGCGTTTGACTCGCGTTTTTTGAAGGTATACACTTCCCCTAATGTATACTGATAAAAAAACCTCTCTGTATATATATATATATATATATATATATATAATCCTTTGAAATATTTTCTACTTATAATCAACAAAAACATTTTAGGGTTTACCGGGTAGTAGCGGACCGCCAGGACCCCAAGGTATTCCCGGAAGCAAAGGATCTAATGGAGAGCCGGGCCGTGCGGGCAATCCTGGCACACCTGGATTACCCGGCAATCCGGGCCCAGAAGGTCCGAAAGGTGACACCGGCAGAGAAGGTCCATCTGGTCCACAAGGACCTATTGGTCCCCATGGTCCTGCTGGAGATAGAGGGTTGCCAGGATTACCAGGTCCAGTCGGTTTAGCGGGTGCTAGAGGTCTACGCGGACCACAGGTAATTATTTTATTTATTTATTAAATATTATCAAAGGAAAATAAATCTTAATTACACATTGATCAAGCTTAAAATATTTCAACAAAAAGTAGAAAAACATGAATTCTTATATTATGTTATATTATATTATATTATATTATATTATATTATATTATATTATATTATATTATATTATATTATATTATATTATATTATATTATATTATATTATATTATATTATATTATATTATATTATATTATATTATATAAGAATATTTTGAATTAAATTCTCACTTATCTCGCGATGAAACATTTTTTATGTAATAATTATGAAGTATTTTAATTAATACACTTGGTTGTTCGTTTCACTATTTTTTTTATATTTGTGAAACGAACAACCAAGTGTATTAATTTAAATACTTCACAATTATTATACATAAGTACATATGTATACACTAGTTATAGAATCATTTGAGAATAGAAACAATCTTTATTTACAGAATATATAAATTTATATAACAATCAATACCTAACATGCAGTTCAGTATATTGGCTATCAATCAACGGTTATTTCGCCTAGTATTTTTTAGCTTTTTATTTATTTATTTTGATTTTGTTCGTTCGTGCATGTTCGGGGGGCGTTGCGTAGTTACACGACGGTCGACGAACATCGGTTGACGATGGATGACACCGGCCCTGTTACAGTGCGCGTGCGTTTCATGATATTCGCAAATGATTCTACATCGATAGATGGGAACAAGAAACAGAGTCAAATAGAAGTTCGTGTTAGACGAAGATACATATTTATATTGGGCGTATAACAAAAATCGACGACGAAGTTGGCATTGGAAATCTAAAGTCATGATTTAACTAAAATCACACGCGCACGCGTAAAGTACAGGTTGTCATGTTGACAAGTCAGTTGTCAATAACACCTAATTTAACCGCAACCAACATTTTACGCGTGTGATCTTAGTACAGACATGACTCGAGACTTCCAACGCCAACTTCATCGTCGATTTTTGTTATGCGCTCGATAAGAATTTTATATAGTTATGGAATCCTTTTAGAATAGAAACAATCTTTATTTACAAAATATATAAATTTATATAATAATCAATACCAAACATTATCAATGCAGTTCAATATATTGGCTATCGACCAACGGTCTTTTCGCCTAGTTTCTTTAGCTTTCAATTCATCTATTTTTGTTTTGTTCATTCGTCCGTGTTCGGAGGGCGTTGCGTAGTTACACGACGGTCGACGAACATCGGTTGACGATGGATGACACCGGCCCTGTTACGGTGCGCATGCGTTTCATGATATTCGCAAATGATTCTACATCGATAGAAGAGAACAAAAGACAAAGTCAAATTGAAGTTCGTGTTAGACGAAGATACATATTTATATTGGGCGTATAACAAAAATCGACGACGAAGTTGGCATTGGAAATCTAAAGTCATGTCTGAACTAAAATCACACACACACGCGTAATGTATTAGTTGTCATGTTGACAAGTCACGCATGTGATCTTAGTACAGACATGACTCGAGACTTCCAACGCCAACTTCGTCGTATACGCTCGATAAGAATTCTATATAGTTATGGAATCCTTTTAGAATAGAAACAATCTTTATTTACAGAATATATAAATTTATATAACAATCAATACCTAACATTATCAATGCACTTCAGTATATTGGCTATTGACCAACGGTTTTTTCGTCTAGTTTTTTTTTTTAGCTTTTTATTTATTTATTTTGATTTTGTTCGTTCGTCCATGTTCGGGGGGGCGTTGCGTAGTTACACGACGGTCGACGAACATTGTTTGACGATGGATGACACCGGTTCTGTTACGGTGCGCATGCGTTTCATGATATTCGCAAATGATTCTTCACCGATAGATGAGAATAAGAAACAAAGTCAAATAGAAGTTCGTGTTAAACGAAGATACATATTTATATGCGTTAGTGCATCAATTTTCCCCGACGTAACTGATGAATATGTAATGAATCTCTCACAATAGATTTCAGTCCGATACATACAGTACTTAAAATCCTAATCATTTTGTTTAAATCATGTATATTTTTTGTATCCACTTTGTTTGTGGCCAATAAAGACAATTATCATTATTATATATAATGAAAACATATTTTTTTTAATGTTTTTTTATGCGCGCGAATTTCGAATACGCAAGCGTCCAAATGCAACAACTTCTTTTCGCGATTACAGCTCCATCTGTCACATTGACGAAAAAGTGAGCTGAGTGAATTCTTCTCATTTTTTAACAAGGAATCTGATTTTTTAATAAAAAGTAGGGGTTTCCATTTAAAAAAAAACTAAGTTGACCTAAATTAAGCGACAACAGCACCATCTATGAAAATATTATGTTATTATGGCCCCCTTCGGTACAATCATTTTTTGTTTGGGTCATTTTATTAAAGTTTCTTGTTTCGGAGATATTTTCTGAGAACACATTAAATAGTCCATCCTGTATTAGGAATTATTTTAGTGTCATTAATCACTTGGTAAAACATTTTAGTAATATTAGGAATTATTGAGTAAGTTTCACTTGTTTTTTTTTTACACGCACCAACTCAATAATTCCTAATATTACTAAAATGTTTTACCAAGTGATTAATGACAGTCAAATTGAAAATATATATTTTTTTATTATTATTATTATTAGGGAGAAGTCGGAGCACCAGGTAAACCAGGCAATGATGGTCAACCAGGTCCAATGGGTCTAATGGGCCCACCGGGACCACCAGGACCGCACGGTGATCAAGGACCGGAAGGAACTCCTGGCAAGATGGGACCACCTGGATTATCAGGCAGACCTGGCGACAAAGGACCTCCAGGAAGCATAGGCCCGGTTGGTCAATCGGGACCTCCTGGTCTACCAGGCCCTCAAGGAGCGTTAGGCCCAGTTGGACCGGCCGGTGAAAGAGGTCCTCGCGGAGAAGTGGGACCACAAGGTGTCGAAGGTCAACAAGGACCACGGGGAAAACCAGGACCGGCAGGTTTGGAAGGTCCTAGAGGAGAACGCGGTGAAGTCGGTCCGAAAGGATCTAAAGGACACAGAGGGCTTATTGGTTTACAAGGTTTGCCCGGCACACACGGACCTCCGGGAGAGAAAGGCATGACTGGAAATCCGGGCTTGCCTGGAAAAGATGGAGATTCGGGCCCGAGAGGTCCACCAGGAAGAGATGGAAACCCAGGCCCGGCCGGCCCTCCAGGACCCCCCGGAGAACGCGGCTTTATTGGCGATTCAGGTAAAACAGGCGCTCCCGGTCCAGCCGGACCTCCGGGCCCCCCAGGCCCTCCGGGCGAAGGACTTGCATACGACGCAGCTAGCTTAGCCGCAATCCTCGCACAAGGCCAGATAAACAACCAAAAAGGCCCCGACGTAATGGGCGACGACCCCAACATTCCTATGCGTCTATTCGGAAAAGAAATCACCCAAGAAGAAAAGAAACAACTCGTAATGAAAGCCTACCAAGAATTAAAAGCCTCATTCGAAAAATTCAAAAAACCGAACGGAGAAAAATCCTTCCCCGCGAAAACATGCAAAGACATCGCGATGGCATACCCCGAATATCCATCCGGAACTTACTGGGTGGACCCCAACGAAGGCGACCCGAAAGACGCAATTTTCGTCCACTGCGACATGGAAACGAAATCGACCTGCATCCTCCCGAGCCCGGCGAAATCACAGGAACTCAGCTACACCGGGCAGGATTCCGAAATTTGGATCGGAGAAATGGATAACGGGCTTAAGATGACGTACAAAGCGGACAGCACGCAAATCGGCTTCCTGCAATTACTCTCCGCGAAGGCGCAACAGAATATTACTTTCCATTGCAAGAAAACCGTGGGTTATTACGACATTCAGAAGCATTCTTATAGGAAAGGCTTGAAGGTGGCGCTGTGGAACGAGGCGGAGCTCACGCCTAAAGGGAACCAGAGGTTGAAGTACGAAGCTTTGGAAGATGAGTGCAGGGTATGTATTCCATTTTAAACTAAATCGTATTTAGGGATATTAAAGCTTTATTCATAGTTCAGTCACAAGCACGTATAAAATTCTCCAGTCTTGCATTCACATATATACAATTACTAAATACAATAAAAAAAGTATTTTTATTGCATTCACATATATACAATTACTGAATGCAATAAAAAAAAGTATTTTTATTGCATTCAGTAATTGTATTGTCAAGTGTATATTTCTGTATTCATTTATGATGGAGTTTTCGTATTTTCGAATGTGTTTTTGGACGAACTCAATAAGAATTTCATCATCACCCATTTCTACGTAATCAAACTACAGTATACCGTAGCTGTTTCAGTCGAAACAAAAAATATCGTTGAAACGAAATCCGAAAATAACGGTTCGTTGACGGACCGCGATCTGATTCTTGACAGCATCGGCTCTGTGCAGGCAGTGCCATTTAAGATGATTGACGATGCCACTTGAAAATATGTGGCGTTTGAGTTATCTTTCCAATTATTATGAAACCAAGTGTTATTTATTTTTCAAATATTAATTACATCTAATAAAGTGATTAATGTAGTTTATCATTAATCACATAATTAGACTAAATAGAAGACTTATTTAAGAAAGTCTATGATATTTGAATGTAAATATACTTATGATAATCACGTAGATGAGTTAAGATTACGTTTCTAACAATCCCACGGTATAACGAGGAAATATTTTGAATTAATTTCTTACTTAACCCGTGGTGAAACATATTTATTCACTGATCAGTGCAACAAACCAAGTGTTTTAAAGTCTATTATAGCGAGGAAAATTTTGTTGTCATAAACATGACAAGTTCCCGCCTTCCTTCAGTGGACGAAACAATGATTCTCGGTCGTCTACCTTGCAGACCCAAATCATTGACGATGTCGCATGAAATTAAGCAATAGATGACGCTTGCGTTGTCTTTCATTTATTATGATTAAATTGTTTGATATTGAGATCTTATTTCTATTCATAAAATCTAAAACACCCCAATTTTAAGAATAGCTATCACACTAATAAAAATTGATTTCAAGAATAGGGTTTTGACAAATGTAAAAAGCATACATTTTATATGGGATTTGCGTTACATCTATTTATGAAAGCTACTACTTCCACACTTTGTCAAAATATAGGAATAAAATAAAATTAAATATATTTAATTAATAATATTTAATATTTAATTTAATTAATATATTTAATATTAGAGTAGATAGAGTATTAGTAGATTTCATAAATAATATAATATAATTAATAATTAATATTAATTTAATTAATATTAAATATATTAATTAAATTAAATATTATTAATTATATTATATTATTTATGAAATCTACGACATTCACACTTTGTTCCCAAACTCACTGTACAATACCGCAAGTGCCTTACAGTTATCACTTTTTATTACATCGCATCTTTGTGAAAGGGGATTCTCTGCACTCGTAAATATAAAAACATAGAGGGAAAGATTGAAAATGAGAGTATGCCTTTCTCTAAAAATCGTTTATTAATTTTCTTCACCAACTAGATTGGAGTTTTGTTTTTTTTAATAAATTGAGTGTTTCGCCAAAAGTTTGAGAACCGCTGATATAGAGCATAGTGGATTTCATAAATCTCAAATCAAGAATAATTGTAAAAAATCTAGTTTTCTCAATATAGAGTTCAAGCCGTGATTACAGTAAAGGGAGGACATATTAAATAATCTTTCAATTTTTGCCAATTTAACCTCAACTTTTTCAATTAATATATTTATTTGTCACATTTAATGAAACATTCAGTCACCATTCATCTAGCGTATGGATAACTAGTGATGGCCATTTCGGTTTTTCGAACCTCATCAGACTAGTGTGTTCCATGTGCAATGCCTTGATGAAATTAGGCAAAAGGTGGCGCTTGCGTCGTCTTTTATTTATTATATTTATTTGTCTATTAATACCCATTTTTTTTTATATTACAGTTCCGTAAAGATACTTGGGGCAAAACGGTAATATCCTATAAAACCGACAAACCTGTGAGGTTGCCGTTCATAGATGTCGCTGTACGGGACGTTGGTGACGCTGGACAAGCTTTCCTATTGGAAATCGGACCTGTGTGTTATTCTTAAAATCAAAATTACGTTCCTATGAGGAGACGATTCGATACTTAAATAAAAAAATAATCGACTACTTTGGTTTTACTTTTTATTCCTTCTACCCTGTTCTTGATGTACATTAATGTAATGATTTTTTTTAGAATTACTCAATTGCAACATTTTTGTTTAAATACAATGAGAATAGTGTTAACACAAGAGGGAAAATACGCCAACGAACGTATTTGTTTGTTACATAAATAATCCCCCTCGAAAATGGTTGGTGCCTTGTCGTGGTGAGGGGGCTCCTTGAGTCTTGGGCCATCTCTTAATTGGTGGCCCTTGGCTCAGGGCTAAATACCAACACCACGTGTTTGTGCCGTGCGTGGCGACCCGTGTCGTCGGATACCCAACTCCAATCAATCGGCTGTGTTGTCCCGTCAGAGGGCCAACAGGGGAGACTCAGTGGGGTGGCAGACGCGCAGAGGGTCTTTGGCTCATCGCCCTGGTTGGCAACTGGGAGCAGGGACCGCATTCCCCTCTCATGTTGCAGGCCGCCTTGGGGATCTATATCCATCCGGTAACCCTGGGCGTCAAGTTCACGCTCCCAACCTTGGGCTCCGTGGAGGGTGGGGAGCCGGATGGACGAAATTGTACATCTGTATGGAGAACCCAGATGCCAATAAGAAACCAGTAGCTGGACCCGTGAGCTCACCACTAAACCCTGTGCCTCAGGCACAAAACCAGCCTGAAGGTGTAGTGGCCGTACCCAGGAGTACGACCACCACACCGGAAGGAAACCAATCTTCGCTGAAGACACCTGGCGAGATGAAGGCTGGGATCACCTCAATCAGACCAGGATGGCTTCATGGAATAGAAAAGGAAGAGGTATCGCATCTGCGGCGCATAAGCGAAAAGAATAATGAAATTATTTGAGGCGCGAGCCAATCCAACCTTAGATTCTAAGGTGGCCGCCTCCAAAAATCCTCTCCCACCGAAACCCTCTGGGACTAGGGTAGATAAATCCACCCAGAAAAAGACCAAACCACCAACAACGGAGGTTAATATTAAAGCTGTGGATAGAGACAGGGGCAAGAGACTGCGTTCTGCCAACTCGTCCGAACCTACGCCCAAACGCTCATCGAGGCAGGGGCCACAGGCCTCGGCGATAACTGGTGGAGCTGGAGGCTCGAGACCAGACAAGTTCTACAGTGAAGCTGCCGTAAGCCACTTGCGAATGGTTATATGGGACGGATCGAACCCCTTGTGCAAGATCAGTCAGGAAAGGGCTACCCTAATTAGGCGAGCCCTCTCTGACGAACTTGAGAGGCTGATGTTTGGTCCCACCACCTCTACTGGCTCTCCATCTAGGTTCAGGACCTTGCCCTTCACAGGTGAAACTTAGGGTTCACTGCGAGGACCAGGAAACCGTGCTGTGGCTGGAAAGGACAGTCAGAGGACTAAACCTGTGACCAGATTGTAGATTGATTGCAACCACTGAAGACCGCCTCCCCAAGCTGTCAAAGGCCGCCTTGTGGCTATCCAAGGCGGAATTCGACATTGCTGAAAAGGAGGCTGATGTCATCAAAAGACTCAGATTTCAAAATCTGGGTCTAATCTTCAAGGACTGGCCTGTGGCCGTTGGAGAGAGTCCACCTGGACAACTCTTCATCTTCGGCATGGGGGAAGAGGACAGGAAGGTCCTAAAAAACAGGGGTGACCGAGTCAACTATAGGTTCGCAGCCTATACCTTAAAATTCAGAAACCCTAACAAGCCGCGTGAGGCAGTCGGAACTGCCGACAACTCAGGAGCTTACAACCCTCCACTGCTGAGGGAGGCTGCTATGAGTGAGGCTGTGGTATCATCACAGCAGCCAGCAAGTACCTTTTTGGCGGCACCAAAACCAACATATGTCGACATGGAGTGAACATCAGGAAGATCTCCCGGCCTGTCGCCCAGATCGGAAGAGCTAATGCTCACCGACTTGGAGAAGGACTGGTAGGAGAAAGCGGAAGGCAAGCCAGCATAAACAATGGCCACCCAGGTGAAGTATAACTTTATACAGTGCAATCTGGGTCACTCGAGGGCAGCCACAGCCACGCTCTGTAAACGACTCGAATCGGCCTCAGATACAATAGCCCTAATACAGGAACCTTGGATTGCGAAATCCAGCGTCTGCGGACTGAGTAGATTAACAGGCAACGTGTTTTACAGGCCATCCCAACAGCCTAGGACGGTGATCTACACCCCTAGGCAGGTCACAGCTCATCTGTTGCCACACCTCTCTGATGGGGATAACACCGTCATGAGAGTGAGTGGCGGCTTGGGCAGGAAAAAGGACGTCATCCTGGCTGCAGTCTACCTCCCTGGTGACATCGGCCTTCCGCCCTCCCTCCAGAGGCCTTGAAGGACTGGTCGAGTACTGTAGGAGAGAAGGACTGCCACTCAAAGCGGGATGTGACTCCAATTCACACCATATTGCGTGGGGCAACAGGACCACCAATACTAGAGGTAAGTCCCTACATGATTTTTTTAATAAGTAGAGATTTAGAGATACTTAATCGCGGGACGGAACCGATTTTCATGAACGCACGTAGCCAAACCGTCATAGACATTACAGTGGCTACCATGAGTATCTCAGGTAAAATCAGGGACTGGAAAGTGAGCCAAGAAGTTTCAATGTCAGACCATCGATGGATCACTT
Source organism: Philonthus spinipes (assembly GCA_963082785.1). NCBI lineage: Eukaryota > Metazoa > Arthropoda > Insecta > Coleoptera > Staphylinidae > Philonthus > Philonthus spinipes. The sequence continues at coordinate 17,262,758 of OY720308.1, forward strand.
TCCAGTCAAGATCGTCCCTGCAAGTCGAGAAGTATGGACAAGGATGCCTACATGAGGCACCTTCAAAAGGGCATGCAGGACAGAAAAATTGAATGCCCTAATGATAGCACTAGACTTTACCTTCTTGCGAGGGAAGTGCAGGTGCAAATAATTAAGGCATGTATATATTAAAAACCCATAGGTATAGGCACAATCATCGAGCAATTGGATAATGGGCATAACACACGCGGCGGAAATTATAATGCAGCGTGGCGTAAAGAACAAAAGTCTGCTAATCCTCACGGACAGCAGACATGCTCTACAGTCTCTGAGAAGGTGCGAATCTTTGCATCCCTATACTCTAAAGAAATTTGGGTGTAGATGGGATGATGTAACAGGCTGCAGATTTTCTAAGGAAACCCTCCGGTATCCAAATGAAAGATCAGCCAAACAATACCTGCGGCTGTTCAGGGAGAACTTAAAGCGTATCACAGCTATTCTGACTGGACACTGCAGACTAAGAGCACACCTCCATAGATTAGGGATTGTTGAATCACCAGACTGTAGAGGATGCTGTTTGGAGGACGAAACTGCGGAGCATATCCTTGGATATTGCCCAGCTAAAGTCTAGCAGAAAAGCCATACTGGGTGAGGAATGGCCAAAAATGGCGAAAATCAGGGATCTACCTGCCTCGGCACTGCTAGCCTCAAGATAAGCTGGCTGTGCTGACACGTGGTTCAGATACCCTAAAGGGAGGAAGCATTAAGGGCCTAATGAGGCCTATATATGCCTGTGCTAAGGGCGCACCTCTTACAAAACCGTAACCGTACATGAATAATATAATGAGATGAAAAGAGTGGACTGTATGAAAATTGTGTTTCATAATAATAATAATAATAAGCTTCATTCAATTAAGAAACAAGAAACAGAAATTTCCAATTAATTTAAATTACAATACGTAAAATGAATTACAATACGTAAAATTGAATTAACATCTCAACGGCACAATTGCTCAGAGAGGGGGTTTTTGAATGGATTTTCTCCGATGCGTATGTGGAGCAATATCGCAAAATCCCACACATGCCTCCTGAATAATGATTAGTTATTTAGGTATCTTAAACGGATGAGAGGGTGATAGAATTGTAAAATTGGTAATTTAATTTAAGCAATCATAATTGCCATTTTGAATAAATATGTTGCATTCGTTAAACTCACCTCCTAAGTTTTATTTACCGTCCACACATAACTTTTTACAGAAAGAATTATTAATTAGCATCGATAATATGAACCAAGTAGAGCAAATTACCAGAGCTACCGCGAGGAGAGGTTCCGACAAACCAGCAAAAGCACGAACTCCAGAGTACTCTGGTGATCGATCACTCAAACAGCCGTGCTCCTCTTCATAAGCGCCTGGCAGATGAAACACCTGACGAGTTTCTTCGACGCAAAGAAACTAGTTTGAATAGAAAACTTCATTTTCTATAATATCGGCAAAATTCTTGTCCAATTCTGCAGAAATTTTCTGCAATCTCAATGTTACTTGTGGATTTATTTATGTAATTTTTGATTTTTTAATAATAATAATAATGAACTTTATTACCCAATAGACAAAATAGCCCAATTACAGAGTAATTAACAAAAAATCAATATATGAAACATTAATAATAATAAATATAAAAATATTTATTTAGTCATAACATCGTTATATGTTCCTCTCTACTCTCTCAGTGTGAGGTGAATATAAAAGTAATTAAAACTAAATATAGGATCAAATAGACTGCAATATATATACAAAATGGAAATCAAAACAAAAATAACAAATTCAATGCAAAGTGCAGAAGATTCGCCCAATCAGGTACCGGCAACGATTTGAACTGTCTCTTTTTTTTTAATAAATGAAAAGAACGGAGTAATTGAATTTCCAAGAATATTTATTATATAAATAAAATACATAAATAATTTTTCTATAAAGAAATAAATTATAAAAATAATGATTTTAAAATAAAATATTTATATAGATACAAACAATGATCCTGGCGAATTAAATTAACACAACGTAGGTAAAGTACAGAGTGTCAATTTGTAAAATACCGGGGGTCGAACTGTTTCAACACAAAATTTTAATTGAAACGGATCACAGTTTAGGATCCCACATCAATTATTATTTCGTTAAATTAAATAAAAGGAAACAAATATGGTGATAATTTCGTATTGGATTATGGAAATAATCGATTTTTCCCAACACTAGTGTGGAGTTATAAGTTAATTTCTAGTAGAAAGCAACTTAAGTTTTCTACTAGAAATTAACCAATTTTATTTATTATATAAATAAAATACATAAATAAGTTTTCTATAAAGAAATAAATTATAAAAATAATGATTTTAAAATAATATATATATATATATATATATATAAACAATGATTCTGGCGAATTAAATTAACACAACGTAGGTAAAGTGCAAAGTTTGTCAATTTATAAAATACCGGGGGTCGAACCGTTTCAACACAAAATTTTAATTGAAACGGATCACAGTTTAATATCCCACATCAATCATTATTTAGTTAAATTAAATAAAATGAAACAAATATGATGATTATTTCGTATTGGATTATGGAAATAATCGATTTTTCCCAACACTAGTGTGGAGTTATAAGTTAATTTCTAGTAGAAAGCAACTTAAGTTTTCTACTAGAAATTAACCGATTTTATTTATTATATAAATAAAATACATAAATAAGTTTTCTATAAAGAAATAAATTATAAAAATAATGATTTTAAAATAAAATGTTTATATAGATACAAACAATGATCTTGGCGAATTAAATTAACACAACGTAGGTAAAGTACAGAGTGTCAATTTGTAAAATACCGGGGGTCGAACTGTTTCAACAAAAAAAAAATTAATTGAAACGGATCACAATTTAAGATCCCACATCAATTATTATTTAGTTAAATTAAATAAAATGAAACAAATATGATGATTATTTCGTATTGGATTATGGAAATAATCGATTTTGCCCAGCACAGGTGTGGAGTTATAAGTTAATTTCTAGTAGAAAACAAGTGTATTGTTGACTTAAGTTTTCTATTAAAAATTAACCAATGAACTACTACAGCTGAAGATTGTGACTAGTGATGGGCAAATCGAGTAATATTAGTAATCGAGTATTTCTAAAAAGGCATTTTAAATCAATAAAGTCTATAAGTAACAAATAAATTGACGTTTTCTATAAATATGATTGTGACTAGTGATGGGCAAATCGAGTAATATTAGTAATCGAGTATTTCTAAAAAAGGCATTTTAAATAAATAAAGTCTATAAGTAATAATAAATGGATGTTTTCAATAAATATGGAACAGCTAGTGATATTAATAGAATATATTAAATAAAAATGATTTGAAAATAATAAATAAATTATTTCCGCATTTAGCTCTGTGACATTTTTGACTTACGTTGCGTAAGCACATTAAAACAACTACTTCCCGGGAAAATACCCCGCCGGATATTGAATTACATAATGTACACCTCCTGATGTTGCATATCAATAAAATATTGCATAATGTAAGAAATTTTGATCCGAGAAAAATTTAATGTAAAAACAACAACACTGTGACCAAGTGAGTGAATACTCTATTCTATTTATATTAATAGAATATGCTGTATTAATAAAATTGTCATATAATTAATTTTTCAGAAACAAAATAGATCACAATTAGAGATTTGCGCATCTCTAATTGTAACACATTTTCTAGCCACCTTGTATCACAAAGAAGTCTGTATGGAATTTTACTTTTACACAACATTAATTTTGTTTTTATGTTAATTTCAACCATTTTGTAAACTTATGTAATATTAATAAATTAAAGACTCCTTACACCTAACGGTAGAAAGGAAAAAGATTAAAAAAAAATTAAAGACGACGCAAGCGTCGCCTTTTGCCTAATTTCAATATCTTCTTTATGCTGGTTGTTGCTTGTGGAGACTTTAATTATTTAAATAAATAAATATTTTTATTTAAATAATTTCAATATTATTAATATTGATTGCAATATAAATTACATCATATTTCCGCATTTTTTAAAACAAACGCAATAATTTCCATGAATAATTTCATTTTTCAGGCATATTCAGCTAATTTTGGCATTGTCAATTTCTTAATAACAGCCTGAAATTGGTTGAATATATCTAAAAAACGTATAAACATTAAATTTAATTCGATTAAATTTTAACATTTTGAGCTTGTAGCGAGTCGAAGGATGTTTGTAGGGATAAAATATGTGGGATCAGGATTATGGATATCATGACAAAATAGGTTATCTAGAAATAGGAATAAGGGAAAACCTTTCTTTACTTTGTATAACTTGGATTAATCATTTCCCTTATTTCACATATTGAACTATAAACTACTATATTAAATAAAAATGATTTGAAAATAATTAATAAATCATTTTCACATTTAGCTCTGTGACTTTTGACTTACATTACGTAAATGCACATTAAAATAACTACTTCCCGGGCAAATACCCGACAAATTACATAATGTACACCTGCTGTTGCACATCAATAAAATATTGCATAATGCAACAAATTTTTGATCCGAGAAAAATTTAATGTAAAAACAACAAAAGGAACGTTACTTAATATTTATATAAACTACTCTTTAAAACACTTGGCAATTGTTTAGCTGATTCAGTGGATCAACTATCAATTGTTTTAATTAGTAATTTATATTTCAATATGTTTCACCATGTTTAATTATTTTTTTATAAAATTACGTTTATATTAGTGAGTTTGTTTTATTAATTCAGAGTGTTTGAGAATTATTTATAAATAAATATTGTTATTTTATCAATACGAGAATGTACATCTGATATTAATAAAATAACGATTACAAAGTGAACAAACCCAGATGATCTGTGCTCACTCAATTGTGAGTATAGACAATCTGTATTTGTTTATGTTTTTATTAAGTTAAAAGAAATTAAAGTGGTGTTGATTGTAATTAAATATAATAAAGTTAAGCGAGCAAGTTGAGATGTGTTTACATTAACATTTCACCAAAACAAGACCAGGAGACAGAAAAATGAACAGTACATTAAAAAAAAAATGTTGATAAACCAGCTCCCATGTTTGAAATTATTACACGTACAAATCCGAACATGTCTAAATATAGACATAGTTGCTGTTACGGCAAGCGAGCAATGTCAACGGGCAACCTTGCCATTGATGCAACGCATTAATTGAACGTTATAATAAAATGTAAAAGAAGGCACTCACCGTTCGGCAGCCATTCCGACGGCTCCGACCATCTTGGCAGGAGAGACAAATCGAACCGCGAGACCACGAGACACGACTACTAGGAATTCAAAGCAGAAGGCGGAACGCCGCCGTGACTTTGACATGATCGACCATGATCTGATCCATGATGGTAGTGAATTTCGCGAACGGGGGGCCCCGAGGTTGGAAATGCGCAATTTGCCCCACCACGCTGCATACATACGTGTATGTACACACAACACGCGATCCACACATACAGACGAAAACCAGAAAAAATCGTTCGCGTTCATTACCTTATGCAATCCGAATATTTCCGCCCCCCTTTAAAAATTAACAATAATAACATTATAATTTTTCTCGAGTTATTTTAATTAAATATAAGGCGGGGGTGTAGGGAAGGGACGGAACGGAACAGAACAGCAGATTCGACCTAGACCTGATGACCTTGACCGTCAGGAGCTGGATCGATCCGAGCGTCGGGATTGGCGCATGCCTTATATCATCATCCCCTCAGTGGGTCGCGCTTTTCTCTGTATGTGTGTGAGCCCAAGGGTAATCCATAATTACAATTTTGCCCGTTTCTTTTTGTAATTTGTAAAATTGGCGATATACATCGAAACCCTAGGAAAATCAAACTGGCTGTTATAAATAGCGAATTTGCTCGGGAGATGTATGCATGCATGTTGCATCATCGCCTTTGGTTGGAAACGTTTGCCCGTCTACATTTTTTTGCATTTCGCTCTCCTCCGGTAGGAAACAGCTGACCGGGAGAATAACAAGGCAATTTGCGGCGTCAATGTTTGCGCTGTTGACATTTGCACGTTGGTCGGCCGCCCACGTTTCGGAAAATACAAAGCGGGGAAATGATTAATGTTTGAAGTATGTGTGTGAATATTAAAAAATAACTGTTACCCATATTGATGTAGCATCCATGATCCGACAATTATGCAAGAAAACAGGAAAACGGGGTTATAAAAAGTATGAAGTAATATTGATTAAATTTATTTGATAATAATAATAATAAACTTTATTACCCAACAGACAAAGAGCCCAATTACAGAGTAATTAACAAAATATCATTGTAAACATTAACAATAATAAAAATAAAATATAATGGAAAACAATATAATTAAATCTAACATATAAGCAAAAAGAATAGATTATATGAACAAAAATAATTAATTCTATGCAAAGTGCAGAATATTCGCTCAAACAGGTACCAGCAACGATTTGATCTCTCTCAAATTGCAACAAAATATATCATAATTAAGAAAATTGTGACGTAGACATATACGATGAATTGGAGAGAACTCAAGGATACTGGTACGTGCATTACAAATGAAAAATTGCGTGGAATGCCTACTACATACACGAGGAACATTAAAGTTGATTCTAGAAAGTAAATCCGGACAGTCAATCATATTATGAATAAGTTTAAACAAGAATAGCTGACCTAAGTTATCTCTGCGTTGTTATCCAAACTCACATAAAAGCAAATCATTATTAAAGCCCTGAGGAGGATAAGCACCAAATTTTACAGACCATAGATACTTTTATTTTTTTATTGTTTGATATTATAAACAAAGCCCTAATAAACATTTATGGCAAATAAAATCAAAAATCGACAGCACCCAACAATGACTTTTGGCACTTTGAAAATTATACAAATTTCATTGAATTCTTACTGCAATAATTTACTGAAAATAAATGTTTTTAAGGTTTTTAAGTTATTAAAGTATCTGAGGTGTTTGATTATTAATTGGTTAACACAATTTTGTATATAATTGTTTGAGATAATATCGAAGTTTTATGTTTTGTCAAATGGTGGAGGCGCCGGATTCGTGGCCAACTTCTCATCGGTTACTTAGTGAAAGCTACTGATGATACATCATTGTTCAAACGCACAACTTGCCTTCTGTTTTTGAAAACAATACATCGACATTTTAGCTAACAGTATATCATGACTTACACAATCAAAGGCCTTGCTCAGTTACCCTTCAGGGAGGAAGCATTAGGGGCCTAACGAGACCTATGCATCATGCTCGCCTCCTAAAAAACCGTAACCGTAATCATAACCTCTATAGGATAAAATAGATTTTTTTAAGTAGTAGTAGATTTTCACCGATTCTGGACTCTTCGCACGCTGCAGTGGTTCAGCCTCCCACTATCTAGCATCCCCTCGAAATGAGCATCTCTCACAAATGTATGCCCCTGGAATGAACATCCCTACTCAGATAAGCATCCTGCTGGATATTGGGAGGCTAGACCAGTGCGGTGTGCGGAGGTTCCAAAACCGGTGAAAAGCTACTACTCCCGTTATCTGTAATAATAATGTAATCATACATATATTATTTTATACACGTTTTATTTCGTCGTTTATTCGGCGGGAACTATTGCATGACTTTAACTTGGTGTTAAAGAGTAATTCGATCTTATCTTCAAATTATATATTTCTTTCGGAGTGCATTTCGCGTGTTGTGAAAAATATCTTATCAAAATAATCGGCCAACTAAATTATGCATTTATCGTCCAGCGCCAAACTGGCCCACTGGAAAGTTAATCGAAATTTATGCTTCGTAGGGGTACCCAATCAGAAGATTAAAAACCATGCAAACCATTCTGTTATCAAGGACTTCGTTTATCTAAAACGATTACGGAGAAAAAATGTCATGAAAATACTCGACCATACGGATTATATGGTTCAGATTACTAAATAGCCGAAAGTAAATAAAGTAATTAATTATTTTCAAATTCTTTTATTTATTTATATATATACAGGGTGTCTCAGTGTGCGCGCCGAGAAGCTTTACGGCTAAATGGTTTATTTTTTTCAAAATCGGCTTTCGCAGGCCTATGTACGTTTATTAGGACCACATTTTAAAATTAGTTTCAAATATACAGGGTGTCCCATAAAAGCATGGCGTATCATAGTTATATTTTTTCTAATGGAATGACCCATATTTTAAATTTATTTCAGATTCTACATCAAAAATAAAGTTAACTTTTATAATATATTTATATGCCTAAACCTAATACTTTTTGAAATATTTAAATATATTTGGAAAAATTGACTTTTCGAAAAAAAATCATAACTGTCAAATGAATGAATGAAAACAGATGAAATTTTGTACCAGTATATTAGACTAATGGATAAATATTTTAGGCTATTTACATTAATTTTAAATCTTAAGATGTTTTGATAATTTAACGTAACTCCAGAAACACATTCAAAGTCAAATTTCATGCTTATTTTAAATAGCACACCTTATATCTAATAGCCCTATCTTGTAGGAAATTTTATTGTCTTTCAAAAAGTATAAAGGTATTTTTTACCTAAACCTAATAGTTTTCAAGATATATCCATTTTCGTTAACTTTTGACATAATATTTATTATTCATAATATGGAAAGTCGATACAAAGCGCCATCTATTGTTCAATTTAATATTTATTATTATTATTCCATAAAGGCAAGTGTTTAGTTATTGTTTATAAATAAAGTCAGTTGACCCAACAAATGGTTTTCGAGATATTTCCTAAATTAATACACTAATTTTATTAATTGTGAATATACTAATTGCACTATTTATTTACACATGCGTAAATTATTTGATAAAAACTTGTTAGAATTGTAAAACAAATATAACGAAATACATCAAATAAATTGACAAAATAATATTAAAAGTAATTTATAATAAATTTTCAAAAATACTACCATCGAATAAATAATTCAATTTTATTTTAAATGATATTTTGACATTTCTCAGCATATTAGGTGTAATTGATCTAAATTTATTATTAATTCTGCCTTTTAAATGATATTTTGACATTTCTCAGCATATTAGGTGTAATTGATCTAAATTTATTATTAATTCTGCCTTATATGTATGCTGTATATTTGATTTGACAGAAATAAATCCATGGGGATTAAATCAGAGGATCTAGGTGACCATGCTCTTCCAATTTATTGCTTATTAAACCACCTGTTTTGACGAATATTCAATGGAATTAAACTTGTAATTGTGTCTCCTCATTATTAGTTACTGTATTCAAGGTAGTTTTTTCAAATACTTCATACTGCCTACAGTTTTGAATGTATTTAAAACTTCCTCTACAGTCTTCTTATTAGGATGTCTTCCATCAGAGAACATTTAGTACACTAAGAGACAATCTTAATAACGTTACATTATTATTTGAATCATGTTAATTCTTTCATTTAAGGGAAACATTATTTTTTCAATTGTTAGTAATAATACGAATGTGTCAATTAAATTTGCTTATAAACAAAAGCCTATTAGAATAACTGGCAATAATGATTATTAAATTAAGCAATAGATGGCGCTTTATGTTACATTGCTATATTAAAATAATAATGATAATGACGAAAATTAACAAAAATTGATATATCTTGAAAACTATTAGGTTTAGGTGTAGAATACCTTTATACTTTCAGAAAGACAATAAAATTTCCTACAAGATAGGCCTATTAGATATAGGGTATGCTATTTAAAATAAGCACGAAATTTTACCTTGAATGTGTTTCTGGAGAAATGTTGAACTATCAAAACATCTTAAGATTTTAAATTCCTCTTAATAGTCTAACATATTCACCCATTAGTCAGATATACTGACACAAAATTTCATTTGTTTTCATTCACCCATTTGAAAGTTATGATTTTTTTTCGAAACGTCCATTTTTCCAAAAATATTTAAATATTTCAAAAGTTATTAGGTTTAGGCATATAAACATATTATGGAAGTTAATTTTATTTTTGATGTAGAATCTGAAAAAAATATAAAATATGGGTCATTCCATTAGAAAAAATATAACTATGATACGCCATGCTTTTATGGGACACCCTGTATCTTTGATACTAATTTTAAAATATGGTCCTAATAGACCTACATGGGCCTGCGAAAGCCGATTTTGAAAAAAATGAACCATTTAGCCGTAAAGCTACTCGGCGCGCACGCTGAGACACCCTGTATAATCTTATATCCTTCTACCACATATTGGTGTAGGATTAAATTCTTTTATTTAATTTATTTAAAAAACTGTGACCAATTGAATAAATCCTTTTCTATTATTGTAAATAAAGTACATAAAAATTTGAGGAATTTTAAGTTCACCTGGCTATCACTTCTAAGTTATCCAAACGCCCATAGCTTCAATACATCAACGTATTGGCAAAGATTTTATCCCCATCATTACTACATTTTCCATTTATTTATTCCTTTACAGGCAAAAGCCTAATTACATAGGAAAGTACATAAATTAATGTTCAGCGCGTATTGAATGTAATAATATATATATTTTTTTATAAAATAAGTATGAATAGATTATTTAAAATCAACCTATAAAACAAATAAAACAAAGATTAAATTAATAAATTAAAGACGACGCAAGCGCCACCTTTTGCCACTTGAAATTAGGCAAAAGGTGGCGCTTGCGTCGTCTTTAGTTTATTATGAATAATATCGGTAATTTTCGTTCAGTCGCCTTCATCAAGGCAGGGTCGTTTCAGGCAGATGGGAGTTGTTTATACTGTATCGAAACTCGCCGCGACATGGTCGATAGGGGACGCCTACGTATATTTTTAAATTTCCCTCCACAAATGACTAAGAAAAGGCGACAAATACGCGACAAATCCCTCCATTTTCGTTCCTTTGTTTTATTTAAGTGCGTTTTACTACTATTGTGAAAATAAGTGTCTATTTTGCTGGAAAAAGTGCTAAAACCGTAAGAGTGTAATTGTTACTTCATTTAATTACAGTATGATATTGATTCTAACATTATAGTATGCTATATTATCGTAAATATAAATGAGTAAGGTTATGTTTACAATACAGATATACGCTGTTCATATAATTACATTTTATTATATTTTGGATATTATTTGTGTATGACTATATTTGAAATAAATGTTAATTTTATTCTCTTTTATTTCACAGAAATCAAGATTCGACAGATTGTTCTACATCGACAAAAAAAATATGTATTTCATTATGTTTGAAATTTTTTTTCTGTTAAATATATTAAAATATTATGTATTTGTGTGTATTTTCATATATTCTTGGTTCCCATCGCTATAAAAATTAAATTATAATCTAATATAAATGAAAAATAAAATATTAAATTATATGTACGAGGTAAGTATTGTTTTAAAATATATATTCAATTGTACAGATAAAGTGTAAAAAATATATGATTATTTTATTTAAAAATAAACGTTATTTCTATATTGTATTAAAGTTTTACTTAAAAACTTTTTTTTTACTTATATAATTTTTATAACATTCTGTACATATAAATGTATTTAAAATTTGAGCGGCAAAACTTTAGTTGGCGATATGGTTAAAAGAGGCGCTGGCCACAATCATAGTCACAGTCGGTACATGCGCGTGACACTTCTATCCTGTTTATTATTCTAGGCATCAAGGCATTGCACATGGAACACACTAGTCTGATAAGAAATGGCCATCACTAGTTATCCATACGCTAGATGAATGTTGGCTGAACATTTCTTTGAAAGATTAAATTGAATAACTTTAAATTCTCGACTAGTTTTATATATACAAACATCTTTATTCCCAAAAATTACAAACATTATAATTGTATATACTCAACACTGGCTAATAATAATAATAATTATTTCCCAAAAGACATTAAGTACATAAATAAAAAAAGTAAAAAAAAAACAAATATAATCCAATATATAAATAAGACAATAGAAATTCTATAGAATGCTATATAATATTATACTAGCGTACATCTAAAAATGCGCATAATATTCCTCCAGCGTATAAGGTTCCATTTTGATTAGTAATTTACTAATTTCATTCTTGAAAGTTAATAGGTTGTTAATTTGGCGATATGAAACAGGGAGTCCATTATATAACCTCATTACGGCATATAGCGGAGCTTTTTCGAATAAAGTTAATTTGTATATTGGGTAAATATAATTAATATTTCTATTTCTTGTATTACGACAGTTGGTATTTAGATATAATTGGAACAGATGTTGGTGTTAATATATAAAGGTTAGACATTCGTAGATGTATATTGCTACTACTGTAAATAAACTATTTGATGTAAATGTGCCTCTGCAAGAATCGGTATTTTTCATATTAAACAGTAGTCTAACTGCAGTTTTTTTGTGTTTTAGAAATCCTGTCTATGTTGGAGGATGCACCCCAACATATGATCCCGTATCTCATTATTGAACAGAAGTAGGAATGATATATAACCCTCAAAGAATTGAAATTTACATACAGTCTAATGGTTCTCATACATCCCACATAATTTATTATTAAGTTCTGTTGTTTGCTTTGCTCAATCTAGATGTTTATCTAGATATATTCCCAAAAATTTACAGTCCTCAGATATATCGATATTTGATTAAGCTAGTGCAATTGTCTTCTTCTTGTGCCAAAGATCATGCATTTCGTTTTCTCTTTGTTGAGAAGTAAATGATTCTTATTTAACCACTCTTGCGTGTTGTCTTAAATAATATTGGCTGAACTGATAAGATTTTCATGGTTTTCATTTGTTAGTAATTTGTTAGTGTCATCTACATAATGCCGGTAAATGAGTGTCGATTATGAATGAATGAATATAATTTAATATACAATACGCGAAACAATTTAAAACTAATATATATTCTTAAGAGGGCTGTGTGTATGTGGGCGGTTATGGAGAATTCAATGTAAATTGTTAACCCAAATCAAAAGTAAATTATTCAATTTTTTTAAATTATTTTCGCCCAAGGAGTGATTTCATGATTAGAAAACGTTACCTATTAATTAATTTTTATTTATTTTGGCCATTGTGGTTTTTGCTATATAACAAAGTGCGAAAAAAGTTACCTGAAATGCTTCCTCTAGTTTGTACCTAAATAACATCATAAATAATTCAAATAATGAAAAGCAATCTGTTCCGTGACTTAGATAAAGAATTGTCGAAAATAAATATACCCAAAATATTGGTTAATTTCAAGTGTATATATTTAATATTTCGGTTAAAAAACAACAATTTTTCAATGATCATTTTCAAAGGCTCGCGATTGGCGATGCTCGTCGCACTTTTTGGAGGTAGGGAGACGGTGCCTCCCTGAATGCAGTAACGTACGCACAGAATTATTGTGGAAATACACGTTTGCGCATGCGCTACAAGAAAAATTAAGCGATTGTGGGCAATGGAAACGATAGCATACGGAACCTAGTAACCCAAACAAATTAGTACGGAACGCCTGCGTGTTTCTATTAAATATTTCGCTAGTCGATATTTCAATAATCGTTTACCCCAACAGTCACGGCATTATACACAACATTCTATGCTTAAATTTACTGGGAGGCTGGTTAATATAAATTTAGAGAAATATATTTTTAAAATAATTATATTATAGGGAAAAAAGTTGATGGAAACACTTCAAATTATTTTAATTAAATAAAACTAAGAAGTAAGCGATAGAACCAAACCTCGACACGCAATACGGGTAAAAGAGAATAAGATTAAGAAAGAAAGAAAGAAAGAAAGAAAGAAAGAAAGAAAACTAAGAAGTGTAAGACGCAAAAATAATAAGAAAAATCTGTATTTTTTAGTACGGACTCAATATAAACACAAAAGAGAGCCTAATTTTAATTAAAGAAAGTAATAAATAGGAATAGATTACTCAAAATTTACTAATAAATTAAATGAAAACACAGATTAAAGTAAATAACTTGAAATTTTCAACTAGTTTCGGATTATGTGCTCATTTTCAAAAAAAATCAAAATTTATTTAATTTCCCATGCTTATAATTTTTAATAAACAAAGGTATAATGATTTGGCAAAATAATTTTATCGCAGCATTTGCTAAAAAGGTGGAAAAATCATCCTCAGGATTTAGAAAGAAAGTACATTTTGAAATTCAAATAGAAATTAAAGAAGACAATAGAAAATATATAAGTTTAACCCACTTCACAATCCCTCCAACGAATACCTTTATGAATCCACCCAAATCCCACCCATATCCCAGCGTATATTAGCATTAAGTAAAAAAATTGCCAATAATTCTGATAATCTACCCCTTCTTACAAAATTCTGTATTCCCCGTAACCCTAATATCCTTCCTAAATACAAACATCCTACAATCACCATTCATCAATTCATTTGCGCAAATCATCAGGACAGTTCAGCTAGCTAGCATAGATTTTTCTTTAACTTCATCATAAATTCACGACAGGGCAGAAAGACCTCTGGTCGATAGCCCAGACAGACTAACACCTACATGTATTGTTATTATTTATATTGTTATATTGTTAAAATTATCTATATAGTCTGAATAAAGATATATATATATATATATGTTTAAATTATTTTGGAGCAATTTCTGAAAAAAAAAAAGCAAACATATTTAGAAAAATAACTATAAAGTTATATTTTTATTTTCCAGAACAGAATAAAAATACAAAAACAAAGATATAAAAAAATATAAACGAATCCTAAGAGTAGTTCTGATGCAAAAAAAAGGTGTAAACAATTTTTACTTAAAAATTATATGGTTCAGGCTGACTCCATTATAACTGATTATACAAGTATAATTATTATATTAATTTTGTTTAAGTTTCACAGATTTTGTTGATGGTGTATCATCATCAGGCAGCTGATGTAATAATTACATACAGCATATTTTTTTGTCATGTTGTGATTTATTTATTTACTAAAACATAGAAGTCTCACAAAATTGGTCTTTTCTGATATAAAATTGAAAATATCTTAAAAACTACGAATGGGGTATTTTTAATTTTTACGTATTCCACAGAGAAAGATATCAGAAATATCTCCACCAAGTTGCATTAAAATACCACAAACGATTTTAAAGTTGTGATTTTTGTAATTGCCAAAACAATGAAAAATCGCAAAAATACGGTTTTTTAGCATAAAATTGACAATAACTCAAAAACTATGGACGGGGTATTTTTGGATTTTTGCATATTTTGAAAGAAAAATATTTCATGAAAATTTCATGAAAAAAAAAAAAAATATCGTCATCAAGTTTCATTAAAATTAGTGTTGGGCAAAATCGAGTGAATTTAGTAATCGAGTATTTCTGTATAACCAATTTTAAGTAACTTAAGTTATTAAATAACAATAAAATTGAGTTTATTAATCAATAGGTAAAACTTTCCAATATTAATATTATAAATAACATTAAGAAAATTGTCATAAACTTCATTTTGCAGTGACAAAAAAGATCGAAAAGATCGACTTTGCCCATCTATAATTAAAATACCTTGAAAAAATTCATGTTGTGATGTTTTTAATTACTAAAACACAGAAAAGTCGCACCAAATTGGTCTTTCCTGGCATAAAATTGAAAATAACTGAAAAACTACGAATGGGGTATTTTTGGATTTTTGCATATTCTCAAAGAGCGAGATATCAGGAATAGCATCCCCAAGTATCATTAAAGTATCTTACAAGAAATTCACGTTGTGATTTTTTTTATTTACTAAAACAAAGAGTGGTCGCATAAATTTGATCTTTTCTGGTAAAAAATTGAAAATCTCTCAAAAACTACCGATGGAGTAATTTAGATTTTTACATATTTTGAAAGAGCAAGATTTCAGGAATATCCCCACCAAGTTTCATTAAAATACTTTGAAAAAAAAATCAAGCTGTGATTTTTTTACTAATCAATCTAATTATTTAAATAAAAATACTTGTCCTTTCTCCTACTTATTTTTATTTTACTAGATATATTTCGGAAACTATGTTTCCATCTTCAGTAGTTGATGATGATCATTCCAATATTTATTCAGTTAAGAAAATCATTTTTTTATATCTTTGTTGGTGTATCAGCTGCCTGATGATGATACTCTGCATCGAAACAATTGTAGCAGTGTTTTCTACAACACATCCGTGAAATTTAAATTAATCCCTGTGTTTTATTTGTACAATTTTTATTTGTACAAAAGCAGTGTTTTGAGTGTTTATTATTGTTGGAAAATATATTTTAAGTAGGTTGGCACTATGTAAGAGAGTGTTCTTGGCCGTCGCCATTAATAAACGTGCGTGTATAATCTTTCGCTTGTTATAACTTATTATTACATTAAGAACCGATTTTACAATCCATAAGTAAGCTTCCTGAAATAACCCGATCCCAACAATTATTCATTTAAATTATTATTCAATTATTCATAAAGAGGGAAATTGCATTTTCATAAACACCCTATTATTTAATTGAAACGACCGCTTCTAGTCCAAGGTCATATTAGTATTACCCATAAAACAAACTTCGAATAAAACAATAACGTTATCTGCACAACTAGCAGGAAATGTATTTAAGTTTTTTCATGCATGCAACCTTGATAGATAACAAACGTTAATTTAAACATTTTTAACCGGTGGATAATGTACAAATTAAATACGCACGGAACGTCTTCAATAACGCAACTTGGTGCGCCACCTATGTTTTAAAAGGGTTAGTAAGAGCACAAAGGATTCTATATCAGAAAATCGATTCGCTCGTCCGACTTTAACCTAAATAGGTTACAATACAAAGAATATTACGAAAATAAAATGGAATTTCGCAATGATTCAAATTAAACAACAGCAAAAGCTTTAATTTAAGCAACAGCAAAAGGTTGCGTTGTCTTTAATTTATTATGATTAATAGCTAATTTGTTTAAATTTTATACAAACTTGTAAAATGATTTTCATTATAATAATAATCTTTATTTAGCAGTATGCTATACAACAACATAGAGTAACACATACAGAGAGGTTTTTTTTAACAGTATACATATCCCCTATGTGTATATGTAAAATACCCAAGTAAAATGCATTGATGTATGTGTGTTTAGTTGCCTATAATACGCAACCCAAACGATCGATTCATTCAACTAGGATAATTAAAAAAAAAAAAACAATTTTCTATTTCTGTTTATGATAATATCGAAATGCACAATGTGGAAGAATTTTCGCGTTCGTTTCAGTTACTGTCTTGCAGTTTCTGGTAGTAATTTCTAGCACTTATTCTAATTATTTATTTCAAGTTTATTGTTCTTCACTGTTACTTTTCTTTTAAATTGTCTTAAGGGCAGGATCCTTCAAACGGTTGTCAGTATTTTCGTTTAAAATTCCAAACGGTACGTTTAAAAAAAATAAACTGAAAATTACATCAAATATGTATTTTTTTCTACATACAAACGTGAATTTCGTTTTTTTAATTTTTTTATAATTGTTGTTATTTCATTATATTTTCATTTTTATATTTTGTGTTATATTCAATTAAAAAAATATCAGCTACATTTGGAAAATACTCTTCTTTTGATGTATTGTGAATGGAATGTAAAAATAAAGTTTTTTTAGATTATGTTTCAAAAAAACATTAGCGAAATATATCTATGATTTTTTTTTTAAATAGCGCTTTATTCGAGGAGCATAATTGACGTCTAAAATAGTTTAAAAGTTCAAGCACTAATTACTAGATGGCAAAAATAGGCAACCAGTAAATCATATTTCATCAACACGTTGTCGGTGAAGCATTTAATTAATGCGTAACTCATCAAGGGGATTTTTTGTACATATAAGAAATATTGACTTATTAAATAAATCACACAAATCAAGATGATAAATAATAATTTTATTAAATCTATATGTACCAATTATACGATCAAAAATATGTAGTAATTTTCTATATACGAAAGGGATTTTATATTAATTTCATTCATTAATAATTAATTATACATCAATTCTAAAATTGACTTTTGAATAGATTTTTAGATTCTGAATAATTTAATTCTCTAAATTTATCTAAAAACTGAATGGGGAAGCAGAAATTTCCATACAATACATATAAATTTCAAAGTGTTCAAGTATTGGTTCCCTTATTTATTTCAGAGACATTTATTTATCTTTTTGTATTTTTTTTTTGTATAATTTCACCTTACACTTGGTTTCTCTAAGTTAGTATAATTAATTCAACTTTTTTTTTAATTCCAGGAGATCAATTCCAGATTTTGGTTAAAATTTAAAAACTTGAATAATACTTTGTGAAATATACCTACTCATCTTTTTTAACCCAAAAGCACATTATTTTTTACGTAGGTTGAGTCACCGAAGTGTCCGTATTTTTTTGTTGACATGGTGATATGAAATTTTGTATGCATACCAAGTTGATACCATTCTATTCAATGATTATTTTAAATGTGAAATATATTTAAATTTCGGATGATTTTCGTTCTTTTTTTATAAAATAAACCATTATTTCATTCTCACATATAGATTTTCCATAACACTAATTTAAATTGAAAATAATGTTTATTTGGCATTTGTTTTCAATTCCTTTAATTTCATATGCTTGATTACTGTTATTTCAATTGTTTTTCATGTCAAACTTGTTAAAATACTTTACAAATACTATGAAATGTGAAATATTTCGGGAAGTACAGAAGATAGGCTTAATGAAATATTTACATATCATTTTGTGATAGTTAAAAAAAGATGGAAAACTATAGGGTGGCATTTAAAAATACAAATGTATCACATTTAAAATGATCATCGAATAGAATGATGTTATCTTAGTAAGTATACAAAATTTAATTTCTCCATTTTGAAAACCAGAAATGTAATGTGTACTAGTGTTGGGCAAAATCGAATAATATTAGTAATCGAGTATTACTAAATGTGTCATTTTAAGTATTTAAAACGAAAAAGTAACTTCAAATTTATGTTTATTAATAAATGGGAAGTTATTTTTGATATTTTTATAATACGTAACATTCTTAAAATTATAATATACTTAATTTAGCAATAATAAAAGATCGACTTTGCCCATCACTAATGTGTGCTAATAAAACACCAATACAACTATCAAAATTTTTAGAACATTTTTTTTTCTGCAGTAACAATTAATCAAAACTACCAACTATATTAAATTGTTGTAAAGATAATTCAAAGGGGAATCTAATAAAAAATAATATAAAGAGTGTTACATCCCTTTGGAGTTATAATAATTTTCTAATTTGTGCATTTAAAATTCTTTAAAATACTGTAAGCCCTCAATTTGTTTAAATTTTCTGAACTGTGTATATTATTAGAATGATTCGAACAATCTGAATTATTTGAACAGCTTGACTCTCATAAAGATGTTAATTTCTTCTATAACACTTTATTCTTTCAAATGGTCAAAATCCATCACTTTTATCCGGTTCATTATCAAGTAATTGAGAGTATAAATATATATATATAATTTACTTTGAGGAATAAAATGAATATAATTTTCATGTATAACTACATAATAATATAATAATCAAATATAAATGAATTGTTCGGAAATCCAATTTCATTAACAAAGTATTAAACACTATGAATAGAAGAGTGTTCATTCACTTGGTCACAGTAATTTTATAAATTAAATAAAAATGATTTCAAAATAATTAATAAATTATTGCCCGGGAAGTAGTTGTTTTAATGTGCATTTGTTTAAAGTACTTACGGTAGGTAAGTCAAAACTCACAGAGCTAAATGTGGAAATGATTTATTAAGGATTTCCAAATCATTTTTATTTCATTTATTAGACACTATTTTATTTGTTTCACTGTTTTTTTTTTTTTTTAATTTCTATCATTATATAATTGTTAAGAAAATAATGTCTGTTCAAGGAAGTGGTAGTGTGAGAAGGCTTTATTCAACATCATAATAAAAATAAATGTTAGATAACCTCCCTATTCATTTTATTTTCAATAAAAAATGCATTGTAAATGTGTTCAATCAAATATGTATTCTGAAACATTGAAATCACATTTTTTATTTTCATTTTCACTTCATTTAAAATCGAAACCAGAATTTTAAACACAACAAAACGAATAAATCGTAGGTGAAATAACAGAACATATGATTTTGACAGATACGGAATTAAAAGAAAAGCGAAATACGTTAGAAAGAGATAGATGCACGGCAAGCATGGCTCGAAAGGAAAAATGTATCTTGAAAATATTAAATTCGTTCCCTTTTGCACCCCGCACTACGCCTAAGCGCGAATAAATACGGATCGTGACGAAAATAAACGAAGGATATGTTCCATTGAAAAAAATAATTGAAATCGTATAGATGAGCAAATAATTTAATTCCATTTATGACTACTAGGGCGGCAGCATATTCGTCAAGGCCAAATTACTCGTGAAGAGCATTAAATGGCCCCTGTTACATTCTAATGTATGTAATCCCCACATCAGTTAGTTCAACGCAATGCCTAATAATAATATATTTTTTACTTGTAATTTCTCCATTAATTAAACATTAAAGAAGTTCTAAATAAGGATCAGTTTGCCATATTTCAATTTGATTGATGTAAATCATATGAATTGTTTTTGACAGTTTGTTTTTTGTATTCATCAGAAGTTTCTTCACTTTTCTTATAAAACTACAACTGGTAAGTTATTATTTGTAGTTTAAAATACGTTTGCTTATTAATTTCTATGAATTGAATATTTTTGAAAGAATATACATAACTTAAAATTATGAAATAATCGTGCAATAATTAATTATTAATAAATATAATTTATTTCCCATATTCTCAAAATATGTTTTCGGTCTATAAATCTTCATTTTTTATTATATAGTTTATGCTTTTTACAATATTTTTTATCAGAAAAAAATGTATTTAACATAGACGTTTTTGAAGTAATATTTACATTCATATTTTTCTAGATTCTTTAAGGAAAGGAGTTCATAAAATTATCCAGCTGAGAGATATCAATTAATTCAAATTATAACTGTTGTTAATATGTTTTAATTAATATATGAATGTAATATCAGGTTAAATGATACTTTTATAAGTTTAATATATTTTACTTAAAAATATTGTTGTTTTTATATGTTATTTTTTATGTATTTTTTCAGATTTTATTAATTGCAATTTCTTATTTGCATGATCTACTCATATTTTTTTTCTGTAAAATAGCACATTTATAAAAAAAAACTTTTATATCAATAATTTGAAGTAAAATAGTGAACAAAAAATTATAAATAGAAAAATGTTCAAAAGTCCCGCCATTAGTTATATTATAGCGTGTATATGAACCTAACCTCAAAAACCTTATAAAGGTTTGAAACTTGGGAAATAGTTGTCCACTTGAGCACTGGATGGCGTTGCGCGTGTTTCCCGCTAAATACATGGATCTGGCCCTCTTATACTAAAGTATAGACAAATATTTATTTGTCTGTTATAGGCAACTAAACATACACATATTAATCGGTTCAATGCGTTTGACTTGTTTTTTTTTTGTAGGTATACAGTTCGTATAATGTATACTGATAAAAAAACCTCTCTGTATATGTATATATAAAAATACAACATCCCATCCCACTCAAACTATAAATTATATCCATACATGCCTTTGAATATATAAATATAGGCTGCTAACGCATTGTCATTTCTTTGTTTTAAGATGCCACTACAATTTTATTGCTTTAAAATACTCTTCAATCCTTCCTCTTAACAGCCCTATATAGAAACCATATCCAAAGGTAGGCCTAACAGTGTGATTATCCACTTTGAAATATTAGTCGAAATCACGCAATATAATATCAATAAAATCTTCAAATTTTCATTAAAACCAGTATAATATAGCTTAAACTGTTTAATATGTACTCCTCTAGCACAGTATAGTCTAGTGGAAATCATTCCTAACATGTAAAATATAGCTTCATTGAATTCATAAATTAACAGGGTTACCACCATCTATGGCTGAAAAAGTTATGGCTAACTTCTCATCGGTTTTTCGACATAAGTACAGGTAGTGCTACTGGTTTTGAAGATCTAGGAACGACAAATAATATTGCGAAGAGTGCGACAGTCTTCATGTTCAAAGGTGTATGAAAGAAATGGAAACAACCGATTTTTTTTGCACTCACCCGAAGTATGATCAAGTCTATTGATTTGATGAAGATTTTCAATGAAATTTTACAAAAATGCCTAGATTGTGGCTTAAATGTTGTTGCAATAGTGTGCAACCAGGGACCTACTAATGAGCAATTATTTAATTGCTCGTTCTAATGAAGAAGCACTCAGGAATAGGACGACTCAAGAAGAGCCAGAGAAGAAAAATTGTTGCACTTTACGATCTTATCAAAGGAATTCGAAATTATTTATCAAAAAAGAATTTAATTTGGCCAAAAGAATATAATGAGAAATTAATCTGCAAATGGAGCAATTTATAAAAAGCATACAAATAATACCTGCGAGGAAATTCGGTTAATACCAAAATTAAATAATAATAATATTTATGAAGAAAGCATGCTGAAAATGAAAGTATTTTATGCTACTCAAGTATTAATTCTTACAGCAGCTGGAGCGATAGGGATACTTAGCAGGTCTTCCATAAAAGCACTTTATAGAACATTTTTGGAAGAATGTGCAAAGGATTCATAGAAAATAATTCATTTTTGGGATCAAATTTTCATCAATTCCGATGAATATACTTTACATGCAATAAATGCATAAAAAATTAAGGCGTGCTGTTCCAAAACACATCTTCAGTTTTGGCATGATGCCAGAAGAAGCATATCAGAAATGCACTTCCAGGCAGAAGACTCCATGACAAAATGCATACTTCCATCCCTGAAGCATTAGTCAACCACATTGGAACGTTTTGAATTATTGACAAAAGAATTATTGCAAATGTCTTTTTTATGCCGAGAAGATTTAATCAAGATGCTAGTGAAATTTCTTCAGGCAGGTAAGACAACATTGATCACCCGTCTACATATTCTTTAATCAATTGTTATAAAGGCGCAAATGACCAATATCGTTGAAATGTGCTAAAACTTCAATTCATTCAATATTTATAGAACCCTACTGTTAATAACTTCATTATAGCACATTCGATTGGCAGGAATTGCGTGGAGAATAATGATAGGAATCTTTTAGATGGCCTCACACAAGAAACATCCGTAATTTTCAACATGACTGGACTTACAATGAAGAAATTAGTGAAATTAATAGGAATAAGCCTATGGATATGTTGAGTATAAGATATACAAGCAGTTTTATCACTAAAAAAGTACGCACATTATATAGCTGTGCAAATATAACATTGGTCGTGTTCAGAGAATTTTAAAGATGTAGCGCTACAGCGCAAAGCGCTTGATGTTCCCTGAACACGCTTTCGATTTTAAAGACGTTTACGAAAATATGGCAGTTTTGTTTACAGCTGCACGGCTTGAAAAGCAATCAAGCGGAAAAAAAATATATGCTTTACCGCTTGATAAAGCGGTGCAGCGCCACACATAAAGCGGTACCGTTCAGGGAAACCGCTTTCGTAAAGCACTACAATTCCCTGAACGCTACCATTGTTTGTCGTGATAATTGTGTTACACGAACTTCTTGCATCCAGTTACTATCTCCGAACCCAATCATCATTAAAACTTCAATTCTTTCGGTTTCAGTAAATTTCATTTTGCTACTACATGAAAAATTGTGTGAATTGTGTTAAATAAATAAAAATATTTCAAAAATAACAAAATCAAAACAAAAGCAAAAATGTGTGAATATTCTTCGAATGAGTAATTGAAATTTTCATAACAACACATGTTTCTAATTTTTGTTATTAAACAACGATTTATAAATCAATTTGATATGCGCTGTTTTATTAATACTTTTACGACCAATAATATCACGAGTTATTTCGAACATTTCAACACTACGCACAATTTTGTTTAACATGGAAACAGCGATTTCAACAAAACATAACCTAAAAACCTCATTGTTATTGCGCCGAAACGACGACAAAAAAACACTTACCCCTGTCGAACTTCTTTCCCTCGGGATCGATGTCCTTCACGTTAAAGATATCCTCGAAGAGAACCCCAGCCATTTCCTCTGAATGCCGCTTAAACCTCGCAGGAAAATTCGAACCGCTCAAACTCTAGGGACCCTCACGTTCTGGAAATTTAAATTTCCACGCGCGCTGCCAACCTGACGCGACCGAAACGTTCGCGCGTCGAACGTCACGAATGTCAGAATCCCCGTCAACAACAACAACAACAACATTTTAGCGGAATTAACCTGTAAGCGAGTGTTTAGGGGGTAAAGGGGGTTAATTATGGCGACTCTGCCCCCGAGGAGGAACCCCACGCCGACGAAGATCAGCAAGCAGCATTTGTCCCCGCTGCAGATTCTCCTGCAGATGGGATTCCCTAAACATAGGGCGTGAGTATTTACAATTGGTTCTCGTTTTATTTAATTGTTGATGTTAATGTGTTTCATACCTTTTTTTTGTATTAAAGATTGTTTTCTATAAATAATCACTGTCGTTTGTTATTAGCGTCGATCAAAGTCAGACAAGTTGTAATTATTTGGGGCTAGGAAATGTTAAGTTTAACGTGTACCTTATTTATTAACTTAACATTCTATGTGTAACTGCAACAATTCCAACATTTAACGCACAAGTGCGCAAATTAAATTAGCTTTGAGATTAGCGAGGAAAAGAAGTCACTCACTCTAAATTTTTGATAATTTATTTATTTAATAGGTTAACACTTCATACTGAGAAGTAGAGAGGAACATATATAACGATGTTATATAAGACTAAATAAATATATATATATAATCAGTATCCCCTTTTACCATATAGTGTCGGGTTATAAATAAATAAAATAATAATAATAATCCTTTATTTGCATAATAGTAACATTCAATACAAAAATTGTATATACATATTAGTAAGAAAAATAAAATAAAGTAAAATAACAATTGAATGAAACAAAATGCGCATCATAAGGCGGGATTCAGTGATGGCGCAAGCCCCAAACTGTTCTACCATCCAAACCTTAAATTAAATAAAATACTTATTTCATATGTGGAAAATAATTTGTACTCCTATGTACTAATTATCAATTGCAAAAAGAACAAACAGTACTATATATATCTACGTTCTAACATATACTTATATATATGTGTATATATATATATACACATACATACACACACACACACACATATCTATATATATATAACTTGCCAGGTATTCTTGTTGTCCCTTTCTTGCTGGAGATAAATTTCCATAGGTCCTTGGGGTTCTTTTTAACATTATTTTCAGTGTTGGAGATATAATTGGAGTACGCTTCTGCAATAAGGTGTTTCGTTAGGTTGCGAACTCTCTTAAATTCCGTCAGGTACTTGAGATTTTTAGTTTTCTGCTACTTAAGTCTGTAGAATAATTTCGTTTTTAAGTTAAGACGGATTTGACGTGTGTACCAAAGTGGATATTTTGGTTTTGATGTGAGACACATAAGAACGTGCTTATTGAGAGCATTGAAGAGAATATCATAGAATTTTGATACCATTTCATTGACATCATTAAATGAGTCCTGAATCCTCCAATCTGTGTTGAAAAGTTCGTCATATAAGGCTGGAAAATCGGATTTTATAGAAGTTGTACCTGTAGTTATCATTCGAAGGAAAGGTCTCAGAGGTAGGTTTATCATAATGTGGTCCAACAATATCTAGCGCAGTGTGGTAGTTATCTTCGGTAACTAAAGGGTAATTAGAGTGAATAACATTTAAATTGATATCAAAATTACAAAGGACTAGGTCAAGTGTTGTGTTGTGACTGTTGACTACATTATTGAATTGTTTGATGTTAAGAATTTCCGTAAAATATTTAAAACATGTGCCCTTATTGTTCAGTGGCAATCTTTTGTTAAATACATTAGGCAAATTAAAATCACCTATGAGTATGAATTTTTTATCAAGTAGATAAACCTCTAGAATAGATGTGAATGTTTCAAGGTCCTGGTATGTTACGTCAGGTGGAATATATACTATTCTTATAAAAATTTCAGTGGAATCGAAATAATACCTACAAAGGATAAAATCTATTAGAGGTGTTGCAGTTGCAATGTCACTTGTATTTGTTACGGAAAAGCATAAATGGTTCTTGACAGCAAGTAGAACTCCTCCACCTTTGGAGCGATTTGCTGAGTGGAATTGTCCGTCGGATCGAACAACGTCAAACGTGTTAGGGAAAAGTTCTGCATTAAATACCGAGTCGTCCAGCCAAGTTTCCGATAGGAGAATAATATCAGCATTCAAGTTACAGCACTTAGTGTAGAATTCATGGGTGTTGGATTTAAGGCCACGCACATTTTGATAGAAAATATTGAGTGAGTTGGCTATCCTGTTGGACACATTTAGTTTTCCGAAGATGTAATGGTCGGAATGCCGTTCTTATATTTTATTGAAATATTCATCTCGCCATTTTGTTTACCATTGTCAAGTTCAGGCTTTACTGTTTTATAAAAATCTATTTGTTTTGGCGTTCGATCAAATGAGATGCTTAGTTGATTAAGTTCAGAATGACTTTCCTTGAGGTTGTAAAAGTTTTTTACAACTTTGTGAACTTTATCGATGGAAGTAAGGCGAAGTTTGATTGGGCGTTTGTTTCGTTTTGTATTGTTGAATTTGCCTAGGCGTTGGGGTTGAATCGGCGTCTCATTTAGATTTAATTTTGTGAGTACCGTTGTTAAAAGTTCTGTGTCAAGATCATATTGATGGTTTTAAGAATTACCAGTTTCTTCAGAACCGTAAACTATGATGTTATGCGATCTCTTGGCCCTTTCAGTAATTTTGGCGATAGTTTCTTCCATGAACTTCGAAGGAAGATCAGTTGAGGAACCGTGTTTTAATTGACCATTCTTGAGCTCATTAATTTCGGCTTTTAAATCATTGATTAATGTTATGAGCTTTGGGATCTGATGAACCCCTAGTTCACACTGCATTGTATGTGAACATTTCTGTTGCATCCATCACAAACGACAAATTTTTGTATAAATTCATCGATTGCCTTGTTACACTTGAGACAGATCATTATTGAGAGTAGTTAATAGATTAATTAATATAAACAGAGGAATTAAGACAGGGATACTGTTACACCGATTGGGGCCGATAAACGGTGATTAACGAGACAAACAAGAAGGCCGTGGATAGTCAGGTTTATAAATGTGTGTGAAACAATAGGAATAGAAATAAACAGATGTTTTTTTTATTTAAAGGGGTCACGTCCGGAGAAAAGAAATATAAACAATGACAAAAAGTGCAGCGAGTGTGAAGAGAGTTTGGCCTTGAATTCAGCGTTGGTTAGAAACCAGAATTTGTGGTTAATACGTTATTCTAAAATTTAAATGGAAATTAAGCTGTTTATTATTATAAAAACTTAAAACTTCTTAGACTGTGAGGATAAAAAATAATATACACATTAGTTGAACTTAACATTTACTTACAGAATAACAAGCACCCCCCCCCCCGCTTATACAGTAAGTAAGTAAGTATTTTTACAGTAAACTAAACCAAAGATATTTGCTTGTTATAGTTTTATTTGGAAATGGCAGGAAATTCTCGATTTAATGATGCCACCAAATTGATAATGCGATGACAACTGTCAAGGTAGCGATAGTCAACTTTTTTTTCAAATTCGGATAGGGGCCACTTTCCTGCACCCGAATATCCATCACAACTATACGCTTAGCTAACAAACAAAAAATGTTGTGGTATGTTTTGATCGTCTCTGTCGTAAGGTGTTGGGTGTATCTTTTTGTTTATATTTTTCTGTTCAGAGATCTGATTTTCTTCTTTTTTATACTTACGAATATTTTTGTTTGGATGTATTCTGGTGCGTGTTTTAATTTATATTCATGATGAAAATATATATTTCTATGTATTTGTTATATTTTTTTTTAATATCGGATATTTTCTTGCTACAAAATAAATCTTTGCACTAATGAAATACAATGAAATTAAACAAGGAAAAATTTTTTCTGGCAATGATCAATAAAATTCGATCAATCCCTTTTTCCAACTGCAAAAAATTACTTACACTGTAAGTTTTACAAACATCTATTGAAACAACTACTTCCCGAGCATTTACCCCGCCGGACATTGGATTACACAATAGACATTTGTTGTTGCATAGCAGCCCTACTGCGAATTGCAACGGTTTGAGTCGAAATTATTTAATGAAAGGAAACAACAAATAATAATTGCAAGGCCATCTGTAGACACGTGTTTCGGGATTTCATCCCTCATCAGTACAGCTATGCCCTGCAAGCCCTTAGTTGTTAAACAATTTTTAATTAATTTTTACGTCCTTTCATTAAATAATTTCGACTCAAACCGTTGCAATTCGCAGTAGGGCTGCTATGCAACAACAAATGTCTATTGTGTAATCCAATGTCCGGTGGGGTAAATGCTCGGGAAGTAGTTGTTTCAATAGATGTTTGTAAAACTTACAGTGTAAGTAATTTTTTGCAGTTGGAAAAAGGGATTGATCGAATTTTATTGATCATTGCCAGAAAAAATTTTTCCTTGTTTAATTTCATTGTAATTTAAATAACTGCAAATGTGTGAATCATCTTTGTTTCATTTTATTTAACTAATGAAATAAATTTTAAAAGAGGAAAAGATTCCTGAAATGATGTTGATTGAAAGGGAAATAATTTTGTTGGAGAGAGAAAGCGTTACTTTTGGCATTCAAAATAATACATAGAGCTTATTTTCTGTTGTAGTCTATGTCTCTGTTAGAGAATTAAATACAAGTATTGTTATGAAATTCATGATCTGCTCAATTCATGTGTTTGAATTTTAAGAAAATTTAATTAATAATCGCTACAACCATTTAAGCAAAGATACACCACGGGAATTCGGAAGTGCATGGGTATAACTGTATGAAACTCAATATCTTGAATTGTAAGCCCAGTTTATTGACCTTTCTCTAATGTGTAGACAATAATTATTTTAAAATTAAATAATGATTTATTCTTAAAAATAAAATTCAAAATCAAAATAAACTCAGTTAAATATAAAATTAAAGAAAATATATTTACAATCACCCTACACCCATGTGGGTAGAAAGGGGTCATTGAATATATATATATACAGGGTGGACCATTTAATGTGTTTTCAGAAAATATCTCCGAAAGAAACTTTTAAAAAAAATGATCCAAACAAAAAATGATTGTATCGAAGGGGGCCATAATAACACAATATTGGTTTTTTCATAGATGGCGCTGTTGTCGCTAAATCGAGGTCAACTTAGTTTTTTTAAATGGAAACCCCTACTTTTTATTAAAAAATCAGATTCCTTGTTAAAAACTGAGAAGAATTCGCTCAGCTCACATTTTCGTCAGAGTGATAGATGGAGCTGTAATCGCGAAAATAAGTTGTTGCATTTGGACGCTTGCGTATTCGAACTTCACGCGCATATGTGTGTGTGTGTGTGCACCCGCGAACATCTAAAATCACTAATAATGTACGTTACATTAATTTGCTTTTTTTGTAAAAGATTTTTCGTGATTGTTTACGTTTGATGCAAAAAAATGTGACGTAAATTTAATAACCAGCCTTTCATTTTGGATCTTAATTTTTGTAACGTCTGCCGTCTTGTGAACGATTCAAATAATTATCCTTATGTTGTCAA
Source organism: Philonthus spinipes (assembly GCA_963082785.1). Taxonomy (NCBI): domain Eukaryota; kingdom Metazoa; phylum Arthropoda; class Insecta; order Coleoptera; family Staphylinidae; genus Philonthus; species Philonthus spinipes. The sequence goes on from OY720308.1 coordinate 17,292,479, forward strand.
AACATGACATTAAAATGGTGAGGTATACTATCGCGGAAAAGATCGACGTGATTTTTGTGTATGGTAAAGCTAGACACAATGCACTTGATGCGTGTGGCTTGTACGCAGAGAGGCATCCTGATCGAGATCATCCGAGTCACAAGACTTTTCTTCGAATCGTCAACTCATTTGTGGATACTGGCAGCCTAAAACGAACCAGACATCGAAGACGCACCGTAACCCAGGAGAATGCCGAAGTTGATATTTTAGCTGCAGTTGCAGTCAATCTATCACTCTGACGAAAAAGTGAGCTGAGTGAATTCTTCTCATTTTTTAACAAGGAATCTGATTTTTTAATAAAAAGTAGGGGTTTCCGTTTAAAAAAACTAAGTTGACCTCGATTTAGCGACAACAGCGCCATCTGTGAAAAAAACAATATGTTTTTGTGGCCCCCTTCGATACAATCATTTTTTGTTTGTATCATTTTTTTTTAAAGTTTCTTGTTTCGGAGATATTTTCTGAAAACACATTAAATGGTCCACCCTGTATATATATTTACAATAGTAAATATAAACTCGGCAAATGAAACGGAATAAAGTACGGTATGAACAAACAGATGATGCACGGACACAAACGGCACAGCGCCTATTTGTACCGAACTCACCTCGAAAAAGACTTTAAAGTAACTCAGCGCCGCCTTAATAAGTCTTCTCCGTGACAGCCACAGGAGAAGAAACCAATTACATTAAATACGGGACATTTATAGGGAACGATGGACTAATAAAAACTATTAGGAGAAAAGGGATATAGGTGGGGAATGAGGATAGAAAATACTTAGGGAAAGACGGGAAATATAGTGGTGGGGATCATTTATTTCCGCGTTAATTGTGAATGGATCGCTCCTATCCTCCGGGCGGGTTGCGGGCAGACAATCACTTCACTTTCAGTGCAAGCAGATCTCGCTGACGGACCTGAATTCAGCTGCAGATGGATGACTGGTTCGTTACTTGTGATTCACTGTATTTTTTTTTTTATCTTATTTGTTTTTCAAATTTATTTGAAAACAAAATTCCTTTGCGCCTGAGTAAAACAAAATAAAGTACCGAGTTATTATTTTGACTCAGTATTTATTTTATTTTAAACCAACCAAATTGTTTTATTTATTTTTTGAATAAGTGTTTTAAATCTAAATGTGAGTCCATATAGCTGCAAGAATTTAACTAATCTAAATGTAAGTACATTAGCTCCGAATAGCTGTATGAGCTAATATACTCACATTTAAAAAAAAGATTATATAAAAACAATCGCCAATTGAATTTAAGATATGTGATTGTGTAACCTACATGTAGTTTATTTTTTCGCGCACAAACATTACAAATGTTGATTTTTTTAAATTAAACCATTTTTTCAGAAAATTCAAGTATAAAGGACATGTAGTTTATTTTTTCATGCATAAACATTACAAATGCTGATTTTCTAAAATTAAACCTTTTTTTTGAAATTCAAGTTTATTTATTTACATATTACAACAGATTGCAGAAAACATTCTGGTGTCATCCGTGTTACAATAGCGCGTGCTGCTACTAACTTATAACTTTAATTTTCTAAAATTATATTTTTAATTACTGAAATTTAAATTTCATCATTTGAAAATGCTGTTGGAAAGTTATAGTTATAAAACCAGGCAAACATATTACAAATTCTCTTTGTTGTATAAATTTTTTATTAAGAATTTTTGTTTGTAGAGAGAAAGCCTTAGCGGCAACTGGAAACCGAGGGGTCCAATTAGCTTCCGATTGGTTGCTGGCTCACGTTAATGATCCACTTCTCGACGACACAAGTCCGAGGGAATACATCCTGTACGCCTGTCCCGTGGGGCAGTTCCTAGAAGAGCTCCAGAACTTTTGGGAACTCTCCTTGAACCACTGCGGTTGGAATGGCGCCCACAATTTTACGCCACACATTACGCTGGTCTCATTTTTCAAAGTATGTATTGATAATTTATCTGGAATGTTTACTCAGGGCTGTTTTACACACACAAGAATTCTCGCAATACGCTAATAAAATTTTCTCACGGCTGAAATGCAAAAAGGAACTTCTTGTTCCCAAAAACTAAAGCTAAAACTTGAATTGATGAAAATAATTCAAGAATTTATATGAAAAAAGACAATCAATAAGGCTGCTTCAATAATTGGTCGCGTTCAGGAAACGGTTTCGCTGAACGGTACCGCTTTATGTGTGGCGCTGTACCGCTTTATGAAGCGGTAAAGCATATATTTTTTCCGCTTGATCGCTTTTCAAGCCGTGCAGCTGTAAACAAAACGGCCATATTTTCGTGAACGTCCTTAACATCGAAAGAATGTTCAGGGAACATCAAGCGCTTTGCACTATAGCGCTACATGTCTAAAAATAAACATGAACGCGACCATTGATAGCAATAGCTTTAGAAAAATAGACCTTCGGTATTGTGCATTCTAGTTTAACCGATTGGTAAACAGCCTTCTAATTCTACAATAATTTCAAATTTACCACTCAGATGGCATAAAGTAAATTTGTTTCTCGGATATATCCATAACAACAAACCTAACTTCTACTCTCTATTATCTACAATTTTTTTAGGCCCCCGATGAAGATGCTCCGCATTTAGCGCAAACATTAAAAGCAGTTATGGAACGACAAGGAGCTACTATAAACGAACCGCTGAAACTGGAAACGTATACATCTCCCAATTTCATGGGTTTCTTTGTCACCGAGGAGCATGCGGATTACTTAAAAAGAATTGCTATGCAATATGTTAAAGAAGTATCCAATGCCAGTAAGTTGAAAAACTCTTTTTATTATTTATTCCAATAACGATAAGTATTAACATATTCCTGGTTATTCAAGATTTATTTGCCTTTAAAATTCAGGAACAAGGAGTTTTTTAAAATAATTAATTTATTTTTTTATAATAATTAACACTGTTGTATCCTCTCTTCACACTTTATTTTCTAATTCATAGACATATATTTCAATTTAATTAATATCACAGGTAAACATATATATATATATATATTGTCTGTGTTAATATTAAGTTATGATAAAAAAAAATGTTATTGACAATGAGTAGTGCTATGTACTCATTGTCAATAACAACTACAAGTTTATTAAGCGTAAATTTTTTGAGATTGGGCGACGTACTCATCGCGTCCACAAGTCGGCTCAGCAAAGGCGCACCCCCTGGAGAGCAGGCATGAAATCGGACACTGGTTTTGCGGTAAACAAACATAAACAGGTCATAAATCCTTCCGTCGCACCGTTTGAATTTTCATTTTGATTTTCCGGACAGAAGTTTGTTGTGTTTACAGATGAGAATTTTTTTTTTTTTAAACATATTCGTGTTTAGTATATGATAAACTCCAAGGAATTTCATTTTGAAGGGATTTCAATTTAAAATATTATTAAAAATCATATAATAGCACTAGAGCCTGTATTGCGGGGGGCCCTAGAAAGCCCAAAAAATATTTGTTGTTTTGCCGATCCAGATGGACCCTCTCATCTGGACCGGCAAAACAACAAATATTTGTTTGTTTTTCTTTAAGCACGAGAATTGAAATTTCCTTGCCACCTATGTACCCATGGAGGCACAACTCGTTTAAGTAAACTCAATGTCGAAGTTAACAGTCAGCGCTTTGGGGCCTTAATAATTATTTTGCGGAGGGGCACGAAAGGTAGTTACGGCTCTGATCCTAATGGGAACATTATGTTCTTGTAATTTTGCGTGAACCTGTTAAACACACATTTGTTAATGAAATTAATTAAAACACCAATTATTTAAGTACCTATAATACTAATTATTCTTAAAAATAAATATGAATTACTTAATCTTCTTTATGTTGGTTGTTGGTTGTGGAGACTTTATAAAAATAAGTAGGAGAAAGGATGAGTATTTTTATTTAAATAATTTTTTTTTTAATCTTTTTCCTTTCTACCGTTAAGTGCAAGGAGATTTAAATAATGAATTACTTAATTTTTTTATTAGCCTTCTGTCATCTTCAATAACCAGAATGTAACTGTACTTGTTATAATTTTCGTAAATTATATATAAAGTAAAAAAATACGCTTTACTGTAGTTGTATCAAAGTTGATTTAATAACACATTCACTGTGGCTTTCATGAAGTATTGATATGTGGACTGACAGCCATATTTATTGGATGAGATTACTAGTCTATAGTGTTCATGATATTAATAATAATAAAGAGAATTTATTTAGCACTTTTGGTATGTATAAAAAATTCTTAAAAAAAAATAACAAGAAAATTATATATATAGGGTGGGCCACAAATAACGGCCATTAAAAGTTTCCGAGGTTCCTGTCTTATGTTATTACATTATGACATTTTTAGTGTGATTCACAGCTATTTAAATTTAATAATAAAAATTGAGTAAATGAATTATTTACAAATTATTTTTATTTGATTTAAAAATAATATGTAAGCCCTAGTGGATGCTGTGCAATTTATTTTGTTTTGTAATTAATTCATGTTGTATCCGTAAATCTTTCCTTTGAATAACACGGGTTGGATCTTTCAGTAATTAGTGACACTTACGAGCATTTCGATGCACTAACTGCCTGCTTTCCGTGGTGCTCGAATACAACAGCTAGATGTATTCCAAGGGGTAGCAGATGTAAGGATTATTTAGAAATTTAGTTTGTTGTTGTTTGCACGCCGCTTTTTACATTTAAAATAATATCATGCTTTTTGTATTATTAGTTTTTTATATATTTAGAAATTTAGTTTGTTGTTGTTTGCACGCCGCTTTTTACATTTATAATAATATCATGCTTTTTGTATTATTATTTTTTTATAATTATCGATATATAAAATGATAAATGATATAATTGTAACATTAATCAGTAATGTAAACTATTTTGTAAAAAAAATATTTAAATAATTTCCATTGCTAAATGTTTCGTACTTTTTATGTGATATTTAGTACTGTTGAGAGTTTAACAAACCTCAACACCCAATACGGGTAAAAGAGGATAAGGTTAAGAAAGAAAGAAAGAGAGTTTAACAAACATTGGGCGCGTTCGTGGAACTGTAGCGCTTTACGAAAGCTGTATCGCTGAACGGTACCGCTTTATGTGAGGCGCAGCAGCGCTTTATCAAGCAGTAAAGCATTTATTTTTTCTGCTGGATCGCTTTCAAGCCGTGCAGCTGTAAACGAAACCGCCATATTTCCAGTACAGACAACTACAATTTGTCCAAATTAGATAAAAAAATTTGAAAATAATTAATTAATAAATTATTTTCTCTTTTGCTACTGTGACATTATGACTTATGTTACATAAGTACTTTAAAGAAATGACATTTGCTGTTGCATAACAATATCAATTGTATAAAGCAACAATTTTTACAACAATTTGCTCATTCAGGGAACATGGTTTGCTCTGTAACATTACATGTCTAATATTTCCTTGAATGCGCCCATTATAAAGCATGTTAAAAATTAGTCTCCGAGCAGGTCAAAACCCGACCAGCAACCAATAACCGCATGGGGTTGCTTTTATTATTTTCAATTACCAGCGACTTGGAACGATTCTTTTTACACATTTTTATAACTATATTCACCTCACACTGAGAAGTAGAGAGGAACATATAACGATGTTATATAAGACTAAATAAATAAAATTATATATATATATATATATATATATATATATATATATATATATTTTAGATTATATATACAGGGTGTCTCAGCGTGCGCGCCGAGTAGCTTTACCTCTAAATGGTTTACTTTTTTCGAAATCGGCTTTCGCAGGCCTATGTTGGTCTATTAGGACCACATTTTAAAATTAGTATCAAACGTACAGGGTGTCCCATAAAAGCATGGCGTATCATAGTTATATTTTTTCTAATGGAATGACCCATATTTTATATTTTTTTCAGATTCTACATCAAAAATAAAGTTAACTTTCATAATATGTTCATATGCCTAAACCTGATAACTTTTGAAATATTTAAATATTTTTGGAAAAATTGACGTTTTGAAAAAAAAATCATAACTTTCAAATGATTGAATGAAAACAAATGAAATTTTGTGTCAGTATATCTGACTAATGGGTGAATATTTCAGACTATTAAGAGGAATTTAAAATCTTAAGATGTTTTGATAGTTTAACATATCTCCAGAAGCACATTCAAAGTCAAATTTCGTGCTTATTTTAAATGGCACACCCTATATCTAATAGGCCTATCTTGTAGGAAATTGTATTGTCTTTCAGAAAGTATAAAGGTATTCTACACCTAAACCTAATAGTTATCAAGATATATCCATTTTTGTTAATTTTCGTCATTATAATTATTATTTTAATATGGCAATGTAACATAAAGCGCCATCTATTGCTTAATTTAATAATCATTATTGCCAGTTATTCTAATAGGCTTTTGTTTATAAGCAAATTTAATTGACACGTTCGTATTATTACTAACAATTGAAAAAATAATGTTTCCCTTAAATGAAAGAATTAACATGATTCTAATAATAATGTAATGCTATTAAGATTGTCTCTTAGTGTACAAAATGTTCTATGATGGAAGACATCCTAATAAGAAGACTGTTGAAGAAGTTTTAAATACATTCAAAACTGTAGGCAGTATGAAGTATTTGAAAAAAAAACTACCTTGAATACAGTAACTAATAATGAGGAGACACAATTACAAGTTTAATGCCATTGAATATTCGTCAAAACAGGTGGTTTAATAAGCAATAAATTGGAAGAGCATGGTCACCTAGATCCTCTGATTTAATCCCCATGGATTTATTTCCGTCAAATCAAATATTCAGCACTCCTCACACAACAATTGAATACATGGAAAGCAGAATTAATAATACATTTAGATCAATTACACCTAATATGCTGAGAAAGGTCAAAACATCATTTAAAATAAAATTGAATTATGCATTCGATGGTAGTATTTTTCAAAATTTATTATAAATTACTTTTAATACTATTTTGTCAATTTATTTGATGTATTTCGTTATATTTGTTTTGCAATTCTAACAAGTTTTTATCAAATAATTTACACATGTGTAAATAAATAATGCAATTAGTATATTCACAATTAATAAAATTAGTTTATTAATTTAGGAAATATCTTGAAAATCATTTGTTGGGTCAACTGACTTTATTGATAAACAATAACTAAACACTTGCCTTTATGGAATAATAATAATAAATATAAATTTGAACAATAGATGGCGCTTTGTATCGACTTTCCATATTATGAATAATAAATATTATGTCAAAAGTTAACGAAAATGCATATATCTTGAAAACTGTTAGGTTTAGTTAAAAAATACCTTTATACTTTTTGAAAGACAATAGAATTTCCTATAAAATAGGGCTATTAGATATAGGGTGTGCCATTTAAAATAAGCATGAAATTTGACCTTGAATGTGTTTCTGGAGTTACGTTAAATTATCAAAACATCTTAAGATTTTAAATTCTTGTAAATAGCCTAAAATATTTACCCATTAGTCTAATATATTGGTACAAAATTTCATCTGTTTTCATTCATCCATTAGAGAGTTATGATTTTTTTTCGAAACGTCAATTTTTTCAAAAATATTTAAATATTTCAAAAATTATTAGGTTTAGGCATATGAATATATTATGAAAGTTAACTTTATTTTTGATGTAGAATCTGAAAAAAATATAAAATATGGGTCATTCTATTAGAAAAAATATAACTATGATACGCCATGCTTTTATGGGACACCCTGTAAATTTGAAACTAATTTTAAAATGTGGTCCTAATAGACCTACATACGCCTGCGAAAGCCGATTTTGAAAAAAATAAACCATTTAGCCGTAAAGCTACTCGGCGCGCACGCTGAGACACCCTGTATATATATATATAATCTAAAATCCCCATCTACCATAATGGTGGTGTAGGGGTAAATAAAATTATAACTATATTTAAACTTTCAACACTACACAGATAAATATACGGAGTGTTTATCTGTGACAGTACTAAACATCGTGTATGCGTGTGCAGACAAAAATAGCCTCAATCAAGGTGTGAGGCCTGTAGCTGCGGGAATCGAGCATCGCCAGGATAAACAAGGCCTTATACCGAGAAAGATCAATAAAGTTTTATGTTTTATTGTAATAAGCAATAGATTTTACTTACAATGAGATACTTTCACGTACACCTGTCCTGACATCACTCACTACTATCCCATAAACAAGTGTTTTCAGTCATGTGAAATACAAAAAATTTTTATGTGATTTAATTTGAATTTTTGAGATTTTCATTTATCTAATTATTTGGTATTACATAACATCATTATATGTCGTTGATTAATGAGGCACTTCATTTTTGAAAATCCATGGTTACTTGGATTAATAAAATATTTATGATTTTCAACACTTTTTAATTTAATTTCACTACAATTGTTTCGCTACGCTGTAGCTTCTTCAGGTGAAGAAAGTTAATAATAATATTTACAGAAATGTTTACAATATATACAGTTTTATTGCACGGGGGTGGAGCGTGGTTTTTGATCGATCCTGAGTAGTGGGGAGTTTGAAAGTTCTACTTGTTCATTCAGCAGGAGGCCCGTTTGGTAATTTTTATTAATTTCCAAATTTTCAAAAATGTTTAATTTTCTTCCCTTGCTGGTAATATGGAGGATTTTGAAATCTTTGTTGAATTGATGTCGTTCTTCTTTTAGATGGTTTGCATATGTTGAGGTGTCCTATTATTTAGGAAAGCTGCGTGGTGTTCTTTAATTCGCTCCTTAAACGCTCTCCCCGTTTGTCCAATGTATATTTTAGGGCAATCACCACAATTCAACTGATAAACTCCACAGTTTACGGAAAAATCCTTTTTTCTGGACTCGTAATGAAATATACTATATCAACTTTCTTCACCTGAAGAAGCTACAGCGTGGCAAAACAATTGTAGTGAAATTAAATTAAAAAGTGTTGAAAATCATAAATATTTTATTAATTCAAGTAATCATTATATGTGCCAGTCTACTTCTCAGTGTGAGGTGTGAGATTTTAATACAATTTTAATTTTTGTTATGAACATTTTTTTGTAACATTCAGTTTCTTGTATGCATGTTTAGAATCAATTAGAATATTGTAATTTTATTCAAATCTAAAAATTTTTATATTTATTTAGTCTTATATAACATTGCTATCTATTCCTCTCTACTTTTCAGTGTGAGGTGATTGCTTGTCCTGTTTATGTTTTTCGCCATATTTTTCTGTTTTGTGTGAGTTTTCTGGCTTCTTCCCATTTTATTCCTTTTTTCTCTAACTCTTCTCTTGTTTCGTCTTTCCATTACTTTCTTGGTCTACCTTTTCGATTTTTGCCTGGAGTTCTTGATTTACATATTTTTCTTATGTTTCTTCTCTCATTCTACTAAAATTCATTAATAATTATCTTTCTTTCATAATCTTATCCTCTTTTACCCATATTGGGTGTTGAGGCATTAATAATTATAATTAACAAAATTCCAACACATGAATCAGTATACTACTGATTTAAATGATTAATTATATACAAAAGTAACAAAAATTTAATACATGAATATTTTTAGCAATTAGCTTGGAGCCACATGTTAAGTCCCTACACCTAACATTAGCCTACCAATTCCCAAACAGCCAGTATTCAAACCTGAAAGGCCTCGTCGACACATTAGACCCGGCTTCTTCATCATCATGGGAACTCCGGCTGTACTCGAGAGACCCCAGAGTAAACGGCAAACAAGTCCACAAGGTATTTAAACACAGGATATTTCAAATGTATATAAATCAATAGATAGTATCACAGCTGTTCTGACTGGACACTGCAGACCATAGAAAATTAATAGATATAGAAAGCTCACTCCCACGTTACGACCGAAACTGCGTTTAGCGCCTCTGGTGGTCCTTTCACCGTACTAAAACGGGCGAAATCGGCCGGGCGGGAATCTAAATTATTTAAAGTAATATATATTTTTCAAATATTTAATGTTTCTTTATTGTAACAACATATTAAATCACACAATAATTATTTTCAAACATATATATTGAAATAATTATTGAAAAATATTCATTGGTATAATAAAGAAGCGAAAATAGATATTTTTGATTTTCTCAAAAAGTTTAGTATTGCTTTAAAAAATGTTATAAATATATTGTTTTATAAACAATGAAAATAATAATAATAATACTTACCATAAGTATACTTTGAATTAAAAGGTAAATGGAGATAATGGAAAAATATATATAAAAAATAAAATAATTATTATTTTTATTAATTATTTGAAAACTGACAATTTGTAGACTTTTACTTTTATATTTTATAACAGTAAATGTATGTTATTTTTTTTTATTAGTCCGTTAAAAATATCACACACTTATAAAAATATTAACAACCCTATAGCACAGACATTTTATGCGAAAAACACTCTATTTATAACACTGTAGTATACAATGGACAAATAACTAACTAGTACACTGTTGTAATCCAGAAAAAATGTAATACTTTGGCAATAATTGTTAATAATTCTACTGAAACGATTATAACCTACAAAATGTAAGCGTTAATCACAACAGGAGGAACAAAGGAATTATAGAAATTCTTCGACATGGTATATCTAGGTACGGTTTCTATGGCAAAAACGCCCCCTGATGGTCCTTTCACTATACTAAAATTATGTTATAAACAACTCCATAAGAGTGCGCATACCCTGCTGCAGACTTAGAGCACACCTCGGCATATTGGGGATTGCAGAATCACCAGACTGTAGAGGGTGCTGTCCTCCAAAACCGCGGAGCATATCCTTGGATATTGCCCAGCGCAGTCCAGTAGAAAAGCCATACTGGGTGAGAAATAGCGAAAATCAGGGATCTACCTACCTCAGCACTGCTAGACTATCTTAATAACAATGTCTGTGTTGATACATGGTCTTAGATAGGGAAGGAAACATTAGGGGCTTAACTAGACCTATGTGTGCCTGCGTAACATGCGCACCTCCCACAAAACCATAATATCAATAGATTTCTCCATTTTTCATAACTCTTTTACGATTTGTCAATTGTATTTAACACTTAACCGTTTCAGGTCATCCATGCTTACACTCCACTGGAAAGCGACGAGCTGGAACTGCATATCGGCGATTACGTTTACATAAGCAGTGAAGCATTAGCTAACTCTCCGGACAGTTGGGTGGAGGGAACCTCGTGGCTGACGGGACAGACGGGCTTGCTACCCGGGAGCTACACGGAGAGGACTGCGGAATCGGACGCGTGGACATTGCACAAGAAAGTTGCCTTAAATCAAATCGGGAATGTCGATGGGATGCATCAGATTGAGGTGGTGCAAAAAGCTGGAATGGACCAAGATGTCGATGACAATAACACAGCTCCGAATGTTAGTAGAAATCAGAGTAACGACCCTGTTAAGGATGTGGCTTATGAGAATATACCTATGAGTTCACAGGTAGTAATTATGGGTTACGTTTTATATTCATTCTGGCGTTTTGTTTTCAAAAAATTTAGTTAGAGAGTAGCTGCAATAACCAATTCATTTTTGACCAGTGGCGGCTCATGAATTCAGTTATTGGGTATAACATTTTAGCACTAAAAATGTTCATTAAATGCATTAAACTTTAGTGGATCAATGCACAGTAGATCAATTGCACCTACTGTGCGTTTATTCCCCCTAATTCACGCGTACGATTCTCTATAGCGATTGCCAACGAAGAACAGCGTAGTCGGCTGAACGGGCCGGCTAATATGCTGATATTTTTTGTGTAGTTAACGCGATCCTCCTCTGCTCGTAGCGCGCTCCTCATGTAAGGGGAAAAAAGAAAACAACTAGAACACAGGCGGCAAAAATGTTCGCCTGAGACGTTCCATATCATTTCGCCAAGCACACAATGTTGATTCGTTTCAATCTATATGATATAAATATGTAATGTACTCGTTGAATTTACATGTATTATACTACGATGCATAATACCTATCAGTATTTTTTACAACTAATAATAAATTGTTTATTGGTAAATAGTTACAATTTAGAGAGGTAGGCGGCGCCTAACTGGCCTATCCGGGTGAGCCGCCACTGTTTTTAACTAGTCTAGCACTTGGTGAAACACGATTAGCACTTTATGAAGGTTTTTGCTAATGGTCGTCCGACTAAAACTAATAAGAAATATACATGAAAATAGTGAAAACAATAACCAAATGTTTTATTCAAAAACCTTCATACAGTACAATAATCTTGTTTTGAAAAAGTTTGTTGCTTAGCATATTCTTAAAATCAGTGTCCTTGTGATTTCAAAGCATTTGTACAAAAGTCTTTCAAAAAAACACCAATCTTTTTAACATTCACAGAATAGCTGCAAAATTCTTCTTGAATTTTTATACTCATTCATGTGTCGGATAGCTGCAAAGTACGTAGCTAATAAATAAGGCACATTACTATACTGATTTATACAGTGAAATAACTAGTGATGGACAAGATCGATCAAAAAAGATCGACTGCTCGATTCTTGCAGGTAATCGAGCCGCTCGATCTTCATGAGCGGCTCAATATTTTTGATCGGTACGATTTTTTTGATCGGCTCAATCTCTTTGATCGACTCGATCTCTTTGATCGGCTCGATCTTTTCGGACTACTTTCCGGAGTGAATATTATGTCATGTAATGCAGTTCGGCCCGAGCAATCATTGATCGAATCTATCGGTCTAGGTAAAATCGATCATTGAATCACACCATTTCTTTATTTTATTTACTAAATACAATTATAATTTAACAAACATAAATACAGTAAAAATAAATAATATGTAGAAAATGACAAATTCAGCATGTTATTTCTTCTAGCAATTATTGTAATAAAAGCAATCATCTTAATTCTTTCGTAATTCACTTTCATTGAGAGAGCGTAATTGACGATTTGTCGACGTCCACATTTTTTTGCGGCCTTTTTGATTTCTTGATGTTTTTAAGATGTGTTATTTTTTTAATCTGCTTTATACGGATAATTTTTCTGTGCGGAGGTGGATTAATTTGATTTTAAAATAATAATTTTAAGAAGGGTTGTGATTTTACAGATACGTTTTAATATGAATAACAAGTAAATTTTAGTTAGACTGTGAGTAATTTTTTGGGGAGTGCTTTTTGCGGTGGATGATTTTATATGATTTTCAAAGAATAATTTTATAGGGGTGATTTTGGAGAGAGGTTATAATTTTCCAAATACGTTTAACATCGTAGTTTTCTAAGGAAGTGATTATCCATAGGTTTTTTAAGGGTTTTATGATCAACTTAATCGACTCGATCTGTTTGATCCTCCTGATCAGCGCTATCGGATCGATCTTTCTGATCAGCTCGATCGGCTCTATCTTTATGATCGGCTCGATCCTTGCGTTCGGCTCGATCTTTATGATCGACTCAATTTTTTACGATCGGCTCGATCTTTCTGATCAGCTCGAGCGGCTCGATACTTCGATTGATCGATCATTGATTGATCAATCTTTGAAATGATCGATCTTGCCCATCACTAGAAATAACCAAAGGTTTTTATCAAAGTGTATTAGGCCCAATTTTACAAACCGCAAATAAGGCGTAAGTAACAGATTCGCGGAATAAAAGTTAATGTCAATGATTCTCTCCATTTGATTATCGATGAGACAGTGCTGCTAACCGAATGAAAAAATCAAGAGTAACATTACTTGTTTCACCACGGGTTAAATCAGAAATTAATTCATCATAAGAAACATTAAGCACAACAACAAAAACTTTATTGGAACTTATTGTTAATTGAAAGCAGGTTACTTAAATGATGTATTTATAAAGTTTTCAGAATTCCAACAAATTGAAACATTGGAATTATGTAAAATTAAGCACTAGTAATTTCATTAGAATTCTCCCAAGTTTTTCATTCATCATTAATAAAATACATTTGATAAAAGTTCAACTACCATTCATCTACCATATGGATAACTGGTGATGGCAATTTCGGTCTTTCAGACCAGTGTGTTCCATTTGCAATGTCCAGTTAAACAAATATCAACTTTATTGCTGCAAGCTGCGTGTTTTAGGTTAGGCCAAAACTTAAAATTTGACGTTTCGCGAATGTCATGTGTCTCAAACAAACTGTATGTTTTAGGTTAGGGCAAATTTATAATTTGACGTTTTAAGAATATTTTGTGTGCGTGATACAAGCAGGTTTTAGGTTATGAAAAGATTATACAAGTGTTATTTTTTTCAAATTTTCTTGTTTATATAAAAAAATAACATCAATGTAAAATAATCATTTGATTAAACATCATGTTGTGGTTGCTCTGGTTCATGTTTTTTTTTCATAAACCGGACAAGTTCATCTTCGTTTAGTGGCAACAATTCTCGGTCGTCTACTTTGTTAGACCAAAATTGTCGACGATGTCACTTGTAATTATGACGCTTTGTGCTATCTTTCCAATTATGTAAAAGATGGACTTTGTGCTGTATTTTCAATTAGACTAAAGATGACGCTTTGTGCTACCTTTCCAATGGGGTCCGATAGTGCTGACGTCACATATCGCGGCAACTTTAAAATGGTGGCGTTTCAAAAATATAAATGACCCTTATTGAATACGTACATAAAGATCACCTAAAACTTTAGAGATAAACTGCGCCATTATTATACATATTTAAGAAATAAACTTTATAATTAAGATAAATTAATCTTATATCTACTTAATAAACGTACGTCATTTAAATTTTTGAAACGCCACACTTTTAAAATTAAATTGCCGCGATTTGTGACGTCAGCACTATCGGAACCTATTAGGCAATAAATGACGCTTTGTGCTGTCTTTCCAATTACTCAAAAGATGGCGCTTTGTGCCGTCTTTTCAATTAGGCTAAAGATGACGCTTTATGCTGTCTTTTCAATTAGACCAAAGTTGGCGCTTTGCGCTATCTTTCCAATTATATAATTATTGAAACAATTTATTTTCAGGAAGGTAAAAATGAGAATAACCAAAAACTGTACATAATGCGCCACGGTGAAAGGATAGACTTCACTTTCGGCTCGTGGATTCCATACTGTTTCGACTCTGAGGGGAATTACGTCCGCAAGGACCTAAACATGCCCACATCCGTCCCTCAGCGCAAACTCGGCCCTAACGGTTTCCTAAAAGACTCCCCTCTGACCAACATCGGTACCTTACAAGCAAACCTCACCGGCGAATCTTTAAAAGAATCCCAGACTGAAATAACGTACGCTTTTTCATCGCCCTCGCTGCGCTGCGTCCAAACCTGCCATGGTGTTTTAAAAGGGCTCGGCTTAACGGATTCAGTGCAGATTAAGCTAGAGCCCGGTCTATTCGAGTGGTTAGTCTGGTACCAAGACAGCACGCCGGATTGGTTGAGCTATGAAGAATTCACGGAAGCCGGCTTTAACATCGATTTGGAATACACCCCGCTTATAACGAAAACGAAATTATTCAGCGCCAGGGAGACCTGCGAGCAGTTTTACGAAAGGAGTTATTTTATTACGAAGAAAGTCTTGGAAAAGCATACCTCGGGGAATATATTGTTTGTGGGGCATGCGGCGACAGTGGAAGTTTGCACGAGGGAATTGGTTGGTTTGAAGCCGAGGATGGCCAGCGAGATGTCGAAAGTGATTCAGAAAGTGCCGTACTGCAGTCTGGTCGTGGCGGAGAATATTGAGGGGACGTGGAAAATCGTGGAACCTCCCTGTCCGCCCGTCACGCATTCCAATAATCAAAGATTCGATTGGAATATTCTGCGTTAATTCCATCCTAAAAGTAAATTAGATTTATTTATATGATGTGATATGTATGAATAAATGAGGGGAATGCCTTTGATACATTCCGGTGTAGGATAATAGGGATTGCGATTACTTGCACAATGAGTATTAAAATATTATTGCTAAAAAAAGTTCAGTATTATCTTATTATTATTAAATTATTTCAATTAACCAAAAAAAAAAAGAAGAAAAAACATCTAAATATTAAAATAAATATTTCCTTTATCTAAAAAAATAAAAAAAAAATTGTTAATAAACATTATTAA
Source organism: Philonthus spinipes (assembly GCA_963082785.1). Lineage (NCBI taxonomy): Eukaryota > Metazoa > Arthropoda > Insecta > Coleoptera > Staphylinidae > Philonthus > Philonthus spinipes. The sequence continues at coordinate 17,308,535 of OY720308.1, forward strand.
TAATACATTTATCCTATATATAAACTAGCAAAGAATAACATTTTTTATAATACACAAACCTTCACCAATATGGGTAGAAAGGGTTATTGACCATATGATCGAGAACTTCTCTTCTCTAGAATGCTTTGATTTTTTTATTTAAAAAAAAAATGATGTTGACAATAAAAGTAACAACACGCTATAGGTTATGTTATTGTATATATATATTGTTTACGCCTATGGCGGTTTTTGTTTTAAATTTATAACACGGTAAATAGGAATAAATTTCTTTATTACCTAAGTGTGTATTTTAGATAATAATTTATTTATAAAACAAATAAATAATACAATGTAATGAGATTAAATACTATTAGAATTTGTTACAAGTTAAAAATAATATATACAAAATAAAAGTGTACAAAAATAACGAAAATGATGATTAAACAAGACAAGTAAAGATTTCAACAAGTTTCACATATAAAAAGGGTTACTTACTCGTGCGAGAGACGATAGAAAAGTGATGTTGGTTTGAAGATAAAGTTTGAAGATTTTTATAAGGTCATGATTGGTTGAAAAATAGTGGGTGGAGTTTGAAAATTTGCAAGAGGGTAAGAAAATCTAAAGTGAGAGACAGAAAAGTTTCGAGAGGGTACGAAATCTAAAGAGAGAGACAGAAAAGATAGGACGTAAAGAAACTTGACAAATGAACAAATTCGCGAGGCTGCATTTTAACTCTTATCGGAAATAAACCCCCGTCTCGCGTTGATATGGTGTCGTATTGTATCAATCACGTTCGACTAAGCAAAAAGGCCTTTTCAAATTTCGTTATCGAGGAAGGTTTACCACCCCAAGATCGAGTCATGGGGCGTAGCTAATTGTAGAGCGCTTCTTTGATTAGCCACGCCGTTTGGGTCGGTCGTAAAACAGCCTCGGGTTCGTGGATTTTGAGTTTTTAAGAAATACAAATTCTGATACAATTCATATGAAACTGTAAATCTTTCAAAGAGACAAATATTAAAAGTTTGTATAATTTACAATAGAAACAAAATATTGTGTTAATTCTATTATTTTATTATTGTAACTATTCATTGTATCATGTATGTATGTTACTGTATTTAATGGCCTCCGTTAATTGAATAAATAAATAAATGTCCGTACGGTTTTCGCGATCTGTCGCGAACATATATATATATATATATATATACCATTGTACCCTTTCGGATATTGGGTGTATGTTATTACAAGAAATTAAAAAAAAATTGATTTGATAAATAATAATAATAACTTTATTGCCCAAAAGATTAGTGCATTTATAGGACAAAAACAATACAATACTATTAATTAAATCATAAAAAGAAAAAAAAACACAAATATATTTGCAATAATAAAGCTACTAGCAAAATTAAAAAAAAAAAATTGTAACACAATTACTATTATTTTTTAATTATATTATTTCATAACAAAAAGTACAAAGAAAATTTTGATTTTCAATACTTGTTTTGTTACTTTCTTGATGGAAACAGCTATGGGATTCTAAATGAAACGATATTGCGACTGCGAATCAGAGTTCTCATTTAGAAACGCTCCATCTTCATTTTGAGTCACTATCCACGTGATCAACTAAACTAGAATCCCCCTCTGATTTTCAAATTAGGTAAAGTAAAACACATGTTATATTTTGACTTGAATAAAAAACACTTAGAATCCTTCTTCACTATTTTTATTTTTCACCAGATGTACATTTCGGACACAAATTTGCAGTCGACTGCAAATAAAATTATGGAATATAACATGTTTGGATTGAGTGAGTTACGTAAAGATGATAATAACTTGAATAAAAAACACTTAGAATCCTTTCTTCACTATTTTTATTTTTCACCAGATGTACATTTGTGTTCAAGTTATTATCATCTTTACGTAACTCACTCAATCCAAACATGTTATATTCCATAATTTTATTTGCAGTCGACTGACATGTTTCGATCAATATCAAGGTTGAAACTGTTTTCAGTAAAGGTTAGTGATGGACTGTTTTAACTTTGATAATGATCGCAACGGATCGAAACACAAATCAGTCGACTGCAAACAAAATTATGAAACATAACAAATGTTTTCCTTTACCTAACTTAGAAAATAATTGAAATGCAAGGACAGCTACAGAAAAATATCGTCATATAATTTATTAGAATTTTTGTGCATTAATCAACCTACACAAACACCGTTTTATGTCATTTTATTCGCTGCTGCCAACGAAATGTAAAAAAAAAAGAAAAAATCAGAGCATTCTAGGGGAGAAAAGTTCTCAGTTATATGGTATAATAAGCGAGTTTTATAATTTGACATTAAAAAGTAACTTTAACGTTTGAAACACTCGTTTTGTTCCATGTTTTTATTTTCAGTTGCCCGACACGTGTTTCAATCTGTTACTATCATTTTCAAAGTTAAAACTAGTTTGATTTTGACAAATCTCACAATATATATACAAATCTATGGATACTAATTGTAGGATAATCCGGCTTTAATGATAATGTCCGTGTTTTTTTTTATTTCTTGTTGATTATTAAGTAGGAATCGAAACACGTTTCAGGCAACTGAAAACAAAAATATTTAACAATGCAAGTGTTTCAATTTACCCAATATGAAAATTTGGTTCCATCAAGAAAGTAGCAGAAGAAATATCGAATATCTTTCTTTCTTAACCTTATCCTCTTTTACCCGTATTGGGTGTCGAGATTAAGTATCGAATATACTAATTTATAAATTTTGAAAGATACATCTCACTAAATTGATTAAATCGATTGCTTTTCAAAAATAATCGACTATTTTGTATTCATTTAATAAAATGTTCAGCCACCAGATTTTCAAATTAGGTAAAGTAAAACACTTTTTATTAAATAAATTTCATTTCCTGTTCTCATAAACAGGACAAGTTCGCCTTCCTTTAGTGGACGAAACAATGTTTCTCAGTCGTCTACCTTGTAGCCCCAAATCGTTGACGATGCCACTTGACATTAGGCGCTTGCGTCGTCTTTCATTTATTATGATTAACATTTCGTATTCGATTATTAAAATAATCTATTTTGCCCATCACTAACCTTTACTGATTTCTATGAAATAGAAAAATTGAATATTATTAAATTTCTATAAATTGGTTTGAGTTTACATGAAGTGTTTTATATCAATAAATTAAATCTTGGTTTACTCTTTGAAAGTGAAGAAAGGAGTAAACCAAGTTTTAATTTGTTGTTTATTAAATTTATTTATATATATAAAAAATCTTTATTTCTGAGAAATACGTTAAATTACATTACAATATTTACATTACAATATTTACATTACAATCATAAACCTCTAGTTAAGCCTCAGAAAATGGCTATCGACCATCGGTCTTTCTGCCTAAATTTATTTATTTGTACTACAATTGCAAAATTTGAAATTATAAACAGTATTTTCATCTTGTTAATTGTAGAGGCTTCTACTTTGTTATACATTGCAATTCAATTTTAATGAATGAAAAACTTTTTTACTCAGATTCGGAATCCGAGTTATACAAACAAAGTAAGACAGTGTTTCATTTATTAGTATTTCCATCCTTTGCAAAATTTCGAATTATAAAAGAGTATATTTTCATATATATATTATCAAAAAAACCCTTTATACCCATAAGAATGTAGGGTGAGTATTTTCATCCTCATTTGTAATTTCGTAAATTTAAACTTATATTAGCTACTTAGGTTGTATAAAATTGTGCAAGTAATCTATTGTTGTTTATTTTATTATATATATTTAAAAGAAATACACCAATTTGAATTCGGGATTTGAAATATCTACTGTCTAACAGTATTACTATAAAACAGAGCGGTTGATTAAATTTGCCGTATAAGCAGTTGTGATTTTTTTATTTATTCTAATGCAATCCTATGACATTTAAAGATTTCAGAAATTAACCAAAAGTTTTTCAGAATTAAAAAAAATACTTTTGATAAAATTTTTCAAATCACAATAATTCGGGAACGGAACGGAAATGAATCTTTTTCATTGTCATTCCCTGGACGATTGTGATTCGACCCTAAATTGGAAGTATTAAATAAAATGAAACAAAAAAGATTCACACATTTGCAGTTATTTATTGAATTTTATTGATCATTGCCAGAAATTTTCCTTGTTTAATATCATTGTAATTGGAAGTATGTTTACACAATTACACAAGCAAAAACGGTTACGTGTCAAAATTGACCCGTAACAGTTTTATGAAAAGTAAATATTTAATTCTGAAAATCTTTTGGTAAATAGGATTAATAAATTTTAATAAAAGCAGTTGACGTTGAAATTAGGCGAAAGATGGCGCTTGCGTCGTCTTTCATTTATTAGGATCATAGATTTAGTATATAAATAAATAGTTGAAGCATGATGTGGTGGGGATAGGATACAGCTTGTGCCAATCATGTTAGGTTGTTTTCTGTTTTTAAACAAATTGATTGATTTGACCGCGAATTTTAAAATTATGCAAACAGTAAACATATTTTAATGTGAAACTTCCTGAGGTTTATTGAAATTTAAGAACATATATTAATATTACATTATTTAATGATATACAGAGAGGTTTTTATATCAGTATACATTAGGAGAAGTGTATACCTGCAAAAACGCGAGTCAATTGCATTGAATCGATTAATGTGTGTATGTTTTGTTGATTTTTTGGCATATGTGTGTTTAGTTGCGTGTTAGAAGCAACTAAATACACATACATTAATGCGTTTGACTCGCGTTTTTTTGCAGGTATACATAGGGGAAATGTATACTGATAAAAAAAAGCTCTCTTTATGTATATACAGATATATTTTATAGTAATGGCATTTATATAAAAAGAAAAAACCTTAAATTATAGTCATTGCTAAAAATCCTGAAAGTCTAATCATTTACTAATTTTATCTTTCTTTCTTAATCTTATCCTCTTTTACCCATATTGGGTGTCGAGGTACTAATTTTATAATCTATGGAAAATCATTTAATAAATTTCTAAAAATTAGATTATAAAGTTTTTAAAATTGATGTAATTTCCGGTGAATCCGAAGGTGCAACTTAACCGTTCACATCATCACTATACACCAATGTCTATTTAATATTAACCTAGCAAATTTAAAATTGATATCTCTAATAATGAAACACAAAAGCAGCATTTGTTCCGATTTCAAACAATGCAAACTAAGAATGCAAAAAATAGCTGACGATAACAAAACACACAAGTAAAAACTCCCCCGTACCTCAGATGTTAGCATGCATGCTTTATCTATTTACATACTACGTCTATGATTACGATTAATAACTGTATTCAACAATTCATCTATTCCATTCTCATTCCTGTGCGATTGTTATTTGGCCCTAAAATGGAATTGCAATTTATCGAAAGGATATATTTAATTCTGAAAACTTTTAAGAAATTGATTTAATAAATATTCACAGTTGCCAGAAACGTAACAAAATAGATTGTATACAAAAAAGCTGTACACATAAATCCTATGATTAATTTTTTATTCACATTCCCGTGCAATAGTGAATGATTAATCTTTTCCATTCTTTGATTCTTTTAAATCACAGCTGTTTATAAGGAAAACAGATATTGAAAGGTTTCATGCAAATTTCAATTTGTAAAATTATTGATGTACCAAAGATTTATCGGTCACGATTACTGAGGTGTTGAACCATTTTCTCTATATTCCTAGAGTCGTGTACTTAATTACATTTTAGAGAATTATATTATATATATATATATATATACAAATTATATGCTTGTTACAGAAACATTTTGAATTTTGTCTGGTTAACATTTCATGAGTGATTCATTCAATCTAGGATTTGAAGTACACTCACATTCATAAACGGCTGAATTTTGTCGAAAGTGAAGAAAATATTTTCTGATTGCATTGTAAACTTCACATTCACAATAAGTAATAGTACACACTTATAGGATGTGAAGTATATAAAATTCTTACTTTGAGAGTTGAGAAAACCCCAACGCAGCTGTTAAGCTTGAAAAATTGATTGTAACTGCGCTAAGAGCGGATTTATTGAAGCTTAAACGTGACTCTGTTGATTCCATTAAGAAAAAAGGAAAACGTTTCAAATTTTGAAGAAATAAAAAAAATATCTGTAGACTTAAGCTTAAGCTGAAATTATAAAAAATCGTTTAGGCAGGCTTAGACTTGAAGGAGTTGCAATTTTCAAAATCCATACACTCAGTTTAAAATTATTACGACTTGGAAGTTCCAAGAAAAGAAAATGCATGCTTCTGTTTTATTAAAAAAAATCACAAAAAATATAAACAAACTTAAGTTTCAATTAGACTTAAATCGTTCAAGGAGGATCAAACTTTGATTTAAGCTAAGAAAAAATGAAATCGATAAGCTCAGCTTGGAATTATTACGACTTAAGTGAAAGCACACTTTTTTAAAAGGAAATAATTCTTTCCTTCTTAAACATAAAATCATATAAAATATAAACAAATCGAAGATTTGAATTAAAATCGTCTTAAATCATTTAACGAGGATCAAACTTTGATTTAAGCTTAGAAAAACCGAAATCGATAAGCTCAGCTTGGAATTATTATGACTTAAGTCAAAATACACTTTTTTATTAAAGGAAATAATTGTTTCCGTCTTAAAAAAATCATTAAAAATATAAAGAAACTTTAGATTTCAATTAAAATTGACTTAAATCGTTTAAGGAGGATTAAACTTTGATTTTAGCTTAGAAAATCAGAAATCGATAAGCTCAGTTTAGAGTTATTACGACTTAAGTGAAAGCACACTTTTTTTTTTAAAAGGAAATAATTCTTTCCGTCTTAAAAAGAATTATAAAAATATAAACAAGCTTAAGATTTCAATAAAAATTAACTTAAATCATTTAAGGAGGATCAAACTTTGATTGAAGCTTAAAAAATCCGAAATCGATAAGCTTAGTTTGGAATTATTACGACTTAAGTGAAAGCACACTTTTTTTTAAAGGAAATAATTGTTTCCGTCTTAAAAAAAATTATAAAAAATATAAACAAACCTAAGATTTGAATTAAAATCGTCTTAAATCATTTAAGGAGGATCAAACTTTGATTAAGCTTAGAAAAACCGAAATCGATAAGCTCAGTATGGAATTATTACGACTTCAGTGAAAGTACACTTTTTTAAAAAGGAAATAATTCTTTCCTTCGTAAACATAAAATCATAAAAATATAAACAAACCTAAGATTTGAATTAAAATCGACTTAAATCGTTTAAGGAGGATTAAACTTTGTCCCTAGCTTAGAAAATCCGAAATTGATAAGCTCAGTTTAGAATTATTACAACTTAAGTGAAAGTACACTTTTTTAAAGGAAATAATGTTTCCGTCTTAAAAATATCATAAAAAATATAAACAAACTTAAGATTTCAATTGAAATCGACTTAAATCATTTAAGGAGAATCAAACTTTGATTTAAACTTAGAAAATCCGAAATCGGTAAGCTTAGTTTGGAATTATTACGACTTAAGTGAAAGCACACTTTTTTTGAAAGGAAATAATTGTTTTCGTCTTAAAAAAAATATAAACAAACCTAAGATTTGAATTAAAATCATCTTAAATCATTTAAGGATGATTAAACTTTGATTTAAGCTTAGAAAAACCGAAATCGATAAGCTCAGCTTGGAATTATTATGACTTAAGTAAAAGTACACTTTTTTAAAAAAAGGAAATAATTGTTTCCGTCTTAAAAAAAATCTTAAAAAATATAAAGAAACTTAAGATTTCAATTAAAATTGACTTAAATCGTTTAAGGAGGATTAAACTTTGATTTAAGCTTAAAAAATCCGAAATCGATAAGCTCAGATTGGAATTATTAAGACAAGGGAAAGTACACTTTTTTAGAAAGGGAAATAATTGTTTCAGTTTTAAAAAAAATCATAAAAAATATAAACAAACTTAAGATGTCAATTAAAAGCGACTTAAATCATTTAAGAAGGATTAAAGTTTGATTTAAGCTTAAAAAATCGAAATCGATAAGTTCAGTATGGAATTATTACGACTTAAGTGAAAGTATACTTTTTTTTAAAGAAAATAATTTTTTCCGTCTTTAAATAAATCATAAAAAAAACAATCTTAAGATTTCGATTAAAACCAACTTAAATTGTTTAAGAAGGTTTACGCCCTTACTTAAGTCTAGAAAATTAAAAAAATCCACTAAGAGCGAAATTACGACGACTTAAATTCAAACGTTAATTTCAGAATGAAAAACGCTCAATATTTATCATTAAAAAATAAAGCAACACTTAAGACTATAAAAAAATGTAACTGATAACAGTCCGAGAATCTCTGAGTTTTCGTTTTAAAATTGAAAATGCGCTCAGACTTAAATGAAAGCACACTTTTTCTAAAAGGTAATAATTCTTTCCGTCTTAAAAAGGATCATAAAAAATATAAACAAGCTTAAGATTTCAATCAAAATTAACTTAAATCGTTTAAGTAGGATCAAACTTTGATTAAAGCTTAGAAAATCCGAAATTGATTATCTCATTTTGGAATTATTAGGGCTTAAGTAAACTTTTTTCAGAATGAAAAACGCTCAATATTTATCAACAAAAAAATAAAGCAACACTTAAGACTATAAAAAAGTGTAACTGATAACAGTCCGAGAATCTCTGAGTTTTCGTTTTAAAATTGAAAACGCGCTCAGATCTGGAATTACGAGTTAAACTCGAACGGTGATTTTATTACAATCGGCCTGATTTAAGCTTCGATATTTTCAATCCCAGCGTACTGTTTTCATTTGTTTCAACTGCAAGTGTGAGTCTAATTTTCCCTTGATGAATCTCGATAGTTTTGTGTTAAGATTAAGTTTCAAGACTTTTTTTTATCAATTTTTAAATACTGAAACGGTTTTTTTTAATGAAATCAACAGAGTCACTCTTAAGCTGCATTAATTCCGTTCTTAGTATATGGATTTTTCAAATTGCAACTCTTAGCGTTAATTCTAAGCCTACCTGAATGATTTTCGTTAATTTTATTTCGAGCTTAAGCTTACAGATTTTTTAATTAATTTCCTTTAAAGTTTAAACTGTTTTTTTCTTAATGGAATCAACAGCATCATTGATTCTGCTCTTAGCGTACGGATTTTGCAAATTGCAACACTTAGCGTTAAGTGTAAGCCTACCTGAATGATTTTTGTTAATTTTATCTTAAGCTTAAGCCATGAGGTTTTTTTATTAATTTTCTTAAAAGTTAAAACTGTTTTTTTCTTAATGGAATCAACAGCTTCATTAATTCTGCTCTTAGCGTACGGATTTTGCAAATTGCAACACTTAGCGTTAAGTGTAAGCCTACCTGAATGATTTTTGTTAATTTTATCTTAAGCTTAAGCCATGAGGTTTTTTTATTAATTTTCTTAAAAGTTAAAACTGTTTTTTTCTTAATGGAATCAACAGCTTCATTAATTCTGCTCTTAGCGTACGGATTTTGCAAATTGCAACACTTAGCGTTAAGTGTAAGCCTACCTGAATGATTTTTGTTAATTTTATCTTAAGCTTAAGCCATGAGGTTTTTTTATTAATTTTCTTAAAAGTTAAAACTGTTTTTTTCTTAATGGAATCAACAGCTTCATTAATTCTGCTCTTAGCGTACGGATTTTGCAAATTGCAACACTTAGCGTTAAGTGTAAGCCTACCTGAATGATTTTTGTTAATTTTATCTCAAGCTTAAGCCTATAGACTTTTTTATTATTTTTCTTAAAAGTTAAAACTGTTTTTTTTTAATAGAATCAACAGAGCCACGCTTAAGCTTCGTTAATTCCGCTCTTAGCGTACAGATTTTGCAAATTGCAACTCTTAGCGTTAAATTGAAGCATACCTGAATGATTTTCGTTAATTTTATCTCGAGCTTAAGCCTACAGATTTTTTATTAAAGTTGATTTTTTTCTTAATGGAATCAACAGAGTCAAGTTTAAGTTTCAATAATTCCACGCTTAGCGCACTCGCAGTCATTTTTTCAAGCTTAACAGCTGCGTTAGGGTTTTCTCAACTCGCTTAAGTTATATTTAAGTGGATTTTAAGCTTAGCTCTAATTTTTTGTTTTATTTTCTAATTCATGTCCAATATTTCAAAAGAAACGTGATTATAAATTAAATTAAAAAGAAATGGGAAAATAATTAATTAATTGTATAATTATTTTTTCCATTTAGTTACTGTGAGTTTTTTTTTTACTTATATGAGATAAGTGCTTTTAAATTAAAATAAAATCCACTGAAAGTGCAATAAATTTGTGTTTATAATTAAAGCAGTTGAATTATAAACTCAAACAATTTGTGTTTATAATTAAAGTAGTTGAATTATAAACTTAAATTTATTCCACTTGTTGATCTTGTAAATATGGAATAGCTCTGAATATTTAGGACTCCTTTCAGCCAAGTGTTGACTGGAAGCCTACTCACTAAAACCCCTACGACTTTACCAGCAACGACTTTTGAGGTTATTAGCTGATATAATTAAAATAAATATTTCTTTCTTTAAAAAGAACAATTAGTAAAATATTTATCGAGGGAAAATACAACTATTTCAATTTATTTTAAGAAATGGATTGAACGTAAAAACAAAACAATATCCTAGATTGATGTAATAACTCAGTATATAGAAATATGTGTACATATTTATATTTAATAATGTTGAGACTGCATTTATTTTATTATGTAAAATGGGGTCCGATAGTGCTGACGTCACGTATCGCGGCAATTTTAAAAGTGTGGCGTTTCAAAAAATTAAATCAACCTTATTGATTATGTACATAAGGATCATCAAAAACTTTAGTGGTGAACTCCTCAGTTATTATGCATATTTAAGAAATACGCTTTATAAATAAGATAAATCAAACGGATATCTTCGAATTCGTGTAAAAGTTTGAAGATAAAATTTTGGATATTGTCTGAAAAACGAAAATATTTAATTTTAATCAAACGTATGTCTTCCTTAAGAGCACACAAGTGTCAGTTGGGACCAAAACATAACCTTACTTTGTATGATTCTCGTTTTCTCTTGGCAATATTTTATGATTTATTGTGGTTGTTTAAATAAAATTCAATTTAAATACTGTAAGTATTTATGTTATCTCTATTGTTTAATTATTTTTAAATGTTGTAATTGTAGATTAAATGTTATATCCTAACTGGTAATTAATTTTTGGTTATTGGCTCTATAATGGTCATTTCCAGAAATAATTAAAGGGGTAATGCTCCATTGAAGCATTAAACTAATTAACACTACTTTATTTATAATAAAGAATATGTTATCGGTGGTGCAAGTCTATACTTTGTGATACGTAGATAAATGAATTTGAATCTTTATTTTATTGTCATGACCATCAATTACAATTTAAAATATTTGATAATGAACAACACTTTCAAAAATATATTTATATGAACATAATAATAGTGATACGAGCAACGTGTGATCTCTGCGCCACCTCTCAATACGCTGTATAAAAATATTTTGAATTATAGAAACCAAACAAGGAAATTGTATTCCTACACTACATTTACTTAAAATAAATTCTTCAATTAGTTAAAGTATATCGACAATGTAAATAATATTCTTACAATAAATTTAGAATTAATACAATTTATTTACCAGTTGGGCTACAACGTTTTGTTTACTATTATAACATTTAATATTTCTGAACAATGGTAAAACATAAAAACTCACATAATATTTACAAGAGAGAATCGAGACATAAATTATATATAAACATGCTACTGACCTAAGGCGAATTACTTGATAGATGCTACACTAATGTTTATAATTTAATATATAGCTTATAACGCTCAACACCCGAAAGATAAAAAAGATTAGAATTATATATATTTATACATATAGCTTATAAAAACATAAATAAAACAGAAGAAAACCTGACAGTAAATGGATTCGTTCTTAAAAAATGTCAAATTAATTTCCAATAATTGGGAAGCTAATAATCTTGTTACAATATACAACTGTTTATTTTATGTTAATAACATTTTAGTTTATAATTTATATATATATATAGTATATAATTTATATATATATATATATATACATAATTAATATTCTCATTGTACCCTTTCGGGTGTTGGATATCAATTGTTTTTGTTTTTAAATTAGGATCGATTATTAAGTGAATATGAGTTCAAATAATTAATCCAATATTATTGATAGATTCGACATTTAACTAAATAATTGAATCATGGATTCCAAATTCGAAAAATATATTTAAACATTTGAATTGTTGAATTTACAATTGATACATTTCCTTCAATAATTCAACATAAAGGTAAATTTTTAAGTATATTTTTAAATAAAATAAAATGAAAAGTGAGTATCTCGAATTAAATGCATTTGTAAAGTAATTATTTTGTTGAATGTCTATCAATTATTTGTTTGGATATTGATTCGATTATTTTGTGACATATATCGATTAAAATAGATTATTTTTTAAGAAGACCTTTTGGTTGGTACTCAAAATATAACAGATTTTTTGATTATTGAAATAATTTTAATGTTGATAATTCCATTACAAACATAATCAGTGTTGCCATTCACTATTCAGAAAACATCATCTTAAATCATAGATAAAATCTTCACATATTTTGAAAAAAAATAAAATATGATGACTAAAACTTCAATATATAGCATACAGTCACTAAGGACATAATTATGTTTACATATTTGTCTTCCCTTTACTCTTTGCCTAACAAATTAGATGTCATCAAACATATTCTCTAGACATACTACCTCTATGTTACAGCTTCTCTGACATGTGTGTGCATTTAAGGTCCGACATACGTTTTAATAAAAATCGAAATTTTAATTTTTCACGCTACTTACTTGAATTTCTCTTCAAGTTTTGATCTTATTAAGTAGATATAAGATTAATTTTTCTTAATTATAAAGTTTATTTCTTAAATATGTATAATAACGGCGCAGTTTATTTCTAAAGTTTTAGGTGATCTTTATGTACGTATTCAATAAGGGTCATTTAAATTTTTGAAACGCCACACTTTTAAAATTGCCGCGATATGTGACGTCATCACTATCGGACCCCATTGTATGGAAATAATAAAACTAAATCAAAACATTAAAGACTTCTTCAAAATAAACTGGTTTGATTTTTAATAATATTCCTTTATGAAGATTTAACATTTTTTGATTCATTAATTATTAGTAATAATTACGGAATCGATAAGGATTGACAAGAGGATCTGTGCAAATTATAATAGTTACATAGAGACAAGACAGCCATGAAGAGATGTTAATTGTGTTTTAAGTTTAATATTGACCTAAATAATAGTTCCGAATATTTTTAACTGGTTTCATACTTTCTAATCACCCTCTGTATTTATGTCAAAGATAGGGTGCAGTGAATTTCTTATTTATTTTTCATGCAACCACAAGTTTTTGCATGAAAACGAAATAAGAAATTCACTGCAACATATCTGACATAAATACAAGGTGTTCAAAAAGTATAAAATCAGTTAATATCTCCGGAAATATTTATCGGGTCAATATAACAATAATTTGCATAATAGTAACATTTAACAAGGATGTACTCCTTACATCTAACGGTAGAAAGGAATAAGATAAAAAAAAAAAACAAGGATGTGTAAATGTACACATTAATATAAAAACATAAAATCTATTCATGGTTAAAAATTTTGATGCTAGCTGTCAAACTTTACAAGATACAGCGCCAACTTACTTTTTTTTAATTGAATTGGTATTTTAAATTATGCTCATTTGACACTTTTCAAGATACAGTGCTAACTTGATTTTTTTTAAAGGCATCGGTATTCATAATTATACTCATTTCACACTTTTCAAGACATATAGTATAACTTGACTCTTTTTAAACAGCATGGATATTGAAAATTATGCTTATTTCACAGTTTATATGACAAAGCAATTATTTGTTTCAAATAATTTGCCTTATAATAGCTAAATAAATATATAATTTTTAGGTTAAGTAAGATAAAATGTTTTATTTTTTTATACAGGGTCGCTACAAAGTATGGAAACACGGCTCTCACGTGAAAACGGCTAAAAACATAACCATCAAAATTGGGATTTCTAAATGGGATATTTTCTTGAACAATTTGGCGTGAAAAAATAAAAAATGATTCTCAGAATTTTCACATACGGACGCCATCTTGATTTTTTTTAAATGGAATTCGATATTTTTTATTTTACAACTTTTATAGACCTTATAATTCTGATTACAACCATATACCTTTTTTTAAAAATACTTGTCTTTTCATCGATAAACCGGACTTTGAAAAGTATGGAAACAGCGAAATATTTTGAGAACGGTTTATCGGAATGTCCTGAAATTTTGCAAAGGTTTAGAGTACGTTAAGGCCTTCAACTTGCATTTTTTATTTTTTCATATTCATTTGTTTTGTAAATATTTTATTTTTGGTCGAAACTTAAACATAAAAATTATCAATGTCAACTTAAAAAATAGTTGCCTTTGAAAACAGTTTTCATTAGCCTGTCAAACTTGTAAAAAACATTAGTAAGTAACTGGTTGTTGCAAAAATGCCACATTTGAGTGAAACGGATCGCATAGAGATTCTCATGATGATTGGGTGTGGGGATAGAAAACGAAGCTTTGCCGAAGCTGCTAATCGTTTCAATGTAAATCATCCAGATCGAGCACCTATTTCCAGGTCAGTTGCATTTAAAACGTGGAATAGGTTTAATGAAACTGGAACTGTTAAAAATCGTCAAAAAGTTGGACGACCAAAAATTGTTACAAATGAAGAAAATTCATTTAATTTATGAGAGATGTAGTTGAAAATCCAAAAACTTCGGTGCAGCAATTGGCTTTCAATAACAACATGAGCAGGAGATCAGTTCAAAAAATAATGAAAATTGAAAAGTATCATCCCTACAAAATTCAGCTGCTACAAGAATTGAATGAAGATGACTTTGATCACAGAATTAAATTTTGCGAAACAATGATGAATAGGATAAACCAGGACGCCAATTTTATTAACCGTGTGCTCTTTTCCGATGAATCAACTTTATGCTTAAATGGACAAGTTAACCGTCATAACTGTAGATACTGGTCAAACAAAAATCCACATTGGATGGAGCAGATTCATACGTCCACAAAAAATTAATGTTTGGTGTGGTATAATTGGGCAGCATATTATCGGCCCTTTTGTTATTAATGGCAATTTGACATCTGAAACATATTTACAGCTTTTGCAAGAACCGGTTGTTCCCAGACTTAGACAAATATTCCCAAATTATGAAACTCAGGCTAATCCAGCTGAAAACATATGGTTTCAGCAAGACGGAGCACCAGCTCATTTCGGACTAATAGTATGTGAATATTTAGACGTAATTTTTCCCAGCAAATGGATAGGCAGGAGAGGAACAATTGAATGGCCTGCTAGGTCGCCCGATTTCCACTTGATTTTTTCCTGTGGGGACATTTGAAAAATCAAGTTTATAACAACAGGCCACACAATATACAAGAATTAGAAGAACGCATAAGAACCGAAATTGCAAATATTCGTCTTAATATTTTAACTAGTTCATTACAACACTTAGTCCAGCGTATTCATTACAGCCAAGAAGTTAATGGAGAGCACTTTGAACATATATTGTAAAATAAAAACTCATTTATTGTTTAATATTTTATTTTTTCATTTGACTGTTTAATATTTTTTTAAGTTTTGATCAACATGCATTTGTGGTATTGCAGCATTTAGAAAAAGTACTCGTTTGCCTGTTTCCATACTTTTCAAAGTCCGGTTTATCGATGAAAAGACAAGTATTTTTTTTAAAAAAAGGTATATGGTTGTAATCAGAATTATAAGGTCTATAAAAGTTGTAAAATAAAAAAAATCTAATTCCATTTAAAAAAATTCAAGATGGCGTCCGTATGTGAGAATTCTGAGAATCATTTTTGATTTTTTCACGCCAAATTGTTCAAGAAAGTATCCTATTTAGAAATCCCAATTTTGATGGTTATGTTTTTAGCCGTTTTCACGTGAGAGCCGTGTTTCCATACTTTGTAGCGACCCTGTATATATTTTATGTTATCATATAGCAAGATGCTAAATAAAGATTATTATTATAACCCAAAAATTATTTCAGAAGCATTATTTAAAAACTACATGAGACGATACGAAAAAAAAAACATATTTGATAAAACAGTGATATAAAAATATTTATTCAACAGTTTTTTTTTGTTTACAAACAAAACACATTTACTTATTTATTTACGAAACACCTCGGATGGTTTTAAACGTGTCCACCCTCCTTCAATTTGGCAACCAAGGCGTCGACGTCGGGAAGAATGACTCCCGGTTGGCGGACTGGAGGATCCTCAACACTGACGACTTTGATCCTTGGGGCGACGTCGACGCCCAAATCTTTCGGGGTCATCTTGGCGATCGGTTTCTTCTTGGCTTTCATGATGTTCGGAAGAGTTGCATATCTGGGTTCATTCAAACGGAGATCGGCGCTGATTACAGCTGGGATTTTGCATTTGATTGTTTCCATACCGCCGTCGACTTCACGCTTGACCGTTATTTCCTTGTCTCCTTTTTCGATCTAATGAAATTGAATTTCAAGCAGATTCTTATAAAATATTTTGGACCATTCTGGTTAATTACTTGTTGTTGTTTTGATCCTATTTCCCCACTCACTTACAATTAGTTAATTAGTTTCAGTGGTACAAATAGGATAAGTTGAGTAAAAAGGAGTGTTGTGTTGAGATAGATGCTCAATACAGAGGTTACGACAGTACAGTATGTGTTAGTTTTTGTTAAATATACGAATTTAGGTTTGTTTTGTAACCTCGACACCCAATATGGGTAAAAGAGGATAAGATTAAGAAAGAAGTTTGTTTTGTGTGTTGATATTATTGTCGCAAGCCTGCGTAGAAAAAACCCAAATACCCGCAAAGTGTTGAAGTAAATCTCTACACGTTAGAGTGACAGCATTGTATATATCTGTTAATAACAATTATTATCTTTCTTTCTTAATCTTATCCTCTTTTACCCGTATTGGGTGTCGAGGTAACACTTAGATAAGCGAACTTAATTATGCGTTGTTAAGAAAAAGACTGATTGATTGTTACAAAATAGTTTAGAGAGAGGACCGAAATTTCGAGAGTAGCAAAAAGTTTAAATAGGAAAACCGACAACAAAGGATATGCAAAGGAAGAGATAAAAAAATGAAGCAATAGTGCATGTAGGGGTTATTTTCAATGTTTGTATTGGCAATTTTGGAGGAGAAAAATAAATAGATTGGGAACAGGCTTCTTGATGCAGAATCAGATAGTGGAGAGAATAATAGATATAAAAGGTATCACCGACAGAATTAGTTACGTGAGAATAAAAGGAGAGCAAAGGAATCTAAGTATAATAAACGCACAAGCACCAACAGAGGATGCTTTAGAAGAAAGAAAAGAAGAATTTTATGAAGAATTAGGAAGAATATATGACAAGTGCCCAAAATTTGATGTAAAACTAATTATAGGAGACTTTAATGCAATGATAGGGAAGGAAGAAGCGTACAAAGAAGTGATAGGAAAACATAGTAAACATGACAAAACGAACAGCAATGGAGAGCAGTTAATAGAGTTTGCAGTAGAAAGAAAGATGGTAATCAAAGCTACATTCCTTCCACACAAGGAAATTTATAAGGGAACTTGGATACACCCTAGGGGAACACATACAAACCAAATTGATCATTTACTAATCGAGACTAAACACTCTAGAAATATCACGGATGTAAGAAGCCAAAGAGGAGCAGATATAGGCAGTGACCATATTCTAGTTAGAGTAACAATGAAGAAAAGTATAACACGAGTAAAGCCGACCAAGAAAAAGATAAACCCCAGACTATTAACAGAAGAAGACCATATAAGAAAGAAAAATGAACAAACTATAAAACGAATAAGTAAAAAGCAGACAGTAACCGACATAAATAAAGAATGGGAAGTATTAAGGGGGATTGTGAAAGAGACAGCGGAAGAAACACTGAATGTAAGAAGAACAGAAAGGGAAGAGTGGTTCGTTGAGGAATGCAAGCAAGCCATCAGTATGAGGAGCAAAGCCTGAATGGAGGTCCTAAAAAAAATATCATGTTTACTCCTTCACAATATTTAGTAGAGATTGGCAATGTCAGTGCCTACTAAAGATGCAGGCCGGAATGTCGTAGTGAGGAAATTAAAAATCACGGAGTCTAGGGACTCCAAAATCGCATGAATTAAGTCGCCCGCAGACCGTAGTGGAGGAAACATCTCTTCCTCGAATTCAATTATATGCCTCATTTGGAATTATACCAAATTTTATAGTTAATACAATTTCATTTTTTAATACATTGATTTTTATAATATATTTTTGTATAAAACAAATACTACACTGCTCTAATTACAATTTAATTAGCGCTCTAATTAAAATCTTAATTAGAACAGTGTACACTTCTCTAATTACAATTTAATTAGAGCAGTGTAGGGACTCCAAAACCAGGCATACTTATGCATCAGGGAGTCCTCCCCACTCCAACCTGTATCTTTTAGTAGGCACTGGCAATCTTTTTTGTTAGTGCGAAACTAAGTATATGACAATTTAATTAATGCAACATGTTCTATTACAATTAGTACCTGTTTCCTATTTATTGAAAAACATTAATTTATTGTTTCTTATTGAGTTTATTTATTCAAAATTACTCATTTAGAAATACTTGATTACAAATATTACTCAATACTAATATTTAACATGAACAACATCCAAACTAAGTTTATGAAACTATAATGTAATAACTAGTTTGTTTCATAATAATTGAAAAGACAACACAAACGCCGTCTATTGCCTAATTTCAAGTGGCATCATCAACAATTTTTGGTGTACAAGGTAGACGACCGAGAATTGTTATTTCTTCCACTAAAGGAAGGCGAACTTGTTCGGTTTATGAAGTTCGAAATGGAGTTTGCGTTATCTTTACAATTATTATGATTCATATTAGATTATTGAATCACAATACAAGATCCGCTCAACCACCTTCATCAAGGCATAAACTCAGAAATAGTTATAACCAGTTATCCGTACACCAGATGAATGCTTGGTTGAACATTTTATTAAATAGTGTGATTCAGCTATGTAATTGATTTAATGAAACGTTCAGTCACCATTCATCTAGCGTATGGATAACTAGTGATGGCCATTTCGGTTCTTCGAACCTCATCAGACTAGTGTGTTCAATGTGCAATGCCTTGATGAAGGCGACTGAATGGAAATTGTGTTGGGGTTATATACCCGATATTATTCATAATTCAAAATTACTCATTTAGAAATTAGGCAATAGATAGCGCTTTAATTTATTATGTAATTGATATTTATATTTACTTTAATTAATATTTTCATACCTGAGAAGCAAATGTAGCTTGTGGCCAATCCAAAACGGCTGCTGTCATTTGGGCTGTCTGATTGGAATCATCATCAATGGCCTTAAACAATTAATCAAATAATATTATAGTTTAATTTAAATTATAAACATTCTTAATTTTAATAAAAATGCTTTTCTTTCTCCTACATTTTCACTAAACGTATCTCGGAAGCAAAGTTTCCATCATCAGTATTACTGAACTACAATAATAATTATGTTAGCGCAAACGGACTGATTGTAAATATGTATGTTATATTGTTTTCTATTATTTCTGCAGTCAGAATAACGATGTGCTTATATATAATATCGAGCGTATAACAAAAATGGACGACGAAGTTGGCATTGGAAATCTAAAGTCATGTCTCAACTAAAATCGCACGCACACACGTAAAGTACTGGTTGTCATGTTGACAAGTCAGTTGTCAATAATCCCTAATTACCCGCAACCAGCATTTCACGCGTGTGATCTTAGTATGGACATGACTCGAGACTACCAACGCCAACTTCGTCGTCGATTTTTGTTATACGCTCGATGTAATAAAACTAAATAAATTATTATTAGGAGAGCTGTTCGCGCCAAATACGCGAATTTTATTTGTAAATATTTTCAATTTATTTCTTCCTTTGTATTTGTATCAGTTTATATTTTATCTAGTATCTTTTGTTATTTTCACAGTTTCTAAAAATTCGTATCATTGTAAGAATGCTATTGTGTTTGGGACCAAACTGAGATTTTATGATCAACGAGCGAGGACGAACCGTCCGTTAACGGGGAATCAGCCCTTTGTCAAAATTTGTGTGCGAACAAGGGTGCTGACACGGACGTGTCTAACAAAAGGCAACCGGGAATGGGCAAACAGCATCGAAAATTCTGGAAATGTTCATAAAATCTCAGATTTGGCCCAAAAGTGCTTGTTGACCTTCTACATCTTGTCTCCTTTTAACTCTTGCTAAAAAATCTCCATCTTTGTTTATTAATTTCTCCTTCCAAAACATCCCCCACCAGCTAACCATCCCCTTTTCGTTTAATTTTTGATTTTCCTCTGCCACTTCTTCCACGTCCTCAACACGAGTAAGTTCTAATTTCTCACCAGTGTAAACTTTGTTAACTTGTAAATTTTGTTTGTAACTTAGATATTTTTCACTTGTAAATCTTTTAGTTAAATTCTGATTTTGTTTTGCTCAATGATCTTATTCATTTTATCACTATTTAAACTTGTATATATTTTTCGTGTTAAACTTCATCATTTATCTTGATGCACGTTTATTTAATAAATATATTTTGTTAAGATATAACGTGTTTAATTAATTAATTTAAAAATTCGATTAAAATTCATAAACAAGAGCTTTTATTTGAAAAAGATTATAATGTATGAGAAACACTGTGTACCGTCAACTGTTTTATTTTGAAAACTATGGTTTTGTTATTTCAACAGCTTCTTGAAATCAAATCACCGTTCCAATAATTAAACAATTATTAATCTACAAATAAATCAAAGAGAATTTAAACATATTTATAATAATAATTTATTTACGGCCAACACCGAGAAGTCAAAAATCCAAATATAATTAAAAAAAGAAGACCATTGCTCGATAGCCAATTAAGAGATATAAAATATACATTTGATTTTGCAATTTTTTAATTTTTATTTAGTATTTTTGCTGTATATATCTGTTAATAAAGGTTATTATTATTAAAAAAATAATAATTTTGAGTACACATTTAAAATATCAGTACATTAACAAAACACGTAAGAAATTATTTGCATATATAAAAAAAAACATAAAATTAATACTATATTAATTAGTTAATTTTATATTTACTTATTAATTTTATTTTTAATAGGTATTTAATTACAACCGGAGCGCGACCAACGCGGTTGGATTTGAATTAAAGAAAAATTAGCAAAATAAAATTCGCGGGATGCTAACCCAGCACGACCTTCCAAAGGTATTTGAGCTTCCTTTTTTTGCAATAAAAAGGTGGAAAATTGTGCTCGTGAAAACACAATGGCTTTGGCGATAAAGACTAGCTCGGCATGAGATCTTTTCCTCAGGTTTTAATTTGAGTTTTTGCTTAATTTCATGTAAAACTTGACAGATAGGATTTGTTCTAATAAATAATTATTCAAAAATGAAACAATACATTAAACAAAACCATAACAACGATTGTAAAATAATGATGAATTAAGAATAATGAAAATAATGATAAAGTTGATAATAATAATGAAAATACTGATACAATATAGATAATAATAATGATAAATTAAATGGCCAACATTTCATTTTATGCAGATGTTTAATAATATTTTTGTGAATCAAAGACTAAGATTATACACACTTATGATTTAACTAATACTAAGATGGCATAAAACGAAACAAGGAACTCTATGTTGATGGAGTAAAGTGAAAATTAACTGTGCATAAAGACTCCCAAAGTGTGGAAAATTAACTGTATATTGATGATTATTCCGAACAATGAACTGATTTCAGGGTTGAACGCATCCGGTATTTAAGTGGGGGTTACATGTTCAGTCGTCGGTTACACGTGGAATATCGTCGGATGCGCAAAAAATATTTAGAAATACTTACAAAATGTACAATTGTATAATTTTCAGACTTGTAATTGCAAAAAAAAATCAAATGAAATTAAATAGTGAAATGTAATTATGAATTCATGAATCGAAATTTATCGTGAAGTCGAAACTAAATGTTTACTTTACTGGATGCTACTGGACTTTCCCGATGTTGTTGCTACATAATAATAATAGCAACGATATACATAATTTATTAATTATTTTCAAATAATTTTTATTTAATATAAGGAAATTTTTAAATATTAGAAATATTAATTTTCAATACTATTGATGTTGGAAACTTTGTTTTTGAAATAGTA
This sequence comes from Philonthus spinipes, assembly GCA_963082785.1. NCBI lineage: Eukaryota > Metazoa > Arthropoda > Insecta > Coleoptera > Staphylinidae > Philonthus > Philonthus spinipes. The sequence goes on from OY720308.1 coordinate 17,330,861, forward strand.
AAGAATATAAAAAAGTATTATTATTAAAATTACGAACATTCTCCACAACCAGCACATAAAACATTTATAAACTCACTTGTTTTCCCACGATAATTAAATCGACCTTCTCCTTCTCGGCAATTTTGGCTAAAATTTTCGACACGTGAATCGGCTGGAGAGTCTCGTATTCGGCTCCGGAGATTTCAACGTGGATTCCCTTATCGACTCCCATGGCGAGTGCCGTTCTGATCACGTCCTGACTCTGAGCCGGTCCACACGAAACGGCGATAATCTCAGAGGCGATCTTCTTCTCCTTCATCCTCACCGCTTCTTCGACGGCGATTTCATCGAAGGGGTTCATCGAGTGTTTGACGCCATCGGTGACGACGCCAGTTTTGTCCGGCTTAACACGGATCTAAACAAAAATTATAGCATGGTGTATTTAACACTGATTTTTTTGTTGTTGAAACGTGTTTTTGATGATCAGTCACTTTTTCACAATTTTATATATATATATATATATTCAATGACCCTTTCTACCCATATGGGTGTAGGGTTGCAATTTTCTAATATTATTATTAGTGTTGGGCAAAATCGAGTGAATTTAGTAATCGAGTATTTCTGAATAACCAATTTTAAGTAGCTAAAGTTAGCAAATAACAATAAAATTGAGTTTATTAATCAATGGGTAAAACTTTCCAATATTAATATTATAAATAACATTAAGAAAATTGTCATAGACTTCATTTTGCGGTGACAAAATAGATCGAAAAGATCGATTTTGCCCATCTCTAATTTTTATTATAACAACATTTTTAAGAGAAATTCATACCACATGAACTACTTTGTTTTTTTAATACGATTGCTAGATTGGGAGAAATAAAATTCAAATCTGCATGCGACTTCTCAATAATATATTATGAATAAAATTATTCAAATCTTTTTACAAATTTCAGTACAAAAACTTTAAAGCAACTAAACTCGCATTATAAAAAGTGATACGTTTTATCGAAATAACATTTAAACCATACTTTGAAATTGTGTTATTCAACTGTGAGCATAGTTTATAAATCACTGATAACAGCCTTAGTCGAGTTACATAATTTTAATAAATTACAAGAAAGACAATAAACATCACTGAAAAATCTTTTCAATTACACTTAAAATATGATTTAATATTAAAAATTAAAATCTAACGCTGCATACATATATTTAAACTATTAAATTCCAAAATATTTAACTCACTTTACATACATTTTTCACAACCTGTTATCTATTGCTACACAAAAAATCCTCAATTTTCATTTTTTCTTACCTTGACTGCATAGTCGATGACTCTCTTCACTCCAACTAAAACGCGGGCCATTGTGTCCTGGAAGATCGAACGAGCTGGGAAATCAAAGTCGAAAGTGGATAAATTGATGAAGGAGTGAACGATGGACTTTGAACACTCCGACGGTGAACCTGTTGTTGAAGGGGGCCGAACGGGGATTTTGACGCCCGACAGCTGATATTCAGTTACGGTTGGTTGCATTTGCTGTCAAAGCTACGCGCCAAATTTTAAATAATTTTAATAATGAATATGAATGGATTATTAAAATCTAGTAATAAAATAAATAAAACGGATTAAATTGAATAACTTTAAATTTTAAGAATACGAATTTAAAGTTATTCATAAATTAAATTGATATTCCCATAGAGTTACAATATTCTACGTCTATGGATATACCTATTTTTTTTAATTATATTTATATCTATGAAATGACTTTATCTATGATTTCATAGATATAAAGTGTTTAAAAATTGAAGAATATCAATCAATTAAATTCGTATTCATACAATTTAAAGTTATTCAATTTAAACCGTTAAATGGGATTATTAATTTAATTAATAAATAACTTAAATTAAAATAAAAATTAAAAAATCAATATATCCATTAATGTAAATATCCATAGAAATTTAATAAAACAAATTTTAAATTCTCTTGAAAATGGGCTGATAACCCGAAACTAGTTGAGAATTTAAAGTTATTCAATCTAATCTGTGTTTTATTGGTTGATTTTTAATAATTTATTCATATTTATTTCATACAATATGAACTACCAATGCCTAAATATTAAAACCATTAATTATAAATAACTTAAAATTTAATGTTCAATTTAATCTATGTTTTTATTTATTTTTTTGGTAGATTTTTAATAATCTATGAAATAGCGGGATTTTCAAATGTTTTTACATTTTTTCGGGGTTATTCCGTAGAGAAAATTTTAAGTTTAACGTGTTTGTTAGTAATTATAATCACAATCTATGTATATACAACTATTACAAAAGCTGTTTAGACATTAATCTTAATATTTTTCTTACAGAATAGCCTCGATTATTTCTACTTCACTCATTTTTTTTTTCAAAATGTCCAATTTTAAGAATAAGATCCCCGGGCTATTCTGTAAGTGGATTATTAAGTTAAAGTATATGTTATTTCTTATCATTACAGTCTAATATAGAGATGGGGATGACAGGATAAGATTCGTATATTTGGCGGGAACGCATGCAACGCCATACCATAGATGTTGATATATTCTAGATGATAAACCTAGGCCAAAATGAAAGCGATGCATCCGTTTCACGCATAAAAATCGGCACGGCAGGGCTATTTATTATTTGCGTATCCAGAGGGCTCGCAGAATTTCATTTATATGGTCCATTTTGGATTAATTTTTATGTAATAATAGATAGTTTTACAAATTAAGATTTGTGGTGTCAATAATTAATTTAACTAAACGATTTGAGCAGTATAAATTAACAAAGAAAAATGTTTTTCTTTGCAATTATTGAGACTACAGAAAAGTATAATATACACATTTTTTGTATTTTTATGGGAATCTATCGTATTTATTTGAAATTTTTGTAAATACAGTCATAATTTAAAATAAGTTTATTTCCATTAAACAGTCTAGAACTTCTACAAACTATAACAAAAAGTAAATATTGACTTGAAGATATCAAAATTTATACAACAAATCTAAATATAATCACAAAACACGTGGATCTCAACGGTGAGCATTTTCATAAATTATTAATAAACTGACACAATTTTACTGCTGTCTAAATCAATGTTGATTTACAGTACTGACATAAGCAAAGATTATATTGCTTGCTTACTGTCCCACGTGCAACAGCCGTCTGTCTCTAAATATCACCGACCCTTTAGCAAATGACCACAGGATACATCACTTTCCAAGTTGTAAACAGTTGCAGGCCTGTTTTAATAGTAGGGGATTTTTATCAATAGATATTAATTTTTACTAGATGACTAACTCGGCGTTGGAATTTCCAACGATGGTACATCTCTTTCCAACGCCGAGTTAGTCATCTAGTAAAAATTAACATCTATGTATAAAAATCCCCTACTATTAAAACAGGCCTGCAACTGTTCCCAGTAAATACACACTAAATTTGCTTATTTAAAAATAATTCTTGATTTTACATTTACACAAAAAATAGTATATAGAATATATTATTCTGTTATTGCAACATATTTTAGTGTAACTGTAAATCAAATGGGCCCGTAGTCCTGAAATTGACGGAAAAAACAATAAATTTGTATGATGCGATATCTATGATTGTCAAGGATTCTTTACAATCCTTGACAATCATAGAATTTGTTATCGTATCTCGCAAACTCCGAATCATATATTTTAAGTTAAATATATTGTACTTTAGAATATTGTTACTTTTATCTGAAATGTTTATATTTTCCAGATAATTAACTGCATGTTCTAATGACAATAATATAATTGTTGTAAAAGATCTATATTTCTTTAAATTTAAATAACCTTTATGTTAATATAATTGTTTATGATTAGTTTCATTTGACAAACAAGTGAAGTAGATAAAAATATTCTAAATTGCGCCATTGATTTTCCGATAGTTTGTACACGAACCTAATCTTACAGAGGTTTGAAACTTAGGAAATCGTTGATCACTTGGGCGCTGCATGGCGTTGCGCGCGCCAAAAAAATGGAACTCTATCTCTATGATTCGGATGAAGTATTGTGAATGCTTGATTTCAGCTCGCAAAAGTATTTAATTAATTAATAATAAATTAGTCGAAACTTAATAGATAAACTTATATATATTTAATGACCTTTTCTACCCATATGAATGTAGGGTTAAGATAAACTTAAGAATTTTTAATAAATATTTTTAAGAATTCTCGATATAATGGAAACAACGCCCTTTCTATTTTGAGAATTTTACACAATATTATTAAACATCTTTATTACAGTCTTGATACAATCTGTATACAATAAATATATAACATTTCACATTAATGGATTTTGAAATAAAATAAAACGGTAATCGGTTTATTTTATTTCTGTCGGGGTGATAACTTTCTATGAATTGAAACTATGTTCGTGGGGGATTTCCAGGGGGGGTCGGATAATATTTGAAATTGGGAAACACAGCTATAGTTGTCCACTTGAGCACTGGAGGCGCTGAAGTCTCAAGTGGAAAATTTAAAATACTTTATTTTTGGGTTTTTACAATGATTTATTTATTATTGGTGACTTTTGTTGCCCTATAAGGTATATTTCTTAAACATTTATACTTTTAATTAAATATTAAAGATGTTCTAAATAAGGATCAGTTTGCCATATTTCAATTTGATTGATGTAAATCACATGAATTGTTTTTGACATTTTTTTTGGATTCGTCAGAAGTTTCTTCACTTTTTCTTATAAAACTACAACTAGTGAGTTATTATTTGTAGTTTAAAATACGTTTGCTTATTAATTTCTATGAATTGTACATTTTTGAAAGAATATACATAACTCAAAATTATGAACAAATCGAGCAATTATTAATAAATATTATTTATTTTCCACATTCTCAAAATATGTTTTCAGTTTATACTTATTCATTTTTTATTATATAGTTTATGCTTTTTGCAATATTTTCTATCAGAAAAAAATGTATTTAAAATTGGCGTTTTTGAAGTAATATTTATATCCATATTTTTCTAGATTCTTTCAGGAAAGGAGTTCATAGAATTACCCAGCTGAGAGATATCAATTAATTCGAATTATAACTCTTGTTAATATGTTTTAATTTTAATATGAATGTAATAACAGGTTAAATGATACTTTTATAAGTTTAATATATTTTACTTAAAAATATTGTTGTTTTTATATGTATTTTTTCAAATAATTTTATTAATTGCAATTTCTTATTTGCATGATCTTCTGGTATTTTTTTTTGCAAAATAGCACATTTATAAAAAAAACTTTTATATCAATAATTTGAAGTAAAACAGTGAACAAAAAATTATAAATAGAAAAATGTTCAAAAGTCCTGCCATTAATTATATTATAGTGTGTATATGAACCTAACCTCAAAAACCTTATAAAGGTTTGAAACTTGGGAAATAGTTGTCCACTTGAGCACTGGATGGCTTTGCCCGCGTTTCCCGCTAAATACATGGATCTGGCCCTCTTATTTCGGAATTTTGGTTTGTTGTTAGTATTTCTATGGATTTTATAATTTGATTGATCAAGGAAAAAATTCTTGACAAGGTTGTGGATTCTGTCCATAATTAAGGGATCTTGGAGCTGATCGTTCGCTGACTTGGTTATTCTCCACTAAGCTGGAAAACATTACAAATGTTATATTAATATTATCCACGGATACTAAAATAAAATATTGCATTAAATTCTTTACGGCAATATTGTAGTAATGTTACTAATATTATATAAACGTTTCTTTCTGTAATATTGATGAATTCATATTAGATTAATGTTACAAATAATATACAGATGTAACATTGTATTATTTATATTGCGTAAATATTAAAAGTGGTAACATTGCATGTTTAACATTACATAATTGTTGAGAAATTTAAGTTAATACAATATTGTATTACTTACTTTACATACATATTGATAAGATGACATTTCCCTTTCAACATTTCCACATAGTTATGCTTTATAACTCAATGCAATATTCTGGTCTATTCCGTATGTAATTTTAACATGAAATTTTTACATTCTATAAATATATATCTATTATAAAAGCCGCATATACTGTAAATAACGTACACGTTGAACTTAACATTTCCCATACGGAATAACCCTGAATTGATTTGTCTACATTTCACAAATATTTCACTTCCATCCGACATAGCAGCATGGAAAATTACTGAACTAAATAAAATAAAGGCGATGGCACTTGAAAATTACTTTCTGCGTATATAATACAAAAGTGGTGCCACTTGAAAATAGATGGTGCTTGCGTTGTATTTTTAATTATTACGATTCAAAGGTTATTTAATCACAACATAAGATTCGTTCAACCACGCAAGCTAATTCTATTATAGACAGGATACGTGTTCACCTTCACTGATTCTACTTTTTTAGAGGAAGAGACAACGATTTTGGTGTCTATCTTGTAGGTCCAAAATGTTAACGATATCACCTGAAGGTAATAGGTGGCGCTTGCATTGTCTTTCTAATTAATAAACTTTTTATAATAATAATTATAAACATTATATTGAAATTGCTTCAGAAATATTTTATCAATATTTACTTAAATTATGTATATAAGGTTTCATATAATACGCATATGGCCCCATAGATATGTAATTAAAATATGTGAAAACATTAGAATTAAAATACATGTTAAGTATATAAGTAAACTAAAAAAAAGTCCTAACTGTGATTTCTTACTTACTGTATAACTTAATTATATATTTATAAAAAAAGTATATACTTATACAAAATCGATTGAATAGATTTCTTTTAAAGGTAAAATTCGTCAATTTAAAAGATTAGTTAGCACTTATTTAATTTTACCTTTAAATTAAAAAAAAAAACAATATATCTGAATTCAGTAATCATCCTGTATATTATGTATATTTGTATACCTAAAAAATCTATTATATAACGATGTTTTTAAAAAAGGAAAACACTAATATCATCTATATTTATTATTGAATTGATATGAAAACAATACATATTATTAATATACACGCGTTTTATATAACAAATTGTGTATTTTTCTACTTATAAAAGCTGCAAAGATATAATATATAAACATTATACTACATCCATGTATGCCCATAACATAATGTGTAACTTAATATGCACACAATTTGTACGTTGAATTGCATATAATAGTTGTGATAGTTTGTATTGCATGGATGTTGCTCTTTCAGCAGTAGAGCAATATTTTTAGGGGAAAAATTACCATGCAATATTGCCGCAGGCGGACTTTCAACGATTCTGCATCATTAATGTAACTTAAAACGCAACATTGCACGTTGCGCTGTAACATAGAGATAAAGTATAAGAGGGCCAGATCCATGTATTTAGCGGAAAACGCGCGCAACGCCATCCAGTGCTCAAGTGGACAACTATTTCCCAAGTGTCAAACCTTTATAAGGTTTTTGAGGTTAGGTTCATATACACACTATAATATAACTAATGGCGGGACTTTTGAACATTTTTCTATTTATAATTTTTTGTTCACTATTTTACTTCAAATTATTGAAAAAAAGTTTTTTTTATAAATGTGCTATTTTACAGTAAAAATATCAGTAGATCATGCAAATAAGAAATTGCAATTATCTGAAACAATACATAAAAAATAACATATAAAAACAACAATATTTTTAAGTAAAATATAATAAATTTATAAAAGTATCATTTAACCTGTTATTACGATCATATATTAATTAAAACATTAACAACAGTTATAATTTGAATTAATTGATATCTCTCAGCTGGATAATTTTATGAACTCCTTTCCTTAAAGAATATAGAAAAATATGGATATAAATATTACTTCAAAAACGCCTATGTTTTTTTTTCTGATAGGAAATATTGTAAAAAGCATAAACTATATAATAAAAAATGAAGATTTATGGACCGAAAACATATTTTGAGAATGTGGGAAATTATATTTTTAAGAATATGGGATATAAATTATATTTATTAATAATTAATTATTGCTCGATTGGTTCATAATTTTAAGTTATGTATATTCTTTCAAAAATATACAATTCATAGAAATTAATAAGCAAACGTATTTTAAATTACAAATAATAACTTACCAGTTGTAGTTTTATAAGAAAAAGTGAAGAAACTTCTGACGAATAAAAAAAAAATCTGTCAGAAACAATTCATATGATTTACATCAATCAAATTGAAATATGGCAAACTGATCCTTATTTAGAACACCTTTAATGTTTAGTTGAAAGTATAAATGTTTAAGAAATATACTTTATAGGGTGACAAAAGTCACCAATAATAAATAAATCATTGTAAAAACCCAAAAATAAAGTGCTCAAGTGGACAACTAAAGCCTATTTCCCAATTTCAAATATTATCCGACCCCCCGGCTGTAACATTAATTCAATGTGTTATGCAATGTCTTATTGCTCAGTGAGTAGCTCCCCTAAAATCGCATAAGTCTAGCCAACATAAAATACATTTTCTTCCCGCGGCGTTAGATGGCGCGCGTAGGCGGGTAATCCAAAAATAGTGCCTACAATATGTCCATTGCTATTTCTCTCCATTTCTTCCTGTCTTCTGCTTTCTTCTTCCAGTTGGTAATTCCTATACTTTTGATACCTGCTTCCACCTCATCTTGCCATCTGCTTTTTGGTCTTCCTCTTCTCTTCTTTGCGTTCAATTTCCATTCCATTATTATTTTTATGTTTGTGTGTATTCCAGATCTCCATACATGCCCCAGCCATTTTATATGGGTTGTCTTGATTATATTAACAACATCTTTTCCTTCCAGTATTTCTAATATTTCTGTGTTATTTCTTCTTTTTATTTCACTTTCTGTTCGTCTTGGTCCTAGTATCTTACTAACTATTGATCTTTCTGCTACTCTTAATTTGTGTTGTTCTTTTTGTGTCATTGTCATAGTTTCCGCTGCATACGTTATTATCGGTCTTATTACTGTTTTATATATTTGTTTTTTCGCGTTCTTGCTGATTGTTTTGTTTGTCAAGACTTTTCTATTCGCGTAGAATGCACTATTTGCTTCTTGTATTTTTTCATCAATTTCAGTTTTATCTTCGTTGTTGTTACTAATTGTTACACCTAAGTACTTTATTTTCTTGATTTTCTGAAATTCGCGTTGGCCTATTTTTATTTTTTCTTCTTTGCCTGTGTTTCCGATTACCATGAATTTTGTTTTTTGTTCGTTTATTGTCATTCCCATTTTCTTTCCCTCGTAGACTAGTTCCTTTAAGATGTTTTCCAATAGTGCTCTTTGTTTTGTGGCTATGACTATATCGTCTGCGTAAGTAATTATTTGGCTCCCTTTCTTCCTGAGAGTTCCCTTTGTGTCTATCTTTCTCAGTACATATGCCAATCCGATGTTAAATAAGGTAGCTGAAAGTGCATCTCCTTGCCTTAATCCATTATTTATTGTAAACTCATTTGTTTTTCCGTTTTTCGTTTGTACTGCCGCTTTTGTGTTATTTATTATCATTTTTATTAATTTTATGATTTTGTTCGGGTTTTAAACTCTACTAGTGTTTTGATTATTTGTGTTCTGTTCATTGCGTCAAAAGCTTGCTTAAAATCTATAAATAATAATTCTAATTTCACTTTCTGTTCTAGTGCTTTTTCTATTATTTGTTTTACTATATGAATTGCATCCACAGTCGATTTGCCTTGTACAAAGCCGAATTGGTTTCTCCGACAACTTTGTTTGCGTATTCATTCAGTCTTTTTTGAATTATTGTTGTTAATATTTTGTACGTTGTACATAGAAGTGTAATTCCTCTATAATTTTTACATTGGTTTCTGTCGCCTTTTTTATGTATTGGTACTATTGTTCCGTTGTTCCATTCATCCAACATAGTCTCATTTTTCCATATTTCTATAATTAGTTTTCCTATTTCCTCATTTACAATTTCACCTCCATATTTTATCATTTTTGCATTAATGTTGTCTGGTCCCGGCGCCTTTCCATTTTTATATTTTCTAATCGTTTTTATTTAAATAGCTGTGACCAAATCAATGAACACTACTCTATTGTTTTAAATGATTTATTATTTATTATGAAAAATAATTATTTATTCGGTTTAAATAAAACATTTCGATAGCCATTTAACAATTAATTTTTGTATGATACACTTAATCAATTATTGATATGTTCTTGTAATTTAATTGTTAATAAAGATTATTGTATATTGTATACAAGGTGATCAGACAAGATGTGATAATCTTCAGGTAAAGTGGTTCATTAATTAATTTCAAGTAGAAAATTTAAGTAAAAAAATATTGTACGGTTCTTCATTAACACTCACGAGGCCATTGTTATAATAAATTTGTGACTAGAAATCAGTAATATTTTGATTAAAATTAGTTCTATTAACATCGAGTTAAACATTGCAAATGTTTATTTAATGATAAGTCGATTATTAATAGCAGTAATTATACATAAAATGTTAAAAAACTAATTCTAGTCACATATTTAGGATATTAATGGCCTCATAAAGCTTATTTAATTAATACCAAATATTTGTGTTTTATTCAATTTAATTGTTTATTTTAAAAAGTTTTTTTTAAAATTTTTTTTTCTACTTAAAATTGATTAACGAACCGCTTTAACTGAAGATTATCACACCTTTTCTAGCCACCCAGTATATATTTATAAAAAAAACATTGGAGTTCTATTTTTTGCGGTAAGATTTCAATTAAGGTATAGGAAGCGAAATCCGGATGCCAGTCGGTTTATTTAATGGATTCGCTATGAAATTCATGAATAAGTAAGTGTGTATTGATTAATTTGTGATATACGCATTACTTAATAATTCCATTTTAGAAATTCGCTGTATATAAATTTCCTGTTTAATAAAATTCATAGGAAATGATTCGTTCTTGTTGCAGTACGATATTTAAATTTAAAATAAATAAGTAAGAATTACAACCTCGACATACAATACGGGTAAAAGAGGATGAGATTAAGAAAGAAAGAAAGTAAGAATTACTAGAGATGTGTCATATTTCATTCCATTTTTGCTTCTAGTTTATTAAAACTATAATTCCATTTTTGTTCTTTGTAACATATAATTTGAATTGAATAAAATTTTAATTTGAATTATATTGGGTATTTTTTTTTAAATAGGTCTCAATAAGATTTTCATTTGGAAAAACTCGTAACTTAAAAAAAATGCTGATGTTTCCATCATGGTACTTTCCCCAGCGAATTCAGTCAAATATGTTTTTGAACGAACATTGAATAGTAAAGGAAAAAATATTCATTGAAAAAAATGGATTGTTCACATCGCACTCAATGCTTTGATGCGTCCCAAATTTATATTGAGTACATTCTAGCATGTACATAAAACTCTCTGTATGTATAGCAATTTAAAAATTCTGTAATATTTGGTGATTTTTCAAGTTGTTACTTTCCTCGGACCCCTGTCCCTGACAAATTAAAATAACTCGAAAAATATGCATCATACGAAAAAATGTTACGAGACCAATAAGTAATTTTTCCTAAGGGTCATCATTCTGTTCTAAATTCAGACCACTAGGGCAGCAGTGGTCTGAATTTATAAAAATAAAAAATAAATTTAGAATATATAGCCAACACAAAAAATGTCAAGGCATTTATTCTTGTAGTTAATCCATGCACTGTATTATTAATATAATCTCAAAAATAATCCAAAAATATCGTATCAAATTCATTAAAAAATACACAGTTATATTGAGTATACTTAGCTGTATCTTGCTGCCGAATTTAATGAATTTTTGGTAAGGCAATCCACTTGTTAAGATTTCGTTATCATTGTTACGGTTGTTACATTATTTATCTTATTGATGCACGGAACGGGTAATTTTCAAATAGGTTCATTAATTAAGCGAAAAACTATGTAAATTAGCCGACTGACTTGTGAGTGGAAGTTTATTAGCTGATTAGCCATTCACAACGGGATGCACGTGTACGTGAGATGTAAAGCGAAATTAATGGATTGTTAATTATAGTTTTCAACATGAAGTGTCAGTCAGGTCGGGTATGCGCTCGAGTTTATTAATTATTGCTAAGATAATACAGAATTTTAACTTAAATTGTAACGTGAATTTAGGATTCGTTGCATAGCTTTGATACATTATATATTGTTATATACTTATTACATATTTAATTATGTGATATAATTTCAAATTGTGTTTGTTGATAAAGCCGGGGAAGGATAATTTATGACGATCTAGTATTCCGCGATGGGTCATGACCACAATTTTATATTGAAATTTGCAGTTGGGGAAAGTGGGGTGAAGACATTCTTCCGTTTGCGCACTGAATTTCTGGGAGAGATGAATTTTGCGCAGGGAATTTAAATGACCCTCTCCTCCTGCTCGATGAATTTTACTACGCCGATCCACTGACCTAAATACTACCACCTTTTTTCTTTGTTCCACCACTCGCAATTATTAATACAGATTAATCAGTATTATATTTATTTTTCATTAACATTTAGTCGTTGAAAATTTACGTGCGTATCTCGACACCCAATACGGATAAAAGAGAATAAGATTAAGAAAGAAAGAAATTTACGTGCGTTATTATTAATATAATTATTTTTTTATTCCTTGTATTAATAATTTTAGTGTGTCGCTTTTAGTTAACCGTAAGTTGTGCAATTACATCTGTATTATTATTAATTCGAATATATTTTATTTTTTAAGTTTATTTCTTTATAAAACTTGTATTATTATTAACAATTAACACTTAAATTAATAATGAGAATAAAATTTAAACTGGAACAATTACATATGAAATAAATAAATAACGTGAAACACGATTCCTAAAACACGAATATATCTTTAAATGGATGTATTTAATATAACACTACGGTGTATTTGTAAGTGTAAATAAATAAGCGCGTGTAAATAATTAAGAGTGTACTAAAGTAGAAATCCTATGCGGTGTTATGCAATAGACTTTGATTAAAATGTACGGTACGGACTTCCTACGGTCTCCACGGAATTCCATTATTGAAATTTTGTAGCGCTCGTCTTTGATTTTTGTTTACGGAATACCTTAATGTCAGATTTATTGCGAAATTTTGCATAAACACCATCGCAAAATCGGCGCCATTAATATTCATCCATCCATTCATCCGACGCACGCTATTTATTTATAATGAGCACACTATTGACCGAAAGTAATTTTAACATTAAAATTGTATTATATAAAAAAATATTTAAGCCTATTCCTTATTTTTTAAAAATTTAACGAAATCAATGAAAACACTTTTTTTATTTTGTTTCTATAACTGACTATAGATAGTTTCGATGTCATTAACGCCTCATTATCAAACTAACAGACTATTAGTTTGACAATGACGCGAATAACGATGTATAACGAAGTAGAATTAATAAAATAGAAAAGAGTATTCATTCTCTTTGTTACAGTTATATAAATAAATTAAATAAAAATTATTTGAAAATAATTAATAAATTATTTCCACATTTACCTCTGTGAATTTTGACTTACGTTACGTAAGTACTTTAAAGAAATGCACATTAAAGCAACTACTTCCCGGGCAAATACCCCGCCGGACGTTGAACTACATAATGTACCGGGTGTCCGAATAAGAAAGGTCACAGGCTATATCTCAGGAACTAAGACTCCTAGAGCTTTCAAATAAAAAATATGTTAATAAAAGTGACCATGAGAAAATGTTGGAAATATATTTCAAGTTCGTATCTCTTCCAGTAGAGGGCGCAATGAACAGTCGAAAAATAATTCTACGATTATCTCAAAAAAAGTTCAAATAAAGACATTATAAAACTACACTTTTTGAAATCATGATGAGTTTATAAAACTAAAATGTTACAGAAATTTTTCCCTTACTTTTGAAATAAAGGGTGGGGGAAGGCCAGAATTTATAAAGAGCAAATGTCAAATAACTCTTTTGTTTTTTTAGCTGATCTTAATGATTTTAATTTCATACGAAAGAATTTATCATCCTGATTAAAACAATTGACAACAATTATAAAAGTAAGTAATTCAATCGCCGCTAGGTGGCGCCAAGTTAAAAAAATATAATTTTTCCATTTTTCTTACAAATTTCAAATAGAATGATATATTTTTCTTAGTATCAATAGAAAGTGTGTGAAATTGTAAGAAATTTGGTGAAAACCGCATCTCAATACCTTTATTCTATCACATGTTATATATAAAAGAAAATTTCAAATTAAAAATTTCAAATGTCATTGGAAAACTTTTTGAGGTTAATAAAATTTATAACAAAAACAACAAAACTGAATTAGTTTATCAACACCAGGGGCATTTTTTAAAGCGTGCTAAATTATTTGAATATACTCTTTCTTGAGAGGATGCTTATTTTTTTGGTCACCACGATTGCCGAATGTTCAGATTTTTATTTTTGAGGCAAATTAAAAAATATTTTTATCAATCCAAGCCCAGAACGAGGAAAGGCATAATTTTTTGGATCTGAAATGCAAAAACTTCAGCAATAGATATACTGCTATTGCTAGAGCAATATTACTTTTCGACTGTTCATTGCGCCTCCTACCGGAAGAGTTACATACTTGAAAATTTATTTCCAGCATTTTCTCATGATTACTTTTATTTACATTTTTTTATTTGGAAGCTCCAGCACTCATGGTTCCTGAGATATAGCCTGTGACCTTTCTTATTCGGACACCCGGTACACCTGATGTTACATATCAATAAAATATTGCATCATGTAACAAATTTTTTGATAAAAAAATCAATGCAAAAAACATAAAACGATGCTACTTAACATAAGACCATCTGCAGACGCGTGTTTCGGGATCTATCCCTCATCAATACAGCTCTGCATTACATAATTTAAAGATGTTAAAATAAATTAATCAAATCAAATTAAATCAATTATATTAAATCAAATTAAACTAAATGGATTTACATTTAATGATTGTTTTATAAACAGGACAATTTCGCCTTCCTTTAGTGGACGAAACAATGATTCTCGGTCGTCTACCTTGTAGACCCAAATCGTTGACGATGCCACTCGAAATTAGGCAAAAGGTGGCGCTTGCGTCGTCTTTAATTTATTATGATAAATCGATTCAAGTTAAATTAAACCAAATTAATTCGATCAAAGCCAAATAAAATTAAATGGAACGAATTGAATTAAATTAATGTCCAGCGGGGGTATTTGCCCGGGAAGTAATTGTTTAATGTGCTTTTGTTTAAAGTACTTACGTTTAAGTCAAAATGCCACACAGCTAAATGTGGAAATAATTTATTAATTGTTTTTAAATCATTTTTATTTAATAGAATTAATAAATAATTTAATTAAATTCATAAAAATATACGTTTCACAAAGCTTTCAATGGATAAACAATATTTTAATGGTGATATTTCAATTTTAATACATGCGTTTTTATTTGTTAAATTCCTCGACACACAATACGGGTAAAAAAGAATAAGATTAAGAAAGAAAGAAAGATTTGTTAAATTATTATTTATTAATCAACGAGATCTCTCTCTTACACTCATAAATTAATTATATATAAATTGTATAAATTATATAAAAATGCAAACCAAAAGTAAATAAAATGAATTAAATAAAAACTATTTTTATTTAATTTATTTAAATAACTGTGATCAAGTCAATAAATGCTTTTTCTATTATTGTAAATAAACTAACTAACTGTAATCCAGCGCATTAAAAATGTCAAAATAAACAAGAATCCTGATGCAACTAAACTTAAAACTATAATATAAAACTATACTATAAAGCAATTGCTCTATGAAATGATGTAATATTGTTGTTGAATAAATTAAAATTAGAATTGAGAAGGCAATTGGCTGTATGTTTTAACCTAAACAATGGTTTATATATATATAAATCTTTATTGGCAGATTATTTTTAACTAAGTAGTAATAATAAATAAATACAATAAATAACTAACATAAAAATAAATTCTTCTGCCAATTGGCTATCGACCGTTGGTCTTTCCGCCCTGCAATGGTTTATAATTAGCATAATTGTATTTATGGCTCTTTTCTCTAAAGAGAATCTTTGATCTTGTAGTGGTTTTTCCCATTTGATGCAAAAAGTTTATCATTTGTAAGAGATGCGGGCAGTTGATATAGCCATTCAAGTTTGTGCAAAAATAAGTTCATACGGGATAGTAGTGCTGTCAAATCTAAGTTTGCTGTAATTAATCTCGATACTGCAACCACACGCAGAAACTTAACCGAAGAGAAGTTGCCCAAGGATTTTCCAGCCGCGGATTTACCCGGCGCATCCACCATAGCGGAGGCGCCAGGTATTGTTAATTGTTAAATAATTGTTTGTTTGACTCTTTAGTATTTTATATTTGGATGAAATTTAATAGGTTACTTTATTATTAAAACCGTCTTCAACGTGCGCTTGCTTCGAAGTTCTGCGGAACCCTGTTTGTCACTTTTTATTTTCGTTTTTTTTCATGTTAATTTGTTAGTATAAAAATAGTATGTCTTAAATTTATTTTTTTATGAATTTTTAACTCCAGCCATGGATTCCACTCCAAAAAAAGATATTTTCAAAGTTCTGCAGAACACTGTTTGTCACTTTTTTATTTTCGTTTTTCGACGTTAATTTGTTAATGACATCCTAATGAAGTAATTTAGAGAGTATAACAATAGTATGTCTTAAATTTATTTTTTTATGAATTTTTAACTCCAGCCATGGATTCCACTCCAAAAAGAGATATTTTCAAAGTTCTGCAGAACACTGTTTGTCACTTTTTTATTTTCGTTTTTCGATGTTAATTTGTTAATAACATCCTAATGAAGTAATTTAGAGAGTATAACAATAGTATGTCTTAAATTTATTTTTTTATGAATTTTTAACTCCAGCCATGGATTCCACTCCAAAAAGAGATATTTTCAAAGTTCTGCAGAACACTGTTTGTCACTTTTTTATTTTCGTTTTTCGATGTTAATTTGTTAATAAAATCCCAATGAAGTAATTTAGAGAGTATAAAAATAGTATGTCTTAAATTTATTTTTTTATGAATTTTTAACTCCAGCCATGGATTCCACTCCAAAAAGAGATATTTTCATAGTTCTGCAGAACACTGTTTGTCACTTTTTTATTTTCGTTTTTCGATGTTAATTTGTTAATAACATCCTAATGAAGTAATTTAGAGAGTATAACAATAGTATGTCTTAAATTTATTTGTTTATGAATTTTTTACTCCAGCCATGGATTCCACTCCAAAAAGAGATATTTTCAAAGTTCTGCAGAACACTGTTTGTCACTTTTTTATTTTCGTTTTTCGATGTTAATTTGTTAATAAAATCCCAATGAAGTAATTTAGAGAGTATAACAATAGTATGTCTTAAATTTATTTGTTTATGAATTTTTAACTCCAGCCATGGATTCCACTCAAAAAAGATATATTTTCAAAGTTCTGCAGAACACTGTTTGTCACTTTTTTTATTTTCATTTTTCGATGTTAATTTGTTAATAACATCCTAATGAAGTAATTTAGAGAGTATAACAATAGTATGTCTTAAATTTATTTTTTTATGAATTTTTTACTCCAGCCATGGATTCCACTCCAAAAAGAGATATTTTCAAAGTTCTGCAGAATACTGTTTGTCACTTTTTTATTTTCGTTTTTCGATGTTAATTTGTTAATAACATCCTAATGAAGTAATTTAGAGAGTATAACAATAGTATGTCTTAAATTTATTTTTTTATGAATTTTTAACTCCAGCCATGGATTCCACTCCAAAAAGAGATATTTTCAAAGTTCTGCAGAATACTGTTTGTCACTTTTTAATTTTCGTTTTTCCATGTTAATTTGTTAATAACATCCCAATGAAGTAATTTAGAGAGTATAACAATAGTATGTCTTAAATTTATTTTTTTATGAATTTTTAACTCCAGCCATGGATTCCACTCCAAGAAGATATATTTTCAAAGTTCTGCAGAACACTGTTTGTCACTTTTTTATTTTCGTTTTTCGATGTTAATTTGTTAATAACATCCTAATGAAGTAATTTAGAGAGTATAAAAATAGTATGTCTTAAATTTATTTTTTTTATTAATTTTTAACTCCAGCCATGGATTCCACTCCAAAAAGATATATTTTCAAAGCTCTGCAGAACACTGTTTGTCACTTTTTTATTTTCGTTTTTCGATGTTAATTTGTTAATAACATCCTAGTAAAGTAATTTAGAGAGTATAACAATAGTATGTCTTAAATTAATTTTTTATGAATTTTTACCTCCAGCCATGGATTCCACTCCAAAAAGAGATATTTTCAAAGCTCTGCAGAACACTGTTTGTCACTTTTTTATTTTCGTTTTTCGATGTTAATTAGTTAATAACATCCTAATGAAGTAATTTAGAGAGTATAAAAATAGTATGTCTTAAATTTATTTTTTTTATGAATTTTTAACTCCAGCCACGAATTAATTTTCAACTTCATCATAAATTCATGACAAGGCAGACTCTGGCCGATAGTCCAGACAGACACTAACACCTACATGTATTGTAATTATTTATTTTGTTATATTATTAAAACTATCTGTATAGTCTGAATTATCTGAAAATTATTTTGGTTCGAATGATTAAATAAAATACTTTATTCAACTTTATAAAATTAACCGAGTATTCAGAAATAAATATATTTTTATATAAATAAAAACAAAAAATATATTTTTTTTGTTAAATATGGTAAAACAAAGTTACTGTTTTATTTCATTTATATAAGAATATACTTAATTTTCACGTAGGCGGATAAAGGAACTTCATCAGCAATCTAAAAAAATAATATATAATATATATTTATTCAATATTTATTTATTTTCTATTTTGTAATGTACCCCTGAGATTACCTGACCACTCTTAATTTTGAATTGTAAAATCACTTGGGATAAAGATGTTTAAAGTTTATGTTGAATAGTTGACTTATTTGTGTATTATTATTTATGATGATTTATGTAAATGTTTACAGTTTTTGTAGAAAGGAGATTTCCGTAAATAAATGAATTAAATTAAAAAAAAAATATAGTTTAAAATTACTTATTTTGATAACGTATTAAAAATTCTGTTATGCTTAAAGACAATTATTTTATTTAAACATGTAGAATACATAACAAAGTAGAATCCTCAGTATTGAATAATTCGCTCTATATATTTAAAAAAAAAATACATTTTTTATATGTCTAGAAGATGTAAAATTATTTTCACTCCTATGTACAATTTAGTTAATCTGGTATAATAGAGAGCGACTGTCTAATTTGTACAATTACGCTAATCATAAAATAAACATGGTGATTAATTCAAATTTAGAATTAAGTAGATTTTTTAAACTACTTATCCAATTATTATGATAAAAACTAACCTAATATTAAAGTCATTGACCAGAAGTAGAAATTGTTACAAATCCTCATTACAATCATAATTAATTTTAAAAACGCATTTCGAAATGTAATAATAAGACAACAGTTTTATTCCTTGAGTTATTTAAAAATCGTACATATTATAAACTGTAATAAAAATATAGCAGATGAAACAATTTAAATAATTACAATTATCTATTCATTTCAAATAATTTAGATAACTTAAGACAGTGACGTTAGCAATCATGACGATTGAATAAAAAGACAAGAACTGGACAAAGACAGGCAGAAAGACCGATGATCGATAGCCATTTTCTGAGGCTTAACTAGATGTTTATGATTGTAATGTAAATATTGTAATGTAATTTAACGTATTTCTCAGATTTAAAGATTTTCTATATATATATATATATATATATACATGTATATATATACATGTATATATACACATGTACTAACAACTGTCCCTTTAATTATTCTTCCAATTGTTTTTCCAAAGCATTCTCGATTTAAGCAAGTATTTACATTCATTTTTAATTTTCTACATTTTTTATGGAAATTAGAGGTTATGTGTGTTACCATTTTGAAAAGCTATTTTTCGTTTGGTCCACTTAAAAGTGTGAAAATCCAATATGGCTGCCATTACAAATAACAAAAAAGTTAAATCTAGAGTACCAACAATATTTCCGTCGACGCCATTCGATACAAAGGATTCAAAAATATACAAATATCATTTTTTTTTAAAGAATCACTATTTTAATTTTTTTCGCGATAAATTAGGAACCTATTAAAATAATAAATTTTGTTTCAGATTCTAAAATCGCTATTAAAATGCGCCACTTTTTTCTAATTTAAGGGATGAAAAGAGATAGCTATATAAATATTGGCAATCACTAATTCCAATTAGATTTCTGTTGTAATCAATGAACAATATTGTATTATACATTAAAGTAATCTTAAAATAAGTAGGAATTTCATCAGATGAATTAAAAATTATTTTAATGTTTAGTTTGTGAGATGAAAAACAATGAAAATTGCTCAAATTTATAGCAAATTTCAAATTATATTTTTGCTAATAAAAACTTTTGCAATGAAAATTTCAAGGATTTCACTAAATTCTGCATTCAAATAACTTAACAGACATGACCTATTGATTTCATTAAATCTTACAATATTCTTTTCTAACTTGAACTAGTAAATTGACGTAATACACGAAAATTAACGATTTATTTTTTTTATTTAGGCTGATACTTTTTACTTGGTAGATAAAAAATGTTCATATTATTAAATCCAAAAGAATGGCTCTTTTTTCAAACGATTATTTCCATTTTACTATATAGCTATCTCTTTCTATTAAACCGCAACCTTAAGCGAGCTCGTGCATCTTATCGTTTCCGAGATAGAATTTTTGGTATTCGAAAGTACGATTACATAAACTAACCGAATTAAAATGGCTTAACATGAATAGCCGCCGAACATTGCATTGTTTAACATTTTATCACAAAATAATTACTACTCGTAAACCTTTGTATCTTTACAACAGAATAATATTCCGTTCCGATGTTCATACCATCAATGTGAGATTCAGAGGTACTATCTCACCGCCGCTCCACAAGACGACATTATTCCAGAGATGTTTTTCTTATAATATTTATAAATTATATAACAACATACCATCTCGCACAAAGAATCTCGCATTGATGAACTTTAAGCGCGAGATATGTCATAATTTGTTCAGAAGTACTTTAATGTAGTGTCTAACCAGTGTCTTTATTTATTTTTATTTGTTTAATGATCTTTAGCTTGAGTGTATCGATTTATTATGTGTTCTTGAATTATGGATAGGTTAAGTGGAAGAGCAGTCGATCTGACTAACTATCGGACCGACTCAACTTCGCCTACACAATTTTGTTGTACATATTATACCTTGTATTTTTTGAGATACAAGGTGGGCCAGAAATAATTACGAATTTGAAAAAATCATTAAAAAAAAACTAAGTACAATTCACATACAAATTTTTATTTCTATAAAAATTTACATCTGGGAAATTCATTTCTTGAAAATAACGTCATCCAGATGTGCACCATCGCGCTGCAAACATTCTTCGAATCTGAACCTCAAATTGGTAAAAACTCGCTGGCACATTGCACGGGGAATAGCTGCCATTTCTTCCCGGATATTGGTCTTCAACTGGTTAATCGTGGCTGGGTTATTAGAGTAGACTCTACTTTTTAGATATCCCCACAAAAAGTGGCGTTAGATCTGGACTTCTAGGAGGCCATGCAATGTCACCTTGGCGCGAAATCAGTTTCCCAGCAAACATCTTGTTTACGACCGTCAAAGAGGCATTAGCTGTATGGCATGTAGCGCCATCTTGTTGAAACCATGTCGCACGATTATAGGCTTCAAATTGTTGCAGTTGTGGAAAGAAAAAATCCCTTAACATGGCTCGAGTTGATTTAGCAGGATTACGTTGAACTGAAGCTCTAACTTGTTCAATTACGTCTTCTGTTCTCGTTGACCTTGGACGTCCCGCAGGCTTCTGTTTGAGAGTCGAACCAGTAGCTTTGAACTTTCTGGCCCACGATCGAATCACACTTTCGTTTGGACATTGATTTAGGTCATGTAATCCAAACTCACGTCGAAATAAACGCCGAACAATAACGCACGAATCGCCATTTTTGTAATAATGTTTAATACAGAATGCGCGTTGCGTTCCCGTGAAGTGATCCATCGCGAATAAATTTCCGAGAACCGGGCTACTTAACCCCACCACCCGCGCAGTCCCCTCTCTGAAGCTTCAAACACAAGAGTGTTTTTAAAATCGTACGCCTTTCAGGCCCACCCTGTATAATAAAGACATTTATTACGAACATATTAAGCACTTCATAATAATAGGGGATACTAATATTAACCTGTTAGATGAACATAACAACGTGACACACTACTTTGAAAATATAATGTTAGAGAAAGGTTTTATGAAAACAGTTAATGTCGCAACGCGTGAAGAGTTTAGAAACGGCTTATTAACAACTGCTTGCTTGGATCATATTTTTAATAAAGGACAACAAAATAAACTATCCAGTGTCGTGATAAAAACTAAAATTTCTGATCATTACCTCGTTGGTTGTACATTCAAAGATACTATTACAAACATAAACCCAGAAATAAGAAAAGCTGTTAAAACAGACATGCAAACTTTTAGACGTTACTTAATTAGTCACCTCAAAAAGGAAAATATTGATACCTACGATTGTCCCGAGAAACTACTACAATTAATAGAGAGTACATATCAGCAGGCTAAATTTGAGGCATCATATACCGACAGAATTCGTTCGAAGAGAAGACCTAAAAACCCCTGGATTACAGAACAAATAATTATCGAAATGGAAAAACGAGATAAGTTCTTTCAAATCTGGAAAAACTCGGACAGATCCCAAAAAACGAGCTGAGAACACTTTATAAAAAGCACCGAAACAAAGTTACAGATCTGATAAAATACGAAAAGAAAAGTATTTTCACAACATTTTCGATAAATCAAAAAACAACATGAAAGTGACATGGAAACATATAAATAAACTAGTGAAGCAAAACGTCTCAAATAATACTAACTTAAATAAATACTTCAACATCCCTGACGCATCGATTTCTAACAACTTCGCGAAAACATTCACCGAATCAACATTAAAAAATGTACACAAATGTGACGAAATATTGTCTAAAAATATAGTCTACAATCGCAATACAACATCGACGTTTCTACCTGAAGCTAACGAAGAGGAAATTATAAAAATAATAGAAACTTCAGATAGAAAGAAAGGTCCCGGAATAGACAATATACAGCCATTGCATATAATCAACAATAGTGACATTTTCAGCTATCCAATTACTAAACTTATAAACCTCTCAATATCGAAAGGAATCGTTCCCAACGCCCTAAAAAAGTCAGTTGTCGTTCCTATTCATAAAAACGGCAGTAAAGTTGATTACTCGAACTATAGACCAATTTCAATTCTACCAGTAATCGACAAAATTTAGAACGTTTTATGGAACAAAAATTAAGATCCTTCATCGCGAAAAATGATATCTTAAATAAAGAGCAATACGGACTTAGACAAAGACGAAGCACGACTCAATTATTAGAGGATATGTCTGACCTAATAAACAATTCCTTGGATAAGTGTCACTACGTATATTGTCTATTTATAGACTTTAGTAAGGCATTCGACACCATAAGTCACAATATTTTATTAGAAACATTAGAAAGAAACGGCATTAGGGGGTATTGTCTAAAGTGGTTTCAAAATTATCTGGACTCTAGAACGTTTAAACGTTTACTGTCAAAACAAACACCTCCCTAAGCGAAGAACACAAAATAACTACTGGGGTACCTCAAGGAAGGATTCTTGGACCTCTACTTTACATAATATACGTAAATGATATAAAAAATTGTTTTGACACTTGCGAACATTTTTTATATGCAGATGACACGCTCATAATCTCAAGAAACGTAGACGAGGAAACTGCTAGAACACGTCTGCAAAATGAATTTTTAAACCTGCAAAAATGGGTTCATGACAAAGGAATACAAATAAATAAACAAAAAACTAAACTAATGACAATTTCTACCCCGAATAAACAAAAATTGAGTAACGCGTTCATAAAATATACTTGCCAGAAATGTTTGCATACCAATTCGAATACAGTTGGGAACAAACACTGCGATTGTTCACATTTAAGTACTACAGCTTCACACAAATACTTAGGTGTTATCATTGACGATAAGTTTTCTTGGGAAGCTCACATATTCAACTTATCGAAGAAATTGAAATACTTATCATATAAATTCTACTACCTGAAACATTTTTTGCCACAGTATACTTTGATAACAATATATATCGCGATTGTACAGTCGCTAATTAACTATGGTATAACGACATAGGGCTTGGCATCCGACCATCTAACTAAGAAAATATCAACCATTCAGCTAAGCATCATCAGTCATATTAGTACCACACAGGAGCAAGGTCCAGACATCTTTAAGACTCTAAAAATATTAAGTTTTGATGACATGTTAAAATACAGATATCTAATGAACAATTTTGACAGAATAGATAAACTAAGCACTATAAATCATTCATACAGCACGCGAAACAAAGCTAATGGAAAATCCTACATACCACTTTGCAACAATAAATATGGTGAAAGATGTAAAGCTACTTACTTGACTAAAATTGTGAACACTTTACCAGCTGATGTTAAAATCTTAATAAATTAAGTGAATTTAAATCAAAACTGAAAGAGTTACTTTATTAAAACGTATTTTTAAACGATCACACTTTGCAACATTATTAATTATACTTAACTGTATATGTCGCTGACAAGCCCTAGGCTTAGCGACAATTATACTTAAAACACTAATAAATAATCTATAGTGCACTCTCCACAAACAGACTGGTACTATATGAAAATTTTGACAAGATAATACACGGTACTACTAAGATACCCGATATTTAATAAAGAATATAATATGTATTATGGAACGTACGATGAGGGTGGTCGTTTCTCCGCAAATAGTAAATACTGTGTGCGGAGGGACGATTATCGTCACGTACAGTGGTGCGAAGGAGGAGATGGGGCAAAAAATTAAAAAAAAAATAAAAATTATTATTATTATTATTATTATTCAGTTTAGCACGTCCTCGACTGAGGGTGAGTAAATGGTCACGGTTTATAAAACAAGTGCCCATCATCATTATGGAGGGAGATTGAGGTGGGAACGAACTATTGCCGTGGTGTTTAGTATTACAGACTTTTGGAGCTGAATGTAGGTAAGAGGAGGTAGGTTAATTTTTTGGAGGCTGTCGTGCAGTTTTTTTGGTATTACTCCTGTTGACGATATTACAATAGGTAAGGCATATACCACTTTTTGTTTCCACATATTCCTAATTTCGTCTGCCAGGGGTTTATATTTTTGGATATGTTAGCTAGACGATTGCAGTGCTGATCCCACCGCAGAACCCAGAAAACATGTGCTCTCAGTAATTGAGTTCTCTTTGTGTAAAGAAAATACCATTCTTTTTGTTTTGGATTCATTTCGTTTTGCTCGCACCAATTACTCACTAAATTATTTGTGATACAGTTTTTTGCTTGGGCTTCTGCAGCGGTACTACCCTCATCGAGAGAGGTACTGTTATCAGCTAATAGAAATGTATCTGAGTCCCCTATATGAGCGGGTAGGTCATTTATAAAAATGATGAATACTAGTGGCCCTAAAATCGACCCTTGTGGGACACCTCGCTTAACATGTCTATGTGTAGATTTATGTCCATGACTGGCATCTCTCTGACAGGTATGATTTCAATAATTGTATCAAACTTGTAAAGTCTTAGTTTTGTTATCAGTAAATAATGAGACACACAGTCAAAAGCTTTACTTAGATCTAAGAAAGAGACAATTGATGAATTCTTCCTTTTAAATGTTTCAAGAATTCTATTACTAATAGCAAGCACAGCATCACCAGTTGGCATACATTTACGAAACCCAAACTGAGCATTAGTAAAAAGATTATTGTTTTGCAAAATAATTCAAAATTTGATTATCTAATACTACATTTAATGAAACGTTCAGTCACCATTCATCTAGCGTATGGATAACTAGTGATGGCATCGTTGACGATGCCACTTGAAATTAGGCAAAAGGTGGCGCTTGCGTCGTCTTTAATTTATTATGATTAATATCGGGTATATAACTCCAGTACAATTTCAGTTCAGTCGCCTTCATCAAGGCATTGCACATGGAACACACTAGTCTGATGAGGTTCGAAATATCTAATACTAGTTCTATAATTTTTGATAGAACCGGTAAGATGGAAATTGGTCTATAGTTATTTACGTCACTGAGATTACCTTTCTTGGGTACTTTTAACACGTCCGGAAATGTTTTAGTACGTACAATTTCGTTTATTAACTCAGTAAGTGGCATAACCAGTATGTCTTTGACACAATTAATAATGTCTATGGATAGGTTGTGGTTATCTGTACACTTACTACTTTTAATTTTATAAAGAGCATCTCTCACAATATTTGAACTAACATCACTAAAGCAAAAATTTAAATGATTTGAAACATTTATGTTTGGATTTGTAGATTCTGGGGAAGAGTTATTGAGAAGATTCTCGGTTATGTTACTAAAAAAAATATTAAAGTCATCAAAAGATATATTATCACAGGTTGATTTGATTGAAAGTTTATTTCTATCACAGTTTATCAGATTCCACGCTGCCTTCGTTTTATTTTTTGATCCTTGAATAAATGCATCAGAAGCTTTAATTTTAGTATTTCTTATTGCTATTTTATAATTCAGTTCGTAGCGTTTTTTTAGTTAATAGGAGATTTTCAGTTTTATACATTTCTTGAACTAAATGTACACCCTCCCTCATACTTCTTATTTCATTGTTAAACAAGTTTAATTTGACTTTTATCTATTTTTATTCGTTTTATAGGAAAGCAAATATTAACAGCAAGTTCTAGCAAGTTATTAAGTGTCGTAATTATACACAATTAAAAGATGCTATAGCTGCAGCAGAAGAGGAAGAACTTGTTAATATACAGGGTGTCTCAGCGTGCGCGCCGAGTAGCTTTACGGCTAAATGGTTTATTTTTTCAAAATCGGCTTTCGCAGGCGTATGTAGGTCCATTAGGACCACATTTTAAAATTAGTTTCAAATATACAGGGTGTCCCATAAAAGCATGGCGTATCATAGTTATATTTTTTCTAATGGAATGACCAATATTTTATATTTTTTTCAGATTCTACATCAAAAATAAAGTTAACTTTTATAATATATTCATATGCCTAAAACTAACAATTTTTTAAATATTTAAATATTTTTGGAAAAATTGACGTTTCGAAAAAAATGTATAACTCTCAAATGGACGAATGAAAACAGATGAAATTTTGTAACAGTATATTAGACTAATGGGTAAATATTTTAGGCTATTTACAGGAATTTAAAATCTTAAGATGTTTTGATAATTTAACGTAACTCCAGAAACACATTCAAGGTCAAATTTCATGCTTATTTTAAATGGCACACCCTATATCTAATAGCTCTATCTTGTAGGAAATTGTATTGTCTTTCAAAAAGTATAAAGATATTTTTTACCTAAACCTAATAGTTTTCAAGATATATGCATTTTCGTTAACTTTTGACATAATATTTATTATTCATAACATGGAAAGTCGATACAAAGCGCCATCTATTGTTCAATATAATATTTATTTTTATTATTATTCCATAAAGGCAAGAGTTTAGTTATTGTTTATAAATAAAGTCAGTTGACATAAGTGATTTTCGAGATATTTCCTAAATTAATACACTAATTTTATTAATTGTGAATATATAATTGCATTATTTATTTACACATGTGTAAATTATTTGATAAAAACTTGTTATAATTGTAAAACAAATATAACAAAATACATCAAATAAATTGACGTAATAGAATTAAAAGTAATTTATAATAAATTTTCAAAAATACTACCATCGAATACATAATTCAATTTTATTTTAAATGATATTTTGACAGTTCTCAGCATATTAGGTATAATTGATCTAAATGTATTATTAATACTGCTTTCCATGTATTCTTCCAATTCATTGCTTATTAAACCACCTTTTTTGACGAATATTCAATGGAATTAAACTTGTAATTGTGTCTCCTCATTATTAGTTACTGTATTCAAGGTAGTTTTTTTTTTTCAAATACTTCATACTGCCTACAGTTTTGAATGTATTTAAAACTTCCTCTACAGTCTTCTTATTAGGATGTCTTCCATCAGAGAACATTTTGTACACTAAGAGACAACTTAATAACATTACATTATTATTAGAATCATGTTAATTCTTTCATTTAAGGGAACATTATTTTTTTCAATTGTTAGTAATAATACGAATGTGTCAATTAAATTTGCTTATAAACAAAAGCCTATTAAATCAGCACTTGAATGTGCTTCTGGAGATATGTTGAATTATCAAAACATCTTAAGATTTTAAATTTCTCTTAATAGTCTGAAATATTCACCCATTAGTCAGATATACTGACACAAAATTTCATTTGTTTTCATTCATCCATTTGAAAGTTATGATTTTTTTTCGAAACGTCAATTTTTCCAAAAATATTTAAATATTTCAAAAGTTATTAGGTTTAGGCATATGAACATATTATGGAAGTTAACTTTATTTTTGATGTAGAATCTGAAAAAAATATAAAATATAGGTCATTCCATTAGAAAAAATATAACTATGATACGCCATGCTTTTATGGAACACCCTGTATATTTGAAACTAATTTTAAAATGTGGTCCTAATAGACCTACATAGGCCTGCGAAAGCCGATTTTGAAAAAAATAAACCATTTAGCCGTAAAGCTACTCGGCGCGCACGCTGAGACACCCTGTATAATCTAAAATCCCCATCTACCATAATGGTGGTGTAGGGGTAAGAACTTGTTAATAAAACCACTAATACTAACAACATAAACCAATATCAACAAATTTTCTATAGTCACAGTCGTGGAAATAATAGAAACAATAATTATTCTCGCGGTAGTTTTAACTACAGTCCATCAAATAAAAATAGTAGGAACACTGCAAATAATTATAACCGGAGACGAGGTAGAAATTTCTATAGGGGTAGGAATCATAATGATTCAAACCGTGGTGGAAATAACAATAGAAAATTCAGTAATCAAAACAGAAATTACAAGTCCACGTTTAATTTATTAGAAATTACAAGAATAACAGAATTTTAGTACAACAGCTGGAAAAATCAATTGTTTGAATGAGAGTAGTGCAACTCAAATTTCTCGGGAATTTAACACGCGTGAAAGCAATACTTCACGGGAAACGCTTGGTTTGCAAAAAATTTTTCGTGCCCACGATTAATATTATCAATAATGAATGGGTTTTAGAAATATTTGACAGAAATAAAATTATTATTCAAAACTTGATTTTTTTTGATAGTTTTTTGTCGTGTTCAGGGAACTGTAGCGCTTAAACGCTTTACGAAAGCGGTTTCGCTGAACGGTACCGCTTTATGTGTGGCGCTGCAGCGCTTTATCAAGCGGTAAAGCATATATTTTTTCCGCTTGATCGCTATTAAAGCCGTGCAGCTGTAAACAAAACGGCCATATTTTCGTGAACGTCCTTAAGAGGCATCGTTGCGAATCGACCTTGAAGCTTTCTTATGGGATTTCTTAATAAAAATGCGTACTTATAGAGAGCTTATTGGTGGAGATAAAGAGCTACCTTTTTTTTCTGCAAAATCTTATGACCTTTTTCTAGAACTTATATCGATCAAAAATTTTAATTTGATTTTAGTTTTTTTCTAATAAATAATTATTTCTTACTAGATTTTTACTCATTTTTTGTTCATATTTATAATTCGATATGTTTTTTATTACGCTTAAAACAACAAATCGTTCCTAAACACAACAAGCGAGCGCGTGGGCTCAGTTTATTTACTTAGGGAAGTATCGGATTTCGGCTGCCAGACAATTTGAATCATCTGCTATTACAGCTAGCTGAAAAAGGTAAACGAATTCGAATTCTGTTTTTAATTATGGTAAAATAATAAGTTATACTACAAGATATGTTTATATAAAAATATATATTTTTTAAAATCTACATTTTTTATGTTACATTATTATACATACAGCGCTATAAAAATTAGTTATATTAAAAATTTGACAAAGAATTTTAAATTATGGCATTACAATTTTATGAGTTACTTTATTAATTATAAGTGCAAAATTGTTTTCGTATATACAGGGCGACCCAACTTCTCTGAATTAATATCATGTGTGTTATTTTAAATCAAATACCCTATATGTTATATTTTTATTCAATTCCTCTTTAAATTGTCTTTACATCAATATAACATAATTAATAGTTTTGACTAACTGTTATAAATATTCTAAAAAAAATGTTGACAGTTGCAGAAGCTTACTAAAAATCATTACCTTTTTATTTTTTGAGATAGAAAAATAAAATTTTGGATGCAAACTGAGATAGTACAATTCTATGCAATTATAGTTTTAAATGTGAAATATTTTTTATGCAAGGTGTTTAAAAAATAACGTTAAATGTGTGAGTTTTCAAACCGATGTACTTTTATTTTTTTAATAGCACTCTATACTTTTCATTTTTTTCTTAACTTGTCATAATTATGTTGTATATTATTGAGACAAACTAAAATTTCGGATGATTTTTGCTCATTTATAAGACAACCATTATTTCTTAGTCACATATAGATTTTCCGTGATGTTAATTTAAATAAAGTATTTATTTGGCATTTGTCATACCAATAAAATTTGACTATTAGGATTTTTAGACATTTATTTTATTTTTTTGTTGGCACCGAACCGATTTCAATAACATTTTAAGGATTTGTAGGTAATCATAAAAGGCACCTAAGTAATGAATAAAATATATATCAAGTAATTTAAAAAAAATATTATCGAAACGTAACTTTTTTTGGGAGATCCTGTATAATCAAAAATATTTTCCAGAAATACGTAAACATACTTTCTAATTGATCTGTCGAAAACGGGAGCTGAAATGCAGGACTCTGTGTAATAATAAAAATAGCAGATGTTGACTTAATTAGTCATACACAGTTCATGTTAGAGAAAAACTGCAAGAATTAAAATAATAATAAATATTCAATTAAAGCAGAAAATACAAGATATGTAAAAAAATACAGGCGAAGTTCAGTGATAGTTTAAAAAGAAAATTATAATATTTTTCAGAATTTTAAAATCTATGTAAAACATTATGTTAAATTTATTAACTTTTAAAATGGCTGTACAATTAATAAATATTTAATTAAGTTTGATTATATTTGCTAAAATTCATATGTTTAAATTACAAAATCCATATTTAATATAAATCTTAAAAAATGTCAAAGGTCACGTTTATTTAATGTGCACTTTTTTACAGCCAATTTAATTCAATTTTGCGATAATCAGAAAAATAATGTAACATTTAATTTGTTATTTATTATAAAAGTATATAAATAAAATATAGGAAAAGACCTGATATGATGAAATTGCGCGGATTATAGTGGATGATTCAAAAACTACATCATTGTTTGGGTGTGTTTCAGAAACTTCAATTAGTTTATCATTTGACAAATCAATTGCTTTATCTACAAGATTTAGTAAAACAAAATGCAAATAAGTAAAATTATTGATTTTAAATAAACATATTTATAACTACTTTACTCTATCAAAAGGTAGGTGTCATATAATTTTGAAAAAAAAAAAAAAAATATATTTTGTATGGATATTTATTAATATTTTAATAAACTGTCTTTAAAAATTACGTTTGCATTTTGAGGAAAAGTTAATTTAAAAAAATCCGAAATATATTATTAAACAATAAAACAATAAGTAATCAATATCGTATGACTGTTTACTTTTTTTCTTCATTTGTTTCCATGATAATCTATGATAGTTTCACAAAATGATTTATAACTTTGCAAAAACGCAAAAAAAACCTAAACAGATTATATATTTGGAATCTACGAAAAAATCTGTTCCCAATAATGTAATTTTTTACTATAGAAACAATTATAAAAATCGAAGTTTGAGGTTATAACGCAAAAACTAATAATGATAAATAAAATGAGATAACATATTCGAAGTCAGTATAAAATGTTGCATCGAAATTAGAAATTCCAGCGATTCGATTTTATTCCTTGTACGCTGCCGAAATCCGATACTTACCTAAGCAAATAAACTGAGCGCGCGCTTGTTGTGTTTAGGAACGATTTGTTATTTTAAGCGTAATAAAAAAAACATCGAATTATAAATATGAACGGAAAATGGGTAAAAATCTAGTAAGAAATAATTATTTATTAGAAAAAAAAATCAAATTAAAATTTTTGATCGATATAAGTTCTAGAAAAACGTCATAAGATTTTGCAGAAAAAAAGGTAGCTCTTTATCTTCACTAATAAGCTCTCTAAAAGTACGCATTTTTATTAAGAAATCCCATAAGAAAGCTTCAAGGTCGATTCGCAACGATGCCTCTTAACATCGAAAGCGTGTTTAGGGAAATTCAAGCGCTTTGCGCGCTACATGTCTAAAAATTCCCTTAAAGCGACCATTGTTTTAAGTTTTAATAAAAACACTCTTAGTTAGATAAAATCGTTGAAACTATAGTTATTAAAATACAATTAAAATTATACAAACAAAGTGAATCGTTGTTTTTTATATAAAAAAAAATATTTTTTTAATAAGTTATTACAGAAAAGAGCATTCCAGTTAATTTAATTACATTTCAGACATTTATTTTATTTTTTTGTTGGCACCGAACCGATTTCAATAACATTTTAAGGATTTGTAGGTAATCATAAAAGGCACCTAAGTAATGAATAAAATATATATCAAGTAATTTAAAAAAAATATTATCGAAACGTAACTTTTTTCGGGAGATCCTGTATAATCAAAAATATTTTCCAGAAATACGTCCTTGGATCCAAGTAAACATACTTTCTAATTGGTCTGTTGAAAACGGGAGCTGAGATGCAGGACTCTGTGTAATAATTCATTAGCACCAACCGTAGTTTTTAAAAATAGCAGATGTTGACTTAATTAGTCATACACAGTTCATGTTAGAGAAAAACTGCAAGAATTAAAATAATAATAAATATTCAATTAAAGCAGAAAATACAAGATATGTAAAAAAATACAGGCGAAGTTCAGTGATAGTTTAAAAAGAAAATTATAATATTTTTCAGAATTTTAAAATCTATGTAAAACATTATGTTAAATTTATTAACTTTTAAAATGGCTGCACAATTAATAAATATTTAATAAAGTTTGATTATATTTGCTAAAATTCATATGTTTAAATTACAAAATCCATGTTTAATATAAATCTTAAAAAATGTCAAACGTCACGTTTATTTAATTTGCACTTTTTACAGCCAATTTAATTCAATTTTGCGATAATCAGAAAAATAATGTTACATTTAATTTGTTATTTATTATAAAAGTATATAAATAATATATAGGAAAAGACCTGATATGATGAAATTGCGCCAGTTATAGTGGATGATTCAAAAACTACATCATTGTTTGGGTGTGTTTCAGAAACTTCAATTAGTTTATCATTTGACAAATCAATTGTTTTATCTATAAGATTTAGTAAAACAAAATGCAAATAAGTAAAATTATTGATTTTAAATAAACATATTTATAACTACTTTACTCTATCAAAAGGTAGGTGTTATATAATTTTGAAAAAAAAAAAATTTTTGTATGGATATTTATTAATATTTTAATAAACTGTCTTTAAAAATTACGTTTGCATTTTGAGGAAAAGTTAATTTAAAAAAATCCGAAATATATTATTAAACAATAAAACAATAAGTAATCAATATCGTATGACTATTTACTTTTTTTCTTCATTTGTTTCCATGATAATCTATGATAGTTTCACATGTAAAGTTTGGAGTTTTCTTTTATTATTAAATTATGAGATAATACATACATTACACACAAAATGATTTATACCTTTGCAAAAACGCTAAAAAACCTAAACAGATTATATATTTGGAATCTACGAAAAAATCTGTTCCCAATAATGTAATTTTTTACTATAGAAACAATTATAAAAATCGAAGTTTGAGGTTATAACGCAAAAACTAATAGTGATAAATAAAATGAGATAACATATTCGAAGTCAGTATAAAATGTTGCATCGAAATTAGAAAATCCAGCGATTCGATTTTATTCCTTGTACGCTGCCGAAATCCGATACTTACCTAAGCAAATAAACTGAGCGCGCGCTTGTTGTGTTTAGGAACGATTTGTTATTTTAAGCGTAATAAAAAAACATCGAATTATAAATATGAACGGAAAATGGGTAAAAATCTAGTAAGAAATAATTATTTATTAGAAAAAAAATCAAATTAAAATTTTTTGATCGATATAAGTTCTAGAAAAACGTCATAAGATTTTGCAAAAAAAAAGGTAGCTCTTTATCTCCACTAATAAGCTCTCTAAAAGTACGCATTTTTATTAAGAAATCCCATAAGAAAGCTTCAAGGTCGATTCGCAACGATGCCTCTTAACATCGAAAGCGCTGTAGCGCTACATGTCTAAAAATTCCCTTAACGCGACCATTGTTTTAAGTTTTAATAAAAACACTCTTAGTTAGATAAAATCGTTGAAACTATAGTTACTAAAATACAATTAAAATTATACAAACAAAGTGAATCGTTGTTTTTTATATAAAAAAAAAATTAATAAGTTATTACAAAAAAGAGCATTCCAGTTAATTTAATTACATTTAAAATAAAATTAATTACGCTAATTTCAAACATAACCCCGAACTTTAACAATAAATGCAATTTTATTAGTTCCGTTTGGGGGGCGGAATGAACAAACCCCGCGTGCCATTCGTATTGGGGAAAATGCGTGCAATTTAAATGGAGCGATTTTGCTAAACTGTTTGAAGTTACGAGTCGGGTATCTGTGATTAGTTTATTATTTAGACCCGTGTAGGTTTTCCGTAATGTTTGATGTCGAAACTATTTCCCCAACAGGCAATAAATCCGTCAGCGTTTAAATCGCCCGGTGGCTAATAAATATTCAGTGATCGCTTATTACACGAGGAATGCACGAAATTACAGGTGCATCGGAAGATTTATGCTCCGGTTTTCACTACCGACCAATCGGGACAGACATCTGGATGTATGTAAAATTAGTTAGATGCTTGTTACAACTAATATTTCTTTAATAAAACCTGCGTTTATTTATACAAAAAAATCTGATAACTGCCTTAGATAATATAAGAAGCATATGAGGCTGCGTAAAGGTCCTCATTCGCCTTTTGCGGTGTACAGTGAAAATCAGTACAGAAAATAAAGAAAAAGAAGGACGGCAACTTTACTGATGACCACCATAAAAAATATACAGGGTGTTCTATTTGAAACAAAAAAAAAATAGTAACGAATTTCTCTAAATTATCATAGTAAATTGAGCACCTTATACCATATGATCGAGAAAGCTCTTCTAGAATATTTTGATTTATTTTATATTAAAAAAAAATGTTTGTATAATAAATAAGCACATGCTATAGGTTACGTTATTCTAACAAATGCGTTTCAAGATGAAAATTCAGTATTAGGATAAAGAAAACACTTAAGGCTGGCGTTTACTAGAAAAGGATTGATGCGATGACAGAGATAGTTGCGAATCGTCAAGGAGGTGATGCCTCTCGATTTTGATAGCGAACTAAATGAGAAATATGTAGAACACTGTAGTTTGTTTTTTTATTTAATTTACATATGTGTATGTGTGTGTATTCGACAACCGACGCTGACGCGTTCTATTTTTTTATTGAAATTAATGAATATGCGGTTTGTTATTTTTTAGTGTATAAAGAGACAGTGCATAAATATATTTGATGAATTTTGTCGTATCATCGAATTACTCAATAGATGTTATAATGTTTTTATTCTCATTTTTAGAGAAAAAAATCGAAATCACAAAATTATTGCAAAGCACAGAGTGGCAAACGATTCATTAAATATGTATGCGGTTTATACCTACTCGAACTTTGACTGTATATGTAATCGAGCTTGATTTTTCAAACTAAAATATTTTCATACTTACATTTTTTCTGATACCTAAAGTCGTTATTATTTTCCAAATTTTAAATTAAACGTAATATTTTTACTTTCCCCGGACCCCTGTCCAAGGGAAAGTATTGTGATCGTGAAAATTTTCGAACCGCCAATTTCAACAAATATGCACGTTTTGAGGTCCCCTGAGTCCATTCCATCGAGTTTTGAAAAATGTCTGTGTGTGTGTCTGTGTGTCTGTGTGTTTCCGCAATAGCGCCTAAACGGCTAAATGGATTAAGACCAAACTTTATATCTAAGCTTTATATAACAGTGGAATGATCTGAAAAGCTTTTGGTTAGAATCAAAACTCATTAAGTGCAACTTTACTCTTAGCAATTTTTCATTTTTTAATTCGGATAGAAAAATGTTTCAAATAAAAGTTTTAGATCTTGGAAAATAAATAATTTCTGTTATAAAACTTTTATTGTAGGACCTCCAGTTTTCATTTTATAAACATTTATCTGATAAATTATTAATTTATTTTAGAGATTTTAATTATTAAAATAATTATTTTAATGACAAATAAAACGTCAAAGTGCCGTCAAATTCAACTTATCATTCGCAAACGCCTCCAGTTTGCAAAAATGAAGAAGAGTGTGGAGGAATGATTTTAACCTATTGTAAGGTAAGAAATAACACACTTAATTACAATATTCTTCTAAATACTCGGGTTTAACTTTAAAAGATAACAATCAATTTTTTCTATTAATCATTTTGCTTCCCTATTAAATTTTCAATCAGAAACTTATTTGACCGTATTCACCGGGGAAAGTGCCATGATGGACACATCACCATTTTTTACTATAAGTTTGTAACAGTTTTTATAGATATTTGAATATTCATAAAATTTACCTTTTTTACAGAAATGATCCTCAAATAATTATTTATTATTTTTTTATTTTTTACTAAAGGTGCATAATATAAAATTGTTTTCATATATGCAAGCCGTCTCCTTTTGTAAGAATTGATACCAACTTTATTATTTTAAATTGAACACCTTATATATTATTTTTTATTAGATTCCTCTTCACATTATGTTTACAACAATATAATACAGTTAGTAGTTTTGATTAGATGTTACTGTTGTTGCTGTTTCTAAAAATCTAAAATCATTATTTTATATGCATACTAAGATAATACTATTCTATGCAATGGTTATTTTAAGTATGAAATATTTATATACTTGGTGCCCGAATAATAATTTTATATATGTGACTTAAAACGTTTTTTTTTTTTAATGGCACCCTATAGTTTTCATTTTTTACATGCATCGTTTTTTTAGTTTTGAAGAAACTTTTATATTTGTGTAACAGAAATGACATTAAATATTTCCCATAAAGTAATTTGTTTTCGTGAAATGTATTTCAAATAAAATATAAATAAAATGGGACATGTCCTATTTTCCATTGTCAATATTGATTTATTTATATTGGAATAATATCTTCCTTGGTGTTTTTAGAAAGAAAGAAAAAACATGTAAATAAACATTTCTGCTTAAAATTGTAAGCGAGAGTAATGGTTGCTATTATCTTAAAACAATAATTAATAGAGGAAGTTGACGGCATATATAACCCAGATCGAAAACTAAAATGACCAAGGAAGAT
This sequence comes from Philonthus spinipes, assembly GCA_963082785.1. Classification (NCBI taxonomy): domain Eukaryota; kingdom Metazoa; phylum Arthropoda; class Insecta; order Coleoptera; family Staphylinidae; genus Philonthus; species Philonthus spinipes. Next base: position 17,368,530 of record OY720308.1, read on the forward strand.
AGTATTCCAATATAAAGAAACTAAAGTTGATAATCGTATGTAATGCTAGTATGAATCGATAGAGAATTTGATTATGTAAAACAATATAGATGTTCCACAAAAAAAAAAACAATTGAAACCTTATAAACATATGATATTTTTATGAATAAATTAGTGTATTAAAAGACCCTAAATATAAGAACACTATAGCGGATATCATTCCGTTGAAATAAAATATAATCAAAAATCGCAACATATCAAAGAATAAACACAGATTTAGCACTTTTTTTTCAAATTTTCTTATGTTGCATTATATAGAGTATGAAAAACAAAATATGATTTTACTCACTCATTTGTCGGATGTGAATACTAGCTGTTTTGTAGTATTTTCATCAGTTTCATCGCCAGTTGTGAAATTTACCAACAAATAAATTTTAATTGTCAAGAGAATTCAAAATTGAGTTTATTTAAATTTCTATGGATTTTAATTTTTATAGATATATTGATTTTTTAACTTGTGTTGCAGGCAAAATCATTTCGGTCCATAGACATTTAAATAAACTCAATTTTAAAGTATCTTGATAATGAGCTGATAACCGAAACTAGTCGAGAATTTAAAATTACTCAATTTTATCTGTGTTTTATTTGTTTTATTGGTTGATTTTTAATAATGTATTCATATTTATTTTATTCAATTTTATTTTTTAACACATATTGGCTGGATCAATTCCAGCTTCCAAGAACTTTCCCTGGTCGGGATTCCATTTTATTTTAAAATTCCTATAAAAAATAGGAGTCATCAATGTCAATTTTCATATATATTCATATATATACACACACACCCTTCCTAGCCATATGACTGTAGGGTCAATATTCATATACTATAAATAAACCAAAAATTAAAATTATTTTTATTTGAGATGTTGTTCTACACAAAGTGTAGAACAATAATAGTGGAATACAATGGTGCATGAGATTGTTAATCATTTTAGAGGAAACATATATACATTTTTTTGGAAAGTATACATTTCTGCTTACTTTACAGTCATGCTATTATTTTTTATCCGTAAATTTTACAATTATATTGATTTATTTATGATCATCATATGTCTTTTATTACAATCCTTCCAAATAAAATTATTTGAAACATTACATTTTTTTTATAAATCTAAAAAAAAACAACATAATAATACATTTTCACCGTGCAAACTTTTGCAAAAATATTCATTCATATTTGTATACTGCTTACTGAACACTATTTAAAATGTTTATTATTTTAGAATGGCATGCGAATCATCTGTGTTATAGAATCGCGGCCAACGACGCTTGAGTATATGTATAAAGGATAGATGGAATAGAAAATTTGAGAGAGGGGGGAATTTAATGAGGGATCTCATGACGTCACAGTAACTTACTGCGCACGCGTTAAATATGATTAAAATAGCTATCGAATAATAAATTAAACGATATCGAAACGGAGTTTTCTCTCTATCAACCGTTGTTTGGAATCGCTCCGTCTTCGTTTTGAGTCGCTATCGACTAAACTAAATTACGGCCTTAGGTTATATTAATATAATTAATTTTTATTTTATTTTATTATATTTATTACTAAAATAAAAAATACTAATATTAATTAAATTGTTTAAGCAAATGTATATGTCAGTCACGATGTGACCATTCGAATGCTTAAAAAAATGTATTATTATTTTATAATAATACAGTGTAGTAATGAATTTAGTTATTATCATTTTTACTCAGTTACAATAGTATGGATTACCTCTTCGAACAAGTGCATTTGTTTGTGTAAAAACCTAAAGAGTGCAACATTTTAAAAGAGTGTGGATCAACGTAATAAAATAATACAAAAATATGTAATGTCCTGCAGACAAACAAATTAATGTATTACGCCCCGTGATAACAATTTTTAAATTTACTTTTCGCATGGTCGCTGAAAGACCAAAGTATAACTAAATAATGAAACAATGAACGGGCATAAACAAAGAAGTAGAAAGCACGCAATGAGAAAATAGGTTATGCTTGTTTTCGCCCGTGTACGCGCGAAAATATTCGAATTCGTCTACATCACGAGGTCTTAATGACCGAAAGGGAGGTGAGAAGCAAGCGGGGCGTTGAAACTATGTGAGGCGCTAGTTCAGCATACCTTTACACATATGTATATATGTGTCACTCGATCTACCTTGAATCGCGGCGCGCAGAGATAACTGGATATTTCTGTCTTTCTCATATTCATTGAATGTGAAACAACACTAAGCGGTTCTACACACACACATTCAGACACATATACACATGCACACATACACAAATATTATCAAGAATAGGGGAGAAACATCTATTGAGTATCTCTTGAAAATTAATTAAAAATCTTTGTTTGTATTTTTCTACAGTATTAATTATTTAAACGATTACTCATTACGTTAATTTTATAAATAATTTAAAGGTGATAAATACAAAGAACATTTATTAAAATATAGTACACTATTTCCCGCTATCTATATTAGACTTAATGAACTAAAATTTGTCTAGTCAAATGCAGAAAACTATATGTAACTTGCCGGTTTTATTCAATATGGCCGAATTTCACGGGAATTGATGATTTCGGAACGACCTTCCTAAGTAAACAGCATTGTTTTCTGACGAAAAAATGTATTGAACCATAACTTCATTTAATGTAGATTGTTACGACATATTTCATTTTCTTTCAATAATTATATTAATAAGTAAAAATATAACACATTCTTTGCATAAAATGTGCTAATTTTGGACGTAATTTTCTTCTAAACTATTAATCAGATTCATTTTTAAATAACTCGTTCGAAATCTGTGGAGTTTTAGGATTATTTTGATATATAATATGATGAAATTCATTATCCAAGGTTTGTTTGTTAGTGGAATTCAATTGGTACAAAATCGCTTAATTTTACATACGATAAACGCCAGCCTTAATGTTAATGAACTTTGTGTTACTTCAATATCATTACTATTTATTTTCAAGAACGATTATTTACAAATCCGTCTTTTTGTTGAATATTCCCAACGAAGTCATCCATCATACATTTTCCGATCCCGAGTCAATACACACCCCTTTCGCTTTACAAGCATTTTCAAATATAATCCACGTGTATTCGTGGGTCCTCTGCGTATTTACACGCGCATTTCTTAAAGTATTTTTAGAAACCGATCGTAAATTGCATTCACTGTGCAGATTTGTAACGTTTGATTGACGCGTTTAATTAAATTTCATAAATGCACGCTAACTGTCCAGGAGATTATTGCAGTCGCTCACGTCAAAAAAAACTATATAATATAATGGTTTTAAAATAGAAACGGATTATTAAGAATTTTCTGAGGTGTACAGAAAGGAATTTATTTGCATCTAATTCTTGGATATTACAAGCGTAATCTTCGCGGTATAAAATCTACAAATTCGATTCAGTTAATTGAAAAACACGTTATTTTTTTAATAAACTTATATTTTACACTTATTTTGTAACTAATTGGGACTACACAGTAATCATCAAACTTAGTATCTAAATACGAATTACATTTGTTTATATACATTTTAGAGAGATGCTATGCAGTACATCTCTGGCCTGTAAGTTCTTAGTTGTTGAACATTTTTACGGTGGAATTAAGAAACAGTGGTGATCCACACTTTTACAGTTATTTATTATTATTATTATAGTTACGAGATCGGGTCGCAGTACTGGAGGGGGTGTCTTACTAGCTGTCAAAAAATCATATATTAGTGAAACTGTTGCAGTATCTCATATTAGATCTTTAAATTATCTTGCTGATATACTTTGTTGTAAGTGTACAATCAAATTTTCAAGTATTTACGTACTAGTATTATATTTTCCTCCAGACATGCGATCTGAATCAATTGATGCAATTCTAGAAGCCGTTGCACTACAATTTGATGGAAAACAAGTACTCATTATCGGTGATTTTAATATTCCTAACCTTATTTTAAATACTTCTAATATCAAATCTAATCCTTGTACATTTGTAATGGATATGTTAAATCTTGAACAAAAAAACGGCGTTGTTAATTCTTCTAAGAGACTTCTAGACTTAGTATTAACAAATATAAATTGTAATGTCTCTATGAATGATTTGTCAATGGTACCGGTTGATAAATATCACCCACCTTTATTTATCAACATTTCAGTTTATCACAAAAACAGAATTTCAAAGCTTCCAATAAATGAATCGAATATGTCATTTAACTTCAATAAATCGAACTTTCCGGAATTATATAATGAGTTATTGACTACAGATTGGTCTTTTTTACATACACTTGATGAGATTAACTCAGCTATTACGGCTTTTTACTCTAAATTGGAAAGTGTATTTGTTAAACATGTACCAAAGAAAGTCAAACGCAATAGCAAATTTCCGATATGGTATAATGGGGATATTATTAATAATCTAAAACTAAAGCGCTATTATCACTCTAAATATAAAAAAACAAAAAATAATAAATACTATATTGAATTTAATCGGCTAAGAATTAAATTAAAACTAGATATAGAAACTGCTTATAATATCTACTTAAGTAATATAGAAACTAACATAAATATTAACCCTAAAGAATTTTTCTCACTTGTTCGTGTTATGAACGGATCATCCGTTATTCCAGACTCGATTAGCCATGAAGGTAAAATTATGAGCAACCCTCAAGACATAGTTGATACATTTGCTGAATATTTTGCTAGCACATTTAATAATAATATAGGTCATTCAATAAATGGCGAAAACGTAAATTATTTTGAGGGGTATCCGCATATCAATCTTTCAGATTTTTCCGTAAATGATGTAGTTGAGTCACTAAAAAAAAATGAAAAATACGAGAACAGCTGGAGAAGATGGTATTCCGAGCTATCTCGTTAAAGATTGTGCTCACGCCTTTGCTACACCTTTGTCAGTTTTATTTAATATCTCTATTAAGACGGCATCATTTCCGGAAAGATGGAAGGTTGGTAAAATTTGTCCTGTGCACAAATAAGGAGATAAGAGCTCTGTTACTAATTACAGAACAATCTCTATCTTAAATAATTTTGCAAAAGTCTTTGAAAAGCTAATTTGTTCAATATTGGCAACTAGAGTAAAATCATTTATATCTGAATATCAACATGGATTCCTAAGCCAAAGATCAACAGTCACAAATTTAATTCACATAACACAATTTATCAGTAACGCATTAGAATCTCAAAAACAAACAGATGTTGCATACCTAGACTTCTCAAAGGCTTTTGACCATATCAATCATTCATTACTTATCAGAAAGCTAGACTTGTATGGGTTTTCAAATAACTTGGTCACTTTTTTTAAATCATACCTTAGTGACAGACGACAATTTGTCTCGTGCAATGGGTACTCATCATATAAATATATTGCTACGTCCGGTGTACCTCAGGGTTCAAACATAGGTCCTTTATTGTTTATAATTTATGTTAATGATTTACTAAACAGTATACATTGTAATGTTCTTGCTTATGCGGATGATATCAAAATATTTACTCATATTAAAGATCAAAATGATACCAAACATCTGCAAGAAAACTTGAATTTAATACATAACTGGTGCTCAAAAAATTACCTGAACTTAAATATCTCTAAATGCAAAATAGTGTCTTACTCTAGAAAGAATAATACAATTGATAACAGTTACACCATTAACAACGTTGTGTTAGAGAAGTGCTCTCAAATTAAAGATCTTGGTGTCATATTTGATTTCAAATTAAGTTTTAAATCCCATATTGATTATGTATGCACTAGATCTTCCAAAACGCTTGGTTTTGTATTACGAAGTTGTAAACGATTCTCGAACATCAACACCATTTCCAAGTTATACTGCACTTTAGTTCGTCCGAAAATTGAGTATTGTTCGATAATTTGGTACCCTCATTATATAAACCATAAAATGTCAGTTGAAAAAATTCAAAGAAGATATTTGAAATATCTACACTTTCGACAATATGGTTCATATCCTGCTATAAACACAGATTATAAAGATTTGCGTGCAATAACTGGAGATGTTACACTAGAAAATAGGAGGATAAGAACCAGTGCGCAATTTCTAATTAACATCTTATATAATAGAGTTGACTCGCCATACATATTGTCGCAAATAAACTTTCTTATACTAACACATTGTTCAAGATATCATACTCCATTCTATTTAAAAGGTTCACGATCAACTGTTATGTTTAAAGCTCCAATCAATCATATGACCATAAATGTAAATTATATTATTAAGAATGAAGATGTAGATATTTATAATAATTATAAAATTGTATCTAACTTAATTCGGAAGTATGTGGTTAAGGACTAGGTGAAATAGTATTCCACTGAGTTATCTAAGTTTAAATATTGTCATATAATTGTTATGTAACATTGTTTTATGTTTATATATCTCACTTTAATTCATTATAATTGTTTTTTATTTATACTTTGAATGTGTATATATATGTAATATGTCCTGTAAATGGTTTCTGTTGGGCATAATAAAGTTATTATTATTATTATTATTATATAGTTTCTTTTGAACAAACAACACTTCTACGAAGGACTGTGCTTCAAATAAAGAAATCCTAATTAAGTACTCCCTTATCGATTTTAATCCTCTTGAGCCATTTACATTTCCAAACTTCGAATCACCTGTTTCTTCTGATTATTCCCATAAACAGGATTCATCACTTTCAAGTCAGTTGAATCACCCGAAGTATTATCAAATACTTCATTTTCATGTTCTGTACTAATGTTGTTTGACGATTTCAAGTCATTTTCATTCGAAATAATATCTTTTGGATTAATATTATTACCTATTATAGATTGTTTTATTCAAAATTATTTCACCGAAGCTAATGTTTTCTTTTAAATAGCTCGTTTCATCAATTCATTTAAATTATAATAAAATTAAACAAGGAAACATTACTGACAATGATGATTAAAATTCACATTTTTCCAACTGCAATAATTACTTACAATGTAAGTTTTTGACAAACATCTATTGAAACGAGAGTATACTCCGATAGACATTGGATTACTCAATAGATATTTGTTTGTTGCATTACTACGATTTACCCATATTTAAAGTACCTATTTCTTTAAAGTTTCGCTATAACAATACCTTATGCAGGCATCATAGCGTTCCCCACACTCTGTTCTGCATGTTGGAACGATTCTATAGCCTAAAATTATGTAACGGAAAAGATTTAATTGATAGATAAATGTGAAAATAATTTATTAATTATTTTCAAATAATTTTTATTTAATATATTTTTATATATACAAGGTGTACATAAAATGAGTGAAAACCTTCAGGTAACTCAATTCATTAATTAATTTTTAATGGAAAATCCAAATAAAAAAATTTTGTATGGTTCTTCATTGAGGCTCACGAGGTCTTCGGAATTTTAAATATGTGACTATAAATTAGTATTGTTTTTTAAATATTTTGTAAAAAATCAATAGCATTAACAATCAATTAGACACGTGTATAATTCCATTGATGTAAATGATTAATAAATCGGATATTTTTACAATTTTATAACTTCATCAGAAGCATTCTTTTAATGAAAATAGATCTGGCAACGACGCACGCTCGTTTGTAAAAGAAAAGGTGTATGCAACACCTCCAGCGGATAATGTAGCAGTTATAAACAGGATAAATGCACACTTGTTTGATCCAGCGTTGCCAAATGTATAGTTCTTTTAAGTGGCCCGTGAGGTTTAAGGAAGGACCGTGTGACTTTTTTTCGTTAATATTTTTATCTAAAAATTAGTCAAAAAATCACGCAACCTAAAGCTTTCACTTTCATTTTGTGTACACCTTGTATATACATCTTTATTGGCAGATTATTTTTAACAAAGTAATAATAATAAATAAATAACATAAAAATAAATTCTTCTGCCAACTGGCTATCGACCGTTGGTCTTTCCGCCCTATATTTTTATTTAATAGCTTTAATTGATATTGCATCAGGAATTCGTTTCGCACATGAAATTAATGAACTGTTTTGTGTTGCAGGCGTTAACTTTGTGGTACATCTTAAATATACTTGTAAATAACAATAAAAAGTGTTTTATTTTCAATTTAATGACTTAAACCTGGAACCTCTGAAACTCAGTCTTGAAGTATTATGCAGAAAATAATCTAATCTCGCCACGGTGGAAACAATTTTTCGATTTATGTTGGATAAATTAGAAAAGTTCTGAGCAATGATTTAGCCGTTTCGTGAGAGATTAACAGAACTTGTGATAACTTATCTTGACTACTAATTTACTTACAAAATCCTAAAAAATAGGAACAAGAAAGAATGAAAATATATTTCCAACGCTAAAGAAAACGCCAAGACATTAAAATGCCGAGAATTGAATAAAATGAATTTTAAGATAATGAATCTATTGACGATTCAAATCAAATTCCACCTGACAATTCATTGTTGAACGAAGAATTAGAAAAACAAAATATTTTTAAAGATACAAAAGAAAACTGGCCAAATTTTGATTGTATTGACTTTTCTTAATTTATTGAAAAAGGAAATGTTTGCCTGCGAAAGTGACGGAGTAAGAGGAACGTTTTTAAGTTAACGTACTATTTGATAAATTATTGAAAAATGGAATGTGTCTATGAAAGTGACGGAGGTAGAGGAAAGTTTCTAAGTTAACTTACAATTACTTATGAAATTGAAGAAATTTCATTGTACAACACTGAGATATAATTTAAATTAATTAAATATAAGTGGAAAAGAAACATTTCTGATGGGATTTGAACTATATCTCCCCTAGGTTTCTAGCGAAGGGTGTTACCAACTATACCACAGAGACATGTGATGACAAATCTCCATTCAGTGCTTCAAATTCACTTATGTTCAATTTATACAGACATTCATGAATGGAAATGCAAATTTCGCATTTAAAAAAAAAAATAAAATCCCATTAAAGATGTTTCTAACCCACTTATATTTAATTAATATTTATAAATTATAGGTTTTGTTGTTTACAAGTAAATGTATGACGGACTGTTCCCAAGTGGCATCGGACCTTCCTTTAATTAATATATATAAGTGTTATACACTGAAATTTCTTTTCTTTAATATTCCCGACCAAAAGGAATCAAGATAGAATATTTGTACTGGCATCCGAAACAACCTCACCGTTCATCCAGATCTGTTAGACAAGGTAATTAGTTGTGATGAATCGTGGTGTTTTACTTATGATCCCGAAACACAGATAACTTATCTTGACTATTATATCGATGCATTGGAAGATCCAAAGTTCGCCAAAGCAAAAAAAAGCTAGAATAAGGAAATCCAAATTCAAGGCAATGACGATTGTCTTTTTCGACATTCGTCGCATTGTTCACTGGGTCAAACGTTAATTCAACATTCCCATATAGAGCTTTTGTGAGAATACGAAGTCCAAATTTGTGGAAGACCATGTCCCACCAAACAATACACCAGCCCATTTTGTCTTATCTGCGAAAGCATTCCTCGCAAAATATGCCATCCTTGGAACATCCACCATATTCGCCTGATCTCGTCCCCTAATTACGTTTTTCACTTAACTGTTTTAGTTTTAAAAAAAGCAACTTTACAATAATATTCACGTCTGCCGAGTACAATGTCTCTTTCTTAACTTAACTTATAATAATCGTTCTTAATTATATACGAGAATAAATGCGGATGCTGCAGAGATAGCGTAATGAAGTACGCAGAATAAATACAATGAGGCTATTCTTAAGAGATTCCTCCCTTCTTAGAGGATTCTTTATATTTTTTTGTAAATATAAAGGATTATCTAAATTTATATTTGGTTCAATATTCGCATTTAAACTCTTTTTTAAAATATATGGTGAAATAACATATTTATAAACAATAAAAGATACGCATAAAAATACAATAATATATAAAATAATAGTCCATACATTTATTTTATGAAAATCGTCAATTGTTTTAGGCGTTATATATTTAATCTGATTAACATGGTCTTGTAAATTTTTAAGACTTTCTGGTTTAATATCTTTAATTTCAATTGTTGCAATTTCACTTGATTTATAATCATTGTTTATTATGATATTAGGAAGTAAAATTGGTGAACTACAACATTCAACAGTATGACTATTAATAAAGTTCTTTTTTTTTCCGTTGAAAAACTACAATTATATGGTAAATTGAACAAAAAGTTACCTTTTAAATTTAAGATGTTTTCTGTTTTACAGTTAGTGATTATTTTAGTAAAATTTTGAAATATTGCAATATAGTTAGAACTATCTACTTGTTCACTTATTAAATTAGGCATATTAATTAATTGATAATTACAAGAGCTGTAATTATTGGTTAATTGTAAAATTTGAAAAATACAGTCAGTTTCTTTTTGATTATTTACAAGATCATTATTTGCGCAAAAGTAAGTACCATTTAGATTTCTACATTTTTCGTTTGTATACATGTAATAATTTTTATATGTGAGCAAATATTTTTGTTCAGGAATTAAGGTTTGGTATTGGTTATTTGAATTTAAAATAGGAATAGGGTACAATTTATAATAATTATATTTTTCTGAATGAACAATAGGAATGGAAAGTACGAAAGTAACACGTGATTTTTGACATCTAATATTTCATAAAATTTATACATTGATTCTAAATTTACAGGAAATAAAATATTTTCTTCTGAAATATACGATAAGGTTGTTGATATTAAATGAAGTAATTCAGTAGGTTTTATAATTGAATTGTGAGCTATATCAATTCTTGCGAAAGTAACGGCATTTTCTAAATCTTGTAATAATTGAATAATCATATTTAAAGTTGTATTAATTTGATCTAATAAGTTTTTAATAAATATATATTGCTCATTATCAAAAGATAATTCGTTAATATCTTTTGTAATTTTATTAATTTGATTTTTTAGAATAATTTCATTTTATAAATAGAAAACAGTATTTATTCACTTGGTCACAGTTATTTAAATATATTAAATAAAAATGATTTGAAAATAATTAATAAATTATTTTCACATTTAGCTCTGTGACTATTGACTTACCTACGTAAGTACGTTAAACAAATGCACATTAAAACAACTACTTCCCGGGCAAATACCCACGCCGGACATTGAATTACATAAGTACACCTGCTGTTGCACATCAATAAAATATTGCATAATTCAACAAATTTTTTGATCCGAGAAAAATTTAATGTAAAAACAAGTAGTTGTTTTAATGTGCATTTGTTTAACGTACTTACGTAGGTAAGTCAATAGTCACAGAGCTAAATGTGAAAATAATTTATTAATTATTTTCAAATCATTTTTAATTAATATAATTTCATTTTGTTGAATGGAAGTAATTGAATTATTAAAAGTTTGAATTATTTCATTTGAAAGGGAAATTTGTTGATTTATAGTTTTAATAACTTGGTTTTGATTTTCTTGTAATATTTTAATATAGTTATCGTATTTTATAGCATCTAAATTTCCTGTAATTGATTTTATTATTCCGCCAAGACCATCTATTAATCCTCGTCTATTTCTTTTTAAGACAGGCATAAAGTTTAATAATTTTTGTTTTGCATGATTTATTTGAAAAGAGACAATTCTTTCATAATTTTCTAATCCTTGGTGATACCGCGAATGTGAATATTTTATTGTATTATTGATTTTTACATAATATTTTAAGATTAAATTAATTTCATCGTTTAAATTGATATGATGGGTATTTAAAAGTTTTTCTTATAATTTCACAAAATGGTTCATAATTAGTACTTTCTTGGAAATATATATAATATACTACATTTGGAGTTACATATTCTTTAACAAAATTAATTATGTCTCTATTAAAACTTAGGAATGATAACTGAACAATAAACTTTTGTTTGTCAAATATTTTAACAACTTTTACATTTGCTGGTGAGTGTTAAACATATTGAAAAATAATTTGATTTTTTCCATGATTTACAGGGGTATCAATAAATGGAACATCGGCTACACGATGCTCATCTACATTAGAATGAACAGTTCCTTCCGTTATATCTTTTGGTTGAGGATCAATATATATTACATTAAATAAAATGAAACAAATATGATTCACACGTTTGCAGTTATTTAAATTACAATGAAATTAAACAAGGAAAATTTCTGGCAATGATCAATAAAATTCGATCAAACCCTTTTTCCAACTGCAAAAAATAGGGTCCCTACTATCGGCCGATAGTTTAGTCTGGTTGGGATGCATATGCGCACACTAGACAAACTAAACTGTTTGGTTGGTTGTTTTTGCGCAGACTGTCAGATCAATCAATCGGGCAATCTGCACACCAAGCTCTGTACTGGGTTACAACTTCCAATCAAAAGATGTTACCTACAGCTATTATTGCTGTTATAATAAAACGTAGGAAAAGACTGATGAAAAAGAGAAACCGTCAATATTAATAGTAATAGATTGGTGCAAGGTCATTTTTACACGCTGCATCCTAAACTACTAGAATATCCCAAAAAGTTCTTCGCTTATTACAGAATGAGCATATCTAGTTTCAATGAACTTGTTACATTAATTGGATCATCAATAATGAAGGAAGAATCCAATTTAAGACGTGCTATACCGGTTGAGGAGAGGTTGAGTGTGACATTGAGGTAAGAAAAACACCATTTCTTAATAAACATTTTTAATTGAAACTAATAATTAATTCATTCATAATTTGAAATTAATAATTTTATTATTTACAAATCTAATAAATCCGATCCATCTGTAAAACTTTCAAAATTTTCTTTTGTCCTCCAAAAGAAAATTTTGAACGTGAATAATTAGTAGGCTGAAACTCGTGAACCTTTGCCCCACGACGTAGTATAGGAAAAGATGGCAACGATTGCTGTACTATATTTTCGTTATACAGCGCTTGAGATGAATACTGACAATGCTTTGCTATTCTTATATTCTTAAAAATGTTTAGAATATTGATTTTGGCATCTAGCTTTTCGTCTGCGGTAAGAGAGTGAGGGAACAATAGATAAGGCGAAGTTTGTGTCTTCATCTTGTGCGCCGCGTAATGCTTTCAATGAACTATTGAAAGCATCCAAATCTCATCCAAATCTTTTGCCGTTGCATTTGTTTTATTAATATTATTCCGTCGTGGAATAAGTGTACAAGAGGCATTTGAAGATTCGTTATGACTCGCTTCAAAATTTTCTTCTTCATTGTCTGCCTGTCCTAGGTTTCCTTCTGTTGGCCGATTTTCAATGCACGGAAGTAAGAATAATAATTTATTAAAGTAGATGTATCTACGTCTCTTGGTGGCGGCTTGTCCTGACTTCGTATTCCTTTGTGCATTCAATTCCCTACGAAAACAGGTCCGCAAATTTCCCCATTTTTTCTGTGTTTCGTGACCTGAAATTATACAAAAAATTAGGATTATTATTTTTTACAGATATCTGGCTACCGGTAACAGTTTCAATGCGCTATCCTTTAAATACCTGATTGGAGCGTGTACAATACGATGTATTACTAAAACTACATGTCAGGAAATGTGGAACATACTTCAACCATTATATATGGCTGAGAAGAAAGAAGATGACTGGATTCAAATCGCGGATGAATTTTATCACCGCACAAACTTTCCTAACGCCATTAGGGCAATTGATGGTATGGTAAAGCCAGAATTCTCCGGATCATTGTATTATAATTATAAGAAGTTCTTTTCTTGTGTGTTAATGGCTTGGACAGATGCAGATTACAAATTTGTGTATGTGGACGTCGGATCTTATGAAACTGCTAGTGATTCAGAAATATTTCGAACATCTGAAATGGGAAAACGGCTTAATGCAAACCAGCTAAATATTCCACTTGCAAGAAAATTGCCCAATGATGGAGACGGAAATGCCATGCCATTCGTTGTTGTAGGTGATGAAGCCTTTGGGCTAGGAAATCATATATTACGTCCATATTCACTTTTAATTTTTAATTTAATTTAATTTACTTTATTGACGGCTTATCACCATTTTACAATAATACAATATAAGTTTAATTCATGATACTTAATGATAAAAAAAACAAATAAAAAATAGATACAAATGAGAGTAGTGTTTAAAAAAAATATAACAATACATTCATATAAGTCTAAGACTAGACTAAAAAAAATACAAAACATTATACACAGACATATACATCAGTATTTAATAATGATTTTTTAAATTGATTAAAAGTATTACCAAAAATACAAATGTTACTACTATTGCATATTTTGTTCCAATATCGACACATTCTAGAAAGTGGTTCATTGTTCCCATAATTTGATTTATACATTTTAATTCTAAACGTTAGTTTGGATCTAGTATTGTTAGGGATACTAAAATTAATCCTGTTAAGAAGCTCAACACAATCACATAAACCATTTACTATTTTGTATAAGAAACATAAATCTAAATAAATCCTTCTTTCATGGAGTGATTTCAAATTTACAAGTGCTAACATTTGTGATCTGCTGTAATTAACGCGAGATATGCCCATAGTGAATGAAATATTTAATAAAAATTTGTTTTGTACTCGTTCAATGCTGTTCACAGAATTTTTATAATATGGCGACCAAATATTCGACGCATATTCTAGTTTAGATCTTACTAATGACAAATATAATGTTCGTTTAGTGTTAATAGAAAATTTGTAGCCAAAACGTTTTATAAATCCAAGTGATTGTAGAGCTAAATTTGTAATATGGTTTATGTGATTCACAAATGTAAGCTTCGTATCAAAAATCACTCCAAGATCTCTAACGGAACCAACACGAGATAGAATACAGTTATTTAGAACGTAATTATGTAGTATAGAGTTCTTACTTCTGCAAAATGACATGACTGAACATTTGCTAAAGTTTAATGAAAGATCGTTGTCTGCACACCATTCACTTAAGTGATTAATATCTTGCTGCAGAAAATGTAAGCTCGAAAGCCAATCTAAAACTGTAGTTCCAAAGCCATAATTCCCCAATTTACTCAATAAAATTGTATGCGATACACGGTCGAACGCTTTTGAAAAATCTGTGTAAATGGCGTCTATTTGTTTATTATTTTCAAAAGCGTTTGAAAGGAATGTTTGAAATGTTAGTAAATTAGTAACAGTTGATTTACTATTACAAAAACCGTGTTGTTCTGGGCATATAATTTGTTTGCAATGCCATATAAGTTGTTCAGAAACTAATTTGTCGAATATTTTAGGAATCACTGATTGGTTGCAAATTCCACGATAATTTCTGATATCCTCACGGTTGCCACTTTTGTACAGAGGAACAACATAGCTTTTTTTCCAAATATATGGGAACACGCCACTTTTCAAAGATGATTTAAATATAAGATAAATAGGCTGACACAAAGAATAAACACATCTTTTAAGAAAATAAGCTGGAACGCCATCAGGGCCTATAGAGCAAGTGTCGTGCAAAGATGACAGAGCATTAAACAAATCAATCATATTTAATTGTAACCTATTTAACATTACATTATCAGAAGTATAAACATGTTTATTACGCACTGTATGAGCTTTACTACCACAATATACTGATTCAAAAAAGTCTGCAAATAAGTTTACACATTCACTTCCTGAAGTTGATTTCCGTCCATCCAGAAACATGTTCATAGGTAGGCCATCAGTTTTTGTTGATGTACGGACATAATTCCAAAAATTCTTCGGTTTACTAATTAATTCATTTTCTAGATTATTAATATAGTTCCTGAATAATTGTCTCGCTAGTTCTTTACATTCTCTTCTTAGTGAGGTAAATGTATGTAGGTCATCAACTCTGCCGCTATATTTGAATTGACGATGCGCTGATTGTTTTCTTTTCGTAAGCGAGATTAATACATTATTATACCATTTTGGGTAAGTGGATGATTTAATGCTTTTAACTGGAATGTATTTATTAAAAATGGAAAAGCAAACTTCATAAAATTTATCAACTAAAATATTTACATCCGTGTCTACTAGGTATTCTGACCATACTACACTTGATAAACACATATTAATATCATCATAATTTGCTGCTTTAAAATCAAATACAAAATCTTCATATTCTAACATATTGTTTATAAAAGTCCGATCTTCTTTTATCTCAATTGTATATGATTCATGATGCATTGAACTGCGGGAGAGAGGATCGTTTGAAATGTAAATATGTATATCCATAATATTAGAAAAAAATAGGTCCAAAAAACACCTCTTTTATTGGGAATTGTATTCTTTTGCCGTAGGTTATAGTATTCCAAGTTTTCTGCCAAAATTTGAGCATTTGTGGAACTATTCTCATCACACAAAACATTTATACCATTTAAATCCCATGCAGCCCGCGGCAAATTATAATCTCCACAGAATATGTATTTATGATCAGAGTATAAGTTACAAATTAATTCTATAGATTCAGAATGGGTTCTATAATGTAGTTCATCGGACACAGGAGGAATATATACTGAAGAAACAATATATTTTCCAGCAATTGATACAAAAACTTCCTCTATGCTAGATGGTGTAGAAATTTTCTTAGAAGACATCCGATTGCAAACAGCAATCAAGACACCTCCACCCCGACTTTTGTTACTTGATAAAATTGATCTGTCACATCTGTAAATGTTAAATCCACGAAATTTCAATTCTGCGTCATTTATAGATGAGTCTAACCAAGTTTCTGTTAAAACAATTACATCAAAAGTAGTTATATTTAAATTAATCATTATATTATCAAGTTTACTTTTCATTCCACCCATGTTTTGATAGTAAATAATTAGTTTTTTTGCTCAAGCACTGTATTTGATGGATACTTCTTTTTTTGAATGGAAGGGCACCCATTGAAATATTTAATATAAAGATCAGTTTCACCATTGATTTTGCGATCATTCAATTCTGTGTACATATTTTTAATATTATCTCGTTGGTTAATGGTTAAATCAGGTTTAATAATAATTGTTTTAGTTTGTTCTTTGATTATCTTGGATTTTTTTAGTATATTCTCCACATGGGTTTTATTACTCAAAGTAATTTTTAAAGGCCTTGGTTTAGCTGATTTCGTCCCTAATCTAATAGCATTGGTAACTTCAACCATTTCAATATTTTTTGTAGATTCAATAAACGCATTTAAATCATCGTTTCTACGTGTACTTGGATTTTCAGATGACGATTCTTATAAGTTGTATACAATAATATTACAACTCCTATGTTCTCTATCAGCTATTTCACTTATTATATTTTCATTATTGTTGCTATTACTGAGTTTTTTAACTTCATCTTTTAGTTGGCGAATGTGCGCACTCTCATTGTATTACCATAGCAATAAGAAGTCGGCCGATAGTTGGCCAACTTTATAATTGAATGGGAATCGGGCAGCTTATCCAACTATTTTTCGGTCGGTCTATCGGCCGACTAAAATCGCCTAGGTGTGCGGACTCACATTAAGCGTTCATACTAACAAGCAACCGACTAAACTGTCGGCCGATTAAAAGTCTGTAGTGTGCGGCGGCTCTTAGACATATCTGTGTAAATGACATCAATTTGGCCTTTGTCGTCCATACATTGAGCTATATCATGAGCTATTATTGAAATCTACAAAGAATAATTACGCTTATAAATGTAACAAAATATATAATAAAATAATAGGAGAACCAAAAAGTTATAAGCCAAGCTTGATAGTATAACGAATATATAAACATAATATACAAAATGTCTACAATTGACAATGAATGTATGAATGAATAAAAAATATTGTATTGTATGCATTTAATTAATTAATTTAATTAATTCATTTATTTACGGAAATCTCCTTTCTACAAAAACTGTAAACATTTACATAAATCATCATAAATAATAATACACAAATAAGTCAACTATTCAACATAAACTTTGAACATCTTTATCCCAAGTGATTTTACAATTCAAAATTAAGAGTGGTCAGGTAATCTCAGGGGTACATTACAAAATAGAAAATAAATAAATATTGAATAAATAAACATATATATATATATACAATAATCAAACAATATATTAATAATAATAGAAAATATGTATAAAATATGTTTCACAATGTATCACAGATGTTATCACAGCAAAGTAGATGCAAAAGCAATGTATCACAGATAAATGTTAAACATGCAATTAAAATAAGCAATTCACAAAGATAAAATAAGCACTACACATAGATACCGACAGATTAAAATGTAACATTGTAAAACATAAGATAGACAATAAAATATATTAACACATTAAAATATTAAAATACCTAAACGATATCGGACAAATTAGATAAGTTGATGCGGCGCAGGCGGCACTTAAAATGAGTGAATCGAGGATGGAATAACACAAAATTGTAGTTATTGTCAAGTTCATTGGCATATCGCATCATACGGTCCAGGGGGCTAAACATCCCGTACCGGTTCGGATGAAAGGCCAAACATTAATCCTAAATATAGTTACTGCCCATGAAAATCAAAAAAGGGATTGGCTTATGAAACTAACCTTGCCACTCATGTTGTTTTATTTTATTTTCAATTAAAACTTTTGCGTATAAAAAAATCGGTTTATTTACTGAACGGGTTTTTTATAACACTAAAATTAATTTCACTATTATTTCAGTATATCAAAATACATAATATTTTTCTTATGAAAACAACAAATAATTTATAATACAAAATTGTTTGCTTCAGCGGTTTCATTATCATTGTTAAAATCGTTTTTATTCATTGTGTGCATTTTGAAACGAATGTATTTTATTCAGGTAATTTCGATTTTTATTATTATTTTCTTTTGATTTATCATAAATACTTAATATTTTGTTTACAAAAACAATGAATAATTTCTAATAGAGAATTTTGCTTCAGCGGTTTTACTACTACAATATCTTTATTCAAAGTTATTTATTTTACATATATTTACAATATATTATGGTATATTGGTTTCTTTCTTGCTTGCTTGAACAGGGTATCGACCTATGGTCTTTCCGCCTCAGCGGTTTTATTATTTTTGAAAAATTAATTTCATTCATTTTTAGCATTTTAATATAAATTAGGAACGGTTTTTCTCTGTAATAACCATGAGGATTGTAAATATTATTTATAATTCGTAAAAATCTAGATTATTATCAATTCGTTGTAAATGTTTTCTGAAATGTAGTAAAATAAAAATGGAACGAGGCCAAACACAAACATGTCAAAGGTCACAACAAATAGGTATTTTGAATACTCTCTAAATATTATAACGTGTCGCTCGGGATGATGAAGGATAGGAACCAATATAAGGCAGCACAAAAGTTTCTTCTTTCAACTTTTGATGTTTGTTTCTTGTTCACCTCTGGAAGAATCTCCTGTTCTTCAACATCGAGAGAACACGGAAACTCGCATAGAGATCAACAAATATCCAAGATCCAAATAATTCAAATTTGGAATACCCTGGAAACGGAGAAAATATTTTTTTTTTTAAATATATATATTGACGAATAATTTTGTAAACGTTTGCAATTCAGAAGTTGTTAGAGAATACAAAGTTAAACTTGTTTTACCTTTTAATTGAGTTTAGAGAAGTATAATATTATTTTCATTCTTAAAAAATCTTAAGTGTGACAGTTAAGAATTATTGTTCTATAACAAGGCAACATATCCTGTTACTATAATATAAATAATATTTAGTGCGCAAATTTACGAAAAGTATGGTAATTTTTTAAATATAACGTACATTCTGACATTTTATATTTCTTAAAATTCAATAATAATATTTTTGATAATATTTTAAAGTTAAGTAGTTTGTGTTATTGTTGTATACGTTGCGTAGTTGTATTTATAAGAAATGTTGCAGAAACGGCGCGCGTTAGTTGCGCGCCGTGTTAGCAGCGCGAGCGTCGCCGTCGTCGTCGGTGGCGGGACGCGCGGCGTCTACTGTTGAACTGCAAAAAGACGAAAGTGTGAGCATGATCAAACCCATACCCATCGTGCGTACTAGAACGAACACTCATCTAAGTATATATCTGCCAATCCTGCCTTTTATCCGAAACTACCACTACCACGGGACACAGACACAGACGTAGGCACAGACACGGACGGCCACCAACCAACTCCACGCCGAACACGACTTTAGTTTACTCGCAGCTGTCAACTCTTAAACACCCCGCATAAATAAATAACCCGCACTAACAAACCGCAAGGCAACTCGATTCAAACAGTGCGATCTCTATTAATTTATTTATTAGTTTTTAATTATTCCGCGCATTGCGATGATTTATTGAGAGTCGCGCTTTCGATTTCGCTTTCGATTTCGAATTTGAAATCATGTCGTCCGGTTGCTTCGAGAGTCTTCCCCTGAAGACGCTCGCCGCCAAGGAGAATGTGAACGGTGACGCGGATGTTAAGAGGAAGCGCCGGAGCGTCTCCGACGTTGGTAAGACGTCGCCGGGTTGCAACAACGACGGCGACGCCACGCAAAAGTTGATCGAGAATTACGAAGAGACGGCCAGCGTCGAGACCCTCGTCGCCGGCGAGAAGACCGAGAAAAATGGTAAGTCCTTGGTGGAGGAGAGTCCGCGATGCTCGAAACAGCATTCGACGCCGACGTCGGTCTTCGATGATGGTTATGAGTCCTGCAATAGCACGCCCCAAGGTTCAGGTCAGTCCTTACGATAAATCAAAGAAGTTACCTGAATGAAATGTTCAAAATTAATATTACATATTTTAAAAACAATCGAAGCAAAATTATCTATTAGAATTTATATGTTGCAAAAAAAAATAAACATTTACATAAAATCAGAGAAATTAAAAACAAAGTTACCTAAATAAAATATATTTATTTCAAAATTCTCAAAATAAATAATGATAATTAAAAAAAAACAATTATAAAAACGATGAAGCAAGCAAAATTGTATTAGAAATTATTTTTTGCTTTTATTAAAAAAAGTAAGCTATAACATAAATCAAAGAAATCAAAAATAAAGTCAGCCTTAACTTAACATATCTCACTGTGTATGTTGATTCGATGTGTGAAGATTTCATTGCTGTAAATAATAAAATAAACTATCGGCATTAAATAAAATATATTCATTTCAAAATGCTTAAAATAAATAATTATAATTAAAAAAAAAACAATAATAAGAACGATGAAGCAAGCAAAATTGTATTAGAAATTATTTTTTGCTTTTATTAAAAAAAAAGTAAGCTATAAGATAAATCAAAGAAATCAAAAATAAAGTCAGCCTTAACTTAACATATCTCACTGTGTATATTGATTCGATATGTGAAGATTTCATTGCTGTAAATAATAAAATAAACTATCGGCATTAAATAAGATATATTCATTTCAAAATGCTTAAAATAAATAATTATAATTTAAAAAAAAACAATAATAAAAACGATGAAGCTCGCAAAATTGTATTAGAAATTATTTTTTGCTTTTATTAAAAAAAGTAAGCTATAAGATAAATCAAAGAAATCAAAAATAAAGTCAGCCTAAACTTAAAATATCTTACTGTGTATATTGATTCGATGTGTGAAGATTTCATTGCTGTAAATAATAAAATAAACTATCGGCATTAAATTAAATATATTCATTTCAAAATGCTTAAAATAAATAATTACAATTTAAAAAAAACAACAATAAAAACGATGAAGCAAGCAAAATTGTATTAGAAATTATTTTTTGCTTTTATTAAAAAAAAGTAAGCTATAAGATAAATCAAAGAAATCAAAAATAAAGTCAGCCTTAACTTAACACATCTCACTGTGTATATTGATTCGATGTGTAAAGATTTCATTGCTGTAAATAATAAAATAAACTATCGGCATTAAATAAAATATATTCAATTCAAAATGCTTAAAATAAATAATTATAATTAAAAAAAAACAATAATAAAATCGATGAAGCTCGCAAAATTGTATTAGAAATTATTTTTTGCTTTTATTAAAAAAAATGTAAGCTAAAAGATAAATCAAAGAAATCAAAAATAAAGTCAGCCTTAACTTAACATATCTTACTGTGTATATTGATTCGATGTGTGAAGATTTCGTTGCTGTAAATAATAAAATAAACAATCGGCACTAAATAAAATATATTTATTTCAAAGTGCTCAAAATAAATAATGATAATTATAAAAATAATAATAAAAACGATGAAGCAAGCAAAATTGTATTAGAAATTATTTTTTGCTTTTATTAAAAAAAGTAAGCTATAAGATAAATCAAAGAAATCAAAAATAAAGTCAGCTTTAACTTAACATATCTTACTGTGTATATTGATTCGATCTGTAAAGATTTCATTGCTGTAAATAATAAACTATCGGCACTAATGTGTGTTTTCGTTTTTAATTATCTGAATCATCGGAAGCATTTCGCACAAAACACACGCTGATGGGATAATGAGCACTTTCAATTACCGTTCCCTTTATTATTATTATCATCATCATTACGATGATAATTTGGGTGCGTGTCATGGAAAAACGCGCCATTTGGGGATTTATTATTATTTCTCTGTGTGCAATTTAGTTTAAATAAATATTAAAACAATTATTTAAAAATATATTACAAAACAAAATTTTTCTGTAATAGATATATTTCTAATTAAAAAGAAAAAAAAAACAGAAAATAAAATTAATAAACCTTTTTTTGAAATTCTCTTCATAACAATATATTAATATTTTTAATATGATCAAATTTATGGCGTGTTTCAACAGCAAGGAATTTTCATTACTACATTTTTGAGACGTTGACATTATAAAGTGTGACCTGTAAAATTGAAAAAAATTTTGTGAGTTACGTGAAGAGATTCGAACAATTAAAAATAAAACACTTTCGTATTCCTTTCTTTCACTATATACTATGTAGCCATTGATAATGGACTTATAGTGCCCGAAATTTACATATAGCGTACAGAAAAACAAGTGAAGAAAGGAATACAAAGTGTTTTATTTAAAAATTCTATGGCTGAAGCTATTACTTCATGAAACTCCATTATAAGTAAAACACAGGTTTTTTTTAAGTTTTTTTATTTGTAAAAACAACTTTAACATTTATTTAGAATTTTTCCCAAAATTTAAAACATGTAGAATTCGTGGGTATCATACAGAAGTTTAAATTACTGTCACATTTTCCCTCACATTACCAACAAATTAAAAGCTAGATTACAAAACACAGCTTGTATTACACGCACGAAATTTAGAATAAAAAGAAAAATATTGAGGTTTTAAAGATGTGTGGATTTTTCTTTCACAGCCCGGCATTTTAACAATTCTACAACTTCAGCGCATAAAAACTTAATAAATCAATTTTCGTATAAAATTGTGTTAGCTACAAGCATGCAAAATCCTGCTGATATTTTTTTAAGTAAATTATAATACAATCCTTAAACTTCCTCATAAATTAAATTAAACAGTTATTCCTTTTAAATTATATCTATATCTATGAATTGCAGAAATGTTCAATGTACAACATTGATGTATAAATTCAGGATGATTTAATTGAAATTAAAACACTTGGTTTGTTTCACTAATAAGTGAAACAAACTAATTCAAAAATGTTTCACCACGGGTTAAGTGAGAAATTAATTAAACATATATTGATGTATAGATTAATTAAATATAAAGTGAAAAAAAAAAACATAAAATTGAATATTGAGAAAATGAAGAATTTCTTTACATAATAGTTGCGAGACTACGAAAAAATAAAAAAATATTCACAAACGAATCACCTAGTTCAAGTAATTGCTAAAGTAATTTCGGCATTTTAACAAAAAAAATAACGATGCACGATATATTCGTTATCAATTCTTCTATATTCCTAATTCGGGATATCTATGCAATACCTGGCATTCGGGGCTATTCTGTAAGGGAAATGTTAAGTTTGACGTGTACGTTATTTTTTATCATCACAGTCTAAACAGCTTATAAAATAGATATAAATAAAAATATTGTGAATTAAATTAAATTATATTAAATAAAATTGATTTGAAAATAATTATTAAATTATTTCCACATTTAGCTCTGTGACATAATATGAATTCAATTAATAACGTAAACGTTACACTTAACATTCCCCGTACGGAATAGCCACGAATATCACAATTTCTTAATACATTGGTCAGTGACCGATGTGAAGTTACCCCACGGTTTCTAGTCCACGGTTTTTGTGCCCGGCGTCTCCACCATGGCGAAGGCGCCGGGACGCATCTATTTATATTTTCTATATTTAATAATGTCCCTAGCAACAAATTAACGTCAAAATAAAAAATCTAAAAAATGAAAAACAATGTTTTGTTGGACTTTGAATATTTTCAAGGGATCCGTGGGCTGAGACAAAAAAAATCATAAAAAAAATATTTTAAAACATCCTACTTTTATATTCTCAAAATATGTTAATAATGTCGCTAGCAACAAATTAACGTCAAAATAAAAAATCTAAAAAATGACAAAACAATGTTTTACAGGACTTTGAAAATTTTCGAGGGATCCGTGGGCTGAGACAAAAAAAAATCATAAAAGTTTATTTTAAAACATCCTACTTTTATATTCTCAAAATATGTTAATAATGCCCCTAGCAACAAATTAACGCCAAAATAAAAAATCTGAAAAATGACAAACAATGTTTTACAGGACTTTGAAAATTTTCGGGGGATCCGTGGGCTGAGACAAAAAAAATCATAAAAAGTTTATTTTAAAACATCCTACTTTTATATTCTCAAAATATATTAATAATGTCCCTAGCAACAAATTGGCATCAAAATAAAAAATCTAAAAAATGACAAACAATGTTTTACAGGACTTTGAAAATTTTCAAAGGATCCGTGGGCTGAGACAAAAAAAAATCATAAAAAAATTATTTTAAAACATCCTACTTTTAAATTCTCCAAATATATTAATAATGTCCCTAGCAACAAATTGGCATCAAAATAAAAAATCTAAAAAATGACAAACAATGTTTTACAGGACTTTGAAAATTTTCAAGGGATCCGTGGGCTGAGACAAAAAAAATCATAAAAAGTTTATTTTAAAACATCCTACTTTTATATTCTCAAAATATGTTAATAATGTCGCTAGCAACAAATTGGCATCAAAATAAAAAATCTAAAAAATGACAAACAATGTTTTACAGGACTTTGAAAATTTTCGGGGGATCCGTGGGCTGAGACAAAAAAAAATCATAAAAAGTTTATTTTAAAACATCCTACTTTTATATTCTCAAAATATGTTAATAATGCCCCTAGCAACAAATTAACGTCAAAATAAAAAATCTAAAAAATGACAAACAATGTTTTACAGGACTTTGAATATTTTCAGGGGATCCGTGGGCTGAGACAAAAAAAATCATAAAAAGTTTATTTTAAAACATCCTACTTTTATATTCTCAAAATATGTTAATAATGTCGCTAGCAACAAATTAACGTCAAAATAAAAAAATCTTAAAAATGACAAACAATGTTTTACAGGACTTTGAAAATTTTCAAGGGATCCGTGGGCTGAGACAAGTAAATCATAAAAAGTTTATTTTAAAACATCCTACTTTTAAATTCTCAAAATATTTTAATAATGTCCCTAGCAACAAATTGGCATCAAAATAAAAAATCTAAAAAATGACAAACAATGTTTTACAGGACTTTGAATATTTTCGGGGGATCCGTGGGCTGAGACAAAAAAAATCATAAAAAGTTTATTTTAAAACATCCTACTTTTATATTCTCAAAATATGTTAATAATGTCCCTAGCAACAAATTAACGTCAAAATAAAAAATCTAAAAAATGACAAACAATGTTTTACAGGACTTTGATAATTTTCGAGGGATCCGTGGGCTGAGACAAAAAAAATCATAAAAAGTTTATTTTAAAACATCCTACTTTTATATTCTCAAAATATGTTAATAATGTCGCTAGCAACAAATTGGCATAAAAATAAAAAATCTAAAAAATGACAAATAATATTTTACAGGACTTTGAAAATTTTCAAGGAATCCGTGGGCTGATACAAAAAAATCATAAAACGTTTATTTTAAAACATCCTACTTTTAAATTCTCAAAATATATTAATAATGTCCCTAGCAACAAATTGGCATCAAAATAAAAAATCTAAAAAATGACAAACAATGTTTTACAGGACTTTGAACATTTTCGAGGGATCCGTGGGCTGAGACAAAAAAAATCATAAAAAAATTATTTTAAAACATCCTACTTTTAAATTCTCAAAATATGTTAATAATGTCGCTAGCAACAAATTAACGTCAAAATAAAAAATCTAAAAAATTACAAACAATGTTTTACAGGACTTTGAAAATTTTCAAGGGATCCGTGGGCTGAGACAAAAAAAATCATAAAAAGTTTATTTTAAAACATCCTACTATTAAATTCTCAAAATATATTAATAATGTCCCTAGCAACAAATTGGCATCAAAATAAAAAATCTAAAAAATGGCAAACAATGTTTTACAGGACTTTGAAAAATTTCGAGGGATCATATTTAATACAAATGTATTAAATATGTTTCCCTTTATTCAATTATATACAACATTTGCCTATATGTTAACAGATTTACATTTTTATCAAAACTATTGCACGATTTGTCAATTATATTTCACATATAATTGAAATGACTGCGGTTCATAAAATATTAATAAACCGTGCAAGTCTTACAACAACGAACTTGCTACAAATACAAAATTTTAATCCTGCTGAAATTTCCATCTTGATTATTTTTCATAAAACAATATCTCTGTACGAAGAAATTTATTTAAGCCACGGTTTCTAATAAAGACTGATTATGTTTCAACGTTGAAAATCAAAATGTTTTCCGCATTTTTGATTTTTTTTTACCAAAATGTACATATGCAACTAATAAATTTTGCAAAGAAATTAATCATTAAATAATTTACAATTAACAGACTCAACTCTGGTCGATAGCTCACAGACTAACTCCTACATGGATTGTAATTATTTATGTTAAAATTATCTGAATAGTCTGAATAAATTTCACAGTAAAAATATGTTCCGTATATTATATTCGAACTTTTTCCATAATTACGTTGTTAAAGGTCTACAAATTCATAAACAATTAACAATTTTTACAGAGCACGTCTATTTATTTTTTTATGATTGTTATCTTTTTAGACTCGGAATTTAAACATTGATAAGTTATGTTTCAAAATTGCAAATAATAATGTTATTTAACATTACAAAAAAATTACGTCTACCAATTTATAAATAATTAACAATTTTTATAGAACTCGTCTATTGTTTATGATTTTACTTCTCTAGCATCGGATTCCTTTTTTTATTCTTTATTAGTGCTGCTACAAAAATATGTTTACACTCATCATTAATACAATGAGATATAATAATGAAAAATAAATACAATAAATAATTTAAATCAGTCTCATATTTCGGCCAAAGTGGACTTATAGAAATACGATGTGTATTAGAAGCGATGTAAAGTGACAAAGCTTGTGCTCGAAAAAGGTTGTTTTAAATATCACAGGTTGATTTATCACAGCTCAAATATTCGTCCCATGAATAAAATGCTTCCTGTATAAGATCATTTTTTTATGGTAATTTTAAATATATCAATAGGCAAAGATCGTACCGTATTTTGTAACTTATTAAAAACTCTTATACAGTAGTACTTAGTGCCTGTTTATACTGTATGCAATCTGATATGTTCTTGATAAATATCTGATTTAAATCGAGTATTGTGTACATGGTGGCTATGATTTTGATACATATTCATGTTTTTTTGGATGTACTCCAGTAAGTATATACAGGGCAATGTCAATATTCGATGTTTAATAAAAGAACTTTTACAATCGTCAGTGTACCTTAGATCTACAACAATCCTAATAGCCTGGCTCTGTAGGGAGAATATTCTATGCATAGAGGCGGAATGTCCAAAAACAATTATTCCGTATCTTATGTGAGTTTCACATAGAGCCAAATAAGCTGACTGTAAAGCTTTACCTACAGGATTTAGAGCTAGCATGCGGAGACAATAGATATTTCTGCACAGCTTCATCGCCAAGTTTTCACCGTCTTAGTTTTGGATCCAAGTACATACCAAGAAACTTAACATTGTCGTCAAGTCTAATATCGTATTTATTTAGCGTAAATATGATTTTCTTGGTTTTACGTTCATTTAGTATCAGTTCATTTGAATTGCACCAAGTTGCAACTTGTCTTAGGATAGACACTTCACTGTCCATAATATCGTTGATTGTGTTAGCAGAACAACGACTTGTCGACCAAAAACGGTTTATTATTAATAGCAATAAACTTACCAATATAGTATAATATCGTTATTATTAATTGATCCTGTTATTATATTAGAGTTTAATTCAATTACTTGATCAACGTGTAATTGTTGATTTATGTCAGGTATGTCATTTTCTGACAATTGTCTATTTAATTCTTCTGCTACACTTTCTTTAAATAATTTTAAATAATTAAAGAAAGTGTAGCAGAAGAATTAAATAGACAATTGTCAGAAAATGACATACCTGACATAAATCAACAATTACACGTTGATCAAGAAATTGAATTAAACTCTAATATAATAACAGGATCAATTAATAATAACGATATTATACAACAAGACATACCAAATGATTTCCAAGAAAAAAATAATTATTTAATAGAAGAAAATTTACTTAAGTGGACCCACACAAACCCTTCATTTAGAGAAAAAATTCCAAAAATAAAATTTAATAAAAACACTAACAATATTCTGAACTCAACAAACCAAATACTAAAATTATTCATAAAAGATGATAGTAATCTGAATGACATCCAAACATTGGTATATTGTGGAGCAATAACTATTATAACAATAAATAATCCAGAAAAGAAAAATATTCAAATTTTAGAAAAACCAAAGTGGCGTCTTAGATTAGAAAATCGAATAGATAATATTAGAAAAACTATTGGTCAAACCACCCAATATATAAAAGGCAATAGATCTAAACATTTATTAAATAGTATAAAAAAATAATTAAAGAATACGAACCCATTGAAGTTACATTAGATACTATGAAACAAAAATTAGCAGTGTATTCAGCAAGATTAAAACGGTATTTAATATCTAAGGAAAGAAGAAAACAAAGTAGACTTTTCGAAAATAACGAAAAATTGTTGTATAGAAAATTTAATTCAAACGAAAATTTCACAACGATGATACCCCCAAAAGAAGAGGATATTACAAGATTTTGGAAAACAATGTGGTCCACGCCAAAATATTATAACAAGAAAGCTAAATGGATATATAAGGAAATTGAAAACCAGAGAAATTATAACGAACAAGAAGATTATAATTTAACAACCGAAGAATTTATGGTAAAATAATAATTAATAAAACACACAATTGGGAAGCACCTGGAATAGACCAAATTCAAAATTTTTTGTACAAAAGATTTACATCTCTTCATGAGCAATTAACTCGACAAATAAATTTAATTATTACAAATCCTGAAAGCAGCCCTCTATTTTTGAAGGAATAACATATATAAAACCAAAAGATGAAGACACTCAAAATCCTGCTAATTACAGACCCATAACATGTTCACCTACAATTTACAAAATTATAACATCTACTATATACCTGAAAATTGAATCACACTTATCTGCAAATAGCATAATAACAGAGGAATAGAAAGGATGTAAGAAAAATAGTCTTGGATGTAAAGAACAGTTAGTAATAAACACTGTTATAATGAAGCAAACGGAAAAACAGCAAAGAAACTTACTGACATGTTACATAGATTATAAAAAGGCATACGATTCTGTTCCTCATGATTGGCTTATTCATGTATTGAAAATTTATAAAATAAATCCAAAAATATGTAATTTCCTTAAATTTATTATGCAACATTGGAATACAAGAATATGTTTAAATACCAACTCCCAAATTATTAAAACGGATCCAATAAAAATTAATTGTGGAATTTTCCAAGGAGACCTTTTACAGGACTTTGAAAATTTTCAAGGAATCCGTGGGCTGAGACAAAAAAAATCATAAAAAGTTTATTTTAAAACATCGTACTTTTATATTCTCAAAATATGTTAATAATGTCCCTAGCAACAAATTAATGTCAAAATAAAAAATCTAAAAAATGAAAAACAATGTTTTACAGGACTTTGAAAATTTTCGAGGGATCCGTGGGCTGAGACAAAAAAAATCATAAAAAGTTTATTTTAAAACATCCTACTTTTATATTCTCAAAATATGTTAATAATGCCCCTAGCAACAAATTAACGTCAAAATAAAAAATCTAAAAAATTACAAACAATGTTTTACAGGATTTTGAATATTTTCAAGGGATCCGTGGGCTGAGACAAAAAAAATCATAAAAAGTTTATTTTAAAACATCCTACTTTTATATTTTCAAAATATGTTAATAATGTCGCTAGCAACAAATTAACGTCAAAATAAAAAATCTAAAAAATGACAAACAATGTTTTACAGGACTTTGAATATTTTCGGGGGATCCGTGGGCTGAGACAAAAAAAAATCATAAAAAGTTTATTTTAAAACATCCTACTTTTATATTCTCAAAAAATATGTTAATAATGTACCTAGCAACAAATTAACGCCAATATAAAAAAATCTAAAAAATGACAAACAATGTAAAATAACATGGTGAATACAACCGTTAGAAAATATAATTTTTAATGTTTATTTAGAAAATCTATTGTAGAAACTTCAATGTGCTAGGATTTAGTATGTAAATAATATAGAAGTTTTATTTTATTATTAGAAATATAGAAAATATAAATAGATGTGTCCCGGCGCGGCATGGTGGAGGCGCCGGGCACAAAAACCGTGGTCTGGAAACCGTGGGATAACTTCACATCGGTTGATCAGTGTTATCAAATTGTGATTGGTTTTGAGTCAAAGTAATTTGGTGACTCCCTTACCGAAATTATTTTGCCTGCTCCACAATAAAATTAAAATAAAAATTAAAAAATCAATATATCCATTAATGTAAATATCCATAGAAATTTAATAAAACAAATTTTAAATTCTCTTGAAAATGGGCTGATAACCCGAAACTAGTTGAAAATTTAAAGTTATTCAATCTAATCTGTGTTTTATTGGTTGATTTTTAATACTTTATTCATATTTATTTCATATTTATTTCATACAATATTAAAACCATTAAATATACAACTATTTAATAAAATTACAAATATGCATGAAGGTATTAGTTTTTTACGGGCTATCGACCTGAGGTCTTTCTTCCTCCCCCTTGCCATTTTATTTAATTACATAAATACATTTTTTTTTAATTGTATTCCAAAATACAAATATATTAAATATGTTTCCCTTTATTCAATTATATACAACATTTGCCTATATGTTAACAGATTTACATTTTTATCAAAACTATTGCACGATTTGTCAATTATATTTCACATATAATTGAAATGACTGCGGTTCATAAAATATTAATAAACCTAGCAAGTCTTACAACAACAAACTTGCTACAAATACAAAATTTTAATCCTGCTGAAATTTCCATCTTGATTATTTTTCATAAAACAATATTTCTGTACGAAAAAAATTATTTAAGCCACGGTTTCTAATAAAGACTGATTATGTTTCAACGTTGAAAATCAAAATGTTTTCCGCATTTTTGATTTTTTTTTACCAAAATGTACATATGCAACTAATAAATTTTGCAAAGAAATTAATCATTAAATAATTTACAATTAACAGACTCAACTCTGGTCGATAGCTCACAGACTAACTCCTACATGGATTGTAATTATTTATGTTAAAATTATCTGAATAGTCTGAATAAATTTCACAGTAAAAATATGTTCCGTATATTATATTCGAACTTTTTCCATAATTACGTTGTTAAAGGTCTACAAATTCATAAACAATTAACAATTTTTACAGAGCACGTCTATTTATTTTTTTATGATTGTTATCTTTTTAGACTCGGAATTTAAACAATGATAAGTTATGTTTCAAAATTGCAAATAATAATGTTATTTAACATTACAAAAAAAATTACGTCTACCAATTTATAAATAATTAACAATTTTTATAGAACTCGTCTATTGTTTATGATTTTACTTCTCTAGCATCGGATTCCTTTTTTTATTCTTTATTAGTGCTGCTACAAAAATATGTTTACACTCATCATTAATACAATGAGATATAATAATGAAAAATAAATACAATAAATAATTTAAATCAGTCTCATATTTCGGCCAAAGTGGACTGATAGAAATACGATGTGTATTAGAAGCGATGTAAAGTGACAAAGCTTGTGCTCGAAAAAGGTTGTTTTAAATATCACAGGTTGATTTATCACAGCTCAAATATTCGTCCCATGAATAAAATGCTTCCTGTATAAGATCATTTTTTTATGGTAATTTTAAATATATCAATAGGCAAAGATCGTACCGTATTTGGTAACTTATTAAAAACTCTTATACAGTAGTACTTAGTGCCTGTTTATACTGTATGCAATCTGATATGTTCTTGATAAATATCTGATTTAAATCGAGTATTGTGTACATGATGGCTATGATTTTGATACATATTCATGTTTTTTTGGATGTACTCCAGTAAGTATATACAGGGCAATGTCAATATTCGATGTTTAATAAAAGAACTTTTACAATCGTCAGTGTACCTTAGATCTACAACAATCCTAATAGCCTGGCTCTGTAGGGAGAATATTCTATGCATAGAGGCGGAATGTCCAAAAACAATTATTCCGTATCTTATGTGAGTTTCACATAGAGCCAAATAAGCTGACTGTAAAGCTTTACCTACAGGATTTAGAGCTAGCATGCGGAGACAATAGATATTTCTGCACAGCTTCATCGCCAAGTTTTCACCGTCTTAGTTTTGGATCCAAGTACATACCAAGAAACTTAACATTGTCGTCAAGTCTAATATCGTATTTATTTAGCGTAAATATGATTTTCTTGGTTTTACGTTCATTTAGTATCAGTTCATTTGAATTGCACCAAGTTGCAACTTGTCTTAGGGTAGACACTTCACTGTTCATAATATCGTTGATTGTTAGCAGAACAACGACTTGTCGACCAAAAACGGTTTATTATTAATAGCAATAAACTTACCAATATAGAAAGACAAATAAATAAAGAAAGTGTAGCAGAAGAATTAAATAGACAATTGTCAGAAAATGACATACCTGACATAAATCAACAATTACACGTTGATCAAGAAATTGAATTAAACTCTAATATAATAACAGGATCAATTAATAATAACGATATTATACAACAAGACATAGCAAATAATTTCCAAGAAAAAAATAAATATTTAATAGAAGAAAATTTACTTAAGTGGACAAACCACAAACCCTTCATTTAGAGAAAAAAATCCATAAATAAAATTTAATAAAAACACTAACAATATTCTGAACTCAACAAACCAAATACTAAAACTATTCATAAAAGATGATAGTAATCTGAATGACATCCAAACATTGGTATATTGTGGAGCAATAACTATTATAACAATAAATAATCCAGAAAAGAAAAATATTCAAATTTTAGAAAAACCAAAGTGGCGTCTTAGATTAGAAAATCGAATGGATAATATTAGAAAAACTATTGGTCAAACCACCCAATATATAAAAGGCAATAGATCTAAACATTTATTAAATAGTATAAAAAAATAATTAAAGAATACGAACCCATTGAAGTTACATTAGATACTATGAAACAAAAATTAGCAGTGTATTCAGCAAGATTAAAACGGTATTTAATATCTAAGGAAAGAAGAAAACAAAATAAACTTTTCGAAAATAACGAAAAATTGTTGTATAGAAAATTTAATTCAAACGAAAATTTCACAACGATGATACCCCCAAAAGAAGAGGATATTACAAGATTTTGGAAAACAATGTGGTCCACGCCAAAATATTATAACAAGAAAGCTAAATGGATATATAAGGAAATTGAAAACCAGAGAAATTATAACGAACAAGAAGATTATAATTTAACAACCGAATAATTTATGGTAAAACAATAATTAATAAAACACACAATTGGGAAGCACCTGGAATAGACCAAATTCATAATTTTTGGTACAAAAGATTTACATCTCTTCATGAGCAATTAACTCGACAAATAAATTTAATTATTACAAATCCTGAAAGCAGCCCTCTATTTTTGTTTGAAGGAATAACATATATAAAACCAAAAGATGAAGAAAAAGATGAAGACACTCAAAATCCTGCTAATTACAGACCCATAACATGTTTACCTACAATTTACAAAATTATAACATCTACTATATACCTGAAAATTGAATCACACTTATCTGCAAATAGCATAATAACAGAGGAACAGAAAGGATGTAAGAAAAATAGTCTTGGATGTAAAGAACAGTTAGTAATAAACACTGTTATAATGAAGCAAACGGAAAAACAGCAAAGAAACTTACTGACATTTTACATAGATTAGAAAAAGCCATACGATTCTGTTCCTCATGATTGGCTTATTCATGTATTAAAAATTTATAAAATAAATCCAAAAATATGTAATTTCCTTAAATTTATTATGCAACATTGGAATACAAGAATATGTTTAAATACCAACTCCCAAATTATTAAAACGGATCCAATAAAAATTAATTGTGGAATTTTCCAAGGAGACCTTTAGCAACAATCTAAGAGGAAAAACAAATTTATGAATTGTGACAAACACCTTCGTTTTGGACTTAGAAAAGTTCGTCTCTTAGCAGGGAATCCGTGGCTGAAGTTTTAAAATTTATAAAAAAAGTTACAAAATACATACCCCTGATTTTATTGTTTTTAATGATTATTTAGACCTTTAACAACAATCTAAGAGGAAAAACAAATTTATGAATTGTGACAAACACCTTCGTTTTGGACTTAGAAAAGTTCGTCTCTTAGCAGGGAATCCGTGGCTGAAGTTTAAAAATTTATAAAAAAAGTTTTGAAATACATACCCCTGATTTTATTCTTTTAAATGATTATTTAGACCCTTAGCAACAATCCAAAAGTAAAAACAAATTTCTGCATTGTGACAAACACCTTCGTTTTGGACTTAGAAAAGTTCGTCTCTTTATGGCGAATCCGTGGATGAGCTTTAAAAATTTATAAAAAAAGTTACGAAATACATACCCCTGATTTTATTGTTTTTAATGATTATTTAGACTTTTAGCAACAATCCAAGAGGAAAAACAAATTTATTAATTGTGACAAACACCATCGTTTTGGACTTAGAAAAGTTCGTCTCTTATCAGGGAATCCGTGGCTGAAGTTTAAAAATTTATAAAAAAGGTACAAAATACATACCCCTGATTTTATTGTTTTAAATGATGATTTAGACCTTTAGCAACAATATAAGAAGAAAAACAAGTTCCTGAATTGTGACAAACACCTTCGTTTTGGACATTGAATCTGATATGTCTTAAGTCTTTATTCTAGGCTAATAATTGAAAGTAAAAATTATTTTAAATTAAGTTGGACATATATTATCACGGTTCTTGTATAATTGGGTTAATTTCATTCGTTTATAAGCTGTGAATCTCTTTTAAAATAAATGATTTGCCCGGCGCCTTCGCCATGGTGGAGGAGCCGGACAAATCCGTGGCTGGAAATCCGTGGGTAACTTCACATCGGTACATAATCCTGCCAGGCAGTATATTTTTAGCAATTGTATATTTTTTTATTAAGCTTATACGATTGTTTAATAGTGTACAAATTGTGATGTTCGCTCTAAAGTATCCCTCATAATTCGGAGATTGTTGTCAAACCAATATTTAAACCGTGCTTTTGCGAGAATCGCTAAATTTAAATTCATGTTTTAAAATTAGATAATTTTGATATTTTTTTATTTATTGTCCATTTCAAGTACTCAAAGAAAATACGTTGAATAGTTAACGCAAAAAAAAATCAAAATTATCTAATTTTAAAACATGAATTTAAATTTAACGAATCTCTCAAAAGCATAGTTCTAAAAGGTCCGATGTCTGGTTCACACCGGAACATAGTCACAAGTTTCCTCTTTTTAGGAAAGAAAGATATTTTCAATTATTGAACCGATATTTCGAGATATTATTTTTTGTGTGTTGCGAGTCGCCTTAAAATTAGGTGCGCGAAGTTAATGCAGCGCTCCGCTAGCATATCGACGCGTATTCGGAATTCTTTTGCGGCGACTCGTAACACAAAAAAAATAATATCTCAAAAAATCGGTTCGATAATTGAAAAATTCTTTCGTTCCCAAAAAGGGGAAACTTGTGGCTATGTTCTGGTGTGAACCAGACATCGGATCTATTTGAACTGTGATTTTGCGAGATTCGCTAAATTTAAATCCATGTTTTAAAATTAGATAATTTTTAATTCATAAATTATTTAAGATATTAAAGTGATTCTTTCATAATTTGAAGCGAAAATGCTTCAGTTTAAACAGAAAAAAATGCAAACATATATTTCAAGCGGTTACAAAGATATGATTTTTATTATTGTATCGATTTTCGTTCGAATTTTACTTCTAAATTTGTCCCATGTTTATAAATTAATTATTCAATAACTATAAACCTTATACTGTTGAGATTTTGTATTTCTGGGTTCTGAAGTATGGAGAACATGATGGTGTACTTAGTTTCGTTAATATTGAAAGTTGGAAAATACCTCCCCGCGCGTACTCTTGTCCGCGAATGCGTCAATAGGAAACACTGTGCGGCGGAGATAAAAAAAAATAAGGTTGTCAAGCAAACATAAAAAAATCACTTTTTGTAAGCGTTACTGTGACATAAATGTAAACAAGCAAATAAAAAACATCATTAAAAGTCTCCTCAATTGCGATATATACTTTGGAAACAAGATTTGTAGAATATAATTATAACTCTAACCAAGCTACTGTAACGCTTGGTTAGAGTTATAATTATATAAAACTTCAATGATGTAATAATTGTTAATATTTATTTATTTATTGTACGGAAATCTTCATTTTACAATATAATTAACATTCGATAATATATTGCAAGTTAATTTACTAAATCAGTGTTATTGATAGTGAATTACATTAAATTAATAATTTCTTCATGGCGGAAAGACCATAGGTCGATAGCCTGTTCAAGCAAGCAAGAAAGAAACCAATATACCATAAAATATTATAAATATATGTAAAACAAATAACTTTGAATAAAGATATTGTAGTAGTAATTTCTTCGTAATTATGGAGGATGCGCCGGGAAACACTTTGGCTATCTTCACATCAGCTTAATTATCTACATGTAAATTGTAATATGATTTATATATTGTTTATAACAATAACTTTTATAAATTACCTCTTTGTTTAATTTGTCTGCCATCATTGTGTTTATGTATCTTTTCCTTACATTATTAGCTACTGACATAGTTATGCCTATGGTTTTAACCACTGGTTTGTTGCACATAATAGTTTAATCTGTGCGTATCACTATATCGTAGTTTAAATTATAGTTCTCATCCTCTTGCAATATTATAAGCACATCTTATTATATGGCACTCATTCCTTAATTAATAGACTTTGATTACCACGAGTTAAGTGAGAAATTAATTCAAAATTCCTTAATTATGTTGTATTTAATTATTATGGCTTGATCATAGATTTTTGCTGCAATATTGTGCCGATCAATGCAGTCTGTTCCTGTTAGCATTTTGCATCAACAACCGCTGATTTGTTTTGGTTTACAGTATTGTTTAATACAGAAATAAAAGAAGTTACACTTTTCCATTCTTAACATATAATCGGAGCTATTCTATAATGGAAATGTTAATAAATAAATTCCACATTCCATGTATATTTATCCATTATAAAATCTGCTTAGATTGTAATGATAAAAAATAACGTACACGTTAAACTTAACAATACCCTTAAAGAATAGCCCCGAATAATTGCCAACAAGATTCAGATATTTCAAATAGAATGTTAAAAAATCATGCAAAATTTCAAACATATCCTTTACATAATTCTTAGAATGAATTTTGTCATGCACGCATTTATTCAAAATGTGTATACTTTATACACAACGCACACACGAAGAAACGCAAATCCCCGCGACGCAGCGACGTAATAAACCGTTTGATGTGTTTGTTTATGGAAACACCATTGTTTTCAACTGTATTTTTTATTCTACTCTGCTGCCATTTGTATTTTTTCGTTGATCTAAAAGTAGACCAGCACGCTCGCAATTGGAAAATGTGCAATTGAAAAACATTAAAAGCACAAACTTGACTATAAAACGTCGGTATTTTTAGTAAGTGGTAATAGTAATAAAGAGAAACCCACTCAGAATAGATTAATTATCGTGGACTAATATTGAAAACGTATAAAAATGATAATGGGGTAGTGAACTCGAATTGATTTTCAATTTGCTTCTTGTAAAATGGAATATGAAAACAAAAAAAAAAGATTTTGAAATGTTATCAATAGAGATCGGGAGAAAAAGGGAGAGTTCAGAAGATTACTAATAGAAATGAGATTGCACGATACGGAATGGTTCTTCACATATATAAGGATGATACCAACGTTGTTCGAAGTTTTACTACACTTAGTTTCTCCAAAATTAATTAAATATAGTATAAGAAAACCTTTGAGCCCGAGCCAACGATTAGCAATTACATTAAGGTGGTATAAATTTCAATTAAATCCAAAATATCGTATTTATTTTGCTAATTTGTTTACATAGCCAACAGTTATCACATAGGTAGATCAACAACTGAAAGTTTTAATCCCTCCAAATGAAGAGAAATTTAAATAAATTGCAGACGAGTTTGAAAGGAAATGGAATATGCCTCTATGTGTGGGCAGTATTGATGGAAATCATTATTATTCTATAATTATAAAAAATATTTGAGGATTATTTTATTGGGCATTTGTGATGCCAATTATAATTTCATATAAGAGCATATGAGTCAGTTAGCGATGGAGGTGTATTTTTCTCTTCAGTCTTTATTTATTTATTTATTTAACGGATAACACCTTTTTTACAAAATAATAACAAATTATAAATTGGATAATAAAAAAATATAAGAAAACATACATATAACTTATTCTAACTTAAACTAAATAAACCTAAATATAAATAATCAATTAGAATTATTCAATGTACTGCCCGTGATTTTATTTACAATATTCTTAAATGTACAATATGACGTTCCAAATAAATCAAATTTATCCTGATTATTCATTCGATTGGCCAATCTCATGCAGCGGTATATAGGACTGTGGTATTTATAAATCGAAGACGCGGTCTGTAATCTGAAAATGGTTTTTTGTCTTGATGATCTAGTGGGAATGTGGAAATGTAAATATTGAAGCAGATCTGTTGAAGTATGACCGGATATTATGTTATGCAACAAAAACAGATCAAACTTTTTTCTACGTACCTCCAATTGTTCTATGTTTAAATAGCTACATACCAATTCATAATTCGTAAATGGCAAATTGAGTTTGAATGAAATGTATCTACAAAATTTCTTTTGGACAGATTCAACATGGTATGAATATTTTTTATAGTAGGGTGACCATATTGAAGTAAAATATTCCAAATTAGATCTGACCAATCCACAATAAATTGCTCTCAATGCTTCCAAATTAAAATGTTTACAATGTCTTAATAAAAATCCCAGTAGTTTGATGGCTTTATTACATATTTGGGAGATGTGCGCTGCAAATGACAGTTTAGAATCCATTAAGACACCCAAATCACGCATAACCGACACTTTTTCCAGATAGTCATGATTGATGTTGTATGTGAATTCTATCGTACTTATTCGTTTAGAAAATGTAATGGATTTACATTTCTTAGTGTTGAGAAACAGCTGATTTTGTACACACCAATCATATAAATTGTTCAGGTCTATTTGCAAATTGAAACAATTCGATATATCATTAATACAGGAGTATACTTTGAGATCATCAGTAAATAACAGATAACTAGAGTGCAGAAAACAGCTGCATATATCATCAATAAAAATAAGAAATAATACCGGACCGATATGTGAGCCCTGGGGCACATCGGATGTTACCTGAATAGTGGAAGATATGAAATTATTATTCCTGACTGCTTGACGACGTTCAGTCAAAAAACTAATAATCCATTTGATAGTTGAGTCATGGAATCCATAAGCATGTAATTTGGTAAAAAGTATAGCGTGTTGTACCCTATCAAATGCCTTCGCAAAATCAGTGTAAACCGCATCAACCTGAATATGTGATTCAAAGGCATTGTGTAAAAAATATTGGAATTCTAATAAATTAGTTGTGGTAGACTTACCTTTAATGAAACCATGTCGTGCAACGTTAAATAAATGTTTAGTCATATATACAATTTGTTTGGTAATCAACATATCAAACATTTTTGGGACTGCAGATTGAATTGCAACCCCACGATAGTTTTCGACTTTATTTCTATCGCCGTTCTTGAAAATTGGGGTAATATAACTAAACTTCCAATTCTTAGGGACACAGCCAAGTTTGAGAGATGCAGAATACAATAAGTGCAAAGGTTTCGACACTGAACAAACGCAATTATATAGGAAGTCACCGGGTATGCCATCAGGCCCACAAATTAAACTACCATCAAGTGAGACTATTGCGTTGAAGACTTCTTCTAATAAAATTTGTAACTTGTCAGGTATTACTGATTTGGATGTCTCAAATGTATAAATATGGTCATTAGTCGGGCACGTGTATACATCAGCAAAATATTGAGCAAATGCATTTACAATATCATCGCCTTCAGCGAACACGATGTCCTTAAAACTAACAGTGGACGAGATTCCCTGCACACTTTTAGCATCATTGATAAATTTCCAAACATTTCGGTAATTTCGACGTATATTCCCTTGAATACGCTGACAATATGAATTATACAATGTTTTACTTAAGCTAGAGCACCTATCCCGAAGTTGTTTGTAAATAGCATAATCATTAGAGCTATTGCTGTTCCTATAAATGGCATGTGCATTTTTCTTTTGTTTAACTAAAGATATTAAAGTTTTATTGAACCATTTGGGATATGTTGTTGATTTTATTTGTTTCAAAGGGACATAACAATTAATTACATCATATATTTTATCATAAAAGCAGTCTACTATACTATCAATACTAGTACCAATTAATAAGTTATTCCAATCCACTGAACATAAAGCATAATTAATTTGACAGTAATCAGCATTCTTAAAATCAAACACTGTCTCGATGTAATTTAAATAAATTATAGCAGATTCAAATTCTACGCAGAATTCATAACCACTATGATGAATAGAATTGCTACAAATATTATCAGATGCCAATTGAATTTTTACCTGAGATATGGAAGTAAAACACAGGTCCAAAAGTATTCCCCTGCTGTTCGGTATATTATTAATCTGTGTCATGTTTAAAAAGCTAAACGATTCAATTAAAATGTTTGCGGATAAATTGTTTATATTATTTGATTCATTGATATGATTCGATTCGGTTAATGTCCATTGGATATGAGGAAGGTTATAATCCCCAAAAATAAAAAAAATCTGTATCGATATAAGTATCAGATAAAGATTCAATCGTTTCCGCGTGAGCTTCATATTTTTCAAAAGGAGAGTTAGGGGGTATGTAAGCCCCACCTACTACTAATTTATTAGAACCTATACTTAATAAAATAAAACATTGTTCAACACATGTTGCTTCAACAGAAATAAGCTGTGACAATATACAGTTTCGCACCGCAATTAATATGCCTCCGCCGCGTTTTTTATCACTGGTTAGGATTGATCGATCAGTTCTAAAAATTGTATAATTTTTTAAACGAAATTCATTGTCATAAATATTAGAATTCAACCAGGTTTCTACAATAATGATAACATCGTAGTAACATAAATTAACCGCATGCATAAAATCGTTGATTTTTGTTCGTAGTCCACCTACATTATGGCAATATAACTTCAGTTTTTTGTAGAAAGATTCGAGGGGGTCGCATTGGCAGGAGTGAGCGTCTTCTTCTTTTTAGTTATTCGTGGATAATTATTTATATACCGAATAACCAAATCATCTTCACCTTTCTCTTTCCTAACCTCTAGCTCTGTGTATAGTGATTTTGAATATTCGCGTTGCATTCTTGTAAGATCTGGTTTAATTTTTATTTCAGAATTTTTATTAATAACTGGAGCAACATTTTTTAAAATATTCAAAGCAGTAGGTTGGTAATCAAATATGAGTTTTAATGGTCGAGGTGTTTGTTTTCCTAACCTAAGAGTTTTAAAATCCATCTTAACATCAGACGATGTTTGCAAAATCTGATTGGCTGTCGCTTTATCATGTTCAATTCGAGTTTTAATATCGGCCGAAGACGACTCGGCAACATTATATAATATAATATTACACATTCTGGACGCTCTATCATTCATCTCATTTATAACATTAGATGATGTACACTAGGTTGTTCCTAAACTTGCATTATTGATTTGATTCGATGAGTCCAATTTTACTTCTAACTCTTGAATTTTATTTAATAATTGATCTACCGCAGAATTAGACGATGTACAGTCAGTTGTTCCCACACTCGCGTCATTCATTTGATTCGAGGAATCCAATTTTACTTCCAATTCTTGAATTTTATTTAATAATTGATCTACTGCAGTGTTTAACCTCGTATTCTCCTGTTTCAAACCAGTCATTTCAGATATTATCAGTTTAATTTCAGAATTTTCATTGCTCAATTGATCACATTTCTTAGAAAGTGATTTAATCGAACTTTGTAATTCCTTCACGATCGACATAAGATCTTTTAATTGTTCGTTCTCGCATGAGTGATTAGCTAAGCATGAAGGATGACAATACTTATTACAATTGGGGCAAACAATAACTAACTAATATCACAGTAAGGACAGTGCCCTGGTTGTAAAAATCTATAATTATGTCGACTATTTTATCACGATTTATTTCTTATGAGGTCATGTTATGGAAGCTGTTTATGTCCCGCCTCTAACAAAAAATCTGAACGATCTGCGGAACCGGATATATATAATTATGACGACTATTTTATACATATTGATGCGATCCAAGAATTCATTCTCATTTCTTAATTCAATATCTGACTATTAGTATAGGCATAAGTGGACTAATTGGTCGATCGTGTTGTGGAATTTCCTAAACCCAAC
The DNA here is from genome assembly GCA_963082785.1 of Philonthus spinipes. Taxonomy (NCBI): domain Eukaryota; kingdom Metazoa; phylum Arthropoda; class Insecta; order Coleoptera; family Staphylinidae; genus Philonthus; species Philonthus spinipes. Next base: position 17,411,652 of record OY720308.1, read on the forward strand.
CTGGTATTTTGCTAGAAGACCATTCCTCCAATATCTTTCCCAAGCAACTAGTTATAGAAATGGCCATTGACATTCGTTGGGTCCTCACCTGGCTTTAGAAGTAGCTTCCTTTCACTGATGGTCGTAGACGCCCCTAACCCATATCAGATTAAATACGTCCAAAAAATATTTCCTCATGCAAGAGGGAAGCTTCCGGACAATCTGAAATGGTATGTCATCGGGTCCTGGGGTTTTGGAAGAACCCGTGCTTCTTCTAATTTATTTAGAGAAAACTGAATATTATAAGGTAAGGACTCAAATAAGGAGAAATTAAGAGAGACCAGGAATGTCATGTTATAATTTCGAGAGCTTCTAGCAGAGTGGAAATGAGACGCTATTGCGTCCGCTAATTTCGTAGCATCAACGCCGTTTACTTCCAAGATGGGTGTTTCTGCCAAGAATTTCATCCCGGCACCCTTTACCACACGTCGCGAACAGGTGTGGTCGACACGTAGCTCTTCCATGATGGTATTTTTTTTTTCAAGATAGCAAAGGCTCGTCGCTTCTTGAAGGCTATTAAGTTTTCCGCTTAAATCTGTTTAGAGCTCTCTTTTGCTCCTCAATTGCCACCTTTATTTCTTGGCTCCACCACGAAACGGGTGAGCCGGCCTTTCTCCCCCCTGATTTCGGAATATGCGCACTAGCTGTTGTCAAAACTCTGTCAGTAAATTACTGTATGGCTGTTTCGATATTTTCTGACATTATTGATGTGCGTGCTAAATAAATGGAAGACAACACAAGCGCCATCTTTTGCCTAATCTCATGTGGCATCGTCAACGATTTGACTTTATTAAATAATTCACCGTCTGATGCAATAGTCGCAAATTGTAGTTAAGCTGGCATTTGGTACCAAATTCGCTATTGACCATATAAAATACATTAGCAGGCTGATAACGTAAGAATTCGTCAACAAATTGTTTGAATTCCACCTAGAAATATTTTTTTTTAATTTTTGAAGTTTCGGCCAAAATCTGAAAAATTTGAAAGGGGTTAGCCTTAAAAATATTCATTTTTTCAAAAAAGGTTATTTATGGATAAAATGAGCTGAAACTTTGTGTAGTTTAAATAATGCAGAATAAGAATCGGTCAACAGAATGTTTGAATTCCGCCTAGAAATATATATTTTTAAATTTTGAAGTTTCGGCCAATATCTTAAGAACGTTTTATTCACAGTCCAAGTAAGTCTACCAATAAAGATAGTAGACAACCTGGAATACCCCAACCAACTGTATGGAAAGAAAATAGCACGCGTTATAAGGCTTTTTGAATTAATTCTTTCCTCAGCGCTGGATGGATTGCAGATGAAGACCACTTCTGGCCTCTGAGACCTCCCGAAATCAGGATTATTTCTTATGAGGTTATGTTATGGAAGCTGTTTAAGTCCCGCCTTTAACAAAAAAAAATCTGAACGATCTGCGGAACCGGAATTAATTAATTATTTCAATTATTAAATGTATTATCGTATTTATACTAAATTAAAGACGACGCAAGCGCCACCTTTTGCTGAACGTTTCATTAAATAATAATAATAATTTCTTTATTTCCCAACGGAAGAACCAATACAAGGAAAAGATTTAAACAAGTAAACTTAAGATTAATAATAATAATAATAATAATAATAATAATAGAAAGAGAAAAAAAAAGTAATAACAACTAAAATATACTAAATTGCAAAACTCATAATAATGGAACATAACTCAGCGTTCTTTATGTATTACGTTCACCAATAAATATGTCAGGAAAGTGCTTATTTGCATTGCGGCACATGTGACTTATAGGCGACTTACCTAAGACATTAGTTTTCGCAAATGGTAATTTAAATGTTGATATATTTCTGAAGGTTAGTGATGGAGCATAAAAATTCACATTACTTAGCATGTAAGGACAATCAATAATATTGTGAATTAATTTGAACAAAAATTCGGCACTACATTCTTCGCGACGAGCCGACAAGGAGCAAATATCATGCCTTAATAACAATTGTTCATAGTCAGCGTTTCTTTCTGGGTATACGTGATCCATTTTATATGATAAATATTTCAAAAAACGTCTTTGTACGCGCTCAACTTTAAGTTCACGATTCACATAACATGGATACCAAATAATCGAACCGTATTCAAGTTTACTGCGCACTAAGGAGAAATACAGAGTTTTTAAGAGCGAAGTATTACTAAAACTGATAGAGGTGCGCATTAAAAACCCTAACATTCTTATTGCGGATTGGGTATTATTATGAATAGGATCTGTAAAATGTAATCGACGATCAAAAGTAACACCTAGATCCTTTATATATGAATTTCTTGGAATTGAAGAACCATCGATATTATAACTAAAATTAGTAATTTGTTCCATGCGAGTATAAGAGACAACACTACATTTACTGACATTTAGACAAAGTCTGTTTGTATAACACCATTGCGATATCGTATTTAAATCTTCTTGTAATAGCATACAATCTTCGAAAGACCCTATCGAAGCATAAATTTTAATATCGTCAGCGTACGCAAGTGTTGGAGATGTAATTAAATCATTAATAAATGCTATAAAAAGCAGAGGGCCTAAGTTGGAACCTTGGGGAACACCTGAGGTCGAATTGTACTCGAAAGACTTAAATCCATTGAAATAAACATAGTTATTTCGTTGTTTTAGGTAGGATGACAAAAACGCTATGGTGTGTTCTGTAAGACCAAATTAACCAAGTTTGTTAAGTAAAATGTTATGATCAATCCCATCAAATGCACGGGATAAATCTGTATAGATAACATCAGTTTGACCTCTGTTATCTAGACTTAGGCTAAGATATTGCGTAATTGAGGCCAAATTAGTTAAGGTCGATCTCCCAGATATAAACCCATGTTGAAGTGGTGAAATATATTTCTGTACATAATTATACAGGAAATAATATATTATTTGTTCAAATATCTTGGAAAAGTTTGATAGGATTGCTATTGGTCGGTAGTTTTGAAGGAGTGAGTGATCACCTTTTTTAAAGACAGGAGTAATTACAGCTGTTTTCCAAGTATTAGGAAAACATCCCGATATAATTGATGCATTAAAAATTGTTAATAACGGCTTGAGTAGTATGTGTTTACAATCTTTGATAATAAAACATGGGACAATATCATCACCACGAATGGCTGATGTTTTCAGCTTGTTTATACTTTGAATGATATGTTGCTCATTAATTGTTGGAATAGAGAAGTTTTCACAATTAGTGTGTACAGAATTGGTTATCGTGACACTATTGTTGAGAAAATCTTCAGAAAACATATCAGCAAAAGCATTTACGATGCTTTGAGGAGTATCAAAGATTTTACACTCATTATTTAATTCATTTGGTAATCTTGAAGTTCCATTTCTTTGGTGTACAAATTTCCACAGGTCTTTCGGTCGCGTTGAAAGGTTATTTTCAATGTTTTTTAAGAATGATTTATATGCTGCATTAATTTGTGATTTTGTTAAAATTCTAACTCTTTCGAACTCTACGCGATAAAACAAAGATTGAGTAGATTTCCACTTTTTATGATAGTAGTGTTTTAATTTAACATTTTTAATAATTTCATTAGAAAACCAGGTGGGGAACTTATTTGATTTTTGTTTAGAATTATAAATGGGTACAGATCTGTCAAAAAGGTTATACAAAATCTTATAAAATTGATCGACCATTTCATTAACGTCAGTGTAAGATTCCAAAATAGTCCAATCTACATTAGTTAAATCATTATACAAAGTAAGATAATTGGCCTTTCGAAAATTGTATTGTTTGTTAGAGATATTATGAGGAAAAACGGACTGCTTACATTTAATGACAATTTGCGCTGTGCCAGTTAGAGCAGAATGATACAGATCTTCTGTCACCAGAGGATGCACAGAATGGTTCATGTCCAGGCAACCTTCAAAATTACTAAATCTAACAGTTTATCATTACAATTTTTGATATTGTTAAGCTGATTTAGTTGAAGGATGTTTAGAAAATTGCACAAGGATGAAACTTTACGCGATTTAGGATAGTTTATTTCTTCAATAAATGCAGGTATATTGAAATCACCAAATAAAAGAACTGGCTTTCTAAGAGCAGCACCTCTACAGCTTCTAAGAATATATCAAGCATATCACCATTCACATCAGGAGGTATGTAGACGATAGCGGTATAAAATAAATATGAGTCGATTTTACACTTACAAAGAATAAAGTCTATAAGAGGAGTGAGTTGTTGTATATGGCTTGTATCTACTACACTGTAAGATATACTTTCAGAAAACGCTATTAAAACTCCACCGCCAGTAGTACGACCTGTCGCATTAAAGTTTCTGTCCTTTCGAACAACCTTATAACTATTATGGAACAATTCATAACTCCTAAAAGAATCATTCAACCACGTTTCGCTTAAGAAAATAATATCATAAGTGTAGCAACAGGAATTAATATAAAAGGTTTGAGTTTTAGTTCGTAATCCACGAGCGTTTTGATAGTAGAAGGTCAGTTCAGATTGTTTTCTTCCGGGCGCTATTAGTTTTCCGAAGGTTTCTTGATAATAGTGGGTAAGCCGCGGATATGCTTGATGATGAGTTCTGATTCGCCGTTGGATAACCGTTGCAGAAGATCCGCCTTAACTGATTTATAAAACGCCGACTGCATTGGTGTTTGATCACTGGATATGCTGAGCATTTTAAATTTGTCTGTGTTTCGTAGTTTTTTTATATTACGGAACATCTTGTAGACACAAGATTGATTAGGCAATGACAATCTCAGTGGACGATTATTAATTTTCGAGGGATCGAATTTTCCTAATCTAAGAGGTTTTGGATCGTCTTGTTGCACATTCAATATTGTTTGTAATTCCTTAACAAGGCCAATATCAGTTGTGTGGATGGTAGAGTGAGAAGAACTTTCTGGTAATTTGTAAATAATTATGTTGCACTTCCTTTTCTCTCGTTCGGATATTTCTTGAATGATCTGTTCAGACTCGATAGATCCCGAGGTAGCTGCAGCAGGTTTGGCTGTAGTAGATGACTTTAATATTTGGATATCATTTTGCAATGCAACAATTGCAGCCTTAAGTGCGTTAAGATCATCGCCAAGTTCTGAGCATTTTTTACAAGACCAGGATAGTCCACTCATTGTATTGATTTTGCGCGCTTCACTTTTAGTGATATCAACGCAATTAATCTTATACACTTTTTTGCAAACACAGCAATTGACTGCCGTATGTGCTTCTGTAATAGTATTGCAACACGTACACGTTAAGGAATAATTTATAAATTTCGTATAAATAGAAATGGAATCCCCTATGAATCACTAAATGTGAGACGTTGAACTCAAATGTTTTTGCACCTGATGAATCACTAACGCAGATCGATAAATATTGGAGTATCGAGCGCAAAAATAAGTAAAAAGTTCACATTCACTGAAGATATCAGTTCAGCGGTTCTGCCAAAGTGATTTTTCGGACGGAGTTTCAATTTTTACGCGCAACGGAAGCTCGCACTAACACAATATTAATTGTACACATGTATAATACGGTGTTACGTATGCCCGCGAAATGCTGTGAATTTAATGTATGGATTAACCGAACTTTTGTTTAAATAAACGAGAGCACTGTATCGTACAAATATAAATTAAATTAAATTAAATGTGAATTATCGTATTTAGATATATTGAAAATGTTTATTTATAAGTATTACATTATATAATTTTATAATACATATAAATACAATCATTTACAAATTGTTAAACCTCAGAACTTTCGTATTTAATTATTTATTTAATTAACGAAGGCCATTAAATACAGTAACATACATAGATGATACAATGAATAGTTACAATAATAAAATAATAGAATTAACAAAAAAACACATTTTTAAAAACGAACTATTTAGCACTAAGTATACGGCGCAAAGAACTTACAGAATCTGTAAACATGTCAAAGCTTATTTAATATTATATCCTCATTTTCTTCATATTTTATTTATTTAAATAACTGCAAAAGTGAATTCTATTATTAATCTACTTTAGTTTATATTTTCAGAACAAAATCAAAGTAAATCATAGTCTTATTAAGAAAACCTATTTTTGACTGTCTATAATTATCATACTACTAGTAGGAGGAATGAAGGTGTGTGCACTTGACACATGTATCACCATTTTACACGTATAAATAGATCGTAAAGGATTTATGGTAATCGCATTTTATCGTTCCCTAAGATCAGAGGAAAGTAACAAAAAAAAACACACACACACACACTTTTGAGAAGATTCAAATAACAGTTCATAATCTATAAATACACATTTGCATAATTAAAATATGTGTATTATTTTCGAAAATATAACTACTTATATTTTAATTCTTAAATCTTTCTAAGATTTTAGACTTTGAAAATATGTGTATTATTTTCGAAAATATAACTACTTATATTTTAATTCTTAAATCTTTCTAAGATTTTTGTCTTTGAAAATATGTGTATTATTTTCGAAAATATAAGTAGTTATATTTTCGAAAATAATACACATATTTTAATTATGCAAATGTGTATTTATAGATTATGAACTGTTATTTGAATCTACTCAAAAGTGTGTGTGTGTATGTTTTTTTTTTGTTACTTTCCTCTGATCTTTTTCAATTTTATAATAAAAGAAGCATAATAACATTTATTAAGTAATAATCGCGCAGTTTGTTGCGGAGACTGTTAAATTACTTTAATAAGATTCTCTCCTATTTGTAGTCGGAGAAAGGCAACATTTTTATTTAATTAAGTTTCCACAACTTGATTTCATAAAAATTAGGTTAATAACTCCTTGATCAAGTATAACCATTGAGTTTTCCAATCAAAATCCATAAACACAATAACAATAATGATTTTGAACTATTATTGATGCATTTTTAAATAAAATTATACTTGTTTGTTACACATTCTTTTGTTTTGATTGTATATAAGCTTATAAGTTTCTTTTGTAACTCAATCTTGATAATACCGAAAAGCAAAACTAGACGAGTAAATGGAGAAACAATTTCAAACAAACCGAGTGTAATTCAATTGAAAACTTCATCAATAATAGTTGCTGTAAACTATTGAAAAAATTAAACAACGCAAACAAATTAAACAAAATAAATTTGAGTCGCGAAAAGAAAAGTAGGCTCAGAATTCGTGGAAATTAACCTTTTCTGTTAATTTTTTTACGAATTCTGACACATGACGTGAAAATATGTAGATTAATTCAAACCGTAAACAAATTCGAGTTGCAAAAATAAAAATAGGGCCAGAATTCGTAAAAGTTAACAGAAAAAGTTTTCACAAATTCTGAGTCTATTTTTATTTTCGCGACTAAAATAAATTTATGACGAAAATTAACCTCAATTATCACGTTGTTTAATTCCTGTGAATTTAAGTTTATTTGTAAAATTTAACAGGAAAAGTGTCTGTTAATTTTCACGAATTCTGACCCGATTTTTATTATCGCGACTCGAATTTATTTATGGCGTAAATTAATCCCAATTATTACGTCATACACGAAACGAATTAGGCATAGTTACCAATTGATCGGCCCTCGATTGCTGATCGAAAGCAAAGCGCCTTTGATTGATTGGGCGGTAATGGATTCGGTAATCGAAAAGATAGAAAAATACAAGTGTGCCTTACATTCCGTTCAACTTCGGCGGATCCCCTAAATTAACGGGAATTAATCTTGATCTTTTCAATTGGAGTGTTATTTTTTTGAGAGGGGAATCGAATTAAACAGCTATTATGATCCCGCATTAATGTACTTAAACAATGACCAATTTAAGACTGACCACCAAACAAGCAATTGATAGTAAATGTAATCAATTTAATTTCACTTTTTTATTTTTTATAATTTTAACTGCAATAAATTATTTATTTATCATATTAATATATATATATATATATATATATATATACAGAGAGCTTTTTTATCAGTATACATTTCTCCTATGTATACCTGCAAAAAACGCGAGTCAAATGCATTGAACCGATTAATGTGTGTATGTTTAGTTGACTTTTTAGCATATGCGTTCAGTTGCGTGTTATAGGCAACTAAACACACATACATTAATGCATTTGACTCGCGTATTTTGCAGGTATACATAGGAGAAATGTATAGTGATAAAAGAAGCTCTCTGTATATATATATACAGTATATATATGTATATATATATATATATATATATATATATATATTACAGAAAAAAATAAATGGCTGTATTTTTTTTTCTCGAACGCAATTAGAATCACGTAGGAAGATACGTTCCATGATATGGCTGTATCAATTATTATATGGAGAAATTGACGACCCTAATATTCTCTCTCTTATATATATATCTTTATTCAGACTATATAGATAATTTTAACAATATAAATAATAACAATACATATAGGTGTTAATCTGTCTGGGCTATCGACGAGAGGTCTTTCTGCCCTCTCTCTCTTATTAATATACATGTATCACTGTGTGCAAGTAGAAATGTTAACACGTTCATAAGTAGGAGTAGTTTTACAAATTCTAAATATCGTTTAAATGTAACATTATAAGTATTTATTCCTTTTTGTTCTTTTTTATGTTTAATTATTTTTATGTGTATGTTATTATATCTACGTTTTTATATTTGAAATATTTTCTCAGTTATAATAATAAATAATAAATAATAATCAGTTTATTGTCCAACAGGAAACATTTCCCAATTACAAGACAAATACAAAAACATAGCCTAGTATACAGGTATATAAACATAATTACAATTACAATATATAAGTAATAATGTCATCAATAGCTAAATGTTGAATACATGTTCTGTTAATATAACATATTGTATAAATAAAAGAATTAATTCAGAGTTGTCTCCAAGTTTAAGTGTAACATTTTTAGCGAATCGTGAAAGATGTCACTACGGTGCGAAATGGTATTAAAACAATTACAGATAATTCTAACTGGAGATTTTAATCCCGCGTTAGTTCGATGCGCTGATACATAAAATGTTGGTTTCTGCCTGCTGGAAAAAGAAGGAATATGCAGGTTAAGTTTAGCTAAGAAGTCAGGCGAATCAATAGTGTTGTGCAATAGTTTATAAAGGAAAGAAATACATTTTGCTTTCCGACGAGATTCGAGCGATTTAAAGTCAAATCGGTCCAATAATATGTTATGGTCAATGCCTCTTTCTGGATAACTTCCCTCAAATTTGTAATGTAGCAATTTTAAGAATTTGCGTTGCACACTTTCGACCTTTCTGATTTGACCTTGATTTTGAGGAAACCAAACTAACGCCGCATATTCCAACTTTGACCGCACATAAGAATAAAATAAAGTTTTGAGTGTCACAACATTGTAAAACTGGCACGCGTTTCGGCATATGAAACCTAATGACTTAAATGCATTTTTTACTGTAATGTTAATATGATAATTAAAGCTAAGATGATAATCGAAATATACACCCAGATCTTTAAATGTTGTAACACGTTCAAGCAGTTTACCATCAATTGTGTAATTAAAGTTAACAAGATCAGTTTTTTTTTGTATACGACACATATTTACATTTTTCAATATTTAAATCTAGCCCATTCTCTAAACACCACGTAACAATTTTGTTTAGGCTATTCTGTAAGTCACGGCAGTCATTGACATCATTTATAGTTTTGTAAATTTTTAGATCATCTGCATATAACAGATGTTGACAATCAAGGTTTAGAGAAAGGTCATTAATAAATATGTTAAAAAGCAGAGGACCAAGAATGGAACCCTGAGGTACGTACACCTGATGTTGGATAATATTCGCAGGATTTGAAACCGTTAGCAACTACATAAGTTTTACGTTCGCTGAGATACGATTTGATTAATAATAAGGATGATTTACAAAAACCAAAGTTATACAATTTAGATAAAAGAGCATTATGTTGAACCTTGTCAAACGCTTTAGACATATCCGTATAAATGACATCCATCTGCCCCCGGGCGTCAACAGTCTCAGCAATGTCATGAGTGATTAAGGTAAGATTAGTAACTGTTGAGCGGCCGGGGACAAATCCATGCTGCCCATCAGATATGCAAGGCTTGACATGTATATAAATTTGGTCAAATAATAAGCGCTCAAATATTTTTGCTATATGTGGGAGTAAAACGATGGGACGATAATTATTAATATTTTTAAGATAAAGCGACGTCTTAGGTACAGGACATACGGCAGCAATTTTTAAACACCTTGGAAACGTACACAACTTAATTGATAGATTGAATAGAGCAGTAAGAGGTTCACAGAGTAATGTAGCACAGTCTTTTAATAAGAAGGAGGGAAGCTTGTCATCCCCAGATGAGCGATTATTTGGAAGCTTCCTAAGAAGGTCAAAGACTAGTTTCGCAGTCGTCGTGGTAAATACAAAATTAGGGATCAGGTTAAAGTTTGTATGTAATTTATTACTTGATGGCGGAGTATGAACAGATTTAAAGTATTCACTAAAACCATTTACAATATCAATAGGATTTTCCAAAATTTTATCATTATATGAAATAGTTGACGGAAATCTAGAAGAATTCGATTTTTTTGAATTAACATATGACCAAAATTGTTTGGGGTCTGAAATAACTTTGTGTTCAATAGAGAAAATGTATTCATTATGTGCCTGCTTTATTTTCTTTCTGATTGAGGATCTAATATTAGAAAATTGTTGAAATAGGCGTGGATTTTGTCTAAGTTTTTTCCTTAGCCTATTCTTTTCTTTTAACAGATTGATAATTTCAGTAGTGAACCACGGTGGATATTTATATTTTATGTTAAACATAGGAATAAATTGAATAAGAGCGGTATTTATGATATTATAGAAAGTATCAAACGCATGATCTATATCAGTGAATGATGAAAGTCCATTCCAATCAACGTTGCACAAATGTGCATATAATCCAGGATAGTTCCCTTTTTTGAAGTTAAATATACGAGCTTCATCATTAACTTTACACATTTCAAGCTTGCACTGAAAATTAAATGTAAATGCTGGATGATATGCATCCTCCGCCACTAACGCATGCGTATCTCTTTCAACTTTACAAAACATGTTCGAATAAAGCAAGTCTAAAATATTATTTGACATATTTGTGATAGTGTTAAATTGCTGAAGGCCTAAGAAATTACAAAAATCGGTTATAATACATGCTTTTTGAGAAAGGCTACCAGTAACATTATTAATTGAAGGACAGTTGAAATCACCAACTAACACAATTTTATTATTTCAAATAATAACACTTATTTACTTTTTTGTATTCACTTTTTATTTTTACGGTGACTAGTTTCGACTCGTTAGCGAGCCATTATCAAACCAAGTACTTAAAATTAACATCGAAGTCCTTATATATACTTAAAAATTAGGAGTCAGGTAAAAACGCGTCAAACAGAGGGGTATACATCAGGTCGGTCTGGTCGTTTATTAGCGGAATTCCCGGATTGAACTTTGCTTTGTGAATTTCTAATGATTCGAGAAGGTTCATTTTACGGCCCTTTTCCGCAAAATGTAAAACCGAAAGTACATCCTTTCCAAAAATGTGATCTTCTTCGATTATGTGATTGGAGAATGTTGATTTATCCTGCTTCAACTTATATGATCTGAGATGTTCTTTAAGTCTAATATCAAAATTTCGTCCTGACTGTCCTATGTATACACCTTTACATGTTTCACAGGTCAACTTATATATACCGGATTTTTTATTTACATCGGTTTTTGTTTTGGGATTAAAAATTTGTAAAATGGTATCGGTATGTTGACGATATTTTTGCCTGTTTTATAGGCTCAAATAGACAACTTGATCAATTTTTAAATTATATCAACACACTACACCCCAACATTAATTTTACATTGGAAATAGAACAGAATAACTGCATTAACTTTTTAGACATAAAAATATCAAAAGTGAATTCCAAGTTAGAATTTGAAATATATAGAAAACCGACCTTTACAGATACAATAATTCCGCAAAATTCCAGACATCCAATAAAACATAAATTAGCAGCGTTTAATTGCATGATTTACAAAGCACTACATTTACCCCTAACAATAGACGCATATACCAAAGAAATATCAATAATTAAGAAAATCGCAAACAATAATGGATACACCATAGGATTAATTGATAATCTAATAGAACGACAAAAATTAAAACAAGTACAAAAATATATTTATGCAGTAACGAAAAATAAGGATGAACGGAAGTATGGAGTACTGACCTTTTTCGGTAATATAAGCTTTAAAATTAAAAATATTTTACAAAAACAAAATATAATAGTAGCATTTAAACCATACACTAAACTCAAATACGAAATTTTTAATCCCAAAACAAAAACCGATGTAAATAAAAAATCCGGTATATATAAGTTGACCTGTGAAACATGTAAAGGTGTATACATAGGACAGTCAGGACGAAATTTTGATATTAGACTTAAAGAACATCTCAGATCATATAAGTTGAAGCAGGATAAATCAACATTCTCCAATCACATAATCGAAGAAGATCACATTTTTGGAAAGGATGTACTTTCGGTTTTACATTTTGCGGAAAAGGGCCGTAAAATGAACCTTCTCGAATCATTAGAAATTCACAAAGCAAAGTTCAATCCGGGAATTCCGCTAATAAACGACCAGACCGACCTGATGTATACCCCTCTGTTTGACGCGTTTTTACCTGACTCCTAATTTTTAAGTATATATAAGGACTTCGATGTTAATTTTAAGTACTTGGTTTGATAATGGCTCGCTAACGAGTCGAAACTAGTCACCGTAAAAATAAAAAGTGAATACAAAAAAGTAAATAAGTGTTATTATTTGAAATATTTAAAATGTATCACAAAGTAACCGCCTCCACCACAAAATACAATTTTATTAGTTTCATAGTTCATTTGCATTAGTAAATCAAAAAATAATTTTATATCAGAAATTGGCGTACTAGGCGGAATATAAACTAAAATTATATATAACCAACAAGATATGATTCTACATCTGCATATAACTATATCAATGAGAGGCACTAGGTTTTGAAAATGATCTGTCGATATAGACTCAACTTTATAAGTATTCCGCACGGCAATTAATACACCGCCACCTTTAGATTTACCTGTTAAACTTGCATTACGATCAGTTCTTAATACTGTGTATGTATCGTTAATTAACTCATTGTTGTAGACGGAAGAATTTAACCAAGTTTCTGTAATGAGTAAGATGTCATAGTCGCACACACTGACATTATTGTGAAATGTTGCTGTTTTTGTGTTTATGCCGCGGACATACTGGTAGTAACCAGTGGTGCTGCCTGTTGGAACAGAGTTTCATTGAGTTGCGGATGAATGAATAACCTTAGGAACGCCCTTGATGTATTTTATGGTTAAGTTATTTTCCCCACTGCGACGTCTATCTTCAAGTTCATCCCGAGCACTGTTGAGAGCGCTGACTTGCATTGGAGTGCGATCGGGCCCTACATGAATATCTTTTATATTCACGTTCTTGCATAATTTCATGAAATCGGTAGCCTTCTCCTGGTTCTTGAAATGAAGTTTTACTGGCCTTGGACGAGCTCCAGTTTTTCCTACTCTGAATAATGAAACTTCTGAGAGAGCGCTAAGAGCATCGTTGTTGGCATCTAACAATGTTTTTAAGGAACTGAGATCATCTGCTTTCTTAATTTTTGGGTCAATGTTCTGAGATTCAGGTAGATTAAATACCATCACATTATAAGCTCTTTTATTTCTATCTTCAATTTCCTGTAGAATTTCGCCAGTTTGCTGTGGAAGAGCTTTTTTTATTGTTGCAAGTTCAGCTTTAAGTGAATTATTTTCTGCCTTTAATAAAGTAATCTCATCAGTAAGAGATGTAATTGCACTTGCGCAGGCGCCAACCTGTTGCTTGATTTCATTTGAGAAAGGTTCAAAGTGATTCTTGAATATGGTGTTTATCGCAACAAGGATGTCAGATGAAGTAGAAGCAGACTCTTCAGAGGTACAGTTAGCTGGTAAATTCCACAATAGACGGCAACTGTGGCACATCCATTTTCCATCACTCGATTTAGAGCAACTCTTGATTTTAATGGGTGCAATGAACTGAGTGCAATTTGTCATTATGGAAAATATTTGTAGGATAGATAAGAGGGATAATTACAGTACAAAACAGGGGTACAATGTCTTCACGTCCAGGGGCCGATCAAGACGACTTATTCAAACAAACAAGGGTAGGCCGCGGATAACATTCAATAAAACAAATATATGTACATGGGAATATAATTACAAATGTTAAATTGAATATTAAATTTATTTTTTAAAAAGATGATAATGGCAAGGAAAAAAGAAGGACATGCGATATAACGGCCGTAGAGTGACCGCGAGCGTACTCGTAGTGTGACTGTATGTGATATTAATCTCAACGGAGTTCAATTAAATGCAAATTAATATTGCATTTATATACAAATTGCTTTGATTAATAATTATGATTCTACTTCGTGCGAAAAACTGACTATTTGTACACAATACTCACTGGTTTTTACAGCAAACCACCCTTGTTTTATCATTAAATCACTCGAGTTTCACTGGAGCCGAAATGAACACAGCCGCACTAAACTCTTAAATTAGTTAAGTTAGTTATTAGAACTATGTATCTGTTGGGAAATATAGAGTTGTTATTATTATTAATTAATCCTGACTTTTGAGCTATTCATAGCTTTAATCTTTAATAACAAAAAATAATGGAAGTAAACAAGGAAACATTTCTAGCAATGATCAATAAAATTCGATCAATTTGTAAAAAATTACTTACACTGTAAGTTTTACAAACATCTTTTGAAACAAAAAGTTACAGTGTAAGTAATTTTTGCAGTTGGAAAAAGGGATTGATCAAATTTTATTGATCATTGCCAGAAATAAAATTTCTAGCAATGATCAATAATAAATAATAAATAATAAACAATAAACAATAATAATCAATAATTATTGTAATTCAAATAAGTGCAAATGTGTGAATCATTTTTGTTTCATTTTATTTAATTAAAAAAAGTAATGGGCTGTATTTTTTTCTCGTAATTAATTGATCCTGACTTTTGAGTTACTCATGGCATTAATAACAAATCTATTCTTTTCTTATGAATAAGCCATTTCTGATTGTAATTCATTTAGAAAGTATTGTGTTCGAAATATTCATTTTGCGCAATTTTGGTTATCAATTATTTTTCTTTATTTATCCGCAAACAGAATCGTAACCTTTCTCAACGACCATTGTCTTGTAACGATTCAGCCTGATTACCTTCGAAACGGTCGACCTTCAGCCCTTCCACGTGGATAATGAAAGCACTCCATTTTTGCGAAGGGCATATCCGGGGCACGGAATCAAATTAGCCCTGTAATAATTGTTTGCTGTGTGCAGGTGCACTATTGAGGGCTTTTAAACTTAATAATCAAATTAGGAACTAATGAATCCACCGAGCTCACCTTGGACACGGCTATATTTCCGCTCGACGCGGAACCGCAGCGTCTCAAAAAGCGAGTCCGGTGAATTCGCCCCAAAATCAATTATAGAAAATTTTTAGTTAATTAAACTGCATCAATTTTAACTTGCGGGGTTTTATTTATTAGGTCAATGTTATTAATTATAAGAAAATTCAAATAACGTCGCATCAACGTTAAAAACAACATTAAATGTTAATGTAATATTGGTGCAATATTATTATGTTCGTTTTGCTCAGTGGGTAATTAAAAAATAAATAATGAAAACACTGTTTCTCGTACAAACAGAGTTTTCATTATTTATTTATAATAAATAATGAAAACTCTGTTTGAATAAACCTCGTACAAACAGAGTTTTCCTTCTTTAGCCAGGTTAGCTTTGGAAATACTTATAAATACTCAAACGGATGTTTTGCAATCTTAAGTTGTGTTTTTGAATGTTACACCGATCAGTTAAGACAGCGATTTTATTTTTTATGACGCAATGTCAGTCTCCCCTCCAAGATTTTTTTTGTTTTCTATACAAATAAATACGTATTCATCCTATTTATTTCGTATTTTCGTTATAGATTGTATTTTTCAGTCGATCTGCATTCGTTGCTTGTATATTGAAACGGTTTCAATATCATTTATACAATATGTTAGAACGTAATTATTTTTGATATTAGTAATTAGCTATCAAAAACTAAATATATAAGCATTTTGATCAATTGTTGCTAAAATTATTTTAGCTAAAATTTGTTTGTTTCACTAATATCACATATGTAGATTAGAAAAATCCTTCTTCTTACCGTTTATATTTTCTACATTTTTTTTTTGATAATTTACATACATTTTGAGTCATTTTGTTGATACAAAAATATATATTATGTTTTTTTTTTATAATGTAAATGAAGATTTATATACTTTTGGCCAGAAAAAGTTTCAAATAAAACTTGTAGACAATTGAATTCTCTACGAGTTTTGTTTGAAACAAATTTCCATGGCTGTCTTGGTTTACGCTAAAATTGTTGAAAGAAATAGCGAAAATTTCAAACTAAAAATTTACATTTTTAATTTTTCAACGAAAAAAAAAGTGCGATTTTCACGGCCAGCGTTGTTTTCACAAAACAGAGTTACAGACAAAACTTGTAGACAATTGAATGCTCTACGAGTTTTGTTTGAAACAAATGTCCATGGCTGTCTTAGTTTACGCTTAAATCGCGATTTTCCGTTCTAAAACGCACAAACTGTCTTTGAAAAAGTGTACTTTTCATTGAAAACAATTGCGATTTTCACAGCCTCCGTTGATTTTACAAAGAAGTGTCAAATAAAACTCGTAGACAATTGAATTCTCTACGAGTTTTATTCGAAAAACTTTATCATAGCTGTCTTCGTTTACGCTCAAATCAATAAAAAAGACATAATTTTACAATAAAAAAATTGTTTTTCATTGAAACACATGCGATTTTCACGGCCAGCGTTGTTTTGTTTGAAACAGATTTCCATGGCTGTCTTGGTTTACGCTTAAATCAATAAAAAGACAGGATTTTACAATCAAAAAAAAATGTTTTTCATTGAAACAAATGCGATTTTCACGGCCAGCGTTCTTTTCACAAAAAAGAGTTTCAGACAAAACTCGTAGACAATTGAATTCTCTACGAGTTTTATTCGAAAAACTTTATCATAGCTGCCTTCATTTACTCTCAAATCAATAAAAAAGACAGAATTTTACAATAAAAAAATTGTTTTTCATTGAAACACATGCGATTTTCACGGCCAGCGTTGTTTTTACAAAAAAAAGTTTCAAATAAAACTTGTAGACAATTGAATTCTCTACGAGTTTTGTTTGAAACAAATTTCCATGGCTGTCTTGGTTTACGCTAAAATTGTTGAAAGAGATAGCGAAAATTTCAAACTAAAAATTTACATTTTTAATTTTTCAACGAAAAAAAAAAAAAAAGTGCGATTTTCACGGCCAGCGTTGTTTTCACAAAACAGAGTTTCAGACAAAACTTGTAGACAATTGAATGCTCTACGAGTTGTGTTTGAAACAAATGTCCATGGCTGTCTTAGTTTACGCTTAAATCAATAAAAAAGACAGGAATTACAATAAAAAAAAAAGTTTTTCATTGAAACAAATGCGATTTTCACGGCCAGCGTTGTTTTTATAAAAAAAAGTTTCAAATAAAACTTGTAGACAATTGAATCCTCTACGAGTTTTGTTTGAAACAGATTTCCATGGCTGTCTTGGTTTACGCTTAAATCAATAAAAAAGACAGGATTTTACAATAAAAAAAATGTTTTTCATTGAAACAAATGCGATTTTCACGGCCAGCGTTCTTTTCACAAAAGAGTTTCAGACAAAACTCGTAGACAATTGAATTCTCTACGAGTTTTATTCGAAAAACATTATCATAGCTGCCTTCGTTTACGCTCAAATCAATAAAAAAAGACAGGATTTTACAATAAAAAAATTGTTTTTCATTGAAACACATGCGATTTTCACGGCCAGCGTTGTTATTTCAAAAAAAAAGTTTCAAATAAAACTTGTAGACAATTGAATTCTCTACGAGTTTTGTTTGAAACAAATTTCCATGGCTGTCTTGGTTTACGCTAAAATTGTTGAAAGAAATAGCGAAAATTTCAAACTAAAAATTTACATTTTTAATTTTTCAACGAAAAAAAAAAAAAGTGCGATTTTCACGGCCAGCGTTGTTTTCACAAAACAGAGTTTCAGACAAAACTTGTAGACAATTGAATGCTCTACGAGTTTTGTTTGAAACAAATGTCCATGGCTGTCTTAGTTTACGCTTAAATCGCGATTTTCCGTTGTAAAACGCTCAAACTGTCTTTGAAAAAGTGTACTTTTCAAGTTTTGTTTGAAACAAATGTCCATGGCTGTCTTAGTTTACGCTTAAATCGCGATTTTCCGTTGTAAAACGCACAAACTGTCTTTGAAAAAGTGTACTTTTCATTGAAAACAATTGCGATTTTTACAGCCTGTGTGTTGATTTTACAAAGAAGAGTGTCAAATAAAACTTGTAGACAATTGAATGCTCTACAAGTTTCATTCGAAAAACTTTATCATAGCTGCCTTTGTTTTCGCTAAAAACGTCAATTTTTCTCTTTCTGAGACGAGAAAAAAAAACACTTTTGTTTTTATATTTTCGTTTTTTTTTTTTAATAGAAGAAAATTTGATAGGTTGCCATGACAACCGACCGAAAATAAATGAATAAATAACAGTAACGAAAAAGAAGAAGAGAAAAACAAAGAGCAAAAAAATGTATACGTTTTTTTTTTTAAACAAAAGAAAAGAAAAGATTGGTTGTCATGACAACCGAAAATAAATGAATGCATGAATAACAACAACGAAAATAATAATATATATATTTTTATAAGCATACATTAGGGGAAGTGTATACCTGCAAAAAACGCGAGCCAACCGCGTTGATTAATTAATGTGTATATGTTAAGTTGACTATTTGGCATATATGTGTTCAGTTGCGTGTTATAGGCAACCAAACACACATATATTAATGCATTTGACTCTCGTATTTTGCAGGTATACATAGGGGAAATGTATACTGATAAAAAAAGCTCTCTGTATATATATTTTTTAGGAACAAAAAAGGTGAGAATTAAAAAAAAAACGATCGGTTGTCATGACGACAAAACAAAATAATATCTCCTATTTTATAAATACGCGGCACAAAAAGCATCAAAAAAATATTATTTGAATAATATATTTTTACTTTCTGCGATGTGTATTACAAAGGGAAAGCATTTTTTACGAAAAAGTTCAATTGATCACATTAAAAAATGTACATATTTTTATAGATTCCATCAATAAATAATAACAAATGTGTCATTTGATTTGTTTTTATTAATTGATGTTAATATAATTTAACCCTAACAGGCCCAAATTAAATATAATCGAAAAAAATTGCTTCGATTTATTTCTTTTTTACTTACCTTTCCTGAAACGATATTTTGCGTTTTTTTTCCATAATCCATATTTTGTAACGTAACCACCCCACCCCCAAATAGTTAATCCGTGAAAAGTTTTATGGCCTGTTGTGGTTAAATATTATCCCGTGATTTTGCCGACGTAGCTCTGGTAAGAAATGACCATCATTAGTTATACGCTAGATGAATCCTGGCTGAACATTTTATTAAAAAATAAATATGAATAGATTATTAAAAACCAACTAATATACAATATGTATTACCAATGTTTAAATATTAAAACCATTAATTATATTAATTTAAAGATTAAACAATCAGTATTGTAAACGCGAGCACCCTAAACTAGTGATGGTCATTTCTTACCAGACTAGTGTGCTCCATTCCCCCTTGATGAGGGCGGTTGAACAGATTTTGTATTGTGGTTATATACCTGATATTAATCATAATAAATGAAAGGCAACATATTTATTTTATTTAAATTAATAATTTGCAGTGTTATGTAGTAATTTTTTGTTGGATGTTTGGAAATCACCTCGCAACTATCAATTTATTTTACCACCCTATAACAACAGTATTACGACTCTTTTTTTTTTTGAAGGCGCTATTTAAATTCCCACTTTCCCTTCGGAAAATTACGCGAATAAAACGCGATAGTACCACGTAGCGTGTCTGCTTTTAACATTGAAAACTTTTCCCGTCGTGTAAACATTACCTTCACGTTTATCGCCCATAAATCCATTTGACGATTTCACGAACATCTGAATATTTCGGATAACATCTGTTCCCTGTTCCGTAGACAATTTTCAACATAAAATACTTCCTGTTATTGTTAAATTAAAAAAATAATGTTTTAATAATTGATTAAAATTTAATTAAACGAAATTACATAAAAAATGTGATGTATCTAATCGAGTACATACACCATGGATGTAATTTTTCAAATTGTATCTTCATTAATTACAATGAAATTAAACAAGGAAAATTTGTGGCAATGATCAAACCATAGAGTAACTAGTATACATAGAGAGGCAACCCGTAGGCATTTTAGCGTCACGCTCTCGGCGTATTTTTCGACTTGAGAGCTGCTGCCACAGAGATATTGCGGAAACTCTACGAACTGCTTGAATGTACTTACTGAATTTTATTAACGTATCGCGAGCGCTACTCTGCACTCACAAAGTCGTATAATAATACACACACACATGAGCACATAATATATACAAAAGTCAACAAATTCCTACTCGAGTGTTTTTTTATTCAATTAAATAGAAACGAAAGAGAAGTCGGCAGTTCTTTCAATTTTTTTTCGCTATGCATTTTTATTCTGTTTGTTACATAAGTGTAATAAAATTAATTAAAACTTAAATTTTAATTTGTTAGAATTAGGAAAAAGCAAAAAAAAATGAAACGATTTATATTCTATGCCAAATTATCTCTGTTTAAATAATTTATTTACAGTATCACATAATACTAAAATAAATAAAATAAAATAAAATATTGTTTTTTTTAGGACGTATATATTTCTAATTTCACTTTTGGAAAGGATATTAAAAAAACAATGGCACTTTATCACTGTCACTTTTTAAATAGTGCATTCTTTTCCTAATTTAAACCACTCTTACCGTTTTTAAGATACCAATGCCGTGCATTCTGAAGATATCTGTAAAAATAGTGATGTGTCCATCATGCTACTTTCTCCGGTGAATACGGCAAAATACGTTTTTGAATGAACATTTAATACTAAAGGAAAAATTATTATTAGAAAAAAAATACTGTTGTCTTTCAAAGTTAAAGCCGAGTATTTTTAAAAGTATTACTATTTATATTAAATAAAAATGATTTGAAAATAATTAATAAATTATTTCCACATTTAGCTCTGTGACTATTGACTTACTTACGTAAGTACGTTAAACAAATGCACATTAAAACAACTACTTTCCGGGCAAATACCCACGCCGGACATTGAATTACATAATGTACACCTGCTGCTGCATATCAACAAATATTGAATAATGCAACAAAATTTTGATCCGAGAAAAATTTTATGTAAAAACAACAAAAATTAACGTTACTTAATATAAGGCCATCTGCAGACACGTGTTTCGGGATCTATCCCTCGTCAGTACAGCTATGCCTTACACAATTTAAAGATGTTAAAAAAATCAATTAAATTAATTCAAATACAATCAGCAAAATTAAATCAGTTATATTAAATCAAATTAAACTAAATCAATTTAAATTAAATTAAACCAAATTAATTCAATTTAAATCAAAACCGAATAAAATTAAACGAAAAGAATTAAATCAAATTAATTAAAAAGAGCGACCCTCAATCGTTTTTTTCAAATCATTTTTATTTAATATATTTAAATAACTGTGACCAAGTGGAATGAATACTTGTTTTCTATTTATATATTACGATTTAGTTTGCTATTTCTTATAACAATATAACATAAATAATTACAATACAAACTCAACACTGGCTAATGCCGGTAAATGAGTGTCGATTATGGATGAATGAATTACAATACATGTAGGTGTTAGCCTGTCTGCCATATTTTTCTATTTAATTAATTATTTACAATTACAGTTTACAACAAATAAATTTAATTAAGTATTTAATGGTTTCCACTTCATTATAAATTATTTTAAATTAATGTAATAAAACACTCTTTTAACTTTTTTGTATAATTGTAAATTATTTTTTTTTTTACAATGATCATGATTACTAGACTTTCTTTTACTTCCTTAATTATATTCACGAAGTATTGCACGGTACATTTTCAAATGTCAAATGCATTAACGTATGTGTGTTTAATTGCCTATAAAACGCAACTGAACACACATATGCCAAATAAGCAACTAAACATACACACATTAATCGGTTCAATGCGTTTGACTCGCGTTTTTTGCAGGTATACATAGGGGAAATGTATACTGATAAAAAAAACCTCTCTGTGTAAAGAATAATAAAAAAAAAATAAAATAAAAAAAAAGTCATTTTATCATCCAGTTTCTCCAACATGCTTTGAAACACGGGATTATTAGGTTTTTTTAAATGTATATTATGTTACAGAACTTGGGCGATTGAAACCGGTACGAAATTGAAAATGTACCGTGAAGTGAAAATACAAGAATAAATTTACTAATTACTCATTATTGAAATATTTTTTTTACTATTAATATTTTTTTTTATTATTGATATTTTTTTATTGGGCACCACCCTCCTCAAGGGTAGAAAACGTGTTTTATTACATTTATTGAAAATTAATTAGATTATGAATGGATGCTCGAAATTATACAAATATAAGAGTAGAATAAGAAATGTCTACTATTTTATTGAGCGCGAAATATATCTGGCTACTCAATAAAATAGTAGAGAAAGGAATAACAGTTATTTCATTTTTATAATACACAACTCTATATATTCCACGCCAAGAAGAATTCAAAAGTGCAGTGTTTCGTGTGTAGAAATAGGAAGTTACCAAGAACTACGAATATGTCAAATAAAAATGATTTGAAAATAATTAATAAATTATTTTCACATTTAGCTCCGTGACTTTTGACTTACGTTACGTAAGTACGTTAAACAAATGCACATTAAAACAATTACTTCCCGGGCAAATACCCACGAGTAATAATAATTACTTAAATATATTTTATCAAAATGTCCGTGGTCTTCGAACAAAACTTTGTAGTTTATATGAATCGATTTTAAATAACGATTATGATGTAATTGTATTAAGTGAAACTTGGTTATGTCCAAATATTTTTAATTCTGAATTTATAGACTCTCGTTATAATGTATACAGAAAAGACCGAAATATTGATACAAGTACGAAATCACGAGGAGGTGGAGTTCTTATTGCAATAAATAAAATATTTAAATGTCGAGAATATATAATTGATAATAATACCAATGAAGAAATATGGATTTGTGTAGATGGTACTACTGACACAGGATTGATAATTGGAGGTTTTATATACCGCCGGAGAGCAATATTGATCATTTTAAAAATCATTGTGATCACATTAAATCTATTTTATCAAAATTTAGTGATAATTATTGCATTATACTAGGTGACCACAATCTACCTAAAATTGAATGGGAATCTGATGATGACGTATCTGGGTTACTACCACTACATGTTTTAGAGGAAAAATCAATTCTTTTGTGCCATACTCTATACCAACTTGGATTTTCACAATATAACATCATTAAGAATATGAACAATGTGTGTCTTGATCTCTGTTTCTCTAACTTCCCCGTTACTGTTTCGGAAGCGATGCCTTTATTAAATCCAGATTTACATCATCCGCCAATATTAACAAAGATCGTATTTTCTGTAACCAGTAGTGACTGTGATAATATTGCTGTTTTTAATTTTCTTAATGGCCCTTACGACCTATTAAATAACTATTTGAGTTCTTTTGACTGGAATATATTAAATGATTTTACCGTCGATAATTCAGTTGATTATCTGTATACAGTATTATATTCCGGTATATACATATTCTTAAAGAAAAAAATAAACTGGAAATCAAGCTTTCCTAGATGGTTCTCTTCCGAAGTGATTCACTTAGTTAAACAGAAGAAAATCGCCCACAAGAAGTATAAAGAAACTCAAACAGAGGAAGATTATCTACATTTTTCCGAACTTCGGGCATAATGTAAAGAACTAATTGAATTAAAACGTCAAGAATATATTTATAATATTGAAAATAACATTTTAACTAATCCAAAGTTATTTTGGAAATACACAAAATCACTTAAATCTAATTCATCTGGTCTTCCCACTTTTATGACCTTTGATAATAAAAATGGCTCTTCTCCTTCTGAAATTGCAGATCTATTTGCTAAATATTTTGCACGTGTTTATAGATCTAATTTAAATGCAGTATCAGATGATGTTTATTCGAATATTTATGAAAAAATACACCTCAACAATGTTTCCATTTCAAAAGATGATGTATATAATTGCATAAAAACGCTAAATATTAATAAAGGTGCAGGCCCGGATGGAATCCCTCATATTTTTGTAAAGAAGTGCATAGACTCTCTCACACTTCCAATATTTTATATTTTCGTTAAATCTTTAAATAATGGTTACTTTCCACAGAGATGGAAACTAAATTTTGTCTATCCAATATATAAATCAGGCTGTAAGAGTAAGGTCACAAACTACAGGCCTGTTAGCATTCAATCTTGCATTCCTAAGATGTTGGATAAACTAGTGAGTGAATCGGTGAGTTACTCTTGTAAACATATAATCACGGATGAACAGCACGGGTTTTACCCTTCTCGCTCAACGGCAACAAATCTTTTTATATTTACAAATTACGTACTGAACTCTTTTGAAGCCGGGTTTTCAGTTCACACTGTATATACAGACTTCGCCAAAGCGTTCGACCGTGTTAGCCATGTGCATTTGATCTCTAAATTGCAAGCATTAGGATTTAGTGGTATGTTATTACAGTGGATTGAATCCTACCTTAAAAATAGATCGCAACAAGTAATATGTAATGGAATTGCATCTTCTGAATTTTTGGCAACTTCAGGGGTCCCACAAGGATCGCACTTGGGCCCAGTGTTATTTATTCTATTTATAAATGACATCGGTAAAAATATAAAATCAAAATATTTATTATATGCCGACGATCTCAAGATTTACACCAGAGTTACTTCTCCTGATGATAACGCATGTCTTCAAGCTGATTTACATGCATTATCTCAATGGTGCGATTGTAATTGTATGGAATTAAATGTATCCAAATGTAAATTGGTAGTCTTCTCGCGCTAACGTATGGCAACAGTCTCAACGTATCATATTGGCACTGAGGAATTAGAGGAAGTATCAAAAATCCACGATTTAGGAGTACTACTAACATTCTCCCTACACATCCGACACCATAGTGGCAAAAGCATATAGAATGCTAGGCTTTATCAAGAGGACTACAGCACAGTTTACCAACAATCACTGTATCATTCTTCTTTTTTCGGCGTATATTAGGTCTATACTAGATTACTGCTGTATTATTTGGTCACCAGAATACTCTAAATATAAAGATAGATTAGAGTCTGTTCAGCAAAGATTTATGAAATACATGTGCTTTAAAAATAATATAACTTTAAGTAATAGAAACTATCTAGAGTATTTAAAGTTCCAACTCTGTCCTCGCGAAGAAATTATTTTCACTTAACATTCGCTTTTTAATATTTTAAATGGACAAATTAATTGTTCAATTATTTTAAGCATGTTCAAATTGTATGTTCCGTCCAGATTTACTAGACTTCCGCCATTATTAGCTACTGAATTTCATAGAGTTAACTATGCTATGAACAGTCCATTGGCGAGAATGATTAACATTGTTAATAAATATCACAACAGAGTTAATATTTTTGGAGTTAGTTTTAATATGTTTGCCAATGAGGTGAAATGTGTTATATTGTGTGACTAGTGTGCGTGTCTGTATATATATATATATATATATTTTAATTTATTGTAATGTTTAAATTTATATGTATTACTTTTGTAAAGAGGAATTATCCGTTAAATAACCATTTTTTGCGACTCAACAATACTCATAATCCGAATTTAAAATAATTATAATAAACTTGTTTAATTTAAAAAAATGATTATATTTATTTAACCTATAATATTGTAGTTCAATATTTCCGCCAAGTACGCAAAAGTTTAATAGGCTAACCGTAAATATGATAGACGAGTTTGCCTCTACCCAGTTAAACATCAAAAATTGTAATTTCCAATTATACATTTTAAATAAACGGGAAGTTTAATCTTATTCAAACTTATTTTATGCCACTGGTCGATAGCCAATTTGTAAAATTATAATATACTGGTGAATTAAAATTAAATAATTTGAAAATAATTATTCTCTTTCTTATTGTTCTGCAATTAAAAACTTAAGAAGCAAGTATTAAGAAAATACAAATATCTATTGAAACAATTACTTTCCGTGCAAATACTCACGCAGGGCATTGAATATCACAAGAGATATTTGCCGTTGTGTAGCAGCGACGTTTTTTTTTACACAAACAAAATTAACTATGTATAAAAGGCCATCTATATATGCGTATTTTGGATTGAGATGCAACGGCAAATATCTATTGTGTAATTCAATCTCCGGTGTGGGTATTTGCCCGGGAAGTAATTGTTTAAAGAGAATGTGATGGTTTAAGTTGAGAATGAAAACAGCAGCACGAACGAAGGACTGAAGCTTTTAATAAAACTGAACTTCTATTATATTACAAAAACAGTTAAGATGGTAACGGCTGAGATAAATGAATAAAATATAAGAAAACATGATATTTGTGTAGTTTATACTTTAACAGAGATACTTGTATTGTTTTTTTTAATACATACTTCGTAAGTAATTATAGACACGCTGGGCAATTAGAACGAGAATAATTAGTTATTATATTATTTTCAAATTCTTCACTTTTAATTCAATTAAAACTGCAATGTGTAATATAACAACCATCTTTATGAATATACTGTTACTAATATTGTAATTTTCTCAAAGTGTCGTTAACACAAAATTACATTTAGATATTTAGTAAAATATGCCGGCTGTTTTTTTTTTATCTCTAGTATTTCCGATAAACCAGTTTAAAATTCAACACGAGTACTTGAATACGTTGGTCATTTTTATATCTACATTCTCTCTGGAAAAAAAGCATCAATCCTCCCGCCGATAATAGTTATGACACGTCGCTGTCACATCGAAAGGATTTATGGCGCGATTTTTTTTAGGGACGGTTAAATTGTGTTTTATATTACCTACGCTATTAAATATGTCGTTTTTATTTAATATATTTAAACAACTGTGACCAAGTGAATAAATACTGTTTTCTATTTAAATATGTCGAATTGTTTCAACTATTTATTATTATTAAAAAAAAAAAAAACTGTAACTACAATTACATTTTATTTATTTAATAAAAAAAAGAAAATATTTATTTTAAAGTGGTAAATATTTAAAAGATAACTGATGGGACGAAATCGGTATTAAGGGTGGGTGCGGTTTAGACGAAAGAGAAAGCTATATAAATATTGGCAATCAATAATTCGAGTTAGATTGCTGTTGTGATCAATGAACAATATTGTAATAATAATAATCTTTATTAACAGATATATACAGAAAGTATACAAAATAAGTAATAAACATTAACAAACTCAAATCTATAATTTATATCTGTTAATTGGCTATCGACCAGTAGTCTTTCAGCCTAACAATATTGTATTATACATCAAAGTATTCTTAAAATTTCATCAGATGAATTAAAAATTATTTTAATGTTTAGTTTGTCTGAAAAACAATGAAAACTGATGAAATTTATAGCAAATTTCAAATTATATTTTTGCTAATAAAAACTTGTGCAATGAAAATTTAAAGGATATCACTAAATTCTGCATTCAAATAACTTAGCGAACATCACCTATTAATTTCATTATATCTTACAATTTTCTTTTCTAACTTGAACTAGCAAGTTGAGGTAATACACGAAAATTAACGATTTATTTTTTATTTAATAAAAATTATATATATGAATAAATATTATTTATTCATAATATTAAATCCAAAAGAATGGCTCTTTTTTTTTCAAACGATTATTTCCATTCTACTATATAGCTATCTCTCTCTACTAAACTAAAAAAATTGGTTAAAAGCATTAAGGTTGCTTTTAACCAATTTTTTTGTCAACCCTCATATTTTTTATTTGCCTGCGTTACCCTTAAAAATTCCCTGCAGTTGCTCAAATAATAATAAATAAATAAATAAAGTTATAAAAAAGAAATATTGAATATAACAAGAAATTAATATTAAAAAAGCACCGAATAACTTTTTCTCGAGAAATCAATTTCTTAAGAATTAGCGAGAAAATACAAGTAATAGCTTAAACGTTTAGCTATTACTTGTTATTATCAATTTCTTAAGAATTAGCGAGAAAATACAAGTAAGAGCTTAAACGTTTAGCTATTACTTGTTATTTTCTCGCTAATTCTTAAGAAATTGATTTCTCGAGAAAAAGTTATTCGGTGCTTTTTTAATATTAATCATATTTATCACAAAAAAATTATTACAGCTAAATAAAATTAAAC
This sequence comes from Philonthus spinipes, assembly GCA_963082785.1. Classification (NCBI taxonomy): domain Eukaryota; kingdom Metazoa; phylum Arthropoda; class Insecta; order Coleoptera; family Staphylinidae; genus Philonthus; species Philonthus spinipes. Next base: position 17,440,237 of record OY720308.1, read on the forward strand.
ACGTTTTACTAAAATCCACTAACTTTCATTTTAAATAATTTGAAGTCTTAATAACAATTATTAGTGAATTACGTATTCACTAATAATTGTTATTTAACTTTTTTTTTTAACAACGCCTTATATTTTTTTACATCGGTTTAATAGCTTTTCTATCGTTCGTATTGGTTTTGATAAGACTAAACACATATTTAAATTGGAGTATTTTGTTTGAAATTTAGGAGTTTTTTTTTAGTTATTTTAAAGAGATATTTTGTTTTAAAAATTAATTTAAAATTATGATAATTTTCAAAATTTAAGTTTAATTGATAGAAATAACCAATAGCTTCGAAAAGTCTAAATATATTTTTAACTAATTTTACAACTAGAACACTGGATTGTTTTTTCACAGATTTATTGCACATCAGCTGTGTATCGAAACAATTGCAACAGTAATGAATTAAAAGCAACGCAAGCGACATCTTTTGCCTAATTTCAAGTGGAATCGTCAACGATTTGGGTCTACAATGTAGACGACCGAGCATCATTGTTTCGACTACTAAAGGAATGCGAACTTGTCCTGTTTATGAAAACAGGAAACGAAATTCACATTTAATGAAATGTTCAGCGTATGGATAACAAGTGATTGCCATTTCGGTTTTTCGAACCTCAATGATTCTTGGTTGTAGACACAAATCGTTGATGATGCCACTTGAAATTAGGCAAAAGATGGCGCTTGCGGCGTTTTTAATTTATTGTGATAAATATTGGGTATATAACCACAACACAATTTCCGTATATGTATGGTGTCAGTGCCTTTGAACTATTCCAGAATGGAGAATCCTCGCGCAGCTTACAGTACAGCCATAAAGTGCGTGTAGATAGTGAAGAAAAACACAAAGCACATAGGAAAATTAGTTCCACATCCGAACACTAAAGACTTTTTGGCGTTTTATGACCATCGTACGCATGCCTTGATCACAAAATGGCGCGATAATTAAATTTTCCCACAATAATAAATCATCCATGATACAAATATTCATTATGCACAACAAATTAAAATATGCATATTACGTTGATACAAGCCATTTTAATTAAAATAAAATATATTCATCAATAATAAAGCAAACCATCATCAATTAGTAAGTATAAAATTAAATATTATTTAATAATACACAACAGTTTATAATTCATTAATATATCTACAATATAAATTAAATATTTAGTTTGTGATATACACATAAAATACTTTATATTGATTGAAAAATAAATCTCTATATTATTTTTGAGTATTTTTACAGAAAATCTGTGCAATAAAACTATATTTAAATGTTTATCTTCATATAGTTGACCAAAATATTCTTTCCTTTCAAAGAAATAAATGTTAAAATTGAATGTTTCATTAATCCATTATAAGAAGTGCCTTTCTTTAGTAGTATAAACACAATTATTAATACACCTCGACTTAAATATTCCATTCATACAGTGAAATGAACTTATTATGACTCATTAAAATAATAATTAATTATATCAGGTATAATGCATATCAAATCTAGAAGTTTTCATTTCTAAATATAAATATATTTTCAAATTTCAAACTGGTTAGCGCTGCGCGAAACGTGTATGTGTGAGCGTACAATAAGCGTGTGTAAGTTCTGTAAACTGCGCGAGGTAGCCTCCATTCCGAAAATTTTCGGCTGATGCAATTACTACATACGTATACTGTGATATTAAGGCATTGCACATGGAATCACTAGTCTGATTAGCTTTGAAAAACCGAAATGGCCATCACTAGTTATCCATACGATAGATGAATGCTGGCTCAACATTTCATTAAATTGTAGATTTATAATAAATCTGTGAAACGTAAAAACAATCTAGTGTTTACATCCTCAAATATGTTTGAGGATGTAAACACTAGATTGTTATATATTTTAAAGGGAATATATTTTAAAGGGAACACTTGGTTAAATTTCACTATTATTATTTTTTGTATTCCAACTGGTTTCGTTTTTGAGTTATTCTCAAAGAATAAAATTACATTTTTACAAACATAACATACAAACTGAGATGTCAATTTAAATTTTATGACTCAAAAAATACGGGCCGTTATAATGTGTGAATTCCACAGATCTTCGATTTCATTCACTATAGGTTTTCCCTGTTTTATTACCTTCTGGATTAATCCAGAATGACTCAATGCCGTAACTAGTTGGAATTAAAAAAAGCACAACAAAAGTGAAATTTATCCAAGTGTTTCAATTTTAAAATAATAGTTAAATATGTTTAAAAACATGAAGAATGAAAAATATATTCAAAAATGTTTTATTTTTGCGTTAATTATTTTATTAAAAAAATATTCAATACAAGGAAGAAATACCTACGATCGATAGCCATTTAACAATTCATTATTATTCATTGTGAAATAGACTTAATCAATTTTTATTATATTCTTGTAAACTCATTTTTTAATTAAAATATTTATACAGGTCTGAAAGACCTCCGGTCGATAGCCGATTCATCATCATCTACAGAATATAATTATAATCTTTGTATATTATTGTACATATATATACACATTTGAATAAAGATGGTTAGTTAATTATTTATACAGACTTTGCCAAATGATAGCTCTCATAATAATATTTTTTTTTTGTTAATGAACAGGGGTCCGATTAGTTTTTGTTTAAAAGTTACAAGCATTTAAAGAATCATAATTTTTCCAGTCAACCAGCTTCAATTACAACTAGGCTGATAATAAATAAAAATGACAGTTGCTATGAACCTTTATTAACAATTAGCAACAAAAATGTAACTTCAATGAAAATCACAAAACTTAAAACTATAAAAATTGTTCGAAATGTACAGCCTCGCATCGACGAAATTAAGATTCGGATGAGATTTGAAACATTATTTGTTTCGTGTAAGTGTAGCTTTATGATGCCTTTATTTGAACTTTTTTTGAGAAATCACAGATTTATTTTTCGACTGTTCATTGCGCCCCCTACTGGAAGAGATACGAACTTGAAATATATTTCCAACAATTTCTCATGGTCACTTTTATTAGCATATTGAATTCTTTCAAGTTACTGCTGAGAGGTAGTGATTTCAACATGGTAGACCAGCTGTCCCCATAAATAGAAATCCAGAGGATTGAGATCGAAGCTAAGAGGTATTATGGTCACCTCTTAGCTTCGATCTCAATCCTCTGGATTTCTATTTATGGGGACAGCTGGTCCTGAACCTCCTTGACCGATTTATTATTTGGGAAATGTTCATTTTTCCAAGCAGCAACTTGTCTTCTTCTATGTGGTCGTGCGTCGTCGTGCTGATACCACATAGTCTGGATAATATTAAGTAGTACGTCATCAATAAATTCTAAAAGGTCGTGTTCTAAGAAATGTCTACACAGATCTACATTTAAACAATAATTTAGAATATGCCCAGGTAAAAAAATATTGTTGAAACGTTGACACTGAATCGTTGCCGAAATCGTCTTGATCTAATTGCATGTGAATTTTGCAAATTTTTGTAATAGTTTAATTATGTTTTTTAAAACATAATTAAAATATACCTTAACACTACCTTATCTTCTTCAGTATCTCCTTGTTTCTATTTGTATAAATCCATACTTTCAATACCGACATTAACATATGTTCCGTGGAGCGTTAATGAATGTCCACGTCTTGAGTTTAAGGCAATTAATCCTTATTACAACCATGAAATATTGGGTTGGGTTAAATTGACGGTGCGAGAGAGAGAGAGAGAGAGAGGCGGAGATCCTTTACACTAAATTAATTTATTACTTCTGCTTTTTGAAACGTCGCATCGTCTCGGAATTTCAACGAGTATTTAAGACTCGGAATTCATTCATAATTTATGCTCGTTATGAGCTCGAAACGAAACGTTTACATCCAGACGGAGTGAAATTTGTGGAAACGGTGCAATCGACGTTGTGGAATTATAAAATAAGGAGGATTAATGTCAATTTATGGTGGATTCATAAAAAATGTTTGAATCTTGTAATATTGAAATTGAAAAAGAATCGTATTTTAGAATAATAATTCCGTTAAACGAATTGATTTAACTTCATGAAAATACTTGGACAAAGTATTTTCATGAATCTATTTTTTTTTTGATTAGCATATTTTTTTAATAATAATAATAATAATAATAATAATAATAAGCCTTTATTGCCTAACAGAAAATATACATCCCAATTACAAGGCAATATACATATATCCATAGCCGTGTGTGTATAATATAATATAATATAATATAATATAATATAATATAATATAATATAATATAATATAATATAATATAATATAATATAATATAATATAATATAATATAATATAATATAATATAATATAATATAATATAATATAATATAATATAATATAATTTATTTATTTATTTAACGGAAATCTCCTTTGTACATAATACATTATAAACAATAGTAACATAAGATAAACTTAATAAAACATATAAATAGTGAGGGCAATATAACCGAAGCAAAAATATACTAATTAACAATATCCAGATTAATAATACGTAAACGGTGTTTAAATAAACTATAAGAATTACTAAAAATATAAAAATTAGGATTCAACATAAGGACATTACAATACCGCATTATACGTGACACAGGATTTTGAGAACCATACAATGTTCGATGGAAGTTTAAGCGGAATAAGGGCCTACATCGAACTGGAGTTGTTAAAAAGAAATTAAAATTCAGCAATGATAATAAAAAACTGCAGTTGACATGCCCATTAATCAATTTGAACCCATAGCATAAATCAAGTGATCTTCTTCTATATTGTAAAGATTTTAAATTAAGACAATCCAATATGTATGATCGACTATAGTCAATTCGTGCGATCCCCATTTTGAATGAAACAAGTAGCAAAAACCTATTCTGAACTTTTTCAATGATTTCAATATTACAATTGTTGTAAGGAGACCAGATTAATGAACAATATTCCAAATGTGGCCTCACCAAACTAATGTAAAGGGTTTTGAACGTATCCAAGCCAAAGTGTTTCGAAAATCTATTAATGAAACCAAGCATAGAAAGAGCCTTGCTAGAAATTTTATTCAAATGGGTAACAAAATTTAACCGAGAATCAAATATTATACCCAAATCCTTCACCGTCTCAACCAGGGGCAATTTAATATCATTAATTGAATACTCGAACTTGCTATTATTGCTATGGCGAGAAAAAGAAATAGACATACATTTTTTTAGGTTAAGATGAAGATGATTACACGCACACCAATTAATTAAATTATTCAAATCAGATTGTAATAGCGTATGATCTGAACTACTCTCAATTACTTTAAATATTTTGACATCATCGGCGAACATCAGAAATTTACTATCTTTGATATAACTCCCAATGTCATTTATGAAGATCAAGAACAGGATTGGCCCACAATGAGAACCCTGTGGCACACCAGATGTAACGTTGATTGCTCTGGAGATAAAGTTATCAACCTTAACGAACTGTTTACGATCACGTAAATAGCTTGCAAACCATTTCAACACAAGATCACTGAATCCTAAGCCTTCAAGTTTATTTAAAAGAATAGAGTGACTAACACGATCGAATGCTTTGGAAAAATCAGTGTAAACAGAATCGACCTGACGGCCCTTTTCCAAAGCACTCAACAGATACATCTGGTAGGAAAGCAAATTAGACGTCGTAGACCTGCCCTTTAAAAACCCATGTTGTTCATCACAAATAATATTCTTGCAGCACCAAATGAGTTGATCAGAAATTAATTTATCTAGCATTTTAGGAATTGTAGATTGGATGGAAACACCCCTATAATTTTGTATGACTTCTAACAAGCCCTCCTTGAAAATAGGGTTAATGTAAGAATGTTTCCAAAATGTTGGAAACACTCCGGTATGTATAGATTTATTGAATAATAATTCAATCGGGGTAGTAAGTGAATAAATACATTGTTTTAAAAAATAAGGCGGTAAACCATCCGGTCCAGAGTTAAGTGAGTCACTTGAATCATTTATTGAATTGAATATATCAGATGTTTTTAGACTGAACGTTGAACAAGAGATTTTATGATCATAATCAAATAATGGGGCATCAATTATGTCCTCACTGTAAACAGTGCAGAAATAGTCAGCAAATAAGTCAACACATGAATTCCCGGCATTGCATTGTTTATCATTAAAATACATTTTATTTGGAAATCCTTTTATGTTTTTACACTCATTAGCAAAAGACCAGAATAGTTTAGAATTAACTTTTATGTTATCTTCAGTTTTCCGAATATAGGATTCATACAGTGTTTCACTTAAATTGCAACACAAAGATCTAAGATTTTTGAAGGTTTCATAATCAGTAACACTACCACTTTTTTTAAAAACAATATGGGCTTTTTTCTTGGATATAACTAAATCTATGAGTTCATGATTAAACCATTTTGGATAATTTGATAATTTATAAAATTTAGAAGGCACATACAGTGAGAGGGCAGCGTTAATGATGTTATAGAAATTATCTAAATTTAAATCAATATTTGGATCCTGAAATATTAAATTCCAATCAACATTACAAAGATAATTATTAATGGCGTTGTAATTAGCAGATTTAAAATCATAATAAATATATTCAGTGTGTAACGGACGAAATGACTTTGATAAATTCACGATAATATCATAGGATATATGATGATAGCTATTATTTAACAATGGATCACTGGATGTTTTAATATTAATGTTAAGTATATTAGAAAATATTAAATCAAGAAATATGCCACGTTCATTTGGAATGTGATTTTTTTGACGCAAATCATTAAAATTGAAAGAATCACTAAATGCACGAGCACACTGGGATGTATTTAAATGAGACAATAGATTATAACCAGAAAAGTCCCAAACTGCGGTCGGTAAGTTATAATCCCCGCAGAAAATAAAATCAGAATTAGGATTATCTAAACATATTTGATCAATGGCCATTGCATGTTGTTCATAAATACTACAGGGGGACAAAGGTGGAATATAAGAAGCACCAAGGATTAATTTATCATTAATTTTAACAAATAAATGTTCAACAATATTCACCGATGAGTCCAATTTAATGCTATTTAGATCAGACTTAACAGCAATAAGGACGCCCCCACCTCTACTTTTAGCACTAGTTAAAATTGATCTATCCTGTCTATGAATACTGTAATTCGGTAAGTTTAATTCAGAATTCAACACGGAATCATCGAACCACGTTTCAATAAGAATTATGACGTCATAAATACTACAGCTAGCCTTAAGATGTAAATCACGAATTTTTGATTTAAGCCCTCCGATGTTCTGAAAATATACGACTAGTTTTTTGGCATGTTGATTGCAACTCCTGTTGACCGGGTACTGACTATACACGGGACTCCATATCTATATTTAATTGCCAAGTCAGTTTCACCCGAATTTTTACGGAAAGTAAGCTCGTCATTTAAAGTCTTTAACTGATTTCGTTGAATGATCGTACGATCCGCATAAAATTTCACCGTGCCAGTATTTAAAGTACGCACCGCTTTAAGTACTTGAATTGCAGAGTGACGATCCGATAAAGACACTTTCAGAGGCCTAGGTTTGCCGGACTCTTTTCCTAGACGAATTGCTAACCTAGGTTCAAATGAGATTAAGGGTTCTAAGATATTTTTAAGAGCTTCGATGTCCTTTCTCTTCTTCTCATCTGTATTGCCTTTGTGCTCAGGAAGATTAAAAACCATGACGTTCGCAGCTCTACGTTGTCGTTCTTCAATTTCATCCACAATCGAGGCCTGATTAGTCAAAATAGGAGATGAATCGAAAGGCGATTTTTTATTTCACTAATTTCATTTTTAATTTCCAACATAGCATTTGCAAATTCAGCTTTTATTAAAGTGGGCAATTCCTGTTTCAAAACATCTTTAATTGTGGATTTTATGAAACTTTGCATTTCGGTAAGGGCAGGTACCTCATTGGAAAAATTAACAGCGGCACTATTAACTGAAAACATAGGCTCATCCGCCGGAGTGCATTTTTCGCATATCCACCTGTCGCCCAGTTCAGTACGCGCCTCCTCGATATAATACTTAGTGCGGTCGATATCTAGTCTCGTACAGGATGCATGATGCCAGGCGGCGCATGATTTGCATTTGAGAGCTGATAAGCTAGGACTAATGTATCGCGCGCAGATGGCACAAATCATAGGCATGATGATTGATGAGAAGTCAATGTTAGGAACGGCAACAGCGGCAAGAGCGTATGAATTCGTGTTCAGTATAGAACGCGTGCGCAATTGTTAATAAATTATCAAAACAAATGTAAAAAACAAAGGAAATCAAGGGGATAATGGTTTTGACAAAAGACAATCTTCACGCCACAGGGTCTGTTGTGACGGCTTATAGTAAACGAACAGTTGGAAAGAATAGACCACGGAAACACTGAAGGAAGAGAATGATTGAACACATTAAATTTATAGGTTAGTTTTAATTTCAATATAAAATTAGCAGTATCGATGGTACTTACTGGTTAGATAACGCCTCAGATAGGTGTTAAGTACAGTATATCTCACTAACCAAATTTTTAATTAAAAAGGAATTAAGGTATAGGTAAAATTAAAACAGATCACCCAGCATTACCCACACTTATATACACTAATTTAACGATGATATAATATAATATAATATAATATAATATAATATAATATAATATAATATAATATAATATAATATAATATAATATAATATAATATAATATAATATAATATAATATAATATAATATAATATATAAACTAACTTAATGCTAAAATATAAATGAATAGAATATTAAGCTGCAATATTTTATTGATGTGCAACAGCAGGTGTACATTATGTAATTCAATGTCCGGCGTGGGTATTTTCCCGGGAAGTAGTTGTTTTAATGTGCATTTGTTTAACGTACTTACGTAACGTAAGTCAAAGGTCACACAGCTAAATGTGAAAATAATTTATTAATTATTTTCAAATCATTTTTATTTAATATATTTAAATAGCTGTGACCAAGTGAATGAATAATACTCTTTTCTATTTATATTAAGCTGCTCTTTGGTATAATTGTGATAAGAGAGATTTAATTGTATCATAGAATATATCGCAAGAGGAAGGTAAAGAATTAAAAATATAGAAGACAAAATTGAAGACAATAAAGTAGAAATTGTTGCATTAAGACAAGAAAACAATGATATGAAAAAGATAATAGCTATACAAGATCAAAGAATAGAATTGCTAGAGAAAGAAGTTAAAAAAAGAAATATTGTCATACAAGGTATCACGGATGAAGAATCAGAAGCACAAATAGAAATCAAGAAGAAGATTCAGGAAACAATGGAGAAAATGAACGTAAAAATCGAAATAGATACTGAAATAGTAGAAATTAGCAGAATTGGAGAATATAAAAAAGAACTGAAAAGACCAATACTGATCAGATTAAGGGAATACAGAAAAAAACTTGAAATATTCAGCCAAACAAATAAACTAAAAGGCACAGACATATGGATTAATAACGATTACACAAAAAAAGTACAGAACGAAAGAAGGTGCCTACTGCCATACATAAAGAAAGCTCGACAAAGTGGAATCAAAGCATATCTAAAAGACAATAAAATAATAATAAACGGGAGAGAATATGGCATAGAAGACACAGAAGCACTAACATCAGAATACACTAATGAAAAGAAATAAATGACAGATCTCCAGTCAGTACTGATACATTGGAACAAACAAAACGAATAAGCAGAGACACAAAAAAAAACTAGCAAACCCAGCAAAGGAACAAATGAAGGAAATGAAAGACAACAGCAATGAAAAGGACCCAGATTTAGAAAGCAAAATAAATAAAAAGAAAAAAGAGAAGAAAAGGAAAAACAAACACGAACTAAGAATATGTACCTGGAATGTGAGAACAATGCTGACGCCAGGTAAATGGAAAGAACTCGAGATGGAATTAGATAAATACCATGTAGACCTTGCGGCAATACAAGAAACCAGATGGGAAGGAAAGGGGATCATAAGAAAGAAAAAATATAACATACTGTACTCGGGAAATGACAAAAGGGGAAAACATGGTGTGGCTACCATAATTGGTAATGGACTAAAAGAAAACATTTTGGAACACAGAGCAATAAATGAACGAATGGCATATGTAAGAATAAATACCAAACCTTTTAACCTGTCAATATTGAATGTGTATTCACCAACTGAAAATGCAGATACGGAAGAAAAAGATACATTTTACGAACGAATTGAAGAAGGAATGGCAAACATTCCGAGTGAAGATGTCATAATTATATTAGAAGATCTAAATGCACAAATAGACAAAGAAGAACATAATAATCATGTGGCCGGAAAAAATACCATACACCATAAAACAAATGATAACGGTCAAAGACTATGCAACCTAGCGACAACGTATAACTTGATAATAATGAGCACAAAATTCCAACATCCAAAATAGCACAAAGCTACATGGGTAACACCTAATCAGAAAACACATACAATCAAATTGATCATATATTAATAATAAAAAGAAAACAATCCTCAATCAGAGATATAAGAACTTTCAGAGGAGCCTGTGCAGATTCGGACCACTTTATGGTAATGGCAAGAATTAAGCAAAAAAATAAAATCAACAAGAAAAACAAACAGCAAAACCCGAAATGGAATATAAAAGAACTGAACAACCCAGAAGTTAGAAAATACTATGAAGAAAGAGTTAAACAACAGATTACAAACAAAATTAAATATATTAACAACAATGATATAGAATGGAACCAACTTAAAGAATGTATTAGTAAGGCCACAGAAGCCACGATAGGAACTGTCACGAACAAACCAAAAAAATAATGGTACAATGATCAATGCAGGATAACAGTAGAGAAGAAAAAAGCAGCATGGAGTAGGTGGATAAAAACAAACAAAATAGAAGACAAGAAACACTACGAAGAAATTAGAAAACAATAAAAAAAAATAATTAGGCAGATTAAGAGGGAATGGGTGCACAACAAAATGGAGGAAATTGAGTTGGAAAATAGAAATAGGAACACAAAAATATTCTATCAAAAAATATATGAACAGAACAAACAATTTAAAAATAAAACGACAGGGATAAAAGACGAGCATGGAAAGATAGTAGAAGAAGAGGACAAGTTTAAAAATGTATGGGTAGAATATTTTTCAAAATTACTGAACGAAGAGGAATCTGAAGAAGAAAAAGAAGAAGATGAAGGAGAAGGCGAAGATATCAACGGAATTATAGAGGAACCAACAAATGAAGAAATTGAAGATATAGTAAACAAAAGTAAAAATGGGAAATCACCTGGACCAGACGGAGTAAACATCGAACTGATAAAATACGGAGGAGAAGAATTGATGGAGCAACTATATAAAATAATAAAGAATATATGGAAAGAGGAAAAGATGCCAGAAGATTGGAGGTTGGGTAATATAGTGACCATTCATAAAAAAGGGGACCAACAAGAATGCAAAAACTATAGAGGTCTCACGATGTTAAACACGGCCTACAAGATCATGTCAACCCTTACCCAGAGAAGGCTAACAACAATTGCCTGTAATAAAGTAGGACAATATTAGTGCGGGTTCATCAAAGGGAAATCGACGCTGTGCATACAATAAAGCAGATAATGGAGAAAACACATCTATATCAGATAGAAATTGAACTACTATTTATAGATTTCCAACAGGCATTTGACTCCATCAAAAGAACGCAACTTATACACGCATTAAGAGAAATAGGGGTACACAAGAAACTCAGAACATTAATAAAAATGACGATGGAAAGAACAAAGGCGTACATAAAAACAACGAAAGGCGACACACATACATTTGGAATTAATAAGGGAATAAGGCAAGGTGATTCCCTGTCAACGACGTTATTTAATATGGCCCTGGAGTATACACTAAGACGGATAGATAAAGGTAATTTAAGAACGAAAGGAGGACAAATCATAGCATACGCTGATGACATAGTAATCATCACCAAGAACAGGAGAATAATGGAAGAAATGGTGGGAGAGTTAGTCAGAGAAGGTAAAAGATTAGGATTAAAAATAAATGAAGAAAAAACCAAAATAATGACACCTAAAATCTCAAACATAGACAACAAAATTAAAATTGGAGAACATCACTTTGAAAAAGTAAACAAAATTAAATACCTTGGGACAATCATAACAAGTGACGGAGATAAGAAAACAGAAATTAATGAAAAAATAATGACTGCAAATCGAACCTTTTATGCTAATAGAAAACTATTAATAAATAAATAAAGCACTTAGCAAAAATACAAAAATGAAGATATATAAGACCTTGATAAGACCAACAATGATGTATGGAGCCGAAACCATGACCATGACGAAAAAACAAGAGGAAGACTTCAGGATCTTAGAGAGAAAAATATTAAGAACTATATTAGGACCAATCAAAACACCCGAAAATGAGTAAACAATGAACTAAAGCAGGAACTGGAAAGAGACATCATAAGTAAAATAAAAGAGCAAAGAGTAAAGTGGCTAGGACATATATGGAGGGCAGGACTATAATCTATAATATTCTCAATACTTCAATGGAACCCAGGAGGCAAAAAGAGAAGAGGCAGACCAAGAACGACATGGATACAAGAAGTAATAGAGGATCTGAAGAATATTGGCGTTAGAAAGTGGCAGGATAAAACAAAGGACAGGAAAAAATGGAGAGAGATTAGCAAAAAAGTTTAAAAGGACGAAAGGGGAATGATCAGCCCCGTAAATAATGATCTAGAAAGCTCCAGCAGGAGCGGCGTAACCCCTACAAGGGGTAATAACCACTATATATATATACATAATAAGTATTGGCGATTTCAGTATATAATTGGTTCTATGTGTTGGAATATTAAATGTGACTTTTTGTCTGCCGAAAAAAGTTGGTATATGCAATCGTACCAGCGATAAAAGTTCGGGAGAATCAATATAGTTATGTACAAGTTTATGTAAAAAGATCAGTGATGATTTCCGTCGGCGTGCTTCAAGTGATTCAAAATTAAAAGTGTTCAACAATACATCATGATCATAGCCTCTTGACGGATAGGAACCATTTACTTTATAATACAAGATTTTTAAAAACTTTCGTTGAACACTTTCAATAGTTTTAATTTGATTTTGTGTTTGCAGCATACTCAAGTTTAGAGCGCACATATGAATGAAATAATGATTTTAATGCAGAAATATTATTAAAGTAGGAAGAATTCCGGTGGATAAAACCCAGTGTTTTTAAAGAGTTTATTACTATTGTGTCAATATGAAGGTTAAAATTAAGACTAGAATCAAAAAATACTCCGAGGTCTTTGATAACAGTAACCCTTTCCAATTCAGAATAGTTAATTGAATAATTAAATTTTACGGGATTAGATATTCTGGTTAAACTCAAATATTTACATAATTAATGGTTTTAATATTTAGACATTGGTAGTTCATATTGTATGAAATAAATATGAATAAAGTATTAAAAATCAACCAATAAAACACAGATTAGATTGAATAACTTTAAATTCTCAACTAGTTTCGGGTTATCAGCCCATTTTCAATTGAATTTAAAATTTGTTTTATTAAATTTCTATGGATATTTATATTTTATTGGTTGATTTTTAATACTTTATTCATATTTATTTCATCAAATATTTACATTTATTTATGTTTTAGTCTTAGACCATTACTCTCACACCAAATTGCGACTAAGTCTAATTCATGTTGTAACTGTATACAATCATTTATGTCCTTTATAGAGGAGTAGAGTTTAAGGTCATCTGCATAAAGTAAATGTTTGCAGGTTAATATGTCTGATAGATTGTTAATAAATATGTTGAATAACAGTGGTCCCAAGATAGACCCTTGAGGAACACCAGATGTAGGGAATATATTGAAGACTGAAAAATATTGAAGGAGATATAGGCACTACGTTCATTAAGATAAGATTGAATTAAAGTTGTAGAGGAATTACTGAAACCAAATATTTGAAGACAATAGAATATTATGCGGAACCAGGTCAAACGCCTTTGATAAATCAGTGTAAATTACATCTAGTTACCCTTTAGAGTATAAAACTTCGGTTATGTCCTGGGTAATAATGCAAAGATTAGATACTGTCGAACGACATGGTACAAATCCATGCTGCATATCTGAATGGTTTAATATGCACAAATATTTGATCAAATAGTATACATTCAAAGATTTTTGCAATATTTGGTAGTATTGCAATGGGCCGGTAGTTGTCAATAGTTTGTTGTTTACCCGTGGATTTCGGAATAGAGCAAATGGATGCAGTTTTTAAGCTATTAGGGAATATAGAAGTTTTGATTGATAAATTAAATAAGGTCGCAAATGGTTCACACAATACGGTCGCACAATCTTTGAATATAAATGCAGGCACCTTATTGTTTCCAAATGAATAATTATTGGCAGTTACCCAATAATTTGAGAAGTTTCATGACGTGTACAGGGGATATGGTAGTGAAAAGAAAATTAGGTATAAGACTAAATGTATTGTTTATATTTATATTAGAAGGAGGACTATGTATAGATGCAAAGTGGTCACGGAAACAGTTAGCAATTGTATTAGGATCATCAATGACTTTATTATTATGAAATATGGTTGTGAGAATTCTTGCTTTATTCGATTTTTTAGAATTGACAAAGTTCCAGAATTGTTTAGGGTTACTTATTAAGTAGATATATGGAGACGATAAGCAATTTTGATTTTAGTTTTAACTAGTGCACGAATTGTTTCAAAGGTATTATCTAGCCCTGTGGAATTACATTTCATTTGGTCCATTCTGTCATGAAAAACAAACATAAACTTGGCGACGATATTAAAGTAAGTCTTGATAAAACTTTGATTCAGAGGCAGGAACTTAAGAAAGTCATCATTGAATTGAAACATCGTGAATCCTTGGGCGAATCAGATCTAATTATTAAATATGTTAATAACATCCCAACCATTGCTAAAAAATGTACACCTGGTAGAAAAAACTAAATTACACCCAACACAGTCCTACATCATCGTTCGTTAACATAGTATACCAAAATGTCCGTGGTTTAAATGGAAAGCTTTGCGAATTCTATAACAATGTCTTATCATATGATCATGATATCTACGTAATAACAGAAACATGGCTTCACCCTGCTGTCAAAGACAGTGAATTATTTCCTAATGAATACAATGTTTATAGAGCTGACCGGAATTTTGGTAGAGGCGGGGGTGTACTCTTAGCTGTTCATAACAAATTAAATTCTGAAAGTTTGGATTTCAATCTACGAGCCAGTGATACCATTGAAATCATAGCCGAAAAAATTAAAGTTAATGAACGAATTTATATAATTATTGGAGCCTACATAAAACCGTCAACTAGTATTGATACCTATAACTTATAATTTGAGCAAATTGAGCAACGTTTCTTAAATCAAAATATCCTTATTATTGGCGATTTTAATATACCAGGTTATGTTAATAATACATCATCAGCATCACTGATTTCACTAAACGCCTTTCTAAATATAAATAATCTTACTCAACATAATAAGGTATTAAATTCGAACAGCAGGATTTTAGACTTCATTATATCTTCCAACATTATTTCCGATGTTGAAAGATGTTCCTCTCCACTTGTGCACGAGGATAATCATCACCCTACTCTAACATGTAACATACTTGGAAATATTAACACTAAGTGTAAAAAGTTTACTACAAATTTTAAATCATATAATTTTCGAAAAGCGAATTTTCTTGGTCTCTACAAAGATATTTTTAAGATGGACTGGAATAGATTATACAACACTTCCGATGTTAACTCTGCATGTGATATACTTTATGAAAATTTGTGCATTTAATCGTCATGTTCCGAAAACATCAAAAAGGGCGAGTGATCATTCTTTTCCACCATGGATAAATTATGAAATACGTCAGCAGTTACATTTAAAAAAGAGATTCCGAAAGTTATTTCAAAAATATCGTTTAATTGAACATAAAAACAAATATGATGAATTAAGGAAAAGTTGCAAACGTAAAATAGCTGCTGCATACTCGGAATTTATTCAACAAACGGAGGATCGAATTAAGACTGCGCTCAATATGTTATTCAATTATGTGAATGCTAAAGCAATTCTTCACGAATGACTTATGAAGGAAACAGTATAATGGATCCGCAAGAAATCGTAGATAGCTTTGGTGATCACTTTAACAAGGCTTTTGTACCAAAGAATTCCAACCATTTTCAGAATTTTAAAGCTTGCTTGGATTCTGGAAGTTTCTCGATGGATACTGATGAAGTTTTGCAACAACTGCGCCGAACAAAAGCTAAATTTACATTAGGATTGGATATGGTTCCCGGAATTATAGTGCGGGACTGTGCCTCCGTGTTAAGTGATCCATTGACATTTATATATAACCTAATATTGAGTAAAGGTTCATTCCCGGACATCTGGAAACAAGTTCGCATTTGTCCCATAAAGAAAAGTGGTAGCTCCAATAATGTGGAAAATTACCGTCCTATTTCTATTTTATGTTATTTTTCTAAAGTGTTCGAGTCCATACTATGCGACCATATTTATTCGTGTGTATCTGCCGAATTTCCGGAGCAACAACATGGATTTTGCAAAAAACGATCCACTACAACCAATTTATGTAACTTGACACAGTTGGCGTGCGAAGCAATGGACTCGGGTAAACAAGTCGACGTCATATACACTGATCTAACAAAGGCGTTCGACAGGTTAGATCACTGCTTATTAATTAAACGCATATATCAATATGACATCAACGTTAGCATAGTTTCAACTATTGCCAGTTACTTAACTAACAGACGATTTCTGGTCGAAATAAATGGCTACAAATCCCGCTTTCGTACAGTAGATAGTGGTGTTCCGCAGGGGTCCAACTTAGGGCCTCTGTTGTTTCTACTGTACTTTAACGATGTTTGTAAGCACATGACATGTCCAGTTTTGATACACGCCGATGACTTAAAAATCTATAATACAATTGACTCGCTTGATGATTGTTTCAAACTGCAAGCTGACATTAACACTTTCAACAAATGGTGTATAAATAACAAATTATCCTTAAATATCTCCAAATGTAATGTTATGTCATTTTCCCGTAAAAGGAATGTACACAACTATAACTATACAATTGGAAGTACTATAATTAACCGTTGCGTAGAGTTAAAGGATCTTGGTGTAATATTCGACTGTTCGTTGCGATTCGATTTACATATTAATAATCTTGTCAAAAGTTGTTATAGAATGTGGGGTTTTATCATGCGCAATTGTAAAGTGTTCAAAAATTTAGATGTGATGAAAACAGTATTTTCTTCCTATATTTTATCTAAACTTACCTATTGTTCAATTGTTTGGTCGCCGATGTATGTGAAGTATATAAATTTGCTTGAAAGTGTTCAGAAAAGGTTTTTAAGGTATCTTTATTTTATAAAAAATGGTATATATGACTTCGAAATTTCCTATGATGATCTGTTACGTGAATTTGATTATATTTCCATTTACAAGAGGCATTTATACATTTCGCTATGTTATTTATATAATTTAATTCATTTTAAAATAGATAATCCTCAATTTCTATCACAATTTAAATTCAATGTACCTAGAATATCGTCACGCCATGCTAAAACCTTTACATACTGTACCCCCAATACTAACTACTGCCTGAACTCCCCTGTCTATAAGTTGTCTCGTGCGTATAATGAGATTCAGTATGCTACTGATATCTTTCAACCATCATTTAAAACCTTTTGTAATGAAGTACTAGGAACGATAAAACTATAAAAACGCCCTTTATTCTTATGCTGTATTTTAATGTAGTATTAGATTATTATTAGTTTAAGTATCATTTTTTAAATATTTTTTATAAAATGTAATTTTAGTTTATATCCCTGTAAGTGGACTGTATGTCTGTTGGGTTGAAATAAATAAATAAATAAATTTTTTTCCTAATACAAAATTTTCTTTAATGAGCTTAATAATTTCTGCACTGTACCAAGCAGGATATTTTGTTACGCTTTTTAATTTATATTTAGCAATATTTTGCACGAGTGAATACTTTAAAATTCCGTAAATGCTAAGTCTACATCGGTAAAGTGTTTAAGGATACCCCAATCAACACGAGATAAGTAAGAGTATAAAGCACGATAATCGCCTTTTCTAAAATTGAAATTAAAGACACTGTCACTAATTTTGTGGGTGTCGGTAGTACACTTTAACGAAATAGTTAGCGCAGTTAAAGATGCCTATCATCATCTTCAACTACAAACGGAAATAGGTCCCTAACAACATTGCAGTCCATATTGGAGTAAATGAGATCTAAGATATTATTGAAAGTATTTTTTATATTGTCACACTGATGGACATTCAGAAAACTAGAATAATTTTTTATAACATTAATAGACCATGGTGATCGAAATGTTAATAAATATGCTAAGAAAAGTCTACAAGTGTTTTGATCTATCTATCAAATAAAATGTTATTTAGATTTATTTAAATCGTTTTGTATATAAAACTATTAAAAATAAAAATAATAATATTAACAACTTACTGAGCTGTAATGAATAAAGAAAATCCTCTTCTTCTTGAATACAATACTTATACCCTTTCAGGTGTCGGATAAATAATGAAACTAAATAATAAAATAAAAAATACTACCCCCTATTAACCGACATTCCCAAATACGCCACTGATGCTTAATAAAAATATGTAATTAAATTTTACATTTCGTAGAAAACTGGCCTGACTATTTCAGTATATTTTTTATGACTGAGGAACATTAAGATAACTAATTTCACTAATTTAATTAATTAATAACATATACGTTAAATTTTTAAATTTTTTAATTTGCTGTACGGAATGGCTCCAATTAAAATATAAATTAAATAAAAATGATTTTTCCCACAATCCTCGTCCTAACGTTTTGAAAAACATAGAAGTCACAGAACAATCAGCCCTAAGGGTACTTACGAAAATCAGACACCCCAATAACCCCCTACACAATCCTTCCAATATCCTCCTTTATGAAATGTGCAATATCCCCCCTATAAACCAACGCATGGAATACCTCTCTTTAAAGTTTGCCACAAATCCTAATATCACCACTATTCTTAATCACATGTGTATACCCCACAACCCTAACACCCAACCCAAATTCAAATATCCCACTTCAACCATTCATCAATTCATCTCATTACATCAACCGGACCTTGACAATGACGTTAGCGATCACAATTTTTAAAAAGCAGACATAGACTGGACAAAGACAGGCTGAAAGACCACTGGTCGATAGCCAGTTTCAGAGTTGGAATTATGCTGTGAACGTTAGTGTATTGTTAAATATTGTATTGTAACTGTATATTCCAATCTCAGAAATAAAGATGTTTATGTATGTAAAATGATTTGAAAATAATTAATAAATTATTTCCACATTTAGCTCTCTGACATTTTGACTTACGTTACGTAAGTACTTTAAATAAATGCATGTTAAAACAACTATTTCCCGGGCAAATACCCCGCCGGACATTGAATTATAATGTACGCTTGCTGTTGCTTATCAATAACATCATGCAATATTTTTGGCCCGAGAAAAATTCAATGTAAAGAACAGAAAAGAACGATACTTCATATGAGGCCATCTACAGACACGTATTTCGGAATCTGACCCTCGTCAGTACAGCTCTGACTTACACAATTTAAAGTTGTTAAATTAAATTAATTAAATTAAATCAACTATATTTTATCAAATTAAATCGATTATCTTTTATTTTGGATTAAACTAAATTAAATGAAATTAAATCAGAAATATCAAAATATAAATAACCTAACATTTTCACCCATTAGTCCAATTTACTGATACAAAATTTCATTTGAAAATTAACCTTATTTGTGATTTAGAATCTAAAAAAAAAACAAATATAAGGTGTTCTATTACAAAAAATATGACTATGATAAGCCGTGATCTTATGGGACACCATGTATAAAATGTGGTTCCTACATACTCCTGTGAAAACGCTTTTTTTTTAAATAAACCGTAAAGCTATTCGGTGCGCACGCTGAGACACTCTGTATATACAAAGTGTGCCGTTTTCCTGGAATTGATATTAACTTTCTTATTTTAATCGAACATCCTATTTTCATAAATTATCTTTACATCAACTCAATATAGTTATTTTTGATTAGTCGTTGTTGCAGAAAAAAAATCTAAAAGTAAATAGAAAAGAGCTAAATGTGGAAATAATTTATTAATTATTTTCAAATCATTTTTATTTATATATATATAATCTAAAAGTTTTGACAGTTGCAGTGGTGTACAAAAAATCATTACTTTTGTGTTTTTTGAGTTAAAGAAATGATTTTTTCTATGTATATTAAGATAATGCCATACTATTCAATAATAACATGAATAATATGAAATATTTTTATACAGGGTGCTCGTAAAATTATTTGAAATGTTTGACTTTTCAAATGGACGTATTTTTTTTAATGAAACTATATATTTTCCTAAATTGTCATAAAAAGAAACATTTTTTATTAAGAATATAATAACCTATCTTCTGTAATCATCTTGAAATATTTCAGTATTTATTAGACTTTTTAACATTGAATTAAATAGTTGGAAATTCAAAACGATATAAAAGTAATCAAGAACGTACAAAGTATTCCAGTATAAATAGAAAACAGTATTCATTCCACTTGGTCACAGTTATTTAAATATATTAAATAAAAATGATTTGAAAATAATTAATAAATAATTTCCACATTTAGCTCTGTGACTATTGACTTACTTACGTAAGTACGTTAAACAAATGCACATTAAAACATTATGTAATTCAATGTCCGGCGTGGGTATTTGCCCGGGAAGTAGTTGTTTTAATGTGCATTTGTTTAACGTACTTACGTAAGTAAGTCAATAGTCACAGAGCTAAATGTGGAAATAATTTATTAATTATTTTCATATCATTTTTATTTAATTTATTTAAATAACTGTGACCAAGTGAATGAATACTCTTTTATATTTACTATTTTCTATTTAAATTTACATTATAGAATATACAAGGTGTACAGAAAATGAGTGAAAAGCTTTAGGTAGCGTGACTCTGATTAATTTTTAGATAAAAATATTAACGGAAATAAGTCACTCGGTCCTTCCTTAAGCCTCACGGACCACTTAAAAGAACTATACATTTGGCAACGCTGGATCAAACAAGTGTGCATTTATCCTGTTTATAACTGCTACATCATCCGCTGGAGGTGTTGCATACACCTTTTCTTTTACAAACGAGCGTGCGTCGTTGCCAGATCTATTTTCATTAAAAGAATGCTTCTGATGAAGTTATAAAATTGTAAAAATATCCGATTTATTAATCATTTACATCAATGGAATAATACACGTGTCTAATTGATTGTTAATGCTATTGATTTTTTATAAAATATTTAAAAAACAATACTAATTTATAGTGACATATTTAAAATTCCGAAGACCTCGTGAGCATCAATTAAAAACCATACAACATTTTTTTATTTGAATTTTCTATTAAAAATTAATTAATGAATTGAGTTAGCTGAAGGTTTTCACTCATTTTCTGTACACCTTGTATATCATCTGAAATTTTAAGCCATCTTTTGCCTAATTTAAAGTTGCACCGTCAACGATTTGGGTCTGCGAGGTAGATGACCGAGAATCATTGTTTCGTCCACTAAAGGAAGGCGAACTTGTCCTGTTTATGAGAACACGAAACGAAATTCACATTTAATGAAATGTTCAGCCAGTATTCATCTAGCGTATGAATAACTAGTGATGGCCATTTCGGTTTTTCGAACCTCATCAGACCAGCGTATTCCATGTGCAATGGCTTGATTGAACGGAAATTGTGTTGTGGTTATATACCCGATATTAATCATGATAAATTAAAGACGACGAAGCGCCATCTTTTGCCGAATTTCAAGTGGCATCGTCAACGACTTGGATCTAAAAGATACAGGACAAGTTCGCCTTTCTTTGGTGGACGAAACAATGATTCTCGGTCATCTACCTTGCAGACCCAAATCGTTGACGATGCCACTTGAAATTAGGCAAAAGATGGCGCTCGCGTCGTCTTTAATTTATTACGATTAATATCTGGTATATAACCACAACACAATTTCCGTTCAGTCGCCTTCATCAAGGCATCGCACATGGAACATACTATGAGGTTCGAAAAAACGAAATGGCTTAGTTATCCATGGTGGCTGAACGTTTTATTAAATTAATATATAACTTTAAATGAAACTGTTAAGTTTGATAAATATGATGAAATAAATAAGAAAGCAAGCAATGCATGAATAGGATTGCTCAACCGTTTCGGCGGTATAGGATCGCTGCGAATAGAAAAATGCACCACTTCGTTATTGGGATTGATAAAAAAAATCTTCCTGCAGAATTCAATTGAGGAAAGTATAAGCGATTTTTTGTGATAGTTTCCGTCCTGTGGTTTTGATTAATTTAACTCAACTTGAATTTTCAAGGGAATTATAAAATCGCGTTACATTTATGTATTTATAACTAATGTTCTATACTATGTATAACGTTGTATCAGATGCCATAATATTTGGGGATGTGTATAAAATTAATCTAAGTAAAATTGTAATTGTGTTTGCTGAGAACGATAAAATATATCATTAAAATACGGCTATTTTTTTCAGGCCGAAATTATCTAATTTTGGAAATGTATTACTCAAAGAAGGTACATCGGAAAAATGTAGGACTTGAAAATTTTAGAAATTTGGAATATCTACATTGTACCTATTTATTTATTTATTTATTTTTTCGTTTCTTCATTTTGAATTTTATTTTTTCTTCCTCCATCAATGCCTGGGCGCTCGGCAAAATCTGGCGCACTTTGCGGCGGGTGTGACAATACTTCCCGTTCAACATTTTCTATTTGTGTTTAATTTTTAATCAAAGAAGAATTAAAAATTAAACACATATAAGATATACAGATAAATTTTATTAATAAAAAATGGTGATGTGTCCATCATGGCACTTTCCCCGGTGAATACGGTCAAATAAGTTTCTGATTGAAAATTTAATAGGAAAGCAAAATGATTAATAGAAAAAAATGATTGTTGTCTTTCAAAGTTAAAACCGAGTATTTAGAAGAATATTGTAATTAAGTGTGTTATTTCTTACCTTACAATGTGTTGAAATCTTTTATCCACACTCTTCTTTAGTTTTGCAAACTGGAGGCGTTTGCGAATGATAAGTTGAATTTGACGGCACTTTGACGTTTTATTTGTCATTAAAATAATTATTTCAATAATTAAAATCTCTAAGGGAATTTATCAGATAAATGCTTATAAAATGAAAACCGGAGGTCCTACAATAAAAGTTTTATAACAGAAATTATTTATTTTCCAAGATCTAAAACTTTTATTTGAAACATTTTTCTATCCGAATTAAAAAATGAAAAATTGCTAAGAGTAAAGTTGCACTTAATGAGTTTTGATTCTAACCAAAAGCTTTTCAGATCATTCTACTGTTATATAAAGCTTAGATATAAAGTTTGGGCTTAATCCATTTAGCCGTTTATGCGCTATCGCGGAAACACACAGACACACAGACACACAGACACACACACAGACACACACACAGACATTTTTCAAAACTCGATGGAATGGACTCAGGGGACCTCAAAACGTGCATATTTGTTGAAATTGGCGGTTCGAAAATTTTCACGATCACAATACTTTCCCTTGGACAGGGGTCCGGGGAAAGTAAAAATGATGAATAATCATTTTAAAACGAATGATTAATCATCCTTTTTAAATTTAAATCTGTTATATGTTTCAGTAGTTAATTATTTGTTTTAAGATGATCTCACGTTTTGTTAACAGCTGTTGAGCAATACATAAATTTTACACCAGTACGTGAATTAATGCATACAATTTTCTGCAGGCCATTAACATTAATTTATACGGGCGAGAACATCACATTTCGTGTGATATCTGGGTTTATTGCCGTGGACTATAAATCTCCCTCCCGAGTACCTAATGTGAGCGAAGAAATCATTTTATTGTTATGTGTTATCAAAATTTATTCGTAAACACAAACAATCTATTATCACGGAATGTTGTTTTTACATAAAATTTTTCTCGGATCAAAATTTTGTTACATTATGCAATATTTTATTGATGTGCAGCAGCAGGTGTACATTATGTAATTCAATGTCCGGCGTGGGTATTTGCCCGGGAAGTAGTTGTTTTAATGTGCATTTGTTTAACGTACTTACATAAGTAAGTCAATAGTCACAAAGCTAAATGTGGAAATAATTTATTAATTATTTTCAAATCATTTTTTATTTAATATACATTATACGGGAATTTTTCTTGGGATGGAATGTGTAGAATTGCATATTGCACAATTGTAATATTATAAGCTATTGAAAATGCGCGAAATATATCTAGCTAATTAATAAAATATGAAAAATAATTATGTAAGTTTGATAATTGTTATAGTTCACAAGTATAAAAAATAAATAATTATTTTTACTATTTTACTATTTTATTTTCAAAGAAGAAAACACTTTTGTGTACCAGTTAAGCCGACATATATTTACAACTTCTCTAAAGCCAACTATATTGCTATAAATTTCGGTTGATTGGGCTAACACGTTAAGGTTGCGGTTTAGTAGAAAAAGATAGCTATATAGTAAAATGGAAATAATCGTTTGAAAAAAGAGCCATTCTTTAAGATTTAATAATATGAATATGTATTTACATTTTTTATCCACCAAGTATAAAGTATGAGTCTAAATAAAAAATAAATCGTTAATTTTCGTGTATTACGTCAATTTACTAGTTCAAGTTAGAAAAGAAAATTGTAAGATATAATGAAATTAATAGGCCATGTCTGCTAAGTTATTTCAATGCAAAATTTAGTGAAATCCTTTAAATTTTCATAGCACAAGTTTTTATTAGCAAAAATTTAATTTGAAATTCGCTTTTAATTTGATCAATTTTCATTGTTTTTCACACAAACTAAACATTAAAATAATTTTTAATCCTTCTGATGAAATTCCTGCTTATTTTAAAATTACTTTGATGTATAAAACAATTTTTTTCATTGATCACAACAGCAATCTAACTCAAATTAGTGATTGCCAATATTTATATAGCTATCTCTTTCTTCTAAACCGCACCCTTAAATGGCGATGATATTGATATTATGATGGAATGTTTTTATGAAATTTTATCCCATGTTATTTTTGTCTTCACCCCCAATCAAACGTATACGACAATCATCATTTCCGCCTTGGTTTACGAAAGATCTAATTAGACTCATCAATGTCAATAAAAGGCCCATAGAATATATAGATGTAATCCAACAACTATCGTCAATTCAAACAACCACGTAATACTTGCGATCAACTAAAAACTAATTTATATAATAAATTCAACGAATCGGACAATTCCAATATTTCTAATAACCCGAAGCAGTTCTGGAATTTTGCAAGGGCCACAAATCGTGATTCCTTTTATGCATTATAATAATGAAACTTGCAGGGGTGGTTCTGATTGCGCCAAACTTTTTGCTAAATTTTTTCCTTGGTATACAATTATGATGCAGCACCAAACATACCAATGCAGAATTTTGGAAAGGAGGTGAAAATGTGAAATTTTTAATGGCATTGAATTAATTTTAACACCCATTTTCAAATCAGGCAGTAGAGACAATATTTGCAATTATAGAAACAATCGTGTATACCGAAACTATTCGACAAACTCATATCTACTTAATTGGAATGGATAACTCAACAGGTAATAATAATAATAATAGCCTTTATTGTCCAACAGGATTTCCCACTTACAGGACAATATAATAGAAGGTACAATGCAGAAAAAAATAAGTATTACAAGCAAAAAAAATACAAAAAAATTACAGGTGTTGATAGTAGAGACAGCATTTAAGTTAAATTTTATATAATTAAATCATCGAATAACTTTTCTGCGCAACGACACATTGTGAAGATCGGTGACCGCTACAGAACACATGTCCTTGATATGGGTAGTCGGAATGATGAAGAGAATCTAGTTGATTGTTGAGGAACATTGAAGGGTATCCCGGAAAGTAATTGGAGCCAGTCGATTCTTACTAGTTTCCTGAGAATTGTGGCGCAGTGATGGTCTCGTCTGGTCGATAATGGTATCATGTTATGTCTTTGAAGTAGATGTTCTTGATTCGCTCCAATAGATGGATAAGTACCGTCAAGTTTGTAAGATAAAAATTTTAAAAATCGCCGATGGAGGCGATCCAGTAGAAGGGAATGACTAATACTTGTCGGATACCAGACTAAGCTACAGTAGTCCAATTTACTTGATACAAAAGCAAAATATAATGACTTTACAGCATCAGTATTTCGAAAATCACGAATGTTTCTCAGTATAAAACCTAATGATTTGGAGGCTGCGGAGCGAATAGCTTCAATATGGGTAGTGAAAGTGAGTTTCTTGTCAAAAGTAACTCCTAGGTCTTTGAAGCAGTCAACGACCGATAGATAATCCCCTGAAATATGGTAAGTTCTTATGAGAGCATTGCGTCCCCGACTGTAGTTTATAACGCTGCATTTGTTTACGTTGAGTTTTAAATTTACACGGGAGCACCAGTTAGATATGATATTTAGATTCGATTGCAGCATATCGACATCATTCTGGCTTTGGATCCTCTGGTAGATATTTAGGTCGTCGGCGTATGCTAACACAGGGCAGGTGAGCATCCCCAGCAAATCATTAATAAAAATGTTGAAGAGAAGGGGGCCGAGACTGGAGCCCTGTGGGACACCAATCGACGGTGAGAATTCAAAAGATTTAAAACCGTTGTAGTACACATAGCAAGATCTGTTGTACAGGTAGGATTGTATAAGTTGAGTAACCGCTGGCACAGCGCCAAATGACCCAAGTTTCTCTAACAGCAGTTTGTGACTGATAGAGTTAAACGCTCGGGAGAAGTCGGTGTATATGAGATCAACTTGGCCTCGTACATCTAAAGCTTCAGAAAGGAGCTACGAGATAGTAGCAAGATTTGTTAGTGTCGACCGGCCTGGCATGAATCCGTGTTGATAGGGCGAGATGTAGGATTGCACGTTGTTAAAAATGTTATTATATAGCACTGTTTCCAATACCTTGGCGAAGTTCGATAGGATTGCGATGGGACGATAATTCCTTATTTGCGAGGCGTTGCCTTTCTTAAAGATTGGGCATAATAGTGTGCGTTTCCAGCGGTTGGGAAATTCACTTTTAGATATTGAAAGATTAATAATTGATGTTAGAGGTTTGAGTAAGACATGTCTGCAATCTTTAAGTAAAAAACTTGGAATTTTGTCATCACCCGCTATGAGTTTGTTTGGAAGGGATGCAATAATGGATACAAGCTGTGCTTCATCTACTTTAGAGATTGTGAAAGGAGGACAGTTAGAATGAATGGTGTCAACGGTGGGAGTTGCATTACTGCAACTGACATTTTTAAATGTATCTGCGAAACCATTTACTATATCTTTAGGTGTTGCAAATTCACGATTTTCGTCATATAACTTGCCAGGTATTCTCGTTGTCCCTTTCTTGCTGGAGATAAATTTCCATAGGTCTTTGGGGTTCTTTTTAACATTATTTTCAGTGTTGGAGATATAATTGGAGTACGCTTCTGCAATAAGGTGTTTCGTTAGGTTGCGAACTCTCTTAAATTCCGCCAGGTACTTAGGATTTTTAGTTTTCTGCCACTTAAGTCTGTAGAATAATTTCGTTTTTAGGTTTTTAGGATTTGACGTGTGTACCAGAGTGGATATTTAGGTTTTGATGTGAGACACATAGGAACGTGCTTATTGAGAGCATTGAAGAGTATATCATAGAATTTTGATACCATTTTATTGACATCATTAAATGAGTCTAGAATCCTCCAATCTGTGTTGAAAAGTTCGTCATATAAGGCTGGAAAATCGGCTTTATAGGAGTTGTACCTGTAGTTATCGTTTGAAGGAAAGGTCTGAGAGATAGGTTTAACATAATGTGGTACAACAATATCAAGCGCAGGGTGGTAGTTATCTTCGGTGACTAAAGGGTAATTAGAGTGGATAACATTTAAATTGATATCAAAATTACAGAGGACTAGGTCAAGTGTTGTGTTGTGACTGTTAACCACATTATTGAATTGTTTGATGTTAAGAATTTCCGTAAAATATTTAAAACATGTGACCTTATTGTTCAGTGGCAATTTTTTGTTAAATACATTAGGCAAATTAAAATCACCTATGAGTATGAATTTTTTATCAAGTAGATAAACCTCTAGAATAGATGTGAATATTTCAAGGTCCTGGTATGTTACTTCAGGTGGAATATATACTATTCCTATAAAAATTTCAGTGGAATCGAAATAATACCTACAAAGGATAAAGTCTATGAACAGCTTGGTTTTCGTGTTGGTAGATCTACCACTTCCAATTAATTATGCTTTCAAGATCTTATTACCAACTCAATGGAAAATAGGTGTTCAGTTAACACTGTGTATTTGGACATTTCTAAAGTCTTTGATAGATTATCACATGATATTTTAGTATCAAAATTAATTGCATTGATATTCAACCAATCCATCGTCTCGTGGTTTCGAAGCTTTTCATAAGGTCGTTCAGAATGTGTGAAAGTTAAGAACCATATATCTGATGCCTTCTGTTTTCCTTCTGGGGTACCTCAGGGATCACACTGCGGTCCCTTATTATTCTTTATTTGTATTAACGACATTGCGT
Source organism: Philonthus spinipes (assembly GCA_963082785.1). Classification (NCBI taxonomy): domain Eukaryota; kingdom Metazoa; phylum Arthropoda; class Insecta; order Coleoptera; family Staphylinidae; genus Philonthus; species Philonthus spinipes. The sequence goes on from OY720308.1 coordinate 17,469,072, forward strand.
TGTCAATTAAAAACTCACATTTTTTGCTGTTTGTCGATGACCTAAAGTTGTTTAGAGAAATACGCTGAAGTGATGATTGTCTTCTACTTCAAAATGATCTTTCCTCGGTAACTAACTGGTGCTTTACAAACGGCCTTAGTTTCAATACTGATAAATGTAAATATATAACGTTTTCGTGTGAGAAATCGAATTGCAACTATAATTATAATATTAATGGCAAAACTGTCCTAAAAGTTAATATAATGAAAGATCTTGGTGTTTCGTTTACCCCCAATTTCAATTTTGAACATCATATTAATTACGTATGTAATTCGATTTTAAAAAGATGTACTTTATGTCATAATAATAATGGTGGACTTTTTGAGCATCTTATGTAATATTTAAAATTTTCTTCTATTATTATTTTGATAATTTCGGAATTAATTTAGTTTATGTTGCTTTTGACAAATCTAAAAAAAGATAATAAATTAAATATTGATTTCGTTGCTATAAACAACCGCAATTGTTTTACTTTTGTCTTTTTCATGGCTAACTATTTTTTGGTGTATGGTAAAATTAAAAACGACTGTAACTTATTTTATTTTAAAAATAACTATGGCATATGTTATATCGGATTAAAGGGAAAAAATAGCCCTTTTAATAAAGTCATAGCCAACTATTGTTTCCATTTAAAAAAAGGTAACTATCATATCTCCCAAAATATTTTTTTTGATTTTTTGTTATTAATCTGTGTAAAATTTTCTACAACTTTGGCCTTTACAGTTTTTTTCTATCTATGATAATAATAGAGATATATTGATTTCAAAAAATTGACACATTTTACTTTTTTCAAATTATCTAGTTACCCTTGACTTTTTCAAATATTTTGAAAGTGTCATTTTATTCGTCTTATAAAACTACACTTTTTTCCCCATTTAACCGTTTTTCTATCTCTTATAGTTTTCGAGATCCCCATAGAGAACATCGAAAAAAACTCACCCTGTATATACAAAGTTAAAAAAGTGTTTTATTTAATAAACTCCAAATGTATTACCAAGTGAAAGCCTTAACAATCAAGAAATTAATTCATGTGTGGTAAGAGTATGATGGATGTGTTTTGGAGGAAATGTTTGGATTTAGGGAAATACAGAATTTTGCTAGGAGGGGTTGATTATATATTATTTTCATTTTTTTTTTTTTGAAAGGTTATACATTGGAAGATAGGTATGACCTTGGTGGAGAAAATAATAGATTTTATCTTATTTTATGCTGAATGTATGTTTAAATGGGTCAGATATATTATTTAAAAAGGAATTTATTCTGCAGAATTTACAGCGTAAATTGCATTTGTATTATATTAAGCATTAAATAAGATAAGATCCATTATTCATGCATGATTAATTTTAACTAAAATAAATGGAATACGACGCAAGCGCAATATTTTGCCTAATTTAATGTGGTCATCACTAGTTATCCATACGTTATTAGTTCGACACCGAAAGGTAAAAGCATGTATTTTTTTTTATTATTCTTTTGCCCCATCTCCTCCTTCGCACCACTGTACGCGACAATAATCGTCCCTCCGCACACAGTATTTACTATTTGCGGAGAAACGACCACCCTCATCGTACGTTCCATAATACATATTATATTCTTTATTAAATATCGGGTATCTTAGTAGTACCGTGTATTATCTTGTCAAAATTATCATATAGAGCCAGTCTGTTTGTGGAGAGTGCACTATAGATTATTTATTAGTGTTTTAAGTATAATTGTCGCTAAGCCTAGGGCTTGTTTAAATTAAGTTTAAATTAATAATGTTGCAAAGTGTGATCGTTTAAAAATACGTTTCAATAAAGTAACTCTTTCAGTTTTGATTTAAATTCACTTAATTTATTAAGATTTTTAACATCAGCTGGTAGAGTGTTCACAATTTTAGTCAAGTAAGTAGCTTTACATCTTTCACCATATTTATTGTTGCAAAGTGGTATGTAGGATTTTCCATTAGCTTTGTTTCGCGTGCTGTATGAATGATTTATAGTGCTTAGTTTATCTATTCTGTCAAAATTGTTCATTAGATATCTGTATTTTAACATGTCATCAAAACTTAATATTTTTAGAGTCTTAAAGATGTCTGGACCTTGCTCCTGTGTGGTACTAATATGACTGATGATGCTTAGCTGAATGGTTGATATTTTCTTAGTTAGATGGTCGGATGCCAAGCCCCATGTCGTTATACCATAGTTAATTAGCGACTGTACAATCGCGATATATATTGTTATCAAAGTATGCTGTGGCAAAAAATGTTTCAGGTAGTAGAATTTATATGATAAGTATTTCGATAAGTTGAATATGTGAGCTTCCCAAGAAAACTTATCGTCAATGATAACACCTAAGTATTTGTGTGAAGCTGTAGTACTTAAATGTGAACAATCGCAGTGTTTGTTCCCAACTGTATTCGAATTGGTATGCAGACATTTCTGGCAAGTATATTTTATGAACGCGTTACTCAATTTTTGTTTATTCGGGGTAGAAATTGTCATTAGTTTAGTTTTTTGTTTATTTATTTGTATTCCTTTGTCATGAACCCATTTTTGCAGGTTTAAAAATTCGTTTTGCAGACGTGTTCTAGCAGTTTCCTCGTCTACGTTTCTTGAGATTATGAGCGTGTCATCTGCATATAAAAAATGTTCGCAAGTGTCAAAACAATTTTTTATATCATTTACGTATATTATGTAAAGTAGAGGTTCAAGAATACTTCCTTGGGGTACCCCAGTAGTTATTTTGTGTTCTTCGCTTAGGGTGGTGTTTGTTTTGACAGTAAACGTTCTAGAGTCCAGATAATTTTGAAACCACTTTAGACAATACCCCCTAATGCCGTTTCTTTCTAATGTTTCTAATAAAATATTGTGACTTATGGTGTCGAATGCCTTACTAAAGTCTATAAATAGACAATATACGTAGTGACACTTATCCAAGGAATTGTTTATTAGGTCAGACATATCCTCTAATAATTGAGTCGTGCTTCGTCTTTGTCTAAATCCGTATTGCTCTTTATTTAAGATATCATTTTTCGCGATGAAGGATCTTAATTTTTGTTCCATAAAACGTTCTAATATTTTGTCGATTACTGGTAGAATTGAAATTGGTCTATAGTTCGAGTAATCAACTTTACTGCCGTTTTTATGAATAGGAACGACAACTGACTTTTTTAGGGCGTTGGGAACGATTCCTTTCGATATTGAGAGGTTTATAAGTTTAGTAATTGGATAGCTGAAAATGTCACTATTGTTGATTATATGCAATGGCTGTATATTGTCTATTCCGGGACCTTTCTTTTTATCTAAAGTTTCTATTATTTTTATAATTTCCTCTTCGTTAGCTTCAGGTAGAAACATCGATGTTGTATTGCGATTGTAGACTATATTTTTAGACAATATTTCGTCACATTTGTGTACATTTTTTAATGTTGATTCGGTGAATGTTTTCGCGTAGTTGTTAGAAATCGATGCGTCAGGGATGTTGAAGTATTTATTTAAGTTAGTATTATTTGAGACGTTTTGCTTCACTAGTTTATTTATATGTTTCCATGTCACTTTCATGTTGTTTTTTGATTTATCGAAAATGTTGTGAAAATACTTTTTCTTTTCGTATTTTATCAGATCTGTAACTTTGTTTCGGTGCTTTTTATAAAGAGTTCTCAGCTCGTTTGTTTGGGATCTGTCCGAGTTTTTCCAGATTTGAAAGAACTTATCTCGTTTTTCCATTTCGATAATTATTTGTTCTGTAATCCAGGGGTTTTTAGGTCTTCTCTTCGAACGAATTCTGTCGGTATATGATGCCTCAAATTTAGCCTGCTGATATGTACTCCTCTATTAATTGTAGTAGTTTCTCGGGACAATCGTAGGTATCAATATTTTCCTTTTCGAGGTGACTAATTAAGTAACGTCTAAAAGTTTGCATGTCTGTTTTAACAGCTTTTCTTATTTCTGGGTTTATGTTTGTAATAGTATCTTTGAATGTACAACCAACGAGGTAATGATCAGAAATTTTAGTTTTTATCACGACACTGGATAGTTTATTTTGTTGTCCTTTATAAAAAAATATGATCCAAGCAAGCGGTTGTTAATAAGCCGTTTCTAAGCTCTTCACGCGTTGCGACATTAACTGTTTTCATAAAACCTTTCCCTAACATTATATTTTCGAAGTAGTGTGTTGTTATGTTCATCTAACAGGTTAATATTAGTATCCCCTATTATTATGAAGTGCTTAATATGTTCGTAATCCGTCAGATATTTGTTAATTTCCTCGATGAATTCAACTGGGGGTAAATTAGGTGGCCTGTAAACTGAAAGGATGTGTAAGTTGACATTTTTTAATGTTATATTTAAGTGCAGCCCTTCGAAATATTTTGTTGTTATTGGTATGTTTTGTACTTGTAGGTAATCTTTGCAGTATGCAAGTAGGCCTCCCCCCTTGTTCTGTTTTCGAAGTTTAGGTATTTGATTGAACTCAGCAATCTTAAATAAGTTACCAACATTTTGAAATTCTTTCTCTTTCATTTTAATTTCTGAAATTAGCATAATATCTATGTGTGCTATGTGTTTGTTTATATATGATAAATAGTTGTCGAAATGACCTGGCAAGGAATTTATATTTATGTAAGTTAATGTTAAATTTGTGTTGTTGTCATTAGTTAATAACCAGTCGTTAATATTATTAAATACCTCACAACTTTGAGAATGTATCAGTTCTATAAATAGAAAACAAGTATTCATTCCACTTGGTCACAGTTATTTAAATATATTAAATAAAAATGATTTGAAAATAATTTATTAATTATTTTCAAATCATTTTTATTTAATGTATCAGTTCTTTCTCGATGTACTCAGTGTCCATAAAGTGCTTGTTTTATATTGGTTCGTTAATTTTTATCTTAGATGTATATATATTTTTTATATGATTTTTTGAAGATCTGTTTCTGAAGATATTGTTATGACCGGCGAGGAATCATTTTTTCTGCATAGAATTTTCTGATTTTTTGTCCAAACGAATTTCCATTGCTTATCATTTGCTTTGTTTCTGGTCTCCCACAGAAGTTTTTCTCGTATAACCGCTTAGAGAATGATATATTTTTATTCACCCTTCGGAACCATCTCCAAAGATATTTTTGTTTATTATAGTTTTATTTTTAAGCTTCATCAACTGATCTTTAATATCTCTATTAGATAGTTTGACTCTTATAAAGTTAAGGCCATTAGGGTTTTTGTTAAATTTGGTTTCTTTTATGCCAGTTTGATTTATTGCTACTCCAGAAGTGGTAATTATTTTACAAGTAATTTCAGTTGACTTTCTTTCATCTATTATGGGGACACCCATTAAATCAATACATTTATCCAAAGATTTTTGCTCCAGTTCGTTGACACGCCTATTTAATTCATTTATTTTTTTATCTTTTTGGGAGTTTTCTATTTGTAGCTGGTTAATCTTAGATTGCAAGTTATGAATTTGCTCCATTAATAGTTTTTGGCCGCTTAACAGTTCATCGTATTGGTTCGATTTAAATAATTGTTCCTCTAACTGCGATTGCATAGCTTTCATCAACGTTTTAATTTCCCGCATGTTTCATTTATTAATAATTTAGTGTTTGGCGTTTCAACGTTTCTACCAGAATCGGCACTGCGATCTCTAGCTCTTGTTGGATCGGTATTTTGCTCTTTAGAATTTCTACATAAGTCACATTTCCAAGCTTTTTTGGCACTTTCTCCTTTTGCTCTGTACGTAGATTCCTTAATGGTTGAACAATTGAAGTGCAACGTAGCATTGCAGTTATAACAGGTAATATAATCACCTGTTGTTGGTAGCTTTTCATTGCACTTCGTGCACTTCATTGTCGGAAGAAACTTTTTTAATATATTATTTATTTTTAGATTAATTTAATGAATGTACACAGTGAGTTAATTGTAGATATTTGTTTTTATGTGATAAGGGTTTACAGTTATTATTAATACATTCCGATTTTTTTTTTCGATCAGCTGATGAATATCAATCATTGACTCTGTCCTGGCGACTATTTGCGACCTTGCGATAAAACCCGACGTAGTGGCAAAAAATATCGTTTTCAATGAGGAAAGAATTATTGCAGCACTAACGCGTGAATAAATATAGTTTTTTTTTTAATAAACGGATACACTCACCAATGTGAGATTAATACCATTCAATTCACAGTGGAAAGACGAGTAGAGTGGTACTTATCTGATTGTATAATGTATCCTTAAAGACACTCAAAATTAGCACTGTATCAGGAGCACACACTAAACACGACCGATCACCGACCGAATAATAATAATATATATATATATATATGAAATAAAACTGTTGTATTAAAATAGAAGTTATAAAAGTTAATTTTACAAGAAAAAACATTTCTTGGAGTAGCAAATGCATTTTTGTTTGTAATAAGATGAAATAAATGCAAATAATATAATATAGTTCAACATTTTATTAAATGATTTTAACTTATTGTGTGCTTAACGTAATAAAAAAGTAATTCAAATATTAGTCCTTTTTATATCAGATTTGACCCGTATAGAAATACTTGTTAGAAGCTCCCTTCCTAAATTTCGGGTATAATAGAATTTCATTCCATAGGGATCATTTTAGCAAATATTTCATATTCATCGCTGAAATTCAAATAAATAATAATAATATTTATTTTCCTTCCAGTACATAAATTTCATATTTATATAATAAGTTACAATAATTATTTATTTCTCTGTGCAGAAAAGGAAAACAAGACACGAGTTCAAGTTGATGTCGAAACATTCCCTGTTCTTCCACTGTTACATTTTAATTCGTTTCACATTTTTGTTTTAATAAACATGTTTCAGTTTATCTTTATTTTAATGTAATAGTGTTAAGAAGTATATTTTCGTGAGTTTTTGTTAGTGTGATGAAATAAAAAAAACATTATTTCTATTGTACAGGTAGTTAGATTACAGAGCGAATATTACAAAGCTTCAGGACTATCCGTACATCTTGTATATATTAATATCTTTTTCTTTACGTGCTTTTATTCAGAAATAATAAAACAAAATTTAGGATCATAGTAAATGGAAGACGACACAAGAGCCATCTTTTGGCTAATTTCTGTTTAAATTTAACTAACTTTGCTTGTACTCTTCTTATATTATGATTTTGATTGTATATTTTCCCTTGTTGGATTCTTCCGTTGGAAAATAAAAATTATTATTATTATTAATTTCATACGAGAGGAATAGTGGTTTTATTAAATGACTTTAGGAATCATATTCACAAAATGTTCTTAATGTGTGCAACTAATTTTTTAATCATATTTTTTAATCAATTCACAGCCCATTTACACCGCATGGATATTTCCCATCTCATTCATATTACATATTTTTTTTATCTATATTTATTTATTATCACTTGAAGATAGGAATAAGCCGGTTGCATTTTGTGTTCACAATGAACTGTTTGGGATTGATAAATAAATATTTTGATGCGTATTATTTTTATTTTGTATTTAGTCGTAATTTGTGATTGGTAATTTGCCTTTTTTTTACATACGTTTTGTAATCCTTTTAGAGCGTCACACTTTTCTTACAAAATTTTTAATATTTTATTATAATTGTAATTTGGAAATGGAGATTCCGTTAATAAAGTGAAGTTGAAATTGAAATCAGTTACTGCAAAAACCCATAACTATATTGCGGCAAATATATACTATAAAAACAATAAAACAAAAAAATGTTTCGATTAAAAGCTACGTAGTTGGTGGCGTTATATTTCGTCTAGTAAAAGAAAAAAAAAACGAACAATAACCTATATTTTTACTTGCAGTATGTATCACGGTCAAGAAATATATAAACTGGTACGGATTGTTGGATAAATCAAAAAAATCGTATTCTGTCCATCGTGAAATCTATAAAGTACTGCAGTAAATTTATTGCTTTAACACACGTCGGTAGATTTACCTCGGATATAAAACTTTTATTACACATAAACACACATTTCAGCGATAACATAACACTTCAATGGGAAATTAATGATAACATAATTATAACTTCCGTTAAATTCTTGCTATTGAAATAACACACTCCACTCAGTTCGGAAAGTTTGGAAAGTTACTTTGATAATAAGAGAAATGAAACACTCAAGAAATACGAATGTAAAATAATTTTTAAACTGAATGCATTAATTTATTTAAGATTTTTAATTTTGTTATATAAAAATGATGTAAAAGATGGATTTATCTATATATTTATTTATTCCTTTGCCTATCTACCTTTCGGTGTAAGGCTTTTGTATATAAATAAAATAAATAAATATAATATTTTTAACCCTCTACCTCAATTTGTTTAAAAAATAGAAGAAAACAAATAAAAAAAATATTTTTCTTTGCTGAAAAATATATTTTATAGCTAAGACGAGTTTTTATCCTTTAATTTTAATATGTTTAAATATTTAGAATTTTTAATCTGTAGTGCCAGTATGACAACACAATTACAATTATTTACAAATATTTATATTTACAACATATAGATGGGTTAGTAGTCTGTCATGGGCTATCGACTAGTGGTCTTTCCGCCCTTGTGTCGCTATGATTTATTAAATATTTTGATTTGTTAAGTTTAATAATTATTTATAAATGTGACAGTTTTATTTTTAATTATTTAATTATTGGCATGTCATTTGTATTAATGCACGTATATATATATATATATATATATATATACAGAGAGGTTTTTTAACAGTATACATATAATACCCAAGTCAAACGCATTGCTGTATGTGTGTTTAGTTGCCTATAATACGCAACCCGAACGATCGATTCCTTCAACTAAGATAATTCAAAAAACAAACAATTTCCTATTTCTATTCATGAAAATATCGAAATGCACAATGTAGAAGAATTTTCACGATTCGACTTTTTTCTTCATTTGTATACATTTTTGATCAAATATTTCACACATTTTGAAGTCTAGCGTTTGACGTTTAGTTGTGTGTTATAGGCAACTAAAAATACACACATTAATCGGTTCAATGCGTTTGATTAGGTTTTTTTGCAGGTATACAGTTTACCTAATGTATACTGATAAAAAACCTCTCGGTATATTATTTGCATTTATTTCATCTTATTACAATTAGTGTTAATAACATATTGACATTATATATTATTATTATACATTATTGATATTAATAACATATTGACTTATGTAAGTTGCTGTCAGCAAGCAGTATGCTTAGTTAATTTCTCACTAAAGAGGGATCCGTACCATAAATGCGCCATAAGAAAACACATGGTAAAGTTATGACAAAATATCTCAAATACGGTTTAAAATAATTAAATTCTGTTTTCGGGAAATCATTATTTAGAAATTTTCCCTGGATTTACATTTTTTTAACCATTAACATAACCTCAATATCTATTTCGAAAATTGTATTTTTAATGTTATAAAACAATCAGAAACAGTTTTGAATAAATTCAGGATAATTTAGTTGAAATTAAAACACTTGGTTTGTTTCACTTATTTATATAAATATTATCAATTTTATTCCATATTTATCATGAATTAATAAATATTATTATTATATTATACAGGGTGAGTTTTTTTCGACGTTCTCAATGGGAATCTCGAAAACTATAAGAGATAGAAAAACGGTTAAATGGGGAAAGAAGTGTAGTTTTATAAGACGAATAAAATGACACTTTCAAAATATTTGAAAAAGTCAAGGGTAACTAGATATTTTGAAAAAAAGTAAAATGTGTCAATTTTTTGAAATCAATATATCTCTATTATTATCATAGATAGAAAAAAAACTGTGAAGGACAAAGTTGTAGAAAAGATTAATAACAAAAAATAAAAAAAAATATTTTGGGAGATATGGCACAAACTTACCTTTTTTCCAATGGAAACAATAGTTGGCTATGACTTTATTAAAAGGGCTATTTTTTCCCTTTAATCCGATATAACATATGCCATAGTTATTTTTAAAATAAAATAAGTTACAGTCGTTTTTAATTTTACCATACACCAAAAAATAGTTAGCCATGAAAAAGACAAAAGTAAAACAATTGCGGTTGTTTATAGCAACGAAATCAATATTTAATTTATTATCTTTCTTTAGGTTTGTCAAAAGCAACATAAAGTAAAATAATTCCGAAATTATCAAAATAATAATAGAAGAAAATTTTAAATATTAAAACACTTATAGGAAGTTCCAAAAATCAATTCAAGATTTTATATTTTATATTATTTATATAATATTATATATATATTTTTTTAATTATATAAAATTATTTATTTTTAATTATAATAAAATAACCACACGGTAAAACTAAATTACGTTTTTTTTTTGTATAAAATTTTCAATCGACTTTTGTAATTTCTATTTTCATACAAACTTTTTATCGGAGACGCATTTTTTTTTCAGCTTGTAAGATTAGGTAAGAGATCGCGCCAGCAATTATAAATTATAGGACGCAACTAAAAATAATTCGTATTCTGGCGGTCTCTGCTCCACATTAAAGTCATAACTTATTTCCACGCTGTTTACCTTTTTCACAAATGTGGGACGTTGGAAATTTCATTCAGTAACTTCCGGTGTTTATAATATAGAAAAAAAAAGGAGAATGAATCAATAAAAATAAAGAAAGACAAACGCAACAAAGTGTTTTAGTGTTCAACTAAGTAAGATTATTAAGGAACGAAATGTTTACTTTTAAAAATCTTAACTAAGTAAGATTGTAAAGTAACGAGATTTTGTTAATTTTATTCGATAAACTAGTTCGTTTATATAATTTTTGAGTCGTTTGTGTGGTATATTTACAAATCTGCATTTAATAGAACTCGGAAAACAAATACTTAAGGTTGCGGTTTAGTAGAAAGAGATAGCTATACAGTAAAATGGAATTAATCGTTTGAAAAAAGAGCCATTCTTTTGGATTTAATAATATGAATATGTATTTACATTTTTTGTCTACCAAGAATAAAGTATGAGTCTAAATAAAAAATAAATCGTTAATTTTCGTGTATTACGTCAATTTACTAGTTCAAGTTGGAAAAGAAAATTGTAAGATATAATGAAATTAATAGGTTATGTCTGGTAATTTATTTGAATGCAGAATTTAGTGAAATTCTTTAAATTTTCATTGCACAAGTTTTTATTAGCAAAAATATAATTTGAAATTTATTATAAATTTGATCAATTTTCATTGTTTTTCATAATTGTTTTTCACACAAACTAAACATCAAAATCATTTTTAATTCATCTGATGAAATTCTTGCTTATTTTAAGATTATTTTAATGTATAATACAATATTGTTCATTGATCATAATAGCAATCTAACTCGAATTAGTGATTGACAATATTTATATAGCTATCTCTTTCATCTAAACCGCACCCTTAAACCGAAACATAAACGCTTATAGATGTCAATTCTTTCATTAATATCTTCAATCACTTCTTGATAAAATTACAATAATCACGTCAAGAATTTTGATTTTAAGGCTGTGGTCCCGCATTTGTCAAATGATTTATGACTTAAATTACACAATATAAAATATTTTCTTTATTATTTATGACAAAAATTATCGCATTAGGTAGTGCGTTAAATATAATATATATATATATATATATATATATATATAAATATCTTTATTTATGAATTTTGAACACTGAGGTGTGTGTTAACATTTTAATATATGTTATAATACTGTCTGTTACAATAAAGCAAAATTCACAAACTGGCTATCGATAAATATAATATTTCCACATACTTTTGTTTTACTTCAACATTATATGTTATATACAGGGTGACTCAGCGTGCGCGCCAAGTAGCTTTAAGGCTAAATGTTTTTTTTTATTTCAAAATCGGATTTCGCAGGCGTATGTATGTCTATTAGGACCACATTTAAAAATTAGTTTCAAATATACAGGGTGTCCCATAAAAGCATGGCGTATCATAGTTATATTTTTTCTAATGGAATGACCCATATTTTATATTTTTTTTATATTCTACATCGAAAATAAAGTTAACTTTCATAATATATTCATATATTAGGGATTGTTAAGTAAGTTTCACTTGGTTTGTTTTACACGCACTCTTTGTGTGTAAAACAAACCAAGTGAAACTTACTTAACAATCCCTAATATTACTAAAATGTTTTACCAAGTGATTAATGAGACTCAAATTGAAAATATATATTCATATGTCTAAACCTAATGATTTTTGAAATATTTTTGAAAAAATTGACGTTTAGAAAAAAAAATCATAACTCGCAAATGGATGAATGAAAACAGATGAAAGTTTGTACCAGTATATAAGACTAATGGGTAAATATTTTAGGCTATTTACATAAATTTAAAATCTTAAGATGTTTTGACAATTTAACTCAAGAAACACATTCAAGGTCAAATTTCATGCTTATTTTAAATAACAAACTCTATATCTAGTAGCCCTATCTTGTAGGAAATTTTATTGTCTTTCAAAAAGTATAAAGGTATTTTTTACCTAAACCTAATAGTTTTCAAGATATATCCATTTTCGTCAACTTTTGACATAATATTTAAATATGATAGAAAACCCTTAAACTTAAAATTCAATATAACTCCAACTACTGCGAAACCCTTCGAAATGGTGCATATAGACACTATTGCATTAGAAAAAATTAAATTTCTTACTATAATAGATTCCTTCTCAAAATATACGCAACTTTATAAATTAAACTCACAACAAGCAATAGAAATAGCTAATAAATTAATTACATTTTTAACTCATCGTGGTATACCCGAACAAATTATTTCAGACAATCATTTAGAATTTAAAAATACAGTAATTAAAGAATTACTTGAAATACACGGAGTAAAATTACATTTTATTAGTTCTCAACATCCTGAATCCAATGGAATTGTTGAAAGAGTTCACTCTACTATTATTATTGAGCATATATAATAAAGAATCAAGATTTTTCAAGGAGAATATAAAATAAATTATGCACTTCTTGCATATAATAACTCTATTCACTCCACAACGAAATTTAAACCTTCTGAAATAATTTCAGGACATTTAGATAATAATAATAATAAGTCTTTATTGCCCAACAGGAAATATACATCCCAATTACAAGATAATATACATAAATCCATAGCCGTGTGTGTATAATATAATATAATATAATATAATATAATATAATATAATATAATATAATATAATATAATATAATATAATATAATATAATATAATATAATATAATATAATAATAATAATAATAATATTTATTTCCTCAACAGACATAGTCTAATTACAAAGGAAATTTTGGTAAATTAATATAAGAATTTACAAATATAAACAGTAAAAACAATAGGATGAAAATACATTCCGTAATTAACTTAAGACTAATACAGAGACATTTGTAGATAGCCCACAGTTGTAGGTAACTACACCATTTTTATTTATTTATTAGATATAATCAACGAGAAAACAAAAAGAAAAAAAAAATCCAAAGTATAGATCGAACGCGCATGAAATATTTTACAAAAAGTAACAAGACAATAAATGTTATATATTTTGAATTATTCGACGAAGCTATATAAAATAATGGGACACAATTTAAGTAACACTAGATATACACAGCATTGAGAGAATATAAGTGATCTTGAAAACAAATTTGGGTATTCATGGATTTCAATCAGTTTGCACTAATGCGCATTCTCCCAATTAAAAAAAAAATACAGAAAATATATACATTAAAATCCGTTAATAACTAAGAAACTTTAGACAAATACAGACACATTTGTAGATTGCGCACAAAGTCAGTTCTATTATTGTTGTAGATATCTACGCCATATTGTATATCATGGTATTTCCTTATCATGTTCAATATGGGAGATTGAGAGTGGTGAGCTGTGTTTGGCTTAGCGTAATAAAAGTTTATGCTACCTCTAGAATTAATACGCGGAACATTAAAATTAAGCAGACTCAGGAGGTGGGCGTTATCCATTCGTAATGGATTAATTTATACAATTCATTAACTACAATGAATCTATGACGATCATAGATGCGCGGATAATTAAATTCAATTAGAAGATCCTTATGTCTAATATCAATTGACGGATACCGACCATATTTGCGAAAAAATAAATAACGTAAGAAACGTTTATTAATTTTTTCAAGCATTTCGATGTATAATTTCGATTGACACAAGCACAGTAATTAATTTTACTAAGAACTAGGGAATTGAACAATATTTTAACAGTTTTATCTGATTTAAAATCATTACAATTACGAGCGATGAATCCCAGTAGGCCTGAGCATTCTTTGGTGATAGTCTCAATATGACGATTAAATTTCAGCTGATCGTCAAACAATATGCCAAGATCCCTGAAGACACTGTTCCTGATAATTAAAATTCTATCTAGCATATAATTAAATATAGTCCGATTGCGCATTCTACTGTAACTCAAAACACAGCATTTGGATGTATTGATTGACAGACCGTTGGTTGAGCACCATAAAGCAAGGCGTTGTAAGTTATCTTGAAGTACTATGCAATCTAATTCACTATGTATGACGTTGAAGAGCTTGATGTCATCAGCATATATCAAGTAATTACAGTTTAGCACAGTGGTTACCTTGTTAATAAAAATTAAAAATAGTAGTGGCCCAAGGTTAGAACCCTGAGGCACACCACTAGTTGCAACAAAGGTGTCAGATTGATGACCCATATAAGATATATACTGATGCCTACCTTTTAGATAAGAATATATAACAGAAACAATATTGCCGGGAATGTTGCTCTGACTGACATATTCCATTAGTTTAGAATGCGGCATATGATCGAAAGCTTTGCTTATATCTGTGTACACAACATCTACCTGCTGACCAATATCTAAATAATTTGAAACAAATTGCGTGAAATGAATTAAATTGGTTTGCGTGCTGCGTTTTTTAATGAATCCATGTTGATGACATGAGAACTCTTGGTCGATACATGAATGAATAACGTCAGAAAGGATGCCTTCAAAAACCTTGGAAAAATTGGACAAAAGCGCTATAGGGCGATAATTTTTGATATTGCTTTTATCACCGGATTTGTAAATTGGAGTTATACGAGTTAACTTCCAGCACGAAGGAAAACAACCACTTCTTAAGATGATATTGAAAATATGGGTAAGTGGCGAAGCTAAGTAATCGGCACAGTCTTTCAAAATGAAAGCCGGAATACTGTCAGGGCCCATTGTTAATTTTGGTTTAGTTTTCCTTAATGCATCACGTACTGTATCTTCAGCTAATAAAAAGGTACCGAAATGATCATAGGAGGAGGTTTTATGAGGCAAGGCGTTGGTCAAATCAGTTTTATAGACATTCCTAAATTGGTTTACGAAACCGTAAATTATATCAGCAGGTGTATTTAATATTTTATTATCATATTTCATAATACCGGGTATACGTGACTTGCGTCTTTTGTCACTAATGAAAGACCAAAAATGTTTAGGATTGTTAGAAATGTTATTTTCAGCATTTTTTATAAAGATGTTATAAGCTGCATTGTTTGCCTTTTTAAACTTTCTCCTAATTATGTCATACTCAATTTTAGTAAAAAGGCTCCCTGACTTTTTCCATCTGTTGTGTGTTTTGTTCTTCTCAGATAGTAAGCGTATTAAGTATCTATCAAACCATATTGGATAACGAGTGCTTAGATGTTTTTTTCGTTTTGGGACATGCTTATCAAAAAGGCTGTATAATATATTATATAGTTCATTGGATGCTGTATCAACATTATCAGAATTAAGAACAGCAGACCAGTCTGTATTAACCACTGCTAAATAAAGTAGGTTTAGTTTAGCACGTTTAAAGTTAAGATTTAATTTGGATTGGTTTAAAGTGGACGGAGAAAAATTAGGCACATGTCGAAGTGAAAGATCAATTGTTAAGGCAGGGTGATGGGAATCTTCAATAACAAATGGAAGTTGATATCTTGTTACTGAGGTGTTCAAGTCGCTAGAGGATATTATGAAGTCCAATATTCTAGAGTTAAAATTTAGAACATTATTATATTGTAACAAATCTTTGAAACTAATGAAATCGAGAAAATTAGCAACTTTATGACAGTGATAATGATTGATTTTGTGAGAATAATAATGAGTTAAATTGAAATCACCGGTTATTAAGATATTCTCGTAGTCGAATTTCTGTTCTAAAATTTCAAATAAAAGTTGATAATCAGCAAGAGCTGTATTAGGTGGGATATATAAACAGATTACAACAAGCGCTGACTTAAAACACGATACATTAACTGCAACTATATCAATTTTTAAACGCGATACATCAATAGGAATTTGTTCACAGTGAATATTATTTCGAACTGATATTAAAACTCCACCCCCTCTACCATACTGCCTATCAGAGCGAAACACTAAATAATTGTCATTGAATAATTCACCGTCAAGTATTCCAACATTAAGCCAAGTTTCTGTTAAGAAAATAATATCGAATAAATTACATAGTGTGTTATTGTAAAATGAGTGAGTTTTTGTGCGGAGACCACGTACATTCTGATAATAAAATGTAAAAGTTTTTACAGCTTTTGAATGTTGAGAATGAACTAGTTTTTTTTCTTTACAATTTTTGGAACAGCATTGAAATATTTTATGGTGAGGTTTCTTTCTCCAGCTTCCTGACGTTTCGACAGCTCCAAGCGCAAATCCCTTAAGTGTGTCTGTTGGTTGGGTGTAAGATCTGGTTTAACCATTACATCCTTGTAAATATCATTGTTCGTGACTTGTCTACGTCGTCTTAGGATATGAAGAACAGGTTCAGAATCAGGAAAAATTACTTTGATGGGTTGTTTATTTGCATATTCTTTTCCAACACGAAGAATTTTAGTGGGCGCAGTAGAAACTCCGAGTGTATCAAATATCGCATATACGGTATTTTTGTCATCGTCACTTCTTTCAACTGAAGTTCCTTTTGTAGAAGGAGGAATATTGAATAACATTATGTTTTTTGAGCGGCGGTTACGTTCTTCTATTTCGTTGATAACGTCTGATGTTGCATTAGAATTTTTGTCAGAATTTAATTCCCGTTCCTCTTGCAATTTATGGATAATTGTTTTTAATTCAGCATTCTCTTTTTCAATTGCTACAAGTTTATCAGTAAGTATTTTCATATCTTTGTAGATTGATGAGAGAAAATCATTTTTTAGATCAACAAATTGTTGTTTTAACATATTGGTAATTCTATTTTCAAAATAGGTTTCAGATAAAGAATATAATATAATATAATATAATATAATATAATATAATATAATATAATATAATATAATATAATATAATATAATATAATATAATATAATATAATATAATATAATATAATATAATATAATATAATATAATATAATATAATATAATATAATATAATATAATATACAGAGAGGTTTTTTATCAGTATACATTAGGGGAAGTGTATAACTGCAAAAAACGCGAGTCAAATGCATTGAACCGATTAATATGTGTATGTTTAGTTGACTATTTAGCATATGCGTCTTCAGTTGCGTGTTGTAGGCAACTAAACACACATACACTAATGCATTTGACTCGCGTATTTTGCAGGTATACATAGGGGAAATGTATACTGATAAAAAAAGCTCTCTGTATAAACTAACTTAATGCTAAAATATAAATGAATAGAATATTAAGCTGCTCTTTGGTATAATTGTGATAACAGAGATTTCATTGTATCATAGAATATATCGCAAGAGGAAGGTAAAGAATTAAAAAAATACACATAATAAGTATTGTCGATTTGAGTATATAATTGATTATTAAAATAATTATATTGTTAATCATAGAGAGAAAATAAAATTGTTTTATGAAAAAATTAATGAACGTCTTGAGACAAATAAAGGAAAAAATATTACAAGACGTAATGAAACTCGTGAAGAATTACCTAAATCAGTTTCAACTAAAGTATTTATCAAAAATAAACAAAAACAGGCAAAAATAAAAAATAAATGTAAACAAGAAAATATTACAGACATAAACCCTGAATTAAAAACAGCAAAAATTAAAGGTAAACATCATAACGTTGTAGAAAAAAATCATTTATCAAATATCAAAAGATCTAGAGTTCAAACTCATAAATATCCAAGCTATAAAAATTTTAGACATATAATTCAAGTGACGATAAACTGTTAAATAAAAATATAGAAGAAAATAATGAAAGTTCATTTTGTGCACCAGATGATTATTCGTTAGCTCACTGTTAAGTGCAGATTTAAAGTAATTGCATTATCTTTTAAAACAAAATTTAAACAAATTCTCATAATAATTTTGGAAGCAAGATGGCTGAGTGTGAAGAGCTCTGTGAAAAAGAAAGTGAAAATAAGAACTACTGTAATTATAAACACTGTAAAAGAGTGATAGTGAGAGATAGTGTTGAGTGTTGTATCTGCTTTGCAACCTTCCACCCAGGATATTTCTTGAAGGGGAAAAAATACAGGCAAATCACATATGTACAAACAATTCAGAAGAGGGTAACAACTATCTAATTATTTCACTACAAGAACAAGTCAAAACTTTAACACAATTGGTTACTCAATTAAAGGAAACAAATAACAATCTGAAAATAAACAATGAAGCTCTAATAGCAAATAATAAATACTACTTAAATAGGTTAGAATTGATGGAACAAAAACAGGATATGTTTATACCCCAGAATCCAACCTTAAGGTTGCGGTTTAGTGGAAAGAGATAGCTTTAACTTATTTATAACTTTTAATTTATTAGCATTTTATAATTATACTTATATTGCAACCCTCCTTTATCTTTTAATGTATAGTTAGTATAAAGCAATATGTATTTAAATGGACTTACCGTTAATAAACAATAAACAATATAGTAAAATGGAAATAATCGTTTGAAAATAGAGCTATTTTTTGGATTTCATAATATGAATGTGTATTTACATTTTTTTATCTACGAAGTATAAAGTATCAGTCTAAATAAAAAATAAATCGTTAATTTTCATATATTACGTCAATTTACTAGTTTAAGTTAGAAAAGAAAATTGTAAGATATAATGAAATTAATAGGTCATGTCTGCTAAGTTATTTGAATGCAGAATTTAGTGAAATCCTTTAAATTTTCATTGCACAAGTTTTTATTAGCAAAAATATAATTTAAAATTTGCTATAAATTTGATCAATTTTCATTGTTTTTCATAATTATTTTTCACAGAAACTAAACATTAAAATAATTTTTAATTCATCTGATGAAATTCCTGCTTATTTTAAGATTACTTTAATGTATAATACAATATTGTTCATTGATCACAACAACAATCTAACTCAAATTAGTGATTGCCCATATTTGTATAGCTATCTCTTTCTTCTAAACTGCACCCTTAATTACAGAAAAAGTTAATAAGAGATCACAAAATAATACAGAGATGGAGCAAGCTGCATCATCTGAATCAAAAATAATTAAAAAGGCGAATAAAGGTCGTCAAACTCAAAAAAACTAGAAAAAACTGTAAACAACTCAGATCCCAATACGAATAAAAACATATGCTGCGATAAAACTGCGGAAATATATGCCGATAAAGAAACAAATAAAATTACAACAACAAGCAATAAATAATGTAATTACGGATCAACCAGAGAATGGACATTTAAATCGGACAACTCAAAAAATATATAAGAGACGTAATTACAATAAACGAACAATAATTGGGAAACGCCAAGACAAGGAACAAACTGTTAATGTTTGTTCCCATACCACGATTGTCCTGGTACTTCTTGGGAAGAGTAAATGTTAATATTACAGTGAAGGATGTTACGGAATATATAAGAACAAATATTATTACTTCCGGAGCACTGGAAGTTTCAGAAACAAAAATTCAAAAACAAAATGAAAAAGCGTTTAAAATTGGCGTGGATTATAAATATGACGAACAAATTTAAGATGCTGATCTTTGGCCTATTAATTTCAAAATAGAAAAATATTCTTTTTTCGCGGAGCGTCAAAGAATAAAAACTGCGGAATAATAAAAGATAAACAAAAATTATAAAAATAATACATCTTAATGTACAAGGACTATATAATAAATTAACAGACTTAAATAAATTCAACAAAGTGGAAAACCCGTCATTATTATGTGTTTCCGAACATTGGTGCTGCGCCGATAATATAGACTTAATGACGCTAAATAACTACAGTGTAGTCGCAAAATTCTGCAGGTCGTCTTTCTCTCGTGGAGGAGTTGTGATATATAGCAATGATAGATTTATAACTGAACCTTTGAATTGGATTAAAAATCATTGCGTTGAAAAGCATGTTGAATGTAGTGGAATACTGTTTTCAGTCAACAAAAAACAAATTGGATTGATAACGATTTATAGACCACCATCGGGAGATTTCAATATTTTTATGGAAAATGTTGGAAATATATTACAATCTGCTTATAGAATCTGTGATAATTTGATTTTATGTGGCGATTTAAATGTAGATTCACTAAAGGAGACTAGAAACAAGAAATACCTTTTTGATCTTTTTAAATCATACAACTTGATATTAACTTGCTCTGACCCTATTAGGGTTTACACGAATAGACATAATTATACTACAGTTTCAGCTATTGACTATATGGTCTCAAATCTTCCACAAGAACTTTGGAAGTGTACGATTATTGAACCACATATATCGGATCACCGAGCACAAACCTTAATTTTCAATATTTCTGATGATCCATTAATACATAAATCAATTCAAAAACCAACACCTGTCTTATCTACACAAGGAATGGTTAATATCCAAAGAAGATTGCAGCAGATGAATTGGAATTTCATATATCTTTCTGGAAATATTGATGAAGCCTTCGAGACATTCATTAATTTACTAATGCAACTAATTAACACACAAGAATCATATTGTAGAAATAAATATATAAATAAAAATGATTTACCCTGGATAACAGATAATATTAGGAAAATGAGAGATGAATTGAATGATTTATTTTGGTTAAAGGAAAACTTTAAATGTAATACTCCTAACTTACGGTACATTAATAAAAGAACTGAATACAAAAAATACTATAATCGAAACACAGAGTACTTATTATAAAAAAATAATTGAAAATACTCCAAATAAACAAGCCAAAGTTTGGCAGTTGGTAAATAGACGCTTGGGCAAACAATCACATAATATAATTGAGAAAATTATTACACATAATAACAATATAATAACGAAATTTGATGATATCTCAAATTCTTTTGCGATGTACTTTTCAAAAATTGTAGCTGATAGTTTATCAGAACATTTTGGTAACGATAAATCTACTAGTTGTACTGCATGTGTAGACTTTCCACAAACATTGGTATTTCTACCAGTGGATACAAATGAAGTTCAGTCATCAATTAAAAAAGTAAAAAACACAAGAAGTACAGGACAAGATGGAATTTCAATTTCATTTGTGAAATTTATGAGTAATTAATTGTTCGAGCCATTAAAATATCTTATTAATGAAGCTATTAATAATGGAGTATTTCCCAAGATTCTGAAAACTGCGGTAGTAATTCCCGTACATAAAAAAGAAAATAAGTCGTCGATGAATAATTATAGGTCAGTATCATTGCTATCGAAAATTATCGAAAGTATTGTGAATGATCGCTTATGGTGTTACCTAAATAAATATGAGTTGATGTCAACAGCACAGCATGGGTTTAGACAATCCCTTTCAACGGAGACAGCGTCATATCATATGGTGGAGTTCATCAGTAAAGAACTAGATTCAAAACAGTGCGTAGCCGTGCTCCTGTTCGATCTATCCCGTGCGTTTGATACAGTGAACATAGAATTTGTGAGGTATAAATTATACAAACTTGGAATTCGTGCTAACATTTTAGATTTTCTAATTTCATTTTTAATAGATGTTTTTATGTAAAATGTAATAATTTTAATTCAAAAGAATTCAGTATAAAAACAGGGGTAGCTCAGGGCTCCATCTTAGGACCATTGATCTTCTCATTGTATGTGAACGACATGAAACAATATATTAGCTGTGGGAAATTAATCAATTTTGCGGATGATTCGTCGGTTGTATTATCGGCAAGTAGTCCAATTCTCCTCGACAGCTTAATTAGCAAGACAAAAGATGAAGTCAAGTGGTGGTGTGATAAAAATACACAATGTGTATATTGTTTCAACATGAAAATTCCAACACATATACAACAATTGAATTTTACAAATTCAACTAAATTTTTAGGCATTCTCTAAGATCCCCAGCTATCATGGGAATATCATATTGATTTTGTTTGTAATAAATTAAACAAGGCCTATTATGCAATACTAAATTTAAAAATGTATTAGCTTTACCGAATTTGGTTGATGTCTACTACGCTCTAGCATATTCCGCTCTCTCTTACAATGTAATCATCTGGGGAAAATCTGCTTTGCGTAGTAGGATGCAGATCGTTATTTTTAAAGTCAAATATTTTAACTTTTCCACCATACAACATAACATAAAGTTCTTGTTAAAAAAATCCCTATAGATATATATTACTTGTAGCATTACAAACAGTATCAACTACAATAGTCAGCATCACATTTTATTTAACGACGTAGATTTTCTTTAATTCTACTCTTGCATTTTTTAATATGTTCCTACCGTTAAAGTAAATAAAATTCTCGCGGTGCTATATTTATTTTATTTATTTATTTACTTTTCAAAATTACAAAAAAAAATATAATAATACATACAATATAAATAATTACAGTTAGTAGAACATTACAACACTAAAAAATATAAATACAAATTTACAATATTGTGCCTCTTATTTTGGCTTTACAAATGCAGCAAGACATTTAATGGAAAGAAAGATAGAAATACCATCCGGCTATTTCAGCGCAAACTCTGCCCATTCATTAATTCTTGGGTGTGTAGGATTTGGTATATAGTAGGAGAATTTCGAAACATTTAAAAATCGCTTACAATAGAGGGTGGCCGTAATCTGATTAGGCAGATTTAATGCAAACCCGCCGTTTGTTTCTGCGGTCGGTTTTTCATGCCGCCTCCCCCAACGGGGACTACAAAAGCCCCGCTTCTCCCTTTCGGCGTTCCTACTCCGAATGATGGATAAAATAGGTGTATTGATTCAGATGAGCAGACACGGCTTAATGATGACCATCCGAATGAATAAACTCATTGTCATTTTTTTTTCAATCCATAATATTTATATTCTTTAAAATAACGAGGAAAGAATTTGATAAATTAAAGAAAGAGAAATTATAAATAATAATAATAATTATGAATAGATTATTAAAAATCTGTCAATAAAATAAATTTATACAACTGATCAATTCACTTCTAACATTTTAAAATAATAACACTAATTACTTCTAATAATAAAAAAAAGATTTATTCACTTAGTCACAGTTATTTATGTAAATCAAATAAAACTAATTTATTCATAATAAATTAAACACGATGCAAGCGCCACCTTTTGCCTAATTTCAAGTGGCATCGTCAACGATTTGCGTCTACAAAGTAGACAACCGAGAATCATTGTAATAAATTATTTAATTCATTTTATTAAATATAAAACTAATTTGAAAATAATTAATAAATAAATTACTTTCCCTTTAGCTATTGTGACATTTTGACTTATGTTACATAAGTACTTTAACAAAAGTCTTATAAAGACATTTGTTATTGCATAACAATAATATATGGTATAATGCAACAATTTTTGAATGAAAATAATTTAATGTAAAAAAAAACAACAAAAAAATTTACGTAATATAAGGCTATCTGCAGATACGTGTTTCATCCCTCATCAGTACAGCTGTGCCTTATATAATTGCAAAGTTGTTACAGTTTTTAATATGTTTATAACACTTTTTTTGGTTCATTATTTATTCATTATATTTACTTTCTTTAAACAGAATTTCTGCCAACGAACAACATTTGTTAAATACCGTTGTTAATATTTTGTTTTTGTTTTTTTGCCTACGCTCAAAACTTTTAGAGAGCTTATTAGTGGAGATAAAGAACTACCTTTCTTCTGCAAAATCTTATGAGGCATCGTTGCGAATCGACCTTGAAGCTATTATGGGATTTCTTAATAAAAATGCGTACTTTTAGAGAGCTTATTAGTGGAGATAAAGAGCTACCTTTATTTCTGCAAAATCTTATGACTCTTTTCTAGAACTTATATCGATCAAACATTTTAATTTGATTTTAGTTTTTTATCATAAATAATTATTTTTACCCATTTTCCGTTCATATTTATAATTCGATATTTTTTTTATTACGCTTAAAATAACAAATCGTTTCTAAACACAACAAGCGCGCGCTCAGTTTATTTGCTTAAGTAAGTATCGGATTTCGGCAGCATACAAGGAATAAAATCGAATCGCTGGATTTTCTAATTTCGATGCAACATTTTATACTGACTTCGAATATGTTATCTAATTTTATTTATCATTTTTAGTTTTTGAGTTATAAGCTCAAACTTTGATTTTTATAATTGTGACTATAGTCAAAAATTACATTATTGGGAACAGATTCTTTCGTAGATTTGTTTCCATGATAATCTATGATAGTTTCACAAAATGATTTATAACTTTGCAAAAACGAAAAAAAAAAAAAACGTAAACAGATTAAACATATAATCTGTTTAGGTTTTTCATTTTGTAAAACTATCATAGATTATCATGGAAACAAATGAAGAAAAAAAGTAAACAGTCATACGATATTGATTACTTATTGTTTTATTGTTTAATAATATAATATTTCGGATTTTTTTAAATTAACTTTTCCTCAAAATGCAAACGTAATTTTTAAAGACAGTTTATTAAAGTATTTAATAAATATCCATACAAAATATTTTTTTTTTCAAAATCGTATGACACCTACCTTTTGATAGTGTATAATAGTTATAAATATGTTTATTTAAAATTAATAATTTTACTTATTTGCATTTTATTTTACTAAATCTTA
The DNA here is from genome assembly GCA_963082785.1 of Philonthus spinipes. Taxonomy (NCBI): domain Eukaryota; kingdom Metazoa; phylum Arthropoda; class Insecta; order Coleoptera; family Staphylinidae; genus Philonthus; species Philonthus spinipes. The sequence continues at coordinate 17,494,076 of OY720308.1, forward strand.
TAGATGCAGCAATTGATTTGTCAAATGATAAACTAATTGAAGTTTCTGAAACACACCCAAACAATGATGTAGTTTTTGAATCATCCACTATAACTGGCGCAATTTCATCATATCAGGTATTTTCCTATTTTTATTTATATACTGGATGTTGACGCGACAAGGAACTTTACATGAAAAAACAATTTTATGCAAATTCCTGCTTCCCTGTTTATTTTAGATAAAAACTACAATAATTAAAATATGTTCAGAATTTCAAAAAAAAAAAAAACTGTCTAAAATGGCACATTTTGTTCAATTATAGAGTTATTGTCTGATTAATAAATAACAAATTAAATGTAACATTATTTTTCTGATTATCGCAAAATTGAATTAAATTGGCTGTAACTTTTATGTAAAAAGTGCACTTTAAATAAACGTGACGTTTGACATTTTTTTTAAAATTTATATTTAACATGGATTTTGTAATTTAAACATATGAATTTTAGCAAATAAAATCAAACTTAATTAAATATTTATTAATTGTACAGCCATTTTAAAAGTTAATAAATTTAACATAATGTTTTACATAGATTTTAAAATTCTGAAAATATTATAATTTTCTTTTTAAACTATCACTGAACTTCGCCTGTATTTCTTTTACATATCTTGTATTTTCTGCTTTAATTGAATATTTATTATTATTTCATTTCTTGCAGTTTTTCTCTAATATGAACTGTGTATGACTAATTAAGTCAACTTCTGCTATTTTTAAAAACTACGGTTGATGCTAATGAATTATTACACAGAGTCCTGCATCTCAGCTCCCGTTTTCGACAGACCAGTTAGAAATTATGTTTACTTGGATCCAAGGACGTATTTCAGGAAAATATTTTTGATTATACAGGATCTCATAAAAAAAGTTACGTTTCGATAATATTTTTTTTTAAATTACTTGATATATATTTTATTCATTACTTAGGTGCCTTTTATGATTACCTACAAATCCTTAAAATGTTATTGAAATCGGTTCGGTGCCAACAAAAAAATAAAATAAATGTCTAAAAATCCTAATACTCAAATTTTATTGGTATGACAAATGCTAAATAAATACTTTATTTAAATTAACATCACGGAAAATCTATATATGACTAAGAAATAATGGTTGTCTTATAAATGAGCAAAAATCATCCGAAATTTTAGTTGTCTCAATAATATACAACATAATTATAACAAGTTAAGAAAAAAATGAAAAGTATAGAGTGCTATTAAAAAAATAAAAGTACATCGATTTGAAAACTCACACATTTAACGTTATTTTTTAAACACCTTGCATAAAAAATATTTCACATTTAAAACTATAATTGCGTAGAATAGTACTATCTCAGTTTGTATCCAAAATTTTATTTTTCTATCTCAAAAAATAAAAAAGTAATGATTTTTAGTAAGCTTCTGCAACTGTCAACATTTTTTTAGAAAATTTATAACAGTTAGCCAAAACTATTAATTATGTTATATTGATGTAAAGACAATTTTAAGAGGAATCGAATAAAAATATAACATATAGGGTATTTGATTTAAAATATCACAGATGATATTAATTGAGAGAAGTTTGGTCGCCCTGTATATCTGAAAACAATTTTGCAGTTATAATTAATAAAATAACTCATAAAATTGTAATGCCATAATTTAACATTCTTTGTCAAAATTTTTAATATAACTAATTTTTATAGCGCTGTATGTATAATAATGTAACATAAAAAATGTAGATTTTAAAAAATATATATTTTTATATAAACATATCTTGTAGTATAACTTATTATTTTACCATAATTAAACCTTTTCAAAGCGGCACGTTCGCTAGCTGTAATAGCAAATGATTTAAATTGTCTGGCCGCCGAAATCCGATACTTCCCTAAGTAAATAAACTGAGCCCGTGCACTCACTTGTTGTGTTTAAAAATGATTTGTTGTTTTAAGCGTAATAAAAAACATATCGAATTATAAATATGAACGGAAAATGAGCAAAAAACTAGTAAGAAATAATTATTTATTATAAAAAAAACTAAAATCAAATTAAAACTTTTGATCGATATAAGTTCTAGAAAAAGGTCATACGATTTTGCAGAAAAAAAGGTAGTTCTTTATCTCCACTAATAAGCTCTCTAAAAGTACGCATTCTTGTTAAGAAATCCCATAAGAAAGCTTCAAGGTCGATTCGCAACGATGCCTCTTAAGTTACTTTTTGTTGTAGAACGTATTTTATTTGGTGTTCGTTTACTGACTGCCAAATTGTCCATCTCAAGAATGAAATTTATTCCTCAATGATCAGACAAATGTGGGTCTTCTATATTTACCTCACAGTGACAGTTCCTATTTATTAATATATTATCAATGCATGTTGCACTCGTGTTTGTTACTCTGGGATTAATTATAATAAATGAAAGACGACGCAAGCGCTATCTTTCGCCTAATTTCATGCGGCATCGTCAACGATTCGAGTCTGCAAGGTAGATTTTATTATGTTATTCTAGTGTTCACAGAATTATTGTTTATGTAAAAAGTCTACATTAAAATCGATGTTAAAATCTCCCCCGATAATTATAGTTTTATTTCGTTTGTCTACCTCTTCGAGATTTGTAGTGATTGTGTTATAAAATAACTGTCCATCGCCTAAAGGTGATCTGTATATTCAGAGAAAAATAATATTGCACACAGTACAGACCTCGCAGCTCACTTCAATACACAATGTATCCACATTAGATATTTTTTTACTGAAGTGTATTCTCTTAAGAGCATTGGGGAGCGTGGAAGAAATTGAAATGTAAACAAACCTTCCCCTTACTTACGTCTAGGTCCAGAGGGGTAATAGGTTCGGCTTAATTCGGCTATAGTGGACCATACGCATTAATTAAATATCCGGCTAAAGCACTGTTAATCTTTATTGACTGGGCTGACTACGTTCAATCTTGGGCGAAAGAGAGGGTCGTTATATCTGAAGTGACAACTGATTTATTTATTTCCATTTTAGAAAAACATTCACCGCCTTACCACACGCTTGTTCATTCAATTTTTGTAGAAATATTGGCCTCACCAATTAACTCACTATTCGTGTATTTTATGTGTGTGAAGCTGGCAATATTTACAGCAATAACCCGGCGCCTCCACCATGGAACCAAATAATAAATTATATTACATAATTAGGGTATTCACGAGTAGAAATGCACACTGTTTCAAATGTTTTTACTAGATAGATTGATAGTGATTAATATAAAATGGAAAACTCGTAGATTTTTTTTAACTCCATACTTAAAATAAATTCAACGCTTCCGACACCGAATGATAAATTAATATTTTGCGGAAAAACCGGGTGATACAATCCCCGTTTTTTTCAATTGTTTTTTGAAGTTAATTATCCACTGGTTAGTATAGAGTAGAATTTGTCGATCTGGGATATGTAACTCTTGTCGATATTTGACTCGACACTTAAAATATTTCACGAATTAGACAACCAATAAGAAAATTCGATTTTGCGGAAAAACTAGGTTATGAAAACCCCGATTTTCTCAACTGTTTTTTGTAGCCTAATGTCCACTGGTTAATATAGAGTAGAATTTGTCCACATGGGATATGTAACTCTTGTCGATAATCGATTATTATGTTATTTTTGGTGTAATATTTATATATTGTTTTGTTAAGTGGTGAATTTCCGTTAATAAAAGTTTAATATTTGTTTATTTAAATTTCTAAACTTTGAATTTTAAGAATTGAAGAAATTTTCAATGTACAACATTGAGATATAATTTCATCTAATTAAATATAAGTGGATAAGAAACTTCTCTGATAAGAGATGTTTATTTGTATCTATGAATTGAAGATATTTTAAAAATAAAAATTATTATAATTAATTAAAATAAAAATGTAAATTAAAACTTTCTTCAATTCATAGATATAAAAATAATTTAATCAATTCTGAATTCTAAATTTAGAATTTAAAAGAACGCAAATGTATACCTTCTTCACATTTACAAAAAAATCATGATAAATGGATAACAAATACATATCATTAACCCGATTCCATTTCGAATCCGTTACTTTTCTTGATTAATCGAAATTAATTATTCTCAGTTGTAGACCCGGAAAACAATTTGAAATATTCGGTGCAATCGGGGATTATGAGCGGGATCAATTTAAGACACCTCTGAATAATAATGCCAGAAATGGGATGCTCCGCGGCGGCGGGGGTGGCTGGAAGGGGTGAGGCATTCATTTCATTTAAAAGCTCATGGCCGCCGCCGCACAAAAGTGAACGTTCCGCATTGTCCGATTGTTTTCGGAGTATACGTAAAAAAATTCACGGACGCTGCGAAATAAAATTCGTATAAAAAATTGTTTGTTTCGCATGGTGGATTTCGATGTTTATAATAGTAAATGTTTGTAGTGTATTTGAAATTGCAATATAATATACTTTTCTTTTGATATATCTACTTATTATATTAATAAATATGAATGAATTTAATTAATGGTTTTAATATTTAGACATTGGTAGTTCATATTGTATGAGACAAATATGAAGAGATTATTAAAAATCAACGAATAAAACAGATTAGATTGAATTACTTTAAATTCTCGACTAGTGTCGGGTGTTTAGCCCATTTTCAAGACAATTTAAAATTTGTTTTATTAAAATTTCTATGGATATTTACATGAATGGATATATTGATTTTTTAATTTTTAATTTTAATTTTATTGTGGGGCAGGCAAAATAATTTCGGTCCCAGCATTTGCTCACAAGGTGGAAAAAAAAACACTAAAAAAAACATCCTCAGGATCATTATGGAATTATTTTGCTAAAATAAAACAAAATTAGTTATTTATAAATAAGTTGGATTGCTAAAATGAAATGGAAATTAATAGAAATATATAGATTATATATTTATATGGTTTAATAATAGAATAAAGTGAAAAGTGGTATTTATAATAAATCATAAAGTGAACAATATAATAGACCTACTTGTTCATTTAGAAGTGATGAATTTATTGTGTAAATAAATTTCGATTGCTTCCAATATTTCTAATTTTTGATCTTTTTTACAATGATGTAAGATTTTTGTATTATTTAAATTAGGAAAAGTGTGACTATTTGTTAGTATATGATTTGAAAAAGTACTACAATCTTTATTTAATCTAAATGCTCTAGTCTTATATTAAAATTTCGGCTAGTTTTTCCAATATACACACGATTACAATCAGACCATATAAGTTTATAAATACCAGATTTGTTAATTTTTTCTGTTTTATCTTTTCTATTGTATAATATATTACCTAATTTATTTTTACTTCTAAATCCTATTTTGTAATTATTTATTCTAAATATATTTGCAATTCTTTCTGAAATTTCTCCAAAACAAGTTAAAGTTAAATATTTTTTATTGTTTTCTTTAATTTTTGTATAGATTTCAAAAAGTGCTTCCTTTCTGAATCCTTTATTAATTAATTTTTGAATCGTGTAATAAGGAAAACCATTTTTTGCAGCAATATTTCTTATTAAATTTAATTCATTATTGAATGATTGTTTTGATAGTGGAATTTTGAAAGCTCTATTCATCATAGAATAATATGTTGATAATTTTTGACAAATGGGATGAAATGAATCAAATGGGATAGTATTATTTTTACTGGTTGGTTTTCTATAAATCTCAAATTGTATCTGATTGTGTGTATAATAGTTAAATCTAAGAAGTTGATCTTTTGATTTAACTCAATTTCTAAAGTAAATATTATGTGCTGGTTTAAAGAATTGATATATTCTAAAAATGAATTAAAGTTTTCGTCAGATCCATCAAAGCATGCAATAATATCATCAACATATCTATACCAAAATTTAATATGTTTTTTTTGTAAGTGGTTTTTTAAAAATTGTTTCTTCTAATGTATTCATGTAGATATCAGCTAGTAATGGACTAAAGGAGATCCCATTGCCAATCCAGAATTCTGTTTATAATAAATGTTATTGAATTGAAAATAATTTTGATTGATACATAATTTAAAAGAAGAAAGTAATTCTTCTTTAATAATTGGATTAATATTATTTTTATCTAAAATATTTTTAATAATTTTGACACATTCACTTGAAGGAATACTAGGAAACATATTCGTTACATTAAAAGAAAATATTTTTGAATTTAAAGGTGTTTTATAATCTTTTAATTTATTTGTTAAATCTATATTATTTTTAATACTATATTTTGATTTATAATTTGTAATGTTTATAAAATATTTACTAGAATAGATAGCTAAGTTTCTGCAAGGGGAATTTATATACGAAACAGCAGGTTTGATTGGTAGGTTTGTTTTGTGAGTTTTAATTAAACCGTAAAGTTTTGGGGCAATAGAATTTTTTGTTATTATATTAAATTTATCATTTTTATTAAAAATTGAATATTTTCATAGAAATTGTTTAATTTCTCCTTGATATTTAATTGTTGGATATTTTTTTTTAAAATTAATTATTTTTCTTGATTAATGAAATTATTCACTTTTTGAATATATAATTCTTTTGTTAATATTACAATGGTGTTAGATTTGTCAGCTTTTGTAAAAACTAATGAATTTTCAGCTGATTTTTGTTTAATTGACTTTATTATTTTGAAATTAGTTGAATTAGAAGAGAAACTAAATGATTTTTTCGATTTGATGTCTTTCATCAATCTAATTTGTGTTTTATTGGTTGATTTTTAATATTATATTCATATTTATTTCATACAATATGAACTAACAATGTCTAAATATTAAAACCATTAATTATAATAAATATGAATAAATTATTAAAAATCAACCAATAAAACACAGATTATATTGAATAACTTTAAATTCTCGACTAGTTTCGGGTTATTAGCCCATTTTCAAGATAATTTTATTGAACCCGATACTAGTCGAGAATTTAAAGTTATTCAATATAATCTGTGTTTTATTGGTTGCTTTTTAATAATTTATTCATATTTATTTCATAAAATATGAATGAATTATTAAAATATAATATGTGTATAGGGAACTCTAGAAATATGTGGGAACTCAAATAATTTTTATGCAATTGGAAAGTTGAGGGGCCAACTTCACAGGGGTAAATACCCTCTCTCTAAATTTATCCTCAGACTTATAAAACAAAAACGACTGTTATCGTGGCATCAGAAATACAGACACAAAGGAACTTAGATTGACATTTAACAAACTCAATAAAGACGTGAACTTATATTTCAATACATGACAGACGTGTGGTTAAATACATGCAAAGTCATTAAATGCAAGACATTTTGGACGGAAATAAAAATTAAAATACAGAAAAACTGACGAACTCCGACAAATAACAGACCTCAACACTCCGACAAATAACGGACATCAGCACAATATTATTGAGTCAGAATAAGTCGGTAGACCTATTTTACAATTAAAAGGCAGGAATGCATAATATGCATAACCGGGCGCATTCACCATTTCTTCTAAATATGCAAGACATTTCAGCGAGCTTCAGTAAACGGTTGATTAAAATCTGAAAAATATTTGCAAACGCAATGCAGCAGCAATTAATCCATGCAGATGAATATTCCCAGCACACTAATTGAGTAATCAAGCAGTTAGTTAAGGCATTTAGCCGGAGGCCGGGATAATTACTACCCCTCATCCGATTATGAAAACCTGGATGGGATCCATCCCCGTCGCAATGAGAACGAGCAGAAGAAGAAGGCCATCTCCCCCCACTCACACTCACACTCACACACTCTCCGAAACGATTCATGATTAATGACGAATCGTCCCTGATATTAAAAAAGTTGTCCATTGTAGACTGGATGTTTCCCGAAAGGGAGCGGTAGGGTATGAGGGGGGTGGGGGGGTTGTATAAAACGGGATAAGGTAATGAATATGGATGATTTGATAGGCTTTTGAAAGGAAAGAAGTGTCGTTGGCGGCGGGTAAGAGAGGAAGCGTCGCGACGCCTATAATAGGTGCATTCCGGGAGCGTCTCGGGGCTTCATCTCTCAATAAAGCGGCCACCGCCGGCGCGCTCCCGCCCCCCTCGCCCCTCGCATTACCGCATTCCAGGACACCAATATTACTAAAGATATGTCCTCTGGTACTTGGCTGCTTTCCCGCCGGATATGGTGGATGATCATCAGGTACAAGGCCACGGAAAAATTCCTTCATATGCCCAACCCTCCGCCACTTCGTCTCCCCGGCCTTCGTGCCGATTAATTTATCCATCCATAAATGGGGGAAATGAAGGAATGCCATGTGGTGCCTCGCACTCCCGCACCACGAAACGATTCTATTCTTCCAAAATGACGCTCGTGAAATATTTTCACCTGTTTTTATTACACTAAATAATTAATTTATACACTGACCTATTAACACATATAATAATGTTTCTATAATAATACGGGGAAAATATTTACTTTTATCCACTGTTATTTAAAATAAATCAAATAAAAATAAATTTGGGTCGATAGCTCATGACAGACTACTAACCTATATATATTTATTTATTTAACGGATTCACCTTTTTATACAACAACATAAAATGTAAATACAGAAAAATATAAAATTATACTTAAAATTAAATAAAACATTGTACATAATCGATAGAGATAAGATTTAAGTAGCAAATATCACAAATAATAACAACGCATGATTATCAACTAAGCCTATATTAACAATACTCTGAGATATTTATTTTAACACATTTAACGAAAATGCGATATAACAAGTGATTTCAAAGAGGTAAAAGAATTATATAAAATGTCAAACTTACAAGATAAATTAAGTGTATTAATACTTCTCATAATTATATCGATGGGAGAATTGAAACCATAATTGCTGCGATGAAAATTAGGCCGAAATAAGGATGCGTTACGAAAGGGGTAATTATGGGGAGAAAAATTGAAATTAAATTACGCTAATAAAGTTGCAGAATTAATATTCCCATTAAGAAGTTTGTGACAAAAACATAATCCAGCTATTTTATGACATCCATTTACAGAGATTAAATTTAACTCAATATTAAATTTCTTACATACAAATTTCTCAAATTTATTTTGGATTCTTTCAAGTTTTTTATATGGATGTCATAAAATGGGAACCAGACCAGTGAGCCGTATTCAAAATGGGATCGAACAAATGAGTTATATAAAGTAAGTAAAGCTCTAATATTAAAATGTTTACCATTTCACAAGATGAAACCCATTGAACGCATAGCCTTGTTGCCTATTAAATCCAAGTGATGCTTAAAAGATAGAGAATCATCAAAGAGAATACCCAAATCTAATGCTACGAACATATTCCAGAGGGATCATATTAATTTTGTAGTCAAATTTTAATTGGTTTCTTTGCCTATTAAATGACATAACCTTACATTTAGTGATATTCAACTGCAAATCGTTCAAGTTATACCAATGGGATATCATATCTAAATCATGTTGCAGATTTATACAATCATTTAATGAATTAATTTCCAATAGGATTTTCATGTCATCCGCGTACAGATAGAGCTGTGAATATTTTAAACAATCCGTAATATCATTAATCATTATGAGAAATAATATAGGTCCACAGTGGCTACCTTGTGGCACACCAGATAAAACATCTATACCTTCAGACATGAAATTCCCAATTCGGACAATTTGTTGTCTAGATATTAAGTATGAGCGAAACCAATTCACAACACTGTCACTAAAGCCGTAAGCACTTAATTTGGTAAGTAGAGAGCCATGTGATTAACTTTGTCAAACGCCTTTGGATTGCGACCCCTCTATAATTCGATATACAATCCCTTTTCCCAGATTTGTATATAGGCAACAAAAAGCTCGTTTTCCGTATATCAGGAAATACCTCTTCTTTAAGCGAAGTTGAAAATAAAATATGTAAGGGTTTTGATACACTACACACGCATTTAGATAAAAATATTGCTGGTATACCATCCGGGCCATGAGACGAACTGTTGCCGAGTGAACTTAATTCCGCATAAATCTGTTGTAATGAAATGGAAAATGAAGAACTATTTACTTGTTTCTTAAAGCAAAACTTGGACGTAGACAAATTATTTGAAATGTCATACGTTTTTGCAAAATATGACGCAAAACCTGATACAATTTCATCACCGCCTTTTAGGATCGTGTTATCCAGTTTCATTCTATTCGGAATTCTATCAGTTTTTTTCAATTTAGATATATGAGTCCAAAATGACTTTGGCTTCAAACATATGTCACATTTAATTTTCTGAAGGTATGCTTTATAAAGATGGCCACTCATTTCTTTACATTCATCACGTAAAATTTTGTATTTATTGTAGTCCGCAGGTAGCCCGGATCTTTTGAATATAGAATGAGCATTTTTTTATTAAACGTATTAAATGTATGTTAAACCAAACTGGATATGTTGAAGAGAATTTTTTCTTTATGGGAACAAATAATTGAATGGTTCTATTAACGTATGTGTAGAATTTCATTAATACTACAATGTAAAAATATACTTTCCCAATTAATTGATGCCAAAAATGAATTAATTGCATTGTAATCTGCTTTATAAAAATCAGGAACTTTTTCGACAAAATTTAACTTGGTAAATGAGTCATTGATGCCAATAATGACATTAAGTAGATTATGATGTATTGATATATTGCAAAGTGGATCATCAGCTAAACACACTTGAAATTTGTTAAAATCAGTAAATACCAAGTCCAAAAATCGCCCATTCGAATTGGAAATTGTATTGATTTGATTTAGGTTTAATAGATTATAAGTATTAATAATTAAATCACTACTCTCATTGAATCGTCCTTCCAGAATAAAGCTATCCGATTTCCATACTAATTCTGGCAAGTTAAAATCACCGTATATAATAAATTCACTATCATTAAATTTAAGAAAAAGATTTTCAATCGCGTGGCAATGTCTAGCATATGTTTCAGTTGAAGAACCAGGAAGAATGTAGACGTAACCCATTATGATACTAGAGACTTGGAATTCTAAACACACAAATATTTGCTCAATAGAGCATCATTATCAAATTAAGAGTGAAAAAGTGTTTTATTAATAAACTCAAAATGTATAACCAAGTGAAAGCCTTAACAATCAACAAAATAATTTATTAATTATTTTCAAATAATTTTTATTTAAAAATGGTATAAAAAATCATTTTTCTATCTCAAAACACAAAACAGGAATGATTTTGACAGTTTGCAACTATCAAATTTTTTAGAATATATTTTTTCTGCAGTAACGGCTTGTCAAAACTACTAATTATGATATATTGCTGTAAAGGCAATTTTTAAAAGGGAATCGAATAAAAAAAATATATATGGAACTTTCTATTTGAAATAACAAAGTTGATATCAATTCCGGGATAATGGGACATATATGAAAATATGTTTGCGTTATTCCTCTTCGGTAGTCGAGCAAGTTTTATTAACAAATTAATGCTGAATTTCTAACGACAAGGTAAATATCAATGACTGACACTTCGATGACTGCTATTTTTGTCATATTATAAATATTGCACACTTTTTTTTAACTTTGATTATCTTGGATATCCACAAAGCTCACACTAATCCAGGAATCTCCTATCAAATAACTAAAAAAATGTCAATTATTATTTAGTTATTTGATAGGAGATTCCTGGATTAGTGTGAGCTTTGTGGATTTCCTAGACTGGCCGAAATTTCAACATTAGACTCCAGGTTTTTTTATTAGACAAATCATCTTTTGCTAAATATTTGATTGAAAATAATCACGCTCTTTACAAGAATATTAATTGAATACTTTTATAAATAGAAAAGAGTAATTATTCACTTGGTCACAGTTATTTAAATATATTAAATAAAAATTATTTGAAAATAATTAATAAATGCAACAGCGGGTGTACATTATGTAATTTCTGTAATTGTATTTAATTCAATGTCCGGCGTGGGTATTTGCCCGGGAAGTAGTTGTTTTATTTGTGCATTTTTTTAGCGTACTTACGTAACGTAAGTCAAAAGTCACTGAGCTAAGTGTGGAAATAATTTATTAATTATTTTCAAATCATTTTTATTGAAAACATTTACTATTTATTGTCGGGTATGTTTCGGAAAATATTCCGATTGCATCAGGGGTACCGCGAGGTTCTAACTCTGGACCTGTTTTATTTTTATTATTTAACGACATAGGTTATAAGATAAGAAATAGTAACTTACTTCTTTATGCTGATGATATTAAATTCTTCCGTACTATAAAGACTATAGACAAAGAAATTCTCATTCAAAACATTGAGTAATGTAATAATGTAATGTAATATATGTAAGGGTGTGGTTTAGACAAAAGAGATAGCCATATAAATATTGGCAATCACTAATTCGAGTTAGATTGCTGTTGTGATCAATGAACAATATTGTATTATACATTAAAGTTATCTTAAAATAAGCAGGAATTTCATCAGATGAATTAAAAATTATTTTAATGTTAAGTTTGTGTGGAAAACAATTACGAAAAATATTGAAAATTGATCAAGTTTATAGCAAATTTTAAATTATATTTTTGCTAATAAAAACTTGTACAATGAAAATTTAAAGGATTTCACTAAATTCTGCATTCAAATAACTTAGCAGACATGAGCTATTAATTTCATTATATCTTAGAATTTTCTTTTCTAACTTGAACTAGTAAATTGACGTAATACACGAAAATTAACGATTTATTTTTTATTTAGACTGATACTTTATGCTTGGTAAATAAAAAATGTAATTACATATTCATATTATTAAATCCAAAAGATTGACTCTTTTTTCAAACGATTATTTCCATTTTACAATATAGCTATCTCTTTCTTCTAAACCGCAACCTTAAATAACTGTGACCAAGTGAGTGAATACTCTTTTCTATTTATATAATAAGATTTCGTTTAGTCGTGGACGAGTCATTCCATTTACTTTATAATTGCTAGTGTTTTGAAGGACACTCCCCAAGTTGAAGATTTAGGCGTGTTGTTTACGTCAAATCTTAATTTTAGTAAACATATTGAAATTATTTGCAATAATGTCTTAAAATCTCTAGGGGTTCGTTAACAGGTTTTCAGAATTTAATGTCAACATTATCAGATTATTGTATATGACACTAGTAAGATCTCATTTGGAATACGCACTGATAGTATGGTCACATTACACTTAAAACCAGTGTAAAGTAATTGAATCGGTTCAGGGACGATTTTTAAAATCAGTGCAGAACTGGCAGAGATAGAAGGTCATTTAGCCAAAGCTCAATGCAGGTGGCACTTAGAATCACTGCAAAACAAAACGAAATTACTTGACGAAATTTCTTCATGGGCTGGTTATGATTGCTCTGAACTAGCTAGAAGACTGCAATTTAACATTCCTCGCGAATAGCAAGCCGTTATTCAGATTACCGTATCACTTTAACAATTATGGTAATTCTTCCCCCATTGACCGGCTTATGCGAGTTGCTAATATGGTAGCCTCAAGATATGATTTGGATTTATTTATAATTTCATATGAATGTTTTAAACGTATTTTAAAATATGTTAGCTTGGTTGGCATCGAAAGTATATCTATGTTGTTTTATTTTAATTTATTGTATGTTTATTGTGATGGTACACAAGTTTAAATGATTGGTATTTATGATATTCTGTTATTATTTTTAGAAGTTAATTAAATGTTGGTTGCGGGTTAGCATGTACGTATGTATTTGCATATGTTTTTTATTTATTTTTGTGTGTAGAAAAAGGAGATTCCGTTAAGAAATAAATAAATTTATAATATCACTTGGTTGGAGTTATTTAAATATATTAAATAAAAATTATTTTAAAATAATTAATAAATTGACTCATGACTTTTAATTTCTTGCATTATGCAATATTTTATTGATGTGCAACAGCAGGTGTACATTATGTAATTCAATATCCGGCGAGGGTATTTGCCCGAGAAGTAGTTGCTTTAATGTGCATTTGTTTAAAGTACTTACGTAACGTAAGTCAAATTGTCACAGAGCTAAATGTGAAAATAATTTATTAATTATTTTCAAATCATTTTTATTTAATATAACAAAAATAATTTATAATGTAAAAACAAGTAAAATAATTATTACATTAATAGGAGGCGAAGTATTAATTTTGTAAATAATTCATTGTTTATTAATTTAATCTTCTTTATGTTGGTTGTGGAGATTTTAATTATTTAAATAAAAATAGTTGTCCTCTCTCCTACTTATTTTTTATTGAACTTCACTACTGAAGATGGAAACATAGTTTCCGAAATATATTTAATAAAAAAAATAAGTAGGAGAAAGGACAACTATTTTTGTTTATTAATTTCTTTATTGACATTGACTTACCTAAACTTAACTAGAACCCACAATTATAAACACGGTGATTGGTAAAAGCAAATCTAATATACTGGACTTTGTTTTTGATAATTCCAAAAATTAAAATTCCTCGATATTTATTAGAATGGATTGTGACAAATCAAATTCATCCCACGTTATTATATTGCCTCTATTTTATTTCGTTTTATAGTAGGAACGTCCTTGCGGTTCGAGAATAAGATTTCATTTCAAGAAGACTATGGTCGACTTTTATGCCACGTAATTAAACATGCAATCACTTCGATTACAACATAAAATTTTAAAAATATCTTTAATCACTTGAAATAATTAAAATATATATATATTATTTATGGAACTTGAGTCTGTTCAAAGTAAATTTTTATTATTCTCTTCTAGGAGATTAGGTTTCGACCGTCGTAACTTCAGCCATAGCGGTATGATACACTTTTTCAACTTATGTACTCTCGAGCATAGAAGAAAGACCCTTGACGTATGTTTCGTATATAAACTTCTAAATGGCCTAATCGATTGTGTCTTTTAAGCCGGTTAAATTTATATGTTCCATCTAGGGAGTTTAGATCCAATGTCTGTATTTTTTAAGTTAATTTTCATTCTACTAATTATGGTTTGCATAATCCGTTGATTAATATCAATATTGTTGTCCTGGGTAGCATCCACTTCTGGTATGACTAATTTAAATATTAGTATTGTTCACTGTTATTTTATTTATATATATATATATTTAAATAGTATTCTAACTGGTATATAAGTATAAAATAACAGTGAACAATACTAATATTTAAATTATAATTATATACAGAGAGCTTTTTTTATCAGTATACATTTCCCCTATGTATACATGCAAAATACGCGAGTCAAACGCATTGATGTATGTATGTTTAGTTGCATATACCACGGAACTGAACACACATATGCCAAATAATCAACTAAACATACACATAATCGGTTCAATGCGTTTGACTCGCGTTTTTTGCAGGTATACATTTCTCCTAATGTATACTGATAAAAAAACTTCTCTGTATATATATATATATATACAGGGAGCTTTTTTTTATCAGTATACATGCATTATATGTATACCTGCAAAATACGCGAGTCAAATGCATTAATGTATGTGTGTTTAGTTGCCTATGACACGCAACTGAACACACATATGCCAAATAGTCAACTAAACATACACACATTAATCGGTTCAATGCGTTTGACTCGCGTTTTTTGCAGGTATACACTTCCCCTAATGTATACTGGTAAAAAAACCTCTCTGTATATACAAATATCTTTATTCAGATAATAACATTTTTATAAATATAAATTATATATATTGATATGATTGTTTATCTGTCATGGGCTATCGACCGGAGGTCTTTCCGCCCTGTTTTGAATAGATTGTTATATGTAATAAAAATGTCTGTGCTACCTAGCTGAACCGTCTTGAAGCATATTTATGAATTCATGAATGGTAAGAGCAGGGTGGATGTATTTTGAAGGGATGTTTGGATTTCGGGATATACAGAATTTTGTAAGAAGCGGTAGATTATATGGGTTATTTGCAAATTTTTTGGAAAGAGTTGTTATACGATGAGATATAGGTATGACTTTCGTGGATTTATAAAGGTATTCGTTAGAAGGATTGTGGAGAGGGTTGTTAGGATGTCTTAGTTTGGTGAGTGTTCTTAGGGAGGATCTTTCGGCAACTTGGATATCATGGAGAGTAGATGGTTTAATTTGGGTAAACAATATAGCACCATAATCTAGTAAAGGACGGCAAATTGATTTATAAATGTGAGAGGCTGCTTTTATATTTATGCCTTCTTGTTTGTAGGTGATTGATCTAAAATGACGTGCCTTTGTTTTGATTTTGGTTTTTATAGATAGGATGTGGGATTTAAAAGATAGTTTAGAATGGAAAAGGATACCAAGATATTTGCATGTATGGGAGGGGGAAATTGTGATGTTGTTAATATTAATTTTGGGGGATCGATGAGATACTCTGTGGAATGGTATAAAAAGTTGGGATTTTGAAGGATTTATTTTGATGCGCCATTTTGAGCTCCAGGCTTGGATGAAATCTAATGATGTTTGGTGGGATTTTTGGGCTATTTTGAGAGAAGTGGCATGCGTAATAAGAGCTGTGTCGTCAGCGAAAAGGAGAGCATATTGGGAAGGGTTAAAATGAGCAGAATCAGGATTATATATGTCATGACAATAAATATTGTAGAGAAGTGGGGATAGGGGAGAGCCTTGAGGGACACCTTGTAAGATGGGAAATGAGTGGGAAAGTGATTGACGTATTTTAACTTGGCAGGATCTGTTGGAAAGGAAGTTGTGTATAAGGATAATTAAGTGATGTGGAATTTGTAAGATGAAGCATTTGTATAGGAGGCCAATATGCCAAACCGAGTCAAACGCTTTCTGTATGTCAAGAAAGAGTATGGTGGATTCTTTTCCTTCTAGATGATTCGTTTGTAAATTAGAGGTGAGAATGGATAGAGGTAGAGTAGTAGATTTTTTAGGAAGGAAACCAAATTGGTATTCTGGGATAGATATATTAGAGATGGTAAGAAGCTTTTGTTTGACCAAGGACTCAAATAATTTTCCAATTACTGGGAGCAGGGTAATGGGATGGTAATTAGAGACTAAGGAAGTGTCATTATCTGGTTTTGGAATACAGATTATGATGCCTACTTTCCATTGAGGAGGAAAATATTGGTGCGAGTAGTAATAATTAAAAATTTTAAGGATAAACATGTAGATTTCCTTAGCAAGTCTCTTAAGAATAGATCTAGGAATTTTATCTAATCCAGGAGAAGAGTTTTTACCAGCGTGTAATATAGAGAAGTAATCTGTCTCATCTAGTGAATCGTCTGTAAGAGGTAAAGTGGGAGTTATGTTATATGAATTAAACCAGTTATTTACAAAATTAAAAAAGTTTTCATCGTAATTGTTGTCTTCTGTTGGCTTAAAAGTTTTTTCAAATGTTCTGCAAACGCTTCAGCAATTAAAATATCGTCTGTAATTAATGAACCATCAGCTAAATTTTTTATATTATTTATATAATCTGTCTTTTTATATTTTGATAGTTTTTTTATTTCAGTCCAGTATGATTTTCCATGCATGTCGTTTATATTATTGCAGGTTTCAATCCATTTGGATTTTTTGTATTCCAAAATTAGTTTTTTTATTTGTCTGGTCAGTCTATTAAAGGTCTGTTTTATTGTAATGTCTGTCTCTAATAATAAATTTTTTATGACCGAAAAACCCCCAAAAATAGCTCAAAAATGCAGTTTTTTCAATATAAGATACTGTCTCTGTAGATTTGTCGTTTGTATTTTAATAATTTTAGAATATATTTAGGTAGCGGATATTTGTAAAATTATTTTTTTAATTTTTGGGGTGTGTTGAGCGATGTAAAGAGATAAAAGGGAATTAAAACGAGATATAATTTCAGGAGTTATGTTTAGTTCATTGTTAAATTCTTTCAGAATATCAGTAGTTACTTTCTCTATATCACAATTCTGGTATTGTAAAATATATTCTGGAGGTAGAGGTTGTGGTGATGAATTTGTTTTGATGTCAAACTGGATGGATAAGTGGTCAGAACAGAGATCGGGAGTAAGAGTGATTGAGTGGATAAGGTTTTGAATGTTGGAGGTACAGAGAATGATAACAGGTGTAGATGATTGGTTTTAATTCATGATGAATGTTGGTGGAGTGGGGATTTTAACGAAATTCGAATTGGAGCAGAAGTTCTGTATATGATGAGACTTTCTTCTATTAACGTTAAAATCGCCTATTATTAAGGAGTGGTCGTACAGCGACGCCTTTGTAAAAATTGTGTCGTCAATAGAAGAACTGGGGTGAATGTTGGTTAAAAAAAAACATGCATGTAGACACTCATTCAAAGGATTATTAATACATGGGGGATTGGCTTTTCCGAAGGGTATGGAGGGGTGGAAAGAGGCAAGGGAACCTTCTCGTTGATGTTCATTTATTGGTATTTGCAGACTTTTCCAATTTTTGAATGTGAATTTATCTCTAATTTTAGTTTTAACAAGCAGGTTAACATGAATTTGGTTATTTTATAAATAATTGGAAAGGAAATAGGACTTGTTGCGAATGGAATTGATGTTGGAATATAGGAATCGAATATTATTCATGAACAATAATAGAAGTGGCTGTGTGTATTCCATCATTATCAATAGGGGCTACAGGAGGGATGGTTTCAGGAGACTTTAGGTCAAACATTACTATGAAGAGGCGATTTCCTGAAAAAGCTACATGTGTGTCGATTTGGTATGAGTCGATAAATCGGTGACGTAGCTTTTTCAGGAGTTCAGGTCGGACAATGGCTGTAGGTTTGCTGATTTCAGTTGCGTATGTATCAAGAATGAAATCATAAAGAGTGAATGGTCGCGTTCAGGGAATTTTAGAGATGTAGCGCTACAGCGTAAAGCGCTTGATATTCCCTGAACACGTTTTCGATGTCAAGGACGTTCTTGAAAATATGGCCGTTTTGTTTACAGCTGCACGGCTTGAAAAGCGATCAAGCGGAAAAAATATATGCTTTACCGCTTGATAAAGCGCTGCAGCGCCACACATAAAGTGGTACCGTTCAGGGAAACCGCTTTCGTAAAGCGCTTAAGCGCTACAATTCCCTGAACGCGACCAATGATTTATGAATTCGACTGTCTCTTTTTAAGGAAGCGTCAATGTCAGTTGATTTTTTATTAGTTATTTGAATTTTGACGTTGGGAATTCCTTGTATGGGTTTTGTTAGGCGTTTCTTGCATTTCATCGACCATGCTCGGTGGCCCTCTTCATGCCATGCTGCACATTTTTCCGGGAGGTTCGTATTGCAGGTGGAAGTGTTGTGAGCCCCGTTACATTTAGTGCATTTAACACTTTCTTCACAATCAATGGTTTTGTGGGTAAATGCGTTACACTTGTTGCATGGAATTGCAATAGGTTCTGATGCAATGCTTTCAACAACCGGATAAATTTTGTATAAATATCATAAGTTTTGTGTATGCGTCATGTGAGCCTGTAATTATTCTTATCAATCGTGTTAGTTGATTGTTCGACTTTGCAATAATTCTTTTGCAATATCTGTGTATGATTCCGGCTTTATTTAAAATGTCCCTTACGATATTTTCATCAAGTTCAAATTCGACGGGTTTAATTATGCAGCTGAAATATAGCGCGTTTTCTCTTCTTTCTTGTGGTGTAGATGAGGCCATGACACCAAAATGTGTTATAATTTTCTTAGCAAGAAATGTATTTAAATTATAATAAATTTGTGAGTTTCTTTGGGTGGATTTTTGTATTAAGCCGGTTTTAGTTTTAATTATTAAAGCGTTTTTATCAAAATTATGTTTTTGCCAAATGAGTGCCATATCAGTTCTGCTTATTTCTTGTGTAGTTTTAAAAGTGTAAGTTCTTGTGTTATTATTTTATCAGTATTCTTTACGTCGTTAGTTGATGTTTCTGAGTCACTCTTTTGGGGCCGTCCTCTTCCTCTTTTTTTTTTTGGTTTAACGAATCCTTCATCGGCTTCTATCTCAGAAGCGGACGTGAAATCCATAATTGTTCTTGTTTACCTTCAATTTGGCGACTAACAAGAGTATAGTTAATCTGTATTATTATTATAGGGCTTTATTTCGACAGGAATTTCTGTCACTGTCAAGTGTGTATGTATATACGTATAATTTGTTACACTTTTCACTTAGTCTTTTTTAGTAACGTATTATAATCTTCAACCGTCTCTTCAACACTAGACAAATTACTTTTGTTATTAATTGTTCATTAACATTTTTTATGCACGCGGAAAATGACAATAGTTTTTAAACGCACAGTTGACAATGATTTTTTGATATACAGAGAGGTTTTTTTATCAGTATACATTAGGGGAAGTGTATACCTGCAAAAAACGCGAGTCAAACGCATTGAACCGATTAATGTGTGTATGTTTAGTTGATTATTTGGCATGTGTGTTCAGTTGCGTGTTATAGGCAACTAAACAAACATGAATTAATGCGTTTGACTCGCGTATTTTACAGGTATACATAGGGGAAATGTATACTGACAAAAAAAGCTCTCTGTATATATATATTCGTAATATTTTTTATAGCATATTTTTTGTAAATAGGTGATTCCGTAAATAAATGTATTATTATTATTTATTAATGAAAATACAGAAAATACGTATTCAACATATGTAATGAAATGAATTGGCGTAGCAAACTTTTTTTTTAAATAAATTAAATATTTAATCATAACTATATACTTAGTTTTTACAATTTTAATTAAATATACAATGTATGTAGGCTCTTTAAAAATAATAAACATAGTGTTAGCATCTCAAAGTTTAATAACAAATGCTGAAAATGATGGCTTTCATTTTCTAGGCAATTTTTACCTCTACGTTTTTTTTTTATTATTTTCAAATACACATTGAAGCTGTTCCTTATCTAATTTTCAATTACTGCTTTAAGTTTAAGTATACATTCGATTTTTTTAAACGCATTTTTTTATATGCCTGGATAAATAAAAATCACAAAGTAATGAATACAATGACAAAATACGACGCTGCAAGTGTCAAATATGATTAGTCTTTATTCATTTTTCCTTGACATGAACTTGGAGCAAAAAAACACCGAGATTTTTCGGCGGAAATTTAACATTATTGATCACTCTGTACATGAAATTTTTATAATCTTTAATGAAACAGGCCATATATTTATATAGACTGAAGATCAATTGAAGCCCTTGAGTAAAATTTATGCCGTGTAATAAACATTGGAGGGGCGTAATATTTATATAGAGTGATATAAATTGTATCCCGTAAATGAGACAATTGCAAATAATGGATTAGTTTTCAAATATATATTTTTTATTTTCTATACATTTATAATGTAAATATTTTAAGTATTATACGTATATTTAGTTATCATAACTGTAAATAACAAATAATGATAAGCATTCAACTAATGTTAAATAAATAATGTGATAGAGAAGAATGTAAGTTATAAACTTTTCAATCAACGCTTAATTTTTTTTTTAAATTTCTAACAACAAAAAATTGATGTTAAAATTAATTTAATTAAAAGCCAATAAAATTCAATCTGTTTTTATTTGTTTTCAGGAAGAAAATCAGGAAAGCACATATCAACGTTCGTACCTGCTTGCGTCCTACGAAAAAGTAAGTATTCTATTTTCAAAATATGGTTAAGATAGATTAAATAAATTGTAAATAAAAAACGTAAATTTTTAATTAAATTGGTGTATATATTTTATATGCCGATACAATACCAATCGACCCGGCGCATGCACCATTTATTTAAGTTAATAATTTAAATTTTCTACCACAGCAATTACGAATTTAAAAGGAGTATGTTTCAAAAAATAGTACATATAATGGGAACCAATTACAAAAATGATATTATTTAATCCTAATGGAATGAAAGAAATAATTAAAAACAGAAAATAATTATGTTTTAAAAAGGCAATGTACTTCAAATATTTAATAATTATCGATACATGCGTATGTATACTGTCTATGAATTGGTCGTTATTATATTATCAAACGTCTTTAAGTAATTACTTATAAAATAATTATATTATCAAACGTCTTTAAGTAATTACTTATAAAATAATGACAAATTTTAAAAGTTGCCGACATTTTATATCATTTTTTTTTAAAGCACGATTTATATAAACAAAATATTCATATTTCTCATTTTATCAATTTTCATTTTTTTGTATTGTATTTTCTGATTCTATTTATATTTTTCACGTGTAGAGGATTTGCACGTCCAATTAGAGGAGGATGAAAAGTTCGAGTCGTTCGCCTTATCCACGAGCTCCAGTCAAGTGGAAGCAGACGAAGATTCGCCGAAAGACCCGGACGGAAGGGAAACGTGGAGTTCGAACGCAGATTTCCTCCTGTCCATAATCGGCTTTGCCGTCGATTTAGCGAACGTGTGGCGGTTTCCCTATTTGTGCTACAGAAATGGCGGAGGTGAGTACGCACAATGCGAAACCTGCGACTAATCTTAAATAAATTGTTAGGCGCGTGCGGTTCAAGAAAATCATTCGCGAAATTGAAACAAAAATATTTTTTTTATTTAAATACAAATCACTTTGATATTAATTATTAATTTAATGTAGTAATATTTTATTCCTTTCTTCACTTTTTTTATTTTTATCACTATATGTACATTTAAAGCACAACGTGCTCTTTATTAATAGTTTTTTATGTGAGTTGAACTCCGTTGACCAGGAAGCCATTAATATCTAAGATTTTGTTGGTGAGTACGTGAAGTTTCTTGATATAATGTAGTTTCAATAGTTTTATGTAAAATTGACAAATAAATAAATAAACATGTAAACAAAATATAATATACAAATGTGATGTGTTATTAAAAAAATCAGATAAAGGTAATTTATTGAATTAAATCAATTAATTTTAATAAATTGTTATTTAACGGAGTTAAGTCAAAATTTAAAAGTTTACTAGAATTTTTATACATCTCAATTGCTTCTAGCATGTTTAGTTTTGGAGAATTTGACATTTTTAAATTATTTAACGAAAATTTATGTCCAAATGTTAGCAATTGCGGATTTTTCTCTGTTGTTTATTTTTGAATAATAGATGTGTTCTTTGTATCTTGTTTTTATATTTCTTTTTGTTTGTCCAATATATAATTTCTCACAGTTACAGCACTGTGCTGAATAAATGCCACTTTTTTCTAAATCATTAATTTTGTTAAATGTATTTCCTAATAAAAATTTTGTCTTAGTTTTAGTATAATATGCTGGTGTTAGGTCACATTTTTTAAATAATTTAATTAATCTATAATTTAATTTAGGTTCATGAATAATTTTAACAATTTTTTTATTTGTATTTGTTTCATTGATTTTTCTAATTTTGTAATATGATTAATTAAATATTTCCTTTGTTATTTGTTAATTATTTTTTTAATTATTGAAACATCATAATTTAAAAAATAAAAAAAGTGAAGAAAGGAATAAAATATTACTACATTATATCAAGAAACTTCACGTACTCACCAACAAATATCTTAATTATTAATTAATTGATTCAACAATTCTGCAATAAAATAAATATGCACAAATTTTAAAATATTATATATATTTTATTATATATATTATATATATATAATCAGTATCCCCTTTTACCATATGTTGTCGGGTTTAAAATGTTAAATTAATTTTTAAATATGTGCATTTAATTTAAACGTATGTAAAAATGTTTCTTTAATATCGGATATTTTCTATTCATAATAATTCTAAAAAAAAAAATAAATAATAATTGTCTTTAAACTAGGAAGAAAGACCTATGGCCGATAGCTCATAACATACTATTAACACAACCGTGCATTAATATGAAGGTGAAATTATTAAAACTAATAATATATTAAATAAAAATGATTTGAAAATAATTAATAAATTATTTTCACTTTTAGCTCTGTGACTTTTGACTTATGCTACGTAAGTACTTTAAACAAAATTAATAATAAACATATATTAGAAAGTAAAGATTTCAACAATCAATTATACAACTGTACATATTATTATTAAAAAAAATGCCAATTTGTCCAAATAAAGATGTTTGTGTGTGTCTTTAAACAACGAAAAAGAAACTCCCTTCAAAATAGAATTATTATAAAAATACCCAAAAAAAACAAACAATTCTACTCACGTTTAAAATAAACGCGCATAATTTAAAGTTTTATATTATAACAGCGAAAAGAAACAAAAAATGAATTTTAATTTTACATTCTCTTATTTAAATTATTGTTTGTATTATGTAATTATATACCCGCAGATGTTAGTTTATGAGGTTATAAGCAATACTGAATGAATTCTTTGAACCGCTTGGGAATGCACTTCTCTTACTTATTAATTATTAATAGTTTAGGAATACCATATGTTTAATTAATTTCTCACTTAACCCGTGGTGAAACATTTTTACATCAATCTGGATAATTAATTAAAATTAAAATTAAAACACTTGGTTTGTTTCACTACATTATATTTTCTCAAACTAGTTGGATAATTAATTAAAATTAAAACACTTGGTTTGTTTCACTAGATTATATTTTCTCCAACTAGTTTGAGAAAATATAATCTAGTGAAACAAACCAAGTGTTTTAATTTTAATTAATTATCCAGATTGGTTTAGGAATACCTACCTGAATATATACAAATATGTAAATGATTGTATGTTGTAAACAATTAGAATGGATAATTCCGTAAAATAAAGTTAAAGTATTGATTAGTTTATATAATTATGTTATTTCTATAATATAATATCGCCTTGTTTTGTTTGCAGGTGCGTTTTTAATACCTTACACGTTAATGCTGATCTTCGGAGCCGTGCCCTTATTCTACATGGAATTAATATTAGGACAGTTCAATAGGCAAGGGCCCATAAGCGTGTGGAGGATCTGTCCCTTGTTTAAAGGTAAACTGAAATCAAATCAATTTATATTTAATTAACAAGAATCGAATTCAATTTTAAACAATGAATTAAGTTTTCTGTTTAAAAGAAAGAGATAACTATACAGTAAAATGGAAATAATTGTTTAAGAAAGGGGTCAGTTTCTAGGATTTAATAATATGATTTTAATAAATGAAACATTTTTCACTTTTTTGTATAACATGGATTGTTTATTGTTGACTATAGTTTCGAAAACCTTAACGTGCTATTGCCAAAACAAACAAAAATAATAATAATACGTGTTATTATCAGTGGTGTAGGTAGGGGAGTTCATAACCTCCCGCCTCCGCTGAATTTTTAATGATTGATTAAAAAAAAAAAAACAACGTTTTAGCAATGCTACACTGTGTGCTGAAAAATTCACATTCGTTTTAAAAAAAAGGAAAAATCATACTCTAATGCTCGAATTTTCAACTTCAAGTTACTACACATTTACGTAAATTAATTAAAAATTAATTTTAATTCACATTTATGTAAATTAATTAAAAATTAATTATAATTCACATTCGTTTTAAAAAAAGGAAAAATCATACTCTAATGCTCGAATTTTCAACTTTAAGTTACTACACATTTATGTAAATTAATTAAAAATTAATTATAATTCACATTCGTTTTAAAAAAAGGAAAAATCATACTCTAATGCTCGAATTTTCAACTTTAAGTTACTACACATTTATGTAAATTAATTAAAAATTAATTATAATTCAAATTTATGTAGATTAATTAAAAAATAATTATAATTCATTAATTTTTAATTAATTTACATAAATGTGTAGTAACATAAAGCTGAAATAGAATTTTAGACTGTAAATTGAGAGTGTGAAGGAAGGATGCCAATAAAGGAGTCTCAGCATGCGCACCGAGTAACTTTACGGCTAAATGGTTTAATTTTTAAAAAATCGGCTTTCGCAGGCGTATGTAGGTCTATTAGGACCATATTTTAAAATTCTAACTTGTAATTAAAATAATTTTATTTATTTAACGGTGGGCCATTACATAATATAGTAATAAACAGTTTCGAACAAATAGAAATAATAACAAAAACAATCATACTACATATTACTTTCAAGCGCATTTTTTCAATCACGCTTGAAGCATTGCAAGCTCACGACAAAAACATCTATAAATTTAAAATATTTATTAATATTATCAATTAATGTATTTCTAGAGCTGTTGGATACATAATTTGTTGCGTGATACTTGCTAGCAAGAAGTTGTTGATGCCTAGTTAAGCGAGTCTGTACATGTAATGAACTTGATGAAAGTATCACAGAACAATTTATTCTGCCATTTAATATGCGGTACGCAAAACACAAAGAAAAGTACACTCTTCGTTGAATTAATGGAAGAAGTCCAAGACAATTAAGTATCATATTATAGTCATGATAAAATAAATGACAGCGAAAACAAATTAATTTTATCATTTTTCGTTGCACGTTTTCTAAACGATCTACATGACATTTATAATGAGGTGACCATTTAATTGCGCAGTAATCTACAATAGATATATACAGAGATATAAAAGTTCTAATAGAATTAAAATGTGAACTAAACCTACGTATAAAACCAAACAGCTGTAAAGCTTTTGCAGAGATTTTATTGATGTGATTATTAAACTGCAGTTCAGCATCAATCAAAACATCCAAATCATTAATTGAATCAACTCTCTCAAGGATACGATTGTTTAATGAATAATCAAAAGGTAATATTGAATCTTTTTTACGTGAAAGTCGCATGGACTTGCATTTATTTATATTTAAATAGAGATTATTATCATTACACCAAACCATAATCTCATTTAAATCATTTTGAAGGGTATTACAGTCGTGTATGGACTTTATATTCCGAAATACTTTCATATCATCTGCATATAGAAGAATATTGGATACAAGATGTTTACCGATATCATTCACAAATATAAGAAAAAGTAACGGTCCTAAGTGAGAGCCCTGTGGTACCCCTGAGGTTGCATCAATAGTGATATCAGATGTGATGTTATTTACTCTGACCAACAATTTACAAATAAAAGACCGTAGCCATTCAAGCATGAGTCCCGAAACGCCATATGAACAATGTTTATACAAGAGCCTCGTATGATTAACCCTGTCGAAGGCTTTAGAGAAGTCGGTGTAGATAGAATCAACAACCGAGCCTTCTTCCAAAGCATCCGATATAAAGTTTGAATAAATAAATAGATTCGATTCTGTAGATCTTGATGGAAAGAATCCGTGTTGTTGATCAATGATTGTAGATGAAAAGTGCAGCATCATATATTTATATACAATCTTGTCAAATAGTTTCGGAATACAAGATTGAATGGCTATAGGGCGATAATTTTGAACATCATTTTTGATAACAGGAACGACATAGCAACGTTTCCAAATAGCAGGAAACTTACCATCTTGAAGAGATTTGTTAAACAGCAAGGTTGGAGGATGGCATAACACATTGGTGCATGCTTTAATTATTGATGGAGGAATTCCATCCGGACCAGGAGAACTGTTCATCTTGATATCAGAACTTGATTCTACGATATCATATTCAGTAAGCTGGAGGTAATTAAAAATTATATTAGATTCCGCGGTAAAATTAGGACCCACACTTGAATTATCAGAATGTGACTCTTGAAAAAAATGAGCGAATAAATTGGCTATATCTATATTAGAAGTAGCCATCACTGTTCCTTTGTGCATACATGATGGAAAAGTACCAACACTGTCCCTTTTGGATTTGCAGTATTTCCAAAAGGCATTAACATTATTTGGTATATTATTTTCAATATCATGAATGTATATAAGGTGGTCATTTTGAATGAGTTTTTTGCAATCTGCTCTTAATTTAGAGATGTTATAGTCTTTAATACATCCAGTATTCTTGAATTTTGTATGTGCAAGACGTTTATTTTTAATTAAGTCAATTAACGTTGGCGAAAACCATTTCGGGAAATGTGATTTTAATTTTCTCCTAAGTGGAACATGTTTATGCAAAATATTGTATAATATTTCATAGAAAATATCAACAGCACTATCAATACAATGAGATTCTAAATAGTATACCCAATTTACACTGCTTATTTCATTACAAATAGCAATATGATTACATTTCGTAAAGTCCAGATAAAATTCCTCATTAGAAGCATCATTAGCAATTACAGCATCAAACGGCGGGTGATAAACATCAGGTTTACATATAGGGTCGCCTATGACGCAACTTATATTAGGATTATTAGAAAATATTAGATATAAAACATTACCAGTACTATTTATGTTGTTATTAAATTGATATAACCCATTGCTAATAATACCATCACACAAAATCCGGACACAAGCACTTTCAACACTAGTTGGCAAGAATCCCACGCAGTCATTTTCTGGAATCCATCCGACACTAGATAAGTTGAAATCACCAGCCACGAATAAAGTAAGATCTTCATATTAATGGATGATATCTGATATTATATTTACATGTTCAGTATAAGTATCCTCGTGAGATCGTGGAGGCAGATATACACAGTCAATAATATAAGAATAATTAATTAAAATCCAAATCTTCTCCCGATTTTAAGTATTGATTGATATTATTGACGAATGTAGATTCTTCTTCACAGGGACAAAAACCCCGCCACCTCTGCTAGTATCATTCGTATCATAATCACGATCACAACGATGTAAAATATAACGATCATCAATAATTTCTTTATCTGAAATATTGTGATGTAACCATGATTCAGTTACGCATACAATATCATAATCATTTGCTAGTGTATTATTATAAAATTCGAAGAGTTTTGTTCTGAGACCACGCACATTTTGATAGAATATAGATAAATTACTTATATTTTGATTTTTTGTAACCCGGCAGTTTGAAAATGGCGGTTTTGGCTAGGTATAAACTCTTTTAGAGCCACTCCTGGAGGCCACTTCGAAGAGAATCAAAGTGAGGTCCATCGACTCCAAGTTTAAAAGATGAAGAATGATCAGAATTCATCAAACGAAAACATTTAATATCCGCATTAACATTCAATAATGTTCTAGTATGAGTTACAATCGTTTTAGGTTCAACGTTCAATTCTGTAGACGTATAACCATTTTTTCTTAACAATACTTGATTGAAAACCATAGTCTGGAACATTCGCCGATTCTACAACTGCAGCACTTGAACCAATTATAATGACAATCTTATTACGCCTTTTCTTGTTCTTATTATTCTCAGCAGTGATAGTATTAGGTGTAGTTATTCTATCATTAGCAATTACAGAATTTGCAACATTATCATTACTAGAGTTGCTATTTAAAGATTCGATATTGATAGAAGGTCGCGGAATTTCCAAAGAAACAGTTTCAAGTTCTGTAAATTGTGTATTTGATACACTATTTATCAAATCAGCACATTTATTAACAGATATATTTTCTTATCTTATATTAAATAAAAATGATTTGAAAATAATTAATAAATAATTTAAACATTTAGCTCCGTGACTATTGACTTACTTACATAAGTACGTTAAACAAATGCACATTAAAACAACTACTTCCCGGGCAAACACCCACGCCGGACATTGAATTACATAATGTACACCTGCTGTTGCACATCAATAAAATATTGTATAATGCAACAAATTTTGATCCGAGAAAAATTTTAATGTAAAAACAACAAAAGGAACGTTACTTAATACAAGGCCATCTGCAGACACGTGTTTCGGGATCTATCCCTCGTCAGTACAGTTTATTGATGTGCAACAGCAGGTGTATTTAAATAACTCGCTTCGCGAGAGAGCTCCGCGGACCGCGAGTTAAGTATTTTGTATTTATATTTTTTTGACGTAAAGTTTTAATTTCTTTGAGATTACCAAAGACTCCTTTCACTACAATTCTTCATTCTTTTAGATATATACTTGGAAATTGACCGCTCATCATTAATATCATTCAAAAGATATTAGTAATAAGTGTAACATATTCTAAGTATACATAAAATATAGTTAAAAGAGTATTTATATTTAGTATGAATTGTGAATTGTAATTAAAACTTATTTATTTATTGTTATTTGTGTATTTTTAAGTGCATTTAAATATTTGTTCAACAACTAATTTTTATTTTATATATTTTAATAATTAGTTTATTTCCAATATTTACAATTTTCAATTGTTCAGGTTTTTCAGTATTTATTTATTTTTAATAAATAATTAATCAAATGTAATTATATTTCATATATACATTTATATATATATAAATTAACTTTACTGTTCCACGATTTGTTTTTTTTTTTAAGGAATTTATTTTATAACAACGACGTTACACGTTCTAACTCTAATACGTATCTAAATTATTACAATGGAAAATACAATTTATATTACAATAAAGTGACGAATAAGCATAAGATAACAATTAGCAGCGTAATCAATTTACAGAGTATGTATAAATGAACAATTAATTCTATTCATAATAATAAATAGAGTCCATTTTGTTGTCATCAGATAACTCCTCCCCCCGTAGATTCTGGCGTCGCCAGGAAGTTGGAAGTGGACCCTGGGACCTTCTTGGTGTCCTTGATTTTTCCTTCCTTGTATCCATCTGATGATGAAATAGGCGGTGATGATGAAGACAGTAATGTACAGGGTTGTAGTCCAAATGCTTGGTATTAAAATATCAGGTTGTTGAACCATAGAAGGCATCGGTTGAAGAACTGGTAGTTCTTTTAGATTTAATTTCTTCATATTGACAGTAATTCCATTGAAGTTCGATTTTTCGAATTTAATTTGTGGGTTGTCAATAAGCATTGGGATTCCAATAGTAGATTTCAGAAATCTAATTTGGTGATTCCTGAATTTAATTTTGCATCCATTTTCCTTGATTAAATGGATGCCAACTAGGGACGTTGTATGTGTTTCCTTTTGGCACTCGACTTTGATGTCTTCTTGGTTTGGAAATACTGCTAAATATTGATTTATATCGGGGATGATTTCCAAGTCATTTGAACTAATATTTAATTTAGTAAATTGGCAATTTCGGTTGTCTTCATGTAGTAGAATTGTTTTTTCGCATTCAGCGTGATGATTCATAAGCAGATGATCCGGACATTGATAATATTTATTACCTTCGTTACACAAGCGACTCAGTGGCCAAATTTTATTTTCGGCTTTTGATTTAATTAAATATTTGATATCGGGTACAATAGTAACAAAGTCTGATTCGATCTTTGTAGGAATGGGATTTAAGTGGAAAAGCTCAAAATCATTTTCATAATTAATAGGAATTGAAAGGAAATAGTTAATTTTTGTATTTTCCAATTTACAATTTATCTTCATGGCCATTTCAAAATCGAATATATTTTCAACCTTAAGTTCAAAAGGGAGTTGCTCATTATAATATAATGATATTTTTTCAATCTCTTTATATAGTTCATGTGGCCTTATTATGCTAGGGTGTAACAATCCTAATTTGCAAAAAGAAAGTGAATTTTCTATATCTTCTAAAATACTTAAAATTACATTGTATAATATAATAAGTTGATTAAATAAATCTTTAGCAAAGAGTATATTTTGATGTTCTACTTCATGTTTTAGAAGAACATTTAATTTTAAGATTTTTGACTTTAACATTAATTCATTCATCTTGTAGAGTTTCATTAAATTTTTCAATAAGTACTTGATTTATGCTATATCGCATTTGTAATTGATTACAAATAGTTTTCTGATTTAATTTTATGTGATTTAATATTTGGTCAATTCTTATTCCATCATTTGCATCTAAATTCCCGGTAACGGTTTTCACTATTGTTCCAAGTCCATCAATCAATTCTCTTTTATTTCTATTTTTCTTAATTGATTGAAGTTTAGTATCAAAAATCTTATTAGAAATTTTATTTTGAGTATATTTAATTGTTTTGTTATAATTATCAAACATTTTGGTAACGTTGATATATTTTGGATTGTTGAAATTTTGAATTGTTCGTCTCTGGTCAGGCCAGTAGAAACGTTTTTTAATTTGTGCTTCTGTTTCATCGATACCACGATGATTACATTTTCCTTCATGATACATACGTATTGTATTATCTATTTCGTCATTGCTTTCTACGTCACAAAGCAATTCTGTACATTTAATAAAATTACTCGCAGAATTTTTAAAATATGTTTGCATTGTTGAACAAAATTTCTCCTAAATAGGGCTTTCAAAGTATAAATAATATTTAATATTTGGAACTACATATTCTTTTATGAAATCTATTACATTTTTATCAAAATCTATTTTTGAAAATTGTACGTTGATACGTTGTTTTTTATTATTGAATAATAGCCTAACTGTTGGAGGCGAAGGGGCATAATTTACCTCTGAAATTACAATTTGATTATTTCCATAATTGACAGCTTTTTCTAGAATTGGTGTATCAAGAATAGGGTTTTCCACATTTGTGTGCACTGTATCATTATAAAGAATTTCATTTATTTCATTTTCATCTAAATCTATTTGTGAATCTCCCATTTGTGCTATTATTGACTCAATTTCTTCTCCTACATTTGTAGTTTCTAATTTTTCAGTATCATCATTTACATTAATGTCTATCGTAGACAAAAAATCTGCATTTTTATTTAATGCACCTTTTTTATATACTATCGAATAATCATATTCGGAGAGTTTTAATCTCCACCGTACTAATTTTGAATTGGGCTCTTTTATATTCATGATCCACTGAAGGGGCTTATGATCACAAACTATTTGGAATGTTCGACCATATAAATAAGGTCTAAAATATTTAACGGACCATACAATGGCAAGAAGTTCTTTTTCAATGGTTGAATAATTAATTTCTGAATTATTTAAAGTACGGCTTGCATAAGCTATTGGTAAATCGTTTCCTATTTTACCTTGGGATAACACGGCACCGATCGCAAAATTACTTGCGTCTGTGGTTAAAATAAATGGTTTACTAAAATCTGGATACTGAAGCAAGGGTTCATTCATAAGAACATTTTTACATAGGTTGAAACAATTTTTATAATCAGTCATTTATATTAATAATTGCATCCTTTTTTAATCTTTTTATTAGAGGTTTTGTTAATTTTGCAAAATCTTTTATAAATTTTCTATAGTAGCCTAATAATCCAAGAAATCCATTAATTTGTTTAACAGTTTTTGGAATAGAAAAACTTTGAATGGCTTTAATTTTTTCTGGGTTTGGTTTAACTCCAGAAGGTGTTATAATATGTCCTAAATAAGATACCTCTTTTCGTAAAAATTCGGATTTGTCTAGTTGTATTTTTAAATTTGAATCCCTAAGACGATCAAAAACTTCTTTTAATCTATTTACATGTTCCTGTAAACTAGTACTAAATATAATTATATCATCCATGTACACAAGACATTTTTCATTTTGTATTCCTCTTAAAATATTATCCATAACCCTCTGAAAAGTAGCAGGGGCGTTTTTTAAACCAAATGGCATTCGCAAAAACTCATAATGTCCATTTTCAGTGTTAAATGCTGTTTTGTGTATATCATTTTCTTCAATTTCTACCTGGTGAAAACCTGAGGCTAGATCCAATGTAGTCAAATATTGTGATCGTCCTAATTTATCCAATAAATCATTAATATTTGGTAAGGAATACCTATCACCTATAGTTTTTCGTTCAATTTTCTATAATCAATAACTACACGCCATTTGCGTTTTCCCGAAGCATCCAATTTTTTGGGGACCACCCAAATTGGAGAGGACCACGGACTATAGGAAGGCCTAATTATTCCTTGGTCGAGCATATTTTTAATTTGATTATCAACCTCTATTTTATGAATATGAGGATAACGATATGATTTAGTATATATAGGTAATTCATCAGAAGTTTTAATTGCATGTTTTATTTTATTTGTAAATGTAAGTTTATTATTTTCCATATGAAATATATCTGCATATTCTTTGATTAAATTTATAATAACATTTTTCTCTTCTTTATTCATATGATCTGTACGAATTTTTGATATATCAAATTTAATTTTTTTGATAGTTTAATGTATTAATATTACTTCCTTTTTTATTTCCATTTTGTAATTCCCAATCATATTCGCTGATAGGGTCTACAATAAACGGTTTTTTAACATAAACATTTTCATCTTTTTCGCCTTTATTTAATATTGTACAGATAGCTTTATTATTTTTAACACGACTTATACACTCTGGAATTTCTAAATTATTTAATTTTATATGCGGAATTATTACATCGCCATTACTTATATTATTTATATCTACCTCAATTATTTGTTCGGACCTTGCGGGTACTACTATGCACTTCGTATCCGGGGTTTCACGAACATTACCAAAATTTAGTGCTATTTCACACTTAGGGGTAGTTAATATTTGTTTATCAATATTTTTTATTGCTTGTATATATTTTAAATTATCCATTCCCAACAGGGCATCGAAATTAGAGTGAAAGTCAAAAAGATAAAATTTAAGATTTGCATATTTAGATTTTAACAATTGTGTTAAAGGAATTAGTGTACTTTGTTTTCCTAAAGTGGTACCATGTGCGCTGGCCACTTCAAAAGGTTCATATATTATATTATTCTTAAACAATTTTTTGGCAATTTTTGGGTTTACAAAAGATCTTGAACTTCCGAAGTCTATCAAAATTTTAATTTTATTTTGGGGGTCAAATATAAAAGGAAGTTCGCTATAATTATTAAATATTCCCATTAGTTCGAAGGATTTTCTTCCGAGGCTGTGTTGTCTAAAAAATTATCTTGTTCATCAATATTATACATTTGGTTTCTATTTGGAGTAGCTGTGTGTCGTCCAGAGCTAACTGACATTGGTGTTTGATTTGCGAAATTTTGTGGATTATTTGAAGTATTCTGTCTATGAGGATTTTGATTATAATTATTATTATTATTATTTCTATTAAACGGTTTCGGATAAAAAGAATTAGAATTTCGCTGATTAAATAATAAATTATTCCGATTAGGATAATAATTATTAGAATGATTAATACGTGGGTTATTATAATTGTTACTTTGTCGATAAGAGTTAGCGGAATATTTCCCTCGTAAGCATTTGAAATTAGTTGCACTTTTTTTCTTATCTTTATCTGTGGAATTGTTCATTGTGACCTCCATTTGAAAGTCATTTGTCACCATATTTAATGCTGTATTTAAATCTGCAGGGTTTTTGACCCTCATTTGTGATCCTATTGGTTCTTTTAATCCTCCCAATAAAACTTTTAACGCATTAGTATTAAAAAATGTTCGCAAATATCTTCTTTCTTCTATATTATTAATATGATTATTTATATAAGCTACTTGTAAATTCCACGATTTGTTTTTTTAAAAAGGAATTTATTTTATAACAACGACGTTACACGTTCTAACTCTAATACGTATCTAAATTATTACAATGGAAAATACAATTTATATTACAATAAAGTGAGGAATAAGCATAAGATAACAATTAGCAGCGTAATCAATTTACAGAGTATGTATAAATGAACAATTAATTCTATTCATAATAATAAATAGAGTCATATTAAATAAAAATGATTTGAAAATAATTAATAAATTATTTTCACATTTAGCTCTGTGACTATTGACTTACCTACGTAAGTACGTTAAACAAATGCACATTAAAACAACTACTTCCCGGGCAAATACCCACGCCGGACATTGAATTACATAATGTACACCTGCTGTTGCACATCAATAAAATATTGCATAATGCAACAAATTTTGATCCGAGAAAAATTTAATGTAAAAACAACAAAAGGAACGTTACATAATATAAGGCCATCTGCAGACACGTGTTTCGGGATCTATCCCTCGTCAGTACAGCTATGCCTTACATAATTTAAAGATGTTAAAATAAATCAATTAAATTAATTCAAATACAATCAGCACAATTAAATCAGTTATATTAAATCAAATTAAACTAAATCAATTTAAATTAAATTAAACCAAATTAATTCAATTTAAATCAAAACCGAATAAAATTAAACGAAAAGAATTGAATCAAATTAATTAAAAAGAGCGACCCTCACCTGCCGCGCGCTGAGATAGTAATGACCGGCGAAGGAGGACGTGCGCTCGTGTATTGTTGTTATCGCAAATTCACAAAAAACTTCTCTCGGTTCGGATTTGAATAAATGCCTCGCTGGCTATTAATATAAATAGAAAACAGTATTCATTCACTTGGTCACAGTTATTTAAACATATTAAATAAAAATGATTTGAAAATAATTAATATAATAAAAATGATTTGAAAATAATTAATATATTAATTATTTTCAAATCATTTTTATTTAATATGTTTAAATAACTGTGACCAAGTGAATGAATACTGTTTTCTATTTATAAATAGAGTCCATTATGTTGTCATCAGATAACTTATACAGAGAGGTTTTTTTTATCAGTATACATTTCCCCTATGTATACCTGCAAAAAACGCGAGTCAAACGCATTGAACCGATTAATGTGTGTATGTTTAGTTGCCTATTTGGCATATGTGTGTTCAGTTGCATCTTATAGGCAACTAAACATACATATATTAATGCATTTGACTCGCGTATTTTGCAGGTATACATAGGGGAAATGTATACTGATAAAAAAAGCTCTCTGTATATGTGTATATATAATATATTTTAATATAAAGAATATTTTTAGTATCAAAATTGATTTAATTCATAATCAATTTTTGAAAGAGATACATTCTAATAACAAAATTGGCGATTCACCTACCAAACAGTCCAACAAAGAAATATTATTTAATATACAAATAATTTTATTCAGACAGTTAAAATAATTTAACAAGCATTTATATTTACAATAATATGAATACATGGGTTATTAGTCTGTCATGGGCTTTAATTTAATATTACATAATTTAATTCATTTGCATAATCAGGGTTAATAGGGTTAATTATTGTTTAAATGCACTTAAATAATTTATTAAATATTATTGTTATATCAATTGAATGTTTTTTTGTAAATACAAGGTATTAATATGATTTGTATATATTTTTTTCAATATCCATTTTTAATATATTTATAATTTAATTAATATTATGTGCGTTTTCATTTATTTTATATTATTTTATATATTTTTATTATGTTTAATAATATTTCTCCTATGTTATTTTAATAAAAACTATTAATAATGTAAAGAAAGACTATAATTTTATAATTTAACAATAATGTATGTTTCAAGGTCGATTTAACATTTCAATGATTGTTTGTTTGGTTTCTATATTAAATATAGTATTGATTTAAGCATTTTTGTTAAACATACAACTTGACAAACTTAGGAGTGTACAAAAGATTTGAAACCATTCGTTGTCCATGAATCTTTCTCCAATTATTTTAAGTTCTTTGCCTCTTACAATCTATGTTTCCAAACTAGCGAGCCTATAACAGTCCTTGAATTCACTTTCCGTCCGCGGAGCTTTCTTACTAAGTAAACCTATAACAGTCATTGCACTAACTCGCGGTCCACGAACTTTCTTGAAGCACTGTTTTGAAAACGAGCGAGCCTGCTACACTCCTACTTTATGCTGTCCGCGGAGCTTAAATAGTCTAAACTTTTATTTCTAGATTTGATAATCAAATAGTTATTTTTATTCTCCGGAGGACCCGTTTGGAAAACGGGTACCGGCTGCTAGTATTGTAAATACAATTCGTTTTTGCATTTTAAAAACTGATAGTGTGCTCTATCCGTAGAATATGTTACCATATCTCAAGATAGATTCACAATTGGCTTTATATAAGGTATTAAAGTCTTTTTTTCAAGTTAATGATTAAATAAAATGAAATAAAAGATAGATGATTCACACATTTGCAGCTATTTAAGTTAATGATTAATAAACAATCCATTGACCAGGGGCATCAATGAATGCCAATAACTATATAGCTATTTCCATTTTAAACCGCATCCTTAAACAAAATTAGTTCCACTATATCATATTTTTAAAACAATTATTTATTATATCGTTTAATTAAACATACAATTTGCATTTAAATTATTATTATTATTTTTTTATTGATCAATAACTTAATTTTATGTATTTCTTCTATATATAGGTGTTGGTTTTTGCGCCGTTCTAGTCGCTTTTTACGTCTCGTTTTATTACAATGTCATAATAGGTGAGTTAAATGTGCATGCTTTTTCTAATCAGAAATGTATGATGTTATCTATTTCTTAATATTAGATTGGACTTGAAAGGGTATAAGGATTCGAGTGGAAGAACAATATTGTACTTGTAAATTGGAATCACTTGGTTTTACTTATTTTTATTTTAACTTCAACTAGTTTCGGCTTAATTTAATCTACAAGTCCAATCTAATATTAACAATGTTTTATTAATTGGTTAATGAGAATAACGTTTCTGACTTATTTATTAATATTTTTTATTTTATTTCTTAAACTTACTGTTGACAGCTAATTAATTAAATGCTAATTAATTAATTTATTTGCTTACATTTTTTCACATAGCAAAACCGTTGATTTTTTAATTTATTTTACAAGATTCCTCCTGTAATTAGCAGAAAAATTAAACTCAATTAGCAATAATTGGGCAAAAGAGAAATATTAGGAATCGAGTATTTCTAAATAGCCAATTTTTAATAAATAAAGTCAATAAGTAACAATAAATTGATGTTTTCAATAAATATGGAACTGTTTCTGATATTAATAGTATATACTGTATTAATAAAATTGTCATATACTTAATTTTCAAATAATAAAGAAGATCGAAAAGATCGACCTTGTCCATCACTAATAATAACAACATTTGCCAGCTAGGTATGGATTATGGTAACGTTTCCGAATGGTGTCACGGGATATAGAAAATTTTAAAAACGGAATTATAGGTAAACGTGCGTGAAATAAACGAATCCGAAGTCAGAATCTGTAGGAAACTTACCGTTTGGTCACAATTCGCATTGAAAGTCCCAATTTTGAGGTTATAATTGATCCGATTTCCGATTAAATAAGCACATTGCGAGTATAAATCCTACACATGATGAAATAATCTTCTAGTTTATGACGAAATTTAACAAATTTGTTGCATTTTTTTCATTTATTCGGCCAAAATCACGATTTTAATTTTATACAGAAAATTACGTTTCTATGAAAAAATCAATATTTTAGGTACGGGCATTTTCTCAATAGATAATAACATACTGGGTGATTTATGAAGTCCGTTTTTATCAATAATATGTCCTAAGTATGAAATTGAATTTTTGAAAAATAAACATTTTTCCTTCTTAACCGTTAAACCCGAATTTTGTAATGTTTTTAACACTTTTTCTAATCTAGATATGTGCTCCTCAAAAGTTGTTCCTGTAACTAAAATGTCATCTAAAAATGTGCACACACCCTCGAATTTATTTAATATCATACGCTGAAATTGTGCAGGCGCTGAACTAATCCCAAAAGGAAGTCTATTATAAACAAATGTACCCTTATGTGTTGTTGTCTAATAAAACTTGTTGATACGCGTGAGTTAAGTCGATTTTAGAGAATTGCACTCCTCCGTCTAACTTCGCAAATAGCTCTTCAATTCGGGGCAAGGGGTACCTATCTGATTTTAAAAATGGGTTAAGGGTTACCTTATAATCCCCACATATCCTTACGGTACCATCCCTTTTTAATATCGGCACTATCGGTGTTCCCCATTCGCAAATTTCAATTGGAGTAATTATATTTGACTTTACGAGTCGATCAATTTCGATATCCACTTTATCTTTAAGTGAAAACGGTAAAGCCCTTGGCTTGTAAAATTTAGGAACTGTGTTTTCTTTAACACTTAATTTTACTTTATAACCTTTGAATGTACCTAGCTGATTTGCAAAAAGTCTTGGGAATTTCTTTTATAAATCACTGACTACTTTATTAGTACCGCTCCGTAAGCAGTTTAATGTTTTAAATCCTATATTGAATAATTCAAGGAAATCGCGCCCTAACAAGAGTGGGCCACCACCATTGACAATATAAACTTGAAATGGTTTAATTAAACCATTGTATTGTAAATTTATAAATATTTTCCCTCGAATTGGAACAGGCGTTCCGGTGTAACCAATTAATTGCACTTTAGTTTTCGATAATGGATACCGCTTACTTAATTTTGAAGCATACATTTTATAAGAAATAACAGAAAATGCCGCTCCCGAATCCAATTCCATTTTAAAATTTACATTATTAATTAAAACATTTATACAAATCGGAAAACCATTTTTCGCTTTTAAATTAAATATCTCGTTATTTGTTTCCAAATATTTAACGTTTCTTTTACATACCGAACTTAGGTGTCCGCGAACGCCACAGCTGTTGCAAATATATTCCTTATATCTGCAGCGATCAGCTGTGTGATTTTTTTTCCCGTACCTGTGACATCCGAGAGCTTTTCCCTCTGGAAAACGTCGCTTGATGCGCATGTCCATCTCTGCGTGGTGGATGCTGCGCCCTGACACTGCCGCTGCTGCTGCTCTTCGTCGCGTTTCCTCCCCGAGCTGATGATCCTGACGATGATTTCCTCTGGCCTAAACGGTGGACATCCAACGGCTCCTTCTTTATGTCATGTTCCATGTCCAGGATTCCATATCCTCGTTGCGCTGCCTCTGTGATCTGGGAAATCTCCAGGGCCTTTTTAAACGTTAAACTGTCATCTTCCGCAAACAGTTTTTCACGAACCTTCCCTTCTTCCAATCCACAAATGAACCTATCTCGTAAAGAGGTTTCAAGATGTATACCGAATTTACAATCGGTGGCTAATTTCTTTACTTTAGCAGCCCATTCTTGAAAACTTTCCGTCGATGATTTTCGTGCTGAGTAGAACTTAAACCTTTCTGGGAAAATCGCCTTTTTCTCATCATAGAAACCCCTGGATTATTTCTTCAAGTTCACACTCTTGCGGTTTTTTTGGAACCAATAGATCAGCAAGTAACTTGTACGCATCCTGCGTTAAACTGTTCAAAATTACTGCTTTTTTAATCTTCTTGTCCGTTATGGAATTTGCCACGAAAAAGTGATCCATTCTACACTTGTGAATTGCCCAATCTTGATTTTTAGGATCGAATTCGGTTACAATTCCGATGGTCGAGGTTTTTGCCTCCGCCATTTTGCACGTGCACGTTATAATTGTCCTAGTGGTCTTTTCACTATTTCACAATTATCCTCGTCGCCACTGTTGTGTTCTACCGGGTGGCTAAGTAAAATACCAACAATTAAACAATAACTTAACTTTTATTCGCTTATAATTCATACTCAGTACATTCACTAATATAACTTAAGATCGACTGGCGTGCTCATCCCGATCGCTCACAATTCATCCGCGCACGCCGGATATCACCACAAAGGTCAATAAAGTAATAAAGCGCGCAAAATATAAATAAAAATAATTAAACACTACAGTTACATAATTACTTAACAAATTAATTAAATACACAAATATTTGTACTTAAAACAAATCTATCTTATTTCCTAAGAATAAAAGTTATTTACTAAGG
Source organism: Philonthus spinipes (assembly GCA_963082785.1). Classification (NCBI taxonomy): domain Eukaryota; kingdom Metazoa; phylum Arthropoda; class Insecta; order Coleoptera; family Staphylinidae; genus Philonthus; species Philonthus spinipes. The sequence continues at coordinate 17,535,436 of OY720308.1, forward strand.
ACACCAACACGGAACCGTTTACCACATTACTTCGTGTTGGGCCCTTTTCCTTGCGCTCATATCGTGACATCTTGAGAGTCTTCTGTATGTTTTTCGTAGAGAACATCTTCCATGAATATCGCTACTTTATTCCATATTTCTTCGCATTTCAGCATATTATTGACAATTGTTTCTGGGGACAGATGCCCTATTTCTACTTCCAATGCTTCTCTCTTATTTGTCCATCTCTGGCAAAAAAAGAATGTGTGTTCTGCGTCATCTCGCTCGTTACCACAGTAGTTGCACACGGGAGTTCTACATTTTCCTATCCGATGGAGGTAATAACGAAAACATCCGTGTCCGCTTAGGAACTGGGTGAGAAAGTAGGTAACCTCTCCGTGACCGCGCTCGAGCCATGGTTTGATGAAGGGCAACAATCTAGCCGTCCATCTGCCCTTATCAATACTGGACCATGTATTCTGCCACTCTTCTAGGGTCTGTGCCCTTTCCTCTCTGTTGGCACGCTTCCGTCCTATTTCTGCCTTTTTCTCGTCTATTGTTTTCCTATCCATAGCTAGCAGCCTAATGGGGATTACTCCGGCAATTATCAGGATCGCTGCCTCAAATACCGTGCGGTATGCGCATGATACTCTGAGAGCGGCCCTTCTTTGTATCAGAAATATGAGGTGATAAAATGAAAATTGAATGCTATCGCAAGCGTTTAGGCGATAGCATTCAATTTTCATTTTATCACCCCAAATTTCTCATCCGTACAAAAGCATAGATTGGACCGTTGTCATTAAAAGACGGCGCTTGCTAGATTTCGGACCATGGGTGTTAGCCATGATCCTACTGAGCGACGTGGTCTGTGTCTCAGCTTTCTCAGCTATACGACAGATATGTTCACCGAAGGTCAGTTTATTATCTATCATAATGCCCAGGTACCGCGCGAATTGTTTTGTATGCACCTACTCACCTCCGGCCATCATAGGCATTATAGTAGGTATTCTCTTTTTTGTGAGGACTACGATTTCCGTTTTGGTGATCGCTAGTGATAATCCGTGGTCTATCATCCATCTGTTTACTCTTCGCATTACTTGGTTCAGTTTGAGCTGAGCTAGATCAACATTACGAGCTGTTACAATGGCTGCTATATCGTCCGCATACCCTACAAGGTGAGTCTCATCAGGCATCGCCAAAGCAAACCATCGTATGTAACGTTCCATAAATCAGGTCCAAGGATGGATCCTTGAGCTGCACCCGCTGTTACTTTACGCGATAACCTGCCCTCTGCTGTAGTCCACTAAAATTTTGAAAAGGTAATTGGGGATATTATAGTCTTTAAGTGCGTCCAATATATCAGACCATCTGGCTGAATTGAAAGCATTTTTGACATCAAGTGTGACAAGGAGCACTACTTTTCTAGAGTGATGATTCCCTTCCTCTGCAGTCCGTACAGCCCGGACAACTTCTTGGGCCACGTCTATGGTGGAACGCCCACGTCAGAATCCATACTGCCTATCCGATAGATTGCCAGAGGTACAGATTACAGAAATAAGACGAGGCTGTATTAATTTTTCTAATACCTTTCCTGCGGTATCTAACATACACAACGGTCTGTATGAAGAGGGTGCTAATGGGTCGCCCTTGCCCTTGCTGATCAGTACGAGACGTGCCACTTTCCTTCGGGAAGGGAAAATCCCCGTTTTCAAGCAGGCGTTGTACATATTCAACAATAGCTCAGGTTTCTCTCGATATGTGATTTTCAGTACCTCGCTGGGAATGCTATCTGGCCCTGGGGCTTTCTTATTACGAAGAGATCCCACAGCCAGTCGCAGTTCTTCGTCTGTAAATGGAGGAATGTTGTCGATTTCTTCAGATTGATTTGTCTCCTTACGTATTGGATTATTTGGGAACAATGTATCAACGATTTTATTTATAGTTTCCGCTTTCTTGACCAGGCCAGGTGGGCATATTCGTAACATCTTGGTAACTATTTTGTAGCCAAGACCCCATGGATCATCGTTAACTTCCTCTCCTAGAATTTTCCATTGTCTAGCCTTGCTCTGATTGATCATTTTTCGGAGATTCTTTTTTGCAGCTTTGTATTCTGCGGAGAGTAGGTTTGTTTCCTCTCTGGTTCTAGCTCTTTGTGATTAGGTTGTGGCAGGTTTTCCTCATGTTGCTTATTTCTGGCGTCTACCAATAGACTGATTGTTTATTGTGCCTGGGCCTCACATAAGGCATAGATGCGTTGCAGGCTCTGCGTATAATGTTCATAGTGTATTCCGTAGAGCGTTCGGCTACGTTGAGGCTTTCGTTTGGAGACGGTGAATTTGGTAGGACGGTATTAATAGTTACAGCGAACCATTCTTTGTCGATTTTGTTTATGTTCCACCATTTTAGTCCTAGTGGTTCACGTGGTATGGTTCCTAGGTCATTGCGGATATTGAATGTTATGTACTGGTGGTCACTACCAGTAAAAATCTTCAATAACTCTCCAGCCATCTATTGTTGGCACCAGATGTTCCGAAGCAAATGAAATATCTGGTATCGACTCGCCATATCCTGGTCGACGAAAAGTTGTTACGTTCCCTGAATTCAGAACAATAAGGCTTGTTCTGGCACTCATTTCAAGAAGGTATTTTCCCCGTGAGTTTGTGTTGGTCATACCCCATTCAATTCCTCTTGCGTTGAAATCTCCCGAAACGAATATTTTTCCATTTGTTTGTAGAATTTTATCTTCCAGTGCATCTATTTTTTTCTCTGAATGCTTGTATTGGCTCGTTTGATGTAAAATAACAGCTGAAAATAGTGATGTCTTTACTCCTGACCCATACAAAACCACGTTCACTTCATAAATAGAAAACAGTATTCACGTTCACTTCAATGAGATGTTACTAGTATTTTATTTTGTTCTCTAATCCAAATAGCGGACGTTTCTAATTCATCTTCATACCAATTTTGAGATTTAATATTGCGATATTGCTCGCTGATTAGCAATATGTCTATTTCATTCTTCCATACAATCTGGTGAAGTAGTTGGTCCGCTACCCAACTCCTATTTAAATTTGCTTGTAGTATATTAGTCATTGTTGCGTCTTCTCGCTTCTTTGAGGGCTTCCTTGAATACAGGGCATCTACTAGATCCAGTTTGATGTTTTGTTAATTCTTCATTACATCCCATATCAGCGCAGAGCATGCAATGTTCAGGATTTCTACACTCTTTTCCTTTGTGTCCTGCTTTGCCACATTTAAAGCAAAGATTTTTCTTATTTATTCCTTTGCAGTTCCTGGCGAAGTGACCGTAATTAAGACATCGGTAGCATCTAGTAACTCTCGGTCTTAGTCTGATTCGACAGTTAACTGCTCCGATTAATATCCGTTCATCTTTAATTAATTTTGTCGCTCCTCTTGCGTTAATTATAACAATGGTCATTTTCTGTTCTCTTTTTCCAACATTTATGATGGTCACACTTATATCGTTAGCTAGTTCACCTAGATTTTGCTTAATCGTATAAGTGACTTCCTCTTTAGTTGTCAATCCGTCGAGGTCTGTGACTTCTAATGTTTCCTTTTCTACTAAACAGCATACTTTTGCGCTTTCTTCCAATTTATTTTGGATTGTCTCCCCAAGAACATCTTTATTTATTGTTTTGTTTTCAATTTTGACAAGAACTTTCCCTGATTCTGTTTTGCTTATAGATTTAATTTCAGCACCGATCTCAATTGGACTTAAATTTTCTTTTAATACATCAGGCATATGATTTTCCTTCAGCTGGTTCAATCAGCAGTGCCTCCTTGCGTCTTTTATATGTTGGCTTATTCCCTATTTTCTTCTCTCCATTTTTGTTTCTTTGTAGTTTATGGAGATTATCCATACTTTCATTATTAGATTCGAGGTTTACTTTATCTGCCTTTTGAGTGTAGTTTTCTTTTTGTGTATTCTGTGTATTCTTCTTTTGTCTTTTTTCTTTCTTCCTAGTTTTTTTAATCTAGAATCCATTCGTTATCTCTATTATTTATATTCAGTATTTCTACATTATCTACAATACTGTAGTCTGTAATTGTTTTTGTAATTACAGTTTCACTTGGTCTCGTTGATGGGCGATGATTAGTATCATTTTTTGTGGTTTCTTGCAGATCGGTATACGCTCTTGCCCAGGTATTCCTGTAGTGATCGATGATATCTAATGCATCTTCTATTTCATAAATACCTCTCTTTATGTCCATCGACATATTCTTCTGTCTTAAAGAAGCCGCCTTCATCTTCTCTATTATTTTTTTTTATCGTTGAAACTCTTTTTTTTTTCATTGTATTTTAATTTAGATATACAATTACTTTCTTCTTCAGGAGATTCATTAGTCTCGTTTGGCGAATCAGCTTCCCTTTCTTCGTTCTTTTTCATTTCATTAAAATTGTTTATTTTATTGAAAAACCGAAAATACTCATTTTTGATAATGTCACTGTCTTAAAAATAAAATATATACGTATATTTTCTATAATTGCCCGCGTATAGTCTTTTCCAATAATGTGTTACATTGGTAAAGGGTCCATGGAGTACTAGTAGGATCACTTTTATTTTTTAATCGTCTTTTAACACTTTTATTCACGAAATAATTCGCTCACCGAAAATGTCAGTAGTAAAACACCCGCCGACTCATATAATAATAATAATAGTAATAATAATAATAAAGAAATCGAAAGGATGTAAAGAACAACTGGTAATAGACGCAATCGTCACAAAAACAGCTGAAAATCAAAATAAACCTTTCTATGTCGCATACATAGACTACAAAAAAGCTTTTGATTCTGTTCGGCATTCCTGGCTGAAAGAAGTCTTAAGATTATACAAAATAAATGATAAAGTAAGACAACATGCAATGACGAATGGAATACAAAACTCATCTTGCGAGGGCTAGATACAACACCGAAAGTGATAGAATACAAATCCAACGAGGTATATTTCAGGGAAATTGAAATTTTCTTCTCTTCCTCTGCTGCAATTTTCATAGCCTTTGTAACTTCGGCCTGAATATTGTCGCAAACTTTATTGTGGTATTTTTGATACGTCCGTTTACTAAACATTAGAATATTTAGTGCGCTTATAATTTCGTTCAAATGCTGGTACCCTGAGCCAATTTTCATAACACCAGCAACAGCCGAAAAGTTTATTTTCTCATCCTCTTCTTCTATTGTTTGTAGATTGAATGTTTCATTACACACAGTACATTTCATGAGTAAATTTGATTTAAATCCGTATCGATGTTCTTTTTCGAAGACCAAGTTTGTAATCTAGCAACCGGGAAAGTGATTGTCAAGACTTTGTAGTTGTTTGAAGAAAAATAAAACATCGACGATTCTTCTTCCATGTATATGATACGCATCCTTCTCCACTTGTGCATCATATACGTTTTCTAATACCGATTCAATCTGCAATCTAAGAAAATAATAATATAGTTCACTGAATTCAAAAAAAAGTCAAATTCTCCACATTAAATATGTTAGAAGCAATTGAGATGTACAAATTTTAGTAAACTTTTAAATTTCGATTTAACTCCGTTAAATAACAATTTATTAAAATTAATTGATTTAATTCAATAAATTACCTTTATCTGACCAGCACCAGATTTGTATATTTATTTATTTTTTACATGTTTATTTATTTGGATTTTTTATAAAAAACTATTGATAAATAACACATTGTCACGCACAGTGTGTTCTTCATCAATAGTATTAAAACATTTACATTTAGTATTAAAAAATATAGAAGTAAAAACAGTAATAAAATATAAATATTATATAAAATGATTAATAATTGTACTTACCCTTAATGATGATCAGTAGTACAGTCATTCGACATGTTATCTATCCCTCGCAAGATGAGTTTTGTATTCCATTCCGTCATTGCATGTTGTCTTACTTCATCATTTATTTTGTATAATCTTAAGACTTCTTTCAGCCAGGAATGCCGAACAGAATCAAAAGCCTTTTCTGTAAAATATCAATTTAAATGAAATATATCTATTAACAATTTACAATAACGTATTTACATAGTGTTTATGATCACAAAGAAATAAAATATTTAAATTCGGCAATAAATACCGAAAATTGAAAATTTTCTGTTCTACTTCATTTTGAGATAAAATATTGGTAAATACTTTGTAACAAAAAAAATTAAATCAACCACTTCTGTACCCAGTTATATAAGTTATCTAAACTTCAATATAGAGGGTGTCCAACCAAAAGGTATTCAAACATAATACGCAATTCATATTTAACACAATTCATTAAAAAATATTTAGGTTATTATTTAAAATATAATATTTAATACAAACAACACCTCTGTGAAATATTCCTTCACCATTGAAAAACGTAAGTCGTAAACTTGTCAACGGTACATTTTTCAGGGGAGTGATTTATGACAGACCGACAGACCAACTGACCGACCGATTTCATTTTTCAATAACAATGTAAAAAATTATCATTGAAAGTGAATAAAAACTCTACAAGGCGTTCACAATTAGCATAAACATATTTGTGTTCTCTATAAAATTACGAATTAAATAATATGTATTTGGCAATTAGACTAAATTAGCGGCAGGCTTTTACGGGCCTATTTTTTTTTTTCATTTTTTAACGCCAAATAATTAATTAATTATTCATTTTAGAATATATTTTTTTCTTTCAAATAAAAGATATTTTAAATATTGTAGCCAATTGCGAGATAAGCTTTTTTTATTAAGAAATCCTTCTATTAATACCAAATTATTTCATTATCTCTGTTATCAATCAATAAATTTTTTTTTTTGAGTTAGCTCGCACAACCTGATGAAATTTCATATAACTTTTATTTGAAACTTTTTTTTCTAATATGAATAGTATTGACGGAATCTGGCGACAAAATTTGAAGTAGTAGTAGTCTTCCCTCTTAAGCCCTATCTGGTTTTGTCTTGCTCTCAAACCATTACCAAATAAACTAAATTTTATAGAAAGGAATTAGGTACATTCTTTACTCAGGTCACTTGGGGTAGTGGAAAACATTATTTGAGAGTTCTCAGTTTTTACATGTCATTTATTAGCCTAAGAGGTAACTATTTTTGCTATTACGTAAACAATTTTCTAAAAAATAAATATTCATCCTTTTTCACTCCACCCTAATGTATATATAATAATTAAAATACATGCTTTCACCAATTGAAAATTAATTCAAAATACTGTTCCTAACCTAAAAAGTAGGAATATTAAGAATCATGTGATGTAATGACAATTCCATAACAATCATCTCTTCACAAGATTCTTAGTACCTAATGATGTTTCAAAAAATCTCTCTTTCTACTCCAGCTAATTTAATTAATAAAATATATAAATAGCAATTTATATAAAAAATATTAATTTTATTTTATTTATTCCTTTGCCTATCTACCTTTCGGTGTAAGGCTTAAAAATATTAATACAAATGTTAATTATTATTATTCTTATAACTATTATTGTGGAAGTTTTTGATTAAAACTAAAATTTAATTATGGATGGTCTGGCTTAATACGTACACATACACACGAGTGTGTGTGAAGTTGGGGTGGTTGTTTTGAAATATGATAAGTGCTTTTAGTCGGCTAACAATTAAAAGGGTGACCATGGACTTAATTTGCATGATAATAGTTATCCAGGAGCACATATTCATTACCATAAACTAAATAAGTATGAGTGCGAGTTCAAGTTAATTATTAATATTAATTTATTCCCTTCCATCCGTTGAGAATTTTAAATCATATATTTTAGAGTTTAAAACTGCAATATTTTTTTATTGAATAGTTTATTTACGTAACATCTTAAAATTAAAGGAAACAATAAAATCTAAACTAATAATAATAAAAATAAACCCATTCTTTGTTCCTCTCGACGATTGTCACTAAGCTACCGCGGTCACAGATAAAAAGAGACAAAAGTGGAAACAATCAACCTTGATTGGGACAACAAACAAAATAAAAAAAAATCTTTCAGGATTGGAGTAAAAATAATTTAAAAAAATACAGAAACAAACGCAAATATAATATAAATCACAATTTTTGTAATTGTATTTTACTGCGAACATATCGAAATTTATACTATTTGCATATTGTAAAATACGTACAGAGGCCGTTTTTTTTTTTGTATAATCCGTTCTCTTAAATAGTATATGAACAGTATTTTCATCGCGCAATAATCTAGACGTGACCCGTATACCAATTTAAGATAAAAGGACAGGACCATCAATTTGATAGTGGAGAAGTTTAACAACTAGGAATATATAATAATAATAATAATAATAATAACATACTTTATTGCCCAACAGGATAACCTAATTACAGGACAACTTAACAATTCTAAGTAACGTAGCTATCAGTAAAATAAACATTAAATATGTAACATTTCATTTTAATAAATTAGACGAATATGTCTTCACAATTATTTTCTGCACACCGACACATCGTATGGATTGGCGATCGCTGTAGGACACTGGTGTGACTAGTTGGCAATCTAAATGTTGAATGCGACCTAGTAACCTGTACTGGAACATTTATCGGAATTTTTGACAACAATTGTGGGCTGTCTATCTTTCCATTTAAGAGTCTCCTGAGAAATGTAGCACACTGGTGATCTCTTCTTTCAGCTAAAGATTGCATGTTGTGCTCCAATAGAAGGTCGGCTTGACAGGTCCCAATTGGCGGATACGTTCCATCTACCTTGTATGCAAGAAATTTTAGGAAACGTCTATGGATGCGGTCTAATACAAGTGAATGGCTAAGATATATTGGATACTATATCAGACTACAGTAATTCATTTTGCTATACACGAAAGCATTGTAAAGGGATTTTACAGCGTCTGTGTGGCGAAATTCTCGTACGTTTCTAAAGACAAACCCAAGGGATCTAGAAGCAGCAGCACGAACGGACTCAATGTGTGCTGTAAAAGTAAGCTTTCGGTCAAAGATAACACCCAAGTCTTTAAATGAGTCAACGGTGGTTAATTTAATACCCGACAGGTGATACGACGGCGTGAGGTTATTAAACGTCCTTATAGCTTAAAACACAACACTTGTTTATATTAAGATCCAGGTATACTCTGGAACACCAGTGTTGAATCGTATCAAGATTCATTTGCAGAGACCGAATGTCATTCTGGCACTCAATACGCTGGTAAATTTTGATGTCGTCGGCATAGGCTAAAGCCGGACACGACAGCGACTCAAGAAGATCATTGATGAATATATTAAAAAGAAGGGGGCCAAGACAGGAGCCTTGTGAAACACCAGTTGAGGGTGTGAACTCGAAAGACTTGAACCCATTGTAAAATACGTAGCACATTCTGTTGCTTAGGTAACAGTTAATAAGCTTGGTTAATGCAGGCACTGCACCAAGTAGTGACAATCTCTCTAATAACAAATCATGATTAATCGAGTCGAATGCACGGGAGAAATCGGTATATATAACGTCGACTTGTCCTCTCGCATCGAGTGCCTCCGATAGAAACTGAGACATAGTGGCAAGGTTGGTACAAGTAGATCGTCCCGGCATAAATCCATGTTGATTAGGCGAAATAAAAGACTTAACTCCACTGAAAATAGCTCCATGCAGCACCGATTCAAAAATCTTGGCGAAATTTGACAAAACAGCTATAGGACGATAGTTATTTATGTTTGATGCGTCTCCTTTCTTGAATACCGGACTTACTATAGTACGTTTCCAGGATGTTGGAAATTGGCATTTGGATATGGACATGTTGATAATTAGACTAAGAGGTTTAGCAAAAATATATCTGCAATCCTTAACTAAGAAACTTGGAATTTTGTCATCGCCAGAGATAACCTTGTTTGGTAAAGACTGAATAACTGATAGGATTTGCGATTCGTCTACTTTATGAAGTGAAAAAGGTGGAAGCACAGAAAAATCATCTCCTCTGGCTGGTGTTCGATTATTACTAAAGTTGTTACGAAAACTGTCAGCAAAGCCATTAACAATATCACTTGGCGTAGTATATTCTCGATTATCGTCATAGAATCTACCCGGAACTCTAGTCGCTCCATTTTTGCTCCTGATAAAATTCCACAAGTCAGAAGGATTCTGTTTAATGTTAGACTCTGCAGAATCAATAAATCCAGCATATGCTTCATCAATCTGGTACTTCGTTATATTACGAAGCCTTTTAAATTCATTCAGGTATTTTAAATTCTTTGTTTTCCGCCACTTATTTTAGTTTTCAAGTTGCGCTTTATTTGTGGAGTGAACCATCGAGGAAATTTAGAATTGATTGCCCGACATTGGGGAACGTGCTTATTAAGAATTGAGTAGAGTATATCGTAAAACTTAGAGACCATTTCATCAACCTCCACGAAAGAGTTGAGAGTACACCAATTTACATTGCATAAATCATCATAAAGAGAGATGAAATCTGCCTTGTGGAAATTATACCTGTAGTTTCCGTTTGAAGGGAATGACGGTGAAGTAGAAATAATATTAAGAGGCAGGGAAATATCTAAGGATGGATGATAGTTATCTTCAAGGACAAGTGGACATTCAGAGTGAGAAATAAACACTTCTGAATCAAAGTTGCAGAGTACCAGATCAAGTATCGTATTGTGACTGTTTAAAATGTTGTTATGCTGACGTATATTGAGTATATCAGAAAAATATTTAAAGCATGACAACTTATTATTTAAAGGCAATTGAGAATTCGATATTGCAGGCAAATTGAAATCACCAATAATTATGAATTTATCGCTGCATAAGTAAAGTTCCAAGGATGATTTCACTTAATTTTGTTTTAAATAAAGCTAAAACAGCTTGATATTCCTCTCTCCGTCTATTCGTCATTAGACAATATGCTAATGGAATCGCCTAAAATAATTGCAATAACAAATATTTATTTTATATTTGAATATTTAAAGCAAACTTACCGATTTTTGGTGCATCATGTGCACAGAAAACAACTGTGTGGCACCTCCCGATCGTGGCGCCACACGAAAAGTGGCGTCCAGTCCAATGTGTATATTATTTATATTTTTTTCTTTTATAATATTTAACGCAGATGTGGAAATCCAGATCAATGAGTTTAAAATGAAGTGCACAAATATATTATTTTGTACAGGCCACAAAGGAAAAACCGGCAAAAAAAGAACATCGACGGGACATGCAAACACGTCAAAATAAATAGTTTACACTCAATTTAGAAAAGATTTATGGCTTTCCGAAATGGTCAGAAATAAACCAGATGTCACCAATGCTACCTCCCTAATGCCACATGTTTTTATTACAATACCTCTTGCCTCTTTTCCGTCTGTTTGCATTTTTGAAATTTTATTTTGGTTGTGTATTTACAATTAAATTATGAAATATTAATTGTAGTGCAGTTACATTATTCCGCATACAAATAAATAGAACACAATGGAATATGTTTGCAATTAAAACAAACATTCAATTGTAAATGATGTAAAAATATATTAAGTGGGTTTGTGTTTAGTATTATTAAATTAATGGTACTCAGAGATATAAAATTACTTGTGAAATATTAATTGATTAAGATTTTCTTAAATCTCGATATAGTTAATTTTCTTTTTAAAAGGAACAATTTATATATTTTAAACAAAAAATTATACCCGACTCAATTTAAAATATTTTATATGAAAAGCTTCCGATAACCCAGCCTGCAATATATTAATTTTATTGCATTTGAACTGGAATTCATTTAAGCGAGATAAGAGAATATCGAATTAAATTATTTCTTAAAAAAACACTTACGAATGAGTATTAACAGAAGATATATTTTTGTTCTTTTGAAATGCACGAAATATTATAAAAACAATCACATTTTAATTGAAACACCTTATATATTTTATCGCAATTTGATAGAGAAGATAATTTTTAAGAAAAAATTATTCGCATGTAAATGTTTAGTTTTGAATATAATCCAGTTACTATAAAAAAATACGAAAAATAATGAGAATTTATTTTCTCTAATGTCAGTTAATTAATCGATACAATTTTTTTATTGATGTATTATACTAACAAATTGAGTAAGTACAAGGCTCGCCAGAAATCTTCTCATTGTAAAATCTCTTAATTAATTTAGAATAACCTGTATATTATTCTTTTGTTTTTATACTTAATAAGTCATGATATAACAAATAAAATTAAATAAAAGCAATATGAAAATTTTAAGTTTAAATAATAAATAATATTAAAAAAAAAAGTCATTGGATAGATACTATTTTTTTTAAATATTAAAAATTAATCTCAATGGTATTTTTTCCTGAAAAAAAAAGATAAATAAAAACTAAACAAAACTATTTACACAAATAACATATATTTAAAATCCATCGAAGGAATCTAAAAATTAAATAATATATAGGGTGTTCCATTTAAAAAAGATATACTTAAATAAAATACTTTTTTAAGGGCAGAAAGACCCCAGGTCGATAGCCCGAACAGACTAACACAATATTTACTCTTGTTAAGTAAATATAAATGTATATATAAGCTTATGTAATGATGTCTGAATAAAGATGTATATATATATATATATACAATTTTTAGTGAAGAAGGTGCACAGTAAAACAAAAGAATGTATATTTTAGAATTTGTCATAAATTAGTTGTAAATAAATTGTGAGTTGTTTTTCGCATTTATTTTACATATACTAATATGAGCAAAATGTCTGTTTTTACTAAACTTTTCAAATAATGTATTTATGCTACTTCTTTTTTTTCCAAAATTTGTCATATGATTAACTAAATATTTTCTTTCATGCTTTTTTTTTAATTTTCTAATTATTAAGATTTTAAATTAATTAGTTTGTGCTAAAAATGAGTTCCGTTAATATTTATAAATAAAATCAACATAAAATAAAATTTACAGTTCGTCGTTTTAAATCTTATTTTTTTTTAACTTGGATCAATTGTTCAGTCGTTTTCCAATGCTCTGTTAGTTTTAAGATTTGACACTCCTTATTATCGGTCATTAATTTATTCAGGATATCAATCGAAGTGTTAATTGATTGAATATTATAATTTATTATTGTGTTTTAGTATCTTTTCTTATCATTTTTGGTTTTCGAGAATTTCTTGTTCCAGATGATGAAAGATGATTCACGTAAGAAAATGACTGCTATAGTATCAAACAAGTTTCATAAGAAAATTGTTTTAAGGTTGCCACCGTATCATTGTGAATTGAAAATCTGAAAACCAAACATTTAAATTGGCAGATGAAAAATATATTATTGGATGTATTGGACGTAACAAGTGGAAATTGAGAAAATTGTGTTTAACATTTTATCAAAGAGAAATTAAAAATGTCCAAATTGGATGGAATAATAGATAATTAAAAAAAAAACATTCTTAATTTTTCTTCATAATGAAAGTGACTCATCTGAAATTGAGTCATAGATAATATGGAAAAAACTAAAAATATCAAACATTTATGATACATGTGATAAAGCAGAATTTTATTTTGTGAGTGGAGATGAATGATTTTAACTCACATGTATTTATTTTTGCAATAAATAAAATGAAAAAGTGCATAGTTTTAATTCTTTAATTATTAATATTTAGTCTATAATTCAGTTATTTGTTCGATAAATGTAAATATTATATAAACATAATTATTTATTATTGATTTTTAATATTGTTTACATTAAATATTCCATTTTATTTAAATAGTAATTTCGAAATTATTTCAATTTGCCGCCAAAAGTATCTGGTGATTTTTCTGGTGACTTTTTATAGTATAAATCGGGCTTCGGCATTTACTCCTCCTAGTTATTAAAACAAACGAATTTTATTGATCATTGTCAGAATTTTTTCTTGTTTGATTTCATTGTAATTTAACTAACTGCAAATGTGTGAATCATCATTGTATTTAATTTAATTTAAAATTATACCTTTAATTAATATTTTAAAGAAATCATTAGAAATAATTTTACGTTCCCCGCATCCTAGCCAAAGTAAAGTATTGCAATTGTAAGAATATCAAAAAGTATATAATTCAATTAAATATTAACCTTTTGAAATAAATATTTATGTTTTAAATGCTGCAAATATAAATGCGTATAATTAAAAAATTGACACTTTTAATTCAATAAAGCATTTCAAGAGACGAAAGCAAACTCAAAAGGGTCGAACGCAGGTACCTAGTAGCGGTTTATTCTGAAAGTCATAAATTTCGCAGACTTGGTTCGCGATGACAGCTTAAATGACACCTCCCACTGAGTGTTCGGGTAAACATCGATGTTTTTTTTTTTTTGGCTGTGGCCCGTCTACGAAGGTCCTCTTTGGTGGCGTTAACTTTATACGCTGGTAGTACATTCTTTGCACTGCATTATTTTGAGATACTTGACTAGTCCCTATACAAATAAAATAAAATGATAAAGAATAAATTTGAATTTTCTATGTTTTAATATAATAATATAACACATCATTTGAGTTAATATGAGTACCATCACTTGATGGTAAGTGTAAAATATAACATAACCTATAAATAAATACTTAAATATCTTTTTATTAAGACGAGCAATAATATTTTTAAAAATATTGCTTGAATGATATTACTTTTTTTACTTTGTTTGTATAAAATAAAAACAACCTATTTTACCGAAAACCCACCTATTCAGATTCTGTAATCCCTAATTTATCCAATCATCAATTCAATTCTTTCTATTTATTTAAATATAATTTAAAATGCAAATCTAGTTACTAGGAAAACGTAAATAAATATGACTTATTATTTATTAATGTAATTATTACATTAAATATTTGCTATAAATTTAGTTATTGAATCATGACTTAGTTATTAACATGTTAATTTTAAAATTATATTTTTTATAATGCCTTGGGTAACTAGTTTTTTTTACAAAATAATTAATGTAATTTATTTGAATTTTATTTATTTGAGGGAATTAATTAATTAATTCATTTATTTACGGAAATCTCCTTTCTACAAAAACTGTAAACATTTACATAAATCATCATAAATAATAATACACAAATAAGTCAACTATTCAACATAAACTTTGAACATCTTTATCCCAAGTGATTTTACAATTCAAAATTAAGAGTGGTCAGGTAATCTCAGGGGTACATTACAAAATAGAAAATAAATAAATATTGAATAAATAAACACATATATATATATATATACAATAATCAAACAATATATTAATAATAATAGAAAATATGTATAAATTAATCGAAAATTATAAATAGAGAAAAAATGTTTAAAATTAACTAATGTTTCAAGTAATATTTTTTATAATTCAATTGTTTGTGTCCCAATAAAGAGATATTTAAATGTTTATGTATTGGTACTACTGTATTGTATTCTACTCTTAATATTAATTGATGGTAGTCATATTAACACAAATGATATACTTTGCTTTAAATACAATTAACATTCACCGTTATGTACACTAATGAAAAATAAAATTAATTATTCTTACCTTGTGGATTGACGCTCTCCTCTTCTAAAATGATGCTTCGGTACCTACGTCCGCTATCCTCGCTCCGTTGCCTAATTGCCTTAAGGGCCTACCACTTTTTCTCGGCACACCACGTTTCTAATTTTATGTGTGAATAGTCTTTACGTCGTCTTACGATGCACGACGACGTGGTGTATACATAATTTCACAAAATCTATCCTTTTCTATTCAATTATTTATACATAACGCTATCCCTATTCAAACAATCCATGCTTTCCGTGTATTATTGGAAGCTTATCGGCCGGGATGTTTATTTTATCCTAATTTATGATCCTCTTCAAGTGTGCGTCTCGCGCAGCGACTACCTTTTTATATTTTATATTAAAATACGTAAAACGTTTCTTTCGGTTCATATATATGAACACTTTTCGATTATGAACTTTCATATTTTATCAATGTATTTTTATCAAGTAATAATATAAATTTACCATGCTATAATCATAATTCTGTTTTGCTCGTAATAATTTGTAATTTATTTATATCATCATCAAAGTACCAATTCATAAACATTAAACGCATTAACCCTTTGACACGAGGGTACACTCGTGATGAATTATTGATACAGTGCAAATTATATTTGAATACATTTTCTTTAGGTGTGTCCTTTTTGTTAGATTTTTTTCAATTTACTACAAACTACAAACGAAGAAAATATGACTGTTATATTTTCTTTTATAAAGAAATTATTTTTGTTAACATATATTATCTTTTTTCTTGTAAATAACAAAAACTTTTTTATAAAACTATACATGTGATATATTGTTGAAATCATTGAAACACAAAAATGGTGTTCGATGTCTTGCATAAAGGATGTATATGAATAAAATGGAACATAATTTAAAATTCTTTATTTTGGAATATTATAGTCCCTGATAATTTTAGAGAAAACATTTAAATTAGTTTTTTGTAGAGTAAACATGCCTGCATACAGTCTTACTATTATTTATTTTTTTGCATTGATAAAAAATTCCAAAAAATTATTAAACAAATATGATCATTTTCACAAAAATAATGGTTGCCATGAAATTTTAAAAATGGTGCGGTGTATTCTGTTGGTTTCTGTCAAATTAATTAATAGTTAGTTTTCTCTCAACATTCCCGCACTTCCACTAGAAAATCAATCGGAAACGATTAGAGATAGAACAATTTTCTCTTTAATATTTAATAAAACACGAAAACGGTTTTTTATTGTTCCCTAAAATAAATAAAAAAAAGTCCATATGTGGCACAACCAAAATGCTCCACCCTGTACAGCAGAAACCTTTGCTCTACGTCTAAATCACTAAATTAAAGAATAGTAAGCAAAGAGCACATATATACTGTATGTACAAAATGTGTTCAGATACACATTTAAAAAATCAGTCAGTCAAAAGTAAAATTGTTTGTTTTTTCGAGTTTCGTAATTATAAAATACTTACTTATTTATACTTTTATTGACAATTTTTATTTTTGTTTCATTCTAATTTTAGAAACAAAGTATCCACATTTCTTGTTGTGATTTTATCAAACTATACCATAAGTTACAGATTTGTCATTGAAAACAATATTATTATCATTTCATTTAGTAACAATCATTATAATTAGTTGTTTTAAATATTACAGAACTTTTTTTTATTAATTATTATTTTCATGGTATGTTGACACGGAGGCAAGCAAGGATAGTTCAGAAAAAAATATTATGTGGGACCCCATGAAATTGTTTCTTTATATAATTAATTAATTCCTGTAAAATTTGGGACCAATTAGTTAATCTTAACCCGGGCCCCACGAGGCTTAAATCCAAAATTATTATACATGTAAAAACATTAAATTTCATTCTATAATAGATGTTATTATTTTTGAACTTTACAAGATCTCATAAAATTGTTTCTGTATATAAATAATTATTTATTGTAAAATCTGGGTCCAACTAGTAAATTTTAACCCGTGCCCCACGGGGTTCAAAATCCAAAATTATCGCAAAAACTTTAAATTTTATTCATTAATTTCATTTCATTTTTTAAATGTTTTTCTTATTCTTTATGTAGAACAGTGTAATTCATATTTAGTTTATATTTTGTAAGATCATACTTATGTAAAATATAAGAATATCGAATAATTAAGGCTGGCGTTTACTAGAAAAGGAATGATGCGATGACAGAGATAGTTGCCAATCGTCAATGAGGTGATGGCCTCTCGATTTTAAGAGGAGGCGATACACAAGCAATTAGTGAGACATAAACATTCATTCCCCTTACGTCTATATCTAACCCGCGAACGCCTTGGAAGAGTACATATGAGGAGTTAACGTTGTCAAACGAAGATAGTCGCGCAATGGGCGCGTTCAATCTCCCCTCCAAGATTTTTTTATTTTCTATACAAATAAACACGTAGTATTCGTCCTATTTATTTCGAATTTTCGTTATAGATTGTATTTTTCAGTCGATCTGGATTCGTGGCTTGTATATTGAAACGGTTTTAAATTATTGTTTATAAAATATGTAAGAACTTAATTATTGATTATACTTTTGATATTAGTAATTAGCTATAAAAAACTAAATATATCAGCATTTTGATCAATTGTTGCTAAAATTATTTTAGCTAAAATTTGTTTGTTTCACTAATAGCACATATATGTAGATTAGAAAAAAATCCTTCTTCTTACCGTTTATATTTTCTACATTCTTTTTTTTGTTAATTTACATATATTTTGAGTCATTTTCTTGATACAAAAATATATATTATGTTTTTTTATAATGTCAAGGAAGATATATTTACTTTTGGCCAGAATTCTTCGTATATTTAATATAATTTAAATAATTGAATAGAATTGAATATAATATCTTCAATTTGATGCTGATGCAATATTCGTTTAATTCTTCTCGTAGATTAATGGATAACTAAATTAATAATAATTAAATCTAGTACAAATTAAAAAAATATATATATTTGATTTGCATACATAATTACCTGATATTGTTTACATATGTACTTAAAAATATATTTAAATTAAAATTATAACAAAAATAATAATTAAACAAAAATTATGAATACAATCAACATTTTCCAATATTCAGGAAATAAATTATTTATTAATACAGATGTATAGAGGATCTTCAAAAATTTTTGTTTGTCCTATCAATATGATTATTTGCTTCAAAACAGTGCACTGTAAGTGCTTTATATCATGAATTTATTTCAAGTGAATCGTTATAAAGCTAAGTACCGATCAGATTCTAATCTATAACAAATGGAGAAAGTTAGAACAAAATATCCATAAACAAATAATGCTACGCTAAATTAGAATATCATGAGTCGAATTTCTTTTTAAAATAAGCTCAGCCTAGATTTATTTATGACAATGATTCAACCAATAATGTGACCGATATTAATTGAAAAAAATATGAACATTTACATTTATATCGTTTATTGTTAAATTAATTTTTCAATCAACGATTTACATGAAACGATTAATTTTGTTTGAATATCAACAATTTCGAATTTATTTTTTGTGTATAATTAATATAAATCCTTTTTAAATTAAGCCAAAAGACAATAATATATCAATATTTAATGCAATAGAGAAACATTTAAATATTTATAAAGAGGCCACATACTTTTTTGATATTTGCCTTATATTTATAACTGCAACACAAGTTATTTACAATTTTAAATTTAAATTAAGGATTATAATCCTTATTAAATGATTCAATGTATAAATTATTATAAATTCAGATGCACTGTTCAAACTTTATAAAATTAAATAAAAATAATTCAAAAATATTTTTTAAATTATTTCGTCTTTTGCACTTACTCTTTATAATTATGTTTATTGACATTTTATTTTCATATGTAATAAAAGAATCAGAAATTTAAACATTTTTAATTTATTGAATTAAATCAATTAATTTTTTAAATTGTTATTTAACGGAGTTAAGTCATAATTCAAAAGTTTACTATAATTTGTATACATCTCAATTGAGATGTACTAGAATCATGACTTAACTCCGTTAAATAACAATTTAAAAAAAATAATTGATTTAATTCAATAGATTAATAACACATCACATTTGTATATTAAATTTTGTTTACATGTATTTATTTATTTGTCAAATTTACATAAAACTATTGAAAAAGAGCACGTTGTGAAGTGCAGAAAGGAATAAAATATTACTACATTATATCAAGACACTTCATGTACTCACCAACAAATATCTTCGATATTATATATAATAAAATGGCAAAAAAAAAATCATAAAAAGAAAATTTTTTTTCTGAATCTGACAGTTAATTTACTATCTACTTAATCGATATAAATTTTGTTTTTTTAAGCATTACAACAACAAAAATGAGTATTTCAATTTAAAAGATGTAATATGTTAATGATGTACATTGTAAGAGCAATGCTTTGACGTTTGATCTGGAATTCGCATTTTTTTTTATTTAATATAGGATAAATGATATTTAAATAAATTAAATACGTGAAAATTTAACTTATTACATACTTTCTTAACATTATTTGTAAGTGTTTTGTTTTTTATAGTAACTTAATTCAATTGAAAACAAAATACGTAAATGCCAATAACATTATTTGAGAGTAATTTTTGTGTAATGGTCCATAATTTGTTTGTTAAAACTACCCTCTGGTGATGTGATCATAAAAGAGATACTGATTTCCATTAAAAAAATGTTTGTTTTATTAATATTTTGAAAATGGCATGTTCTTTTGCTTTTCTGATTTTTCTATTATTACAACAGAAAAATCAGAATCTCGGAAAATTTACTACTACTTTGCTAATTAAACCGACTCTCTAGCTCAACTAATAACAAAGTTAACAATGCGCACTTCATTGAGAAAAAGTTGTATATATAATAAAAAGAAATCAGTAAGTAATAACATTTTAATCGTATTTGTACAAATGTAATAAACGTGTTATAATAACGAATGAATAAACAGTCCGCTCCGCTAAAAACAACAATCTCATTATGAGACCGTCGTCGCCCGCTAAGTTGCAACGCGCCTGGCCGCGCGACATTTTGAGTCCGCATTCGCTCGAAAAATTGTTCTAGTAACGGGTCGTATTTAATTAATTTCAGAAATATACACTTACTCAAATAACACTGTTTCAAAGAAGTGGGATCGAATACTTACCACAACTCCGCCCATAAAGTGTGATTCACATTAATCCCGCTTCATGGCAGTATTTTACGGGTCTATTTTTTTACTAGCTAAAAAAGTTGTTTTTGCATTTAAAAATATTTTTTATAAGAAAATGTTTTTAAGATTAAATTTCATAAAAAATATTTATGATGGTAACATGGTGTCCGTTTTTTTAATTTTTATTTTTTTTAATTCTATTTTTTATATTTAAAAAAATATTTAAAAAAACGCATCATAGTGCACCCCGCAACTAAAAAATAGAAATATTAGCGAAAACAGATTTTCAATATCTATAATAATAATTAGAAATTCAACTTTATTTCAAAAAAGGTGGTATCGCGCGCTCTTAATAGCGAACTATTTGAGAAATATGTAGAACACTGCAGTTTGGTTTCCTTATCTATGTGTGTGTCTGTGTATTCGATAACCGACGCTGACGCGATCGATTTTTTTATTAATGAATATGTTATTTATTATTTAGACAGTGTATAAATATATTTGATGAATTTTGTCGTATCATCGAAAGAATTACAATGCATGCTGTTATATTTTTGTTCTCATTTTTAAGAAAAAATCATTTTCACTGTAAGTTTGGATTCTTCGTGTGATGTTATTAAAAAAAAAGCGGTAAAAAGTCGTTATACTTATACCTAACCGTTTTTATTAATATTTGAATATTCATAAAAATTACCTTTTACGCAGAATTGATCCTCAAATTATATTTCGCGAGATAAAATGCATTTTGAAATAATAAAAATAGTAAGATAATATATACATCAAATTAAAGGTGTAATTTAGTAAAATAAAATGGATAAAATTATGTATACAGGGTGGGCCACTAATAACGGCCATTAAAAGTTTACGGGGTTCTTGACAGATTATATCGGAAATGGCTACCAATTTTGTCATTTTAAATAGAACACTACATATTATTATTTTTTGGATTCCCCATTTAATTGTCCATCCACTTATATGAATTTATATCCACATAATTGTTACAGTTTTTGAGTTAAAAAATTATTTTTCGAATATTAACACCAAATAGACCTTTCGAAAAATGTCTATAAATTCTAGTAGAATCAAAATATACTGATGAACGGCATCTTCAATTTTTACTAATAGATCCCTCTAGTATTAAAAAAACATTTGTCAATTTTGACAATAGGTATTTCCATAAGATCCATATTTCAATGCCCAATTAAAAACAGCATAATTCATTTTTTTAAATGGAATGCTCAATATTTTATCTCACAAATCGATTAGCAAATTAATTTGCAACATCAAAATATTATATATCTATATATCCAGAGCAAGTAGTTTTTGAGTTATTTCTAAATTTCTTTCCTCACATTTTTTTTTTCATAATTGAGTAATTCGTGTTCTAATTTGATTGCATAAAAATCTACAGAGGTTCCACTAAAAAACAGTTGAAACCTTACAAAGTTATGATATTTTTTATAGATAAATTGGTTTATTAAAAGAATATTAAAATAACACTCTTAATGGCGAATAACATTCCGTCGAAATAAAATATAATAAAAAATCGCAGCATTTCTTTTTGTTTTAAATTTTCCTATGTTACATTATATATAATATGAAAAAGAAAATATGATTTGCGCTTTACTCACTCATTTATCTTGAAGGAATTTTCTTATTTTCCCTCATTAACCATTTGTTTTAGTATTGTCAGTTCTTGGATTATACTTTTTTGGGATAGACAAATATTTTAAATAGAAGTGTAGAACTTGAATAACTAAATATTTTTGTATAGCATTATCAAACGTCCTATTCTCTTTTAAATTTCTTTAAAAAATGGTGATGTGTCCGTCATGGTACTTTCCCCGGTGAATTCGGTCAAATAAGTTTGTGATTGAAAATTTAATAGGAAATCAAAAATGATTAATTGAAAAAATGGATTGTTGTCTTTTAAAGTTAAAGGCGAGTACTTGGAAGGAGATTATAATTTAGTGTGATATTTATTACCTTACAATGGATTAAAGACATTTCTCTACACCCTTTTTCTTTTCAAACTGGAGGCGTTTGTGAATGATATGTTGAATATGAGGGAACTTTGACGTTTTATTTGTCATTAAAATAACTATTTCAATAAATAATATCTCCACAGCCAACACAAAGAAGATTATAAAAATAATTGTTTATTTCTAAGGGAATTTATTAGGTAGATGAAATTCTTCCGCTTATAAAATGAAAACTGAAAGTCCTACAATAAAAGTTTGGTAACAAAAATTACTTATTTTTTAAGATCCTCAACTTTTATTTGAAACATTTTTCTATCCGAAATAAAAATGAACCTTCCCTGGCCGGGATTCCATTTTATTTTAAATTGTAATTATAAAAAAATTGACATCAATGTTAATAATCATATGTCATAAGTATGCCAAAATTTAAAATTCTCTATTTGGGATGAATAACCCCACACATAGTGTAGAACTAGATACATTTTTGGAAAGTATAATTTCTGCTTACATTACAATCATTCTATAATTTTTTTTATTAATTTTTGTATCCGTAAATATAATAAAATAAAAGTGAAATTAAAAATGGCCTATCGGGAAATATGAAGGCAAACATTTATATATATTTTGTGAAATATGACGAAAACTGCTACCCCATAACAAGTGTTTGGTTTGAAATGTATACTTCAAAAATAAAAAAAATAGAACATACAGTTCAAAAGAACCTATGAAACAGTAAGTGAAGTAACAACTTGATACAATTTAATAATTATTAATAATAATTTTAATTTTACAATTATATTGACCTATTTTAGATCATAAAAGGCTATTATTACAATCCTAAGGCTCAAATAAAATTATTTGAAAACATTACATTTTTTATAAAATAAAAAAGAAATCCATAATAATAATTTTTCACCGTGCAAACATTGGCAAAAAAAGATTCATTCATATTTGTATGCTGCTTACTGAACGTTATTTAAAATGTTTATTATTTTAGAATGGCATGTGCATCCTCGGTGTTTTAAAAACGCGACGCGCAGAGATAACTATAAAAGATATTTTTGTCTTTCTCATATTCATTGAATGTGAAACAGCAATAAGCATACATACACAACATTATCAAGAAGAGGGGAGAAACATCTATTGAGTACTCTTGAAAATTAATTAAAAATCTTTGTTTGTGTTTTTCCACAGTATTAATTATTTAAATTATTACTCATAACATTAATTTTATAAATAACTTAAAGATGATAAACGCAAATAACATTTATTAAAATATAGTACACTATTTCCCGCTATCTATATGAGACTTAATGAACTAATATTTGTCTAGTCAAATGCAGAAAACTATATGCAACTTGCCGGTTTTATTCAATATGGTCGAATTTCACGGGAATTGATGATATTTTCGGAACGACCTTCCTCAGTAAACAGCATTGTTTTCTGACGAAAAAATGTATTGAACTATAACTACATTCAATGTAGATTATTACGACATATTTCATTTTCTTTCAAAAATTATATTAATAAGTAAAAATATAGCACATTCTTTGCATAAAATGTGCTAACTTTGGACGTAATTTTCTTCTAAACTATTAATCAGATTAATTTTTAAATAACTCGTTCGAAATCTGTGGAGTTTTAGGAGTATTTTGATATATAATATGATGAAATTCATTATTCAGGGTTTGTTTATTAGAGGAATTCAATTGGTACAAAATCGCTTCATTTTACATACGATAAACGCCAGCCTTAAACAGCTTATATATATATATATATATTTCATCTCATCGATCTCAAATTTTGTCAGGCTTGTTGTTTTGTTAATTTTAAGAGATTTGGGGTGGTCCTACTATATAAATTAAGAAAAAAACTATGTTTTTATTAAAAGTAATTATATTTATATATTCAGAACAAATGATCAAACAATAACAATACCCCGTCAGCCAAAAATTAGGAATTATACTTTTTAAAAATCTGTTTTATACTAACATTATGATTCTTATAATATTGTAACACACTCATCTCGAAAACCCATAAAAGATGTTTCTGGCTATAATAATACCATAAATCAAGTAACACTCGTCCATTAGTAGTGCGTAATCGGATATGCGGTCGTTCTCGTCTCGATGCAATCGAGCATCACGTACGTGAATCCGCGGCGAAAGAGAGATAGACAAATTGGTCTTCGCTTATTTCTCGCAAGAAAATGTAAAATAGTCCGATAATTATTTGCTCATTGTGGGCAAACTAATGAATTTATTTTTATGATGCAAACCCTTTATTGTTCACAAAAGTCGATTCTAGGCCCCTATTACTTCAAAATTAAATATAAAAATGTTTAAATTGGTTAAATTGACGATCAAATTTGTATAAATATTGAGCATATTTAATGCATTTTTATAAATAATATATGACGTTTTTTTCAAAACCAAACTAATACGATCATTGATTCATCCTTTAACTTTCTCATACTGAAATTTTAATACAACAGTATTATTATTAATGGTAACAACGGCGTGTGCCGTAAAGCACTATTTTCTTTTCTAGCGAGTGGTATGCCCTTAACGTATTTTATTTTTTCAATTTCTTCTTGTTACACAACAGGATGATTGTGCATACGTCCAATCACAAATTCGCCGTTTCTTATGCGACCACTACCCGAACAAGCTCTATCTTTGCACCGGAGATAAGTTACGTTATTGGTTATACATTTTTTTTTTGATATATGTACATATCAAAAATATAATAGGTGCGTCCGATATCGCGAATAACTTCCATGTTGACACCACGATAAACAAGAAAATACTGATAAATTTACAAAAAAGTAACGCAGATGAAATCTTAACATTCATTATCATTTTTTATTAGCCCCAATAAATATCAAACAAATTTCAGCAAATTACCATCTTTTGCAAACGAATTCGGGTATTGGATTTTCCGTTAAGGTTTCCAGATGTTTTACTATTTGGAAAACCAAAAAATCAACTCTGTAATATTGTAAATGATAGATTGCGGCAAATAAAATGTATAAGCTTCTAAATTATCAGCATTGAAATTCTGCATTTATTATTTTTTATTATTACATGGATGTATTATTTGAGTTGGGAAGAAAATGAATTACGAGCAATTTATTTATTTTAATAATGGAACTTGAAACCTTTAAACTAATAATGCAGTAATTTTAACATCGTTAAATGTAGTCCTAAATTGTAAGTTCATCGTGTATGTACTATTCAAATGCGATCAAACGTGCCAATGCCCAGTAGGTGCACACACACAATCATATTAAATTATAATTTTAAAAATTAACGACTTTTAAAATTGTGACCATAGTCGAAAATGATATTATTTGTTACATTTTTTTTTCATAGATTCCAAATATATATACAGTTTGTTTAGTTTATGCAAAGTTATAAATGAAATTCATTTATAACTTTGCATAAACTATTTATAAATTATAAATATATCTTGGATATAACTCAAAAACTAAAAAATGATAAGTAAAATGTAATAATATATATAGTTACAAAAAATGATGCTTTGAGAAAGTGTTAATTATATTTTTCTATTTTTAATAATAACGGAGTTAGAGGCATCATTGAAAATTTTGTTTTTAATCTAAAATAATACTTTCTTATAAATAAAATTTCATGCTTACCTTTTTACATGATATTGAAATTAAACCAAACTTATCAATTAATCAATTCTAAAAGAAACTAAATATACCGTAGCATAATTAACATATGTACGCCTCTCTAGGGGCGTTGGGAGTTTAATTTGTTTTGTGTTCATTGTTTTATCATTGTGTTCAAAATGGGAAAAGCGAATAAGTGTAGAAAGAAGGTTACGTTTGTTGCAAAAAAAAAAACAAAGTAGGGATAACAGCAAACTAGTGTACGCAAAAAAAAATTAAAATGGCAACATACACAAAATTCCGCTGGAGATCTTGTTGCAAGTAAGTAATCGACCAATCCCTAAATAAATTCATACATTTTTTCCGTTTATAAATTATGGTTTTGGTAAATAGTTTTGTAGTTATTATTTTAAATATATTCTTGGAAGAATAAAACATTCATTATTCTAACAGAATAATTAGTATTCTCTCTAATATTTTAGATTGATTTTTACTATAAAATGAAATTAAATGCCACTTATATTTTCCGGAAAAAATAATATAATATATATATAAAGAATCTTTACTGTCAATACAATATACATATAAATGTGAAAGAAATTAACAATAAATATTATTATTTTGTTTACCGACAATCGGCTATCGGCCAACAGATTTTCTATAATATAATATTTATATGAAATTTACTGAAATACAGTATTTTTAAATGTATTTTAATTAAACATTATAATAATAGTAATTATATTATTATGGAATTTACTTCACATCAAATATATTTTAAACTAAATGAAGTTTGTTAATAATTTTCTTGTATCTACTTCTAATGGGATACTTTTAAAAACATATACAGTAAAAAATAAATAATTTTATATTTCAATTACAATTTATAAGGCAACATTCAATAAAAAATAAGAGACAAAAATAATCCATATTTATGAGATTGGTATCAACTTTGTTAGTTTAAACAGAACACCATTTATATTATATTTTTATTATATTCCTCTTTAAATTGTCTTTACACCAATATAAAATAGTTAGTAGTTTTAATTATCGGTTACTACAGAAAAAAAAAATAAGTGGTATACTAAAAAAAAAACATTACTTTTTTGTGTTTTAAGATGGAGAAATATTTTTTTAAAAATACTAAGGTTATACAATTCTATTTAATAATAACTTTAAATATGAAATATTTTCATACAGGATGCTCGGAAAATAATTTTAAATAATAAACAGGCGTAATTTTGTTAAATTGCACCCTATACTGAGGCTAAACTTTGCCTCAGCTTTTGGGCTCATCAATCTAAAAAAAAAAGATATTTTAACAACGTTTTTATCGTTGCTTTTAGACAATCAGTCTAAAAGCAAAAATACTTTGTCAACTTTTTCATTTATTTACAGATTTACAATAAAATAGTTTAATTAATTTTTGTGTTTATTTATGTTATTATTTGTATTCGATTCTGTTTTAATTTGTGGATTTTAGATAGTCTGTGTTTTAAATTTTCCCAGCGTGGGCACTCTACTTCCTGGCGTCGAGTATAAACAAGGAGTTGCCGTGGTTGCACTGCAACAACACGTGGAACTCGGACAGCTGTTGGGACAACTCGACGAAGAAGATGTCACTCAACGAAACCGTTCCGCTGCACTCGAACAGGCACACGCCGGCTTCGGAATTTTTCCAGTAAGTCATTTCAAACAAAATTTATTTACGTAGAAAACATGCGCACGCTGCGGGTGCCAATACTTTTTTAACGAGCCTTGTATAATCATTTGAATAATCTTTTAATGATTAAAAATTAAATAAATAAGATTTTTCGAAGTTGCAACAACTTTATTTGTCGTGGTATTTTCCATTTTCAAATTCAAATAACACTAATTATTTTTAAATACTCGTTACTTATGTAATGTAATTTACTTACATCATTTTTCAAATAATAACACTTATTTACTTTTTTGTATTCACTTTTTATTTTTACGGTGACTAGTTTCGACTCGTTAGCGAGCCATTATCAAACTAAGTAAAAATAAAAAGTGAATACAAAAAAGTAAATAAGTGTTATTATTTGAAATATTTAAAATGTATCACAAAGTAACCGCCTCCACCACAAAATATTACTTACATCATATTTATGTATCAAAACGATTGTCATTGAGAATTGGTATAAGGGTTATATGATAATATGTATATAATTACTTAATATAAAATATGATTACAGTATATTTATTCTGTATTTACAAAATAAAAACTATTAAAAAAAATGAATAGCTTATTAAAAATCAACCAATAAAACACAGATTAGTTTGAATAACTTTAAATTCTCGATTAGTTTCGGGTTATCAGCCCATTTTCAAGAGAATTAAAAAAAACTAATCATTTTTTTTGTTTCTCTTATTTGATATTGATTGCAAGAATTAATATAAAACTGTTTCTCCTTGAATTTAATTAATTTAGCCGCGAAGTGCTGGAAATGCAATTCAGCGAAGGACTTCACGAAATCGGATACCCGAAATGGCAGCTGGTGCTCTGTCTGTTCGTCGTCTACGTAATGCTCTATATCTCATTGTTTAAAGGAGTCAAATCATCAGGTAATTACAAATAAAGTTATCGATTAAATAATTTTTAACAACTTATTTTATTCCATACAAATAAAGTTAGCATCTAAATAATAATTTCTAAATTATTTTATTCCTTGCTTCAATTCTTTTTTTATTTAAACTATATGTACACACAATCATTTGTGATATTTACAGTTTGTCCTTTGTTTCAAATGTCAGTTAGTTATTTATTTTTGATGATATGAATTTACGAATGATTGAGGATGTTTGAATTTTGAAAGAATGATGGGATTTTCTCGCAATGGAAATTCCAGGGTGAGGAGTTTTGTGATCAACTTTTGGAAATAATTTTTATTTTATATCAATTTATGGTTTATAATGGCTTTGAATGTTATTAATTACAAATTGAGAAAATTATGCAGTCTTTTTAAATATTTTGATTTCGTTCGCGTTGACTTTATGCTAAATGTGGAAATAATTTATTAATTATTTTCGAATCATTTTTATTTAATACATCTTTATAAATTGAATTAAAACACTTACGGTTTCTTAATAGTTGAGGCTTCTATTTCGTTATACATGTTAATTTAATTTAAAGGATATTTAAACAAATAAATATACAGAGTGTTATACAAACAAAGTTATTTATTTGTTTAAATATCCTTTAAATTAACTTACGGTTTCTTTAACCACTATTATTTACTATAAGCACTGTAAAAAGTTAATAAAAATGAAAAAACGAATCTTTTGCAATAATTCTACACATTTTTGGCAGAAAAATTATCATGAAAAATAATTACAGATAATGTGTTTTTCAAGAATATTTCTCCATGAGAAACTTTTTTGACAAATAAATAAACATGAAAAAACTACATATAATGTGTACTTTCAGAATATTTCATTATGGATTAAAAAAATGGAAATTAATGTAAAAAGTCATGGTTATTAATTTATTTCAAATATTTTATTATAAATTTATCCCATTAACGCCCACGGCGTTGTGTGTTAGTTATAACCCCCCACAAATTTTTCTCAACAATAATCTCAACTAATCATTCGGGGTTATTCCATAGTTGAAATGTTAAGTTTAACTTCTATGTTATTAAATCACATCACATTCTATTAATTAATATATATAATATATATCTATTACAAAGGCTGATAGCAGTCTAAACTATCTAAAATTAACATACACGTTAAGCTAAACATTTCCCTTAAAGAATAGCCCCGATTATCTATAAGTAAGATTTTTTAAATTTTATAATAAAATATTGGAAATAAATTCCCCAAACCCCGAATTTTTAATGACTGATTAAAAGATAACAAATCGTTTTAGCAATGCTGTAACAACATTAAACCATAGAGTAATTAGTATACATAGAGAGGCAACCGGTAGGCATTTAAGCGTCACGTTCTCTTTGATTAAACGTTATGTTCATGTTAATAAAACATTACTATAATATTTGTTAATTTGTGTTTTTTTTATGTTATTTCATTTGTATTAAATTATTAACAGTAAGAAGTCATAAGCACACAACCCCCTCTCCAAAAAAAAAAAACAATCTACGCGCCTGGTTGAGACTTGTTTCGATTACACAGTAATTTATTTATTTATTTACGGAAAACTCCTTTATAAAAAGCATACAAAGCAGATAACATGTATGTACAATGCAAGATTAAAAATAATTGTATGTGGTTAGCCTCAAAAGACGAACACTACTACCGTGACGGTATTTGAGTTCTTTCAGAAAAATGGAAAACAGTTGTCGCTAGTGATGGGCAATATTTTGAATGATTCTTTTGTATCCAAGTTTTCACAATAAAGTTGCAGTTTCATCAAAAAAAAAAAAAAACAGCGAGAACAGTGGTGCACCTAATAAAATAGTAATTAATTGATAAATGAAAAAACTTACGATATTTCTCGAATTTACATCACCGAAATAGGTAACGAAATTTATACCCATTGTATAAATTCTCGCTGCCACAACGTCATTGTGGACAAAGGTACAACACACAAAAATGGTCCGTGTACTTGGTATGTATTAAATAGATAGTACAAGAAACAAAATGTCTACATAAAAAATAGTTGCCATTAGAGAAAATCTAAAAAAATAACTTTACGCATTTTATCTGAATCTTTCTGCTTACCTGGATTGTTTTACCCAGGCCCATCTCGTCTGCTAAAATAACAGATTTTTTTTCGACCACGAGTGAATTAATTGAATTTTGTAATCACGCAGAACCAAATTCTGTAATCAAGTTATCGTCTCAAAAATAGTACTTTTAAATTTTAACAACTTACACAACACCAAAAAATGAGAGTCCAATTAGTAATGTTATTCGAAGCCTTGCATTCAAAAATAATAACTTTTCTGAAAAAAGAAAAAAACATTATTTTATTCCTTTCTTCACTTTTTTATTTTTATCACTATATGTATATTTCAAGCAAAATTATCAATAGTTTTTTATGTGAGTTGAACTCCATTGACCAGGAAGCCATTAATATCTAAGATATTTGTTGGTGAGTACGTGAAGTTTCTTGATATAATGTAGTAATATTTTATTCCTTTCTTCATTTTTTTTATTTTATCACCATATGTACTCACCAACAAATATCTTAGATATTAATGGCTTCCTGGTAAACGGAGTTCAACTTACATAAAAAAAAACTATTGATAAAGAGCACGTTGTGCTTGAAATGTACATATAGTGATAAAAATAAAAAAATGAAGAAAGGAATAAAATGTTACTACATTATATCAAGAAACTTCACGTACTCGCCAACAAATATCTTAGACATTATTTGATGGTCCAAATCATAAAATATCCATTCAAATAAAGTGTTAATTGTGCAATAAAATTACATTAATTGATAAGATTTTATATCAACTTTAAGTAATTTATTAAATTTGATCCTAAATTTATTTTAAAATTTAAAGTCTCTTCTATAAACAATACAAAATGCACTAATTAGATTTTGGATTTTAGTTATTAGTTTTTTTTTGTAAATTAAATTTATATTCTAAAACGGAGATTCCATAAAAATAAATACAAATCCTAAGTTTGAACTGAATCCATAGCATGAGAATCTCTGGCTTATTAATTGAAGAAATGAATAAGTTGTTATAAAATTAAAAAAATATTGTTGAAAATAAAATTATATTTTTATCATGATATTAAACTGCAATCAATGGACAATTCTTAAAAATAGAAATAAATTAAAAATGTTAATTACAAATAAACATTTACGGTTTTCAGTAAAGATGCATGTACTCATTATTAAGGTTGCGGTTTAATGGAAAGAGATAGCTATATAGTAAAATGGAAATAATCGTTTGAAAATAGAGCTATTCTTTTGGATTTCATAATATGAATGTGTAGTTACATTTTTTATCTACCAAGTATAAAGTATCAGTCTAAATAAAAAATAAATTGTTAATTTTCGTGAATTACGTCAATTTATTAGTTTAAGTTAGAAAAGATAATTGTAAGATATAATGAAATTAGTAGGTCATGTCTGCTAAGTTATTTGAATGCAGAATTTAGTGAAATCCTTTAAATTTTCATTGCACAAGTTTTTATTATCAAAAATTTAATTTAACATTTGCTATAAATTTGATCAATTTTCATTATTTTTCATAATTGTTTTTCACACAAACTGAACATTAAAATAAATTTTAATTCATCTCACGAAATTCCTGCTTATTTTAAGATTACTTTAATGTATAATACAATATTGTTCATTGATCACAACAGCAATCTAACTCGAATTAGTGATTGCCAATATTTATATAGCTATCTCTTTCGTCTAAACCGCACCCTTAATGTATTTTTTGTATAGGAAATTGTTTAAATCGGTACATTGCTGCCGTAAATATTTTAATTTATCATAATCGGATCGTTAGCCACTATTTTTGAATTTCATGTGAGCAGCTTTTTTTGAACGGATTGATTTGATTAAATCAATTTGGATACTTGGACGATTTTATTCTTAATTGGTACAAACATATTAAAAACAGAATACATAAGATTATTAAAGCAATATACATTTTCGTTAATACAATTATTTGAAAAGACTTGATCCCAATTTACCCCTGCTAAGAAAGAATTTATTTTATTGTAATCCGCCAGTTTAAAATCAAAATCTCGTTAACAAACTCCATCAATTTAGTTTGTTAACGAGATTTTGATTTTAAACTGGCGGATTACAATAAAATAAATTCTTAAAAAATAAATTTTGATTATCATTATCAAATCGAAGTAATCACAAGTAAATAAAGTTAAAATTTATAAGAAAATCAAAGCGAGAATAATAATCGTGTAGTCGAAACTATTCACGACTGGATAAAGTAAACTCGTATAAAAAAAGTCAAAGAGTTTTTTTAATTTTTTTCAATATCTGAATGTTCAAAATAAACCAAGAATTGAGTAATCGAAAATTCTTACTATTCTGTAAAAATTAAACGCTGCTAAAATTATTTATGTATAATTTTAAAGAAAGGTTGTTTGCATTTGAAAATTAAACGCTACTACAATTGCTTATTTATAATTTCAGGAAAGGTCGTTTGGATTACAGCAACAATGCCTTATGTTGTGCTAACGATATTACTGATAAGGGGGTTGATGTTGCCAGGTGCTTTGAAAGGCATTTCCTATTATCTTCAACCAGAACTATCGAAATTAAAGGAAACTCAGGTATTCAAAATATTTTTAAAGTATAACTGATTGTACCAAGGTATTTTGTTTGCAGGTTTGGGTCGATGCTGCGGTACAAATATTTTTCTCCGTCGGTGCAGGCTTTGGCGTGCATTTATCTTATGCTAGTTATAATACATACCATAATAATTGCTACAGGTAATGTCATGGTTATTTAATATAAATATATATTTATTTATTTATTATTATCCAACAGATTACGAAATCTTATTACAGGATAGCTTAAGACTAACAATTACAAATTATAGCGTGTAAGCACAATGTGTATGATGAAACGAATATTTAATTCTTGCATATAGAAATAAAAATAATACAAAATATGACAAACGAGGGCGCTCACATGAACAATTTCGTATTAATTATCAAAGATTGATATTAGTTGTACAGTAAGCATTAACAGATTGACGTGAAATAAATCAACATTATCTGGTAGCATGTTCACATGAACATAATGGACGAAATGAGATATTGTCTAGTGTTTCCTTTAGTACTGTAAATTTTAATATATATTTTAATAATAATAATAATTCTTTATTGAACGGACATTTAAATATACATTAATTTTTTATAATAATATTATATTTTAATTCTATTTAATTAATAAATAATAAATTAAATGTGATTAAAAAAGTCATTATTTGAGCTTCTAATAATGATAACTTTAAAAAATCCTTTATTGTAATTTTTCCATACATGGTGATTTATAATATGTGTATTATACTTTGATATCGCGTTTGGGAAGTAATTTTAAGAAAAAAATGTTATATGAAGATTGCTCGCATTTTATTTATTTAATTAGTAAGTAAAAGTAAAACCTGAAAATGGATAACAAGAAAAATAAATTACTATGAAAGAAAAATATTGTCTAAAATAGTTGTTCTAAATGGGGGCATTGAGCTCGAATCAAAGGATGACTCCTGCGAAATATTGGATCACAAACACGCGCTATTGTTACATCTTGTCGATTTTCGTTAAATTTATTTGTTATTAGATCAAGTAATTTTTCACGCGTATTAATTTCGACACTGTTGCGTCAACTGGGCTAAAAGTAAGAAAAAAGAGGATAAAACTATCCCTACCAATCCATCGTTTAGAATAACGTACATTTAACCATTGACGTACTTGTCTACCGCAGTGAGGTGAAACGCCATCGTGCTGAAGCCACATTTATTGCGGAACAAGAAGAGGAATATGTTCAATCTTCTCAAAAAGCGTTTCATTAAGAAAATTTAAATATTGTTTTTCATTTCGACAGTGTGGTAAAACTTCTAATTCAAGCAGTTCTCCGTTAAAGATACCAACCCAAGTATTCAACAGCAAGGCTCTACACTAGCACTCATAACTATCATCTATGGGATATATGGGATAACATAGTTAGACAATCTAACAGCATGTGGATTCTGGAGATCCCATAGATGATAGACAGGGCCTCACCTGTCTATACTATTCTAGTTAAAAATATTGGATCATCGGCATTTTTTTTCTAAAAACCAAATACAAATCTTCCGAGCGCAATACTTGGACACGCCTAATGTTATAGAGGTGTAATTGTTTACGATTTAGTGTTCGCCATACAAAGATAGACGAAAATTCACTGCTATTTCTTGTCTTTGTTAATGATAATATCTTCTCTAGCACGATTGCTTCGATCATTACGTTGAACAATCGATCTTTGAGTCGTTCGAAAGTACGGCCGAAACCTCTGGGACAAGGCTGACGATGACACATTTTTGACAGTTGGTATTTATTGTTTATTGACTGTTTAAATATTTTATGAAGGAAAATCAAAAATAAACGCTGGACTTTCCTAGTTATGCATTTTTTAATCGTCCGCCCTATTAAATGCATGCGAGCGCCAGCAATAAGTCTGATAACTAAACAATTGTTGGTGACACATTTATGACAGTTGATATTCAATGTTTATCGACTGTTTAAACATTTTATGAAAGAAAATCAAAAATAAAAAAAAACCTTTATTGGCATTCCCAAAAAAAAAAACTACATCACATTGCTACAATTATTCAAATTAAATTTACTTTATTTTCTGCTTTTCCCACCCTATCCTCCTCACAATCTTCACGCCTGCCCCATCCTCTCTCATCCAATCCTCTATTCTCTTCTTTCCACTCGTCCATTCCTCCAACATGCCCTTACTCTCCTGATCCCATGTATCCATTCCGCTGTTACACAACACACATTTCACATATTCTTCTCCCATCCATACTTTCCTACCTTTCTCCTCTGACCCACACCTAGCTCTAGCCAACCCCCTCTTTTCACCTGAACTCAGATCCTTTCTGACCAGGTACGCAGGTATTCTTTGTTGTACCTGTCACCTTTTATATAAGGGGTTGTACTGGCTCTGGCTAATGTCCTTCTGTCTTTCTTGCTCCTCCATTTCCTCACATTTTATCTTCATCCATGCTGCCACATCCACTCCTGCTTCCAACCATTCGTTCGCCAGCACTTCTGACACTCCAGCTTTTTCATACATACTTTTTCTTTCTTTCCTCCATTCACTCTCCGCTACGCCTACACACGTTTTCCACACCTCTTTCACTTAAGCCTACCACTTTCATCTCAAATCTCACCACTCGTTCCATTGCCTCAACATGCATACACTTTCTATTCAATTCTTGAAACAGTATATAGGCAGGAGTTGACCTTTCTACTCCCAATAGCTGTTTCAGGAACGTTACATGCTCTCTCTCAATACTTTCATACTTTTTCGTTCCCCATACTTCAGCTCCATACATCAATATCGGCCTCACACACGCATCCCACATTTTACACGTCAGTATAACATTCCCTTCCAGCCATTTTCCCCATTTCTCTTTAACCATTTCCCACGCTTTCCTTGCCTTACCTTTCACCCCACTCACATGCTCCTTATATCCACCACTCGCCTTGAACACAAAACCCAAATATTTAAATTCCTTCACTTTTTCAATCACTTCTCCCTTCCACCTCAATTCTTTCGTTTTTCCCTCTCTTCCCCTATTCCTAAATCTCATATACATTGTTTTCTCCACGTTCGCACACAGCCCTCTTTTATCCATGTACTTCTCCATTCTTTGTAACATCTCATTCATTTCTCCCCATTCTTTCGCAAGCAACACCACATCATCCGCATACGCCAACATCCATACTTCTTTCTTCCTACCACAACTCCTCCCGCCTGCCCTTTCCTCAACACCTCCTCCATCTCACTTATATATAGGTTGAATAGTAAAGGGCTCAGCGGGCATCCCTGTCTTACACCCGTCCACACTCTAAACTTATCAGACACTTTTCCATCCACCTTCGCTCGCGCCCATGTTTCCTCATATATTCCTCTCGCCCATTCTACCATTACCTCACTCACACCCCGTCTCCTCATACACTCCATCAACCTTTCTCTCGGTATCGAGTCATACGCCGCTTTCAAGTCCAGGAATACCGCATACATACTTTGTTTTTCCTCTAACACTCTTTCACTCATTCTTGCAAGCGTAAAGATTTGATCCCGGGTTCCCCTTCCCCTCCCTCCCTGCGTTTCCGGCAATAGTCCATTTTCTTCCACTTCCCTTTCTAGCCGGTTCTTCGCTACTGTCATGGCAATCTTGTATCCCACCGTCATCACGGTAATGCCCCTATAATTGTCCGCATTCCTCTTATTCCCTCCCTTGTGTATAGGGCACACTATTCCCTCCCGCCATAATCCCGGAATCTGTGTTTCCCCTCTCCACATCTCATTAAGCAACTCCCTATATCTTCGCCTGCCCTCAACACCAATTTTCTTCCACATTTCCGCTTTCAATCCATCCCTTCCTGCTGCTTTTCCTACTTTTATGTCTACCTCCTCTTCCGTAAATTCCTCCACCATCCCTATTGCTTCTCTTCTGCCCACTTCCTCCGGCCTTCCGCTCTTTTCCTGACATTTCACTTCCCAATCCTTCAATGATAATTGAAACTGCTCTTTTGTATTTCCTTTTCTCAAAATATCCCACATTTCCCTTTCATTTTGGCACGCTCTTAAGGCTTCCATGTGATTCATGATATACTGTGCCTTTTTCTCTTCGCATATCCTTTTGTATTTTGCTCTTGCCCCTGCCACCTCGTTCTCATCCCCTCTTCCACTCCTCCATTCCCTTAGGGCCCTTCTTACTTTTTGTTTCGCCTTACTGCACTCTTCATCAAACCATTTGCCCTCCTCTTTAACCGACTTTCTCACTATTCTGCCACACTCTACTATGACCTTCTCCATTTTCTCCATGCTTTCCACTTCGTTCCACCTGACTTTCTCCAAACGCTGAGCCATCTCTTCCATATCTCTTTTTCCACTCGCTAATTTTTGTTCTTCTTCCTTCCATTATTGGTTCTTCTGCTTTCCTGTCTCTATTTCTACCGATATAGGTAAATGATCTAACCCTAATACCTCTTCCACTTCTCACCATACCCCTATGTATTCCCTTCGTTATAATATAATCTATCACTGATGATCCTCGTTGCCCCACATAGGTTTTCTTTCCATTCCAATCTCCCTCCGTACATCCATTCAACATATCCCATTCCTCCTCCAACACCCACTCTCCCATCATCTTTCCCTCAGCATTTACCACCTTGTCTTGGGACTTCCGTCTTATTACCTTTCCACATTCATTAATTCCTCCTCCACATTCTCCCACTCTGGCATTAAAGTCTCCCCCTGCTATACATCTGTTTCCTCCATGTGCTTTCTTCTCTATTTCCTTCCTCACTTCCATCCAGTTATTATTGACATAAATTATACCAATTTCTACCTTCCCTGACTTCCACCCACACTTTACCCATAATACCCCTTGTACCCCTTTTATATCTACAGCCTCCACTTGTACTTCCTCTCTCACCCCTATCACCATTTGCTCTTCCTCTTGCCGCACTTCTTTCCGTCCCTCTTAATTCCCATTTAAAGCCCCCTGGCAAGCCTCCTTTTATTACTTCCCACTCCTCTTCTCTTGTCCATGTTTCTACTAATCCTACTACATCCTCTCCTGCCACCCACTCATCGAACTCCCTACCCCACCTCCCTCCCTTACACTTGGAGTTTAATCCAGCCACATTCCAAAATCCTACCCTTATTTGCTCCCCCGTAAGTTGTTTCTTTCTCCAACTTATTTTCTGTTTTCGTTTTTTTTTTTTTCGGTTAGGGCCGTTTTACACAGACAAGAATTCTCGCAGGAAGTTGTGCGAGAATTATATATAAAAGTTTTGCTATAATTATATATATAAAAATATTTTTCCTGTTTTACGCAGCAAATAATTATTGTGGAAATAAGCAGAGCAGATTGTTTTTACAGTCGTCCAATATAAACAAACGCGCCATTGTGTAGTGTGCTATTGCTTAACATTATTGGGAGACTGTTTTATATAATTCTTTTCTAGATTATTTTGAACATGTTCAATATATTTCTCGAGAGAATTCTCGCAAGAAATATATTATAAAAATAGCTGTATTGCACATGCGCAAACTTATAATATTTTTCTACATATAATTATATTATGAATTTATGCGAGGATTCTTGTGTGTGTAAAACGGCTCTTAGTCTCGAAATTCGATCACTTATCACTTTCCACGGCATTTTTTCGTTATTTATTTCCAGCTTTCTATACCCTATTCCCCTTTTCTCTCTCTTCTTTAACAACTTTTCTTATACACGTCTGTATATTTCTTTCCTTTACCGTTAAATCATCATTAATATATATCAAAAATAAATAGTGGACTTTCTGAGCTTTGATTATTTAACTTTCGTCATATTGAATGTATGCGGGAGCTAGCAATAAATCTGATAACAATTTAACCATTGTTGTCACCACAATTTTAATATTAACTATTAATATTTATTGTTGAATGATCGTTTAAATATATTATAAAAGAAAATCGGAACTAATGGATGGATTCGCTGAGTTATGATTTTATAATTTTTTTTGCTAAATTTAACAGATGGTCGAGCTCGCAATAAGTACGATAACAAAGTTATCATTTTCTGAAGGTTTATATTTATTGTTTATTGACTATTTCAGTGAAATATTAGAAAAAAAAAACGAAAATAAATTGTGAACTTTTTATATATTTTTTTAAATTTCAATTTTGATTTTTTTAAATATCGTTAAAGTTGTTAGAACCCCTACACCACCCTTATGGTAAATGGGGATTTTAGAATATATATATATATATATATACAGAGAGGTTTTTTTATCAGTATACATTAGGGCAAAAAACGCGAGTCAAAACGTGAACCGATTAATGTGTGTATATTTAGTTGACTATTTGGCATATGTGTGTTCAGTTGCGTGTTATAGGCAACTAAACACACATATATTAATGCATTTGTCTCGCGTATTTTGCAGGTATACATAGGGGAAATGTATACTGATAAAAAAGCTCCCTGTATATATATATATATATATATATATATATATAAAGTTGTTAGAGAAAGCATTTTCTAGGCAATGCTGGTTGTAAACAGTGAGTGTGCAAACGTTTTTAATTCAATGTGTAATCATTGTTAAATAATAATAATAGTAATAATATTTATTTACGGAAAATTCACCATTTTACAAAATTGTATCAAGTTTTACTGTAAGGCATTATTTCGTGAGCATTTCAGCCGCACTAACTATGGTAGAAATGAACCCATTAATAGAATGATGCGTTACAACAACAATATATGTAATGATAATCCTAATTTAGATATAATTAAAATTCCCATGTCAACATTTAAAAATATATTAAATTGTATGAACCTTATTTAGCTCATTTGTTTTATGCAATTATGCACTGTAAATTAAGTCTATTTCTAATTAATTTGTATTTTTTTATATATTTTGTTTTCATTCTGTAAAATGGTGTACCGTTTGAATAAATAAATAAATAAGCAGTAGATAAATAAGCTATTACATCAAATAAACAATAACTAATATTAATTAACAAATAAATTAATCAATTATTATCCCAAGCGGTTTTACGCGTTGTTGGGTTAACAGAATAAATAATTCAAACAATAATATATAAATAATTATTATAATAATAAAAAAAGAACTTTATTGGCATATCCACTTTATATATATATTTTTTTTTAATCTTTTTCCTTTCTACCGTTAGGTGTAAGGAGTACTTTATATATATACATATGCTAACTATACCACAAACTAACTCAACTTTTTCTTCTTAACTCCTTCTCCCACCCTAACCTCATATAAATAATTATAATAATAATTAGTTTTTTTTTGCTGGAGTTATTACCAGCTTCACACATATCCTAACATACCCTCATATATTTCTCTCCCAAGTGACTCTATGCCTCCTTTTCCATTTATATTTCACAATAATGAAACATTGATTAGATTTTGATTATTCCGTGATATTACTCAATGTTTTTCAACTATTATTTGGCAGTCTTCATTACCGTCAGTTTGGTTATGAAGAGTGCCAAATAATAGTTGAAAAACGTTGAGTAATATCACGGAATAATCAGAACCTGATCAATATTTTATTTCACATTTAATGAAACGTTCAGCCAGCATTCATCTAGCGTATGGATAACTAGTGATGGCCATTTCTTATCAGACTAGTGTGTTCCATGTGCAATGCCTTGATGAAGGCGACTGAACGGAAATCGTGTTGGGGTTATATACCCCATATTAATCATGATAAATTAAAGACGATGCAAGCGCCACCTTTTGCCTAATTTCAAGTGGCATCGTCAACGATTTGTGAATTTCGTTTTCCTTGTTTGCTTAAACAGGACAAGTTCGCCTTCCTTTAATGGACGAAACAATGATTCTTGGTCTTTTACCGATTTGTGTCTAATCGTTGACGATGCCACTTGAAATTAGGCAAAAGGTGGCGCTTGCGTCGTCTTTAATTTATTATGATTAATATTTTATTTAGTCTTTATAATACGTTCATCGTAATTTTTCAACATTATAAGATTATTTTTACTGATGTTAGTTTCTAATGAACGGCACTCCGACCATTTCAATTACGTTTCTTTCTATTTTATCTATTTATTGTATATGTTTTAGACTAATATTATTCTTTCCATACCGATTTCTTCATAAAATTCATGAATTTCTTTACGTTCGATTATTTTATATTAAATTAAAAACAATAAAACACAATATTGACTATTTAATATATAAATATTAATAATAAATCTCTAGTTTAATCTTACAACTGTCATTGTTGACAGTAATCGGAGAAAACAGTATTAATACAAAAATGGCAATCACTTCTTAATCATGATTACTTTCAACAAATCAGTCATAAGATAATTATTTCCCAACAATTTGGCAATAAATTTCCAACGTTTTGTGTGTGATAAACGCGCCCATTATCAAACATGATAGCGATGCGTTAATGTTGTCTAAACTATATTCACATAAGAAAGTTCAGTTTTACAATAAATTATATTGTGTTTCAATTCAGGACGATTTAATTGAAATTAAAACATCCTAAATTAATTCAAAAATGTTTCACCACGGGTTAAGTGAGAAATTAATTAAACATATTGTGTTTTATTGTTTTTAATTTTAACTTTATTTTCAGGGATTGCATCGTGACAACAATTGTGAATTGCTTCACCAGCTTTTTCTCCGGTTTCGTGATTTTCACATACTTGGGATACATGTCATATAAACACGGAGTACATATAAGTACTGTTGCAACCGAAGGTAATTATGACAAAATATATACAGCGTGGAAATTAAATAGCGGATAAAATTTGTTTATAAGAAAGTAATAAGGAGGAAAACCATTGCATCAAAATCCAAATCTTGATGGAAAGTAAAAAAAAATGTTTAAAGAAATACTACAGGGAATTTTTTGGGGACCGGTTTTCTTTCTTATATACAGGGTCTTCAGCTCCCGTATTCGATAGCTCAGTTAAGTCCTAAGTTAATTATTAACTGAGCTATTAATAATAATAATGAGCCATTTATTGATCAACGAATACATTAAATAACACGAATACAGTAGGTAACAAAATTAAAAATAATATAACAAAATTAAAAAAATACATACAGGGTGGCGCAAGATTCCGATGAAGTCCAATATCTCAGTTATTAAGAAATATAAAAAAAATGTTATTTACATTATCAGTAGCTACTGTCAAACTGCACATTTTAAAATTAGTTTCATATGTACAGGGTGTTCAATAATCACGTGACGTATCAAACATATGTTTTTTTTTTAATGGAATGATATATTTTTTATGAAGATTTTCGATTTTACGTTTAAAAATAATCATTTTTTATATAAAATGTAATAGGTCAATTTTTCATATTTTAAAAGTTATAAACAAACTAATGTTGAAATCGATTGATGTTTAAAGCCTAATATTTCAATAATGAAAAATGAAATAAACATTCTGTCAACGCCATACAAATGAAAAAATACTTAATAATAAAAGAAATACTCTTTTTTTCTCTTAAAACAAATTTTTATATACAAGGAGAAGCAATACGCAAAATGATTTTTTTCTCTTTTTACTTAAATGGGACACCCTATATTTTTTATGCTATTTTAATAGAAAATTGATCACTCTTCATTTTTTATATAATATATTAAATAGCTACCGTTTACCGTTTTTGAGATATTTAATCTCAAATACAAATTTGGTATAGAATTTTTAACCAAAGGCCGCGCCAGAACAACTAATTTATTTAGTTGTGATAGTTACGCTTAATATCATATTTAGTAAGTAAAGTACATTTTACCGCGCCAGAACAACTAATTTATTTAGTTGTGATAGTTACGCTTAATATCATATTTAGTAAGTAAAGTACATTTTACGTTATATTTCGTAACACTAGTGCAGTTAAATATAGTTCTTCGATAAATGATTAATTTAATTGTTTAAAACTAACAACTACTATATTTTTTGGTTATTATTCGAAAAATATTTAAAATATTCCTATATGCTTGTTAAATTGATTTATTTAAACAATTCATGTTGACTGATAAACCGAAAGTAGATACTAAGTGAAACAATAAAACAATTA
This sequence comes from Philonthus spinipes, assembly GCA_963082785.1. Taxonomy (NCBI): domain Eukaryota; kingdom Metazoa; phylum Arthropoda; class Insecta; order Coleoptera; family Staphylinidae; genus Philonthus; species Philonthus spinipes. Next base: position 17,578,975 of record OY720308.1, read on the forward strand.
TATTATCATATTTTGTTAGTATTAACAATTTTATGTATTTATTTCACGCATCCACATATTTTTTTTAATTCAATAGCATTCAAATATTTTACAATTTTTTTCTTAAAAAAATATAACTCGCACAATTAATCGTTGAGCAACTATTTTCTTTATATTTTGCATGCGCCTTTAAATATCGTTTGTCATTTGAATATCCTTTTAGGTTAGGAGGTAAGTGTGTTATTAAATGTCAAGAAACGATTATGAAATGCATTTGTTTTAATTATAGCCTACTTAAATTATAGATTATAAGCGAAACTTATAATTCTGTACTTTGAATTGAAATTGTTGAAAAATGGTAATAGATAGGGGTATAGTTTATTATACAAAAATTAAAGAACAGTCAATTTTCTATTGAAATAGTGTAAAAAATATAGGGTGTTCCATTTAAGTGAAAAAAGAAAAAAATCATTTTGCGTATTGTTTCACCCTGTACACAACATTTGCTTTATGGTAATAAACAATTATTCCTAATATTATTAAGCATTTTTTCAATTAAATTGCGTTAACAGAAAGTTTACATCATTTTTCAATTTTGAAAAATAAGGCCGTAAACTTCCACTGATTTCAACATTAAATTGTTTATAACTTTTAAACTATAAAAAATTGACCTAATAAACCTTATGTCAAAAATGATTAATTTTTAACGTAGAATCTAAAATCGACATAAAAAATATAGCATTCCATTTAAAAATCATATGTTTGATACGTCACGTGATTATTGGACACCCTGTATATATGAAACTAATTTTAAAATGTGAAGTTTTACAGTAGCTACAAATTATGTTAGTAATATTTTTTTGTAAATTTCTAAATAACTGAGATATTGGACTTCATCGGAATTTTGCGCCACCCTGTATATACAAAAATTATAATTGTTGATACCCCTACACCACCATTATGGTAGATGGGGATTTTAGATTATATATATATATATATATATATATAACTGTTAATCAAAACGATTGTATTCAGCTTGGTTAAATAATTAAATAAAATAATCAAACTGATCTTCCATACAACCGTTGCACATATACAAAAAATAATCAATTGTGACGTAAAAAAATAAAAGTAGAAAAAGAGACGTATATATATTTATAATTTAAAAGTGAGAGGAGATAACATTTTGAATTGCTTCGGTATACTGTTGTAAACCCCCTACACCACCATTATGGTAGATGGGGATTTTAGATTATATATATATACTGTTGTAAACTTTCATAATTTGGTAGATAATAAGAAGAACAAACTCGAATATTTTATAATTGCATCTAGGAGCAGATATCAATGTATCTAAAACAAAGATTTAAATTGTGAACATCCATTCTAAATGTTATCTCGTTATAGAGATAAAATCATCAACGCTAAGCAACCTGCTTGGCTACTTAGTGTTGATGATTTTATGATAGAGACGTGATGTGTGTAATTTTCTTCTGTTTTCCATATTGAGCCAATGCAGTTTTCCAAGTGTATAGGAGATTTTATTATATTTACGTAATCCGAAAATGAGTCTCAGACATGCATTTTGGACTTTCTGGATTCTTCGACAGTCCGTAGCATCGATACATACTATCTCAGTAATTGAAATTAGAAAGAACCAGGCTATTGAAGACAGGAGCTGTGATGCAACTATCAACTATATCTTCAACGAAAACATAGCTTTTAGAGAAGAACGTTTTATTGAGCACTATAATAAGTGTAACGTTATTACAGCGCTCAATAAATTTAAAATAAATAATTACAATACATGTAGGTGTTAGTCTGTCTTTCTGCTGAATTTATGATGATATCATTGTACTTCTCTAAAACTTCATCCGAACCTTAACCAACACAGCTATGAATTCTCATTTTATTACATTTATATTTGGCTGGAACAATATAATTTTATATTATTTGCTACTAATTATAAGGATTTATGTTATTTTAGGTCCGGGTTTGGTGTTTCAAGTATACCCCGAAGCAGTTGCAACTTTGCCCGGTTCGAATTTTTGGTCGATGCTCTTCTTCTTCATGTTGATCATGCTTGGACTGGATTCAGCGATGGGTGGTTTAGAATGCGTCATAACTGGTCTGATGGATGAATTCGGAAGTTTTTTCAAGAAATACAAGAACTCGAGGGAAATATTCACATTCGTCGTCATTGTCATGTCTTTTTCTGTAGCTACAGTCAATGTAACTCCGGTAAGTTAATAAAAAAAAACAGTAGTTTATCTTCATTCATACATTACAATAAAGCAACTCTTATTGATTTCTTTCTAGAAAACATCATCTTTGTTTCATTTTATTTAATTTAATTGAAAACATTACTTACACCAATAATTTTCTAGCGATACATCATTAATCTCTTTTTTTTTCTTTTCATTGTAGTGTTCACAAAAAATTTCATATTGCGTACTATTAACCCTTTGCACTCCAGCCTAATAAGCAATAGCAGGAACCAGTAACTCCAGAGCTATATTAGTAAAAAGTGAATGCATTAATGTTTAAGAAAAATGCGGTTGCTACAATTAAACAAACCAATTTATGAAATAAATATGAATAAATTATTAAAAATTAACCAAAAAACACAGATTAGATTGAATATAGATAGATATAGAATATATCAGGGGTGTTAGTTGAAATTTGCCGGTTTTTTCGATAAAGATATCACTTAATTTTCAGAGGAATCTCAAAATTTTTTTATTCAAAGTATTGACCATTCTACACATTTCGCCCATCTCTCAGGCAAATTATGGATACCATCCCAAAAAAACTTTTTCTCTTTCGAGGCAAACCATTCGACGAGCCATTTTTCGACTTCTTCAAAATTAGCGAAGCACTGCTCTGCAAGGGAGTGTCCCACCGATGCGAAAAGGTGATAATCGGAAGGGCGAGGTCTGGAGAGTACGGCGGGTGCGATAATATTTCGAAATTAAGTGTTTTTAATGTCTCTTTCACCAGTTTAGCGGTATGAGACGGCGCGTTGTCATGTTGCAAGATAACTTTGCCATGTCTTCGGGCCCATTCCGACCGTTTTTCGATCAACGCATGATTCAAATTGATCATTTGTTGTCGGTAGCGATCCGTGTTCACCGTTTCACCAGGTTTTAACAACTCGTAGTACACCACACCACACTGGTCCCACCAAACACAGAGCATTGTCTTACGGCCAAAGCGATTTGGCCTTGCAGTCGATGGGCCGGCTTCACCAGGTCAAAATAAATCCATTTTTCGTCCCCCGTGACAATTCGATGCAGAAAAGATTTCCTTTCGAATCGTTGAAGCAGTATTTCATAAACGGTTTTTCGATTTTCCATTTGTCTATCGTTCAGCTGGTGTGGCACCCATTTTCCATACTTCTGAATCTTTCCCATGGCTTTTAAACGTTGGAAAATTGCTCCTTGTTCATTGTCTCTCAAATCGAAATCTCCACTTTTAAATTGACGAAACCATGTCTCACATGTTCTAATCACTGGAGCATGTTCACCATAAGTTTCTACCAGCAACCGGTGAGCTTCAGCTGCTTTTTTCTTTTGATGAAATAAGAAAAGCAACGAATGCCGCAAATGCGATTTACTTGGAACAAAACTCGACATATTCACTGAGGTAAACAAATATGACGCTATTATTTTGGCGGAATGTGACTTGCGTATTTTTGTAGGTTAATGTCAATAGAAACAAAAGACATACATGCCAAATCATAAAAATTTATATATATTGCTAGCGACAGCTACTAGTAAAACCGGCAAACTTCAACTAACACCCCTGGTAGATTAGATTGAAGATAATTCTCTTGAAAATGGGCTAATAACCCGAAACTAGTCGAGAATTTAAAGTTATTCCATCTAATCTGTGTTTTATTGGTTGATTTTTAATAATTTATTCACATTTATTTCATACAATATGAACTACCGATGTCTAAATGTTAAAACCATTAATTAAACCAATTTATTGTTACATATATTGCAATAAAGCATATTGTGGCTTATATTTAAGGCTAAAAGAGCAAACTTAATGCTTAAAATTTCTCAAAGTATGGTATCTTCGAAAGCAATCGCCCTTATGCATTCGAGGTTTATCGGGACAAGTATCGCAAAATTCCACAGTTTCTCGTCTATGCCCTCGTTCTTGCCTGTTGGAACAAACTACGCAACCCCTTTTTTGCCTTTACGCAAGATGTCAAGCCTTGCTTCTTGATTTGAGCTGGATGGTCCTGATCGATCTTCTCGGAATTCCCCCATGAGTTGATCGACTAAGCGCTTGACAAACTTCAAATGCGACATGGGTTTTTCATTTTTATTCTTTTTTACGCATTTATATAAAATATAAGAATTTATACAGGACATCTCCATGCCCCAAAAAAAACATTTTCCTCCAGAATTTGAGGGATTTTCTAAGAAAACAACAGGTTGATGCATACTGATCCGCGCGATCGACACCACCCATTGATTCCGTGTAGTTAACAACTACTTTAGATTTTTCAACATTTTGTTGCTCACCACCTCTTAAAAATCTTGTTTTTGGGATGAATCCAGCACTATTACTGATGCTTACCAACGTCACGACTCTTTTATCCTTCCAGGACAATATCATTGTTCTTCCTTTTTTTGTAGGCAATCGATTTATTTTCACCAAATCTTGATTTTTTTATTGGGTCAGGTATGCCCTTGCGTTTAATTTTTATAGTACCTGTTATGTGGCATTTCATTTTTAGCAATTCCTCCGCAAGCACAATGCTATATATAGTACCTGTTTGTATACATGCGATATCCTTCAGCACCTGGTACGTTGTTTAACAGATTATTATACAGATGTAAAGGAATTCTGGTACTGACGGGCAATTCTGGTTTTATATGATCATTTGTTGTAAAACTGCCATAATATGGAAGAATGTTATAAACATATCCAGTTTCTGAATCTGCTAAAACGTATATCCGTATTCCCCATTTAGTTGGCTTATTGGGATTGTATGTTATGAAACTAATTTTGCCTTTGAATTTGACAATAGATTCATCGACACATATATTTTAATTTAATTTATTAACGGAATCTCCTTTTTTACAAAAATATTATAAACATGGCTGAAAGACCTAAGGTCGATAGCCATTTATAAGTTTAGATCAAATATTTTGTATAATATATGTATATGTAAATACCACAATAAAGATGATTGTATATATTACAAACAGTATTACAAATTAAAGATACAAGTATATAAGAAGAAAAAAAATTATTGAGTAGAAAAGTACAGAATCATATCGTTATACATATTAATAAATTAATAAATTTAGCTGAATGACAGGAAAAATCACTGTTCAAACAAATCATATCCAGATCGAAATAATTAAACGTAATGCGAAGTAATGACTGTCTTTAATGAGGTTAAAGAAACATTAAATAAGTCAAACTCTCTAGATAAATTTAGTTTATTAATATTTCTCATAATTATTTCAAAGGGAGAATTGAAACCATAATTATTATGATAAAAATTTGGTCGAAACAAAGATGCGCTACGAATGGGAATGTTATGAGGATAGAAATTAAAGTTTAACATCGATAACAAAGCAGGAGAATTGATATTACCGTGTATAAGTTTGTGAAAAAAAACATACGCCTGCAATTTTATGACGACCACTGATTGATTTAAGATTTATTACTGTATTGAATTTGCAGGACAAATACCTAAAAAAAATATTTTTTTAACTTTATTTATGTGTATTTCGTAAATTGGGAAACAAAATAATGACCCATACTCAAGGTGAGAACGAACAAATGAATTGTACAAAATTAGTAAAGTTTTTATTATATTAAAATGTTTACTAGACCGCATAATAAAACCTAATGATCGCATTGCTTTGTTGCAAACCCAAGATACGTGATCAGTAAAACATAGAGAGTGATCAAAGAGTATCCCTAAATCTTTAATTCTATTTACCCTTGCAAAAGTTATATTATTAATTGAATATTCAATTCGTTTCTTTTTCCTATTGAATGTCATTACCTTGCATTTATCTATATTTAGATCTAAATCATTAATATTACACCAATTACAAATTACATTAAGATCAAATTAAAGTTTTGCACAGTCATCAATAGAATTCATTTCCATTAAAACTTTCATGTCGTTAGCATATAGGTAAGATCTGGCGTGTTTTAAATTTCGGGAAATATCATTAATCAGAATAAGAAATAATAAGGGCCCACAGTGACTACCCTGTGGAACACCAGACGAAACATCAAAACCTTCGGACACGAAATTACCAATACGCACAAATTGTTTAAGTAGGAACGAAACCAATTCACAACACTATCACTATAACCATATACACTCAATTTGGAAAGTAGGATAGAATGGTTCACTTTATCGAAAGCCTCGGAAAAGTCTGTAAATATGACATCAATTTGGCTTTTCTTCTCCATGGCTGACAGAATGGTTGATTGGAATTCCAAAAAAATTGGTGACATTCGATCTTCCTTGATAAAATCCATGTTGTTCGTTCTCGATAAACTCTTTTGATAACCAGAATAATTGCCTAGAAATGATCGTGTCGAATATTTTTGGATTGAATCGCCACTCCTCTGTAATTGGAAATTATATCCTTTTTTCCAGATTTATGTATGGGCAATAGAAAGCTACTTTTCCAGATTTGCGGAAACGTTTCCTCTTCAAGTGAGCATGTAAATAACACATGCACTGGTTTCGATAGCGTGTACTCACATTTAGATAAAAATATTGCTGGAATGCCATCAGATCCATAAGATGTACCACTGCCTAGTGAATTTATCTCATTAAAAACTTCACTTAAAGAAATCGAAAATTTTGAACTATTTACTTGTTTACGAATTTTGCATTTAGATATTCCAAAAAATTACTGGCCCGTTGAATCCTTGTTTTTATATCTCTCCTTTGCTGATCTACGGTTTTCAAATGCAGCATCCAGAACAATTGATGGAATATTCTTCTAGTGAGCACATTTGAAAAGAAAGGTATTTTTGTATTGTCACTTGTTGACCAGTAATCTTGCAAATTTGGCAAAACGATGGCACTTGTTATGTTATCACTTATGAATAACACTATTATAATATTATATGCATATGATTGCATTATTAATAAATGATAATGGGGTCCGATAGTGATGACGTCACATATCGCGGCAATTTTAAAAGTGTGGCGTTTCAAAAATTTAAATGACCCTTATTGAATACGTACATAAAGATCACCTAAAACTTTAGAAATAAACTGCGCCGTTATTATACATATTTAAGAAATAAACTTTATAATTAAGATAAATTAATCTTATATCTACTTAATAAGATCAAAACTTGAAGAGAAATTCAAGGAAGTAGGGTGAAAAATTAAAATTTCGATTTTTATTAAAACGTATGTCGGACCTTAAATGCACACACATGTCAGAGAAGCTGTAACATAGAGGTAGTATGTCTAGAGAATATGTTTGATGACATCTAATTTGTTAGGCAAAGAGTAAAGGGAAGACAAATATGTAAACATAATTATGTCCTTAGTGACTGTATGCTATATATTGAAGTTTTAGTCATCATATTTTATTTTTTTCAAAATATGTGAAGATTTTATCTATGATTTAAGATGATGTATTCTGAATAGTGAATGGCAACACTGATTATGTTTGTAATGGAATTATCAACATTAAAATTATTTCTATAATCAAAAAATCTGTTATATTTTGAGTACTAACCAAAAGGTCTTCTTAAAAAATAGTCTATTTTAATCAATATATGTCACAAAATAATCGAATCAATATCCAAACAAATAATTGATAGACATTCAACAAAATAATTACTTTACAAATGCATTTAATTCGAGATACTCACTTTTCATTTTATTTTATTTAAAAATATACTTAAAAATTTACCTTTATGTTAAATTATTGAAGGAAATGTATCAATTATAAATTCAACAATTTAAATGTTTAAATATATTTTTCGAATTTGGAATCCATGATTCAATTATTTAGTTAAATGTCGAATCTATCAATAATATTGGATTAATTATTTGAACTCAGATTCACTTAATAATCGATCCTAATTTAAAAACAAAAACAATTGATATCCAACACCTGAAAGGGTACAATGAGAATATTAATTATATATATATATATATATATAAATTATATACTAAAATGTTATTAACATAAAATAAACAGTTGTATATTGTAACAAGATTATTCTTTCCAATTATTGGAAATTAATTTGACATTCTTTAAGAAGGAATCAATTTACTGTCAGGTTTTCTTCTGTTTTATTTAGGTTTTTATAAGCTATATGTATAAATATATATAATTCTAATCTTTTTTATCTTTCGGGTGTTGAGCGTTATAAGCTATATATTAAATTATAAACATTAGTGTAGCATCTATCAAGTAATTCGCCTTAGGTCAGTAGCATGTTTATATATAATTTATGTCTCGATTCTCTCTTGTAAATATTATGTGAGTTTTTATGTTTTTCCATTGTTCAGAAATATTAAATGTTATAATAGTCCACAAAACGTTGTAGCCCAACTGGTAAATAAATTGTATTTATTCTAAATTTATTGTAAGAATATTATTTACATTGTCGATACACTTTAACTAATTGAAGAATTTATTTTAAGTAAATGTAGTGCAGGAATGCAATTTCCTTGTTTGGTTTCTATAATTCAAAATATTTTTATACAGCGTATTGAGAGGTGGCGCAGAGATCACACGTTGCTCGTATCACTATTATTATTTTCATATAAATATATTTTTGAAAGTGTTATTCATTATCAAATATTTTAAATTGTAATTGATGGTCACGACAATAAAATAATGATTCAAATTCATTTATCTACGTATTACAAAGTATAGACTTGCACCACCGATAACATATTCTTTATTATAAATAAAGTAGTGTTAATTAGTTTCATGCTTCAATAGAGCATTACCCCTTTAATTATTTCTGGAAATGAGCATTATAGAGCCAATAACCAAAAATTAATTACCAGTTAGGATATAACATTTAATCTACAATTACAACATTTAAAAATAATTAAACAATAGAGATAACATAAATACTTACAGTATTTAAATTGAATTTTATTTAAACAACCACAATAAATCATAAAATATTGCCAAGAGAAAACGAGAATCATACAAACTAAGGTTATGTTTTGGTCCCAACTGACACTTGTGTGCTCTTAAGGATCGACATACGTTTGATTAAAATTAAATATTTTCGTTTTTCAGACAATATCCAAAATTTTATCTTCAAACTTTTACATGAATTCGAAGATATCAGTTTGATTTATCTTATTTATAAAGCGTATTTCTTAAATATGCATAATAACTGAGGAGTTCACCACTAAAGTTTTTGATGATCCTTATGTACGTAATCAATAAGGTTGATTTAATTTTTTGAAACGCCACACTTTTAAAATTGCCGCGATACGTGACGTCAGCACTATCGGACCCCATTGCATTTCTTTCACATATAAATAGCTGTTCAAGGCTCGAACGCGAGAGATTAGAAATGTATTCCGTCGGGTTAAATTATTATTAAATTATTTTAAGTCAAATCATTATTATGTAAATTATAAAAATTAAAAGTATTATAAATAAATTTACTTCAGTTAAATCGTCTTCGTGTAACAAATTAATAAAAATAAAATAAAAACGTTTTTAAAAATCCCACCGCTCGGGTGAAAACGTTAATTCACTTTATTTACCATTGAAAAGTTTATTCTTGGCAAGGGAATATCACTTCCCGTAATATCACTCCATGTATTGGTGTCTGCCGGTGGTGCATCTTCTTCCTCTGAATCCGATTCAATAATTTGAATTCTTTTTTCTCACTATTATAGCGTCACTATCGTCACTATCTGTCCCAAAGTCATCACCTAGTAATTTATCACTCAAATCATCTCCATGCAACACAAAATCTAGTTCGTCTTCCACATCACTTATTTCACAACTATCGTCAACATTTTCGCCTTCCATCTTCATATAACGTAATAATTATAACGAAACGAAACAAAATAAAACACTTACCATTGTATAAACATAAAATGCAGATCACACAAATTGGAACGCAAACGTAAACACTTTTGATTATCTAAGACTTAAGAGCGCTGAGTGAGATAAACAAGCGTATCGAAAATGCAGCGACAACGGATTTATTCTTAACATACGAAATGTCGCAAATGCGGCGACAACGGAGTGCAAAGGGTTAAATTAATTCTTATAATAAAATTTTCCAAATCATCCCACATAGTAATTTCTAATGGTTCAAAAATAAAAACCTATAATCCTCATTTTAATACAAATCACCATATAAATAATTAAGAAATATAAACTACTAATCAAAACACTTGATATTTTATTCAATGATTTACTTAATTTATTTCAACAATCTTTTAATCATACGTTATGGATCAATGCAGTTTATTAAATGTCTTTTAATATCTATTATAGCTATATATATTATAATATTATTACATAATGCTTGATTACTGTATAGTCGTTGAGTTTCAACGACCTTTGATGATATTTTGTATTGTAAAGTTTGGAGTTTTCTTTTATTAGGTTCTTTCTGGTGAGGTGATGTGTAATTAAATTAATTAAATGGAATTGTAATTATTTAATTGTACGACTCCAAGTTTATAAAACAATTTAAGAACATTACTGTACGAGGGTCAGGGAGAGTGTGTCACATTTAAAATCTCTAAGCTAAAATGTTAAATCTGTTTAAACAAATTATGTTTAATCAATGCATGCACAAGCCGGGGAGTACTTTGGAATCATTGATCTTTAATGTGTATTCTTCCCAGGCTTATCTATGCATTCTTTGTCATCCAAAATAAACACAATTCTGCCAATGATATTTTCGTGAACTTTAATCACATAAATACAAATATTTAATATCATTAACAGAAATGTGAACTCGGGAATTGAAATTAAATTATGAAATAATACATACATTACACTTCCCCCCTTAAACAGCAAAAAAAAAATAGAGCATATGAAATATGATATATTTTTTTTATAAAAAGTTATGTTTTAATTTTATTTCTAAAACGGAATTTCGACAAAAATAAGTTAAAACAGTGAAATCTAAATAAGACAGCATGAATACAACATATTTTACAGATAAATATACTCAAGTACAGGATTGCATTAGCCACTAATTGAATTATAATTATTCAATGCTGAATGCATCCCTTCATAAACTTGTTTCCTTTAAGAATTTGACATTGTGCCAAGTAAATAATTATTATTTATCAAGACTTAAAGCAATTTAAAATCTGTAGACTATAATCGTATCGAACACACTTTTCGCGATGGAAATACTCATTTAATTCATTGCACTAACAGAACTCAAACGCACTACAGGTGTAATTGAAATAATTTTACGAATTAGGGACCCATATAATAACAATTAACATTGTGTGATAAATCTCATGACTTAGGTTAATAAAAATAGGCTTAATGTGAGAAAATGCCTTAGATTAGATTGTGATAAATACATTTGTAATAGCTTAATATCTAAATAAAATTAATTGTTCATAACTTAATTAAATTGCGAAAGATATTCAAATAAACATAAACATTGTAAAAAGAGTTAATATTCACAAAGCTCATTTTTTTATATAAAAAAAACTTTTAAAACAAACGATTGGCAAGCAAAATCGATTAAATTTATTTAAAATAAATGTGTTAAATGTTTCAATTTATTAAAATTAGTTAGAAGTTACGACTATTTGCAAAAAAAAAATAGATTATTTTTTATCGATAAACTTAAGTGGTTTATTATAACATTAAAAACATGTTTTCCTTTTATAAGAATACAAATAATTATTAGGACTGGAATGTTAAAAATACAAATATTTATTATATAATTGTTTAGTTGTCATTTTATTTTTGTTTCGTGACCTTAATTTAAATATCATTAAATATTTTCCATTTATTTTAAAATCTATTCTTTTATTTATAAAATATATTATAAATTTATGTTTCTAAAATTTTGAATTATTTAAATGGACATTATTGAGCTTACATTTAATTTTGCCCGTTCCTATTATTTTTAAATTAATTTTATTATTCAAAATTAATTACAGACGTTTTATTACATTTAATATAATTTAAATTATTAATTTTTTGATATAATTGTCACTTTCTTTATATCATAGGTAAAAGAAGTATTTATTCTTAATTTTTTTCTATTTCGACATTTATTCCATTTATTATTAGAACACTTATTAGATTTATTAACACAATTTACACGGCCATTAATAATTATATTTGCATTTTTAAATTATTTTTTTAATATTTAATTTGTTTTTTTTTTTTGATTTAACAGTCCTAAACTTTCTTCCTTTCGTTATATTAATTTTCGTTTTACACATTTTTTCATAATTTCTTTCAAAATATTTTAATTTATTATTAATGTGAGAAGTAAATGTATTTGCAACATTATTTCTACTATATATTTTATTTTCTGTTTTTTTCTGAACATTATAATTTAAATTAATTTCGTTACTACTAGTAGTAGTTGTGTCTACTGTTTTTAAAATTTTCTTGATATAATCTGTACTAATTGTATTATCTAATTCATTCATTCTTTTTAACCGCGAATCAAGTGATAAAATTTCTATTGAATTTTTCTTTTCTTTACTGACCCTTTCAATATTTTTCACATTTTCACGTAATTTAATTTCGTTTTTATTTTGGTCGAGATTATTCAAAACAGATTTATTTTCAATAGTCGTATACTTCTCTACAGAATCATTATATTTATCTTTACTAATTTTAATATCCAACTCATTTATTCTTATCAACCCAGAATCAAGTGGCAACTTTTGAATTGATTTTTCTTCGTCTTTACTGATCCTTTCGATATTATTCACATTTGTATCCACATTTTCGCGAGACTTAATTTTGTTTTTATTTTGGTTGAAATTATTTAAAACGGATATATTTTCAACAGAAATATAATTTTCTTTTTCATTGGTTATGGAACTCATTGGACTGTTAATGATTACTGATTTTGTTTCCACAGGTGTTATATTGATTTCGTTACTATCATTTTTGAGTTTGGTTTCATTAATTTCTTGATTCAATCTAACAGGAATATTTGAATTATATGTTTGAGCTATAAAGGACTGATTATAACTTGAATTATTATTATTATTTGCAAACTCTTCTATAAATTTATAATTATTAACTTGGAATAATCTCTGTCTCCTATAAATAAAACATTTGTTTATAGCTTCACATTGAACTTTCATACACATTTGACAAAATACTTCATTACCTTCAATGTGTACACCTTGAGTATTATTTAAGCAATAAATACTTAATTTCATCCCAACTTTTTGGTCGTTTACTTCTTATGTGTATTCCAGTGTCTCCTAAAATGTTACCCTTAATTCCCACTAAAGTGACGCCTTTCAATTCATTCATTTGATCAGGAATCAAACATAACGCTTTGTTACATTCATTAATGAAATTTTCCATTCTGTAGATTCTGGATTGAAATATTTAATTGAATTACTGGCCTTTATTAGTTTAGCAAAGTCAAAATTTGCCATTTTAAATATAAATTAATTGAAAACACAACAAAAAATAAATAACAGATGGTTCCTAATTTTGTAAAAATATTTCAACTCACGTAAAAACTATCGTGAACATTCCTAATTTTTGTTCTCCTGACGTCGGACACGACGGTGACGGTGCCCAAGAAACTGCAGGTACAGATGATGACTTTCGTGGATGCAACAGAGTCCTCCTTTTGGGGCGTAAACGCTTGTGTCCAACTGGCTCAGGGTTTCGATGCGAATGCCTATTGAGTCCAGTCCACGTCGATGAATCTCCAGGTGGCTCTAAGTCCCGATTTGGCCGTCAACTGGTCCTGGGACACGTCGGCGATGATGTCTAGGTGGCTCTCCGGGTCTCGATTTTTCCAATTTATTGAATTTAAAATTACACAAATACTCTAATCACCTCCCAGAATTCCAATTCGACTGCGCCACTTGTAAAGTTTGGAGTTTTCTTTTATTAGGTTCTTTCTTGTGAGGTGATGTGTATTTAAATTAATTAAATGGAATTGTAATTATTTAATTGTACAACTCCAAGTTTATAAAACAATTTAAGAACATTACTGTACGAGGGTCAGGGAGAGAGTGTCACATTTAAAATTTCTAAGTTAAAATGTTAAATCTGTTTAAACAAATTATGTTTAATCAATGCATGCACAAGCCGGGGAGTACTTTGGAATCATTGATATTTAATGTGTATTCTTCCCAGGCTTATCTATGCATTCTTTGTCATCCAAAATAAACACAATTCTGCTAATGATATTTTCGTGAATGAACTTTAATCACATAAATACAAATATTTAATATCATTAACAGAAATTCGAACTCGGGAATTGAAATTAAATTATGAAATAATACATACATTACAGTATGTTTTAATATTATATTAAGTTGTTTGTTATTTGTTCTATTTTTATATACGCAATATCCCTGTAAATAATAGGGTCTCCCGTAGATTAATATTATTGTTAGTATTATTATAATCAATTACAAAATACCAAGTGTTTTAATCAGTACTTTACATTTCACTCGCCTGTTAAGTGAGAAACTAATCATAGAACTGTTGTGTAGTGTATTTATTCACTATTTAATTGTATTACTGAATGTACATTTCAAGTGCAATGCACGCTTTCTCAATACTATTGAAATTAGATGTACATTTCAATAGTATTATACAAATTATATTATATTATATTATATTATATTATATTATATTATATTATATTATATTATATTATATTATATTATATTATATTATATTATATTATATTATATTATATTATATTATATTATATTATATTATATTATATTATATTATATTATATTATATTATATTATATTATATTATATTATATAAAAACAAATAGTGATGAATAGTGATAGTGTTTCAATTTCCACTATAGTATAATATTACATTCACGTAACTCAAAAATATCCATCAAGTTATTTAAAAAAACATAGGAATTTTCTTCGATACCGATATAACTCGATCCTGTTTATTAATCTAAAACTATGTCAAAAATAATAATATATTGTTCATTTAATATTGTGCTTTCAGGGTGGCATTTACTTATTCCATTTATTAGATACGTACGCAGCAGGAATATCACTGTTATGTTCTGCACTATTTGAAGCAATTGGAGTATCATGGTTTTACGGTAAATAATATATATATATATATATATAGAAATGTTTTATTTATAAGAGTTAAACTAATTTATATCACAATATTTGCATGATTACAATCATTTATAAATTGTTAAGCCTCGGAAAATGGCCTATCAGCCATCAGTAATAATAGTATATTAAAAAATATTACTTTCACCAAATACATATTAGTATAGACTTTGATTAAAACACTTGGTTTGTTTCACTAATTGTTTTAACCAAGTATTTTAATCAAAGTCTATTAAATAAATATGTTTCACCACGGATTAAGTGAGAAATTAATTCAAAACATATTAGTATAATAATTTAAATACAAACATGTGTTCTTGTACATTATTTTTTAGAGTCTGTTGATTTTCAAATACATTAAATATTGAAATTCGGCAGAGTATATTATAAAAAAATATAATTTCAGGATTGGATAAATTCACGCAAGATGTCGATTCGATGCTTGGTTTCAAACCAGGCATGTACTGGAGGGTGTGTTGGAAATTTATCAGCCCGTTATTTATAATTGTACGTATCTGAAATATTATCAATACAATCTTATTTTATGATTCTCCAAATAAATACATTTTACAAAAAAAAAAAAATTGTACGCATACATTCACTCTGTTTTTTTTTTTTTTTTGTAATATACTTTTTTTTATTCTTTTACTGTGTTATTCTCATTATTTATTTATTTTTATGGAAATCTCTTTTCTATAAAATGATTAAATATTATGATTAAGTAACTAAAATTTAATAATTATCAAACTATTAGTTTTATGTGGAGCAAATTTGCAATTTGAAATCATTTTTGAATATAAAGCTAATTATTGGTAAATATATTAAATAAAAATGATTTGAAAATAATTAATAAATTATTTCCAAATTTAGCTCTGTGATTTTTGACTTACGTTACGTACGTTAAACAAATGCACATTAAAACAACTACTTTCCGGGCAAATACCCACGCCGGACATTGAATTACACAATTACTTACTGTTGCACATCAATAATTTATTTATTTAATTATTGGTAAGTCCGTGAATACAGTTTCCGATAAATAAATATCCACTATTTCTGGAAGTAATTTAAAAATTAAAATTATGGATGCCGCAGTTTATTATTATGTATTTACCATTTTTTTTATTTGTATTAAAAAAGTTTAAAATTAATATACAATATATTTATCATATTTCTGGATATTTTTATATAGAGACATTATCGACTTATGCGCATAATTTTAATTTAACGAGGTTGATTATCAGTTGTAATGAACGAAGCGCAATGATAGTCACCCTTAATTTTAAGCAAAATCTTATGTAGTAATTAAAGTTCGTTATATGTAGCGATAAAAAAAATTGAAAAATCAAGTAAGTTTGTTTTTGCTAATGTAAAAAAAGATAATTTCAAAAATTTGAATTAATTATGCAACTTAAACAAAAGAATCAGAAAAAGTGTGATGCATAACTGATGAACTCCTCCACACCAATATGTTGCCGAATTAACACAGCAGAAGCATGAATACGATTAGCGCGACTCATCCGAAGTGAATACATCCAAACTTTTCAAGTGTCTCCAAAAATAAAATTCAAGAGAACTTAATTCTCTTGAGGTCAGGCGACCTAGGAGACGAAACAGTTGTATAATATATTTTTCAAGTTCTAGTGCTGAATAATCTCGAGTACCGCCAATATAAAATACAATGCCTCTTTAAAATTGTAGCCGCTACTGCACTAGGGATGATTTATATGGGGTTGGTTTCAGAGGGTTTCTAATGTTTCCATATTTTCGGTATTCTGACAGGAAATATCTTAAGTAATTTAAACAAAATATAATTCTAAAAACGGCTAAAAATATGTCCGTCACAGCATTTTCCCTAATATTTAATAAGTAAATTCATCTTTACAATTAGCCATTCAAGGATGTTTGCGCGTAATTTCTTTGCAATGCTTTTTAGTTCATCTCATTTTAAATTTAAACAATATAACTAGATCACACAGACAAAGGGCTAAAAATATTATATGTCAAATAAAGAAAAACATTACTTTATTATTGTCTACAACGTTGTCTTATAACATTTTTAAAATTGTGTATATTAATATTTTACCATAATTGTCTATATATGAGTCATCACTGTCAGAGTCTTGTGTATTTATAATAAATTGATAATTTGAATCAAACGTATTATACTCTTTTTCAATACGTATTGTATGTTTAACACATCTTGACCACTGTTCGGCAGATATATTTTTTTATTTCTTTTTTGACTAAATCTATTACTGATTTATTTAAATTTGAAGTTACATTATCCTTCCGCACATTTCCTTTTAATTGAGTCCATATTAACTCAATTGGATTAAAAATACAGTGGTACGGAGGTAAACGTACCACTGTATGTCCGTGTTCTTCTGCCAATTGATCGATATAATATGTTTTTCTTTTTTTACTACGACTATTTAGAACTTCTATTAATTGGGATTTGAATGTTCTAGAAAAACAAATTATTTTCATATAAATATTTATCTATTTCATCTTTTTTATTTGCCAATGTGGGTGCTTTGTCAATTTGGCGACTATGATAAGAAGCGTTATCTAAAACTATTACTGATTTTGTAGCTAAGTTTGGTATTAAATTATTTATGAACCAATTTTCAAATAATGATGCTGTCATATCATCATGATAGTCAAGATGACATTTTGAGATTTGTTTCTCTGATAGCAGTAAACAATCGTTTACCCAACCATTTTCATTCCCGCAATGTAATATGGTTATTCTTTTTCCCCTTGATGGGGGAACTTTCATCACGCATTTTTCTGTCTGGTCAGACCACATTTTTTTCGATGTATCGTGGGTATCGAACAACGTTTCGTCCAAATAATAAATACTTCTTCTAGAGTTTCTGTAATCTTGAATCTTCTGTAAATATTCATACCGCCATTTCCTTACTTCTTCTTTCTCCACAACGTTGTTGGACTGCATGATATGATCTCTCTCTCCTTTAAAATGTTATTGATAGTTGCTAGTGTAGGAGCATTTTGTTATGTAATAGATTCATACGTTATTTTTCTTATTTTATGAAAAATGTTTGGTGTATTTTTTTTACACCTTTATCCTTGCGACTTTTTCTCTTTCCGGTAGTTTCTTTAGCTATCTTGCTAACTAATCTCGTGGATGTATTAATTAAAGCTGATGTCACCTCTAAAAAATTGGCAACTCCAAGTATGTCTTTAACACCTCGATATACGTCTTTTATTATTTGTTTAGCATCAGACGTAAATATTTGACGTTTTACTCCGTTGTTCCATCGAAGAGAACAGCAAGTAGGTAACGCTATAACTAAAGTAAAAGTAATTATATTAAATGTTTTTTGTGCTATCTAAATTTATTTGTCTACAACTTGATCAATAAGCAAACATTTTCGCACAGATTTTCGTGCGTATTTTAAATTCTAAAAAATAATAAGATAAAACATATAATTAATCTACAATTAAGAATTAAGTTTTTGAATAGCTTTTAATTAAATTTACTTTTATCTTCATTAGCAGATTCCCCCTCCACATAATTACTGCATTTTCAGTTTTTTAAAGATATATTCTGAAATATAGAAAATATGAAATAATAATTTTGTATATAAAGTGCGTTTAATATAAACATTATTTTTTCTATAACTGTAATTCAATTAAAATTTAGAAGAATGCATTGTATATGTCAGTCTGAAAACAGGCGTTTTTGTAGAAAAAAACTTACCTTGGTTTTTTACTGAAATTTTCTTTGTAATATTGACTGCATTAATTTGCTGATCAATATGTTGGTTTGGGTGTTGGTTCAGGTCCCAAGGTCGCCACATTTTTTTCTGATTAATCTATAAAGTCTGTAGTATATCCTAGTATCTCAAACGTCCAACTCCGTAGTATCACAGAACTATTTACTTAAACACTTTAATATCACCCAAGTCATAAATTAAAAGTCACTGCAATATCACACAAATTTCTAATCAGAAGCCATAGTAGGAGCGAAGTCACCGTAAAAAAAAAACAGAGCTGTAGTTATCACACAATTCACAAATCAAAATCCGTACAGTTAGCGAAGACGTCGTAAGAAGTTCATAATATTAAAAATCACAGATCACAAATAAAAATCCGTAGTAGAAGCAAGGTCGTTATATACAAAAAATCCCAAATTCAGAATTAAAAATCAAAGTCCGTAAAAGTATCGTAGTCGTCGTAAACAAAAAAGTACCAAAAAGAAAAACACTAGCGAAGTATACACTAAAGCAACTGTTGATAAAGTGACAATTTGCTCGCCAGGCAAGACGAACTGGATCTCTAATTACAGGGATTTCCAGATTAGTACAAGCATCAAGCCTACCTAAGTATAGTTTTTCCAAAAAAAATATATATATATATTTCATTAAACGAGATTTGGAAAAAAATCATAATAATATTCAGTACCAACCAAAAATATTGTAATATAACTTTTATATTTCATACAATAATTCATTTCACATCCGACCGAAAATATACAAATATTTGGAAAAAGGGCTACTATATTAATTTAAAATAAACTATGACGCGGAGGCATCAAACTCTTTAAAATTAACCGTAAATTTTACCGTAAAATTTGGCAATACATTTTTCAAAATATTAAAATAACACATTAAGCAATAAGAAAATGTTGAGTAGAGCGTGTAGCTGTGTGGAGTTTTTTTTATAACTAAACTCAAAATTGCTTATTTCAGTATTTTAACAATTTAATATTTGATGTTAAATAACATAACACTATTGATAGTTTGAAGTATTTAGAATCGAATTGCGTTTATAAATATGAAAAAATGTGATTATTCATACTGTGCGCCGCGCCGTGCTGTATTCGTAGAAACTAAGAAGATCGATGTTTCCAATATTCGATGCACAGCCGCAGGTAGAAAATTTTTCTTACCCAAAATCACGCACTGTGCGCAGTAGTAAGTTACAAATTTACAATGTTGTAAAGCAATTGTATTTTTATTGCGGGTACTAGAGAGAATTTTTTTTGCTCAGCACTAGAGCTTGAAAAATACTATACCATCGCGATTTTTTCTTAGAAATAAATTAATAAGATAATTTCGTATCTTTAGCGCAAAATGTAATGCAACTATAATCGCAGTCGAACGTCAAGATTAACTTTTTCCAGCAATTCTCGTAAATTTTCTTCTAAATAAGCATCACCAAGTTGCTTGGTATTATTTGGTATTATAAAGAGCCCGATTATTAATTTGGTATTATAAAGGGCCCGATTATTAATCCATTCACAATTCTAGCCCATGCATTCACTGAAAATCGTTGCTGAAAGTCTGTTAGTCGAATGGAGCTTGGGTTTATTTTGTTGTGAAAATTATGTGTTGTGAAAATTGTGGAATTAAAAACGTTTCGGTGTTGTAATGCTGGGTTTTCGGTGGGTCTGTGCTCTTGTTGTAATATTTATTTGTGCATCGTCATATTTAGTCATATTTTTTAAACTGTCTGAGTCTATTTTAATCCATCTGCGATGACATTATCCTTACTCTTAATGTAGTGTTACGAAATCGGGTTTAATCAGATTCGGAAATAAGTAAAACAATGTATATTTATTTATTTAGAGTGCACTTAAGGCTGCGATCTCCAGTACGTTTCCGTTTTAAGGGATTAACAATGTTATACAGTCATGACAAAAATAAACATTAAATACAGGCGTATAGCTTATTTACTGATGAACGACATCAGATAATTTTTACTTTCTAAATACAAAAAAAGTGAAAAAAATAATTTTAAAAAATTTAATTTAATTTACAAAAATACTTTTAATCTATTTTAAATATATCTGAGTATACTTGGAAAGTTTTCCTCTTAATATTCATATTTAACACGTTCATAATATTATTATTTGTATGCTCCTTAATCCTATAAAATAGTCAAAGATAACAAATTTAGTTCGACGCCGTCATTTTTATTTGGAACAGCTTGCCGATAGGTTGAAAAATCAAAGTTGGAATAAAATAAACACACACATTTTGTAAAAACTATGTCGTTAATCGCACCGTCTATTAGGGCCGTTTTACACACACAAGAATTCTCGCAGAAAGTTGTGCGAGAATTATATATAAAAGTTTTGCTATAATTATATATATAAAAATATTTTTCCTGTTTTACACAGCAAATAATTATTGTGGAAATAAGCAAAGCAGATTGTTTTTACAGTCGTCCAATACAAGCAGACGCGGCATTATGTAGTATGCTTAACATTATTGGGAGACTGTTTTATATAATTCTTTTCTAGATTATTTTGAACATGTTCAATATATTTCTCGCGAGAATTCTCGCAAGAAATATATTATAAAAATCGCTGTAATGCACATGCGCAAACTTATAATATTTTTCTATATATAATTATATTATGAATTTATGCGAGAATTCTTGTGTGTGTAAAACGGCCCTTAGGCGTAAAATTGCAGCCTTTATTTATAACGAACACTTGGATGTTCTGCATAGAAAATTAATAGATATAGAAAGCCCACTCCCATGTTACGGCGGAAACTGCGTATAGCGCCTCTGGTGGTCCTTTCACCGTACTAAAACCTCACGCAAGCGGGCATTCCCTATATTTAAAATTACTCGTAATTTTACCAATACAAATTACTCAATTTCTATAATTTATATGAAATTAAAATCTTTGGAATAATAAAAAACAGTGAGATATATTATATCTAAAAACAATTATTTTCAAAAATTTAATTAATTTATATCTACAAAAGAATACATATACTATTTAAAAACAAAAATAAATATAATACTACACTTACCTTAAATATGTAATGTAATAAAAGGTTTGAAAAAATAAATAAATATAAAAGATGTATTATAAATATATATATATATATATATGTATAGATGAATATTATTTTATAAAAAGAGACATTCCTAATTTCATACTTTTTTAGAGTGTTGTTCTTTTTGGATTACTTAATCCCGAGCCATTGAGGTACAATGATTACAATTATCCAACGTGGGCCGTTTTCGTCGGTTGGGGTTTGGCTTTATCGTCAATATTAATGATACCATTTGTCGCCATATTCCAACTGATAACCACTAAAGGAACATGTGCAGAGGTAAGTTGTTGATTATTTAAACTACAATCAATTAACTAGTACTAGTAGCAATTATATGCAATAACCAGTTTTTTTTTCTAACCTTTTCTATCTCGGTTTGCACCGCTTGAATTTATGTTTTATTGTGTTACCGAGCCTCCATTGTTTCATGTCTTATGTTTTGTTCTTTATTTCTTTCCACAATATACATTTCGTTTCTGTCCTTTCTTTAACTACATCAACCCATCAACATTTGGTCTTCCTTTATATTTTTGTTTTATCTCGTTGTGGGGGCTTCACATAGAGATAAAGTATAAGAGGGCCAGATCCATGTATTTAGCGGAAAACGCGCGCAACGCCATCCAGTGCTCAAGTGGACAACTATTTCCCAAGTTTCAAACCTTTATAAAGTTTTTGAGGTTAGGTTCATATACACACTATAATGGCGGGACTTTTGAACATTTTTCTATTTATAATTTTTTGTTCACTATTTTACTTCAAATTATTTATAAAAAAGTTTTTTTATAAATCTGCTATTTTACAGAAAAAAATATGAGTAGATGATGCAAATAAGAAATAGCAATTAATAAAATTATCTGAAAAAATACATAAAAAAACAACAATGTTTTTAAGTAAAATATATTAAACTTATAAAAAAACAATTCATGTGATTTACATCAATCAAATTGAAATATGGCAAACTGATCCTTATTTAGAACATCTTTAATGATTAATTAAAAGTATAAATGTTTAAAAAATATACCTTATAGGGTGACAAATGTCACCAATAATAAATAAATCATTGTAAAAACCCAAAAATAAAGTATTTTAAATTTTCCACTTGAGACTTCAGCGCCTCCAGTGCTCAAGTGGACAACTATAGCCGTGTTTCCCAATTTCAAATATTATCCGACCCCCCCCTGGGGCTTCAGTTATTTTCCGTCATATATGTTTGAACCTCGATTATTTTTTATTTATATCTCCAATCTATAAATTAAGTCTGTCAGTTTCGTTCCTTATTCTGTCTCTTCTTGTTTTCAATTTTCCTTCTATAGCATTAATTTTTGACTGCCGATTCTGTGTTACCATTAACGTGTTGCTGCTGTACATTAGTTTTTGCTTTATTTATTTACGGCATCTCCATTTTGCAGTATACATTTTAAATAATAAAATTAAAAAAAATCCAAAATCTAATTATCACTTTAAAGTAAACACGTTTGTTATAACTTTCAAAAATTGTTTATTTCTCACTACAATTGTTTCGCCACCTTGTGGCTTCTTCAATTGAAAAACAAGTGATTGGCTTAACCTAAATTACAAATAATATATAGGGGGAGCAATTAAGTACATTGCTACATTGAATATCAAAATGATCCAATAAAACCTTATTCGCATCAAGATATACTTATAAACTCATGACTTTTCTGTGATTACAGTTTTGAATTTATTGAGTATTTTCTTTACTCGGTTTGTTTTCAATTTTTCTCAAGATCCTCATTTCACCAGCATTAATTTGTATCTACTGATTCTTTGTTACCGTCAACGCTTCACTCACTGCTGTACATTATTGTTGATCTTATGGCTTTGATTACGATTTCTGTTTTGATTATCTTGCGTATTTATTAATTTCGGAAAAAGGTAGATTTTGTAATATTAAATGATTTACTTGCCCTATTTTGTCCTTAATCTTTTCATCTATCTTTAAGTATTTATACCTATCCACTCATTCTACTCGAAGGCGTTCAACCGGATTTTATGTTATGATTAAATAACCTGATAGGCTGAAAGACCTCCGGTCGATAGCCGAAATTAGAATATAATTCTAATTTTTGTATTATTGTACCAGGTGTCCAGATAAGAAAGGTCACCGGCTATATCTCAAGGACTAAGACTCCTAGAGCTCTTAAATAAAAAATATGTTAATAAAAGTGACCGTGATAAAATGTTGGAAATATATTTCAAGTTCGTATCTCTTCCAGTAGGGGGCGCAATGAACAGTCGAAAAATAATTTTGCGATTATCTCAAAAAAAGTTCAAATAAAGGCATCATAAAACTACACTTTTTGAAATCGTGATGAGTTTATAAAACTAAAATGTTACAGAAAATTTTCCCTTACTCTTGAAATAAAGGGTGGGGGAAGGCTAAAATTTATAAAGAGCAAATGTCAAATAACTCTTTTGTTTTTTAACCGATCTTAATGATTTTAATTTCATACGAAAGAATTTATCATCCTGATTAAAACAATCGACAACAATTATAAAAATAAGTAATTCAGTCGCCGCTAGGTGGCGCCAAGTTAAAAAAATATAATTTTTCCATTTTTCTTACAAATTTCAAATGGAATGATATATTTTTCTTAGTATCAATAGAACGTGCGTGAAATTGTAAGAAATTTGGTGAAAACCGCATCTCAATACCTTTATTCTATCACAAGTTATATATAAAAGAAAATTTCAACTTAAAAATTTCAAATGTCATTGGAGAACTTTTTGAGGTTAATAAAATTTATAACAAAAACAACAAAACTGAATTAGTTTATCAACACCAGGGGGCATTTTCTAAAGCGTGCTAAATTATTTGAATATACTCTTTCTTGAGAGGTGAATAGATGGGGATGCTTATTTTTTTGGTCACAACGATTTGCCGAATGTTCAGATTTTTACTTTTGAGGCAAATTAAAAAATATTTTTTATCAATTCAGACCCAGAACGAGGAAAGACATATTTTTTTGGATCTGAAATGCAAAAACTTCAGCAATAGATATACTGCTATTGCTAGAGTGGATGTCGCTGCTTATTTAGTTGTATAAAATTATATGATAGTATTATATATGACGGTAGAGTTATTTGACAATTTGAAAGACAAAATTTTGATATAAATTTGGCATTAAAAATGTTTTTCCATTTGGTTTTAATACTCTTTTCACCTGTATTATAAGAAATATTTATTTATTTAAAAAAAATAAAAATTATTATTAAAATTAAAAAGCGCCCCCTGCCGGTGACAAAATAATGTAATTTTGTTATTTTAGTTATAACTTCATTTATTTTAAATTAACACATAAAATTTTTAAAATTTACATTAATAATTTTTAATTATAAATATTCTTTTAATTATAACTTCTGATAGGATTTAGATATGGACTTCCAGTTTTCACTAAATTTCTTACTTTTTAATCCTCTTTGTACTAACATTAAGAAAAATATGTCATCCCATTTGAAATTTCTGAGAAAAATAGGAAAATAATCTAAAATTTAAGTTGGCGCCACCTAGCGGCGACTGAATTACTTATTTTTATAATTTTTGTCAATTGTTTCAATCAGTATGATAAGTTCTTTCGCATGACATTAAAACCATTAAAATCGGTTGAAAAACAAAAGAGTTATTTGACATTTGCTCTTTATAAATTCTGACCTTCCCCCACCCTTTATTTCAAGAGTAAGAAAAAATTTCTCTAACATTTTTGTTTCACGAACTTTTCGTGATTTCAAAAAGAGTAGTTCTATGATGTCTTTATTAAACATTTTTTTGAGATAATCGCAATATTACTTTTCGACTGTGTATTGCGCCCCCTACCGGAAGAGTTACGTACTTGAAATTTATTTCCAGCATTTTCTCATGATCACTTTTATTAACAATTTTTTTATTTGAAAGCTCTAGCACTCATAGTTCCTAAGATATAGCCGGTGACCTTTCTTATTCGGACACCCGGTACATACATATACACATTCGAATAAAGATGGTTAGTTAACCTGATATGAATCATATAGCTTGCTATATGTTTTCCAAGTATATGATTAAATCTATTATTTATTGTTCTTACTAATTTCAGAAAGTGGCAATAAACATCTCACCAAAAGCCGAACACACGGAAATACGGGAAGGAAAACGAGTAAGTAGGTTTAAATCCAAACACTGGCTCTTCGTTTAAAAAATGGTTTACCCCAAACAAAAAAAGCCATGTACAATAAAAAAAACTAAATGTCATTAAATTATTATTTGCCTAGTTAATTAGTGAAAACATTACGCTGGTCGTAAGAGATTAATAACAAAAAAAATCAAAGAATTCCTAGTATTAAGAAGTTCATAAACGTATGCACGCACTCCATGGATTTGTAGTAAAATAATGTAAAGGAAAAATCTAAGACTTTTTTTTGTAAATATATTATTATCTATTTATCCTGCTGCATCGTGAATGTGCTGAAGTAAACCAAAAATGAATAATTTTTTATATTAAAAAAATATATATTGATAATAATGTTCGTTGTGTGTGTGTATAAATAAGTGAAGATAGGTTAGGTTAGTTTAGTGCGCGAGGGTCCAATTTCTTATGATATAATTTATTACAGCCAGGAAAATGTATCATGTTTTTTTTATTGTTATAGGTTGATTGTTAAAGATTACAAAAATCTAATAATTTGTTAACAATGACAAATATGAATTAAATTTTACAAAACGATCTTTTAGAATCGATATTAATTAATTGATTAATTTCATTTAATTCAATTAAAACTGCAATATGAAACACTTCAAGTATCTTTATAAATATACAAAGTTAAAAAAGTGTTTTCTTCGATTAATGAATGTGTTTAACAAAGTAGAAGCCAATTAGTAAATTATTTAATGATGATAGAGGCTTCTACTTCATTGTTTTTTTTTTATTAAAAGTAAATTATTTATCTACTCCTACACCACCATTATGGTAGATGGGGATTTTAGATTATATATATATATATATATAAATTATTTATCTGTTTATAGGCGGAAAGACCATTGGTCGATAACCAATTCACAGATATAAAATATACATTTGATTTTGTAATTTATTAATATTTATTTTTGCAGCATACAGGGTCCTGCATCTTCCACAGCTCAGTTTCTAATTAAATTAAGACTTTGAAAACATTACTTGGGTCTTCAGGAAAATATTTTTGATTTTACAAGCTGTCTCAAAATAGAGTTACGGCATGATGACATATTTTTTTTAAAGGCTTGATATACATTTTATTCATTCTTTTGGTGCCTTTTATGATCACCTACATACCCCTAAAATTTTATTGAAATCGGTTCAGTAATACCAACCAAAAAAATTAAAAAGTAGAAAAAAATGGTTTAGCGCCATTCGTTTAAAAAAATTAATAAAAAACAAAATAAGATCTTATGAATAAAATTATACAGGATACTTGTTAAATAAGGTCTAGCAATCATAACGGTTAAATTTTATTGATATGAATTATACATGGTGGTCAAAATTTAATGTCAAACTTTTCAAAAATTAATGTACTTTATTTTTCTTATTTTAAATTACAACCCCTGTATATTTTTACATCATTCTATGCAAAATTTAAAAACAAACATTTTTCTTCCTATCAATTCTACCTTAATTCTTAATTAATTAGATTAAAAGTTATTTGCAAAAAACTGTTTTTTTTTTTTTCGACTATTTCAATGGCCATTTTGATGAATAAAAATCGAAGGTCGCTTTGGAAAACATTTTTTTGACATTGTAAACGTGACATGAGTCAACTTTAGCTTTAGTAATATTAAAAGTATAAATGATTGTTTGGTTAAGTTTTTTGTAAACAATATTTTTTTGACAACGAATTAAATCGGGATGATCTTATAGGAATGATTCTTGTATTTCTAAAATACGGAAAGAACTCGTTTTCACCGCCAACTACACAAGAAAACATGCAGCAAACAATCAAAGACGTATTTCAAAATATTACACCCGCTCTATTACAAAGACTGGCAAGGCAATTTCATGTTTGTCTTTATTTGTGCCTCCAAAACATTTGAAGACATGTCAAACATAAGTTCTAATATGTAATTTATTTTATAATTTTTTTTTTCAATCCTTTTAATATTATAACTAAGACTATGTTTATACAAAAAAAATTCAAAAATTTCAATCCTTTTAATATTATAACTAAGTCTATGTTTATACAAAAAAAATATTAATTTTATAATGTGTGATTTAGACAATGATCTGCGAAACCTTTTAAACTGTCGCTATAATAATTGTAACTAGATAACATGTCTGTCAATATAATGTTTTTTTTTTTTTTTTTTCAAAGCAACCTTCGATTTTAATTCATCAAAATGCCTAACGAAATGATCGAAAAAACAGTTTTTTTGTCAATAACTTTTAATCTAATTAATTAAGAATTAAGGTAGAGTTGATAGGAAGAAATATGTTTGCTTTTAAATTTTGCATAGAATGATGTAAAAATATACAGGGGTTGCAATAAATTAAAGACGACGTAAGCGCCACCTTTTGCCTAACTTTTAATATGTTAGGAATTTAGGTAGGGTTGTTAGGAAAAAAAAATGTCTGTTTTTTTTATTTCTGCATGGAATGATATAAAAAAATACAGGGGTTCCAATTTCAAATAAGAAAAATAAAATACATTCAAGTTTGAATAGTTTGACAATAAATTGTAGACACCCTGTATAATTCATATCAATAAAATTTGACTGTCAGGATTGCTAGACCTTATTTAACAAATACCCTGTATAATTTCATTGACAAGATCCTATTTTATTATTTATTAATTTTTTAAACCAATGGCGCAAAACCATTTTTTCTACTTTTCTATTTTTTTTTTTTTTGTTGGTATTTCTGAATCGATTTCATTAAAATTTTAGGGGTATGTAGGTAATCATAAAAGGCTCCTAAATAATGTATATCAAGCAATTTAAAAAAATAAATCATCTTGCTGTAACTCTTTTTTTGGGACACCCCGTATAATCAAAAATATTTTCCTGAAGTACGTCTTAAGACGCAAGTAAAGTTTTCAAAATTTTAAAGTCCTAATTTAATTAATAACTGAGCTATCGAAGACAGGAGCTGGAATGCAGGACCCTGTATATCTGTTAATAAAGATAATTATTGTTGTTATCAATTTGTTTATATTTTGTAATTAATAGTCATTCTTTTATTTGAAATAAAACAATTATCATTATATTAAAACACTAAACAATCAATTTATAGCAATAAATCGAAATTATCCAAAGAGAAAGTGACGTACAATAATTAAAAAACAAACGCAAAAATATGTATGCATGTGTATGTATGTACTAAACAAGAAAAAAATAATATTTATTTATATATGTAAATACATGTCTTGTATATAAGTGTGTACTTATATAAGTAAAAAAAAATAAACAATGCGATGTTCGTTTTAGATAACAATTTAATCGTATTAGCAAACAATTTATATTAATAGTAATAACAAATAAAATAAACTGTATTTCAATGTGATACTCGAATGTTGGAAACGACTCTGCCTTCGTTCGTTTCCAAATTCGATGTAGTTCTTAAGTGTTTTTTAATTTTATCCTTTAAATTATTTTTCGAATACTTTTGTAAATAAATGAGTATTATATATATATAAAATGAATATTGTAAACGCGTATTAATAAATAGGTAATGATTATTGCGTAATCCTCGCTGAGTGATTCCAACGGATTCGGAGGGAAACAAACTTTGAAATGCTCGGACTTGAATGTAATGTTTGTTAAATTGTATAAATAAATTTTTCAGTTCATTCGGTGCTTTTTTATTATTGAATTATTATAGGTCACCCCTACACCACCATTATGGTAGATGGGGATTTTAGATTATATATATATATATAGATCTTCATCTATAAAAGTATTTAATTTATATAAGGATTCCTTCTTGAGAAACGTAAAAATAATATTTTAAATTAAATTGTTATTCCTTTTTAAATTATAATTAGATGAATTGTCGAAATTTCAATGCACAACATCGAGGTATATTTATTTTATTTAGTCTTATACAGGGTGAGTTTTTTTCGATGTTCTCTATGGGGATCTCGGAAACTATAAGAGATAGAAAAACAGTTAAATGGGGAAAGAAGTGTAGTTTTATAAGACGAATAAAATGACACTTTCAAATTATTTGAAAAAGTCAAGGGTAACTAGATATTTTGAAAAAAGTAAAATGTGTCAATTTTTTGAAATCAATATATCTCTATTATTATCATAGATAGAAAAAAACTGTAAAGGAAAAAGTTGTACAAAATTTTACACAGATTAATAAAAAAAAATAAAAATTTTTTTTTCGCCCATATTTTGGGAGATATGACACAAACTTACCTTTTTTTAAATGGAAACAATAGTTGGCTATGACTTTATTAAAAGGGCTATTTTTTCCCTTTGATCCGATATAACATATGCCATAGTTATTTTTAAAATAAAATAAGTTACCGTCGTTTTTAATTTTACCATACACCAAAAAATAGTTAGCCATGCAAAAAACAAAAGTAAAACAATTGCGGTTGTTTATAGCAACGAAATCATTATTTAATTTATTATCTTTCTTTAGATTTGTCAAAAGCAACATAATGTAAAATAATTCCGAAATTATCAAAATAATAATAGAAGAAAATTTTAAATATTACATAAGATGCTCAAAAAGTCCACCATTATTATTATGGCATAAAGTACATCTTTTTAAAATCGAATTTGTGGCTTTTTTGACTTTTCTTCTGTCAATAGAATAAAATGTTTCAAGTACAGCTAGTCTAAGATCCTCCACGGATTGATATGATTGTTGATACACTTTGTTCTTCACATAACCCCACAGAAAAAAGTCTAAAACGGATAGGTCGGTTGATCTAGGTGGCCATAGGATTGGTCCATTTCTTCCCACCCACCCATGAATTAGGAAAAGCATAATTTAAATAGTTTCGCACAGCCAACGTGCTATGAGGTGGAGCTCGGTCGTGTTGAAACCACTTCAATCTTGCCCGTACTGATAAATTTAAATCATCGAGCATATCTTCAAATGTTTCTTGAAGAAAACGAAGGTAATCATTTCCATTCAATGTTATCAAAAATATATGGGCCGAGAATTCTCGATCCGAACACACCGCACCATACATTAAATCCAAATTTAATTTGTGGTCTACGTTGTGCAACTTCTTGTGGATTCTCCTGACTCCAAACATGTTCATTGTGCCGGTTAAAAATCCCACAATTAGTAAATCGCGTTTCATCTGTCCAAATTATTTTTGTAGGGAACGTATTATCTTGCCTCTTGGCACATGTTTTTGTACCACATACAGAAGACCATTCTCTTATTGGTATCACCGTCATGTAAATTTTGTGAAATTGATACCTTATATGGGTGATATTTATGTTTTTTCAAAACTCGTACTACAGTCCGTTGAGATATGCTTGCTTCTGTTGCAATTTGTCTGGTCGATGTGGATGGATCTATCATCGCCAATGCTAATCGCTAATACGTTTATTTCCGAAACATCATTAATTTCGTTTTTTTTTTTTTTTCAAGTTTCGGCTTTGTAAAGGATCCGTACTCACCCAAATTGTGGTAAAGATGGCTGCCGACGATCGATATATTGATTATAATATTGTTCTGCAGCATCCGCAGCGTTTTTATTACCCTGAATGTAACAAACAAGCATATCACGCTTTTCTTCGTTGGAAAAATTCATTATCACTTTAAAAAACTTACAACACCAAAAAAATACAAAACAAACTTATCGAAACAAACCAAATATGGAAATGAATTAATATATGTTTAGAATAAACAACTGCAATTGTTTTACTTTTGTCTTTTTCATGGCTAACTATTTTTTGGTGTATGGTAAAATTAAAAACGACTGTAACTTACTTTATTTTAAAAATAACTATGGCATATGTTATATCGGATTAAAGGGAAAAAAATATCCCTTTTAATAAAGTCATAGCCAACTATTGTTTCCGTTTAAAAAAAGGTAAGTTTGTGTCATATCTCCCAAAATATGGGCGAAAAATATTTTTTGATTTTTTGTTATTAATCTGTGCAAAATTTTGTACAACTTTGTTCTTTACAGTTTTTTTCTATCTATGATAATAATAGAGATATATTGATTTCAAAAAATTGACACATTTTACTTTTTTCAAAATATCTAGTTACCCTTGATTTTTTCAAATATTTTGAAAGTGTTATTTTATTCGTCTTATAAAACTACACTTCTTTCCCCATTTAACCGTTTTTCTATCTCTTATAGTTTCCGAGATCCCCATAGAGAACATCGAAAAAAACTCACCCTGTATATATATATATATTCCTAGATCCAAGTAAAGTCTCCAAAATATAAGAGACTCCCATGTTTTGGAACTTCATTAGTAACTGAGCCATCGAAGATGGGAAGTGGAATACAGAATATTGGAATATAAACATAGTGTTTGTGAAAACTACGATGGCCAGGTAGAGGACTAAGTTGAAGGAAATACCATCCTCAACGACATACGCCGTGGAATTGTCTAAGGCAACTCTCTGTTGTTCTTTACACTCACTGCTTTACTGAATCAGAATTCAGTATATTCAGATTAAATATTTAATGTATATGGACGACATATAGTTCTACTCAAATAGTCAGCCCAGTCCAAAAAAACTTCTACAATTAGTATCGAAATAACATAAATACAAACTGAAGAGAAAAGGCTTTGGTATACCCAAACACTACAGTCGTTTGGCTTGTTGTACTCCTCTTCTCCTATGGATAATCAAAGAGATTAGTTGTCTTTGAGGATGTGACTTTCTCTAGAATAGCGTTTTCCTCCTTTCAGTTAGTAAGTGGAGTGCATTCAAATATGACACATGAGATTTCTTCTTCCTTTACATCTGCACAAATTTAGGTTATTAGACGAACACATCTGTAGAATATGCACTACAGATGAGTTCGTCTAATAACCTTATTGTCAAATTTCGCAAAAGTTTCTGAAATATTTATAATAAAATTTATCCAAAGGTTAAACACTATATCTCCACAAATCAACATGGTTTCATGGAAAGTAGATCTGCGACGAGCAATTTGTGTTGCTTTAGTGAATATGTCTGCATTGAACTCGACCGTAAGGGTCAGGTTGACTGTATTTATACGGCTTTTGACCACGTTGATCACACTATACTATTAAAAAAGCTTGAAATTTTGGATTTCACGTCAACTTAATTAACTTATTCAAATCTTATTTATCTAACCGCCATCTCTATGTTTCAATCAATGGTTTCTCATTTAAAATGTTTGTTGCTCGTTCGAGAGTACCTCAAGGATCCAATTTGGGCCCATTATTGTTCCTTCTCTTTATTAATGACCTAAGTGCTTTACTGGATTGTAACCATTTACTGTTTGCCGATGATCTTAAAATATTTTCTAATGTTGACACAGTTTCTTGTTGTCTACATTTACAAAATATGCTTGATTTAATTACTGAATGGTGTTGTGTTAATTATTTAACTCTAAGCGTAGCTAAATGTAAAGTAGTTATTTATTCACGCAAAATTAAACCAATATTATTCACATATAATATTGGAAATCAACTAACAACTTTTAAAGACCTTGGTGTCACTTTTGATTCTCACTTTAATTTCAAAAATCACTATAATTCAATAATTTGCAAAGCCAACAGAACTCTCGGGTTTATCATTCGTAAAACTAGGTCTTTTAAAAATATTGAAGCTCTAAAAGTTCTATATAATTCATATGTACGATCTATACTGGAATACGGTTCGATTATCTGGAATCCAATATATCACACTCATAAGCAATCACTTGAGAACATTAAACGTAAATTCTACAAGTACTTGTGGTATAAAAAGCATGGAATATATCCTCCGCAATGACTTGCTTTTGAATGAGTTTGATGCTGTCTCACTACTAACACGAAGAAATACACTAGGTCAAGTATTTCTATTCAAAATCCTCCTTAATATGAGATCCTAGATTATCTAGTAGATGTTGCACGTCCTTCTATATAACTAATGCACGCTCTAATATACTTGAATTCTCTCCATTGAGTCGCATCTGCCAAACTCATAATTATTTTAATTGTGACATATTTAACTTTAGTCTGAGTGAATTCAAGGCATTCCTTTCTGTAGTTGAATTTAAATTGTAAGGTTGTAGATACATTATTATTTAAAACGTTTGTGTCACAATTGTATTCTAATTCTTATTTTATTTTTATTTAAATATGTCATTCTTTATATTTTTATATACGTCTTATTTAATAGCACATTATAAAGTTTGTACTTATTGCTCTGTAATTGGGTTTTTTGCCTGTTGGGTAATAAAGTTTATTATTATTATTATTATTATTATTATTAAATTTGTGCAGATGTTCCTTCAGTGATCAGTGACCTGTTAATCCCGTAACCTTCCTTGGGTCACTATTCAGTTAGAAGACAGCTGCACAAATATGCAGAACCCATCTACAGATATGCAATGAAGAGGAAGAAAAGCGATTGCCTTTTGATAGGTTCGTTTAAGATTTAGTTTGCTATGTCGAACCTTTCTGGCAAGTCATTCAGTTTGTTTTTTCTCAATAGTCCAATGATTAATGTTTTTTTTTTCTGAAAATATTTAACATTGTCTCAGACCCAATGCATGATTTACAACATCCAATATTTGCTAGTTTGTCTGCTATATCATTGTCTCTCTCCTCTGCGATTCCGGTGTTCATCGTAGACTAACGGTGTTTTGATCCACTCTGGTCTGGAAACATGTCAAAGCTCCACTCACGGATTTTCCAGCCATGTCGGAAACAATGGGTAAAATTAAACGCCTTATGTTAACAATTTGAAGATGTAATTTGATAAAAAATTGCAACATTTACATTATAATAACAATAATTACTATATTGTACTGTTAATATATACTTATGTCAATTACCTTCGTGTCTACAATTCAAGTTACAAAGGCATCAGATTCGATTACCAAATTGGCGCTGTTTGGTGTAATTTAAACAATTCCCATTTGTCCTACATTGCCGCTAAATATGTAAATAACGATTCCAAATAATAAACATGTATGTTTTTTTTAATTTAAAAATAATATTTAAATACATATTTCTACAGGTATACGGGTATACCACAAGTAGCCGTGTGTTTGCTGGGCATGATTATTGTTACTAGTGTTGGGGTGCATTGGAATGAAAATAAACGATTTTTTTTTCGATAATATAAATAATCTAACAAATCATAACTATTGGAATACACACTCTATTCGAATGATATTTCATCTATATATAGATGAAAATCGGATGCATATTTGTAAAACATATATCTTTTATAAAAGTGCATCCGATTCATGATGATTCGATTTAGATATTTTATGATTTATTTGTCAGCCTTAATTAATTTATTACTTATTTATTTTATATTATATGAATTAAAGACATTTTTTTAATTCTTTACTTTATATAAAATATTTAAACAAGATTCAGGTTCAGGTTGAAAAATTATAGAGAATGTTTAGAAGATTAAGATTACGTTACGTTATGTAAAATTGTTTTTGGCGATTATTAAAGTTTTAAACAAATGCAGTCCGTCTAATTTCCAACCCCACGAAGATGCCATCCCCGACTACAATATTTTCACTATATTATTATCGAAAAAAAGATTATTTTCTATGCAATGCTTAGCTACTCCTGTAGAATTAGTTTTATTTTCTATCGCTTTTCTATGTTCATCTAACCTATTATTGAAAACCTAACTATAATTCCATCTGTCCTTTATACAATAACTCAACCGTCGTTGGCTTAAACTGTGAGAATATTATAAATTTAACATTTTACAGAATAGCCCCGATTATCTATTGTTTGTATATAAGTCTTTGAATTTGATTTTACATTTCTTTTTTTAGTGACAAAACTTAAATTAAAGTCGCAATTGGGACAAAAAAACAGGCTTTGATTTTAAGTAAGTCTGAACCATAGAGATAAATATAAGAGGGCCAGATCCATGTATTTAGCGGGAAACGCGCGCAACGCCATCCAGTGCTCAAGTGGACAACTATTTTCCGAGTTTCAAACCTTTATAAGGTTTTTGAGGTTAGGTTCATATACACACTATAATATAATGGCGGGACTTTTGAACATTTTTCTATTTATAATTTTTTGTTCACTATTTTACTTCAAATTATTTATATAAAAGTTTTTTTACAAATGTGCTATTTTACAGAAAAAAATACCAGTAGATCATGCAAATAAGAAATTACAATTAATAAATTTATCTTAAAAAATACATAAAAATTAACATATAAAAACAACAATATTTTTAAGTAAAATATATGAAACTTATAAAAGTATCATTTAACCTGTTATTACATTCATGTATTAATTAAAACCTATTAATTACAGTTATAATTTGTGTTATTTGATATATCTCAGCTGGATAATTTTATGAACTCCTTTCCTTAAAGAATCTAGAAAAATATGGATGTAAATATTACTTCAAAAACGTCCACTTTAAATACATTTTTTTCTGATAGAAAATATTGTAAAAAGCATAATCTATATAATAAAAAATGAAGATTTATAGACCGAAAACATATCTTGAGAATGTGGGAAATAAATCATATTTATTAATAATTAATTATTGCTCGATTGGTTCATAATTTTAAGTTATGTATATTCTTTCAAATATATACAATTCATGCAAATTAATAAGCAAACGTATTTTAAACTACAAATAATAACTTACCAGTTGTAGTTTTATAAGAAAAAGTGAAGAAACTTCTGACGAATACAAAAAACAAACTGTCAAAAACAATTCATATGATTTACATCAATCAAATTGAAATATGGCAAACTGATCCTTATTTAGAACATCTTTAATGTTTAATTAAAAGTATAAATGTTTAAGAAATATACCTTATAGGGCGACAAAAGTCGCCAATAATAAATAAATCATTGTAAAAAGCCGAAAATAAAGTATTTTAAATTTTCCACTTGAGACTTCAGCGCCTCCAGTGCTCAAGTGGACAACTATTGTCGTGTTTCCCAATTTCATATATTATCCGACCCCCCCTGTTTATTTTTCTTTTAAAATAATATATGCAACCCAATATAACATCGTTGCTTTTACTATCTGCAACACATTATACACGTCAAACCTACCTTCACTGTAATCCCGCCTTTCTAATAATTTCCCTCGTGTAAACCAGTCTCCGACGTGGCCAACTTCATGTAGAAAAAGACCACCCTATCTCCCGCCGCATGTACAGAACAAAGAGGGAGACAAGGCGGTATTGTCCGGCCGACCACTCGCCTCGTTGTTTGTATCACCGTAATGACACTTGATTGGATTGTGCCGTGAGTGAAAATAAATGATTGGCCCATCGGATTTTAACAAGATTCTGCACCGATTTTGAAAATATCCAGCGATAATTTCGAGCGATCGTCGATTTTCGCAAGCGGCGAAATGTCCGTGTTCTTTCTAAATACGTGAGTACTCATATTTACCTCGGCCGTGCAAAGATTGCAGAGGAAGTCGGAAAGGAACGCAATCGTAATAATATAATATTGGATGTATTTGCGGAAAGTATTGTTGTATTTTTGGAGAAAGGTATCTTGATTAATGTGGAAACAAAATTTTGTTATTAAATGAAATGCATGAAGGAAAACAACAAAGATTTTTTTATTAGTTTCAATAGTGTTTATAATTTCTGAAATCAAGTTATATCCGACTCCTAAAAGGGAAAAAGAAATCAAGTTATAAAACCTTACTATAATCCACAAATAATATTCTATACGAACTAAAACAAATTTGTGAATAATCGAAATATATACACATTAATACCGTTTCAACTGCGGTTTACGTCAGTGCTTTAATTACACATTTCAAGCAAACATTTTCTAACTTACATTTATTATTACAGAGAAACGAATGAGGTTGAGTCCAAAACGGATCCATTGGCCACCGACGACCAGACTCAAACGCAAAGTGAGGCGCAGGCGCAGTTGTTGCAATTTTGGCCAAAAATCAAAGATGAAATTAAAGCGATTAAACTTGTAAGTATACAAAAAATACTTTTCATTATCCAAATCGATGAATCGTGTGTTATTTGGAAGTACACTATCTTTAAATATTAACAATTAACTCCGTGACTAACAATTTACCCCCATTAGGTTTGGTACAACTTTCGTTTTCACGATAAACGGCATTGGAAGGAGTATTTCCTGGACCACGTCGGACTCCTCTCATTAAATATTACATATAATACAATTGCGGCTATTCTGTAACGGAAATTATAAGTTTAATATGTACATTATTTTGGTACAGTTTAAGCAGCTTTTAATAATAATAATAATTTTGTTACGGAATCACCTTTTTACAAAAATAATACAAACAAAAAATATTTATTTATTTTATTTAGTCTTATATAACATCGTTATATATTCCTCTCTACTTCTCAGTGTGAGGTGAAAAATATATATACCAGTGTTTATAACAGATACATATACTTAGAGTGTGAAGTAATAATAACAGCAGCCGCTACTGATATTAAAAAATGTTATATATGTAAAATTGTATTTTTCGGTTTATATGTGATATACAGTCATGCTATTTATCTAAACATTTTGGATATTGTTATTATTCTGTATAAAGGTGATTTGCCGTAAATAAATGAATTGAATTGAAAAATAGACCGTTTGGTTGCGGTGGAGGGGCTATCTGTACTTACTCATATAGAGTATTATTAATAACAAACATGTTAAAGTTAACATTATTATTCTCATTTATACAGGGTGGCCCATTTTAATTCATCCAGTGGAATATTTCGACAAATATGCATCATACAAAAAATTGTTTCGGGCAAACATTTCAAAGAATGCAACGGGCTTGCGAAAATATGTCATGCGACATTCTTTTGCAGACAATTCAAAATGTTGAACGGCGAATTCAGCTCTGCCAGCAGCAAAACGGTGTGATTTTTGATCATCTAATTAATTAAACAAATGAAACCTTAACTTTTAAATCATACCTTTTTTATACAAATTTATCACAACTGAATGCATAATTTTTGTAACAAAAAAAAAAACAAATATCAGCGATTTCAGCACCTTCTCTTAGATATAAAAAACAATCTCTTAATACTTTGTGTAAATAAAATTATGAATAATTTTGTGATTTTTTTTTTTTAAAGAAACAATTGCTTTGCAAATTTTTTGCTTCTTCAGGTGAATCTCTTAATAAACTGCTTTTACATTTTTTAAATTTGTTAAATCATTCAAAGAGTACGATGGCTTATTTTTTGAACAATTTAACTTCTTATTGATGCAACTACTACGCCATCTATCGCAATTTCAAATAAAATCTTCAGATAAAACATACATAAATTTTTATTGTAATATCCGAATCTGCAGTAAAAAAATATGGGTTACCATTTAAGATTTCAAAATTGACCACATTCCCTGCTCCCTAGAGGGCGACACCAATTTTTTTATTTGCCGACTATAACAACCCTCTCCTTTTCTTAAGTGGGGGTGAGCCGGCAGGCAGGTAGCTGAGACATTAACAGTTATTATATATATGAACACCTCACACTGAGAAGTAGAGAAGGACATATAACGATGTTATATAAGACTAAATAAATATGTAATCAATAATTCCTTTTACCATATGGTGTGGGGTTACAGTTATTATATAAAATTACTGAATTTTCACAATTCCACTGGATTCTATAGCTCTCTGCTATTCTTCTTTATTGTAAAATTTTCATTATTATTATTTTTTTTTTCATTAACCCTTTTACCTTTCGGTGTAGGGTTAAATTTACATTAGTTAAAAATAAAATGTATTGTATTTTATAAAATAAATTTTATTTTATTTAGTCTTATATAACATCGTTATATGTTCCTCTCTGCTTCTCAGTGTGAGGTGTATATAATAAATATTCTTCTTATTGGCTGTTGACCATCGATCTTTCAGCCATAAATTTCTTATTATTCAATAAAACCTGTGTTAATCAAAGTCTTTTCATATATTTTTCATTTTGTAGCTGGATTTAAAACAGCAAGTGCTGCCGTTGGCCCGAATAAAAAAGATTATGAAGTTGGACGAGGACGTGAAAATGATTTCCGCCGAAGCGCCGCTTTTATTCGCTAAAGCTGCGGAAATTTTCATCCACGAGCTCACGTTGAGGTCGTGGATACACACTGAGGATAATAAGAGAAGAACTTTACAGGTGAGTAAGGAAATTGTATTTGTGGACTCCATTCGGGACCAAGGTGTTGGTCTTGTAAGTTCACTTGTCGTGGAGTTTGGGTTCGGCAAGAGATATTTTTAACAAAATATGTTTTTAACGAAAATTCTGTACCTCCAGATGGACTCAGCGGACCCCCAAACGTGCATATTTGTTGAAATTGGCGGTTCGAAAATTTTTATGATTACAATACTTTCCCTTGGACAGGGGGTCCGGGGAAAGTAAACATATTAAAAACTATTTAAGGGTTGATTTAACCATTCTAATCGCTCAGCAGTAAGATAGTATCAATTTTTTGTAGCTAATACACCCACCAATCCCTACACAGCATCCTCAATTATGGTTATGTTCAAATTGAATCGACGTACTTGACTCGAAAAATAAAAAAATCTTAAAAAATTCTAAAAGCTGTTTAAGAGCTTTTATAACGATTCAAATTCCTTAAAGAGACTCCAATAAGTAAGATAATGCCAATCATTTGTAGTTAGTACACCCTGCAACACCTTTATAGCACCCTCAATTAGGGTTAATTTCGAACTGTATTGACGGGTTTGACTCGAATATTCCTACAAAATTTTCACATTCCAATCTCATTATTATATTTCTATACGGTTCAGCTAGCTAACACAGAATTTTCTTTAATCCATCACCATAAATTCAGACAGGGCAGAAAGACATCAGGTCAATAGCCCAGGACAGACTAACACACAATTGTAAATTGTAACTATGCATTATGACCTGCGTACGGCAACTCCTAGTCAGTAGGCAGAGTCGTGGATATATAAATAAAAAAATAATAAAAATGTTGAGCGCCACTTGGTTTAAAAATTTCTAAAATAAACTTCCTCTCATAACTAAGAAATTCGAGGAAAAAAATAAAGGTCTTAAAAAAATAATGAATAAAAAAATATTTAATGAACTCAAAAAGATATGTATAATAAAGTTATTAGCAAACAATAAATTATATATGAAAATAAAAATAAGTCAATTCACAAAAAAAGAAAACTCAATATAACGCAAATATCAAACCAATAATTACCTTAATAAAAAAGTAACGCATCTCAATTTAAATCAAAAAGAATTTAAAGATATCGAAATATCAATTAGATGTTAAATACACCAATATAAATCAAGTTGGTAATTCCATAATCATAAATAAAATCAGATAGAATGACGTCACCCTTCTTCACATATATCATACAATTAAATCTTATAATAAGAAAAGCATAATCCAAAAAATAATCCCTCTCCCTTAAATTTTTAATCATAAGTGTTTTTTTTTACATAATTAATTTAATTCTATTATTCTCTTAATTTGTATTGCCTTTTTTTTAAATAAATTCTTCTTGTTGAAAATGAATATTTAACTAAATTATAATAAACTAAATAAAAAAATCTAATAAGCACTAATTTGTAATTTAGTCCTTCGCTTAAACAACAAACGAAATTGCACTTAAAAAAACAAACCATTTATTTTTTTTTAAATTAATCACTTATCTGGAATTTTCCTGGCTAACTTTTCCGACTCCATCGCACCGTCCTCAGAATCCACTGCAAAGAACAGAGATACTCGGCCCTTCCAGAAATCCTCCTAACTCGCTCCCACGAATTCACCTTGGCGAAGAATTCAAATTTGGTCCTCCAGAAACAGCAAAAACTCCAATAATTTTTAAAAATGGATCGTTAAATTTTTAATGAAATTTAACTTCCCCAACGAGGCCTAAAATCGAGTTTCAGATTTTAGTGAACAACCCCAGAACTAACTATCAGCAACAATACAGAAAAACAAAATGAACGGCTGGTTAAATGTAGAGAATTCAAAATCGACAAATTAATACAAAATATAGAAAATATGGAAATTTACCTTAAGATGTAGTTTGGCCTCGCTTAATTTAATTTTAGAATTCAATGGTTGTGAAAAGATCACGAAGATTCACAAAGATTTCTTCTTTAACACAATGGCACACAGAGCGTGTTTTTCAGAACTTCATTCAACAATCTCGACAATTACTGCCGAAGTTTACTACAAATTTTCATTTCCCCTAAAAATAATTAATCGAGCGCCACCTGCTCAAATTAATTAACGGTTGGCAATTTCGAATTAACGAACCTAAACATGCGGCTACACAACCCTAATATCGTTGCGATAATATTTATAAAACTCCCACACAGGAAATAAAAACTATTACAACTAAACTATAATACAAATTATAATAACTCCTCACACGAGAGAAATATAACTGGACGTGATAAGAACAAAATAATTCCTATTTATTTTATTTTTGTTGTATATTGGGTTGTCTATGTTAAATTATATTTACCCATATATATAACAATCTTTATTAACAATTAAGTTTACAATAAGGTAACAAACATTGATCAAGTATATCACACAAAAATTAATTAATTGTTAAATGGCCTACGCATAAAGTACTGGTTGTCATGTTGACAAGTCACGCGTGTGATCTTAGTACAGACATGACTCGAAACTTCCAACGCCAACTTAATCGTCGATTTTTGTTATACACTCGATATAATTAATGTCTGTAAAATTATTGTCTGTTAATAATTTTCCCGGGAAATTATGCATGGAGGCATTTGGTTACGGAATGTTGCACAGACTATAACAGACAGCTCTGTGTATTTTTTTTAACGCTAAAAGTAGCTTTTTCTCTCTCAAACAAAACTATATCCCTTTCACTCAACAGCGTTTCCGCACTCCAGGTGGCGCTGTACAATGGTAAATAATTTACAGAAATTTGTTCCTCTGTTATAATTAATCTCGTCAGTTCTGTTAAAAATGAATTATTTTTATGGCTGAAAGAATTAAGGTCGATAGCTATTTATAAGTTTAGATCAAATATATTCTATAGTATATGTATATGTAAATACCACAATAAAGATGATTGTATATATATGAATTATTTTCATAGGAAATAGTTACAATTGTCAGCTTTTTGCGATAGTTATAAAATTAATCCACACACTAACCATGTATAACGATAAAATTAAATAAAAGAGTGTATAAAAAATACATTGAAATATATATTACCATAATTGACACATTTTATATTAATTGAGTACATTCTTGCATTCTAGTACTTCTTAAAATATAAAATTATATTTTACCGATATAGATTTATTTGTCTACTTGATAGCCGAAAGACGCCGAGGACTGCTTCCCCCAGATGTAGACTGTGCACAAATTAACCTTGTCATAAATTATTTTATAGAATGTCAAACACATTTACAAAAAAAACAACTTAATATAAAAGCAAATGTGCAATCTTTGCGTCAACGTTTATAACTAGCGCCATCTGTGCCACGGAAACGATGAGCGAGATAGATTTTAGCAGACGGATTTCCTATGGAGCTAGCCCGGCCTGGAGTGCTGGATGCATAGATTTAGTATATAATAGTATATATTTACACCCCTACACCACCATTATAGTAGATGGGGATTTTAGATATATATATACATACAGAGAGGTTTTTTTATCAGTATACATTTTGCCTATGTATACCTGCAAAAAACGCGAGTCAAACACATTGAACCGATTAATGTGTGTATGTTTAGTTGCCTATTTGCCATATGTATGTTCAGTTGCGTGTTATAGGGTGTCGACGGGTCCTTTCTCGCGAAACGTATCGCCCATTAATGGCTTTTGATAGTCGGATTGGACACAGTAAGTAAACGTGCGTTTGGGGTAAACTCATTTTAATTATTTACGAAAAATAAAATTGAAAATTTTATTGTGACCGGCAAACATGTTTTTTTTCCCGGTCACAATAACACCCCTACCCTTTATTTTGAGAATTAGACAAAAAAATCTGTAATATTTTTGTTTCATGAACTCATCATGTGTAGTTTTAGGATGCCTTTGCTAGAATTTTTTTTTTGAGATATTCGCAGTATTATATTTTCAACTGTTTATTAAGCCTACCGGAAAAGTTATGAACTTGAATATTCTTTTTTTTTTTTTTTCATTAGTATTTTTCATAATCACTTTTATTAATATTTTGTTTACTTGAAAGTTCCAGGACTTATATTATTTAGACACCCCGTGCAATGGCCATTGATACAACCATCAAATTTAATAACTAAAGTTTAGTTTTTGAAAATGAAATTTTCATATTACTGAAAATAGCAACTAATAAATTTTGTGTCAAAGAATATTATAACTTTTAAACGACATTATTTAGTTGTAAATATTCAAACGTCTCGACACCCAATACGGGTAAAAGAGGATAAGATTAAGAAAGAAACAAATATTCAAACGTTAATAAAGTGAAATTTATTAAATTA
Organism: Philonthus spinipes; assembly: GCA_963082785.1. NCBI lineage: Eukaryota > Metazoa > Arthropoda > Insecta > Coleoptera > Staphylinidae > Philonthus > Philonthus spinipes. Next base: position 17,623,673 of record OY720308.1, read on the forward strand.
TTCATTTCTTCTCTTTTGTATTTGATTATGACGAACTTACTATTTGAATCAAACATCTTGGTTTAATAGTTTTTCTTTGCGTCAATTCTTGGTGGTGCAAAATTTTGAAGACTCCTTGACATTAAAAAAAAATCTAACTCCTCCCCATGCCCTAGCTAGCCTATGTCAGGAATTTTCAAACTTTATATATATTTTTTTTTGTGTTCAAATAAGAAATAAATAATCGAATAAAAATTTAAAACACAAATAAAATTAATTTTTAACTTTTTTTCAATTTAGCCCAAGTGAGGCGTCACAGTATGAAAACAATGACAATAAAATTATTTTTTCGTTACTTGTCTCAGGATTAAACCCTACACCCATATGGGTAGAAAGGGTCACTGTATATATACAGGGTGATTTTTTTTATCTTGAGACAACTAAATATATTGAAAACTAAGAATCTTATCAAGAAATGTTTCGAATAAAATTTGTTTGTCTCAGAGGGGCCTATTGGATGATACCAATCTCGACCTGCCACCCCCACCCCAAGGGGTGGGAGGTGGGTCAAGTTGCGAATTTCAAATGGGAATCCCTATTTTTTATAGCGGATTCGGATTCTCCGTAAAAAAAATCGTAGATTTTGTTTGAAACATTTTTTTGTTTTCTAGTAGATGGCGCTGTTTTTAAAAATCTTACAATCTTATCTTATGTAAGAATTATAAGAGTGAGCACCCCCCAACCTCTGAAAGAGAGCGCGGGGGGGGGGGCTAACTTTGAAATATCAAATGAAACAAATTCCAAATTGCTATAATATCGTATATATCATTTAAAAGTGAATGAAATAGGTCTAAAAAAAGTTATAACTCTTCCAAGATCTTATTGCTAAAACGTTCCAAAAAAAAAAACTAAAATAAGTTTTTGAAAATTTGTAAACATACAAAATTGAACAAACATTGCGAGATGACGTTAACGGAAATCGATTGCGTCTTGTGTACGCCAAAAAGTCACATTTTTTCATCCCCTGGTGCAATTTCATCAGAATTGCGAAAATTTGTGTTTTATACGATTATAGCGCCATCTACTGAAAAAAAATGTTTCAAACAAAATCTACGTATTTTTTTGCGGAGAATCTGAATCCGCTATAAAAAAATAGGGGTTCCCATTTAAATATCGCAACTTGACCCACCTACCACCCACAGGGGGTGGGGGTGGCAGGCCGAGATTGGTATCATCCAATAGGCCCCTCTGACACAAACAAATGTTATTCGAAACATTTCTTGATAAGATTCTTTGTTTTCAATATATTTAGTAGTCTCAAGATAAAAAAATCACCCTGTATATATATATATATATATATATATTTCTTGTAATTTTTTATATATAGCAAAAGTGATAAATAAATTCTTTTTATTATTATTATTCAGAGTGCTCGAGCACCATCTATTGCCTCATGAATATGTTATTAAATATTATTTGAATATTAATTAAAAATATTTTGTTACAGAGAAACGATATTGCGATGGCAATTACAAAATTCGACCAATTTGATTTCCTCATCGATATCGTACCCAGAGACGATATAAAACCAAACAAACCGAAAGAAGAAGGCCAAGCCAGGACGACAGTTGTCAATTCGGATCAGGTGAGTGGAGTTAAGTGGAAATAATTATTTTTTGTTTGTTTTTGTTATAATATCAGCCGGGCTTGATAATTAATAAATATTTAAATTAAAAGAAATAATAGTCCGTCCCGGTGGTGCGCAGGCTACTAAAAACAGGGGATCCCTAGTTCGATTCCAGGATTGGGCTCATCGTTTTATGAATGGTGTGATTGTCCCCACAAATTAGAAATTACTGGGTTATGATTGTCTACCAAATTATTATCAATTTTTTTAGTACACTTTTAATAGTATAATCTAGTAACCTTTGTAATTTCCAATTTGGGAGACGATCACACAATTCATACAACGACCAGCCCAAATTGGAAATTACAAAGGTTACTGGGTTATACTGTTAAAAATATACCGATTAACCCAGTAATTTATAATTTGGGGGGACAATCACACCATTCATACGACGAGCCCAATCCTGGAATCGAACCAGTGATCCCCTGCTTTTAGTAGCTTGCGTACCACCGGGACAGACTATTATTTCTTTTAATTTAAATATTTTTTAATTATCAAGCCCGGCTGATATTATTATTATTATATCCCAGTAATTTCTAATTTGGGGGGACAATCACACCATTCATACGACGAGCCCAATCCTGGAATCGAACCAGTGATCCCCTGTGGTTAAAAATATACTGATACCCATGTGTATCAATCAGTAACCTCTATAAAATATTCTTTGTTTAGGTGCAATATTATTTCCAACTTGCACAACAACACCATGCGTCTCTGCAACAAACTTCCGGACAACCAGCGACGACATCTCCACCCACACAGAACGCAATACAAATCGTTCAGCCGCAACAAGTGCAAGCCGTACAAGTTAACACCATTGAACAGGTATTTCTGTGAAAACCGCTTTAACATTAAATCTCTTCTAAACCTATTAATAATTAAGAAGTTAATTACGATTAAAAGCCCAATATATTTATTAAAGTAAATGTTAGATATTAGACATTATAGAATTATTATACATATATACAGGGTGTCTCAGTGTGCGCTCCGAGTAGCTTTACGGCTAAATGGATTATTTTTTTCAAAATCGGCTTTCACAGGCATATGTAGGTCTATTAGTACCATATTTTAAAATTAGTTTCAAATATACAGGGTGTCCCATAAAAGCATGGCGTATCATAGTTATATTTTTTCTAATGGAATTCGCCATATTTTATATTTATTTCAGATTCTACATCGAAAATAAAGTTAATTTTTATAATATATTCATATGGCTAAACCTAATAATTTTTGAAATATTTTCGGAAAAATTGACGTTTCGAAAAAAAAAATCATAACTTTCAAACGGGTGATTGAAAACAAATGAAATTTTTTATCAGTATATTAGACTAATCGGTGAATATTTAAGGCTATTTACAGGAATTAAAAATCTTAAGATGTTTTGATAATTCAACGTAACTCCAGAAACTCATTCAAGGTCGAATTTCGTGCTTTATTTATTAATATTTAAATATTTCAAAAATTATTAGGTTTAAGCATATGAACATATTATGAAAGTTAACCTTAATTTTGATGTATAATCTGAAAAAAATATGAAATATGGGATATTCCATTAGAAAAAATATAACTATGATACGCCATGCTTTCATGTTATTTAGTCTTATATAACATCGTTATACGTTCCTCTCTACTTCTCAGTGTGAGGTGATCACCCTGTATATTTGAAACTAATTTTAAAATGTGGTCCTAATAGACCTACGTACGCGTGCGAAAGCCGATTTTGAAAAAATAAACCATTTAGCAAGATGAAATGTTTTTTTTTTATAAATACATATATATTCTATTGATAACATAGCAAGATGCTAAATAAATACAGATTATTATTATCTGCTATTAGTGCATTTATAAGATATTTAATGTTAAAGGGTGTTTAGCGTTTAAGCCGAATAGAATATGTGAGTTCTTACAAACGTGTTTATACGATGTTTAAGGATTTTATTGTTTGGTGTTCACTAGAGAGTTAGAGTTTACTATTTTCCTTAAAACGTCCTTAAACATGTATAGATCTTCGTATATGGAAATGGTCATTACCTCAAAATTCTAATGAACAAATAAAAAGATTATATTATCATTTAATAAAATGTTCAACCAGCATTCATCTAGCGTATGGATAAACTGATGATTTTAGTCTTTTGAACCTTGACAAACCAGTGCGTTCCATGTGCAATGCCTTAATGAAGGTAATTAGGCAAAATATGGTACTTTTTGCTATTTTACAATTAGGCGAAAGATGGCGCTTAGTGCTATCTTTTCGATTATATGACGTATATTATTGTGCTTGAAAATTAATAGTTTATCAAGAATATTTAATGAAAATAATTAAAAAAGAATATACAAATAAACAAAATTAAAGATTAATTAACAAACAAACAAAAATTATGTATCAAATACTAATGTTATAAGTTTAAATGAACAAAACAAGTGAATAAATATGCAAGAAGTAGGTATGTTAGAAAGTAGCAAAGGTATGAGAGAATTAAGTTTCACATAAATTAATTTAATAAATAATTACGCAACAGGAAACAGTGGCCCAATTACAGGATAATACAAAATAATTTTACAGTATAGTAATAATTAAAAAAATATATATTGAAAGAAGACTCCAATTTTTATAAAGTGTTTTAGAAAGAGCGGAGAAAAATTGGCAGTATGAGAGAGTTTAAAAATGGTGATGTGTCCATCATGGCACTTTCCCCGGTGAATACGGTCAAATAAGTTTCTGATAGAAAATTTAATAAGGAAGCAAAATGATTAATAGAAAAAATTGATTGTTATCTTTTAAAGTTAAACCCGAGTATTTAAAAGAATATTGTAATTAAGTGTGTTATTTCTTACCTTACAATAGGTTCAAATCATTCCTCCACACTCTTCTTCATTTTTGCAAACTGGAGGCGATTGCGAATGATAAGTTGAATTTGACGGCACTTTGACGTTTTATTTGTCATTAAAATAATTATTTCAATAATTAAAATCTCTAAGGGAATTTATCAGATAAATGCTTATAAAATGAAAACCGCAGGTCCTACAATAAAAGTTTTATAACAGAAATTATTTATTTTCCAAGATCTAAAACTTTTATTTGAAACATTTTTCTATCCGCATTAAAAAATGAAAAATTGCTAAGAGTAAAGTTGCACTTAATGAGTTTTGATTCTAACCAAAAGCTTTTCAGATCATTCCACTGTTATATAAAGCTTAGATATAAAGTTTGGTCTTAATCCATTTAGCCGTTTAGGCGCTATCGCGGAAACACACAGACACACAGACACACACACAGACACACACACAGACATTTTTCAAAACTCGATGGAATGGACTCAGGGGACCTCAAAACGTGCATATTTGTTGAAATTGGCGGTTCGAAAATTTTCACGATCACAATACTTTCCCTTGGACAGGGGTCCGGGGAAAGTAAAAAGGAGAACAACATCAAAGGGCAGCCAAAGAAAGAGACCAAATAGGAAAAAACAGTACAAGTGTGCACGTTTCTTGGTTTTGTGGAGAAATCTCTCGATGCAGATTTAAGTGTTATTGCCCCACGTTGGGTTTGTAGAATTCTATTCAATGCTTGCGTTGAACATTTTATTAAATGAATTTACAATTATGATTCACAATCAATTTCATTATCATACATAACGTTCAAAATGTACATCTTGTGCTCAACTATTTTATTTATTTAGCCTTATATAACATCGTTCCTCGACAACCAATACGGGTAAAAGAGGATAAGATTAAGAAAGAAAGATATAACATCATTATATGTTCCTCTCTATTTCTCAGTGTGAGGTGGTGCTCAACTAAACAAGTGAAATAAGGAATTCGCTCCACTCGTATTAATATCATAAAACTTCACATAACTCATAAATACATACATAACTCGTTTATACTAACAGTGCATTACGTCGCCTTAATGTTGTATATTACCTTGGCTGTGAAGCCTCGCATGAAGTTAATGCTGGCTCGTGGGGCCACCATTTTTATTACATATTTTTATTTTTAGAACACACCAACAACACCTACAGCCACTGCAACGGCGACGACTTCGACACCAGTGATGATCCAGCAACCGACCACCTCACCACAGTCACAATCCGGTGCAATACAAATATTCCAACAAGTTGTCACGGCTAGCGGTGAAGTACAACAAATTCCGGTAAGTATAAATAAAGATATTTATCTGAAAAGTTTGTTATTATGGATTTGAAAGGAATAATGAAATTTATTATGAATTTGAATTAATAAATGTAAAATCCTGTTAAGGAGCCAAAAATAATATTGATTATTTTTAGCTTCAATTATCACCACAGCAAATGCAAATGATACGAATGCAATTGCAAAGCAACTCGACGCAGCCGATGATAATACAAGCCGCACCACTTCAGACTGCAGCGCAGCCACAAATAATTCAGGTTAGATAGATAATTGGTCAAATTTATTATTATAATAATTTTTGTTGATAAATATTTGGGGCTATTCCGTACGGAAAATGTTAGGTTTAACGTTTTACGTCATTAATAAATTCACATTCTATGTATTATATCTCTATTACAAAAGCTGCTTAGACTGTGACGACAAAAAAAAAAAACATAGACTTAAACTTAACTTTTAACTTACGTAATAGCCCCGATTATGTCATCGAACAAAGTCAAAATTTGGTTCTAGAAACTTTAAATTAAATTGTTTGTAATTTCATTAGTTCTAATACTTAAAAAAATAATGCTTGATATTTTATGCAGGTTCAACCGACTTCAGGATCTCAGCAAGTGTATCTAACACAAGCAAACGGGAATTCGGAAACTGAGTGATTAAAAAGTTGTGTGATTCGAGTGAAGTTCTTTTGTTTTTCATCTATTTTAATATTGATGTGAATGCGTAATGTAGATTTAGGCAACTTTTTAAAAATGTAATAACATTTTGTTTTCTGTACATATAATTAAATAAAAACCATTGGACTAAATTTAAGTGCAGTATTTTAAGCATTTTGAAAAGTACCATTTTATTCTAAAAATATATTAAAGCCCCAGTAATTAATAATACTGATTAACACCTATCGAAGTAATAAATTACACCTCAATTAATCACCATTCTTAATTAACTGTTTCCCCTATTAACAAATTTAATGTATTCAATTTTAATACCTCATTAATTAACTGGAACTTAATGAATCGTACCCCTTTAATACATTCAATTGTTATTCGAATTTCAATGAATTAAACGGTATTGATTTATAATCAGCCCAATATTACATTATACCCCCTATTTGGAGTCCTTTAAATGGGTGGATTTGATTAGGGTGACACAATACATTATTCACGATTGACACCATTTACTAGTTTTATAAATATACTCGACTTTCTACCCTGAATAAACTCCAACAATTTTTTATTTATGTTAATTATGGGTTTCAAAGTTAGAGTAATTTGAATACACCAAAATGAAATAAATCAATACACTAAACCGAGTTGTTTGTGTATTGATTTAATAAAATATTGCTTTAATATTTGTAGATTATGTAGTATTCTTATCCATAATTTAAAATAAACTAAACAAATAATCAATAAAAGGCTTTTATTGATTATGCCTAATTTCTAATTGATTATTCATGCAAAAAAATTGCATTATTTCTACATGCAATTTGTGTGGTGTTATTTTAAATAATTTTTCATATAAATAAATAAGAATTCTGAAAAAAATATGCACATAACCTTTTAAATAATCTATTAATATTTATCTTTCCAATTATAATTTTTGTATACAATTTATTTATTACAAATCTATTAAATTGGAAAGCAGTAATTGTTTTTTTTTTTCTCATAAAACAAGCGCTATGAAAAGAAAGAAGTAGTTGTAGTCGTTTCAACTACAGGTAGTTTTTTCACAGACTTCTATTAAAAACATCCAATCAGTAAATCTGTTGACCCGTAATCTTCAAAATTGTAACAAAACAACTGTACTTAGATATTCACAATCAGTGTGTTTAGTAATTTAATTAAAACATGATCATAATAAATGGAAGACGACACAAGCGCCATCTTTTGCCAAATTTTCTGTCGTCTTCCATTTCTTATGATTGATATATTAATCAAATTACTAAACACACTGATCTGATCTTTTGTGAAACTACCTGTAGTTGAAAGAACTACAAGATCCGATCAACTGCCTTAGTCAAGGCATTGCACATGGATCACACTATGAGTGTAAAGGCCACTAGTTATCCATGCTGATTGAACATTTCATTAAATATCTCTCTATGATTTATTCAATTAAATTCAACTGTAGTTAATTAAACACAATTAATTCTTAACACATTCACTACCTACAAGTTTTTTTTGTAAAATGTCAAAAAATATTTTTCTTTGTTTTTATGTTTTATTTTATAAAATGAGTAACAATATGCTTATTTAATTCATTTACACCTCACACTGAGAAGTAGAGAGGAACATATAACGATGTTATATAAGACTAAATAAATAAAATAATTCATTTTGATGCATTTTTTTTTTTATTATTCATTGGAATACTTCAGTGACTGACAAAGGTGTCAACGTATTAAGATATAATGAAACGCACACTTTCATCAATAATACTTTTATTATTTGCAAAAATTATCACACGTGCAAAATATTTGCAGAGATATAATACTGTCATATCAGCCAGTCCGAATAGTGATCGTAAAGTGATCAATTGTTTAATACTGTGAGAATATACAAATATACACTAAATCACCCTCTTTGATAAAAATTTATGTATATCAAACCTACACACTAAAACAAAAAAATGTTATCGCATACCCGCCGCGCGTAGTTCCAACAAAGCACTCTGAGAAATAATCCCGTGGGTTTGGTTGTAGCTGTTAAACGACATGTATATATTGTTCTTGCTATCGAAAGACCTTCTCTTCGTCTTCTCCCTGTCTTTCTCGTCCTGCGGATGGCTAAAGCTGCTCAATTTCTTAAACTCAGTCTTTGGTTTGCTCAATTTTGTATCGGATTTTATGTACAGGTTGCTTCTGGGTTTTAATTGGTTCAGCTTCGTGTCGGATTGTGTCGGGTATCTCGGTTTTATGAACTTTTCCTCGGGACGGGCTAATCGTGGCGGTGGTTTGACTTCGTAGCGGAACTGCGGTTGTACTTTGACCAGGGTCTTTTGTACTCTGAGTGGTTTCAGTCGGTTGTGTTGGGTCATGATTTCGTAGAGCTTGTTGCGGTAGTCGTCCACCGAGAGGCGGATGTCGTCGTTGAAGGGGATGGTCACGCTGGCATTCATTTCGATTTCTGAGCTCGGGTCGTGGAATTTCGATACGTATGGGTGTTTCAAGGCCTGTTCGGCTGTCAGCCGCTTCACGGGGTTGAAGATTAAGAGTTTGTTTATTAGATCGATGGCTTCGGATGAGATGTCTGAACCAAGGATTGTTTTTATTGGGACCTTCTGTACAGATGAAGCATTTTTTATCATTGAACTGCCGACACCGGTAACACACACATTTTGGATATCTAAATAAAACATACAATGACATTGGAAATAAAAAATGTAATACAATTTTTCGTTCATAAAATTCATCGATATATATTAGAAAGAAACAATAAAATGAGTGAAAAGGAACCAACATAAATAAAGAAAACCCCGACACCAATTGGTAAAAGGCGACATCGATTATATATATATATATATATACAGAGAGGTTTTTTTAACAGTATACATATCCCTTATGTATACATGTAAAATACCCAAGTAAAACGCATTGATGTATGTGTTTAGTTGCCCATAATATGCAACCCGAACGATCGATTCCTTCAACTAGGATAATTAAAAAAAAAAACAATTTAACAATTTTCTAATTTGTTTATGACAATATCGAAATGCACAATGTAGAAGAATTTTCACGATCGTTTGAGTTAATATCTTGCAGTTTGTGGTGGTCATTTATAGTATTTAATCTAATTATTTATTTCAAGTTTATTGTTCTTCACTGGTACTTTTCTTTCAAATTGTCTTAATAAAATCTCTTGATGTTTTTTATCTGTAATTTCTCCATAATAATAAGTGACGTATTTTTTATAAAAAAAAAGGAAATTGCTGGTGACGGTAACGCATGCAGTGTTAGTCATGATTTATTTCGTTGCGTTTTCCAAAGAAAATGTTTTAGTTCAATTATTTTTAGATTTACCCTGAGGTATTCGGCCACTTTGGATTCATTTAAAACATGTCTTATCCTCCTCTAGTACTGTTGGAATTGTAATACACGCTTGAAATTCGACTTTTTTTTCATTTGTATACATTTTCGATCAAATATTTCACACATTTTGAAGTTTAGCGTTTGACGTTTAGTTGTGTGTTATAGGCAACACCCATTATTCGGCTCAATGCGTTTGACTTGGTTTTTTTGCAGGTATACAGTTCGCCTAATGTATACTGATTAAAAAACCTCTCTGTATATATATAAATAAAGAAATAATCAGGAAGACCTCCATGTAGGAGAAGACTATGATGATGGCTTTGGCTATTAAGGTCATTTCAAACAGCACTGCTATTTTTCTTCTTCTGCTATCCCTTGTTGCTCCTTAGGGCGTCGGGTAGTACTGCTATTTGTAATTTTAATTTAAGACGTCACAGTACACCCATGGACCCTGTATGGGTACGGGACTCAAACCCGCAGTCCTCTGCCTCATAAGCAAGCCCTTTGTCCACTCAGCTACCGCAACCCCCTCCATGTAAGACAAAAACTATAACTTAATAGAGGAGTTAGCAATTCTAAACCTTCTGTAAAGTATTGTACCATGAAAGAGGGGGAAGCAAGAAAGGTGCTCACGGAGATGGAAAAAGAGAGTAATTACCTCTTCTTCTGCTTCTCAATAGTTTTCCTAAAAACAGGCAATGAAGAAGAGATGCTCAGGGCATCCTGAAAATGATCAAACGTTTCAATTGTATGAAATCTGTCATTTAGATAGGAATTTACATGTGAATTTGACAGTGGCATACGACCGATTTCAGGAATAAGGCCCCAGATTATCTTACTTAGATTGATAACTCCTGAAGAATTCAACGTTTCGAGTAATATTTTCAATTCAATTGTTATTTTCAGAAAGTACACTTATTTCTACAAAATTTGTAATATATATAATCTGTAATCCTTTCTTTCCGAAGATGTAAACAAATAAAATTTTTAATAATTCAATGTAAAAAGGATTTTCTGTAATAAATGAAATAAAATAATACACCCTGGAAACAGGCCCAGCTACTATTATCTTGATCAGCGGAATCCAGGGAAGTGGGAAATGCCGAATTATTTTAATGCTTCCAATACTGTAAACTGTAAGCATCTACTTGCAAATAAGAGCAGCCTCACTCTCAAAAAGAAACCTCGGTTGATGAAGTCAAAGATAGACGAATTTGGGCAGCCTGAAATACGATAACTCGCAACACATCAAGAACCTGCATATACCCACCTCCCCACATAACTAAACCTGTAGGGCCTCTACGGTAATCAAGTTACAGAAGGACAGTTTCATAACCTCATTGTATTTACCGTATCATACGTGTTATCCTTTGCAGACTTAAGAATTGGCTGCGATGATATCTTACTGTGAGTTGTACATAACGAAAAGGTAAGTGCCTTTTTCGGTTTTATTTATGTTGAATCTGTTGGATGCAGTGTGATGTCTTTTGACATAAGATTTGATTAACTTTTTTATTTATATTGGAGCTGTTGCTTAATTCAAATGAACAACAACGATTCACCGCTCGCAAAATTCTTAATTTTGTGAAAGTTCGCACTTTAATAGTGACACAGTTTGAATAAAATGAATAATTTCATTTTTATTGAGGGTTTTTAACGAACTACATTAATTTAGATATAAAGAAAATACTTAACTTTTATTTTACTTTAGTGACTAGTTTCAATTACACGGTAATCATTATTATTATTATTAAACTAAGTTTGATAATAATTACTGTGTAATTAATACTAGTCACTAAAGTAAAACAAAACTGGTATAAAAAAGTTAAGTGTTTTTTTTATATCAAAATTGAAAATGTACCATGAAGTGAACGCCTCCAAGATCCAAGAATACATTAATTTAGTTAATCCCATTCCGCATTTGTTAATTGTCACTATCTATTCCATTATAATCCATGTGCCTATATAATATTTAGGTAATTTAGATTTTAAGTTATTCTTTGATAATTGATCACATAGTGATCGAAATGTGCATCTGTTAATAAACAAAAAATCATATACCAACAACGAATTTTTTAATTTTTTTCTACCGATTAGTTCCACCGGTGAGACCTGTGGAGTCTACTAATTGCAATCAATTAGTAAAGGTAGAATTGAAAAGCATTGAATTGTTTTTCATTATTAGTAATAAAAAGTATAATATTAGTACAAACATATATTTGTCTGTGGTACTATTATAACTATAATCAGAATTAAAAATGAATTTAAATTACCTTCGTGTGATGGTGTCGCGATTGTCGCCATGATCTTTTCTATTTGATTGATGGTGGAAGTGCCGGGAAATATCGGTTTTCCCGCGATCATCTCGGCCAAGATACAGCCCAGACTCCACATGTCTATGCCTTTCGTGTACTTCCGGTTCGCAATTAAAATTTCGGGCGCGCGATACCATCTCGTCGCCACGTAATCCGTCAAAGGTGGATCGGTGTCGTTGTTCTGACCGTCGCAATTTTGTGTCAGGGATCTCGCTAGGCCAAAATCCGCTATTTTGCATCTGAAATTCAAATATGGATCGATTTGCAGACATTATAAAAGTTGTAAAATTGCAACTTGAATTTTGTGTCTCCTAAACATTTTGAAATTTCATATATATATCACTTATATTATTTAAATAAATTGGTCATTTCAATTTATTTAAATAATATAAGTGACCTTTCTAAATTTTTTCACTTTATTTGGTATTATGAAATTATGCTTACCTGCATAAAGTATCCAAAAGAATATTACTAGGTTTTTGGTCCCTGTGTATCACATTTCCCGAATGGATGTACTTTGTCGCTTTCAGTAATTGATACATGATATATTTTTTATGGACATCCTTCAAAACATTTCCACGTTTAATCACATTATGCAAATCAGTCTCCATGTACTCAAAACCCAAATAAATATCCCGATTGTTGGCCGCCCTAGAAATAAATAAAACCAAAATATATTTTAATCCTTCCATAAGCAGAAAAATGTTTATATGTCCGTCATGGTACTTTCTCTGTGAATTTGATCATGTACGTTTTTGAATTAACAGACATTTCTCAAAACTCAATGGAAAGGACTCAGGGTACCTCAAAACGTGCATATTCGTTGAAATTGGCACGTTTTATTGTTTTAAATTAATTATTTTTCGAAAAACATGTGATTTTTAAATTTATTCGTTTATTCATTGAAATTGGCGATTTGAAAATTTTTACGATCACAATACTTTTCCTTGGACAGGGGTCCCGGGAAAGTAAACCTAAATGAGTTTGTTTAATCATTATTTATCTAGTTTGGATAACTTGTAGTAGCCATTTTGAACCTCATCAGTGTGACCAAATAAGAGTGTGAAATAATAATAGAAAAAGGTATTCACTTGGTCGCAGTTATTTAAATAAATTAAATAAAAATAATTGGAAAATAATAAATTATTTGTTGATTTCATTTAATTAGGAAACTATGCATTTAACAAAAATGATTGTGGTATACAAAATTGTAACTAATACAATTCTGCATTTTGTTTTTTATTCAACTTGATTGATTAATGTATTTGTAATAACCGCAGTAAACAGAATCGATTTTTTTTTTTTTGGCTAACTTTAAATCTGTATATTATTTAAATAAAAATAGTTGTCCTTTCTCCTACTTCAGTTAAGTTAAATAATTAAAGTCTCCACAACCAACATAAAGAAGATCTGTTCTTCCTACTTAAGTAGGAAAAAGGACAACTATTTTTATTTAAATAATTAAAGTCTCAAGAAGATCTGTATATTATATTGATATATCTAGCTAATCATCAATGAAATAGTAGCTTCTCAAGGATAAATATATACAAAAAAAAAAACATAATTAGTCTCATAAAATTTAAATAATAATTGGAAAATATTCATTATTATATGATAAATTAATAATATCTTAATTAATCCAGGAAATAAAGCATGTGTCTAAAGTTTATTCAATGTGGGTCATTAGCAAATGTTTTAATCAATAATTACAATATCATAGGTACAGTTACCTAGAATCTACTTTCAGGCTAGGATTGTTTGTGGTCAATAAACGTCAAAATACTCTTTTCTATTTATATTTCATTTTGCAAAATAGTAATTTGTTCATTATAATACTTTCCCCATTAATGTGATATAAAGATGATCTCTACAACTAATTTCCCTCTTATGTATCCATGTTTATTTTAAATATAACTATTAAGTTTTGCTATGCAGTACCCATCGGCACCCCAATGAATAGGCTGTAAAACTCCATTGTTGAAATTCTTCAAGATTTTTTTGTACTCGGCGAGGATTTACCCTGTAAAACCCGCGTCGCGGAATTTTACAGCTTAACCTGAAGAAATGCAGCTTGGAAATCATCCCAAATGTTACATCAGCCTTTTTCTATAACTTCCTTTGTCTCACCCCAAGTTCCTCATGTCCACATGTGATTTTTCGATTTTTTAATTTATAGGGGGTGGGGAAAGTCCGGTGTGAAAAAGGTTTTTGTCGAAAATGATCAATTAATGTATGGGAAATTCAACTATATAAAAAGATTTTCTATGGAGGAAGGAACAATTCGTGAAAATTAATTATTTATCGAAAAAACATGTGATTTTTTGATTTTTTTTTTCCGGTGTGAAAAATATTTTTGCCGAAAATGATCAATTAATGTATGGAGAATTCAACTGTATAACAAGATTTTCTATGAAGGAAGGAACAATTCGTAAAAATTAATTAATTATCGAAAAAACATTCGATTTTTTAATTTATAAGGGGTGGGGGAAGTCCGGTGTGAAAAATGTTTTTATCAAAAATGATCAATTAATGTATGGGGAATTCAACTACATAAAAAGATTTTCTATGGAGGAAGGTATAAATAGTGAAAATCAATTATTTATCGAAAAAAACATGTGATTTTTCGATTTTTAATTTTTAGAGGGTGGGGGAAGTCCAGTGTGAAGAATGTTTTTATTGAAAATGATCAATTAATGTATGAGGAATTCAACTGTATAACAAGATTTTCTATGGAGGAAGGAACAATTCGTGAAAATTAATTATTTATCGAAAAACATGTGATTTTTCGATTTTTTAATTTATAGGGGGTGGGGGAAGTCAGGTGTGAAAAATGTTTTTGTCGAAAATGATCAATTATTGTATGGGGAATTCAACTGTATAAAAAAATTTTCTATGGAGAAAAAAACAATTCGTGAAAATTAATTATTTATCGAAAAAACATGTGATTTTTCGATTTTTTAATTTATAGAGGGTGGGGGAAGTCAGGTGTGAATAATGTTTTTGTCGAAAATGATCAATTAATGTATGGGGAATTCAACTGTATAAAAAAATTTTCTATGGAGGAAGGAACAATTCATGAAAATTAATTAATTATCGAAAAACATGTGATTTTTCGAATTTTTAATTTATAGAGGGTGGGGGAAGTCCGGTGTGAAAATTGTTTTTGTTGAAAATGATCAATTAATGTATGGGGAATTCAACTACATAAAAAGATTTTCTATGGAGGAAGGTATAAATAGTGAAAATTAATTATTTATCGAAAAAAACATGTGATTTTTCGATTTTTAATTTTTAGGGGGTGGGGGAAGTCCGATGTGAAGAATGTTTTTATTGAAAATGATCAATTAATGTATGAGGAATTCAACTGTATAACAAGATTTTCTATGGAGGAAGGAACAATTCGTGAAAATTAATTATTTATCGAAAAAACATGTGATTTTTCGATTTTTTAATTTATAGGGGGTGGGGGAAGTCAAGTGTGAAAAATGTTTTTGTCAAAAATGATCAATTGATGTATGGAGAATTCAACTGTATAAAAAAAATTCTATGGAGGAAGGAACAATTCGTGAAAATTAATTATTTATCGAAAAAACATGCGATTTTTCGATTTTTTAATTTATAGGGGGTGGGAGAAGTCCGGTGTGAAAAATGTTTTTATCGAAGATGATCAATTAATATATGGAGAATTCAATTGTATAAAAAGATTTTCAATGGAGGAAGGAACAATTCGTGAAAATTAATTATTTATCGAAAAAACATGCGATTTTTCGATTTTTAATTTATAAGGGGTGGGGGAAGTCCGGTGTGAAAAATGTTTTTGTCGAAAATGATCAATTAATGTATGGAGAATTCAACTGTATAACAAGATTTTCTATGGAGGCAGAAACAATTCGTGAAAATTAATTATTTATCGAAAAACAAGTGATTTTTTGATTTTTTAATTTATAGGGGGTGGAGGAAGTCAGCTGTGAATAATGTTTTTGTCGAAAATGATCAATTAATGTATGGGGAATTCAACTGTATAAAAAAAAATTCTATGCAGAAAAAAACAATTCGTGAAAAATAATTATTTATCGAAAAAACATGTGATTTTTCGATTTTTTAATTTATAGGGGGTGGGGGAAGTCAAGTGTGAAAAATGTTTTTGTCAAAAATGATCAATTGATGTATGGAGAATTCAACTGTATAAAAAAAATTCTATGAAGGAAGGAACAATTCATGAAAATTAATTATTTATCGAAAAACATGTTATTTTTCGATTTTTAATGTATAGAGGGTGGGGGAAGTCCGGTGTGAAAAATGTTTTTGTCGTAAATGATCAATTAAAGTATGGAGAATTCAACTGTATAACAAGATTTCTTATGGAGGAAGGAACAATTCGTGAAAATTAATTATTTATCGAAAAACAAGTGATTTTTCGATTTTTTAATTTATTGTGGGTGGGGGAAGTCCGGTGTGAAAAATGTTTTTGTCAAAAATGATCAATTAATGTATGGGGACTCAGAAAAATCGATTTAAAAAAATCTGTACTTTCAACATTTTTTAAAATATCTAGTTACCCTTAACTTTTTTTGAAAATCTTACAAGTGGCTTTTTATTCAGCTCGTAAATCTGCACTTCTTCGCCCATTTAACTCTATCTTGTATAGTTTCGAAGATCCCCGTAGAGAACAGGAAAAAAAAACTCACACTGTATATTACAATTTTTATTACAGATTATTAAACATAATCATAATAAACATGAATGTATTATGAAAAATCTACTGACAAAATAAATATAAACGCAGATTAAAAACGATAACTCAAAATTCTCGAGTTAGTTTCATAATCAAGAGAATTCAAAATTTGAAAATAACACGAAACTAATTGAGAATTTATTAAGTTTAACCTTTGTTTTTATTTATCTTATTGATTAATTCATATTTCTTATTATAATAATAATTCATTCATAAATATTGAAAATATTAATTATATTACAGTTGCATATAATTAATATCAATGTAATGTGAGTATTAAAAACCTTAAATAAATAATTCCTCACCTGTGTATACTGTGCAGTTTGATTATGTTTGGGTGATGCTTAAACGACTGCAGGAACATAATCTCCCTGAAAGTCCGCTGCGCGTCCGTCTGATTTCTGAACGCGTCGAAAATCTTCTTCACGGCCACCACCTCCTTGGTCTTCCTGTCTACGGCCTTCCACACGATACCGTACGCCCCCTTCCCCAGCCGTTTGTGTATGTCGAACCGCCTGGAGATGTGCTCGTCGATCTCGGACATGCGGTCTTTGGCCTGCGACATGTCTCCCCTTTGCTTGTTGTAAAATTTTGCGTAAAGAGCGTTTGTAAAAGTTGTTTCAGAGACGCATGTTGTCGCGCGGCCTGAGTGAAGAATGTAAAAGTCACTTTAACACGAGCACGCTTGATTAAAAATTGAGGGCGAATTTGTTGCGTCCGGCGTGCGGCGGTGTGTTTTTGTGGGTGAGTGGGGTATGAGGGTACGGCATTTTCGGGATATGTTAAATCATTAAAATGAGAAGGGGGATGAAACCACCTTGCGCCTGCTATTACACGGTCGGGTTGCGATGACAACTATTTGTATTTTAAACATATGTTAATGACGTACACTGCTACCAATTACGTTTTTTTTTATTAATAAATGCTAAATTATTTAAAATAATCAAAAATTATAATAAATCTAAAGTGTTATCTATTTATTAAAGATTGAATAGTTTTATATAAAAATAGAATAACTTATATACCTATTTCAAATAATATTAAAATCATAGACATAGAAATATATAATTAAAACTCTATGATTAAAATAGAATATAGAGTTATTCTAACTCTATGACTAAGAAATATCTTATCTGTGCAAAAATAACATATTTTAAATAGAAACACAGGATGGTATTATTTTAAGAATTATTTATTAACCATATTCGATGCTATTCTCGAAGGTAAATGTTAAGATTAACGTGTATCGGAGCTATTCTATACGGGAAATCTTAAATTTGACGTGTACATTATTTATTAATTTCACATTCCATAGAAGTCTAGTAATAGATATTTATCATAATAAATATCTATTTATCATAATAAATATCTATTACTTAGACTGTGAGAATAAAAATTAACGTACACGTTAAACTTAACAGTTCCCTTACAGAATAGCAGCGAATGCTATTTTTATCATTACAGTTAAAATTGATTTTATAATAGATAAAGTATTCATAGAATGGTTAGTAAATTAATAACATACATGTTAAATTTAACATTTCACGTACGGAATAGCCGAGTATGAGAAATTTTAATTATAAATTATAAAAATAAATTCTTCTTCTTCTTCTGCTATCCTTTGTTGACCCTTAGGGAGTCGAGTATAATAATAAATTAAACAACTACATTTTTTGCAAAAGAATATTTTAATATATTTGACATTTATTCTACTACATTCTTGGTGAAACCAAATTTTCATAAATTCATAAATGTAAATTTAAACTTGTTTTGTTCCGTATTTTTAAAATCATAGAACAACTAATATTTAAATGTATCCTATACGAATATTTTATAATTAATAGTTTTAATATTTAAACACTTGTAATTCATATTGTATAAAGTATATATGAATAGATTATTAAAAATCAATCAATAAAACATATAAAATAAAGATTAAATTGAATAATTTTAATTTAATAAAACTTTGAATTCTCTTGAAAATGGGCTATCAAATCGATACTAGTCAAGAATTTAAAATTATTAAATTTAATCTGTGTTTTATTCAACCAATAAGATTTTTAATAATCTAATCATATATATTTTATGAATATTTTATTTTCCTCTCCATTGTGAAACTGTCTTATTTATACATAGATATATACATATACATCTATGTATTTATATCATAGATGTTAATGGTGTTTTCCATCTATGATTTATACTCCAACAGAGCGCCAACTTTGAAAAAAAAAATTGAACATAAAAACCATAGATAAGAACGTAACCTCACTTTTTAATGTCAAAATATTTATTTCCTTCTAATTTCCTTTTACTTTCTTCTTCACACAACCACAATCAATATTACAGTATTAAAAAAAAATACAGTGCATGTGATTATTTTCGTAAAATTTAAAAACCATAAATGCAAATAAAGTGAGTAAATTAAAAAATCACGATCCACAAATTGTCCACCCCTTAACGATTAACAACAATGTATTCCGGAGACGATTGGGAGGCGCAAAACAGGCAGGTGGTGTACGAGGGCAGGAGAATTTTGGAAAGGACCGGAGAGAGCCTAGCCCGATCCAACCAAGTCGCGATCGAAACGGAGGCCATCGGAACCGAGGTGGTCTCCGAGTTGAACGATCAGAGGGAATCTCTTCTCAGAGCGAAAAGTCGGCTCAACAATGCGGACGAGCAGTTGGACAACACGAGGAATATTTTGAGGAAAATGGGAAGGAACGTGCTCTACAATAAGCTGATTCTTATTATGATTATTATTCTCGAAGTTGCTATTTTAGTGTGCGTGTCGTATTTGAAGTTTTTCAGGAAGTGATTTTGTTACGGATGAGTGTGTCTTTTATAAGCTTGTAATATATTTTGATTTTTAATAGATTTATGAATAAAAATACTTAAATGATATTAGAAAAAGGTTTTTTTCACTTTGTTACAATTATTAATCGAGGTGGCTGATAGTTGTTGAAAGTTTATATTCATTACTTTGAAGTAAACATGTTTGTTAAGACTTTCAAATGAATTAAAAATAAACATAATTTGAAAGTTATAACAAATGTGTTTATTTTAAAGTAATAATTTATCACAATTATTTAAATTAAAGGGAAATTTACACAATTGAGTAATTAATTACCTTAAAAAATCACTAAACAGCTATGTACGAGACTGAAAATAATGTGTAGAATGCAATAATTCTCGGTATATATCTACCCCTACTATATAGGGTATACCTCAAGGATCAGTGCTTGGACCCCTTTTATTTTATATTTACAGGTGTACAATTCTGGACGAACTACAATATTATACGGGTAAGGGTTGTCAGATCATTTATAATTATTCAAGTCTTTTAAACCTATTATTAAATCCAATGAAAACATCATTCATGTTAATCATGATAAATTAAAGACGACTCGAGCTCCACCTTTTGCCTAATTTAAAGTGGCATCGACAACGACTTGGGTCTACAAGGTAGACGACCGAGAATCATTGTTTCGTCCACTAAAGGAAGGCGAACTTGTCCTGTTCAGCAAACAAGGAAAATGAAATTCACATTTAATGAAATTAGGCAAAAGGTGGCGCTTGCGTCGTCTTTAATTTATTATGATTAATATCAGGTATATAACCACAACACTATTTCCGTTCAGCCGCCTTCATCAAGGCATTGCACATGGAACACACCAGTCTGATGAGGTTCGAAAAACTGAAATGGCCATCACTAGTTATCCATACGCTAGATGAATGCTGGCTGAACGTTCATGTTATTTGGCAATGATAAAATTTGTAACAAACTAAAAACAAAATTAAACTTATGTGTATATATCGATAACACATTCAGATATAAAAAAAAAACAATTAAATAAATACCTTATGAATACTGTTGAAATCCTTGGATACTTGTAGATGTAAATAATTCCATTGTTGAAGAGATATTTACGAATAACTTCATTTGAAACAATACAATATAAATATGATTACACAAAAAACAATTTATGTTTTTTTTTATAAATACTTTATTAGAAATAAAACAAATACACATTTCGGTCTAACTTAAACTTGAATTAATATAATACATTTTGATACCATTGTTCCCGCTTTAAGTATAAATATATAATACAAACTTCCTTATAATACAAACATGGTAACTTCGTACAATACAAAAATTATAATACTAAAACAAAACCAGTCGTTACATTAACATTTTTATTTTCGTTTGAATAGCCTAATAAAAAAAAACAATGTATGATTAGTACACCAAATAATATAAGTACAACAGTAAGATAAAAGCTGATTTGTTGATAATAGTTGTCGCTTCAGTTAAAATCATGTAAATTATTTCAAGAATATATAATTTCTTCTCATATAGTTATCATTTACACTAAAATCTTTTTTGGCATGGTATAAATATATTGTTTTCTTAGTTATCGTTATTTTTTTTAAATATATAATTTTAGACAAATTGTCTGTATTTATATTATTCTCATATTATGTTTATCAAATTTAATGAATATTTGCCATTTTATTTTGTAATTTTATTGTATTTCCTGTTGTATACGAAATATTATTATCATTATTTAACACTTTGAACACCATGGCGGTCACCAAATCTCAATGCATATCAACCTGACTAAGCCAAACGTATCTAAATATATCAAATCTTTAATGCTTATATCTCCACTACAGCCTTGCACTATTGAACACTGGTACTAGGCTGGTTTCTAACTTTATAAAAAAAATAGTATTTTACTGAAGACATTTTTATTATGCCTGCCACCATTTTCCTGTCATTTTTTTATTTAAATTATAAAAAAATAATAGAAACCCTCATCTAACATCCATTACTAGTAGGTGGTAATAAAAAAAAACGGTTTAGCCCAGGGGAATGATTTCGCAAAATAGCCATGGTACTCAACCTGTTAAATAAATATTCATTAAATACAATAAAACACTTATTACTTTGTTTGTATAACACTTGTTTATTTGACTGCAGTTTCGACAAATTTAGCTTGTCTTTATCAAACATGTATATAAAATAATAAAATTAAAGACGACGCAAGCGCCATCTTTTGCCTAACGTTTCATTAAATGTATGCAACATGTTATAAAAATAAAGTAATAAGTGTTTTATTGTAAAATTAACATGTATAATGAAGTAAAAGCCTCCACAATACATAATAAAATAAAAATAAATTTGAATATAATTATATTTATATCATTTATAATTTTTTTAGAAAAAGTTATTATTAATTATAGAAACGAGTAGTTCTAAATTTTTAAAAAGATGTTTATTAACTTTTTTATTCATAGAAATTCTTTATATAAATTCCATCACAATATTTACATCAATACAATCTTTAGAAATAGCTTCAGAAAATGGCTATCGACCGTTAATTTCTTCGTAGCCGACAAATTTCTCACTGAACAAAATGAAACTGCATTAACATTATAACAACATTAAATATTCGTTTACATTAATGCAATATTTGTCTAGTTTACTCAGCAGGATAATTGTTATCATTTTGCAAAAAAAAATTATCTTTGCAACTACAATTTCTAATTGTTTGTAAGTTTTACATTGATAAGAACATTTTCCTTGAAAGTTTAAGGGGCTTTATAAATATTTAAAACGAGAGACCATATGGTATATACAGAGAGGTTTTTTTTATCGGTATACAAACGCATTGGTCCAATTAATGTGTGTATGTGTAATTGATTATTTGGCATAAGTGTGTTCAGTTGCCTGTTATAGGCAACTAAACACACATACATAAATGCGTTTGTCTCGCGTATTTTGCAGGTATACGTAGGGGAAATGTATACTCATAAAAAATGCTCTCTGTATATATATATATATATATAAATATTTAATCAAAACTCATCATTTCATTTTTTCTTTACATGATTTTCTAAAATACATACACACATGACATGAATGGTTGTGAGTTCTGTGAAGATTTGAATTATTAATATCGAAGACCACTTGTAAAAACTTTTCTACACAAATATTTAGTGTTACTAAATACATATTTCGACTACATTGTAATCATCTTCAATAGTTTACAATTAATGGTTACAATGGTTATCTAAACAAAAAACCATACAAATATATAACAGATATAACCATTAATTGTAAACTATTGAAGATGACTATATCGTGGTCGAAATGCGTATTTAGTAACAACAAATATTTATGAAGAAAAGTTTTTACAAGTGTTTTTCTATTTTAAACTCGGCACCCGAAAAGGTCCCATTTACCTTTTCGGGTGCCGGGTTTAAAATAGAAAAACACTTGTAATATATATATTGGGTTGTTTGGAAAGTAATTTCGTTTTTCCCAACAGAGGATTTGATTGTATTTTTTTGGACCCAACTTCACACTCAAGCCATATAATTTTTATATGCTTTGAGAGCTCATTTAACAAGGCTTGTGTGTGAAAAATTCCAATTAATTCTACGTAGTAGTTTTTGGTTGGTGCCCTTTTAAATATGGAGAGCGATAAGCAGCATTTTCGACATATCTTACTGTTTTACTAAAGAAAGGGTAAAAATGCTGTTCAAGCCAGAAAGAAATTGACCGATGTGCATGGAGAAGGTGTGTTGACAGTACACCAGTGTCAGAACTGGTTCGGTAAATTTTGATCCGGCAATTTTGATATCGAAGATGCACCATATTCGGGAAAGCCTGAAGCTGATAAAGACGCGATAAAGGTATTAGTTGATGCGAACCTGCGAATAACAACACGAGAGATTGGATTGCGGTTAAATTTATCAAATTAAACAGTTTATGACCACTTGAAAGGCCTGGGATTATCCTCGAAGCTCGATGTATGGGTTTCCCATGTTTTCACAGAGAGAAATCTGTGTCGCCGCATTCACGTCTGCGATTCACTTCTCAAACTTTACAAAAATGATCCGGTTTTGAAGCGCATCATTACTGGGGACGAAAAATGGGTTGTATACAACAACGTCAAATGCAAGAGGTCATGGATCAAAAAAGATGAACCGGCTCAAACCATTTCCAAAGACGATGTTCGCAAAAAAAAAAAGTGATGCTGTCTGTTTGGTGGGATTTTAAAGTAATCGTTTTTTTTTTTGGAGCTTTTACCGGATAACACAACGATTAATTCGGAAGTCTACTGTCATCAGCTCGACAAACTGAATGATGCACTTCAACAGAAAAGGCCAGAACTAATCAACAAGAAAGGTGTAGTGTTTCACCAAGACAACGCGAGACCTCACACAAGTTTGGTCACTCGCCAAAAGCTTTTACAGCTTGAATGGGATACAATGCCACGCCCACCATATTCTTCAGACCTGGCACCATCGGATTATTATTTGTTCCGGTCACTTCAAAATTTTTTATACAGTAAAACCTTCACCTCGAATGAGGTCAAAAACCACCTCGATCAGTTTTTTGCCAGCAAACTACCAGAAAAATGGCAAAAGGTGTTGGACCAGAACGGCAAATATATAATTTAATATTTGTTTATTGTACAAAAACTCTTTCATTTCCACAAAAAAAAAAAAACGAAATTACTTTCCGAACAACCCAATATATGTATAGTAGGGGTTTCCATTTAAAAAAATTAAGTTGACCTCGATTTAGCGACAACAGCGCCATCTATGAAAAAAAACAATATTATGTTATTACGGCCCCCTTCGATACAATCATTTTTTGTTTGGATCATTTTTTTTAAAAGTTCCTTGTTTCGGAGATATTTTCTGAAAACACATTAAATGGTCCACCCTGTATATTAACATTATTATTATACACACATCATAAAAAGAGTTTAATAAACAAATCATCCAATTTTTGTTTATCAATACAAGCGTTATAATTTAATTGGCACATTTTATTATCTCAGAACATTTTCACAATATTTAATATAACACTAAAACAAAACATTGAAACGTGAGTAAAGATTTGTGACGGCTCATCGAAAAGAAATTGATTCACACGATTTTTCTTCAAGCAACAACTCCTATCTACAAATCCACTCGATAAACCTCTCATATATATATATTAAAAAACATTGCGTAAACATTTTAAAACACCAACAACTTGCAATATATATACTTTATTTTGCATTAAATATATTTTTGTTTTTATGTTCAATAACATTTGTTTTGCGTGTGTAAAACTGCAATTGATTTCATTTGTGAAATGATAAATGAGAAAATGTTTTATTTAAAAATAAAACAAACTTCTTGTAGATTTTTTTTAAAATTCTGATACACAATTGGTACATTCATATTTGGATATTTGGTACATGATGATGCCACTGTGTTGATGGAACAATTGTTGAGTATCTCTACAATAAATTTTGTTAAACTTAAAAAAACTGCTGTTTTGTCCGCCTCGGTGGCGCGCATGTTAAGCATCTTGTTAGTAAGGGAGAGGACTCTGGTTCGGTTCCAGGATTGGGTTGGTCCTTATATGAATGGTGTGATTGTCCCCAATTTGGAAATTACAAAAAATACAAAGGTTACTGGGTTATATGATTAAACCATGTGTGAATGGTTAAAAAAAAAACTGCTGTTTTTTTTTTGCATCACTCACACGGGGTATCGGTTTATCTTTAACCATATAGCCCAGTAGCCTTTGTATATTTGTAATTACAAATTTGGGGGACAATCACACTATTTATACGACCAGCCAAATCCTGGAATCAAACCAGGGACCACTGCCTTACTAGCCTGATTCTTAACCTGCGCGACACTGAGGCGGATACTATTTTATTTACAAGTAATATATAATATATATTAATAATATATATAAAATAATATGTATAATATACATAAAATTCTAAGTGCAAAATAGTGTATTTTTTTAGTGAACGATTCTCGGTTGTTTACCTTGTAAACTTGAATCGTTGACAACGCCACATGAAATTAGGCAAAAGATGGCGCTTGCGTCGTCTTCTGTATATTTTTTTCTTTATTTTATAGATAGCTTGTAATTGTACTACCAACTTCCATGTCATATATGACATATTGGTCATCAATGCAGTGGTTCTCAAATTTCTTTGTGTGGTGACACTCTGAAATAATTGAACAAAACTCTCATAATCATTAAAAAGGAAACAGTTTATTTTAAAGACATACACACATCTTATTTTCAATTATCTTTAGTTTTTCTCTTTTTTTATTTTAATGTTTAAGAGAGAAAATGCTGTAACATGTTAAGTTTTAACAATTTCACAGCATCCTTATGGAGTACTGGCGGCATCCGTTTTGAGAACCACTGGATTAATGGGTTAAAATGCCATCACTATTTTTTCAAAAATGAATACTTTCATTATTTTACTCCTGATGAGTTCAAGAAAGATTGATGAAATAATAAATTTTATGGGAACAATTTTATATAAATTATTACTGATGTGAAATTTCTAAAAACCGTTTTATCTGAAGAATCGAAATGAATAATTGTAGCAGACAGGAAATTTTTAGCATGCAGCACTATAACAAAAAGATCTTGATGTTTCTTGAACGAATTAATTTCAATTACTTTATTCACATTTGTTAACTATATTCGCTTCTATTTATTTTGTAACAATTTTTATTTTATCTTACAACTATTGTCTAGATTTCAACCCCATTTTTTAATAATATTTTGATTTACGATTGGTGAATTGTTGAACAGAAATCAAGTGGAAAAAAATATGTTAAAGCAACACCACTCATCATCAATGGCCACAGGCACCTAAGAAAATCATGAAAATAACGCATCAGGGGCTGCAAGGATGAGGAGGAAGAACAGACAGTTCTTCACCTCCTTGGACAATGCCCCACCCTTGAAGGAAATAGTGCACAATTCCTAGGAACTGCTCACATCAGTTGGTTGACGGACCTCGTAAAACTCAAGATGTGGAGCCTCGTCAACTACATAGGGAGCTCCAACTGGTTCTAGAGATTTACGCAACACTTTCAACTTATGTGGTAACACAATGGGCCTAAGTGAGCCACTGCAACCTAGCCTAACATCACTAATACAGCAGTTTTATTCAGCTATTCCACTTTATTAACAGCATAATTTGTAACAATTTTAATCGACTACCAATAACTTGCGATACCTTTTTTGAATAATTAAAATCCATAGTCGCTTTATGTCAAAGAAATAGTTCGTTTTTTTTTAATTAATATTTTATAAAATAATGTATTTTAATTATTATTGTTATCTTGTATATTGTCTTGCAATTGGGAAATCTATGTTTCCTGTTGGGCAGTAAATATTATTACTATTACTGATCTCTGAGGCTCCTACTTCGTTATACATTGCGTAAGATTATAATAAAACACTTTTTTTCTGTTATACAAACAAAGTTAAAAAAGTGTTTTATTATAATTATTACTATTATTAAAGCGATTTAATTCTGTGGTTTCCTAACTGTCACCAATCAATATTAAAAGTTTTAATTAAGTAACAAATCGAAATTCAATTGAGTTTATACACACGCAAACATCACATCGCTGTAAAGCCAACAAAAGGAAAATCATCAAGTGCAACCGATTTCCAACCCACTCAATGATTTCTATTCCCAAGGCGACGATTTATTTGTTGTTGCAATTAAGGCCTAACGTTTTTTTTTTTTTGACACAAATTGGACCGCAGCAGTCTTGGCAAAAGGCAAGTTTAATATTCTACTCTTCACTTCATATATATTTATATTTTTTTTTTCGGGGACTAACAAATAATTTATCAACAATTCATTTTTACACATTTCGGCTATGAAAAAATATACTTACATATATATTCAATAATTTCTTGTTTTTTTTCTTGTGTACGCATACGTGTGTGTGTGTGTTGCACTATTTATACACAGCGAATAAATATCACAATTTCGTTTAAGCTTAATACTGTCGGACTTTTTTTTTGTTTACTTTAATAAATATATATATCGCGCTTTGAAAAGATAATTTCAGTGTTTTTATAAAATTTGATTCAAAATTTCTCATTAGTACAAAATAAAATTAAATAAGTCATTCGGGCGGTTCAGTGTAACTATGAAATTTTATTTATTTATTATTCTTATATTACTTAGATATTAAAACAAATTATAATAATTTATGTATGAATTACTGTTATATATATTTTAATTTTAAATATAAACACTCTTTTTATCAATATTTTTCATTTAATTTCTTTCTTTCTTAATCTTATCCTCTTTTACCCGTATTGAGTGTCGAGGTTTCATTTAATTTCTATGTATATTTATTATAATGTTGGTATAAAATTTAAAAAAAAATATTAGGAGTTAAGAAAACATTTTTACTTTTTTGTACCATTTATTTCTTTATTCCTAATATTGAAAATGTACCATGAAGTGAATGCCTTTAAAATCCAAGGAAAAATAAGTATATATCAATAATAACTATTATAGTTTTCTGTTAACAGCACTCGCTGAGATTTTTGGTTTTCTGCTTCTCCACTTATTCAGTGCGCACTGTCATCATCGTTTTCTGCTCACATAAAAATGTGAATTCGACACGACCGAGTGCAAGAAAATAACACTGACTCTACGAGTGAGTGCACAAGTTCCAGTGCAATACAATGGACATCTATTTACTTATTAAGAAGAATTACAATTCTCGTCAACTTTTAGAAATCTTTTTGCTATATATATAATGAAATGTATTTCTCTAGTGTCACCAGGTATAATTGTAGATTGGTTATGTTTTAAAATCGGCTGTCAATTCAAATTTTCCGCATTTCACTTCTGAATCGCATGCAGTGTTTGAAAACCAGGGCAGTGGAATCATCACACCCCTCATTCAGTACGCACTGGCATGTCCATATTCTGTATAAGCAAAAAACACTATAAAGTTCTATGAGAAATGCAAATGCATATAAGGTTATTCCTGTTATCAAGCAATAATATGAAATTAAAAAAAATAATTAGTTCATATACAAAATAGATTGATTAATATATATTAAATATACTTCTCCCTTATTTCGAGAGGGTTGCCGTAGGCTGAGGGGGTTGAAATTTTCAGGGATTGTGGGGATCGGCCTCGAGGCAAAGCTATTAGAATCCGCAGACGATCGGACACACCGTATGACACCAAGAGGGCGTCGAAAAAACGAAAAACGCAAGTAACTAGAAAACGAAAGGCATTTTTAAGGCGCATCTTTTGGTTCCTTATTCGACCCGATCGGAGCGCCCCTGGCGAGTAAATCGAATAAAATAAAAAACATTTTTTACCTTCACATTTAATGAAGCGTTCAGCCAGCATTCATCTAGCGTATGGATAACTAGTGATGGCCATTTCTTATCAGACTAGTGTGTTCCATGTGCAATGCCTTGATGAAGGCGACTGAACGGAAATTGTGTTGTGGTTATATACCCGATATTAATCATAATAAATTAAAGACGATGCAAGCGGCACCTTTTGTGTTGAAGGCGACTGAAATTAGATAAAAGGTGGCGCTTGCGTCGTCTTTAATTTATTATGATTTTTTACCTTATTGGGAATAAATTAAACTTTGATCCCTTGCCAACAAACACTTCCAAAATAGATAGTTGGCTGTAACTCGAAAACAATTCTAGCTATCGACTTCGTTGTGTCTTTCGAATACCTTTCCGACAGTATATAACATGTCAACCCTACACCCATATGGGTAGAAAGGGTCATTGAATATATATATATACATATATATATATATAACATGTCGCCCTTCTGCCCACTTTGCAGCCATCCAAGGCGAAAAACTATAATTCTTGCCTTTCGAAAAATTTCCTTTCAATGTTGACTTTGAGTGTCCGTATTAAGAAAAGTTACTGTCCGATCGAGCTTCAGTCGAACTCAAATGAAAGATCGTTCAATTTTCTACTATAAATAGCAAGCATAGCGCCCCCATCGCGTTGTGGCAGTTTTTGTAAAACGCCCCAAATTTCGATTTTTATGGAAAAAATAACTTCTACGTCATCCGTCATTTGTTTTGGGCAGACAAAAAGACACACGGGAAATAGCCCTTCTTCCTGTGAAAGAATTATTGCTTCAGCCCCATCCTGAGCCAAGATATTGTTTTTTTAAGTTTTTTCATCATTCGATCTCATATCAATTTTTTCCACAGTCATCGCAGAAAATTGAAACTTGTACCACGTAAAAAGGGGCGAAAAGTAAACCAGGTGGTTAAATTTCAAATAGTTATGCATTTTTTTTTCGATTTAATTTTGCGATTTGTATCCATCAGTCAATAATTGATTTTGTCATGGGGATATCAATTTTGCCTCCTTTAAACAAAGGAGGATGAATTTTGGGACAGCGTTTTAGATCCATTAGGACAACCGAAAGGCAAAATTTCAACCCCCTAGCCCCATTTTTACCAGAGGTATTCAATTTTCACTTTTGAAATGAAATTAGGTGGCTGAGTTTCATCAACCCCCCCTTCCTGATAGAAATGCAATTTGACCCAAAAAAGTTAAAAAGTTGAATTTCCATTTGTGACTCTATTTAAATTACAAATGAAAATAAAGTCACAAATGGCAATTTTTTAACTTTTTTGGGTCAAATTGCATTTCTATCAGGTTCATGAAACTCAGCCACCTAATTTTATTTCACCCTGTCAAAATGGGGTAGACATTTTGATACAGGATTCTTTAATTTTTAACCAAATTTTTTAAAAAACTAAAACAGATTTAGTTTTTTCTCTTTCGAACATGTGATCATAACATGTTGAATTTCTGTTGGGCGGTGAAATTCATTTCTATCAATGCCAGAGGGATGAAATTTGACACACATAAGTAGACCGTTGAAGACAATCCAGCAGCAAAATATGAACACACCAACCCCATTTTTTTTTCTGAGTTATTGATTTTTTAAATTTTCGCCATGTATTCGTATATTCATCATGTACGAGTACTGGATGACAGAGAGCTAAGTATCAGACATAAATCCCTCTCACTTCAACCAATGGGGTCTTATTGGGATGTGCTGGAAATAAGAGAAAAAATCAATTTTTATACAGGGGGATCTCAAATAGATGTCGGTCGCAATCTTGGATTTCGAGATGAGCGCTGTCATTACGCCAAAAGTTGATCGATTTGAAAACTTTTTTCTATTAGCCCTATCTATAAGTCGACGACCGTATGGACACCCCAATTTCATTCCACTGATCGACGAGCGTAGTGAGTCAACTACAATCCCTGAACCTTTCGTGTTTCGCGGAGCTTTCCCGCGAAACGAGTTTCCCCGAAAAATTAAACCACCGGCCTGGGCTTATTTGTGGGCGTCGATTGGACTGCGGGTTTTCGAGTTTCTTTTACTAACTATTTCCCGGGCAAATACCTCGCCAGATATTGAATTCCATAATGTACGCCTGCTGTTGCATATCAATAAAATATTGCATAATGCAACAAATTTTTTATTCGAGAAAAATTAAAAAAAACGTAACGTAAAACAACGATACATAATATAAGACCATCTGCAGACACGTGTTTCGGGATCTATCCTTCGTCAGTACAGCTCTGCCTTATAAGGCGTAGCAGGTGTACATTATGTAATTCAATGTCCAACGGGGTATTTGCCAGGGAAGTAGTTGTTTCGGTGTGTATTTGTTTGAAGTACTTACGTTACGTAGGTCAAAATTTCTTTTACTACTTATATATTACAAGTAAATAGCAATAAAATTTACTATAGTCACAATTTTTTAACTAATATAATGTTTTACCAAAAGCATGAAACAATATGATTGTTTTTCTATTAAGAGTATAATCAATAATTATTTAACTGTTCTATTTCAGTACTTCAACAATATTTCGGAAAATATAATTTGTATTTTAAACTAATGGCATATTTATCAGAAAATACAAATTAAAAATGAGAATTAGAAAATGATTTCCAGACAAAGGATTTAAAGAATATTTTTTTATTTAGACCTATCCCGAAATTTATTTTCGTTTTGTTTGTCATCCTAATCAAGGTTGATTATTTCCACTTTTGTTTCTTTTTTAAAATTTAGAAAATATATGGACGAAACATCATTTTCAACAAGTTGATGCGAATGTACATCTTTAATAATAATTTTAGACCAAACATCAGTTTCAACGACTTGGTGTGAATATATGTGTAATACGAAATATTTGGTCCACATATTTTCTAAAATTATTATCAAAGATGTAATTGAAAACTTGTCATTGCAGTTTTTATTATAGTAATTTACATTACAAGCACGAGCATGGAGATGGCAGTAGCAGTACTCCGTGCATGGAATTTCGAATGGTAACACACATGCAAGGAAGTACCGTTCCTAACCTTAAATTTCAGTCTATGGTAGTTCACTTTAGTGTAAACAAAGTAATTTTTTATTAGTTCTGAAAATGTCTACTTTGTGCCAATTTCATTTCATTAGATAGATTTTTCAAATATATTGAAAACGCTTTTTTTTGTTTGGATGTATATTTCACGAATTATTTGACAGTCCTAGGACTTCCTATACATCCTGTATGTATGTAATTATTTCGAGATTATACATTATTGTTGTTCACTGAAGATTCTTCGATATTATATAAAATTTATTGATTATACTCAAAATTTCAAACGCATCAACAATCAAATTATTATTCTTTTTTTTTGTATAACATTGTTTTATTTTGTTCTTGGTTGTATTAATTTCATCAAGCAGAATCTTATTTCTAGACTGTTTTTATTTTTAATTCGATATGCAAGTTTAATATTTATATACTTTTAAAAATACGGAAAAAGTGTGCTCTTTTAAATTCCTTTAATTTCCTATATAATATCGAAACTCTTATTATTCTTAACTCTTTTAATCCAATTTAATGAAACGTTCAGCCACCATTCATCTAGCGTACGGATAACTAGTGATAGCCATTTCAGTTTTTTCGAACCTCATCAGATTAGTGTGTTCCATGTGCAATGCCTTGATGAAGGTGACTGAATGGAAATCGTGTTGGGGTTACATACCCGATATTAATCATAATAAATTAAAGATGAAGCAAGCGCCACCTTTTGCCTAATTTCAAGTGACCCAAATCGTTGACGATGCCACTTGAAATTAGGCAAAAGGTGGAGCTTGCGTCGTCTTTAATTTATTACTTTTAATCCAAGTTTAATGAAATCCAAATAAATATAATCCAAGACTGTTAATTAACATAATCAAATTAAGTGGACGATTTAGGGGTAAAATATTATTAGTGTGAATGAGGATTATTAATATTATGGGAAACGTAATTTTATATTTACTGCCAAAATATTTCTGTTTATTTTTATAGTGTAAATGCAACTTTCACCATTATTCCACATGGTTATAAAATTAATTTTTGTATTATGACATCATCCTTATTTACTTTAATAAATAACCTCTAAACTTTTTTGCATTATGAAAAGTGTATTCAAGTTCTTGCATTATTATAATTAGTTATAGTAGAAAACTTACATCTATAGGAAACTTGTTTTTGAAATTTAAAAATATGGCAGAAATTACTATGAATTACAGAATCATTCAGGGCTATTCCGTACAGAAAATATTTAGTTTAACATAAATAGAAAAGAGTATTTATTCACTTAACATTTCCCTTACGGAATATTCCCAATTATTATAAATATAAGCAATATTTTACCTCGCTTCTTTTTTTTTTAACTATTTAAATATTTAAAAACTGTGTCAATTATTACAAAACCTATTATTCTAAGAAAAATAGTTTCAATTTCATCTACGTATTTAATATCTATGAAAATTTATCAACGTGCGCCTTTTCTTTTGTAAAAGAAAAAAATATACTCTCCTTTATTTCAAACATCGTTTCGAGATATGAGTGCAATTTGTTTGTAAACGTGCATAAAGATCATGACTTCGAAAATCTTTGTATAAGAAAACCGTGCTTTTAAAAAACTCCTTTTTTTTTTTCAACATTTCGATATGTACACTAGTTTGGACTTAACCGTGAGGATTTCATAGTTACACTAACACCGGCCGACGCGTAAAAATACTGTTTATAAAAAAAAATACTTTAATAAAAATCAGACTGTTAGAGATAAAAAATAGATTTCTTGAATTAACATTTTGGTGGACTTGCGTGTGTGTGTGGTTCACATAGAGGGGCTGCTTAAAAAATGTTTCTATTAATTTACTTATGATAATTGTGTAAATTATTAAGAATTTTAAATGAGTTAGTTAAAAGTACTAAAATAAAGTTAAGTGTTTTGATATTATTAATGCTACAAAGATTACCACAAAGTGTGAATATAAACCGAATCAAAGATTTAAATCTAAAAGGATCAAAGATTTTCAATCTAAAAGAATAATATATATATATATATATATATATAATATAAGAATACAAGAATAATAATATATACAGAGAGGTTTTTTTATCAGTATACATTAAGGGAAGTGTATACCTTCAAAAAACGCGAGTCAAACGCATTGAACCGATTAAATGTGTATGTTTAGTTGACTATTTGGCATATGTGTGTTCAGTTACGTGTTATAGGCAACTAAACACACATACATTAATGCAATTAACTCGCGTATTTTGCAAGTATACATAGGGGAAATGTATACTGATAAAAAAAGCTCTCTGTATATTATTAAAAAAAAAATAAAAAAAACCTCTATACCCATAAGAGTGTAGGGTTTAAAAGAATAATAAATGTTCGGGTTAGACGAAGAATTTTTGTTGTTTACAATAATTCCTGTCCTTGAACCGAAGCAATTTTAAACCGTCGCTGTTAATTTATACGTGAGATGATCAACGCTGCCAGCTGGGGGTTGTTCCAGATGTTGCCTTTCTTCTAGGAACTGCTGGGTACTTGCTTTTTGCCTGGCGCAAAATCCACCCCCAACGGTGTAGAAATAATTTTACCCCCACTTATATGTTTTGTAAATATTTTCATGTATTTTTATTCATTAAGTTTTAAAACTCTGTAGAAGAAGGTTCAATAGAAGATATCCAGACAAGTGTAACTTGTTTTATTAGGGATTGTTAAGTTTCACTTGGTTTGTTTTACACGCATAACTTACTTAACAATCCCTAATATTACTAAAATGTTTTACCAAGTGATTAATGAGACTCAAATTGAAAAAAGTAACTTGTTTTATTTCGTTGAACAAATTATTCGATGATCGTAACAACTAGTCGCCTAACAAGTGACAAAGTCGAAAGACAATACAAAATTATCGAATAAATATTATAATTTTTTGTATTCTTTTCACCCGATGCCCAAACAACAGCGGATACCAGAAGAAAAAACGTATTCTTTTCGAATTTTAAAATAATTGTAATTCATTTAGATTGATTTTTTTTAATGAATTATAAATACTATAAAATTTCAATTATTTTTAAATTTTATATTTACATTTTATTTAGTTTTGAAATTTTTATATAAATATTATAAAATTTTGATTCTTTTTAAATTTTATAATTGTTTGCACCAGATGTTGCAAAAAAACTGAAGCGTGATGGACTTCATTGGATTTTTTATTAATATTTTGTTTATTTCATCAATTTTGGATATGACTGAAGGGCAATAAACTGTTGTTAATTTCTTTTTTCAATTACAAAGCGCCGAAAGTGCTCAATTCATTTTGAGAAAATCCTGGGACGGAAGGATTAAATTGTAAACGCCTTTCTCGGAACTATTTACAACCTTGAATCACCTCAAAAAACCTTTTCCCATATGTTTCTCCTTTCTTGTTTAACTTATTTTTCACATTTTATACTCCCACTCTTTTTCCTGTTTTTGTAAAATTTGTATTTTAATTTCTAACAACAGAGTCTGCTCTCAACTTTGAAACGAGCAACATCACGTTCTTCGGTCAAATCTGAGGTTTATTCTCTATATACAAACATTTTTATTCAGACAGCAGAATTACGATTCTTTACAAATATTTATATTTACAATACATATTGATGGGTTAGTAGTCTGTCATGGGCTATGGACCGGAGGTTTTTCTGCCATTATTCTATATTTTTATACTTTAAGCTAGTTGTTAAATAAATCTTTATTTTATATTTTTAGTATCCGTAATTTTGATACTAAATCGTGTAATTAACAATAATATTCACATTTAATTAAATTTAAAAAAATATTGAAAAACTATGCTCTTTTAAATTCCTTTAATTTCCTTTTTAATACCGAAACTCTTATTATTCTTAACTCATTTATGCCCGTTTGCACCGATTTTACTTTAAGGCCTCCTTAGTTAAGGGTTCCTTAAAAGTTAAGGAAAGAATAGTAGAGATTGGATTGCACCACTCATATAAAATCTCCGCTTAGTTAAGGTCTCCTTAGTTGGGAGAAAATCTAGTGGAAAGTTAGTGCCTAACTTCATGTTGTCTATTATTCTCACTTGCTAACCATGAAATCACAGAAAATTATTATTAATTTTAGAAAATCACAATTATTTGGGATAATTATTACCGCTATAAACATTATAGTAATCAAAAGTAACTTTAAATAATATATTTATTTAAGAATGTATACATTTCACCATTTTTTATAATATTATCGTTCGCTTTCTCTACTTTATACGTTATCTATAAATTTATAGGTTAGAATCAGCCGTACGCCAACGCTAAGGAAGCCTTAATGAAGTTAAGCCGCCAACATCAGCGGCTTAAATTTAAGAAAACCTTAGGCATCGTGCGCGCGCGGTGCAAACCAAATGTCATAAGTTATGGATTACTTAGCACTAAGGAGTATTTAAACAAGGCGGTGCAAACGGGCATGAATCCAATTTAATGAAACGTTCAGCCATCATTCATCTAGCGTGTGGATAACTAGTGATGGCCATTTCGGTTTTTCGAACTTCATCAGACTAATGTGTTCCATGTGCAATGCCTTGATGAAAGTGATTGAACGGAAATTGTGTTGAGGTTATATACCCGATATTAATCATAATAAATTAAAAACGACGCAAGCGCCACCTTTTGCCTAATTTCAAGACCCAAATCGTTGACGATGCCACTTGAAATTAGGCAAAAGGTGGCGCTTGCGTCGTCTTTAATTTATTATGAACAATAATATTTATATTTTATTTAGATTGAATTCTTTGATTTGGTTGACGTTCGTACTTTGTGGTATTTTTAGTTTCACAAATTGCTACAATATTTGGATATATATATATATAATCGATGTCCCCTTTTACCAATTGGTGTCGGGGTTACAATATTTGTTCTATATTAAATTTGTGAACCTAAAAATCTAAGGAATTCTCTTGTAACGCTTCTCTGTTTTACAGAATGTTTACTTTCCATTTGTTTAATTTGTTATAAACATTTTTTTTTCTTCATAAAAAATAGCCATGCTTTAATACAGGTTAATAATTATGAAGTATTTTAATTAATACACTTGGTTATTCATTTCACCAAACATATAAAAAGTTTCAAGTGAGAATTTAATTCAAAATATTAATACAGGTTGTTCAGTGGTTCAGTGGAGTTTCGCCAAGTAATCACAACATTATCAAGAATAAATTCAATTTTTTCGGCAGCCCTCAGAACGAACAAGTCCACCACAATATAACCATCAAACAAACTCTCGTAAAAACAGAAACAATCACGCAACCCACAATTGCATTACAGATTACCTCTTTCTCCGCGTCAGTTATCGTCATTTCTGTTTCCTTCCTGATTTGATTAGATCTCCGCTGTCCCTCAATCTATAAGCCGCTTAAAACCCTCGCCGGTCTTAATCGGCTTATAGATTGGTCAAGGATCATGAGTAGGAACGAGGGTTGTACGACTTGCACAGTCCGGACTTGCCCGGCTTGGCGAATATGCTGTCTCGCTCCGCCATGGACGGATGGCAGTACCTGTAATAGACCAGCAGGAACGTGATCGCCAGCAGGAACGACACGATCTGCGTTAAGACGGCTCCGTAGTAGAGGACCGGATTGTCCATTGAGTTATTCGTCACGCACCTGTGAATTAACAAATGTTATTGACCAATTTTGTAGAATTATATATATATATAATAATAATATATTCTTCTATATAATATATATATTCTTCATTGTTTATTTCTTAATGACTCTCCTCTAGTTATTTTGTAGAATTCCGCTACTTAATTAAGAATGTTTTTCATAATAGGCTCATAGAATACTATGACTTCCATTTCAGCACCTGTCAGTTGAAACGTTTGAAATGAAATCCGACTAACAACGGCCCAACAATCCGGAACTTCACATACTCACCAACAAGTATCTTCATGTTTAATTTAAAGAAGAAGAAACTCACCAGACAACCAGAGCTCCAGTATTCTCCATAAAGCACACTAAGTAATAGGCGAGATAAACGTATCTGGTGGGGCCGTCCCGTGGCGATATAAAAGCCAGAACGTAAGCGAGTCCCAGCGCGACAGACAACATCAGCTCGTCGCACTTGTTATCGCACGAGGCCGTCAAGTGCTCGAAGGCCAGCCAGAGGGCCATGACGGCCCAGTGCAGGACGCAAACGATGCCCATCCAGGAGGGGTAAATGACGGCCAATAGGCTGAGGGCGACAACCCTGGAAACGGTGCTCATCAATTGCCAGCAGAAGGCGATCGTCGTCGACTTCCACGACATCTTCTCCTTGTCGTCCCGGGCGTAACGGACGGATCTGTGGTAGGACGTCAGGGACCAGGCGATCGAGATTAGGCCGACGATTATCGTCCACGCTTGTATCACCGCTAAATCTGAAACTGATATTAAAGATTATTTATTTTGTACTTGCTTCAAATTAAAAAAAAAAATTGCATCAAAATGTTAATGTATTTATAACAGTACTCCCATAAATATCAGTTAAATAATCAAAGCTATTCCGTATGAGAAATGTAAACTTAAACTTATATATATTTTTATTTTATTTTAGTCTTAAATAACATCGTTATATGTTCCTCTCTACTTCTCAGTGTGAGGTGACGTATATATATAATATTTTAATCTCACAATCTAAGAATACATATCAATTATAAAACTCACATAAATTGTTATGATAAAGAATAACGTATGTTACAGAATTTTTTGTCTTACTCTTTAAATAATGGGTGGAGGAAGGTCCGAATTTATAAAGAGCAAATGTCAAATAACTCTTTTGTTTTTTAACCGATCTTAAGGTCGCGGTCCTGGACTGCATTTTGTGTTTAATTTTTTGTACTGTATGCGCATTTCATACGCTTGTGCGCGTATGAAATGCATACGTTATAATGCGAATTGAAAGTTTTAATTTGTATTACCGAAGACACGAACCGTCCATACTCACAATCAGTAAACCAAAACCATCGATGTATGTTATAAAAGACGACCGGGAGGTCGAGTGCGCCGAATGTTCACGTCCACTAACGAAGTCGTTTTCTCCACTAAAATCCTGCCCTAGCATTCGGAACGAAATTATGATCTGACGGCGAAGCAAATTTATGTTAGGAATTGTTTCGCAAATGTTCTTAAATTTGTATTAATATAGTTTACCAATAAAATCGGCCAAAATAAATAAATATAAATATATAAATAAAAATAAATAAAACGTATTATTATTATTTATAATATTGAACAGAAATAAACATTTCTTAATCAATTTTAATATTATTATAAAACGGTAATTATTTATTTAATAATGGATAGCAAATAATATTTAGCAAACTTACTTATTAAGTAAGTAATTTTCGCAGATTTATTAATAACTTTATAAATCAACTTTTAAAATTATAGAAACATTTTAAGAATATACATTGGTGCGATTGTACCTTATGCTATGCAGAAATTGTAATTTTGAACATTGTAGGGTTCAAACTAAAGCGTATTTAATATTCAATTCTTTGTAACATTAACAAGAAGAAACA
The DNA here is from genome assembly GCA_963082785.1 of Philonthus spinipes. Lineage (NCBI taxonomy): Eukaryota > Metazoa > Arthropoda > Insecta > Coleoptera > Staphylinidae > Philonthus > Philonthus spinipes. The sequence continues at coordinate 17,663,344 of OY720308.1, forward strand.
ATGGGAAAATCATACATGCTTTGGCAATATAAAATTGTATGTTCATGATGGAATCGATTAAGAATTGTATAAACAAAAAAATATATTTTTAAAATACAAAGAAAAAACACGAAACCCTGACATAAAACATTAAATTGCAATAATTACCTATAACATGTATTTTAAAGATTATTCAATATACAGCCCACATCAAATATTTTCACAACCTTATGTTAATTTCTTTAAACATAAATAATAGAACTCGTTTCATTTAACTAGGAATAAAAGTTCTGATGGAGCAATTTCTTTAACTTATCAAAAATGAATTAATGTAATCCACAGAGCTAATAAACATATATTCGCCTTTCTCGCCTAGTTACATAAAATGGTCTGTATCTATAATAAGGTAAGTTAATTTTTTTTTAAAGAGTGAGTCTATTTTTTTTTTTGATTCTACGTTCAATTCTAAGAAAAATGGTCTATGGGATCTTAGGTCTACGGTGAATTTCGAGCATAGTTAGTTTTAATTGAAAATGTTACTGCAGCTGGTGGTAACATTTATTTGGATTTCAGTTCTGATTGGAAATATTTCCTATTTTTATTTATATGTTAAGGTGTTCATAGCAGGCGCGGAACCACAGGGAGCGGGAAGGGGGTTATGAATGGGGGAAATTCCTCCTTCCTCCCAAATATCCAGGCAAAAAAATGAAAATAATCGCTGTTTAAATGACTGAAAGTAGTATAATTATATTCAGTCATTTAAATTACGGTTTATTGCTATTTGTTCAATACTGACTTAAGCTGAGTTTAAGCTAAACACGACTATTTAATAACTGACTCTTAGTATTTAGAATTTGACAAACGATTATTTAGATAAAGTAGGGCATTTATATTATTTAAATTAAGCTAAGTTTTCAGTTGTAATTATAACGGCATTTTTATTGTTCTTATGATTTTTTTAATACCACTACTCTATATAGTATTCAAGAAAATCCAATTTTAATTGTCAATGTAATTTAATTAATTCATTAATTTTTCATCAATAATTATATATCAATAAATAATAATTTGTCAATAATAAGTGTTAATGATTGTTATTGCTCCTTACCGCGGCCCGTCGTATTTATTTTTATTGTTGTTATTATTTACAGATACATTAAATGCAATGAATGCAAAATTGTAGAACTAACAATTGTTCCATATATATTAACTCTTATTATTTATGTTTAATGTTATCTTTTATTTAGAAAATCTTATTATTTCATATGTAAAATGTGCATTGTTTGATAATAACAAACTTAATAATCTTCTTTGATAAATTACAACTATTGCATTTTTGTAGTGCAAAGTAGGACAATTTAAATACACCTGTAAATCATATATCAATTGTTTCTTTGCAAGGAGTAATTATTTATATTACTGAACCTGTAACAAATAAATAATTTCTGTGGGTCGCCGAAAGTGAGACGGCGCGCGCCTACCTTGTCTACCCGGGCGAGTGCGACTGATTAAATGTACAAAAAGGTTTATAAAAATACTGTACATCTTACGTCTAGGAAACAATTAAAAATCGACGTGTTCGTGGATTTTAAAAAATTACAAATAATACATGTTTTAACAAATGTATTTCTCACTTTTGTGCGTACAGGATTAAGAGCCTAAATATTTTACAATGAAGTGTAAACACGATACATCAGACATGGCTATTCGCGCCTACCCATTTTTATTGTGACAGATAGCTTGTAACCGCGTCGCAAGTCTCCGTTATTCATTTTGAGTATAATCCGTATAGTTGTTGGCAGAGCGCGGCGACGGCCACTGTGTTGGTGGCCGTCATTTGCACACCCGTTTGAGTTTACTTACTTAGTTGTTCTCTTATTTTTTATTCACTATAAATAAAAAAAAAGTATCGGCATCTATTGGCAATCGGCTGAACTGCTTGGTGGCGAGAACAATAGAAATTGACAGTGGCGCCCTCATTATACGACCAAATGTTTAATTGTATTCGTAATTGAGATAGCACACTTTTATTTTTTATTATATTCAATCTTCTTTATCAGACGTATAAAGTAGAGGTTTTTCCTCATTTAATCACATATTTTTCGTCTTATTTGAATGAGCATATCTATACGAAATTAATGTTTGAAGAACATTATTTTTAATTTTTATTTTAAACGAAAAATATATGATCGTGTAGCCCATTAAATGTAGCATTTAATTCCGTAATTGTTTTTAAAAAAATATATAATCGGAAGCGACTAACATTACAAATCATAAGACCCATTATCAGGATCGCACCCTTAATGATTTTAATGTCATGCGAAAGAACTCATCATACTGATTAAAATAATTGACAACAATCACAAAAATAAGTAATTTCTGTCCTTCTCTTTTAGGTTCCAATGCTGATGTTCTCTCTTCATTGAATATTTGTTCAATAACGTTCATAATTTCGTCGGCACTCTGTTTATTATTCCAGTTAATATAAGACAATCTTTCTTTGATTCCATTGATCATTGATTTTCTGTTTATTCGTACCTGTCCATCGTCTGCACTTTCTGTTTCATTTATTTTAGCCCATTTTATAGCTCCACTTATGATATAATGGTCATTGATCTTCGCATTTAGAATAGATGTTTCCACCTCCATAGCTGTTCCTTTTGTATATATATGGTCGAGACATGCTCTGACTAACTCTCCGTTCCGCATCTCCTCTCTAGTGTTTTTGTTGATCTGTCTAGTGAATCCATGACCAAATAAAATATCTTCATACCGTTGTACGTTCCTATCAAGATAAAAATATTTATATTTATGTCTCCTATTAGCATAATTGTTTTATTTGTCATTGCGCATAATAGGTTATCTAGGTCTGACGAAAACATATTTAAATTTGAGTTAGGCGGTCTATACATATTAATGACGCATATACTTTTATTTTCCGATATTTTCAGTTCTAGGCATAATGTTTCTGCTGTCTTTATTTCTTTCTCCACTAATTTGTAACTGAATTTTTCGTTTATGTGTATTAACAGTCCCCCACCTGAATTTGTTTCTCTTAGTAGTTCGTACCCTTTGATAGAAAAGTCCTGTAGGTTTCCTCCATGTTTAATCTTGATTTCAGATAAAATTATTATATCATACAAGAATAGTTCATGTCCCATTGTTGCTAGTAAATTGTCAAAGTTTTTATTAATCAAATTTATGTTCGAATGTAAAATAGAAAAGTCGTGAGTGATTTGTTTTTGAGCAATCCAAGGTGTTATTTCGTTTATTGTTTTACAGTTTATGTTGTCTCTTATAATTAAGTCGTATTGTTCATTTACATCAGAGTCCTCTTCAAAAAGTTCTGCATTGCTCTTAGCAGAGCCTTTGTATATAGTTCTCATTTTTTATTTCAATAATTTTTGACCCTTCCTGTTTTCGTGCCAGAATTCTTCCCTCTGCAATCCATACAGCCTCCCTGGCTGCATTTCTCGTTTCCCATAAGATTTTTTTGGTGTTCTTTGTCAATCTTTCATAAATTCTTATTTTGCCAGAGCACGATTAATCTATTATTTCAGAATTTAAAATGGTTTTATTTTTATTTTTTATTATTTCCTTTTTCTTGTCTTTCATGCTTAATTTGACAATAATCAGTTTGATATTTCCTCCGTTACGGGTTTCAACTCTCAATGAATCGATAATTTTGTTATTTTCAATTCTTATTCAGTTTTTTTCAATTATTTTGCGAGCAACAATAGCTAGATTTTCGTTCCCCTTTTCTTTTACACCCACAATTTCTATGTCATTCGCAAATATCTCGCGTTCGAGTTCATTTACACGATTTTCTAGTACGATAATTTTTTTATCCTTTTCTTCATTTATTTTATTCAATAATTCAATTTTAACATCTAATTTTTTTATTTCTCCAACCAAATTTTTCTGCATATTATCAATAATAGTTTTTAATTCATTGAATTGTTTTAGAAAATCTGTCATTAGTGAAGTGTCATTTCTCAGTGTTGTACATCAGATTGAGAACTTTGGGAACTTCCTTCATCACGACATTGTGCACATTTCCACTCTCTTCTTCTCGTCTCACTCATCCCTTTATAGGTCGATTGTTTTAAAGAACAATTCCCATAATGATACACTGAATTGCAGAATTCACAGTTCTCCGTCTTTTGGGACGATGCCATTGCATTTGCCGCAATTCATTTTTTGAATGCAAGATTGAATTGTGATAAAAATACAATATTTATCTTTATCTCCGGAGTCCGTTGGCCTCGAACACCAATACGAATGTCCGTTGAAAGTACACTCGCGTTGGCCCGGTGCACAAAAAACGAAAAAGAAAAAAAACTCACCTGCGAGTGTTCGGATTCGATTTTTCTGATTCTTTTAGGCAGATATTTGCTTTTGAAGTAGCACTATATGAATTTATGATATTACCACAGGAATGTACACAAGAAGCTCTTTCAGATGGTGTATCTTGCACTTTAAGAATGTACACGGAAAACACAAAAACTTTAAGCAAGGTGAGAGAACTCGCGGGATCGACCGTCAAGTTCGGAATTATTATTATTATTATTAATAATAATAATACCTTTATTTATCACAGAAAAAAATACAAAATGAAATCTTATGAGTGTAGGCGAAGTTCAGGCAGCTTAAACTGTTACTGATCGTCTACTTATTCTTCATTTTAATGCATAATTAATTTCCACAATAATTCTTTTGCGTGTTAAGACCGTTTTACACACACAATAATTCTCGCAGAAAGTTGTGAGAGAATTATATATAAAAATTTCGCTATAATTCTATATATATTTCCCTATTTTACAAAGCAAAGAATTATTATTGTGAAAATAAGCAGAGCAGATTGTTTTTAAAATACAAACAGTAATATGCTATGCTTAACATTATTGCCAGACTGTAATATAGCGATTTTTATAATATATTTCTTGCATGAACATGTTCAAAATAATCTAGAAAATAATTTGTATAATTATTTTAAAAAGTAAAATGTGTCAATAATCTAGAAAATAATTTGTATAATTATTTTCTAGATTATTTTGAACATGTTCATGCAAGAAATATATTATAAAAATCGCTGTATTACAGTTGCACAAACTTATAATATATAAATATCTTTATTCAAGTTACTTTTACATTAAATTAAGTACAGTATTGTATAGTATAATACGGTTTATAATTTGAGGTTGTAATTTCATAGGCTATCGACCCGAGGTCTTTCTACTATAACTTATAATATTTTTCTACATATAATTATATTATGAATTTCTCCGAGAATTCTTTCTTTCTTAATCTGATCCTCTTTTACCCGTATTGGGTGTCTAGGTCCGAGAATTCTTGTGAGTATAAAAAAAACAAGGGAAATAATTATTACGTAACTCGCCTGCAACTATTAAGTACTTACTTTCTGTAAATTAAACTTACATACAGTAGCTAAAAAAATATTTTCTTATAACAGTATTCAAGTGAATACAAATATTTTCTATTAAATAAATAAAATACATTTTTTTATTAATAAAACAACCCCTACACCACCATTATAATATCTATACTTTTAGTTGGCGCCACCTAGCGGTGTCAACAATCAGAAAAATAACTAACTTTTTTTTTCCGGTTGTGGCCCAAGGTACGTCGATGGTATACATATGTGTTACAAGGTATGACAGAATTGTATCTTTCCATGTTTCCCCCTACCCCTTTCCCCGCAGACCCTAGTTCGTGCAAGTGAGAACAGTGACGTCGACTTTGGTTGCGATTTGTGAGTCCATCATAACCTCTCTTTCCGGCTTCGTAGTTGGACTTTTACATTTTGTATTAATAATAAGTGTAATTAAAATAGGATTTAGGATTGAATTATAAATATTCAGTTTTGAAAAATGACAAACATTTAAAAAAAAATCTCTCAAATAAAACAAAATTTAAGAGGCCAAGATTTAATTAATAAATAAATCAAATTATTAACATGTTTTGATTATATTCATTTTCCAATTTCGCACCTTCCTTAAGTAAGTATTTACATTATATAATAAAATTGTATTTTAATCGTTTCGATTAGTCGACTATTTCAACAGTTTTCGATTAATCGGATATTCTAATCACTTCGATTAGTCGAATATTTGAACCGTTTTCAATTATACGGTTATTTTAGCCGACCGATTACTTTCGACTAATTGGATATTCTAATCGTTTCAATTAGTTGATTATTTGAACCGTTTTGGTTAGACGGTATATTTATCAATGTAACAGAGTTATCCATAATTTTTAATATTTATCATAAATAATGTTTAATAATATCTTGCATTATATGAACAATGTATGAAAAAATAAGCAACATATTTTTTTTTATTTGTTTCTTTGCTAATATTTTTTAAATTTAAATGTTATTTGAAAAGATTTGTATAAGAAGAATATAATTACAACTCATAACTATTTTTTTTTTTTAATAATATAATTTGCTTGCTAAAAGTCAAAATAACAAAATCCAATTGTGTCCTTAAAGTTTGTCATCTTTTCATTTTTTTGTTGTTTTAGTCCACTATTTTAACCGTTTTCGATTATTCGGTTATTTTAGATGACCGATTACTTTCGATTAATTGGATATTCTAATCATTTCGATTAGTCGACTATTTTATCCGTTTTCGTTTAGTCCGTTATTTCATCCGACCGATTACTTTCGATTAATCAATTAGTTTCGATTAATCGATTAGTTTCGATTAATTTCGGTTATTTCAGCCAACCGATTATTTTCGATTAATCAATTAGTTTTGATTAATCGATTAGTTTCGATTAGTCAGTTATTTTCAATTAATTGTCGGATAAGTCGATTAATCGAATATTTTGAACTTCGATTAATCGATTAGCGCCGAAGTCAAAATTGCCAGCCTTATGCTTGAGACGTAAGCGATCTCTACCCCACTCCAAAATCTTCGATTCTGTCGATCCTTCTTACCGTGTACTCGACCGTCCTTGATTGTTGTCAATTGTTTTAATCAGTATGATAAATTCTTTCGTATGACATTAAAATCATTAAGATCGGTTCAAAAACAAAAGAGTTATTTGATATTTGCTCGTTACAAATTCCGACCTTCCCCCACCCTTTATTTCAAGAGTAAGACAAAAAAAGTCTGTAACATTTTTGTTTCATGAACTTATCATGATTTCAAAAAGTGTAGTTTCATGATGTCTTTATCATACATTTTTTTGAGATAATCGCAATATTACTTTTCGATTGGTCATTGCTCCCCCTACCGGAATAATTACGAACTTGAAATTTATTTCCAACATTTTCTCATGATAACTTTTATTAACAATTTATTTTATTTGAATGCTCTAGCACTCATAGTTCCTGAGAGTAATGAGCCGGTGGCCTTTCTTATTTGGACACCCGGTACTTTATCAATGTTTTTTTTGTGTTAATGCTTTTTTTTTGTATGTCTACATTTTTATTTGGTTATTTTGTTGGACACCTCACACTGAGAAGTAGAGAGGAACATATAACGATGTTATAAAAGACTAAATAAATAAAATATTCTGTTGGACAAATAAAGTTATTATTATTATTACTTACTTACCCACTAAAACCCCCTTGCACCAAGTTGTACTAAAATAATAATATGAAAATTGCCAAACAAAAAAAAATCGATACTCACATTCTCTATTTACGAGTAAATTCTCCTCGGAAGTGATCTCTCGTAGCAATATCATGAGCTGGATGACGCACTGCGGACCCGCATGGAGAAAACAGTGGAACAGCCTCAAGAGGGCGCCGTTGGTGTCCTCGTCCAGCATCCGCCTGTAGTAGGTCGTTTGTTTGTGGTCCGAACCACCGTATTTCCAAATGACACTCTTTATGCCGTAATACAGCGTGTCTATGTATCGCAAGAGGGGGGATAATTGTAATACTAAGAAAGTAATCCGGATTACCCATTGGAATGTCGAAATTTTACCTATAGTCGGATCGTCGTGATCTACAATGTACCTAGAAATAAATTAAATAATTGTTTAATTTTAGACAGAGATAGTTTGGTGGTATATTTTCAATATCGAATATAAAAAATTATTATTTGAGAATGATTGCTGTGTAATCGAAACTAGTCACATTTAATCAATTCCATGTAGTATAATAAAACAAAAAAACACCTCACACTGAGAATTAGAGAGGAACATATAACGATGTTATATAAGACTAAATAAATAAAAAAGTTGTCTTGTTTTCTTTATATACGATAAATATATTTAGGTATAGTGTGAGAAAGCATGTAAATAAATCATCATTTTTTTTATAATTAATAATAATTTATTTAAACATTATATTTTAATGAGTTGATTGACGCGTACACCGGATTATTTAGAAGAAGGTACTACAGAACACTAATACGATAGTAAATAAAGTTTACATTAAATAAAATAAAAAATTAAGCTAGCTAGCACAGATTTTTCTTTATCTTCATCATAAATTGACGACAGAGTAGAAAGACTTCTGGTCGATAGCCCCGATAGACAGACTAACACTAATTACAATATATGTTATTGTAATTATTTATATTGTTGAAATTATCTATATAGTCTGAATAAAGATTATGATTAATATCAGGTATATATAAATATAAAAAAATAAATAAAATAATTTGAAAATAATCAATATATTATTTCCTCTTACAAGAAAGCTTACATTACTCGCCATTTCTATTTAGTAGCATGTCTCCGAATACAGATGGCGCTATTGACTATCACGTGGAAAGATTGCGTGCGGATTCTATGGTTTTCACAGATTTTATTTGTTTACATTCACTCAGACCCCGTCTACATTTCCTTATCTATCCTACAAATAATAATTTTAAATTTTGAATGAAATTGACTTTTAATTATTGAAAATAATCAATTATTTCATATTCGACTGTTGAGGCTTTTACTTGATGAAATTCCATAATGACAAATCCCATAAATTTAGGAAAACTTTTTGTAAACAATAAAACAAAAATAGAGAACGAGTTAATGAAATTAAGTTCAGAGATTGTGATGCCAATATATGTTAAGGTTATAACAATCATATTTTTATTGATAATTGAATGTTTATGTTCTTTCATTCTAGTTGTGAAATTCTGGTCTATTTGTCCAACACATATTGGACTGTTGTCCAACATATATGAAATTCTGGTCTGATTGTCCAACATATATTGGACTGTTGTCCAACATATATGAAATTCTGGTCTGTTTGTCCAACAAATATTGAAGTGTTGTCCAACATATATGAAATTCTGGTCTGTTTGTTCAACACATATTGGACTGTTGTCCAACATATATGAAATTCTGGTCTGATTGTCCAACAAATATTGAAGTGTTGTCCAACATATTTGAAATTCTGGTCTGTTTGTCCAACACATATTGGAATGTTGTCCAACATATATGAAATTCTGGTCTGTTTGTCCAACAAATATTGAAGTGTTGTCCAACATATATGAAATTCTGGTCTGTTTATCCAACAAATATTGAAGTGTTGTCCAACATATATGAAATTCTGGTCTGTTTGTCCAACACATATTGGACTGTTGTCCAACATATATGAAATTCTGGTCTGTTTGTTCAACAAATATTGAAGTGTTGTCCAACATATATGAAATTCTGGTCTGTTTGTCCAACACATATTGGACTGTTGTCCAACATATATGAAATTCTGGTCTGTTTGCCCAACACATATTGGACTGTTGTCCAACATATATGAAATTATGGTCTGTTTGTCCAACACATATTGGACTGTTGTCCAACATATATGAAATTCTGGTCTATTTGTTCAACACATATTGGACTGTTGTCCAACATATATGAAATTCTGGTCTGTTTGTTCAACACATATTGGACTGTTGTCCAACATATATGAAATTCTGGTCTGTTTGCCCAACACATATTGGACTGTTGTCCAACATATATGAAATTCTGGTCTGTTTGTTCAACACATATTGGACTGTTGTCCAACATATATGAAATTCTGGTCTGTTTGTCCAACACATATTGAATTGTTGTCCAACATATATGAAATTCTGGTCTGATTGTCCAACAAATATTGAAGTGTTGTCCAACATATATGAAATTCTGGTCTGATTGTCCAACAAATATTGAAGTGTTGTCCAACATATATGAAATTCTGGTCTGATTGTCCAACAAATATTGAAGTGTTGTCCAACATATATGAAATTCTGGTCTGTTTGTCCAACACATATTGGACTGTTGTCCAACATATATGAAATTCTGGTCTGTTTGCCCAACACATATTGGACTGTTGTCCAACATATATGAAATTCTGGTCTGTTTGTTCAACACATATTGGACTGTTGTCCAACATATATGAAATTCTGGTCTGTTTGCCCAACACATATTGGACTGTTGTCCAACATATATGAAATTCTGGTCTGTTTGTTCAACACATATTGGACTGTTGTCCAACATATATGAAATTCTGGTCTGTTTGTCCAACACATATTGAATTGTTGTCCAACATATATGAAATTCTGGTCTGATTGTCCAACAAATATTGAAGTGTTGTCCAACATATATGAAATTCTGGTCTGATTGTCCAACAAATATTGAAGTGTTGTCCAACATATATGAAATTCTGGTCTGTTTGTCCAACACATATTGGACTGTTGTCCAACATATATGAAATTCTGGTCTGTTTGTCCAACAAATATTGAAGTGTTGTCCAACATATATGAAATTCTGGTCTGATTGTCCAACAAATATTGAAGTGTTGTCCAACATATATGAAATTCTGGTCTGATTGTCCAACAAATATTGAAGTGTTGTCCAACATATATGAAATTCTGGTCTGTTTGTCCAACACATATTGAATTGTTGTCCAACATATATGAAATTCTGGTCTGATTGTCCAACAAATATTGAAGTGTTGTCCAACATATATGAAATTCTGGTCTGTTTGTCCAACACATATTGAATTGTTGTCCAACATATATGAAATTCTGGTCTGATTGTCCAACAAATATTGAAGTGTTGTCCAACATATATGAAATTCTGGTCTGATTGTCCAACAAATATTGAAGTGTTGTCCAACATATATGAAATTCTGGTCTGATTGTCCAACAAATATTGAAGTGTTGTCCAACATATATGAAATTCTGGTCTGTTTGTCCAACACATATTGGACTGTTGTCCAACATATATGAAATTCTGGTCTGTTTGCCCAACACATATTGGACTGTTGTCCAACATATATGAAATTCTGGTCTGTTTGTTCAACACATATTGGACTGTTGTCCAACATATATGAAATTCTGGTCTGTTTGCCCAACACATATTGGACTGTTGTCCAACATATATGAAATTCTGGTCTGTTTGTTCAACACATATTGGACTGTTGTCCAACATATATGAAATTCTGGTCTGTTTGTCCAACACATATTGAATTGTTGTCCAACATATATGAAATTCTGGTCTGATTGTCCAACAAATATTGAAGTGTTGTCCAACATATATGAAATTCTGGTCTGATTGTCCAACAAATATTGAAGTGTTGTCCAACATATATGAAATTCTGGTCTGTTTGTCCAACACATATTGGACTGTTGTCCAACATATATGAAATTCTGGTCTGTTTGTCCAACAAATATTGAAGTGTTGTCCAACATATATGAAATTCTGGTCTGATTGTCCAACAAATATTGAAGTGTTGTCCAACATATATGAAATTCTGGTCTGATTGTCCAACAAATATTGAAGTGTTGTCCAACATATATGAAATTCTGGTCTGTTTGTCCAACACATATTGGACTGTTGTCCAACATATATGAAATTCTGGTCTGTTTGTTCAACAAATATTGAAGTGTTGTCCAACATATATGAAATTCTGGTCTGTTTGTCCAACACATATTGGACTGTTGTCCAACATATATGAAATTCTGGTCTGTTTGTCCAACACATATTGGACTGTCTTCCAATATATATTGGACAAACAGACCAGAATTTCATTGCTACGCACATTCGGAATCTTAAAACTCTGACATTCCGGCCTGTATCTTTAGTAGGCACTGGCAATAACCATTTCTTTAATATTAATGATTTTAATCCGAGCCTATTCTGAAGTGAACAAAATGTGATCCCGCGTATGACTAAGCAGGATCATATTTTGTTCACTAGTCGGATTGTTGAAACAAAATCAGTGAAATAATAATTTTAGTCGATAATTTATTATCGATATTTATTTGTCTCCACATTAATTAAACTTTACAGTACTCAGTATTTTAATTAAAAATAAAATGTACTGCGTCTTTATCTTTGAATTTCCATTTAAATTACTCGGTCCATTCCGCGAATACTGAAGACTCAAGGTTGGAACTAATTGACTGATAATTAATTATAGGAACTAGTGGATTGCTAATTAGGGTGTGTTCGAAATACGGACACACCAGCAGGACAAACAAACTGCTAACTCATCAATTCATTAAATTACGGGCGTAGAACAGATTAGATTATACGCCGGCATTCAAATGGCGTCTTTTTTTACTAAAATGTCATGGAATTGTTTTGTATGGAAATTAACGATCACAAGAAAAAAATCCAATAAGAAAACAGGTTTTTCAACATTTACTTGAGCGTTTGATGATGTGTGTTATTAGATATTTAGTATTGTTCATGGTATAATTAAATTTGCTTAAATAATAATTCTTTGCACTTATCAAAATTAATAATAGAAAAAGGTTTTATTTATAACTTATGTATGTATACTTATGTAACATAAGTCATTATGTCACAATAGCAAAACAGAAAATAATTTATTAATTAATTATTTTCAAATTCTTTTATTTAATTTATGAAAATTATATATATATATTATATAACATCGTTATATGTTCCTCTCTACTTCTCAGTGTGAGGTGAATTTATGAAAATTAATTTTTAAATGCTTCTTATTTAAAAGACTCGACGCCCTAAGGGGCAACAAGGGATTGCAGAAGAAGAAATGCAAAAGCTGCAACAATGCTGTATACAGGGTGTTTCACTTAACTCGATGAATAAATATCTGGAGAATAAAGCGTTATATCAAAAAATGTTTCAAATAAACCCACAATATTTTCGACGGGCAAATTATCCTGTTATAATAATTTTTGCCCCCGCCCCCCTGGAGGGCTTGTCAACTTTAAATTTTAAATAGAAACCCCTACTTTTTATTTTCGATTTGGATTATACATCAGAAAATAAATAACTTTTGTCTGAAAAACTTTTTTCAAGTCGTACCAGATGGCGCTGTAATTAAAGATAAAGTTTTTTTTTAATCTGTTTTCCTTTCTACCGTTATGTGTAAGGAGTTTTTGTTTAGTGTCTGTTTCTATATTTTTCTCTCCATGTCTTTCTGTCCTTGATAAAGTTGAGGATATTAAATTACTTTTAAATGGTTATCAGCCGTACAGATGTTATTCCGAGAATCTCAAATCAATCACAATATCAACCGTAACGGAATAACCAAGCATGGTTTTCGCACCTCGCTAGATGGCGCTACATTCGCCAGAATTGACAACTGTTTACTACAAGTAAAAAATCGTAGATATTTCTCTACTAGTACAGATAATAGTATTTTTATTGTCCATGAGAGTCTTCATGATGGAATATTTATCTGAATAATTTAATGTGTTATTATTATACCAGTCTATAAGGTTCAGTCTTATTTATATATATTTTTCATCAATTATAATATAATGTTTAATTTGTAACAGTTTCTTTAATTTGTTAGTGATATTTGTTTTTGATATTTTACATATCCATTTTTTTATTATTATTATTTATGATATACTTTTTTTAGGCATTTATTCACTTATATATGCGAAACTTGCTCATTTATCTGCGGATTTTTGGTAGCGTAAGATTAACCTTCATTAATCTAAGCATTATCATATAACGGCGCCAATTATTTATTTTCTTATTGTTGTTATTATTGCTTTATTTTTCTTCTACAATCCACTACACATGAATATTACTAATTATATTGTAGATTTGTAAAAAGTTAAATCCGTTAAATAAATAAGAGAATATTCAAATAATGTTAATTTATGAACCCGCTGTTTTCAAGAGATGGCTTCAGTAATAAGTGCTGGTCGATTGTGACATAATGAAAACGTCATGAACCAAACTTAGACATGTGGTAAAGAAACCGCTTAGATACATTAGTGTTCTTGTTGTTGCGTCATATACTGTTGGTTGTATGAAAATCTTCGATTTTGTGTGTGTTTAAAAGGTTCAATAAATAAATAAAGTTTGAAAATTCGGAAAGTACGCAATTTGCAATAAAAAATAGGGGTTCCCATTTAAGATTCTTAAGTTATCCCTGTTATTCACCCCCGTGGGGGGTGAGGGGTGAAATTGATAACAGAATCTAATGTCCCCCTGCAAACCACTAAACTTTGCATTAGACAACTTTTTCCATTGGGCGCACTTGTCTCGATATATTCCACCTGAAAGATTAAAATGGGACACCCTGTATATATAATCTAAAATCCCCATCTACCATAATGGTGATGTAGGGGTAGGTATAAATTGTAATTAATTTAATAAATATTAAAGTTGCGCAATTGCAAATTGCATTACAAAACTATATACAGGATTTGTTCCACAATAAAATAAAAGGATGTTGATTGTTAAATCACCATTAAATTTGATTATAATTTTGTAATAAAATAATGGAAAGTAAATTTAAATAAATACGAATGACAGTGAGGTATTTTTTTTATATTAATTTCATGACTGGCATTGTTTAAAAGAAATACAACACAATAACGCATCACGCTTAATGAGTTTTAGCTTTTAATCTCTGCTTAAGTCCTTGTCCTTGCTTTTTATTACGAGAATAACAATCCTTAAAGATCATATCATGCAATTAAATTAACAATGCTAATATAACTTTTTTTCTGTACACATAATTTGTTTTAATAAAATTGTAATTAACAACAATAAAGATTTTGTAATTAGTAGCATTAATTAATGCTAGATTTCATACAGAATTTAAATATTATTTTCTATGATGCGGCTAAAAGTAAACACAATCAATAAACGTATATCAAATAAAATACTGTAAATTTTTCTTCGTTGAATGTTTAGCGAAAGTTAATAACATCCTAATGTTATTATTTTATTTATTTATTTAGTCTTACCCTACACCCATGTGGGTAGAAAGGGGTCATTGAATATAAATATATATATATATATTTATATATATTTAGTCTTATATAACATCGTTATATGTTCCTCTCTACTTCTCAGTATGAGGTGGATAAATGTAAATATTATATAAAAATAATTATATACTATTGATTTTTTCATATTATTTACATTATACAGGGTGAGTTTTTTTTTCGATGTTCTCTATGGGGATCTCGAAAACTATAAGAGATAGAAAAAAGGTTAAATGGGGAAAGAAGTGTAGTTTTATAAGACGAATAAAATGACACTTTCAAAATATTTGAAAAAGTCAAAGATAACTAGATATTTTGAAAAAAGTAAAATGTGTCAATTTTTTGAAATCAATATATCTCTATTATTATCATAGATAGAAAAAAACTGTAAAGGACAAAGTTGTAGAAAATTTTACACAGCTTAATAACAAAAAATAAAATTTCGCCCATATTTTGGGAGATATGACATAAACTTACCTTTTTTAAATGGAAACAATAGTTGGCTATGACTTTATTAAAAGGGCTATTTTTTTCCCTTTAATCCGATATAACATATGCCATAGTTATTTTTAAAATAAAATAAGTTACAGTCGTTTTTAATTTTACCATACACAAAAAAATAGTTAGCCATGAAAAAGACATCCTCTCTACTTCTCAGTGTGAGGTGCTAATGTTATTATACAATACATTTATTGAGAAGGAGCAAACAAAAGAAATTGAATTAAAATTTAAGAATTAATTTTTTCAATCATAAAGACAATTTGAGATAATTGTGGTACACGATCCGAACCGTTCCACTCAATTAAACCCTATGTAGCCGCAATCAGTTTCAATAAAGGCAGTAATTGTCTGAATTGATTCCCAGTTAAATTTCAGCCGGTATGTGAGCGTTTTCAATTTGGAAATATTGCTCCGGCCGTTTTATTTCTAGTCAGGTGATCTCATGCGCCGGCGACAAAGCATGATATCATCAGAGTCGAAACTATTTTCATGTATTCTATTTTGAATGCAACAACTCAAAACAGCACAAATTATTACATAAATCCAAGCGGGGATATTTGATTAACCCAACGAAGGGAAAATAATGTAATAAAAATTGTTATTTAACTTAAAACAACCTTATTTTAATCAATGTGATTTAATAATAATTATAGGCAGAAATACCTCTGATCGATAGCCATTTAACAATTAATTAGTTTTTGTGTGATATACATAATCAATGTTTGTTACATTATTATAAACTTAATTGTTAATAAAGATTGTTATATATATAATAATTATTTATTGAAAATCTTTATTTCTGAGTATTACATTATATAATTTTATAATACATATACATACAATCATATACACATTGTTAGACCTCAGAAAATGGCTATCGACCGTCGGTTTTTCTGCCTAAATAATAATTATTAAATCACATTAACTATAATAATTATTGTTGAAATCTTGCTCATATAAAAAAAAAACAAATAAATAAATAAGAAAGTTATTTTTATTGGTATAATCAGCAATGTGTAATAAAGTAAAAGTATTTGTTTATGAATTCAATCGACTTTTTAAATTAATTAAGTAAACACGTTGTATATTAACGAAAAATATTTATTAAATAAGCGTGCATCAAGATAAATGATTTAACACATAAAATATATACAAGTTTAAATAATGATAAAATGCATAATAAGATTGAGCAAAACAAATCAGAGTTTAACTAAAAAGTTCACAAGTCAAAAATTTCAAAGTTACAAACAAAATTTACAAGTATACGATAGTGAGAGAATAGAACGTACTTGTGTTGAGAATCCATGAATTGTATGTGATTTTTTAATAACACATCACATTTGTATATTCAATTTTGTTTACATGTTTATTTATTTATTTGTCAATTTTACATAAAAGCTATTGATAAAGAGCATGTTGTGCTTGAAATGTACATATAGTGATAAAATAAATAAAAATTAAGAAAGGAATAAAATATTATTATATTATATCAAGAAACTTCACGTACTCACCAACAAATATCTTCGAAATTAGTGATGAATTTTGTATTTGTTTTATTTTTAATTATAAGCATGACAAAACAACCCACAGGAAGAATTAATCTAAATCAGTATATTTAATTAATAATTTCCATCTATCTTATCATGAGGATTACTTATTAAACGGAAATGCTTTATCTCAACACAGTCAGTGTTACGTAATTAACTAATGATTTCACCCTATTTGTTTAATTAATTCATCCACTTGTTTTTACTTCATCAATTTTTATTAAAAAAAAATAGTTTGTCATAAAAGTATTGTTGCGATTTTACCTGTGATGTCGCAACCCTAACACTAATTTACATATTAAGTGCTAAATTTATATTAACAATCTTATATTATTAATATATTCTTACATCAACACTCATTTTCAACTTTTTCAAGTTGAAGATGCATCAGATTCAAAGTCCAAAACGGCATTGTTTGATGCAATTTAAACAAATGAATTTCATACCAGATTGTTGCTAAAGGTGTAAACAATGATTTTAAACAATAAAATCAGGGGTACGTCTTTTGTAACTTGTAAAAAAATGAGAAAGGGGTTGAATCACCCGCGTTTCGCTGTGCAATTCCGCTAACAGAGCGCTCGCCAACCAATCACGATTCGTGTCGCTGTGCCGACACACGGCTTTTAGTACCGCACTTCTTTTGAAGCTACGGGAAAATGTTCATTATAGTGCTTCATTACAGAAAATCCCTTAGCTGCATTGTGTTGTCGAATTTGTCTCATATTATTCACTGATTGTTCTAATTATTTTTACGGTTTTTATATATTTTAAGTTTGTTAAATAGTAGTTTCTTGTAGTTTTGTTGTTTTAGTTAATATTGGAATTTTTATTTTTTTAGGTTAGGTTAGTTCTTGTATTTTTATTAATTTTTAAATTCTTTTAATTATCGTTCACATATATACGTATATACCTTTTTTAATTTAATGCCTACATAATAAGTTATATTTAGTATAGTTATTATTCGTTATAAATTAGATTATAGTAATTCTTTTCAATATTTTAATTTCTTCTGTTTGTTTACTTTAATTCAAAGTCTATTCTTTGATTCGTATTTACAATGGCAATAACTAGTGAAAATATTGCAACATTTTTGATTGGAAAATGTTCAGATTTTGCAATTGTTAATATTAAAGTTTCTACTCCTGTTTTACAAGAAGCAACTATT
Organism: Philonthus spinipes; assembly: GCA_963082785.1. NCBI lineage: Eukaryota > Metazoa > Arthropoda > Insecta > Coleoptera > Staphylinidae > Philonthus > Philonthus spinipes. The sequence goes on from OY720308.1 coordinate 17,681,724, forward strand.
CATTTCTATGGCAACAATTTGTACGAGTAAGTTTGAAATTATATCGTAGTACCATTTGTAGAATTATGCAGAAAACTAAAATTGTTAAAATCAATAGTCATTCTAATAACAATACATCTTATAATAATAATTTAGAAGATGAAAAAATTTCTTCTTCTGTTATTAGTGAAGTTAATATTAACGGAAGTGAAGTCAAGTCGTTTAGTCATAATATCTCTACGAAAGATGTATCAATGGATTCAGTTGAAATAAATTTAATAGTTGATATGCCAATTTTAAAAAACAATACAGGTGAATTGCTACCTATTACATGTCATTGAATACATATTTCCAAATTAAGTTAATATTTAAAAATTTATCAAAATGAATTTTAATTAAAATTATAAAAAATGGTGATGTGTCCATCATGGTACTTTCCCCGGTGAATACGGTCAAATAAGTTTCTGATTGAAAATTTAATAGGAAAGCAAAATGATTAATAGAAAAAATTGATTGTTGTTTTTCAAAGTTAAAACCGAGTATTTAGAAGAATATTATAATTAAGTGTGTTATTTCTTACCTTACAATGTGTTGAAATCTTTTATCCACACTCTTCTTCATTTTTAAAAACTTTGCGAATGTGCTGAATACGACGGCACTTTGACGTTTTATTTGTCATTAAAATAATTATTTCAATAATTAAAATCTCTAAGGGAATTTATCAGATAAATGCTTATAAAATGAAAACCGGAGGTCCTACAATAAAAGTTTTATAACAGAAATTATTTATTTTCCAAGATCTAAAACTTTTATTTGAAACATTTTTCTATCCGAATTAAAAAATGAAAAATTGCTAAGAGTAAAGTTGCACTTAATGAATTTTGATTTTGACCAAAAGCTTTTCAGATCATTCCACTGTTATATAAAGCTTAGGTATAAAGTTTGAGCTTAATCCATTTAGCCGTTTAGGTGCTATCGCGGAAACACACAGACACACACACAGACATTTTTCAAAACTCGATGGAATGGACTCAGGGGACCTCAAAACGTGCACATTTGTTGAAATTGGCGATTCGAAAATTTTCACGATCACAATACTTTCCCTTGGACAGGGGTCCGGGGAAAGTAAAAATAAAAAGAAATAAATCATTTCTTTTTAGTTTATTAAACACAATTTGATTCGAATATTTTAAAAAATATCAATCAATGCGATGAAATACCAAAGTCGCGAAACGTATATATTTTTTGAAAAAATAAAAATCGTTTTTACTTTTTCAAATGAATAGAATATTTATCGTAGGCAAACTTTAATATAAGCCGTCACTGACATTCTAAGCTATAATTTCGTATGTAAGGGGTCTCAAAGTCCACAGAAAAATCAAAGGATAATTAACATTCAAGCATCATTACATATATTTAAATTGCATCAAGCAATGACATTTTTTTATTTTGAATCTGACACACATTTTCGTGGGATTCGTGGCTGTTTTCAAAAATTATTTAAAAAAGTTACAAAAGACATACCCCTGATTTTATTGTTTAAAATCATTGTTTGCACCTTTAGCAATAATCTGGCATGAAATTCATTTGTTTAAATTGCATCAAACAGTGCCGTTTTGGACTTGAAAAAGTCGAAAATGAGTGCGGACGTAAGAATATATTAATAATATAACATTTTTGATAAAAATGTAGCACTTTTTATCGAATTTCATCTTTAAATTCTTGTAATAAAGCGTGTTTTTTGTTTAATTTACCCCGGCGCCTCCGCCATGGTGGAGATGCCGGGCAAATCCGTGGCTGGAAATTCGTGGGTAACTTCACATCGGTTTTCTCTTCAAGTTTTGATCTGGTAACGTTTCCGAATGGTGTCACAGGATATAGAAAATTTTGAAAACGGAATTATAGGTAAACGTGCGTGAAATAAACGAATCCGAAGTCAGAATCTGTAGGAAACTTACCGTTTGGTCACAATTCGCATTGAAAGTCCCAATTTTGAGGTTATAATTGATCCGATTTCCGATTAAATAAGCACATTGCGAGTATAAATCCTACACATGATGAAATAATCTTCTAATTTATGACGAAATTTAACAAATTTGTTGCAATTTTTTCATTTATTCGGCCAAAATCACGATTTTAATTTTATACAGAAAATTACGTTTCTATGAAAAAAACAATATGTATTTTAGATCCATTTGTAAATAATAGATATTTTAATTTATGATAGCAAAAATAGATGGCGTCACCGCTCCACTAAACCGAATGTATTTTGTGCAATATAATAAAAAATAATAGAGAATTATAATCGACTATTATAAATAATACATACATACATATTTAATTAATGATTTTTTTTATGAAAATATTGGATAGATTGGTACAACTTACGATCTTTTGCACGTTTTGTCAGAATACTTTACAAACATGTTTGCACACTCACCTACCTAAACTAACCCAAACTAACCTAACCTAACATAACCTAAATTAACACAAACTAACCTTACCTAAACTAACCTAACCTAACCTAACCCAAACTAAACTAACCTAACCTAACATAACCTAAATTAACCCAAACTAACCTAACCTAACTCAAACTAAACTAACCTAACCTAAACTAACCCAAACTAACCTAACATAACCTAAATTAACACAAACTAACCTAACATAACCTAAACCAAACTAACCTAAACTAACCTAAACCAACCCAAACTAACCTAACCTAAACTAACCCAAACTAAACTAACCTAACCGAAGCCGACAAAACGTGCAAAAGATCGTAAGTTGTACCAATCTATCCAATATTTTCATTAAAAAATCATTAATTAAATATGTATGTATTATTTATAATAGTCGATGAATAATTATCTATTATTTTTTATTATATTGTACAAAATAGTTTAGTGGAGCGGTGACGCCATCTATTTTTGCCATCATAAATTAAAATATCTACTATTTACAAATGGATCTAAAATACATATTGATTTTTTCATAGAAACGTAATTTTCTGTATAAAATTAAAATCGTGATTTTGGCCGAATAAATGAAAAAATCGCAACAAATTTGTTAAATTTCGTCATAAATTAGAAGATTATTTCATCATGTGTACGATTTATACTCGCAATGTGCTTATTTAGTCCGAAATCGGATCAATTATAACCTCAAAATTGGGACTTTAAATGCGAATTGTGACCAAACGGTAAGTTTCCTACAGATTATGACTTCGGATTCGTTCATTTCACGCATGTTTACCCATGATTCCGTTTTTAAAATTTTAAAAATCCCGTGACACCATTCGGAAACCTTTCCGCATTGTGCCCTCAGGTACCATTTGTGGAAAATGGGAAAGGAGGAAAGTGGAAAATGCAGGCTATGCGATTCGGCAAATGAAACAACCGAGCATATACTCTGCGCCTGTGACACTATTGTCCACAAGCGTCTTTCACACTTCGGCAGGGACCGGTTATCCCACGAAGAGGTGAGCAATGTCACCCCCAAGAAAGTTATCAGGTTCATAGAGGATGTGGGACTGCTTGGGAAGTGATTAGGAAAGGGCAGAACAATAGATCTTACAGGTCGCAGTTCACATGAGGCTAATTTACGCTTCACTAGCCCCGTATAACCTATAACCTAACCTATATAACGTATTCAAAAAGGGTTATTTAAATTTTTGAAACACCACACTTTTAAAATTGCCGCGTTATGTGACGTCAGTACTATCGGACCCCATTAGTCTTTAATTAGTCCTTAATTATAGGCATATTTTTATTAAATTTTGACGAAGGGGGGTTGCCAACCATTTGGAGGTAATTATTCGTATATTGTAATTTTGTGTGAGAATTAAAATTTTAATGACTGATTAAAAAAAAATAATAATAAAGTTTTAGCTTCGCTGTAACGTTGTTTTAATTTTAATGACAAATATTACAATTTACAGTAATAAATTGTAATATTTGTTTTTAAATTTCATTTCATTTGTATTACGTTTTAATAAGAAGTAGTGTTGGGCAAAATCGAGTAATATTAGTAATCGAGTATTTCTAAATGAGCAATACATACATACATAGCCTCTACACCCCGCTTTGGGGTTGGGTTTTCTAGATTTCTTAAGAAGTTAGGGTGGATCAGTCCCTGATATATTTTTTATAGTTTCTTCCATAATTTCCTATCCTTAGTCTTCTCTTTCCAATTTTGGACACTGACCTTTCCTATAGGTCCTCCGTTACTTGTTTCAGCCATTTTAAATAAATAAAGTCTATGCGCAACCCCAATATTCCTTCAAAATACAAATTTCCTACTTCTACTATTTATTACTAATAACACAGACTTTGACAATAACGTTAGCGATCGTGACGAGTAAATAGACAATTACAGGCTAAATATGCTACATATATAAATAAATTACACGAATAAAGATGTATTTATATGAAAAGTCTACGCCCGGGGCTAAGGTGCTCGAGAGACTTTCATCAGCCGATTAAATAATAATAAATAAGTCAACCTGGGCTATTCTGTAAGGAAAATGTTATGTTTATTGTTTACGGTATTTTTATCAATTTTTGTAATAGATATTCATTCATAGAATGTGCATTTAATTAATAACGTACATATTAAATTAATGTTTTTTAATATATAGGGAAGATTAATGATAGTAATAGAATGCGTTGCATTAAAAAATTATCATATTTAATTTTGCAGTAAGGAAAAAGTTCAAAGAGATCGATTTTGCCAATCTCTAGTAAGAAGTCATAATCTTCCCCCTTCGAAAAACATTCCTATCTACGCGCCTCATGGATCCAGTGGCGTAACTATAATAACTTGTTTTGCAGGGGGAGCTAGAAAGCCAAGGGGTCCATCTGGAGCGGCAAAAAAACAAATTTTTAATTGTTTCACTTTAAATACGAGTATTGAAATTATCTTACTACCTATATAAGCGCAACTCGTTCACGTAAACTTAACACCGTACTCGACAGTCAGCACTTTGGGGCCTTAATAATTATTTTGCAGGGGGGCCACCGAAGGTACTTACGCTTCTGGGTAGATCATCTATAGTTTATAATTTTAATGATTGTTGAGTTACGTAAAGGTGAACTATACTATTTAATGAAAGACTCAATCTTTCATTAAATAGTCTAATTTATATTATTAATAACTTAACATGTTTTAGTAATAAATTTACAAATAAATCATCCACATCGTGGATAAAAAGCAATTATCAATAATTTAATAATATATATATAATTAATTGTATTTCGTGTTTTACCCTTCCGGATGTAGAGAAAAAAAATTAATTAATAAATCATCAGCATCATAGTTAAAAAACAGTTCAACAATTTAGTAACTAAATTTACAAACAAATCCTCACCATCGTAGTTAAAAAAGCCATCAACAATATAGTAATTAATTTACAAATAAATCCTCACCATCGTAGATTGAACGCAGTCATGAACAACGCAGGCACCAGCAGAAAAGTCAGGGTGACAGCGAAATAGGAACCCAAACCGTTCGCAGAGTAATAATAAAGTAACGCCACGGCCAGACCCAGGTCCAGCACGTAGGTTAGAATGGACAGCACCACACAAACAATATAGTAGGGTCCGAAAGTGTGCCCGCCGCCCTCCGGCACCTTGCAACCCCCGTCGCTCTTCAGATCGTCGATCTGCACCGACGAGGGCCCCCCGGAGAAACGCACCACCGTGCACTCTTCGGCCATTTCACATTACGTCAAAACAAACTGTTGCGAAATCCGGCGGTGATTCGAAGCGGGGCCCCGATTCCGACCGCGGCGAACAAATGACGCACGGGTTTTTGATTGAAACAAGTGAACGGAGAACTAAACAAAACAAAAAAATATGCCGTCGAGTCGAGTGTGTGTGTGTCGTTTGTTTACGGTGCGCGTTTGTTTTGCGATGCGTGCGTGTATGAGTGGAGGTGAGTGCGCGACTGAACGGTGAATGGGGAGGAGAGAGAGGGGATGGGAAAAGGTGGTTGCCGTTTTTTTTTAACGCGCGCGCGATCGTGCTTTTCCGCTTGTCACGTGTCATTTTTTATTCAATTATACTTCAAGACGCTTAATTTCCATTAATTAATTATTAATCCCAAATAGAAATAAATTGTTGTTTCATATTTTCTATTAAAAATATTAAATTTAAATAAATTATTAAATTTTTTTTTCAAGTTGTAAATAAAAATAAATCTTGAAAACAGCACAGTGATTTGTTTTGCAAGTATGGCTGGCTTGGAACCATCGGAACAAATTTGTGGTGATTGGTTTCACGTTTGATGCTAAATTTAAATCGATGAGTGAAATGAGTGCAAACGAAAGTGGGCGATTTAGAAATCGTGAAAAGTATTGTGTTATTGAAATTCCTCGCTTACACCATGAATAATCATACATCAGATACAAATCAAAACTACAAATATTGTTATTTATCATTAGAAATGCTAAAAAAAAAAAAGAATTTATTTTTAATAAATGCACAAATGTTAATGTAAATAGAAAAGTGTATTTACTCACTTGGTCACAGTTATTTAAATAAATGAAATAAAAATGATTTAAAAATAATTAACAAATTATTTCCACATTTAGCTCTGTGACATTTTGACTTACGTTACGTAAGTACGTTAAATAAATGCATATTAAAATGTTTTTTTTTCAAATATTAATGATTTATTTTGTTTATTCAATATTTATTTATTCCTAACAAATAATGAATACAATTACAAGGAATGTAATATAAAGAAAATCATGCATATGCGTATAGGTTAGGTTGTAGGGAAAGGTTTCCGAATGGTGTCACGGGATTTTTAAAATTTTGAAATCGGAATCATGGGTAAACGTGTGTGAAATGAACGAATCCGAAGTCATAATCTGTAGGAAACTTACCGTTTGGTCACAATTCGCATTCAAAGTCCCAATTTTGAGGTTATAATTGATACGATTTTCGACTAAATAAGCACATTGCGAGTATAAATCGTACACATGATGAAATAATCTTCTAATTTATGATGAAAGTTAACAAATTTGTTGCGATTTTTTCATTTACTCAGCCAAAATCACGATTTTAATTTTATACAGAAAGTAACGTTTACTGACGTTTATATAAAAAAATCAATATCGATATTTTAGATCAATTTGTAAATAATAGATATTTTAATTTATGATATCAAAAATAGATGGCGCCACCGCTTCATAAAATCGAATGTATTTTGTACAATATAATAAAAAAATAATAGAAAATTATTCATCGACTATTATAAATAATACATACATATTTAATTAATGATTTTTTAATGAAAATATTGGATAGATAGGTACAACTTACGATCTTTTGCACGTAAAATGAGTAAACTTTCATAATATTCAACTCATCGTGCCTGTGTGTGAATTTGAGTGCGAATTTTCATTGATTTATCATGGATATACTGTGAATTAAATACAGTGTTTAATATCATCGGATGCATAATTTTTGGCCTGTATAATTGAACAATTCAGATAAGTAAAAAATTTGTTAATAACTCAAACGTTTAGATTTAATTATGTTTTCAATGAAAGAAATGTGGGCACATCACGCAGAATTCGAGGTAAGCCTGCAGTTTTTCTTGCGTTAATTTTTTTTTCTTGCGTTAATTTTTTGCGGCATTTAAAACTGGCCTGTGTTTGATTTATTTATTTATTTGCTGTCAATTAGAAATTCGAATTTATTTCAATTAATTCATTTAAGGAATTTATTTGATTATATTAATTTACATCTGTTTTATTGTGTTAACCTTCCGTGGCCTACCTGTTTGTTTTTGTCAGTCACTCTGATCGGCCCCTGAGTGTGAAAAGTGTAATCGTTTACCACCTACCTAGCTTTGTTCCTTTATTCCTAATTTCTAAATTTTAAATTACACCACGATGTCTAATAAACAGGATACTTATAATACTAAATCATCGACTGATCAATTATGTATTGGTAAATGTGGAAAAATGGTAGCTAATAAAACGACTTGCCCCAATTGTAATAAGTATTGTCATCCTTCATGCTTAGCTAATCACTCATGCGAGAACGAACAATTAAAAGATCTTATGTCGATCGTGAAGGAATTACAAAGTTCGATTAAATCACTTTCTAAGAAATGTGATCAATTGAGCAATGAAAATTCTGAAATTAAACTAATAATATCTGAAATGACTGGTTTGAAACAGGAGAATACGAGGTTAAATACTGTAGTGGATCAATTATTAAATAAAATTCAAGAATTGGAAGTAAAATTGGATTCCTCGAATCAAATGAATGACGCGAGTGTGGGAACAACTGACTGTACATCGTCTAATTCTGCGGTAGATCAATTATTAAATAAAATTCAAGAGTTAGAAGTAAAATTGGACTCATCGAATCAAATCAATAATGCAAGTTAAGGAACAACCGAGTGTACATCATCTAATGTTATAAATGAGATGAATGATAGAGCGTCCAAAATGTGTAATATTATATTATATAATGTTGCCGAGTCGTCTTCGTCCGATATTAAAACTCGAATTGAACATGATAAAGCGACAGCCAATCAGATTTTGCAAACATCGTCTGATGTTAAGATGGATTTTAAAACTCTTAGGTTAGGAAAACAGACACCTCGACCATTAAAACTCATATTTGGTAACCAACCTACTGCTTTGAATATTTTAAAAAATGTTGCTCCAGTTATTAATAAAAATTCTGAAATAAAAATTAAACTAGATCTTACAAGAATGCAACGCGAATATTTAAAATCACTATACACAGAGCTAGAGGTTAGGAAAGAGAAAGGTGAAGATGATTTGGTTATTCGGTATATAAATAATTATCCACGAATAACTAAAAAGAAGAAGACGCTCACTCCTGCCAATGCGACCCCCTCGAATCTTTCTACAAAAAACTGAAGTTATATTGCCATAATGTAGGTGGACTACGAACAAAAATCAACGATTTTATGCATGCGGTTAATTTATGTTACTACGATGTTATCATTATTGTAGAAACCTGGTTGAATTCTAATATTTATGACAATGAATTTCGTTTAAAAAATTATACAATTTTTAGAACTGATCGATCAATCCTAACCAGTGATAAAAAACGCGGCGGAGGCATATTAATTGCGGTGTGAAAGTGTATATTGTCACAGCTTATTTCTGTTGAAGCAACATGTGTTGAACAATGTTTTATCTTATTAAGTATAGGTTCTAATAAATTAGTAGTAGGTGGGGCTTACATACCCCCTAACTCTCCTTTTGAAAAATATGAAGATCACGCGAAAACGATTGAATCTTTATCTGATACTTATATCGATACAGATTTTTTTATTTTTGGGGATTATAACCTTCCTCGTATCCAATGGACATTAACCGAATCGAATCATATCAATGAATCAAATAATATAAACAATTTATCCGCAAACATTTTAATTGAATCGTTTAGCTTTTTAAACATGACACAGATTAATAATATACCGAACAGCAGGGGAATACTTTTGGACCTGTGTTTTACTTCCATATCTCAGGTAAAAATTCAATTTAAAAAAAATTCAATATTTGTAGCAATTCTATTCATCATAGTGGTTATGAATTCTGCGTAGAATTTGAATCTGCTATAAATTATTTAAATTACATCGAGACAGTGTTTGATTTTAAGAATGCTGATTACTGTCAAATTAATTATGCTTTATGTTCAGTGGATTGGAATAACTTATTAATTGGTACTAGTATTGATAGTATAGTAGACTGCTTTTATGATATAATATATGATGTAATTAATTATTATGTCCCTTTGAAACAAATAAAATCAACAACATATCCCAAATGGTTCAATAAAACTTTAATATCTTTAGTTAAACAAAAGAAAAATGCACATGCCATTTATAGGAACAGCAATAGCTCTAATGATTATGCTATTTACAAACAACTTCGGGATAGGTGCTCTAGCTTAAGTAAAACATTGTATAATTCATATTGTCAGCGTATTCAAGGGAATATACGTCGAAATTACCTAAATGTTTGGAAATTTATCAATAATGCTAAAGGTGTGCAGGGAATCCCGTCCACTGTTAGTTTTAAGGACATCGTATTCGCTGAAGGCGATGATATTGTAAATGCATTTGCTCAATATTTTGCTGATGTATACACGTGCCCGACTAATGACCATATTTATACATTTAGGACATCCAAATCAGTAATACCTGACAAGTTACAAATTTCATTAGAAGAAGTCTTCAACGCAATAGTCTCACTTGATGGTAGTTTAATTTGTGGGCCTGATGGCATACCTGGTGACTTCCTATATAATTGCGTTTGTTCAGTGTCGAAACCTTTGCACTTATTGTATTCTGCATCTCTCAAACTTGGCTGTGTCCCTAAGAATTGGAAGTTTAGTTATATTACCCCAATTTTCAAGAACGGCGATAGAAATAAAGTCGAAAACTATCGTGGGGTTGTAATTCAATCTGCAATCCCAAAAATGTTTGATATGTTGATTACCAAACAAATTGTATATATGACTAAACATTTATTTAACGTTGCACAACATGGTTTCATTAAAGGTAAGTCTACCACAACTAATTTATTAGAATTCCAATATTTTTTACACAATGCCTTTGAATCACATATTCAGGTTGATGCGGTTTACACTGATTTTGCGAAGGCATTTTATAGGGTACAACACGCTATACTTTTTACTAAATTACATGCTTATGGATTCCATGACTCAACTATCAAATGGATTATTAGTTTTTTGACTGAACGTCGTCAAGCAGTTAGGATTAATAATTTCATATCTTCCACTATTCAGGTAACATCCGGTGTGCCCCAGGGCTTACATATCGGTCCGGTATTATTTCTTATTTTTATTGATGATATCTGCAGCTGTTTTCTGCACTCTAGTTATCTGTTATTTGCTGATGATCTCAAAGTGTACTCATGTATTAATGATATATCGAATTGTTTCAATTTGCAAATAGACCTGAACAATTTATATGATTGGTGTGTACAAAATCAGCAGTTTCTCAACACTAAGAAATGTAAATCCATTACATTTTCTAAACGAATAAGCACGATAGAATTCACATACAACATCAATCATGACAATCTGGAAAAAGTGTCGGTTATGCGTGATTTGGGTATCTTAATGGATTCTAAACTGTCATTTGCAGCGCACATCTCCCAAATATGTAATAAAGCCATCAAACTACTGGGATTTTTATTAAGACATTGTAAACATTTTAATTTGGAAACATTGAGAGCAATTTTTTGTGGATTGGTCAGATCTAATTTGGAATATTGTACTTCAATATGGTCACCCTACTATAAAAAATATTCATACCAGGTTGAATCTGTCCAAAAGAAATTTTGTAGATACATTTCATTCAAACTCAATTTGCCATTTACGAATTATGAATTGGTATGTAGCTATTTAAATATAGAACAATTGGAGGTACGTAGAAAAAAGTTTGATCTGTTTTTGCTGCATAACATAATATCCGGTCATACTTCAACAGATCTGCTTCAATATTTACATTTCCACATTCCCACTAGATCATCAAGACAAAAAACCATTTTCAGAATACAGACTGCGTCTTCGATTTATAAATACCACAGTCCTATATACCGCTGCATGAGATTGGCCAATCAAATGAATAATCAGGATAAATTTGATTTATTTGGAACGTCATATTGTACATTTAAGAATATTGTAAATAAAATCACGGGCAGTACATTGAATAATTCTAATTGATTATTTATATTTAGGTTTATTTAGTTTAAGTTAGAATAAGTTATATGTATGTTTTCTTATATATATTTTTTTATTATCCAATTTATAATTTGTTATTATTTTATAAAAAAGGTGTTATCCGTTAAATAAATAAATAAATAAATTAAATTCATTAAATGTGAGTAAACTTTCTTTTTTCAAATGAAACACTCTGTATATTATCACTTTTTTGAAAACTAAGAGGAATTTTTTTTTTTGGTAGAATTCACAAATTTTAAGTTATACGAATTCTCGAACTCTATAATATATTGTCCCGTTTACTTATAAATAGATTTATTTCAAATGAACGGTTAAAAAAAAATGTAGAAAACCAAAAATAACTGACGAAATAATTAGGTAGACCTCCGGTCGATAGCCCAGGGCAAACAAACCTTTATTCTCAACTCAAAAAATGTAATTGTCTGAATAAAGATATACACCATGGGGATCTCGCTTATTATAAGAGATAGAGGGTAGGATTAAATTTGACATGTTTGCAGAATTTCATGCTGATTAATATTCCGTTGAGAAAACGGAACGTTTCTTTGTTTTGAAGGAAAATTAAAAAAAAAACTGAAAAATGCGATTTCCTTTTTTTATTTATATTTTCGTTATTTGAAGCAATAATTCGATATAATGAAGACATTCTTATAGCACTTTTTTTATGATCTAATCGATGGCGTACTAATTTTACTAATAGCATGTTTCGTTTCTTCTGGACCATCATCAATTTTCTCATTTCTTATGGGCGCCATATTGGTTTTTTTATCGGATTAAAATCCTCTATTTTTTCTGATGTTTTACAAAATGTAATCTAATGCATTTATGAATTACTTATAACTTAAAATAATGCATTTTAGAAAAATGATTCCTACAAAATTTCTTAGAATTAATCTTAGAATTAAAAAATATGAAAATATATAGGGAGTTCCATTTAAAAAACCGAATTATCTAAGTAAATTGAATACTCCGTATATGCAAAATATATTTAAATGATAGGTTGATTAATCGAAAAAGCATTTATTTGATTTTTTTTTAATTATTACGTTTGGAAAATTATTTAGATGTTCCGATAAATTTAACTAACCTTGTACAGCGAATTGGCGCAGGGGCCATACTAATCTTCTCTGTATCGTTCCTTTATTTTGATGGAGTTGCAAAAAAATATTTATTTATTTATTTAGTCTTATATAACATCGTTATATGTTCCTCTCTACTTGTCAGTGTGAGGCGATCGTAAAAAAAATAAATCATATTAATATTATTATTTATTATACTCTACATTACTAACTTAAATGTTATTCATCAATTATTTCTTCGTAGAAAACATCACAGATTTTATGTAGTAAATTATTTTTTTAAATAACAAGAAATGCAAAAAATTAATTATATATCCGGGAAAGCGCTGCCAATCATATTCTTCCCTCTGTATCTGTAGGAATATGTTCGAATTCCAAAATTTTTGCCAGCCAGTTTTAGAGGACAGACATCATTAGGTCTCATTATGAAACACGTTGAATATAAGGCTATTTCCAATTCAGGACTGGTACCTACAAACATCGATCCCACTGGTTTGTCGATGTCGTGGAAGTTGAAGTGATATTTCAAAATCGCCCCTTTCTAAAAATATAAAAAAAAACGATAACATTCAAATTTATTTAATTTTTTTATATTCAATTATTCTGAAATCGGATTAAGACAAGGCGGAGGATTGAGTCCCTTGCTGTTCATAATATTTATGGATGAGATAGTTAAAACAAGTGCAGCACAGTGCAGTAAAATAACAGTAGGGTACACAAACATGAAAAGAATTCAAGTATCTGAAGCAGCATTTGCAGATGACGTTTTAATATTTGCACGGAACAAAAAGGAACTTCAGAAAAATTTAGAAATATGGAACAACACGCTAGAATAATATGGAATGACAATGAACAAAAAGAAAACAAAAGTTATGGCTATAGGCGAAGAACAGGGCGAACTAAATATAACATTAGGAAATGAAAAAATGAACAAGTAGCAGTCATAAAGTACTTAGGAGTAACCATTCAACATCAAGGAAAACAGGACATAGAAATGCAAGAAAGAATAAACAAAACTGCTAAATTATACCATACAATGAGGGAAACATTTATTAACAGAGCAAAAATATCTAAGGAAACAAAAATAAAAGTCTTCAAAAGTATATACAGACCTATACTTACATATGGTTGCGAATCCTGGAACTTGACACAACAGCAAAGAAGTAAAATACAAGCGATGGAAATGAAATACTTAAGAAGAGTGAAAGGCGTAACAAAAAGAGACAGACTAAGAAATACCGAAATAAGAAAAGAACTTGAATGCCAGCCAACACTAGAAGTGATAGAAAGAAGACAGCTTGGATGGTGGGGACACTTACAATGAATGGAAGACACAAGACCTGTCAAGGAAGTATGGGAAGCAAAAATACAGAAAAATAAAAAGAAAGGCAGACCGAGACAAACATGGAACGAAACTATTGCGGCAATACTGAACAGAAAAGGGCTAACTTGGGCAGAAGCAAAAAAATTAGCGAAGGACAGAAAGGAATGGAAGAAGTTTATAGCAGGATGGACATTCCTGTAACAAATCCTACACCAAAATGTGGTAGAAGGATGTAAGATTATATATATATAATTATTCCCGACACTCTTAAGAGGTGATGACAACCTGCATAGGTTTAAAAAAATCATTTTTTATCGCAAAATTTAAAAGTATATCCATTTAAGATTATTTCCTAAACAAATTTCATATTGATAGGATGCCGAAGTTATGCGAGTTTATACAAAGTTAGTCGGGACCCTAGCCAATACATCTCAAAATTTTAAACGCGATTGTCTTAAAACCATATTTTCAAAATAGGTGACGGCTATAATACAACGCGTATTCATTTAATATGATAGCGGCTTTTTGTATCATATTCTAAACTATTTTTGCTAGTCGTTGATCGTTCGGATTTTGCCTATTATTTATTTTTAGTTGTTTTACAGCCAAATATAGATTTTTAGAGCGGAAAAGTCACTTTTTTACTCAGGAGGCCGCCGTTTTATCAAACTCTCAAAATCGAACGAACAACGACAGTATTTTCTCATTCTTAATGCAACGCAATTGGAATTTTTTGTTTCAAATGCTTTTTGCATCTCCAGGAGCCGTCACTGCGAAAGACCTTCTTAAAAGGTCTTCTGCGGGGAGCTGTGTCACGGGCTCTCAGGAACTTCGGAGAAGTCGAAAAAATCTAAATTAACGACAAATTAAATTAGTGTAATTGGATTTTATCTATCTTGTTTCGTTTTCGAGAAAAAAATCTTGAATTTTCACTTTTTTTCCGGCCTTGCAGGTAGGTTTCACCCCTTAAGGATATAACGTTTTTTTTTTTGATAATATATTCACTTACAACTGCCCATTATTGAACTTTTGTTTTAAAGTACTTATGTAACACAAGTTAGAATAACCTAATAGCCAAAGAGGGAATAAAATAATTATTTCCAAATTCTTTGAAGATCTTGCGGTTTAAAAAAGGAACAGTGATTGAAAAATATTCTATCTCACCCAACACTGCTTAATTTTCTTATTCAGGGACATAATCAAGCTACAAATTAATTTTGTTAAATTTAAACTATACCCGACACCCAAAAGGGGTATAGTTTATATATATATATATATATTTAAACTAATTTAACGTAAAATCTAACTTATTATTTAAAATCGTTGTTAATGATACGCAACTAAGTAACCTTGAAAACAAATCTGTAATAAATTCTTAGAAAATGCTTACATCAAATTCAATTTTCTTCATATATCCCAAGTAATTCGCCTTGTTTTTCTTTTCTTCTTCCGTGAAGTACAAATAATTGTGTAAACCAGAAACGGTTCCGTTTTTAATTTCGGCCAGGAAAACGTGTTCGAAGCCGCTGGATCCGATTTTACCGCCCCCTCGAGAGTACATGTTGAACCAAATCGTTTTTAGGAGGTCTCTGAATACTTTCGGGTCTTTTTCCAATTTACCTAAAAAGAAGAGGAAAGTGAACAAATTTAATAAGTCGAATATTTTAGACTACAAACAAACAAATTGTTTCAAATACTTTTTTTTATTTAATAATAAAAAAATATAGGCGGAAAGACCTTCGGTCGTTAGCCATTTTATGTATTATATGTGAATACAACTCTACAAATAGATTGTAAATAATTATCCAAACTATTTATAAATATTACATGAATGAAGATGTTTAGTTAGTTATATAGTATGTTCAATTAAAAAAAATAAAGAGTACCATGATTTTTTTATTAAAAAAAAATTAAGTTGGTATACATATTAGAAATTGACGTATACCTACGCCAGTCATAACTCTGTGGTTATGTTACTTTTCAAACGTAAAACATTAACGTTTCACTTCCAAATTACAATGAATATTGTATGTGCCTTCCTTCTTCACGAACACAAGCCTGACATCTTCGCCGTACACCTTATAGTACGTTCCGCAACAACACTACATTATTACTAATTTCTTCAAATTTATCTTCCTAAATAATTGGAATGTTGGGAAATTCTTCCTGAAACACTCTAAGCTGCGCCCAATCTTTAAAGTTTCAGTTTCATTTATTTACGGATTCATCATTTCTACATTCAAAATATGTTTACATATATTGAGCATACAAAATACCATCTTATAAATTAAAAGAAAACCAATTGCATGATAGAAGAAAAAGAATGTTCAAAAGTCCCGCAATTAGTTATATTATAGTGTGTATATGAACCTAACCTCAAAAACCTTATAAAGGTTTGAAACTTGGGAAATAGTTGTCCACTTGAGTACTGGATGGCGTTGCGCGCGTTTTTCGCTAAATATATGGATCTGGCCCTCTTATTCTTTATCTCTATGAGAGTATATAATTTAAATCAACCGGCTCGATTTTTTTTGCTCCGCACGTTTTTTTGAGGAGAAATAATGAATGCTGCGAGGCAAACAGATCGTTCTATAAAAATGGCGTTATCGTTAATAAATTTTACTCGAAAATCACTCCAAATTAATAGAATGTAGCATTCTACTACACAATTAGAGACCGCACACCATCTTTGGCATGAAGATTAATATAATTTACTTCTATCTATAAATTTTTTTCAGATTTTATAGTTTGTCCCGCTAGTTTTTTTTTTTTTGGTTATTACATTGTCGATTTCTATTTTTAGGTCGCTTACTCTACTCTAAGTTACTCTACTACAATCTAATGTAGTCTAATTGAATCGAATTTAATATATTCTAATATGAGATTCGATTTAATATCATGCTAAATGATATTTATTTCGTTTTTAATTCACGTCGATGACGGTCACGTTTTTTTATGACGTCATGTTGGTTGGAAGAAGTGGTGCAGTAGGACAGTGGCGAAGTTGATTATTGGATGGAGAAGGTGGAAGTTTACCCCGAGGTACCATGAGCCGTGATGCGTTTGTTTGATGTGGTGGAAGCTTCACTGATGATTGTATTTATAAAAAAAGGCCAGTTCTTTCCATTTTTTTTATTATTTATGATATCAACAAAAAATGATTTTGACGTGATTTGATTGCAATGAAAGAAAATTATTAATATTTTAGTGATTATTTTCTATTAGAAGAAGAAATTTATATATATTGTCAAATTTAAGTTTGAACAAAGAGGATGAAATAATAATGTGTATGCTTTATGTGTGTGTGTGTATGTTTATATTATACGACCTTGTGAGTACAGAGTAGCACTCGCGATACGGTAATAAAATTCAGTAAGTACATGCAAGCAGTTCGTAGAGTCTCCGCAATATCTTTGTGGCAGCAGCTCTCGAGTCGAAAAATACGCCGAGAGCGTGACACTAAAATGCCTACTGGTTGCCTCTCTATGTATACTAGTTACTCTATGGTTTGAAGTTTTGTCGAAATAAAATATTAATAATTTTCTAATGATAAAAAAGGTATATCTGTAGAATAAAGTATATTTTTAATTTGATAGATAATGAAAATCGCAATTGACGACTGAGTTTTATTAGAGTTAATTAAAAAAGGGGTTAAAGAAAATTAAATTATGAATTATTGAAATATCTAGTAATAATGTTATAAAAGTTTGTTGAAATTTATGAAATTTAATTGTCGCGTTATTTGCTGATTAGCATTGAATCCAACGCCTATCGCGATATAGTTTTTTATTTATTGTTTTTATGTTAATTTAACAGATGAATGAGTAAAATTATATTGTAGTTTCGTATTTTTCTTTAGTTCTGTTAATCGATTATACAGGATGTTGCTTAAATGATTTAATAATCTAATAAAACAATTAAACTTATTATTTTTCATGGGTTCACATTTAATTTGTTTTGAGATTAGGTTCAAGCGTTGATTGAAAAATTACTAGATACGCAACCCTATGCACAATTGTGTTCCCGGAAAATGTTTCTGCTAAAAGATGGGTCTGTAGTCAATTGATCACCGAAAGTGAAATAATCAATTCTGTTTCACTTTCTTAACTTTCATTAATCTTAATCATTCCCTCCCAGTTAAAAGGCCCGAGATTGCTTACATGGTTGCCAGTGTTCGCTGGCTTCCCAAATCAATCAGACGCGAGTCAGACTACGGAAAACGCGGGGATTCACAGCGGAATTTTGTGCGTCCCCTTCCTATCGTGTGTAAGCAATACATTCCGGTGAAATTAAAACCATTTCTGCGCTTTCAGTAAATTAATTTTAAAACAGTTACGTTTTTTCTTTCTCTTCAAGTCTGATATTTCCACTTACAGCTTTATAAATACCATTTGTCAATAATATTTTTATATAATAAAGGTGAAGTTTATATTATTTAATAAATTATATATGATAAATATTGAATAATACAATGTTCAACTTTTTAAATTAACAATTGATTAACTAGAAAAAAAAAACAAAA
The DNA here is from genome assembly GCA_963082785.1 of Philonthus spinipes. Classification (NCBI taxonomy): domain Eukaryota; kingdom Metazoa; phylum Arthropoda; class Insecta; order Coleoptera; family Staphylinidae; genus Philonthus; species Philonthus spinipes. The sequence goes on from OY720308.1 coordinate 17,700,390, forward strand.
CTGTCAAACTTTAAAACTAAAAAATGTCGATTATCCTATTTCAATAAAACATCATATCCACTATCAGGTACAGACGATACTAGGGTATTATGTTAAAAAAATAATTGTCAAAACATTGAAAATGTCAAATGTACTATCGTCTACCATGAAATGTCTGCTTTTAGAAGTGAATATAACAATAATAATGCTTTATTAACGATGGCCATTAAAATTACCAAAAAAGCAAAAAAAATGAATTCTCAAAAATTTCAAATGTTAAATTTAAAAAATAAATGTATTCTTTTTTCAACATTTTTGTTTTGAAAAAATTGACTTTTTTTTGTTTTTATAAATTAAACATTTTTTAAAAAAATGTTATTTGATTTAAAATTTAATAATTTCTTAAAAATCTAACATTTTCTGAGAATTCCACTTTTTTGAGAATTTTAAATCTTTTGGATAATTCTAAATCGACACAAAATTTGTTAAAAACGACGAAATTGCGAAAAAAGTTGAAATTCTCAAAAATTACAGAAGAAATATCAAAAAAGTGAAATCTCCCAAAAATGACAGAAAAAAAGTTGAAAATTTAAAAAATGACAGAACATGAAATGCCAAAAAAGCAGAAATTTAAAAAATATTATTTATATTATTATTATACACTTTATTTTTATTTAGTCTTATATAACATCGTTATATGTTCCTCTCTACTTCTCAGTGTGAGGTGATTATTATACATACAATGTTGAAATACCGAAAAAGTTGAAAATGTCAAAAAATGACAGTAATGAACGAAAAATAATCAAATTATGTATAAAAAATGTCAATTACTTTTTCTTTGCGATTGCCAGGAAATTAATCACTAATTTACAAAATAAATCACTTTTTTTAACATTTTCTTAAAAATATAGCATTTGTTTTTCATTTTTCGAAAATCCAATTTCTTTTTAATAAATTTTTAATTTTCTGTTGAAAATTACATATTTTTTTGGTCGTTTTAAATTTTGGTTGTCGTTGAAAGTTTAAACTTTTTCTGTAAATTTTAAAAATTAACATTTTTTTTTTTTACATAAGTCGTAATTAATTTCAATGATTTTTTTAAATTTATTTATTATTATTATTTTTTTGGGTGTGTTGTGTAACGAAAAATGTCGAAAGGCACAAAGTGTCAAAATTCATTAAAATTGTCAACAAGTGCCAGTAATTTTGACTTTCATACTATCAGTATGAAGTAAACATTACTTGTTGTATAAAAATACTAAAAATTTACCAAAAAATATCTTTGAATTCCCAAAGTTTGGGTTTATTAGTCCATTTTTTTAGGAGAGTTTAATATTTGATTTATTTATTTTACTGTGGTTGTAATTGTATGTATTTTAAATTTTTAGAAAAAAAATAAAATAATTTTAAAAATATTAAATCAATTATTCTATTAATTTTTGAAGAATTTAATATTTTATTTTATTTAATTTAATTAATTATTTTCTTTTTATTAAAATATTTTTGATACTGCTTTACAATAAATACCATTGTCTGTGAAAACTGAATTAAATCTGGTGAGATATAAAAAAAATATGTTATCGGTAATCTGCGGGAAATTGAACCGAATTTTTCTGTTACGAAATTAATTCCAGCCATTTTTTAATGGAAAAGTAAGCGTTTTGAGCCCATTTTATTTTTTTGTTTAATGTAAGTTTTCTATTACTTTATTTTCTAAAATGCGTAATTAACGAATAAAAAGGGATAGAAATTTTGGAAAATAATGATACTAATCCGCCATCTCGCGGAAAAATAATTGAACAAATTTCAAAAGGATACAGACAAAATTGTGTTACATCGTTCCTATTTAACATGCAGTATGCATCATCATATTAAAAAAAATACTATATTTTTGTTAATATGATCGTGTATTGTTGCTGTACTATTTATTTATTGCAATAAAGATTATTATTATTATTGTATGTATATCTTATACATATAATTAATCGAATGTCCCTGTTAGGTTATTTATATTCAGTTTATTTCTATTGTATTCGCGATCGTTTTTTTATGTTATGTGTATGCATGCATACCTTTTTGAATCAAAAAGTTCCTCGTGTGTTGCATCACAGCGGTCGGCAAGATCGTGTCCAGAAAGTTGTTTTCTTCAATTTTCTCTTGAGCGGTGTAGACTTCATTTTGTGTGCTCTCCAAAATGTAATTGTTGTGAAGCAGAACCAGTTTGGCAACAGATGGGATTTTGTATGCATCCTGGCTGATACTCAATAATCTAAAAATGGAAATTAATTATATTGAAAGATCAATAGCTTCCCAAAAGTCTATAAAATCGTAAATAAAAATGCTCTGACACGATACCTCAATTGATAGATTTTGTAAGTTTAACACTAATTCCACCATTATTTTTATTTATATTGATTTTTTCATTCTGAACAAAAAATCAAAATCGGTTAATAAATAACGGCGATATTTATCAAAATACATTCAAGGAAGAGCATCAATATTCGAGTAAGCGCTGTTGAAGCGATATCGTTAAAACAATAGCAACTTGTTTTACTTGTGTCAAACACAATTCCGAGTTTTTCGCGATTGAAGAAATAGTATCAAAATGAGACTTACTGAAACCGAAAGAATCGAAGTTTTAATGATGATTGTTGGGTTTGGAAATAGAAGCCGGAGGCGTGAAGGAGTTTGTGTTTTTTTTTTGTTTGTTCAATAAATCGTACGCCGGACCGTCCACCGATATGTTTGACGTAAGTAACAACAAGTTGCAAATGTTTTAACGATGTTGCTTCAACAGCGCCTACTCGAATATAGACGCTCTTCCTTGAATGTCTTTTGGTAAATATCGCCGTTTGAAATACATTTGAATACATTCCCGTACATAGCAAAATATTTCAGCAGTATTGCACTAGCGTTGCAATGTTACAGATTGCTACTTTACTGCGATGCATTATTGCATTAGTGTTGCAAATTATTTCCTTTTAAAATTAGAATTTCGAAAAATCATGCTCAATAAAATAAGGAATATACGTTAAATGTTTGTATAATTTTAAGACCCAAGCGCCATCTAACGACAAAAGTAGTTCAGTATTCTTCACAGGGTTGGGACCGCATTGAGGACATTGAAGTCCGAAACGCATCTGTGTTTATCCAAGTGAATGAATAATGAATACAAATATTATGGAGGTAAATAGCAATTCCCTAGTGGAAATTTATCTTGTAGCAATATTGTATCAATATTTATATCTTGTATATACATTGGAACTGTTATACAATATAGACACAATATTAAATACCAAGAATGATACAATAATAAAATTCAATCTAGACACAATAATGTCGAAATCCAGAATAAAATTAATGAATATTCAAACTGTGTACAATATAGACACAATATATATTGACACATTATTTATAATAATTATTGATATAATATTGTTTATGCCCTGAATAACAATATTTGTGATGGGAACTCGTTGATTCTTAATGACAGACCGAACGACCGATTTTCGTTCACAAGTGTGATTATGTGTGATCAATTGGATAGTTTGCTTATTTCTGAGGTGAGTACTTATAAAATATAAATATAATTGTGGGTTTGTATGTAATTAGTTTTATTAATTAGAATAATGAGATAATCGTGTAAAATAGCGATGACGGTCTACCATAACCTCAAAATTCAATCATTTTTCAGATTACACTCTGCTGCAATTTAAAATCAACTATAATGGTGTGTGCTATTGAATGTCTTTCACCATCAGCCTACGACAGGCGCGGACTGACACCTTTAAGAGACTCTCAGTCTCCGGGGAAAATCAGCCCCCATAGCCGAGTTTAACCAAACACAGATCAATATTGAAACATTTTTGTACCAACTTGAATCAAGCTTGAAATACAAGATTGTGTCAATGTGCTAGGGTTGCTATTAACGTCATTAATAGATAATATAAACAGAAGTGGTCCAAGGTTTGACCCTTGAGGAACACCGCTAGTCGGATAAAAAGATATAGATTTATAATTCATATATTCAACAAAACATTCCCTATTAAAGGGTTTTCCAATAAGAGTGATATGATTTCTTTAAAAAAAACACACTTATTGTTAAGGAAATTCAAATGTTTTTTTTATTTAATGTGAAGTACAATCAATACAATTAAGTTCTAAATATTCAATTGGCCTTCACGACTTCTTCTGCAGGAACGAATTCGATGAACCCAATTTTCGAGCACTTTTTCCACTAAATCAAGTTGTATGTCATGAATAGCACGTTCAATATTGACTTGTAAAACTTGAAGAGAGTCTGGTTTATTTTGAAAGACCAATGACTTCAAATAACCCCACAAGAAATAGTCTAATCGTGTTAAATCACAACTTCTTGGAGGCCAATTAAAATCACAATTTCTTGAAATAATGGAATCTCCAAACTTTTTTCGCAATAATTCAATTGTTGCATTTGCTGTGTGGCATGTAGCCCCGTCTTGCTGGAACCAAATGTTGTCAAGATCAATTTCTTCCAATTTCGGCCATAAAAAGTTGATTATCATCGATCTATACCGCTCTCCATTGACAGTAACGGTGTTACCATCTTCATTTCGAAAGAAGTACGGACCGAAACACCACACCAAACTGTCAATTTAGGTGAATGTAATGGTTTTTCTTGAATAATTTGTGGATTTTCTTCGCACCAGAATCGACAGATTTGTTTATTTACCGCACCACTCAGATGAAAGTGAGCCTCATCGGAGAAGATGATTTTCTTAAAACAATCGTTATCGTTTTCAAGTTGTTCCAAGGCAAAATTAGCAAATTCACGACGTTTACGATGGTCCGATGGCTTCAGTTCTTGAGTGAGAACAATTTCTCCCAAATCATTTTTCAAAATCCGCCAGATTGTGGTTTGAGACAGTCCCAATTGTTGAGAACGTCTTGGAATCGACAAATTGCGGTCATTTGCCTGAACGGCAGCAATATTTGCATTATTTCGAGCGGTTATTTGTCTTATTGGCACTTTAACATTATGTAAAGAAAATGTACGCTCACAATTTTCAACAATTCGACAAATAGCGAGCACACTTGGACGATTATTACGACCATAAAATGGCAAAAGCGCACGAAAAGTTGCAATTGGAGAACGATTATTTTGATAATAAAACTGAATAATTTGTAAACGTTGTTCTTGTGTATATCACTCCATGATGAAATTGTAAAAACTACTGAATACAATGAAAAATAAATGACAGATCACGACATATTAGAAATGGCTGAAACGTCACTTCAAAATTATATCATCCCTATTGCAAAACCTTATAGATAAGTACGCCCGAAGTAAGTTGAGAACGCATCACTAGATCCCTATTCATTCAATTTGTTTTATTAAAGTGTTTCCTTTCGGAAATTAGTATAAATGATATCGATTTGAGTGTTTGAGTTCAATAGATATAATTTCAAGTTCGTAGAAGTAGACTTCCTATTCAAGAAACAGCTTTTTTAACAGTTATATGAGGAAACTATTTTGTCAATAATAATGGTGGAATTAGTGTTAAACTTACAAAATGTTATATCATTTGAATTAAAACTTTGACAATAATTATAAACAGATGAGAAATATTTAGCAAAACTACCTACAATGCCATGCGGATTATCTGATTTAATGTTATTGTATGACATGGCGCAAGGTATACGTTATTCAGATTTTTAGAAAAAACGTAACTCCAAAATTTTTTCGTATCAGTACAAATAGAATTTTCATCGCTGGTAATGATTGGCGAGTGAGCGTGTTTTACCCATGAGAAGTTAGCAATAAATTTTCAGCCACGAATCCCGGCGTAATTATACACGAACATTGTACTGTATCTAATGTTTGCACGAAATCAATGATCTTTAATCCAATAGTACCTATGAAATTGATGCTATAATCAAATAACTGAAAAATAAGGCAGTCGGCCCTGATAAAATTCCAGTTATGTTAATTAAGAAAACCTCGAATATTGTGTCTCCTATAATATCTACAATAATCAATAAATCAACACAAGAAGGGACCTTTCTATCGTTATTAAAATCAGCTAAAATATAAAAAGGAAATTTAAATGATATTCTACGTATATTTTCAAAAATTATCGAAAAGACCGTATTTCAACGAATTATGTGCTTTTTAAATTCAAATAATATTCTATGCAATGCGCAACATGGCTTTAGAGCCAACAGAGAGTGCTATAACAGAAATGGTACAATACACTTTTGTTTCTGTTTTGTTTAAATAATTTATTTCCATTACGTGATTCTCCCGATATACGGATTTTTTAAAATTCAAAAAATATAACTTGGGCGCCCTTTAGGGACATTTTTTTAAATTCATTAAAACAGAAATGTGGCTTGATAATTTTATCATTGATTATATTTTGAAAATATTTTCTCATACAAATACAGATATAAAGATATTGATAGAACACGAAGCAAGAGTAATATTACACGATCCTTAAAAAAAATAATTATGACCAATTTATAATGCCTATATTTTCCCTGAATAATTGGATGTTGATTGACAAAAACTTTAATAAATTGCAATTTTTTGATCCTGCTTCCATTAAGTCACAAAAAAACTTTTACTTTCACACAATTTCAAAGAAAATTGGCAAGACTGATCTCTATCTCTTAAATGAACAATATCCCACATGAAAAGATTCCTGGAACTGTGGAATATTCATAATTTATTTTGCTGAATGTATTTAAAAAAATATACTATGTCAAAAAAAATTAAACCTGACAATTACAGAATTTATTTAAAAAATATTATTTTCCAATTTTCCACAATGGAAAAGAGTAATTGCAGAAAGTGCGGTGCAAAGAACGATGTATATCCTGTCACCATTTTTATCATAAAATATGCATCTTCAACGAAAATGTAATTAATTCGGGTTATATTTGCTGAATATACAGATAACTGAATTTAATGCATTATTCCTAGCATTTCGTCCAAAGTTCATTAGTATTTAATGACTAAAAAACAAACCAAAAAATTGTGAATAGTGAATGCTTCTTATCCAGATCCAGACATCAGACATAAGAAATCGTCCCTAAAGGGCGCCCAAGTCATATTTTTTGATTTTTTTAAAACTCCGTATATCGGGAGAATCACGTAATGGAAATAAATTATTTAAACAAAATAGAAACAAAATGGTACTCTGGAAAAATGTTTTATTCTATTGTTTAAGGTTTAAAGAATACATCCTGCATAAGAAATCGTCCCTAAAGGACGCCCAAGTCATATTTTTTGAATTTTGAAAATTCCTTATATAGGAAGAATCACGTAATGGAAATAAATTATTTAAACAAAATAGAAACAATATGGTACTCTGGAAAATGTTTTATTCTATTGTTTAAGGTTCAAAGAATACATCCTGCATAAGAAATCGTCCCTAAAGGGCGCCCAACTCATATTTTTTGAATTTTGAAAATTCCGTAAATGGAGAGAATCACATAATGGAAATAAATTATTTAAACAAAATAGAAATAATATGGTACTCTGGAAAAATGTTTTATTCTATTGTTTAAAGTTCAAAGAATACATCCTACATAAGAAATCGTCCCTAAAGGGCGCCTAAGTCATATTTTTTGAATTTTGAAAATTCCGTAAATGGGGAGAATCACGTAATGGAAATAAATTATTTAAACAAAATAGAAACAATATAGTACTCTGGGAAAGTGTTTTATTCTATTGTTTAAGGTTCAAAGAATACATCCTGCATAAGAAATCGTCCCTAAAGGGCGCCCAACTCATATTTTTTGAATTTTGAAAATTCCGTAAATGGAGAGAATTACATAATGGAAATAAATTATTTAAACAAAATAGAAATAATATGGTACTCTGGAAAAATGTTTTATTCTATTGTTTAAAGTTCAAAGAATACATCCTACATAAGAAATCGTCCCTAAAGGGCGCCTAAGTCATATTTTTTGAATTTTGAAAATTTCTTATATCGGGAGAATCACGTAATGGAAATAAATTATTCAAACAAAATAGAAACAATATAGTACTCTAGAAAAATGTTTTATTCTATTGCTTAAGTTTCAAAGAATACATCCTGCATAAGAAATCGTCCCTAAATAGCGCCCAAGTCATATTTTTTAAATTTTGAAAATTCCGTAAATGGAGAGAATTACATAATGGAAATAAATTATTTAAACAAAATAGAAATAATATGGTACTCTGGAAAAATGTTTTATTCTATTGTTTAAAGTTCAAAGAATACATCCTGTATAAGAAATCGTCCCTAAAGGGCGCCCAAGTTTTTTTTTTTGAATTTTGAAAATTCCACATATCGGGAGAATCACGTAATGGAAATAAATTATTCAAACAAAATAGAAACAATATAGTACTCTAGAAAAATGTTTTATTCTATTGCTTAAGTTTCAAAGAATACATCCTGCATAAGAAATCGTCCCTAAATAGCGCCCAAGTCATATTTTTTAAATTTTGAAAATTCCGTAAATGGAGAGAATCACATAATGGAAATAAATTATTTAAACAAAATAGAAATAATATGGTACTCTGGAAAAATGTTTTATTCTATTGTTTAAAGTTCAAAGAATACATCCTGTATAAGAAATCGTCCCTAAAGGGCGCCCAAGTTTTTTTTTTTGAATTTTGAAAATTCCACATATCGGGAGAATCACGTAATGGAAATAAATTATTTAAACAAAACAGAAACAAAATGGTACTCTGGAAATTATCTTATTCTATTGTCTAAGATTCAAAGAATACATCCTGCATAATAAATCGTCTCTAAAGGGCACACAAGTTGTATTTTTCCGCATGGCGGAGGCGCCGGGATTCATGGCTGGAAATTTATTGCTAACTTCTCATGGGTCGTGTTTTTATATTTTTTCGGATTTCTTTAACGAACTTTAGAAAGTTTACGTTTATAAATATTAAAGTTGAAAATACGATGTAACTTTTGTTAGTTGTTAGTCGTTCCCAAGCTTTTTCTGACGGAACTTGCTATATCGAAACGGGTACGACGATAATAGACTTTGATTAAAATTTAAATCAGTGAAACAAACCAAGTGTTTTAATCAAAGTCTATTAATTAAATATGTTTCACTACGGGTTAAATGAGAAATTAATTTAAAATATAGGTACGACGATTGTACAAAAATATTTTTGAAATTTATACATGGTATCTTAAAACATATTTCACTCTAGATATTAATTTAAAACTCACGGTTTTGGCGCTTCGTCGTTCAACGAACTCGACCTGGTCATCCCTTGGTAATTAACGGTAACGTGCTTCATTGGACTGTTCACGTCCTTCTTCAGGAGAGTTTCGGAAAACTCCCTCAGCTCGTTATCCTCGGCGATCCTGTTCTTCTCCTTGGGATCCGCGGCGGCGTTCGGTTTCGTGGTCGAAGTGCTCGGCGTAGATCCCCCTATAAAAGAGACAGGACCTTTTGGCGTGCTGGGTTTCACCCCTTGAGGATTAGACATGGGGTTTGGATTGACGAAATCTCGCGTTGGATTCATTTGGCTGGGAAGTTTTCCATCGCCAGGCTTGACGGGGTTGTTTGGATTAACGTAATCTCTTGTCGGATTAGGATTTACACCAGTTTGCGGTTTTATTGGGATGTTTTGATTATTATTTACACCAGTTTGTGGTTTTGTTGGAATATTTTGATTATTATTCACGCTAGTTTGTGGCTTTGCCGGAATATTTTGATTATTGACGCCTGTTTGCGGTTTTGAAGGAAAATTAGGATTGACGTAATCCCGTGTAGGATTTTTATTTACATTACTATTAGGATTTGCTTGGTTTGGCAAACTAGGAAATTGATTATTAGGAAGCAGCGGATTTGGCGCGACATAATCTCTCTTCGGGGCTGCGGTCGTTGGTCTAACCCAAACTGGATCGGGCAACGGCTGCGCTGGTTGGCTGGGCCCGCTGTTTTTTCGTTTCCCCAATTCCGGCCATGGAGTTGTTGAAGTCTTATCCTTGTCTTGAGGAAGGGGATTCGGTTTCGGGGCTACGTAATCGCGTTTTCCTCCCTGGTCGGGTTTATTAGGAATGATTTGCCCATTTTGTGGTGGTGGTGGTGTTTTGGGAGTTGTTGGTCTGTTGAGGCCTCCTTCTAAAGCTAATGGATCGTAGCCATTTTTGTTCCAAGGATTTGCAGGGTTTCGTTGATTGCCGCTGGGTCGATCGAATAAAAGTGGGTCGAATTGTTTTGGGTCAACTGTACCACCTTTAAAAATTGATTAGTATATAAAAACAAAAGATATACAGCTACATACATAGTCTGCTAATCACGATTAACTAATTGTATTATTGGAATAATAGCGCAAGCGCCATCTTTCGCCTAAATATCAATCTCTCTTTCCAATTATTATGTTACATAACAGGTTATTTAGTCATCATAAATAGCGGTCTATGAACCAATCAAAACACGAATTAGCGTGGTTTAATAATCATATTAAACACACAAATGCGTGTTTAATGAAATTGTGTGTTAAATGGGTGCATTTATGCTTAAATAATGCACACATTATAAGATTTTCGTGAACAAATTAATTTTTAATTTATTTAAATAATTGTGACCAACTGAATAAATCCTTTTTCTATTGTAATTATTTTTTCGTTGGTATTACAGAACTGATTTCATTTAAATTTTAGTGGTATAAAAGGCACAAAAAAATGAACAAAATCTGTATGAAGCAGATAAACTTAAACGCTTCCTTTACAGAATAAATAGGGAAATGTTAAGTTTAACGTGTACGTTATTTTTATTATCACAGTATAAGCAACTTTTGTAATAGAAGTATATTCATAGAATGTGAATTTAATTAATAGCGTACACATTATACGTAAAATATTTCGATAGGGAATAACCCAGAATATTTAGTAAACAATATTATTAAAGCGAATTTTCAACAATATTTACAAACACGTAAATAAACACAAACGTTTTAATCATAGACATAAATATGCATTCGTATTCTAACTCTATGGTTTGAATTGTTTAAATATAAGATGGAGGCCGACGCTTCGCAGATTGTTTCGGCGCGAGAAATCACGTCTTGAATTGCGTATTTATAACGCTTATTTATTAATAATTCATGGTTTATCCCATTGAAACAATCATATTTTTTTGGATTCTAAGCGTTTATTTATTGAAAAATCTATTTATTTTGACAACACGAGCAGTTTGTTCGACGCAGTTTAGTTCGCGACGATTGGCAGCCCTTTGTTTATTTAGTGTTGCTGCCGACGCCATTCGCTTCGATCAAAGTAAGTTTAATTAAATTTCGTCTATTTTTAAGTAAAATCAGCGGGAATCGCTTAAAAAATATTGCAATTAATAATCAATCGGGTAATAATTAACAATAACAATAAATCAGTGCGTTCGGAGAGAAAATAAATGCGAGGGGGAATCGTAAAGTTCAGGTACTGTTTCAAGGAGGGCAAAATGGCGTTCTCCGCATTTCAATTTTTGAAATTCAATTGACGCCATTGGGAAAATTAATATAATCGAAGTCATTTTATATTTATAGAATATTTAGTAAACAATATTATTAAAGCAATTATTTATTATAAGCGAGAATTTTCAACAATCTTTACAAACACGTAAATAAACACAAATGTTTGAATCATAGACATAAAATATACATTCGTTATTCTAACTCTATGGTTTGAATTGTTTAAATATAAGATGGAGACCGACGCTTCGCAGATTGTTTCGGTTGCGTATTTATAACGCTTATTTATTAATAACTCATGGTTTATCCAATTGAAACAATCATATTTTTTTGGATTCTAAGCGTTTATTTATTGAAAAATCAATTTTGACAACACGAGCAGTTTGTTCGACGCGATTTAGTTCGCGACGGTTGGCAACCCTTTGTTTATTTAGTGTTGCTGCCGACGCCATTCGCTTCGATCAAGGTAAGTTTAATTAAATTTCGTCTTTTTTTAAGTAAAATCAGCGGGAATCGCTCAAAAAATACTTGCAGTTAATAATCAATCGGGTAATAATTAACAATAACAATAAATCAGTGCTTTCGGAGAGAAAATAAAAGCGAGGGGGAATCGTAAAGTTCAGGTACTGTTTCAAGGAGGGCAAAATGGCGTTCTCCGCATTTCAATTTTTGAAATTCAATTGACGCCATTGGGAAAATTAATATAATAGAAGTCATTTTATATTTATAGAATATTTAGTAAACAATATTATTAAAGCAATTATTTATTATAAGCGAGAATTTTCAACAATCTCTACAAACACGTAAATAAACACAAACGTTTGAATCATAGACATAAAATATATATTCGTTATTCTAACTGTATGGTTTGAATTGTTTAAATATAAGATGGAGGCCGACGCTTCGCAGATTGTTTCGGTTGCCAACTTCGGCGCGAGAAATCACGTCTTGAATTGCGTATTTATAACGCTTATTTATTAATAATTCATGGTTTATCCAATTGAAACAATCATATTTTTTGGATTCTAAGCGTTTATTTATTGAAAAATCTATTTATTTTGACAACACGAGCAGTTTGTTCGACGCGGTTTAGTTCGCGACGGTTGGCAACCCTTTGTTTGTTTAGTGTTGCTGCCGACGCCATTCGCTTCGATCAAGGTAAGTATAATTGAATTTCGTCTTTTTTTAAGTAAAATCAGCGGGAATAGCTCAAAAAATATTTGCTGTTAATAATTAATCGGCTAATAATTAATAATAACAATAAATTAGTTCTTTCGGATAGGAATTAAATGCGTGAAGGTATCGTAAAGTTCGGGTGCTGTTTCAAATAGAGCAAAATGGCGTCCTTTACATTTCAATTACAATAATTACGAAAATTAAGATAATTGAAGTAATTTTATATTGATTGGCTATAGTTTTCACAATTTACACTTGTTATTATCAAACTAAAAGTGAAAAAAATAAATTTATTTATTTATTTAATTAACGGAGGCCATTGCATACAGTAACATACATATATATGTAAGGATATTTTAAAGTAAAAACCCTACGTGTCTTTTCTATAAATGGATATGTGTATTTTCTTTCTGTTTTAATAATTTATTCGAAATTTGAGCGTAGAAGAAAGATGAGGTTCAACTAAAGGAGGGAGCAGTAGGCGGCTTGAGGCATTTATTTTATTTCTTCAAAACTAAATAAATGGGTTTTGAGTTCACGTGAAGTGTTAGTATCAATAATAATACAAGAGTTTTTTCCTCTTGTGTTATTATTCTTCAAAACTAGATAATGATTAGATACAAAAAATATATGTATTGTTTTCAACACCCCGAATCGGGACTGGGATCTTTTAATTTCGATTTCAGTACAGTAATCATGGCATCAGAAACACAAGAATCTCCATTTTTTTGTACAAATAACAATGAAACTATGACGTCTTATAGTTTCATTACTATTTGTACAAAAATAGGAGATTCTTGTATGTTTCTGGTTGCCATGGTTACTGTACCGAAAAGTGTTTTAACATAAGTTATGAATTAAGTAAAATGTAATGTAAAGTAAAATGGAAAAGCGATTCCGAAGAATCGTTGAGCACGCCAATCGATATTGTTGAGTCGGCAAATACGGCTGCATTCGAACTTTTGCCAACGAAATTAAGAGAAATCTACAAACGTTGCTACATAAGATTTATGGATTGGCATCTTCATTTTCTGAGAATGTAATTTTAGCATATTTTTCTGATTTATTCACGAAAGTTAAGCCATTACGCGATGCTGAAAGTAACGTTAAATATGAAGAACGACATTAAGGTTGCGGTTTAGTCATTAATTAAAATATTTAAGACAAAAAAAACTAATTGCTATGGCTTCTACTTTGTCGTTGTTAGATTAATGAAAACATTTTTTTTTAACTTTGTATAACTAAAATTCATTTAGTGTAGTTTCGACGTATTTTTTTTTAATTCCAAGCGTCCGTAATTTTACGCCGAATCGAGCGTGTTGAGTGTTGGTACGCACGAAAGAGTGAATACAATAATTTCACGCGCTTCGGTGTAAAATACAGGCATTTGAAATTTAAAAAATCATATCTCCCTTAATTGAATCGACTTTGGTATAAATTTGACACGGTCTTATAGAAAAATGTCTACAGATTTTCATGGCGTCAATTAATTTTCAAGCCATTCTCCCCCAAAAAAATTGAACCTTTCCAAAGTTGAAAAATTATTTATAAAATTGAGAATTACAGAAAAAATAATATTGCTATCACTTTAAAAAATCTTGTACAATGTATATACTCATTCAAATAAAAAAAATAAGATCATTATCTCTTACAACAACTGCAATATATTTTTTGTGTAGTGCATTTTTCGCCGTGTTTTATTCATTGAACAACTTTACGAATTAATTGCGGGGTTGTTATTTATCTAATCGTTTCAATAACATAGCAAACTAGATTTTAATGTGTATAGAAAGAGTTGGTATTAACAGATTGTTTAAATTTTGAGTTTTATTTTTCGTGTCCCCCGCTCGCAAACGTTTCGGCCACGGTATGTGCCGTCAGTTCCAACATGCGATCAATCTTCCAGTATAAATTCTTCTTTTTCTTTTTGAATCCTCATACTCTTTCAGGTGTCGGATTCAGTATAAATTCAAATATTGTTTTTTTGTGATGAAAAACTTGAATTATAGCCATCCTTCAAGTTTTCCATTCCAAAAAAAATACTTGATTTTATGCTGAAAGATTGGGATGTGATAAATATTCATAAAAACCGGATATAAAAATAATAATAGTATAAACAATGGAAAATATTTCCCCAAAATAAATTAATTAGTAGTATTATTACAAGTATGTGATATTTTATAATTAAAGTGCTTTTTGTTTTGGGTAGCAGTCTGTTTCACGAGACGAAATAACAAATTTCCAAAATCTTTCAGGATTAAATGATAATTGCCGTTTAACCTTTGTTATATATGTCTGACGTAATGATTTGCTCAGAACAATGCATTGTGACCTTAAACCAGAAAACGTAGCATTAACATCACAATGTAATGCACGCTTATATTGAGCATGATTTGTTTTCTTTTCACGGATGATATATTTATATTCGGAGTTAAACAATAAGGGATACTGATTGTATTTAATCAACATTTTAGCATTGAGTAAATAATATATTAGGTTGTCAAGTATGAAATCATGTATCATATTATTTATTTCAATTGCACATAATCTCTTTTAAACGCCGTATTTTGGCATTATTTTTTTTTCGTGTGAAAGGTACATCTTTCCCACTTATCAACGCATATATCAGTTTGAAAAAAAATGCATTTTTTTTGTAAAGTGAGACCATGGAAATCAGCGAAATTTGTGTTTTAATGAAGTATGATTTCCAACGTGGAGCCACAACACGGTAGGCAGTCGCCAATATCAATAGTGTGTTCAGCATTCAAGTGACTACAAACGTGACTTTAGCTCGTAATTTCATTGGGGAGATTTGTCTAATGAACCACGTTGTTGAGGTCGACCCAAGACTCAGGTGGTTAATGGCGCCCTGAAAGCCACTGTGGAAGCGAATTCCAAGTAAAGTGAATTATTATTATTAATAATAATACCAAAGCAAACTTCAATTTAACTTCAATTGGAACTTTATTTATATTAAGTCATTTTTAATGTTCCTTCACAACATTGTATTTACATTTAAATATTTAATATATTAATAATAACTATACATAATACATCATATAAAAATATATAATTTACAAATGTGGAGTCAATCTTGACTCATTTGGCACAAATCGGTAAAGTGAAAAAGCTGGACAAGTGGATACCGCGTGAATTGACTAATTGACAGAAGGAACGAAGACTTGACACATGTCTTTCTCGCAACCATTTCTCAATAAAATCGTTACGTGTGATGAAAAATGGATCATGTACGATAATCGTAAATGATTGGACAAAGATGAACTGTCCAAAGATATCCACCAGAAGAAGCTGATGGTCATTGGCTCAGTTGTCATCCACCACAGTTTTATGGAACCTGGCCAATCGATCATGGCGGATGTCTATTGTTATCAACCAGATAAAATGATGAGAAATATTGCGATTAAACAGCAAAAATTATTTCCAATTCTCCTGTACGACAGCGTGGTCGAGCACGAATGACCATGTCGAAGCTACAAGAGTTGAAGTTGGAAACTCTCTATCGCCAGACCTTGCCCCCACTGAATATCATTTCTTCCAAATTTAACCAACTTTTTGTCTGGAAAAAAATTAATTCCGCACAAGCTGTCAAAATGGCGTTTCAAGAGTTCATAGACTTCCGTGATCTAGGCTTCTAGAGCAAAGGAATAAATGAATTAGTTCTAAAATAAGGAGTGTATCGATAATAATGGTGCATACTTTGATTAAAAATAAAAAGGTTTTTATTGTAAAAAAATATCGAATTCAATTATGTGCATTTTTTGTTACATTTCATTCTTAACAACTTGATGCTAGATTTATAAGGTAAATTTGTTAAATAAATAAATTTAAAATTGATTGACAAATCAATACACACGCAGTTGCGTTGCGATCTTAAATTGTATCTCCAAAACGTTTAAATTCAATATATTTTTTATTAAAATCTTGTTTTTTTTTTGTGCTCACTCTATATATTCAAGTACTAATAATAAAACACTTTTACTTTATGTATATAACTGTTCAATTAAAAGTGTTTTAAAGACTTAACCACAGTATACGTATACTGTGGTAATACCTGTAAGGTCCCTTCTACCAAACCTGTTTACTTCCCACTTTTGGTCAGTAGTGTAGTAGCTAATGTTCCTAGTATTATCTTTGCTGAGCGTATACATATACTGTGCCCGAACAATCAACAAATTAATTATTACAATGAAATAAACAAGTAAAATTTCTGACAATGATCTACAAAATTGGATCAATCCCATTTTCTAACTGGAAAAAATACTTACACAAACATCTATTGAAACAACTACTTCCCGAGCATTTACCCCGCCGGATATTGGATTACACAATAGATATTTGTTGTTGCATAGCAGCACTACTGCAGTTGGAAAAAGGGATTCATCGAATTCTAATGATGATAGCCAGAAATTTAATTTCATTGTAATTTAAATAAGTGCAAATGTGGAAATCATCTTTGTTTCATTTTATTTACATTAATTATTAATTCTTGTCTAAGATATTTGCTGGTATGTGAAATTTTCTTGATATAATATAATATTTTATACCTTTCTTCACTTCTACTAATAAAACAACTCTCTGTGTATAACCAATAATTATGGTTTAGTTAATAATAAATCAATAAAAAATGTTATAATTCTTCCTACAATTAATTTGTGCCTGATTCATGATTTAATTTGATAAGCATTAAAATTAAAATTGCTTAAATAATGATTTTTTTAATCAAATTAAATAAAAATTGTTAGCACCGGAAAAGTTTGTGTTAACAATTTATAAACACGTTTCACATGTATTTGCTTAATAAATTATTGTAATATACAATAAAATTAAAATTGTTTTCATAAACGCTCAAATAATGTTATTCGATGAAAATAAATAATTTCGAAAAAATAAAAGTTTGTGTTAAACTTGTATTTACCTAATAATTTTTTGTAATATACAACATTTAAATTGTTTTTATAAACGCTTAATAAATAATTCTGTAAAAGAAACCTTTCTATTAAACTTTATACCGTTGCGCAAATATTAAGAATTCAGTCCCGTTTCTAAAAATATGTTAATTTTCGTCAAGGTTGCGAAAGGTTATCAACAAAACGCCTACTTACACAAAACGCTATTGAGTCCTATCCCCAAAATCACTATAATTGCGGACAATTCTGCATAACTCAGCGCCATTTCAATCAATGAATTTTCGCTAGAGAGACATTACCCATACAATGTTTACACGTCAAATACTCTCACGTGACTGACTGAAACGGATTTATAAAAGTGAGTGAGGTCGGTCGTCTTGCGACTTTGTGCTGCGGTCGATTAACGGAGAAACTCGTTTCGCACATGTGTAAATCGCCGGTTTCAGTTTGCTCTTTCACTCTAATTACGACTTTCTTGGGTTAATCTGATATTTCGGTTAATGCGTATTAATTATGTCATTCGTAGTTTGTGATAACTTCAGTAACATTTTTAGATAGCTTGGACTACTGTCTCGTACGAAGGATAAGTAAATACTGATAATAAAATATTGATTTTTATTCAAATATATTTTTATTTTGCATATGCAATACATAAAAAAAGAGAAAGTAAATGTTAAAAAAAACATATATGTATAGGTTTTTTTGTTTTGTTTTCATGAAGGGAAATTAGATAGCAACAATAGGACAAAGTCAAATCAAATCAAATCATTTATTTGTGCCAAATAGTACATACATATATACTTTACACACGTCAGAAGAAAATATACAATGTGAAATAAGCAAGACAATAAACACAACGCATTAAAATGAGTAAAAAATAAATAAAATATACAAAACAAAGTATAACACATTAAAATCGGTAGGTATACAGAACAATATACAACAAATAATAATAAAGTTTGTATAAGGGACAATTTACAACAATTAATAATAGAATCGGTATATGTGACACAATACAACAAATTATAATAAGTTAAATTGTAAAAGGGTAATCAAGAAAATCATTAAAGCTATAGGGTACTATTTTCACGAGGGATGATTTTATATGCACCCTGTATTCCATGTATGGCTTAGTTCTAGTTGTTAAGCTTAACTTATTATAAAATAATGGAGCAAAATAAGTTGTGAAATAACATGGCTTCGTTAAGATTACCGGAGTAATTTATGAAGGTAGTATCATCCGCAAATAGTACCGTTTGGTAGGGTTCTAAATATCGTGGAAGATCGTTAATGTAAAGTAAAAACAGCAGTGGGCCAAGGATGAAACCTTGTGGTACACCATATCGAATAGGCAAGTAATTTGACTCATACTCATGCATACAAACTTTTTGCTTTCTATTATTAAGATATGTCGTTAAAAATGCTACTGCATTTTACGTTATACCACAGACAAAATATTTATGTTTGCCTGTGGTTATACGTAAACGTAAGTACGAAACAAATATCCATTAAAATAACCATTATTTTGACAAATACCCCGACTAATAACATTAACATTAAGTCTCTGGCTAAAAAAATTAAAACAAAAAAGCATTTATCGGGGGTAAAAATTCAACCTCTTGGTTGAAAAATGTGTGGTTTTTTTGAATACGAATAGTTGGTTTTCATGGTAACAATTCAAGAATCATGGGCATGAAACAAGCCCGATAGCCTGAAGGGCTGGATGGATATTGTCCCATGATTCGAGGGTTTTTGCCTAATGGAAACCAACTTGAGTGTGCAAAAAAACTACACATGTGAGGGATAAAATCTACATCGAGGTTATTTTAGGAAGATAACTTAAATGTTTTTATTGATCAATTATCATTACCTACATTCATAGTTTGAATACGGAATGTACAATTATTATAAACAACTTTACTACAATTATGAACAGGAAGTGTTGTACTCTTTTTACTATGGGAACTAATTGTGGTAGATGAACTGCTGGCCCTAAAGTTATCGATCAAGGAAGCATGATGTTCTTCATCGAATTGTAGATATGGTTGAAGCGATTTTGTATTTGCATGCCCTGTAATTTTTAGAACTTGCTGTTCTCCAGCACCGGCTTTAATTAGGTTTGACACAGTACTTGATCTGTTAGAATGGTTGGCGATTTTGAAGTCGTACGTTTAATCCAATTTTCATGGCGGATGTTTTTGTCCATTTACCTAATTCATTTTTGCCTATAGGCATATTTTTAAACCATAATACATTATTCTTCTTCCATGCTGGATTAGCTGTTAAAAATATCTATTTGCTGTAATATTACTTTTACGTTTTATCAATAATTTTTCTAAAAGCCTAACTGGACAAAATTGTTTACTTTCCGTGTTAGGGGCGAGCCATTTACTGCCGGAACATTTTTTCGAACCACCTTGACAGGTTTTTGAAAATATAGAATTATATTCTACTTTCCCAGTTTAAGAACCATTTGATGCCATCTCTTTAAAAAAATATGTCTGCTTCTCCTCTTCTCCAAGCAAGTTCGAATGCAGCTACGTGGAAAAAACGTTTTTCAAGCCCTTCAGGTGTGTCTTCGTCCTACAATGTCATCATCTTTTCTATCGGGATTTGATTGAAGCTGTTTCCTCTTACTGCCACGTGCATTGCGTGCTACAATAAACTCTATGCCTGTGAACGGATCTAACAACCGATCAAATTCATTATAAATTTTTTCTTTAATCATTTGTGCTGTCACGTTCCACATATTTTTACAACCCCTTCTTTGTAATCTTCACCGTTTTCCTTTTTCATGTTGAAGGCTCAATCAGCCAGCATATTGGCTACATCTTTTGGTGTGGAAGTTGCCACAAGTTTATAGTTACGCGCTTCACAAAATCCTTCGAACTGTTTCCATATTGATCTATTGGTGTATAATATCGATTTAGGAATATTATTTTTCACTATAAATTCAACATCTGCTCTCGAAATGGTTCCGAAATGCGAATTACTGTCTGTCATGTTGTTTCAATTCGAAATAAATAAAACTTCAAAACTGACGTTTTACACATACATGACACACACACTTTGATATTAATAAAATTGAAGTCGACATTTCACACTGAAAAAAGGTATACTATTATATACAAATATCTTTATTCAGATAATAACATTTTTATAAATATAAATTATATATAATGATATGATTGTTTATCTGTCATGGGCTATAGACCGAAGGTCTTTCCGCCCTGTCTTGAATAGATTGATAAAAGGTTGGGATGTTTGGATTTCGGGATATACAGAATTTTGTAAGAAGCGGTAGATTATATGGGTTATTTGCAAATTTTTTGGAAAGAGTTGTTATACGATGAGATATAGGTATGACTTTCGTGGATTTATAAATGTATTCGTTAGAAGGATTGTGGAGAGGGTTGTTAGGATGTTTTAGTTTGGTGAGTGTTCTTAGGGAGGATCTTTCGGCAACTTGGATGTGATGAAGAGTAGATGGTTTGATTTGGGTAAAGAATATAGCACCATAATCTAGTAAAGGACGGCAAATTGATTTATAAATGTGAGTGGCTGTTTTTATATTTATGCCTTCTTGTTTGTAGGTAATTGATCTAAAATGACGTGCCCTTGTTTTGATTTTGGTTTTTATGGATAGGATGTGGGATTTAAAGGATAGTTTAGAATCGAAAAGGATACCAAGATATTTGCATGTATGGGACGGGGAAATTGTGATGTTGTTAATATTAATTTTGGGGGATCGAGGAGATATTCTGTGGAATGGTATAAAAAGTTGGGATTTTGAAGGATTTATTTTTGAGCATCAGGCTTGGATGGAATCTAATGATGTTTGGAGGGATTTTTGGGCTATTTTGAGAGAAGTGGTATGCGTAATAAGAGCTGTGTCGTCAGCAAAAAGGACAGCATATTGGGAAGGGTTAAAATGAGCAGGATCAGGATTATATATGTCATGACAATAAATATTGTAGAGAAGTGGGGATAGGGGAGAGCCTTGAGGGACACCTTGTAAGATGGGAAATGAGTGGGAAAGTGATTGACGTATTTAAACTTGACAGGATCTGTTGGAAAGGAAGTTGTGTATAAGGATAATTAAGTGATGTGGAATTTGTAAGATGAAGCATTTGTATAGAGGGCCAATATGCCAAACTGAGTCAAACGCTTTCTGTATGTCAAGAAAGAGTATGGTGGATTTTTTTCCTTCTAGATGATTCGTTTGTAAATTAGAGGGGAGAATGGATAGAGGTAGAGTAGTAGATTTTTGAGGAAGGAGTCCAAATTGGTATTCTGGGATAGATTTATTAGAGATGGTAAGAAGCTTTTGTTTGACCAAGGACTCAAATAATTGTCCAATTACTGGGAGCAGGGTAATAGGACGGTAATTAGAGACTAAGGTAGTGTCATTATCTGGTTTTGGAATACAGGTTATGATGTTTACTTTCCATTGAGGAGGAAAATATTGGTGCGAGTAGCAATAATTAAAAATTTCAAGGATAAACATGTGGATTTCGTTAGGAAGTCTCTTAAGAATGGGTCTATGAATTTTATCTAATCTAGGAGAAGAGTTTTTACCAGCGTGTAATATAGAGAAGTAATCTGTCTCGTCTAGTAAATCGTCTGTAGGAGGTAAAGTGGGAGTTATGTTATATGAATTAAACCAGTTATTTACAAAATTAAAAAAGTTTTCATCGTAATTGTTGTCTTCTGTTGGCTTAAATTTTTTTCCAATGTTCTGCAAACGCTTCAGCAATTAAAATATCGTCTGTAATTAATGAACCATCAGTTAAATTTTTTATATTATTTGTATAATCTGTCTTTTTATATTTTGATAGTTTTTTTATTTCAGTCCAGTATGATTTTCCGTGCATGTCGTTTATATTATTGCAGGCTTCAATCCATTTGGATTTTTTGTATTCTAAAATTAGTTTTTTTATTTGTCTGGTCAGTCTATTAAAGGTTTGTTGGTGCATTATTAATTTTAGAGGCGGTTATTAATCAATAGAAAAGAGTATTCATTCACTTCGTCGCAGTTATTTAAATAAATTAAATAATAATGATTTGAAAATAATTAATAAATAATTTCCTAGTTTGCAACTTGCTTGTTTTTACTCTTTTCATTAAATATTCTCGAATCAAAGAAATGTTGCATTATGCAATATGTTATTGATATGCAATAGTAAGTCTCAATTTTGTAATTCAATATCTGGCGTTATATTTGCACAAGAAGTGTTTGTTTTAAAGTACTTACGTAACGTAAGTTAAAATGTCACAGATGCAAAAGAGGAAATAATTTATTAATTATTTTCAAATCATTATTTATTTAATTTAAAAAGTATTTAGTTTTTTAAGATGTACAACTTTTATTTGAGACATTTTCCTATCCGAATAAATAATAATAATCTTAAAGAGTAAAGTTACACTACTTAATGAGTTTTGATTCTAACCAAAAACTTTTCAGATCTCACTTTTGCGCTATCGCGGGAACGCGCATACACAGACATTTTTCAAAAATCGATGGAATGGGCTCAGGGAACCTAAAACGTGTACATCCGTTGAAATTAAAGATTACAACATTTTCACGAATACAATACTTTCCCTTGAACAGGTCCGAGGAAAGTGAAATATATTAAAATTAATATTTTACAATACCTTACAATATGCGATATTCAAACAACCCCTTACATAAATCTATCCAACACACTCATTTACGACGTTGTTGTTCCAACGAATTTCCCAAACATTTTCCACAAATTACATTGCACCAGTCGCCACTTCACAAATACTATAATAAATCTGTTTTAGAACCCATAAGTTACCAAAAATCTCTCACACTTAACTTTACACACTTGTTTTGTTGTATATAAGCCAACTTTATTTTATGTTATTATGTTTTATGTATATTTTATT
This sequence comes from Philonthus spinipes, assembly GCA_963082785.1. Classification (NCBI taxonomy): domain Eukaryota; kingdom Metazoa; phylum Arthropoda; class Insecta; order Coleoptera; family Staphylinidae; genus Philonthus; species Philonthus spinipes. The sequence goes on from OY720308.1 coordinate 17,723,853, forward strand.
TTACTTTATGTTATTATTATTTAATGTCTGTATGTTTGATAAATTTTCTCTGTTATTAGATCTATATGTGTCTGTTGGAAATAAATAAATTATTATTGTTATTATTATTACCCTAGACCATAAACAAACAACAATCCAAAATTCAAAAATCCTGAATCTGCCATTCATGGATCCATTTCATCAGACATGAATGAATTAACTAACATACGACACAAATGACAAAGACTGCCTGCTGAAAGACCAACTGCCATTTTGTAAATAAATATGTAACTTTAAATATCTCAATATGTTATGAAACAATATAAAAATTAAATTTTAAATCTTATTTTTATTCGTATTGTCGGATACACAATGATTGTCCATTTGCTTTTCTGTAAATTAGTGTGGTAAGTGCTAAAAGGACCAATCCCATGTAAAATATCTATGTTCGCGATTGAGAACGAAGAGAGAGTATAAATAAATTTAATTATAGAAAAAACTTTCTTATTAAAACAGAAAGTTGTAGACTCTTTTTTTAAATAATTAAAACGATTGACGCATTTAAATAAGAAAGTGATCGCATTGTTTTAAACCAAATTATAATAAATAATGATTTAAAAGAGATATAACTTATTTAAAATAAATAAATTTAATTCTATTGATCGATTGGTTGCCTACAGTAAATACATGTTTCTTATATCCACTGTGTATAAAAATATTTTTCATTTTAAATTATCATTGAATATAATGGTATTATCTTAGTATAAACAAAAAAATCATTTATCCATCTCAAAAAAATAATAAATAAATAAAACAAATGCATGCCGGAAATACTCTATAGTCAGAATCACATTACATCTCAGATTGTAGTGAAATAATGAAAAACATGGGCAGAAAGACCTATGGTTGATAGCCCATGACAGACTATTGACACAACTGTACATATTGTTATTATAAATTTTGTACTTTGTCTGAATAAAGATGTTTGTGTACATAATATACAGGGTGTCCCACGAGATAGTGTGCAGACGATATCTCGTGAACGGATAATACTACAAAAATGAAATTTGGAGGATTTGAATGGTTACATATGATGCCTATTTCAAAGTACTCAGACTTTGTTTTTGCCACATAATTTCCGACAAATTGACATCAACTTCAAAAATTTAAATGAGACACCCTATATTTCTATACATTTTTTAAAATAAGATTTAATGACGAATACAATGGTATAATGACATTTGTTTGTTTTATTGTAAAATATGGGAGTTATAAATAAATGAAACATTACCTATGCCATATTAACAAAACAAAACAACAACATCTATCAAAGTTTTAATATCGTTTAATCTATAAGGTGTTCAAAATGATTGTCATCAACACTAACACAATATTCCAGTCTTCTAAGAAGACTTCTACATGCTACTGTGATTCGATTCTGTAAATCTTCTATATCTCTGTTAGGGTCAGTATATACAATATTTTTTAAATATCCCCAAAGAAAAAAATCCAAGGGCGTAATATCAGGAGATCGTCCAATCCAGCGCTCTCCGAAAGTCTCATCAATAAAATTAGTAACTTGACGAGAATAGTGAGGGGGTGCACCATCTTGTTGCCACCACATCATTGCTCTTTCATTTAAAGGAATATCTTCCAATAACTCAGAAAGTTCATTTTGTAAAAAAATTAAATAGACTGCACCAGTTAATGTACCTTCATAAAAGTAAGGACCAATCACACGACCATTGTATAAACCGCACCATACATTTATTTCCCACATTTGTTGAAAATTAGTCTCTTTCATCCAGTTCGGATTATCAGCAGACCAGTAATGGCAGTTATGTCGATTAACGGTACCATTATTGTGAAATCTACTTTCATCGCTCCAGAGAATTTTATTTAAAAAATTAGAATTTTATTTAAAAAATTAGGATTGTCTTCGAGCTTTACTATTATTTGAGCAATGAAGTCCAATCTACGTGCAGAATCTTGAGGCGTTAATCCTTGCACCAGATGTACTTTATATGGGTGGTATTTATTATTTTGTAGTACTCTGTGGACAGATGATTTGCTTACCCCTAATTCCAGAGCAAGAAGCCTTGTAGATACATGTGGGTTAACTTGTACATATGCCAAAATATTTATAGTACTATTATCGGTTATGACTGTATTTCTTCTATGAGTTACATGTTTTCCATCCGGAAAAGAACCACTCCGCAATTTTTGTTCCAACTTAAAGAAGGTAGTACAGCTCGGTGTTATCCGATTGGGGTATCTTACTCTATACAACTCTCGAGAGCGTCTGCTATTTTTGCGGCATTCTCCATAGATGAGAAGCATGCCGACATACTCACTATACGTAAATTCAGATGGCATAATTACTTAATTCAATTAGACTTAACTCTAATATTGACAACTATTTGACAATGATTGCTTTGAATCGTATATCTGATTTGAAATTATTTTTGTGTAGATATTCCATATGTTATTATGATTTACTTATTGATAATTATTATAATTATTTTAAAATAAAATAAAACAAAAAAAAAACCAAATGTTTTTATATCGTTGTATTCTTCATTAAATAACCTTATCAAATATGTATAGATATATAGGGTGTCTCATTTAAAATTTTGAAGTTGATGTCAATTTGTCGGAAATTATGTGGCAAAAACAAAGTCTAAGTACTCTGAAATAGGCATCATATGTAACCATTCAAATCCTCCACATTTCATTTTTGTAGTATTATCCGTTCACGATATATCGTATGCACACTATCTCGTGGGACACCCGGTATATATACATAATCAATGACCCTTTGTACCCATATAGGTGTAGGGTTCTGTGTATATAATGAAAAATAAAATAAATTATGTGAAATCAACATTTGTGTCGAAAAATTGTTTTCAAATATTCAGGATTGTCTTTGTTTCACTTAAAAATCCTAAAACATTAGTCGGATCACCCTTTACATACATATTTTCTTTTTTATGATTGTAAAACTATATTAAAAGATCTTTATTTACAAGTGTTTGATTACATAATTTTAATTTTATTGTTTAAACATAACAAGTACATTATTTATTTTTATATCACAATTTGTTGGCGTCCATCAACGGGAAGAATATGCAGGCCCATCCGACGAAAAGCACCGCCAATCCAATGAACGTGTAGGTTTTCTGCTTATTCCAACCAATCAGGACTTGTTGTTGTTTAGGATGTTTCTTTGGACATTTTTCAGCACAATCCTAAAAGAAAATTAAAAATAGTAATTACTAATAAGATGAATAATATATGAATATACAAATATTCATTACTATACTTTTTTAAATAATATTATATCAACTACTGGCAATAAAAATATACAATGATTTTATACTTTTTTATGGATTATATTCAAATTAATATAATAACTAAATCAATTAATATTTGTTCTTCTTAAGTACTTGCGTTATGTAAATGTTAGAGTTCCTGTAGCTGAAGAGAAAAAAAATATTAATCATTTTTAAAATTCTTTTTACTTAATTTAAGTTGAATATTATTTAAATTTGGTTGGTAAATGGCTTGTCATTTTATTGATTTTTAATATATTGCGATTGCATTTGTTTATTTTTTTAGACTATTACAAACATATTTCAGTTTGATTATCATTTACATACATTTATATATTTAGTTGTTATATTGATTTTTGTTGCATATGTTTTGAAAAAAGGAGATACCGTAAATAAATATATATATTAACATTGTCATTACGTGTACATGTCGTCTTATTTATTTATACATTATTGTTTGAATTGTATACTCCATAAGCCTGACAACGCGTAAATCCGCTTGGTTAATAATTGATTAATTTATTTGTTAATTATTGTTTATTTGTATATAATAGCTTATTTATATACTACTTATATTAAAAGTTGTAATTATTTTGTGAAATGGTGACATTTTTGTATATAAATGTAATAATAATTATAAGTAGACAATATGAACAATATAAAAATGTTTATATATATACCTTCCAGAAATGTATTTTACATAATATTTTCAATTTTCATTGTGTTTGCGTTTGCTCTGCTTATCGGAATTTTTTTAACTGAGAAACCACCAATCGGTCTCCAGTGACTTTTTTGTACATGACGTGTAAATAAATGCAATTTTATTGAACCCAATACTAAGTTATTAAGCCCAACACAGCTTAACACATTGTTAGAAAATACTTTCTTCGCAAATGTAATTTACACTGTTATGTGAGTTTCCAGTTCTATGTATACATAAGCTATGCATAATGAGTACATACCAATTACTCGAAATATGCAGTGAACATTAAATTTACGAAGAACGTGTTTATAGTTTTTAAATACAATTGTAAATGCACGTACACAATAGTTAGTACTATTTCCAATTTAAGATAAAATTTAAAATGTTTACTTGAATATGTGAATGATTAATATTTTTAATATTTAAAAATTGGTAATTCATATTAATTATTGTGAAATATTTATGCTCTTTTTATGTGACATAAATTGAAAACAATAATTTGTATAAACTATGTAATACATCTTAATAGTTTGAATTCATAAGGAAATTATTGAAATATAAATCCATTCGATTCTAAATAATTCGATTTTGCGTTGAACGAAATAATCCAATCATATTTAAGAATTGTGTTGTTAATAATAAATATGAATAAGTTTTTAAAAATATTTTATTGATAGATTTTTATATTCATATTTTATTAAGAAATGTTTAGTCTTTTTTTTCCTTGTTATAAATTGAACAACAAAAATATATAAATTATGCGTAATATGTCTTAATTATTTAAATTAAGAGTTAAAATTATGTTTTCCATACTTCACCATATTGGATTTTATTAATCTGAAATTGATTTATTAAGTAATTATTTAACAGGACGTTATCAAGCAGTGAAGTTGAATCATGCATATCAAACTTTTAGGAATTCGTATCTGGGATTCCCCAGGGATCCATTTTAGGGCATGTACTGTATTATGATCTTTATCAATTATAAATAAATTAAAATACTGCGAATATGACATATACGATACGATAATTATTTAACATTATTTAACAGGACGTTATCAAGCAGTGAAAGTTGAATCATGCATATCAAACTTTAAGGAATTCGTATCTGGGATTCCACAGGGATCCATTTTAGGGCATGTACTGTATTATGATCTTTATCAATTATAAATAAATTAAAATACTGCGAATATGACATGTACGATACGCAATTATATAGTTACGGTGGTATGTATGGTACGGAATAAGGAGGTAGGATTTATTGGGGTTAATTTTAATCTTCCATTTAGTGAACCATAATTCGAGGGAGCCTATCAGTTGCTTTATCTGATGATGCGATCGCTCTTATCATATCTTCTAAAAGAAATGCCCTAAATGCATAAACGATAATATTCCATTAACTCGCTATATACGCTAATAATTGAACAGTTTAATTCTTTCAAAGAAAGAAGAAATTAAACATTCTATTTCTTCAAGCTTCGACAATATCGAATCCCGTATATCTCAAATAGAGAATAACTACACTAAAATTGAATCTGAGATATCTGCTATAAAATCTGCGTGTGATAAATCTTCTGTGGATATTATTATTGAACTCGAGGATAGACGCAGCCGATTATCTAATGTTATACAACTTTAAGGAGCCAGTTTCAGTTGTGTCAGAGGAGAGATATGCTGATGACACTAATATCTTGCAGCGTCGAAAAATGTCAGCTATAATTACGTTGGGAAAAATAAGATCCGATAACAAACCTAGACCACTAAAGATCATGTTTGATTGAAAGGAAACCGCTAACTCTGTTCTTCGCAGTAACACTCATTCAATTAATGATAAAAATATATTCAATTCTGACAAAACTAAAATGCAAATGGAACATTACAACTCATTAAAAACTGAACTAAATCGTAGAAAAGCTGAAGGCGAATTGAATTTGAAGATTGCATACCGAAATGGAGTACTTGGCTACAGGTCAGCGCCCATGAAAATTACCGCCCACGGGAAACTTAGTAGCCTACTACAAAAACGTCCGCGGCCTTAATAGTAAGCTGAATGAATTCTACGACAACATTTTCACTCATAATTATGACATATTATTCCTCACAGAAACGTGGTTAACATCAGGTGTAAGTGATAGTGAGCTATTTGGTGATTGTAATAAAATATTTCGTTCGGATCGTGACACAGTGTTAACAGGTCGATCAAAGGGCGGTGTGTTAGTGGCGGCTAAATATAATTTAAATATTGACTTAATACCTATTGGCCATATTAAATCAAAAATTCCAATTATTGACCTTTGCGTATGCAAAATTAAAATTGATTTAATTTATTTCTATCTAATTATCGACACAATAACCACCGATTTAAAATCATTTTTCGATCTATTAATCCAAATAGATTTGAATGACAACCCTATACTCTTCGCAGGTGATTTCAATTGTCCAATTCTATCAGCGGGCAATATGTCAGAAAAAGCACTAATAATTTCAAACGCATGTACATTTCTCGGTTTAAACCAATTCAACTTGTTTCAAAATTGTTCTGGTAACATTTTAGATTTAATATATTCCAGCTTAGATTGCAGCATTACGAGAGAACCCGATCCCTTAGTAAAAGAGGATCCTTATCATCCCGCATTAACATTATCTTTTCAATGTTCTTTCAATATGTCTCCTAACAACATTAATGTCACCAAACTTAACTTCAAAAGAGGCGATTATTTATCTTTGTATTCCTACTTAAGTTCTATCGATTGGAACTTGTCGAGTTATTCCAATGTTGATTTAGCACTTGATGAGTTCTACAATGTGTTAAATAGTGCACTTTTGCAATTTATTCCGCGACATAAATTTAAACAAAAGAGAAAATATCCCCCCTGGTTTACTAATAATATTATACAACTTATTAAAGAAAATAACTATTGCGGTAAAAATATCAAACGAGACGTGACGCTTGAAGCCGAATTCAAGAAACTTAGATCTCTCATTAAAAAAAATAATGTTGCACATAATGACTATATCATAAACATTGAATCACAGCTTACTAGCGATCCTAAACGGTTTTGGTCGTATATTAATTCAAAAAAATCTAACCCTTCGATAATTACTGCAGAACTTATGTATGATGATGTGTATCAAACTCCTGATGCAATTGCAGACGGCTTTCGTAAGTATTTCGAATCTGTTTTCATATTGCCATTTGCGTCAACTGCAACTGTGAACCTCAGCAATATACCTTCATTTTCTTTTGTGGAAGTATGTGATAAAATGATCCTTAAACATTTAAATAAGCTCCCAAATAGATTTTCGTCATGATAACCTAGCAGCTTTCTTACTCAAAGATTGTGCTTCTATTCTCTGCTATCCCGTTGCACTTATTTTTAACCTGTCTCTAAAAACATCAATTTTTTCCTAGTAAATTTAAAATTACAGCAATCTGCCCTATACCGATAACGTCGAAATATTGCAAACTATCGACCAATAGCAATACTTTCTCATATTGCTAAAATATTTGATAAAACGTATGATCAAATTTATTTTTATACTTCTCCATATTTATCAAATTATCCACACGGTTTCATTCCGAGACGTTCTACGTTAACTAACTTGACCATTATCACACAAGATATTGCTAGATCGTTAGATTCATCCGGGCAGATTGATGTAATATATACTGACATGTCAAAAGCGTTTGACAGAGTTGATCATACTTGAAAAACTTAATTACTTTGGTTTTTGTGATCATTCCGCTTCACTCATTTCATCTTTCATGTCGTGAATCATATGTACTGATTAATAATTTTAAGTCTAATTCTTATTTTCCGAGTTCGGGGGTCCCTCAAGGCTCCATACTGGTCCCATTATTATTCAATCTTTTCATTAACGATCTTTCCAATCTACTAGAGTGCAAACACCCTTTATATGCTGATGATCTAAAGATTTTTTCAACAATTACGAATATAGATGATTGCATAAGTTTACAAAATCAACTTAATGTTATTTCGAATTGGTGCAGTACAAATAAACTTAATTTGAACAGCAATAAGTGTAAATTTATCTCAAATAAATGGGTTTTGAGTTCACGTGAAGTGTTAATATCAATAATAACACAAGAATAAGGAAAAAACTCTTGTGTTATTATTGATACTAACACTTCACGTGAACTCAAAACCCATTTATTTGATTACAATGGCTTCCTGGTCAATAAAGTTCAATAAATTCTTTCAAATCAAAACGAAAATAAAATTCATAAGTGCGGATATTAACTTTTTGAAACAGTGCGAAAAGAAACAGGTATTCTCAAATTTCATACAAAATAAATTCAACAAGTTTGGTAAACAGATTGCGAATCTAGTTCTAAAGTGAAAAACGAAGTGGTTAAAATACGAAATCGGACATTTACACGGAAAACGATCAATATTAGAGATCAACGCGTACGATTTACACCTAAAACTTACGAAGAACTCAAGTGCAACAAAATGGGACGAACGATTAAAAAAAGCTAATGACGTCATCAACTCTAAATTTAAGAAGAAGTGCATCAGACTGAAATGGAAACTGATAAATATTTTAACAAAACAGTGTAAGTCAGTGACTATCCCAACTAACCAATTACAAAACCAAATAGTAGTTCACAACAAATCTAGTGTCATCCTAAATAAAGAAGAAACTGATCTATTAAGAAAAGGTTTTAAACATTCAATTCCGGCAGAAATTCCAATAGAGGACATAATAAATGATACAGAATCAGCAACCCTACAACTGAATCCAGATGATGCGACAGCCTTCAGAACAGCAGTAAAAGAGACCATGGAGAAGATAAAGAACAAACCGATGAAGAGCACCGTCCCCAAGATGAGCCCAACATTTTCTAAAACTATAAAATCTCTAAAAGAAAATGACGTTTTTTTACATAAAATCCGATAAAGGCAATGCAGTAGTAATCGTTAATAAAAACGATTACTACAATAAAGTGGAAGTTATGCTAAAAAACGGTCCATACATTAAACAAACTAAAAATCCGATTACTTTATACAATAACAGATTAGACACTTTATTGAAGGAATCGAAATGTTTAATTGATAACAAATTAAGGTTAAAACTTAAGACAAAAAACCCTAAATTACCGAAAATGTATTGTCTACCAAAAATACACAAGACAGGTGATAAATGGAGACCCATCGTCTCCAATATTTATGCTCCTACATACATTTTAGCAAAGTGGCTGGTAAGTGAATTTAAAAATCTCAGAATTGACGATGATTTATCAGTAAAAAATTCCATTCATTTAACAGAAGAACTTAAGAACATCCGAATTGAAAAAGATGAACAGTTGGTGTCCTTCGACGTGGAGGCCCTTTCTCCCAGCATTCCATTACAAGAAACTTATAATATATTAGAGGACATTTTATTTCAAAATAATATTGAGAAAAATAAAATAACAGAATATATAAAACTCACAAAACTTGTAATGGAATGTAACACTTTTGAATTTAATAACACTTTCTACAAACAGACTTTCGGAACAGCAATGGGTAACCCTCTTTCCTCTTTCCTAGCTAATATTTTCCTTAACCACCTTGAAAATTTAGCCTTAAACACAATCCAAAACTTACTCATGAAACGGAAAACAATAATGAAATTACTTTTCTCGATTTACTTTTAATAAATAATAAAAATAATAATACAATAGATTTTGATATTTATAGAAAAAACACACACACTTTTAATTACATATATTCATCATCCTCATCACAGTTTAAACATAAAATGTCAACTTTCAACGGTATGATACTTAGAGCTATACCTTTATCAAAAGAGAGGAGAGAAAAGGAATTCAATTTAATCAAAAATATCATTAGAATACAATATAACAGCAATTAATAAATTAATAGACAAATTCACGAGAAGCAACAAAATCACTTACGTAACGTAAGTTAAAAGTCACAGAGCTAAATGTGGAAATAATTTATTAATTATTTTCAAATCATTTTTTATTTAATATAACAAAATCAGATCAATCACTACCCTCACTCCATCGAAAGACACCAACTCGAAAAATTCTGTAAAATTCATTTACCATCCATCAATCCGCAATAAAATAAAGCAGCTTAATGAATAAATTTAATATTTCTCCCTCTTTCTATAACAACAATAAATTGGAAACCTTACTAGGTAACACCTTTTCAAAAACAGATGCTTTACAACAGTCTGGAATTTATTCAATAAGTTGCAATAATTGCAATAAAATGTATGTAGGACAAACACAAAGAAATATATTAAAAAGATACAAAGAACACCAGTATCATCTGAAAAATTAAAACCCAGACAAATCAGCGATAGCCCATCACGCCTTAAATACAGGACATACATTTTCGTTAAATAATTTAAAACTTTTAAAACAGTCAAGTAAATATCAGTTAAACATGCTCGAATCCATACAAATATACAAATTTAAAGATGTTTTGTTAAATTTAGATTTTAGCCCCTTAGATAATCCATTATTACACCTACTACCAAAAGTAATCCCTAACAATCCACAACCCTCATAATTACCTTAATTACCTTTCGGTTTTTCCGCTAATCCCCTTTTCAGTATATATACCGCGCTTAGATTAAGGTAGAATTTAGTTGTTATTGATAATGACCACTTTGTGTGTCGAAATGTACATCTAACGTTAAATAAAAAGTGAAGTAAGGAAAAAACTCTTGTGTTATTATTAAATTTATTTCCTTTACCAAAAAATCCAAACCGATTACATTTAACCATGTAGTGAGTAACAATTCTATTGAGCAAGTCAATGTCTTCAAAGATCTTGGTGTTTGGTTTGATGATAAATTTACATTTAATCCTCACGTTCAATCTCTTGTTAAGAGTTCATTTAAAGCATTAGCAAGTTCGCAGAATTACAATGGATAATGTAATTCTGCGAACTTGCGGAATACGAATGCTTTGAAATCTCTATTCAATGTTTATGTACGTTCAAAGTTGGAATATGCTTCATTAATTTGGTATCCACAATCTCAACTTCAGATTAATCTTGTGGAAAGTGTTCAACGATGATTTCTTAAATTTCTATACCTGAAGACTCAGGGGCATTATCCTGAGAGAGGATATGATCATTTTCGTTTGCTTGACAAATTTAATGTCGAATCTCTTGAGTGCCGTCGTTACAAGTCTAGTATCTCATTTATACATAAACTATTCAATAATCATATCGACAGCCCCGATATTTTACAACTAATTGGTTTGCATATTTCTACTTTCAACACTAGATATAAGACTACATTTAATATCAATTAATATTTAATGAAACGTTTAGCCACCATTCATCTAGCGTATGCCACTTGAAATTAGGCAAAAGGTGGCGCTTGCGTCGTCTTTAATTTATTATAATCAATCATAATAGATTAAATTTTGGCGCTAAATCACCCATCAGCATAATTTGTAATAACTTGAATCAACTACCTCCAACTTGTGATATCTTTTTTGGATCACTAAAATCCATAGCTGCTTTACGTCAATCTAATAATTAGGTTTTTTATTATTTTCTTTATAATGTTAAAATACGCTATATTGTTGTTATCTTGTATATTGTTTTGTAATTGGAAAATCTTTATTTCCTGTTGGACACTAAATATTATTATTATTTCAAGTTTGTAGAGTTTTGGGTTGGGTGGGTGCGTGGGTGATTAAGTCTGTGTCATCTGCATATTGTAGGACATAGGACACTATATTAAAATATGTAAGATCGGGGTTATGCAGGTCTATACAATAGAGGTTATATAGGATAGGAGAGAGAGAAAGGTGTTTTCTTTAATCTCATTTTTTATTAAAATTTCAGTTGTTTTTATTAAACTGTCAGTTCTTTTTATTATAATGTCAGGTTTTTTTATTATACTGTCATTTTTTGTTCATTTAAATGTCATTTTTTTATTATATTTTTTTGTTCATTTAAATGTCAGTTGTTTTTAATAAACTGTCAGATTTTTTATTAAATTGTCAGTTTTTTTATTAAACCATATTTTTTTTATTAAACTGTTAGTTTTTTTAATTAAATATCTTTTTTATATAAAACTGTAAGCTTTTTATTAAACTAGCAGTTTTTTATATATTTAAATACGCAAAACATTCTAAAAAAAAATCACAACTCACCTGGCTACTTTTCATCCCGCTAATGGTCAAAATCTCCGTACTGGAATTGTTCATTGTTACCAATCAATAAGTCACCTTTCACAAAAGTTAATAATCAATCAGTTTGCACCTTCTTATAACCGATAACGATATCCTTATCGCACGCTTATAGATCGAAATCCTTTGTTGATACCGTAGATAAAACCAGACTGGTGAAAATTGAAATGAAAACAGTGCCGCGCGCGATCGAACGAACAAGTTGAAAATTATTTAATTCTTTAATCTTGCACAACACGCCAAGTAACACGCGCGAGCGCACTCTCACTTTCGTTCCTGTTTATCGGGTGCCAAATAAACGAATCTGAAATATAAAATAACATGCGGAATATAAATGATGTTGTGGAATGTACGCGAATATAATAATGAAAAAAATGGCAAGAAAAATAATTTGAGAATGTATTCTGAAAATATTTATTATTTTTATATGCAAACATCTTTATTCAGACAATATAATAAAAAAATACAAAATTTATTATAACAATATGTTCAATTGTGCTAGTAGTCTGTCATGGGCTATTGACCATAGGTCTTTTCTTCCTATTATTTATATATACAGAGAAATTTTTTTATCAGTATACATTTCCCCTATGTATACCTGCAAAATACGTGAGTCAAATGCATTAGTGTATGTGTGTTTAGTTGCCTATAACACGCAACTGAATACACATATGCTAAATAGTCAACTAAACATACACACATTAATCGGTTCAATGCGTTTGACTCGCGTTTTTTGCAGGTATACACTTCCCCTAATGTATACTGGAAAAAGAACCTCTCTATATATATATATAACAATCTTTATTAACAATTAAGTTTATAATAACGTAACAAACATTTATTATGTACATCACACAAAAAATAATTAATTGTTAAACGGCTATCGACCATATATTTTTATTTTATATTATGTTATGTTCTCGGATAATAAAGATTGAGTAGTAGTAGTAATAATAAAAACAGAATGTATATTTTGAATTAATTGAAGAAAATGTTGAGGAAGTGATGTAATTAATGAAATCCTATAAATAAAATTAATTTTCTCTTTGCAAAGAGAAAATAATATTGTAGAAATGGGAACGCGATGTTTGACAAGAGGGTTTGAAGCAGGGCCTGTGATCTAAATTTGCTTATTAAAAATGAAAGATACATTCTCTAGAAAAAAAAAAAAAAAAATAACGATGGGAAGTCTAAGAATTTTCCATTCGATTTTGTTCAGGATTCAACGTGAATTTTAACAAAGGATTTTTTATACTATTCACTCTTTAGCTTTCCATTCTTCTTTAACTTTGGGAGGAAAAAGTCCACAAAGGCAGCAATAAATAAACGTTTATTGAATTCGAGAATAGCAATGTTCATCTTTAACTTAAAAAAAAAACAAATGTTAAAATGAGATGAATTCACTTTTTAAATAGTATCTCTTATTAAATCATAGAGAAATATTTTCAAATATATAATATAATATAATATAATATAATATAATATAATATAATATAATATAATATAATATAATATAATATAATATAATATAATATAATATAATATAATATAATATAATATAATATAATATAATATAATATAATTATTTTTTTCTTTTGAATTGTTTAAAAGCCACTATAATTTGAAAAATAACGTAAAAAGTCGGGTCTTGTTATTTTAAAATGATTTTTCTTTAATTTTACTATGCAAAATTTTTCTGAGTGCAAAGGGTAAATATAAAAAGAATACATATATTCATCATTCGGGGCTATTCTGCAAGAGAAATGTTGAGTTTAACATGTAAATTAAATTCTATCATCAGATAAATCTAAGCAGCTTTTATAATACAAAGTGGCCAGAAAAGGTAAATTGGTTCAATGATTAATTTTAAGGAAAACATTTAATTAAAAAAATATTGTATTGTGGCTTATAACTCCTCGCGAGCCAATTTAAAGAAATGTATATTTGACAACCAGATTATATATATATATATATTTGACAACGGTGGATCAAACAAGTGTTTAATTTAATGATAATCATAATAACATATCTGTAAAAAAATGTCACATTTGAAGTATACATCAAAATGATGGATTAAAGCAAATATACTGTTGGACTATTTGTCTCGTACTGTTATTAGTATCTTGAACTGCGTTCAATATTAATATTTCCCGCACGAAATAGCCCCGATTACTTGTTGTTTATTGGCCTGTCTCACAATAATAAGTGGAGAAAGAAATTGAGTATTTTATATATCACTATATTACTCAATTCCAATATTATTGAAGATTATAATAGAAAAAGGATTTATTCACTTGATCACAGTTATTTATATAAATTAAATAAAAAGAATTTGAAAATAATTAATTAATATATTATTTCCTCTTCGGCTACTGGGATATTTTGACTTATCTTCACAGAAGTACTTTAAACAAATGTTCAATAATGGACATTTGCTGTTGCATAACACATATTGTATAATGAAGATATTTGTTGGTATGTGAAGTTTTTTAATAATAATATTTATTGTAAATAATATATTGTAAAAAATTCTACTTACAATTTGTTATGAATGTTATCCATGCAAACCATTCGAAATTCACCACAAATATTCATAAATAACCGGAACTTGTTTGAAATAAATAATTTTAACAATCGGCTAATTTTATCTTTCTTTTGTTATCAGAAATAGTGTTTTTTTTTTTTTCGTTGTGCTAATAATTTTATTTGGAATTGCACGTTACGCTGATACTGACAGGCGTAACACAATAATGTTTTTACCGGGGAAATCCGTTCGCGGTTTCTGTTCGGCTAAAGCAGAATTAATGTGGGAAAGATGATTACCTTGAATAATACATGTGTTATTTGCAGTGTGTTATAATCATTTAGAATTTATGACTGTTGTTGTCGGTTGGGTTAGCGTGCGAAGAGCATAATGTTTTTTTTTTCTTCTCAATGCCAAATTGTTGCGGAATAGGACGAGTTTTTACATATATAAACATCGTTATTCCCAAAGAACTCATACTTATTTAATTTAATATACAATACGTGCAACTATTTAAAACAAATATATACTCTTAAGAGAAACAGCTATCAACCGGAGGTCTTTCGTCCTACGAGTTTTTGATAATGTCAAAGATTTATAAAAAAAATGAATAAAATAAATATTGCTATCATTAAAAAATAGTATTCATTTGGTCACAGCTATTTAAATAAATCATTTAAAACGAATTTGAAAATAATTAATAAATTATTTCCTCTCTTGCATCTGTGACATTTTGACTTAAATTACGTTACGATGCGCTTAATTTATTTAATTTAATTTATATATATACCCAAATGGGTGTAGGGAAAGGGGGGGGGGGGGGGGTCGGATAATATTTGAAATTGGGAAACACGGCTATAGTTGTCCACTTGAGCACTGGAGGCGCTGAAGTCTCAAGTGGAAAATTTAAAATACTTTATTTTTGGTTTTTACAATGATTTATTTATTATTGGTGACTTTTGTCGCCCTATAAAGTATAGTTCTTAAACATTTATACTTTTAATTAAACATTAAAGATGTTCTAAATAAGAATCAGATTGCCATATTTCAATTTGATTGATGTAAATCATATGAATTGTTTTTGACAGTTTTTTTGTATTCGTCAGAAGTTTTTTCACTTTTTCTTATAAAACTACAACTGGTAAGTTATTATTTGTAGTTTAAAATACGTTTGCTTATTAATTTCTATGAATTGTATATTTTTGAAAGAATATACATAACTTAAAATTATAAACCAATCGAGTAATAATTAATTATCAATAAATATGATTTATTTTCCACATTCTCAAAATATGTTTTCGGTCTATAAATATTCATTTTTTATTATATAGTTTATACTTTCTACAATATTTTCTATCAGAAAAAAATGTATTTAACATAGACGTTTTTTTAATTAATATTTATATCCATATTTTTCTAGATTCTTTAAGGAAAGGAGTTCATAAAATTATCCAGCTGAGAGATATCAATTAATTCAAATTATAACTGTTGTTAATATGTTTTAATTAATATATGAATGTAATAACAGGTTAATTGATACTTTTATAAGTTTAATATATTTTACTTAAACATATTGTTGTTTTTATGTTATTTTTTATGTATTTTTTCAGGTAATTTTATTAATTGCAATTTCTTATTTGCATGATTTACTGATATTTTTTCTGTAAAATAGCACATTTATAAAAAAAACTTTCATATCAATAATTTGAAGCAAAGTAGTGAACAAAAAATTATAAATAGAAAAATGTTCAAAAGCCCCGCCATTAGTTATATTATAGTGTGTATATGAACCTAACCTCAAAAACCTTATAAAGGTTTGAAACTTGGGAAATAGTTGTCCACTTGAGCACTGGATGACGTTGCGCGCGTTTCCCGCTAAATACATGGATCTGGCCCTCTTATACTTTATCTCTATGGTGTAGGGTTAATAATTTATTTTTTTTTTAAATTATGTAAAGTAGAGCTGTACTGACGAGGCATAGATCCCGCAACACTTATCTGCAGATGATCTTATATATATTACACAACGTTTTTTTGCTCTTTACATTAAATATTCTCTAATCAAAAATTGTTGCGTTATGCAAGTCAAAATGTCACAGATGAAAAAAAAAAGAAATAATTTATTACTTTCAAATTATTTTAATTTATTTAAATATTGCTATTTGATTCAAACTACAATCTAGTAGTTTTAATCCATCAGCAATATTTAAATAATAAAAAAGTAACAATAAAGACTGAAAAGTTGGACTCAAATGAGTACTTATTAGCAGTATGTTAAGAAACGGCACTATTTATTTTAGTGATATATTTTAATGTGTTTTGATAAACTTTTTCATTATTGGTTGTATAAAAAGGAAGAACACTCCATCACCTGAAAAATTTATAAATAAATAAAACAATATTCAATGGGGTTTACTATTGAACGAACACCTGAATTTTTGAAATTCCCACTCCTCGGATTAGAAAATATTCATCGCATCCTAGAACACTAAAACTGTATATATTGTGTAAATAATAAGAAACTACTGCGTGGCGAAAGAATTTCAGTGAAATTCAATAAATAATCAGAAACAGAAACAAAGTTTAATTAAAAAAAAAATATTTAAAAATTGGAGATACAATATAAACGATACTTCATTTGGTAGCAAAGTTTGGAACTCTTTTTGCGAACATAATCTGCGTTTCAGCGCAGACGCAAACACATTCATTATAAGAATTAATAAAATACTTTAACTTCGTTTCTATAAATTATATTTTATTTAGTATCTATAGGTTCGACAACATTAGCGTGTTATTATCAAACCGAAATTAAATTAAAATACAAATATTTGTGGTGTATACACATTGTTTACGGAGGTATGATTGCTCCAAAAATAGGAGTATAGATGTAGCAGATTCCTGTTATAGTAGACAATTGTAGATCAAAACTATTGTTAGAAGATAAACACACAGAACTTTAAAGGATGTTTATATTTCTAATTATTCCTCGAGCACAATTATGGATTGTAATACCAGAATTTGTAGGTATTTGAAGTGCTAGCAGTATGGTGACTTATTTCTATGGGTGAAGTTGAGGGTACATTGTAATTTCCTAAACTATCAGGAAATTTATCCATTTGGTCATTATTATTTGGCACTTCAGTTGTGACTTCTTTTCCAGTATGATTAAGCTATTGTTCTGGGTTTGTCAGGATGTTTTGTGACGAACAAAAAGAAAAACTATCTAAATACCTTTACAGTGTAAAAAAACGAAGACGTCGTTAAGTGGAACAAATTGGAATATATAAAACCCTATCTTTAAACATTTACTTAAAGGAAAGAACAACAACATAACGTTGACGAACTCAATAAATCTATTCAAATTATTAGTGAATAATAAAATAAGACCGGAAAACAATAATTTGAATAAAAGTGGTGTTTATGAGATTAACTGTAATGATTTTTATGCAATATACATAGGACACACCGTACGATCTTTTGACACAAGAATAAAAGAACATATGAAAAACATAAAAAATAGGAAACAGTCCACTGGATTTTCGAAACATTGCATCACTCATGAACACCATTTTTCCTCAAATAATGTAAAAATTAAATTCGCAGGTAATAAGGGTGTAACGATGAATTATCGGGAGGCGTTAGAGAACACAAAAGCTATTAAAGCGGGAAAAAGCATAGTAAATGACATCGAAGATTTATGGAATTCCCCGATATTAAGCGCTCTTATTACCCGACGGAGTAATCATAAAAATCAATTTGTATATAATAGTTTGTAAATCCATTTATATATTTAGTCTTGAAAATGGCATCTAGCCGAAACTAGTCGAAAATATAACATTTTAGTAAAACAAAACCAAGTGATTTCTTTATAACAAACGCTTATTAAATATGCCTACGTAACGTAGCGGATATTTTATGTTTAAAGGGCTTTGTTAGTCATTCTTGTCAGGTGTTGGGTTTTACAATAATCTTCATTCATGCCCACTTATTTTGGATCTTATTATTAATTATTGGTTAACTATTTGGAATCAACATTTTTATATTTTGCAGTAATACTGTTAGCACCAGATTTTGCACCAAATGTCAAAAAAATATATATGTGGACTATGTAAATTTTTTTTTCTTTTTGATATTCTGTGTATTTACTGATACGACTGAATTGTAATAAAATATTGTTTTTTTTTATTGAATTTCAAAGGATACAGAGTCGAATACAACCAATTCACGAAACTCAACGAAATTATGTACATTTTCTACGTTTATTCAAATAAAAAGTTTTACATAGCAATGTAATCTTTTTTTTGTAATTTATTTTATACAAACACAAACATCTTTATTCAGACAGCAGAATTACAATTCTTTACAAATATTTATAATTACAATACAAATTGATGGGTTAGTAGTCTGTCATGGGCTATCGACCGGAGGTCTTTCTGCCCTGTAATTTATTATTTTTGTGAATTATATCTTTTTTACGCACCTGTGATAGTAGTATGCATAATACTATTATCACAGAGGAGATAATGTGTACACGTTGTCCCCTGAATACTGGCGTTTGAATGCATTATTTGGCAATCAAAGTGAAACAACAATATTTTAACAATTAGGTAAAAGGTAAGTGAGAAATTAATTCAATAACGATATTTTAATATTGCTACTTTAACAAACACAATTCTAACGTAATAAGTAACGATTTAACTACAATAATCATCTTATTAAATATTCGAAACATATCCTTCTTGAGCCAAACAATATCCCAAACGATCATAAAATTCTTGTAGCATGTCTTATAACGTGGCAAACATTGCTCAATGTTTTGAGTGGTTTGAAGAATTTTTAATATGTTATGCACGTTGTTAGCTCTTTGATGCTGATGGGTATGAAGTGTTTGCTTTATATGGCCCAAAAGAAAAGAATCACTTATGGGCAAATCAGGAGATCTTGGTGACCATTTTGTGTTCTTTGATGCTAATAACGCGAGGAAAAAGTATTTGATATAAAAATTCCTTATCTGCATTATGAGCAGGATATCCGTTGAGCTGATACCAGATGCAGGCCATATCAATATTCTGTAAGCCTTGTACTGCTGCTATCACTTGGTTCTCAAGCAGTTCCAAATACTTTTGGTCATTTAGATTCCCCTCAATAAAAATGGTCCTATAATTGTATCCCCCAGAATGCCGGTCCAAACGCTAAGTTTTTGAGGGTATCGAGTTCTTAAATTTATTCATCGGTTGTTGTTTTTTTGATTATGACGACCATTTAACGGGAAAGTCGATTCGTCACTAAACAGAATATTTCGAAAAAATGTAATTATTGTTTACTCTATCCTTCCTTACAAAATTCGACGACCATAGTCATCCTCTAAAACCTCTTGTGACTTAAATCCATTCCTTTTAAGTAGTCTATGCACTTCTGATTTTCCAACATCAATTTCTCTATTTTCCGCAAGAGTTCTTGTTGATAACGTATCATTTTCTGTTATCATTCTATAAAACATAATTTCCTGCGTTTCACTTTGAGGTGTCCGATCCTTTGGATACTTATATGGTGGATTTGCAGAACCAGTTTCCTCAAATAAATATATAACATGGAAGACCGAACTAGCGTTTATTGTCACATCGTATGCCAAAATAAACAAATTAGTTGCGATTTCATTCATGGAATAACCTCCATAAAACTATTTAACCATTTGAGTTTTATGTTCACTTGTTAACATTTTGAAGCTATGTAATTCAAATTGATATGCATATTGCAGTAAAAACCATGGCGACCAATAATAATAATAGTCGGGATACAATATAAACATATTACATTACAATATTCATATTCAAAATTTCAGAGGACAACGTGAATATTATTTAATTAAATAAAAATGATTAGAAAATAATTAATAAATTATTTCCACATTTAACTCTGTGACATTTTGACTTACATTACGTAAGTACGTTAAACAAATGCACATTAAAACAACTACTTCCCGGGAAAATACCCCGCCGGACATTGGATTACATAATGCACACCTGCTGTTGCATATCAATAAAATATTGCATAATGCAACAAATTGTGATCTGAGAACAATTTAATGCAAATAAGAATAAAAAACTAACTCAATACTACTATACTATATAAAGGAATAAATATTATAATGTAAGGGGAGTCCGACGTGGTCCAGGAAATCTTCCTTCCAAAGCCGTTTATCGTGAAAACGAAAGTAATACCAAACCTATGGTGGGTAAATTGTTAGTTACGGAGTTAAACCCTTATTATAATGTAATGTCAAGAACGGTAATAAAAATATTAAAAATTGGATTTATTAATATGTAAAAGGAACAATCATTTACTTCACACAAAACATCTCTTAAACAATACAGCAATCGCTTTTTCCTTTACACTTACATAAAATACTTTTGAGTACAATACACTTCCTACAGAGAAAAAAATAATCATCAGTCTGATCGAGTAATATTCTCATAAAAAAATTGCAGCCTCTATACTAACATTAAAATATCCTTAAAATCCTAATATCACATTCACAGCAAGTCGTATTTACTTAAAGTCGCGTATATTATGATCCATATGACCAGCAGCGCGATTATGATGACTAAAATGATGGACTTGTTCCTGCTCCAGGGACTGCCGCGCAGATCGGGACCCGGATATCGCGCCCTCGCCGCCTGACACACTTCCGGCCTGCAGGACGTTGACGGATATGACGTGGAGGGCTCGTTCTCCCGCGGATGTCCCTTCTTGGTCGACTGGACCAAATCCATTTCCGTTCCCTTTTCCGTATCTTCGTCGTATGCCACATTATCCATCTATAAAGTACTAAAGATTAATATTGTTAAATTTTCGGTTCACACATAAAATATGGGGTTTTTATAAATGCTTTTAATAGAATAGAAATAACAGACATTTTCAAATTTTTCATTTCTACTAATTTATATTAACGAAATAATAATAATGTTTAGTAACAAATAAAATTGTGTGAGTTACGTGAAGATGATGTTAACTTTTAATTAAAACACTTTTAACCTTTCTTTAGCCTTACACCGAAAGGTAGATAGGCAAAGGAATAAATAAATAAAATAAATAACCTTTCTTTACAAGATTTATTAAAACCAGATGTACACTTTTGTGCAATAAAATTAAGCACACAAAATATCTTATAGTTTAAGGACATGATAAGTTTCCTAGTTACGAAACAAATATGTCAATTTCTTTAATATAATTTTATCATTTATTGAAACTGCTGCTAGGCAATTACACAATTAGAATATTGTGGAAAATTGTTATGAGACTTGTGCTTAATTTTATTGCACAGAAGTGTACATTTCGGTTACAAAATGACCGTTTGATACCATTGTATCAAACAATAAATTTGTGAATAAAGGTTACAAGTGATTTAATAAAAAAAAATCAAATATGTAATTTACATATCTTAATTGGTGGTTATTCCGTCTATGTTTTATATTATTTATTTGCAAAACAAAAATACATAGTAGATACAACTTATAAGAAACAAATCTGATTAAGGGTCCTGTGAAGTAATGATATTTGGCATTTTAACGATTACGCAAAAACTACTTAATACATGAAATTTTGAATATATGTATAAAATAATTTTCTAAATGCGAAATTATTGTCTAGAAAATGAATCTATAAATGGACGCATTGTGTGACCTTATTAATTGTATATTAGAGATATGTGTAAAATTTCATATTAAAATGTTGAGTAGTTTTTGAATTATCGTTAAAATGCACTATTTCGTATAAATTTTGTTCATAAAAACAATTGTAAACAAAATAGTGCATTTTAAAGATAATTCAAAAACTACTCAATATTTTATTTATTTATTTATTTAACGGAATATACCATTTTTACAAATATAAGACAGACATGTAAAATGCATTAAAATTATATGTATTACTAACTAATTTTAAATAATTGTATTTAAAATTAGTTAGTAAACACTTTGAACGCAAATATACACGCAAAAAGAAAAAAAAAACCTTAACAGTCACCAACAACTAGATTACAATAATGGCATGATTCAACTCCTTTCACAAAATGCATTTAACATAAAATTTTACAAACATCTTTAATATATAAGTAATAAGGTGGTCACACAATGCGCCAATTCATAGATTCCTTTTCTTGACAATAAATTAACTTTATATGAAAAGCATAAATGTAATCTTATATTGTAAGGTTAAAAATAACGTATACGTTAAAGTTAAAATTTATCCGTACACCACCGAATATCTCGGTGTTATTTTTTTAATTTATTCTCGAAAAATAATGTACCTTAGCATCTGTAAAGGATTCAGAAAAACTTAAATTGATAATTCCATAATACAAAGTTTATAACAATAAGAATAATAATATATCACTTATACTTTTTTTTTGGTTGTTAGTTTTTTATGAATAGTAATAAAAACAAATTAATTTATTAAAGGTATTTTACTATTACAGATTTTTACCAACATAGCTTAGGATTCAAAGAACCCCGTAAATATTATTTAGGTTTTAATTGAATGTCATAACAAAATTTAAAAAAATAGCTCTAGAAGAATCATTAATCTTAGGGTGCAATTCAAAGGTATATGAAATTTTATTACGAACGCATGCAGCTGCAATTTAAAAAATGTTGGGGCACTGGATGAAATTAAATTCACACTGGAAATTTACTCTCGTGAGACGGTTGAAGCAAAAAATGACCTTTACATAAAAAAATAACATAATTTTATAAAAATTATACTGTAATTCACATATAATTTATTTTATTTAAGGCTAATTTTTTTACGCCTAATAAACGGTGCAATTAACGACAGAACGTGCAGTGGTTTTTACAAAATGTGTGTGTTTATTTTATTCCAACTTTAATTTTTCAACCTAGCGGCAAACATCTGAACTACTAGATCCTGTTCCACAATAAAAATGATGGCGTCGTACTAAATTTGTTCTCATTGACTATTTTATAGGATTAAAAGGAGTATACAAATAATAATATTATGATTGTATTAAATATGGATATTAAGAGGAAGACTTTCCACGTATAATCAGATATATTTAATATAGATCAAAATGTATTTTTGTTAATTAAATTAATTTTTGAAAAAATATTTTTTTCACTTCTTTGTTTTTTAAAAAATAAAAATTATCTGATGTTATTCATCAGTAAATAAGCTATCTGCCGGTATTTAATGTTTATTTTTTTATGATTGTATAAAATTGTTAATCCCTTAAAACGGAAACGTATTGAAGATCACAGCCTTAAATAATTAACATTATAATGAAAATAAAAAAAAATAACATTGAAATGGAACTTGTTGGGTATTATTTTGTTATTTAAATAAGACAAAGTGTCATTTTTTTTAAATCGTACTACCTGACAGTCATCCCAATTTATATATTCCACGCCAAACCTTTCCAAAAATTCACAAATAACCTTTATAATCAACTCTTCCTATCCAAAATACATAAATCCCATCCATTAATGAAATCATTGACACGTTTCAAGACAGTTCAGTTAACTGGCACAGACATTTTTATTTTACATCATCATAAATTCAAGACAGGGCAGAAATATTTAACTCAGGTCGAGAGCTCAGGACAAACACTTTATTTTTATTGTCTATACTTAATGTTTGTAAAAATGTAAGTAATTTAAATAGAAAAGAGTATTATTCATTCACTTGGTCACAGCCATTTAAATATATTAAATAAAAATGATTTGAAAATAATTAATAAATCATTTTCACATTTGTTACTTACGTAACGCAAGTCAAAGGTCACACAGCTAAATGTGAAAATGATTTATTAATTATTTTCAAATCATTTTTATTTAAATGTAAGTAATTGTCTGAATAAACATATTTGTATATACATAGAGCTTTTATTACCTGTAAACATTTATCCTATGGGCACCGATAAAAAATGCGAGTTAAACGCATTGAACCGATTAATATATGTTGTGTTATAGACAACTAAACATACATGTCAAACGCTAAACTTCAAATTATGTGAAAGAAAAAATAGAATTTCCCATAGGGAATTGTTTACTGATAAAAAAAAGCTTCCTGTAAATGTTACTTGATAGTGACACAACCGCTGTTTCTTTTTTTTTTTCAATTATAATAATTATAGATTCACCGATTGGTTATTTTAAAGATTTATTTTATATTATTGTTTATTTTTTATGTATACTTCATATGCTCGCGTGGAGTTATAAGCAACAATTCAAACTTTTTTTTGTTTATTTTTTTTTTTTTAATTTTATTCAAGGAACTAACCAATGAATTATTCTACCTGAAAATTATCGCACCTTTTTTGTTCACCTTGTATAAATTTAAAGCGAATCAAACAATATTATTTATAATTCAAATTGAAAGTATGTATTATTTTAATTTAAATAAAATTATCTTTATATTTCGGCTTAAATTAAAATAATAATAATAAAATTACCATGCAAACAGATCATTTTCAATGATTAGGTAATTACCGTTTTCTTGTTGATCTATTACAACATTTACCTTTCTCTAACAACTTTCACCAGGAACAGAAACGCTTGGATAATTATTAAAATCACTCATAATTAATCAATATTTCTACTTGAAAATCATCAAATAATTCTATTTATTTATAAATTAGTATCTTTTTTTTAATTTTAACTAAAATTAATTCAAGAGATTATTACAAAACATATCAAGCGGAAAAATCACTGGTCGATAGTCAATTAACAGATATAAATTATAATGATTTTGTAATTTTTATCTTTAATTACTTAACATATGGTGAAACATTTCCGACTTCAGACAGTTAAAATTATATCAGTGAAACAATATCAAGTGTATTTCTTATTATTTATTTATTTATTGTCTAGATTTTTTGTGTATATACAGTGTGTAACAAAATGATAAAGGCACACACATTTTTTTTTAATAAAAATTGATTAAATTATTTGATCGGTCTGAAACTTTAGCAGAACATACCTTGTTTATAATTTAAACAATCCCTAAAGTTTGGTTTTTATTCATTTCGAAAAAAAAAGTTTCATAATTTTTTGTAATTTATGCCAAATTATTATGTATCTGTTAATAAAAATATAAAAATTGTCATAAATGAACACAATATATATATATATATATATATATAGAGAGAGTTTTATGTAACACCGAACATGCTAGAATGTATTCAATGTAAATTTTTCTATGTTCGATTTGTTCAGAAACGCATCAAAGCATTGAGTGCGATGTGATTGGCTACTATTTCTAAAAATAATATCAACCTAAACTACACCCTTCCATGTCAAAAATGAATTACACTTGTCAGTTATCGCAAGCAAGTGACATTTACTGTTCTGGTGCTTATAGCAGACATATACGAAGAGTTGGACATCTTTACGTATCAATAATGTATACAAAGGAGAAGATTTTAGTGGCATGCATTGCGGTTAAGTAAAATATCCATAATTATACATGTTGCACTTGACATAATAGTTGACAAATATAATTTATTAAATTATGTAAATTGGGTTGACTATATTACCATTAAAAATCGTAGCTAATCACATCGCACCCAATACTTTGACGCGTTCCAGTACACATCGAACATAGGAAAATTTACATTGAGTACATTCTAGCATGTTCGGTGTTACATAAAACTCTCTGTATATATATATATATATATATATACGTATACCGTGGTTCTAAGTATAATGCTTGATGAAGACAGTTTAACCCTTTAAGTATATTTGACGGCTGACACTCATCATGCGCATGTTTTGGCGTATTTAAAATTATCGAGTCTGTCTCGTTATTTTGATTAACTTAAAGCAAGCTCTATGCTCAATCTTAACTAGGTATATAATTAAAATAAATGAATTCTTACGTAATTATCCATAATTGTTGCGTATAATATATTTTACGTAAGAATTAATTTAATTAAATACTTTTCAGGTGTAAAAAATCAAAGGGTTCAAAATTGTTGTACTGTGTTTAATTCATTTAATTTGATTCATATGAATATTTAATATGAATCAAATTAAATGAATTTGATGTACTGTTTACTAAAATAGGACTTCTTCCTTTTAGAAGACGATCAACAGTTTCCTTTATCTATCAATAAGACTCAAATTGCTGACTTTTAAATTTAAAAAAATGACACTTTGTCTTATTTAAATAAAAAAAAAATACCCAACATGTTCCATTTCAATGTTTATTTTTTATATATATATATATATATAAATCTTTATTGGCAGATTATTTTTAACAAAGTAATAATAATAAATAAATACAATAAATAAATAATATAAAAATAAATTCTTCTACCAATTAGCTATCGACCGTTGGTCTTTCCGCCTATTTTTTTTTATTTTCATTATAATGTTAATTATTTAAGGCTGTGATCCTCAATACGTTTCCGTTTTAAGGGATTAACAATTTTATACAATCATAAAAAAATAAACATTAAATACCGGCAAAAATAGCTTATTTACTGATGAATAACATCAGATAATTTTTATTTTTTAAAAAACAAAGAAGTGAAAAAAATATTTTTTCAAAAATTAATTTAATTAACAAAAATAAATTTTGATCTATATTAAATATAAGTTTTTATAAAATTCTATAATATTTTTTTTATAAAATAATTGAAATTTCTCATAATTTATGCCATTAACAAGAATCGCTTTTAAATTAGTTTTGTTATAATCTGTAATTTTTATAATTGGTTTTAATGTTTGTTCTTTTTTTTGTATGGTGGAACGAGAGTCAGAAAAAATATCTATGAAATGATGAATATAATTGTGCTCTAACAAGGACTTCTTAAAAATAGAGTACACATTGATCCTATAAATTTTATAAGTAATATTTCTAATATTATAACATTGGCGGTTCATATTATAATAATAAATATGAATAAATCTTAAAAGTCTACCAATAAAGTACAAATAAAACACTATTTTTTTGTGTAATTGAAATTGTTTATTCCGTAACTATAGTTTTACTGCATCAACATATCATTATAAAACCATAAGCATGTATTCTTTATTCAATGCCATAAACAAGTAATGATTCGTAACAAACGTATACAAAACAAAATAAAAATAGTATTCGCGATTATTAATGGAGATTATTAAGTCATAATCCAATAGTAAAAGAGATTATTGGATTATTAATATATTAAATAGTATAACTTCAAATTCTCAACTAGTTTTGTATTATCAGCCCATTTTCAAGAGAATTATTAACCAACTAAACATCTTTATTCAAATGTGTATATGTATTATGTACAATAATATATAAATTTAGAATTATATTCTGTAGATGAATCGGCTATTGACCGGAGGTCTTTCAGCCGAGAATTATTATTATTCATTTTTAATACTTAAAATTTAATTTTAAAGATATAATAACTTACATTATCAAACATTTTGATTTTAACATCCTTTATGCCATCCATATGATCCATATCAAATAATAATTTTGAAACAATAAAAAAAAAACGATTAACACAAAATATTGTACACTCGAAATACTGCTTAGCGCAAAACCCGACCAACACTCGTTCCCATCACTTTGATGATCTCCCTCTTAAAAAAAACAACAAAAATCCCTCAATCAGTCACTGAACTACATCAGCCGGCTGATGTGTTGTTAGCTCAAGTGACAGTGTCGGTCTGCCGGCACGCGAAAGTGACCTATAATCGAAATGAATCTAAAACTATAGACAACATCTACTTAGCGGACGGGATTGGCGGATTAGCGCTCTGCCCGTTCATTCGGGTGGGATATTTCCAATTTGATTCAACTCGACGCACAACACGCAGATACGTACACGCTACAATCATTCCATTTTGTTTGTACTTGTATAAAACCATATGTTTGCGTGATAAGTTATCGGGAATCTGATATCCCTGCGGTTTTATTTTTATTTTGTAAACACATCGTTGAAAAATATGTGTTATGTAGGACAAACACCTTGTGTAAATGATTGGTGATACTTCTTATGCGTAAGGATTTATTTTATTTAGTCTTATATAACATCGTTATATGTTCCTCTCTACTTCTCAGTGTGAGGTGATACGAAAGGATACTAATGATAAAATAAAAATGAAAGAATATTTTTATATCCTATAATAATATTTAAGAAATGCAAATTTTATTGATGTATTTATGAATTTAAATTTGCTTATATGTTAATACTAAAAAAATACTAAATAATTGTATTGACGATATTTATACTATAATATTATAATTGATAGACAGTCGTCAATTCAGTTGTTAAAAATCTATATTTACTTCACTAAAAAAGTATAATATGTAATGGTTCAGACCCCACCTTATACAAATTTATAATTTGTAGAAAATGTACTCTCGTGCTCTTCGAAGATGGACTCTGTTTATTATATATCCGATTCGCGTAATTAATTCAAGGAAATCGATTTCTCGGTAAGCTCTTGCGCTCTTCGAAGACAAACCCTTTTTTATTTTAACTCCCGGTTCGGGTATTTTATTTAATGATTTAGATATCTCCGACAAGCTCTCACAACAAGTTCATCATTCACTTCCCCTATTCCGAAATTCAGCAAAAAAGATAAGTGTGCGTTCCCGGATGCAGAAGCGTGTCTTTTTGTCAAATGAATGATTTGACACATTCCTTTCTTTCAATTTAAATTAAATATTAATAATTTCAAGAAATAAATTGAAAAAAAAAATTTTTGTATATAGTACCTCTTGATCTATTACAAATATAATATTTATAATATTAATAATGATTGTTTATACGTTGAAACTATAACACAATGATTCTCAAACTTTTTTTATATGTCGGCACTCTAAAATAATTAAGCAAAAATTACAGTACCTCTGGTCGGTAAAGAACGATTTTTTTAAGTAATAATATTCGAAGAAGATACTCATATATTAAAGTTTTTCTTACTATTTTGTTTTAATATTTAAGAGTTCAGAAAATCCATTTCACAGAAATATGATGTAGAAAACTACAGTAAAATGTTACGAATTTCGGGGTATTCTTATTGTGTACCTGAGGCACCCACGTTGAGAACCACTGCTATAAACACTCGAAAATTAATCACTTCGGTTTACTACAACATGTACCCCTTCAAAAATGGTTGGTGCATTGTCGTCGTGAGGGGGCTCCTTAAGCCTTCGGCAGTCACTTATTTGACAGCCTTTGGCTCAAAGCTAAATACCAACCCCACGTGTTTATGTAGTGCGTGATGATCCGAATCGACGGATGATGAGTCCTGGTGGTAAGAGGAAGCATTATCTGCGCGGAAGTGAAGTTCGGCTAGACGAGCGGTTGGAGTGTAATCAATCAACAGTGTTGTCTCATCGGAGGGCCAATAGGTGCATAAGGGGATTGTGGCTCGTCGCCTTGGTTGGCAACCGGGAGCAACAACCGCTTTCCTCTCTCATGCCGCATACCGTCTTGAGGGTCTTTATCTAACAGGTAATCTTAGGGGTCAAGTTGATGCTCCCAACTTTGGGCTCCGTGGCGGAGAGGGGGCTGGAAGGATGAGTCTATTGTCTAATCCATATGAAAGCTGAAGATGCCATAAATAAACCAGCTGAACCCTGGGGCTCACCACAAAATTCATTACTTCAAGCACAGCAAACACCTGAAGGGGTAGTGACCCTTGCTAGAATCACCGGACTGATCACTCGCATCTGTAGCGCAGAAGCGAAGAGAAGGAAAGCAATGGAGGCGCAAGCCAAAACAACCTTACGGCTCTAAGGTGCGCTGCTAAGAACACTAAGGAACACACAGGTCGATTCCAAGCTAGTGTGGGACTGTGTAAGCGCCCTCAATGAAATGGGCGGTCGCAAGAAAGTGACAATAGCATGGGTCCCAGGACACAAAGGTCACCAGGGAAATGACAAAGCAGACGAATTGGCCAAAGAAGGCTCGTTAAGCACATTTATTGGCCCGGAACCCTCCTGCGATATAGCAAAAACCGCAGTAAGAAAATCCATAAAAAATGGACGGAAACACAGACTCAAGCTTGGTGGACGAGCACACCAGGACAGAGGCAGGCAAAACAGCTTCTCAAAAAACAATCGCCGACTTTTACGACAGAGCTTCTTAACCAAGACAGGAATATGGTCAATATAGTAGGTCTACTGACAGGACAATGTAGACTCAACAAACATATGAGCAAAATAGGGCTGGCAGAGGATACGATATGTAGATTCTGCTAAGAAGAGGAGGAAGATCCTTTTCACATCCTGTACCAATGTGAGGCCCTAGCAAGGATTAGATATCTAAAGATGGGCAACACTAAACCAAGCGCAGAGAGCTTCACCCAAGGCTCGCTAGCAGGGTTAATAGGGCTTATCAAAGAGGCAAAGCTAGAGCATATCGCCTAAGGTAGCAGGGATCCACAATAGATCTGCAAAGGTCGCGGTGGTACAGGCTAAGAGGCCACCCAAACTTTATCTATCTAAGGTGGTCGCCTCCGCAGCAATTACTTCCTCCAAGACCAAACTCACTGGACTCGGGATTGAAGAATCCACCCAAGAGAGGATCAAATCGTCACGGCGAAAGTAGAATCTAAGGTCAAGGACAGGGGCAAGAAATTGCGTTCTGCGCAATCCCAAACGCCCTGCAAGGCAAAGGGTACAAACGACTGACGGGGCTGTGACTTCGGAACCTGTTATAACCTACAATGAAGCTGCAGAAGGCCACTTGCGGATGGTAATCTGTGATGGATCGAACCCCTTTGTT